>JAQPPZ010001361.1:7546666-8920000 GCA_028583015.1 Wollemia nobilis
AGTACCTATCCTCATGTACATTTATTTATCCACTCAGAATGTAAGTTCTGATTTGGTTTACAACTCAAGTCTAAAATACCCTTTTTATGGGTTCCATCCCACTCCAAGTTTCCACTCGGGTCAATCCTTAATTGTTTATCTTAATGTTTCAAGTTATACCAACCATGAATATAAAGTGATCATAACCCAATTAACCTTAAAGATTAGAATCCATTACTTTATGACTCTTGAGACTATAGCACACATGAGATATCCATTTGAGCAAGATTTACATTCCATTACATTCTACTTTTTGCATCCATACAACTATTGAGTACATCAAGTGCTAGTTTTTGAAAGGTAAAACTAGATAGCTACATTATTCAAAGTTTCCTAATACATTCCAAATAATAATTGACATAATCATATATCATTAAATAATCAACATATTAAAGTTAAGCATAAATTCCTTGCATCATAGTACACATTGACATAATCTAAGAATTACATAACGGTTTCATCAAGAATTTAACCATCTCATCCACTTAAATAATTTTTATTTTGAAGTAAAAACAACATGCACAAGAATTAACACATCAAACCACAAATAGAGTGACACATTATTTATCTTGGGAATACTCATGGGGAATAAACCCAACCTCCAAAATATGTCCTTTGCTCATATTCATAAACTTGATATGTCAAATTTTATAGATATAGAAGGGCCACTATGGGTCCCTTCCAATCAATTATACATGGCAAGGAATACAACCGTTCCTTATCAAATTCATGATTCAATTAAGGATTTTTCCTAATTCCCTTCTCTAAGCCATCATTATATCTTTAAGGTATTTTTCATGCCAATAATGAATCCTTCTGCCCCTTTAAAATCATGATGCAACTAAGGAATCTATTGATTCTAAGCCATCCTAAGAATTTTCATATGTTTATGATAATCATCAGAATCTTATTTTGGAGAAGTTGTATCAATGTTAGAGAGATCCAATAATTTCCCTCAAGAATTAATTCCAAATTCATTCTACATAATTGACACAAAGTCAATCCATGAATTAAATTCCTATACCTTTAATTCATTAACAAACCATTCTTCCTAAATTAATAATCTAAGCTAATAATTTAAATTATCTATCATTTCATAATTATATCCTATTGTAACAACCCATGTCAGCCACCTTTCTCCTTAATATTAGGTTAATAAAAGTAAACCCTTAGAGGTTTAGCATTAGTAATATAAAGCTCAATATACTAAAGCTATTCCCTTTGATTATATATAAACCAATAGGAGTTGTTGGCATTTTTGCCACATTGTTTTTGTTGTCGATGTTCAAGCAAAAGAATGCTCAAATTGTGAAGACACTTAACAAATTTTGTGAAAAAGCAAAGATGTCGCGATTTCGCGACATGTCGTGAAATCATGACCTGTCGCGTTTTCGCGACGTCCATACCAAAAAAAAGCTAAGGCATGAAAATGTCGCGATATCGCGACATGTCACGTTTTCGCGACCTGTCGCGTTTTCACGGTCAACGCAGTCAAAGGCAGCAAGGAGGTCAAACTGTCGCGATATCGCGACATGTTGGAGTTTCGCGACTTGTTGCGGTGAGAGAGCATCAAAATGAAAAGTTGTCGCGATATCGCGACATGTCGCATTTTCGCGACTTGCGGTGGCTATGGAGCAGAGTGATAGAAAATGTCGCGATATCGCGACATAAAGCAGCAAAGGGCAATGTCAATGAAAAATGTCACGATATCACGACAAAAGCAAGGAGAAAATGGTACAGAATGTCGCGATATCGCGACATGTCGCGTTATCGCGGGAAGGACTGACAGATAAACACAAGGCATGAAAGATGTCACGATATTTTTGGAGATGAAGTCCAAGCAAGAGGAAGACGTCGCGATATCGCGACAGGAAGCGGCAATGAAGAGAAGCGCAAGAAAGTGTCACGATTTCGTGACATGTCAGGGCAGAAGGGCCAAGTGCGAAGAATTGTCGCGATATCGTGACATGTCACGTTTTCACGAGGAGGAAGCGAGGAGGCAGCCAGATTGTACGAAATGTCGCGATTTCGTGACATGTCAAATTTCGTGGCCTACAAGCATCAAAGTGAAAGAAGACAGAAAATGTCGCGATTTCGCGACATATTGTGGAGATAAAGCCAAATGGAGAAACATGTCGCGATTTCGTGACTTGTTGAAGACAGAAGAGCCAAACAGAGAAAACGTCGCGATATCGTGACATGTCACATTTTCGCGATGCAGGAGCCAAAAGGACAATGCCAAGTACGAAATGTCATGATTTCGTGACATGTCGAGGAGACGAAGCTCAAGGGAGAAAGATGTCACGATTTCATGACATTTTTGGAAACAAAGACAAGAAAAGTGTCACGATTTCGTGACATGTCTTGTTTTCGCGATGCGAAAGCACGAACGGAGCAAAATGGTATGGACTGTCATGATTTCGCGACATGTCCCATTTTCGCTACTTGCAGGAAGATGAAGGCCAAGGAAGAGAAAGATGTCACGATTTCGTGACATGTTGAGGAAAGAAGCTAAACGAAGAGAAGACGTCGCGATATCGCGACATGTCGCATTTTCGTGACTTGGAGGCAAAAAAGAAGACAGTAAGGGAAAAGTGTCACGATTTCGTGACATGTCGCATTTTCGTGACCTGTCTCATTTTCGTGACAGAAGCAACGACAAAAGGCCCGATACAGTTCTGTTTGCATTTTCCTTCAAGATTGCATAGGAGAATGTGAAGAGAAGATAAGGATCAAGTAAAAGCTCTCCAACTAATTTTTAGATCGTGGTCAAAGAGGCTCCAAGATTAAATGTTGTTGATTACCGATGTGCGCAAGATAGAAGAACATGAGGCAGTTTTCGATGCCACCAACATTAAAGATGCCTCCAACATTGAAAGTTTTGTTCGTGGTCTCCTAACAACTTTCGGCTTGCTCTGATAATGGTCATTTAATGTGTCATTTCTCCGAGGTAGATTAAGGGGATTGTTTCTCTTTTCAAGTGCACATTTTGTGGATCACCTCTTCGAAATCTGTTGTATGTTTTAAATGTTGTGATGCAAAAGAGAGAGGGAAGACCTCTATAAATATTCATGTATATCTAAAGCAAAAGAAGGTTAGACATTTTGTAAGAAAAACTCTCTAAGTTCTCTGCATCAATAGAAGAGACTCGGCTTCTAAAATTTGCAAGCATTCTTATGTGTGTGATGTCCCACTGTTTTACAAGTCATTTCTATTCATGCTCATGCTCTTGCTGTTAGGTTTTGAATTCTGCATGTTGAATTCGAACATTGCTAGTTAGTGAGTAGATTTTGGAATGCGATCTGGGGATTATCTCTGCAAAGGTGTGAGTTTAATTCTGTTGCTTTCTTTTTCTAGATGTTGTCATACAACTTGGTGTAATTCTTGTTGTTAGTCTGCCCCAAATCATACACTTTGGCCTGTGGCCATATTTCCATTCCTTTCTGTTATTTCCATTCTCTTTCAGCATTTTCCCATTTCTTTCCTGCATCCTTATCTTCAAAACCAGTTTAGAGTAGTTTGGGAGCCAGCCCTCTCTAGAGATTGGCCCGGGAGACTTCTCTTTCTCTCGGCCTTTCAATGTTGGCCAAGTCTAGGGCGCATACATGTACAAAATCCTTTCCTGTGGCAGATTTGTGACCAACAATTTTTGGCACGCCCGGTGGGATAGACTGTTTCTGTCTCTCAAAGATCCATAATCGGTGGGATAAGCATTATTTCAAATTGATAAACCCACCTATGCCAATAGTTTTTGGCACACCCAATGGGACCCTGAAAGTTTCACTTCCAATAGTATTAAGGTTTAATGTTCGCCTTCATGTTGTATAATTAGAACATTTGGCGACTCAGCATTACCCAGAAGCCTTCGAACGTGGATACGATGAAAGTTGTACTTCATGATCACAAGATCGAAGGCCAAAAAATCTGAAAATCCCGTTGAGTTTTTTGAACTTGACAACCAAAAATTAAGCGAACACCCTAAGTTGGTCTCCCCACCACTTATATCCTCTGCAACATCCTCACAAATAGTTGGTGTGTTCTCTGTTCCTTCAAATTCATCTAGTACTGCTACTAGTTTTCCACCTCTATAGCCATACGTACCATTCCAAATGGCCCAGAAGCCTCCACCAAGGAAGTTCTCAACATGGAATGATTTGGGAGCCTTGAATTTACCAGCACAGAATCAAGTCCCTCAAGCTGCTTTGAAAGCTTTGCCGACCTATGATGGTACTGGTAAGACTGCCTATGAGCATATTAATGATGTAGCCTCTTTGGCGGCTATCCATGACATAACGGATGAGGATGTGATGGTAAAGTTGTTGGTGTTGTCACTGAGAGGCAAATTGTTGTATTGGTACCGAACGTTGCAACCAGGCACCATTGCATCATGGGATCAATTAGGAGAGCTATTAGTCAAAAACTTTCATGAACAAGCTGATCCATACTCCTTGTTGCATCAATTCAATGCGATCCAAAGGCACCCGCAGGAGGAGATAGCTGACTTCAATGTCAGATTTACCAGAAGCTGGCAGAGAATTCCTGATGGTCTTCGGCCTGCTCATGAGCTAGCTGCATTCTATTATCTCAGAGCCTTCAACATAGACATCGGCTTGGCTGTCCGACAATCTAATGTGACTACATTTCTAGAGCTGTTCGAACAAGCACAAAAGGCGGAAGCTGATTTGATTGCTATAGGTAGGCTTCCTCCAAAGGTAACAATGCCTATCATACCTGATCTTCCTAAGCATTTGTATTCTGGTTCATTTTCATAGCCTATGCCTTCCATGTATCCTATCCCATCATGGAGCTCAAGTGCACCTCAGATCACACCCATTCCAGTTCCCCAGCTCCCTGCTCCAACTATTCCACAGTTGCCTACAACAAGCATTCCGCAATACCAGCATACAGGTATAGCCCCCACATCTTACACTGCTCCATCCATGTACCCTTCATCTTCATGGAATCCTCCCACAACTACAGTACCTATGGTTCCCATTCCACGGTTAGCCTCTCCACTTCCAACTCCTGCATTACCTTCCCCACCGGTTCCATTACCTTTATCGGCACCGCCTGTGTCCTCAAGCCTAGATCCTCAATTGGCTATTTTGCAAGAAATTCAGTCGGCTATGAGATCTCTCACTAACAAGGTGACATCTATGGAGCGGAGAGAGGTGGAAAGGAACTCTCAGCCATGAAGATTTATGTCGGCAGTAACAAGAGAACAACTTGCTCCTAGCAAGGCTATGGAGAAAGTACCTGTGAGGAACTCAACGATCCTGGTAAGTGAAGAGGCTGGCCCTTCTAAAGTTTCACATGAGCCATCTTACTGGTGTTCTTCCTGCAATGACCCACATGATGAGTCCACTTGCATGGTCCACCAAAATTATTTGCAAGTTCTTGCGAGGAGCCGTGTAAACATGATTCGAGAGGTGGATCTTAATTCCATGGAGTCTCTTGAGGAACACATAGCAATCTTGACACGCAGCGGCAAGAAACCAATGTTGGTAGATCCGGCTAAGATGGAGCCATTGAAAGTGCCTCCTGTACAAGCAACAAAGCAGCAAATACCAACAAAGGCTCATGATCCTCCAGCGCAACGACAATCACCTATTTTGTCGAAGGATCCGCTTCCACCACCAGCAAAAGAGAAGGAACAAGCTTCTGTCTCTCAGCTGCAAGCGAAAACAAAAGAACAAGCTAGAGAGACATTGCGGTATCCATCATTGACCAAACGGCAACGAGTGGAGGCCACCCAACAATATAAAAGCAAATTTGAATCTGCTAGTGGAGGAAAAGAGCAGATCTCCATGGAGTACAATATTGTTGAAGAACTCAAATGGATACCAGCTAAGGTAAGTCTGTATGACACCTTGCAGTTGCCTGGATAGGTAAATCTCTTACAGGAATCCCTGAAGACCATACAAAGTAAGGGGAAAGCTCCAGCCTAGGTAGTTATGTCTCAAACTCTGACTACTTCAACCACTGGAAAGAACAGACCACCCCCATTTTATCTGTCACTCAGGATGGAGGGTTGGATAGTACACAACTGCCTGGTTGATTCTGGTGCTGCGACAACTGTCATGCCAAAGGCAGTTTGTGAAGCCATGGGAATGGAATATACAAGAAGTAGCCCTGGTGTCTTGTAGTTGGATGGGACTCCAATGAAAATAGTGGGTGTAATCAAGGATGTTCCTATTGCTCTGCATAATATGCCTCAGATTACAGTAATTCAGGAGATAGTTGTGGTCGATTTGGAACCATTTTTCAGCATGTGTTTGTCAAGGGAATTCACTGCCAAGTTAGGAGGCTACCTTTCTCTGGATTATTCTCACTTGGAGATTCCTTTCAAAGGGAGAAGAATCCATATTTACAATCAGAAGCCTTCTACTTTTCATATAGAGAAGATGGGAGAAGAAGAAAAGTCCAAACATTCTGTCAATCTGATAACTGAAGAATTGGACAATTCTGATTTGATGGATGAAGTCCTGGATGAGCCTTGCTTAGAGGATGAGTTTTCAATGCTCAATTTTAATGCCATGGTGAAAACTGAAATTGGTAGTTACTCTATCACAAATCCTGAAGGGGTTGAAGTAGAGTTATCTCCTGATCAAGTTGGTCAAGATCCTGTGCAAGATCAGTTCTATTTTGATGGAGCACAATACAAAAATGACGCTGAAGCTGGGACTGTTCGAGTATTACCTTCTAGAATTCAACAATCTTCTTCATACCAGTTGACCTGGAGTTGCACGACTAATACAACAGAGTATGAGGTTTTATGCCTAGGTCTCACGAAGGATGAGACACTTGGAGCACGACGATTGCAAATCTTTGATGACTCCGAGCTGATTACCAATCAGGAGACCCATGAGTGTCTGTCGAAGGTCTGGGATCTAGGAGATCATAGAGCCATGCTCTGGTAAGGGTCTCTCCCAAAATTTCATAGCTAAATTTGGGGGTTACCATGTACATAGCTAAAAAAAAAAAAAAAATTTTAACTTCGGCTCCTTTTGCACCCGAGCCCGCAGGTATGTTTCTTTTCTTTCTCTTTTTTCCTTTTCCTTCCCAGCAGTTAGTGGCTTTCCTCTACTTCTTCTTCCCCTTTCTCATATGCATTCCCTTCCTCTCCTACTCCTTCTGCAATTCCTACTCCTTGTTCTTCTGTACATAATCAAGCCACTGTTGTTGTTTCTACTTCCCTCTCTGATGTTCCCATTTCTACTTTCCCTTTCTTCCAGTCCTTTGTCTTGTGAGTATTTCATCACAGCTACAGTTCCTCCTACCATCTCCATTCCATCCACTTCCATTTCATTATCTGTTTCACAGTAGCTGGTAGCACAGTAGCACCCTGTTTCTGTCTCTACCACTTTTGCTCTGCCATCTTCCACCATTCCATCATTCCCCATTCCCATTCCATGGCCTACGCATCCGTTGGTCATCACTCCATTCATTTTCATTTTTGTAGTTAAGGTGCTTTTCTCTACTGCCATGAAGATCCTTTCATAGCACCTGGTGATTACCTGGCTCAACTGAGCTAGGCAAAGTGCAGTAGTTCTAAATAAATAAAGGGAGTTCTGCTCTTCCATAAATTTTTTGTTGTAGGTCCTATTTTTGAATGCCGAGTACCAGCAAGAGTTTGTTGCAGTAGCCTACAGAGACGTCCAACATCACTCAACATTCACTTCTTCTATCCCTCCTATTTCCTGACTCTGTTTCCCAATGGATAAAGGCCTGAGGTTCGTGCATACAGTAGAACTGTATACCCCGCGAGCCGCCAAGAATGTTGGCATTTTTGCCACATTGTTTTTGTTGTCGATGTTCAAGCAAAAGAATGCTCAAATTGTGAAGACACTTAACAAATTTTGTGAAAAAGCAAAGATGTCACGATTTCGCGACATGTCACGAAATCGTGACCTGTCACGTTTTCGCGACGTCCATACCAAAAAAAAGCTAAGGCATGAAAATGTCGCGATATCGCGACATGTCGCGTTTTCATGCCGATCACATTGCGTCAACGTGCAAAGGCAACAAGGAGGTCAAACTGTCGCGATATCGTGACATGTTGGAGTTTCGTGACTTGTTGCGGTGAGAGAGCATCAAAATGAAAAGGTGTCGCGATATCGCGACATGTCGCATTTTCATGACTTGCGATGGCCATGGAGCAGAGTGATAGAAAATGTCACGATATCACGACATAAAGCAGCAAAGGGCAATGTCAATGAAAAATGTCATGATATCATGATAGAAAAGCAAGCAAGGAGAAAATGGTACGAAATGTCGCGATATCATGACATGTCACGTTATCGTGGGAAGGACTGATAGATAAACACAAGGCATGAAAGATGTCACGATTTCATGACATTTTTGGAGATGAAGTCAAGCAAGAGGAAGACGTCACGATATCGCGACAGGAAGCGGCAATGAAGAGAAGTGCAAGAAAGTGTCACGATTTCATGACATGTCAGGGCAGAAGGGCCAAGTGTGAAGAATTGTCGTGATATCGTGACATGTCACGTTTTCGCGAGGAGGAAGCGAGGAGGTAGCCAGATTGTACGAAATGTCACGATTTCATGACATGTCAAATTTTTGTGGCCTACAAGCATCAAAGTGAAAGAAGACAGAAAATGTCATGATTTCATGACATATTGTGGAGATAAAGCCAAATGGAGAAACATGTCGCGATTTCGTGACTTGTTGAAGACAGAAGAGCCAAACAGAGAAAACGTCACGATATCGTGACATGTCACAGGAGACGAAGCTCAAGGGAGAAAGATGTCACGATTTTGCAACATTTTTGGAAACAAAGATAGGCAGGAGAAAAGTGTCGCGATTTCGTGACATGTCTTGTTTTCGCGATGCGAAGGCGCGAATAGAACAAAATGGTACGGACTGTCACGATTTCGTGACATGTCCCATTTTCGCTACTTGCAGGAAGATGAAGGCCAAGGAAGAGAAAGATGTCACGATTTCGTGACATGTTGAGGAAAGAAGCTAAACGAAGAGAAGACGTCGCGATATCGTGACATGTCGCATTTTCGTGACTTGGAGGCAAAACAGAAGATAGTAAGGGAAAAGTGTCACGATTTCGTGACATGTCGTATTTTCGTGACCTGTCTCATTTTCGTGATAGAAGCAACGACAAAAGGCCCGATACAGTTCTGTTTGCATTTTCCTTCAAGATTGCATAGGAGAATGTGAAGAGAAGATAAGGATCAAGTAAAAGCTCTCCAACTGATTTTCAGATCATGGTCAAAGAGGCTCCAAGATTAAATGTTGTTGATTACCGATGTGCGCAAGATAGAAGAACATGAGGCAGTTTTCGATGCCACCAACATTAAAGATGCCTCCAGCATTGAAAGTTATGTTCGTGGTCTCCTAACAACTTTCGGCTTGCTCTGATAATGGTCATTTAATGTGTCATTTCTTCGAGGCAGATTAAGGGGATTGTTTCTCTTTTCAAGTGCACATTTTGCGGATCACCTCTTCGAAATATGTTGTATGTTTTAAATGTTGTGATGCAAAAGAGAGAGGGAAGACCTCTATAAATATTCATGTATATCTAAAGCAAAAAGGGTTAGACATTTTGTAAGAAAAACTCTCTAAGTTCTCTGCATCAATAGAAGAGACTCGGCTTCTAAAATTTGCAAGCATTCTTATGTGTGTGATGTCCCATTGTTTTACAAGTCATTTCTGTTCATGCTTATGATCTTGCTTGTTAGGTTTTGAATTCTGCATGTTGAATTCGAACATTGCTAGTTAGTGAGTAGATTTTGGAATGCGATCCGGGGATTATCTCTGCAAAGGTGTGAGTTTAATTCTGTTGCTTTCTTTTTCTAGATGTTGTAATACAACTTGGTGTAATTCCTACTGTTAGTCTACCCCAAATCATACACTTCGGCCTGTGGCCATATTTCCATTCCTTTCTGTTATTTCCATTCCTTTCAACATTTTCCCATTTCTTTCCTACATCCTTATCTTCAAAACCAGTTTAGAGTAGTTTGGGAGCCAGCCCTCTCTGGAGATTGGCCCGGGAGACTTCTCTTTCTCTCGACCTTTCAATGTTGGCCAAGTCTAGGGTGCATACATGTACAAAATCCTTTCCTGTGGCAGATTTGTGACCAACAGGAGTCTAATTCCCCATTGCATGCAACGTATTGATCTGTCAATTGATTCTCAATTGCTATCAAATTTTCTTCTTGAATTTAATCCATAATCCTTTTCATTACTTTCCAAATCCTATAAATTCTCTTCCAAAATGTGAACTAAATATGCATCAAATATCCTACATAATTTTGATATTTCAATCCAATGTTAGCTCTCAAATCAGTTCATTTCCATAAATGGATCCCAATATGCACTCAGTTGTTTCATCTTCTATCATAAAGTTTACAAGAATGCATTTGTAAATTGTTATCAAATTTATTTCCAAAATATGATCCAACATAGTCTCTAATTATCTCACTAATTTGGTTATCAACATTCAATCCAAATATTATTTCTCTTATCTCCAAATGATACCAAATTTACCTCCAATATTTGCTTTAATACTATTCAATTAATTTCTCAAAAGAGGGAAACCCCATAAATTCACATAAATCATCTATCATCATGGTCTATTTATAAATAATTTACTTTTTCTAATCCCAATCATGAATTCCATTCCTTTGATTTTATGGACGTTTGGAAGAGTCCCATACCTCTTCCTGGATGGACACCAATCCAATCCTTCCAAAACTAGAAGATCATCCATTCTTCTAGTGGATTCCATTCATTAAAAATTTCATCATAATATGTATTTTACATACAAAGTCTATAATTTCACTAGAGTAATTACTTCCCTTTAATTATCTCATCTATTATAGAAACTCACATATAATATCTATAACTTAATTTAATATCATTTGATTTCTACATAAAGTCATTTAAAACTGACATTTACAAAGACAAGTTATAAAGGAAGAATTAGATGAGTCACTTTATATCTAAAATTCATCCTTCTTATCTAAAATAAGTATCCATATGAAAAATATTATACAACACATAAAAGAAACATATTAAACACCTGTTCATTCAAAGTATAAAAAGGTATTTCTCAATAAATAAATTCTAAATCTCAATTCTATATAACTTATGATCCAAAAATATACCATAAAATTGATCACTAATATTCCATAATGTTTAATTCCTACCAAATCATATAATTTTGCTTCAAATAAGGCAAAGATGCTACTTATAAGTGGGAAGGGAGTTAAGCCTATTAAAACTTAAAGCATCCCATAAATCTCTAAAAGATAACATGCCTATGTACATTATAGTACACTTCACTATAAGCCTATCTTGGGATTTGCTTAATTTATAGAGCATATAATACAAAATATCATTAATTATTTGAGTTGAAAACCTTTAACTATTTAATGATAATTTTGGTCTTCAAATATACATATGAAATCAACTTTAGCATTTATGTTTACTTTCATATATTTTTTTAGCATAATGCACATCATATTATTCATGGATTTAATCCTCATAGACAAAAGCTATAATAAACCTTATTGCCTACCAATGAATCAAAATAATTAATGACGACATAGCTCCAAGATGTTTGTAACATACGAATTGGATGGTATCTAATCCTATTGACCGATAGAAACTGGATATGCTCTCACAGAGTTCATTTTGCAAGAAGTGGCTTAGTTTATTGTTTAAACATGGGCACATTGACATTTGTATTGAGCACAAAGGTTTATATCACATCCACACTAGTTATGAATTCGTTGGCATCTAGATAAATTCCTTGGACTACATCCGATGAGAACTGCACAACTAGAGAGGTTCCAAATAAAGGTTGTGTGTTGGGGATCCTTTGAAAGGTGATGATAGACTTCAGTTCATGGGTGGGTGTCCATAGATCTATTTTATGATGTATGAGTCAAAGCAAGGATGATATCAATCAGTTTAATGCTCCCAACCTAGGGCAAATGATCATAGGCCAATATGCACATACCATTATAAACCAATAATTCTCTGAAATGTGATGAAAGAGCTCAAACATAGACGTATTAGAATATCATCCATGGTTTGCTCGATACTAAGAAATGTCTCAAAAATAAATAAATTGGAAAGGCTAAGACGTCTATGATTCATCCCGATACTGGTAATCATTATGCTTACTTACAAGTGAGAAGGTCTACCTTAAAAAGTCTAAACAAAAGATAATTCGATCTTGCAATCAACATGGATATATTTGAGGTGGAATTACATAGAAATCACCATTAGCTAAATAGGGTGTACACCTTTGGCTTTGGTTGGAACCCTTAGCATGACATACAATTGATTCTCATATCTCAACCATGGACCTGGCAGTCTACAAGGGGTGCACAATGATCAACTATTAAAGAACCTAAAGCTGCTTTAAGGACCATACCTTATGACTAAAAAACTACCTTGGCTAGGTATCACATAGGACAAAGTAGAGGCTGATTTATGTAAGTCCAAAATCTAGGCACATGGTTATTATGACATGGCTAGCGCTCTACTCAGCAATGCAGTTTAGCTATAGGCTTTGGATGCAAATAGAAATTAATTTGACTAGACATAAACCTTGTGCAGGTCAAAACATAAGAAAAGAAGGATTCAAACGACGATAAACAATAAAGAAATAATCTAACCCTATTAAATTAGTCACAAGGATTTTTTTTAAAAGCAAAATGTAAGTAGGAAAGTCCCAACCTAGAGTTTTCCCACAGTTGAATGCTTCCCTTGTGCTTCCTTAAGCTCTTCTTCTATTCCAGCCTTCTCCTTCCAACATCACCTCCCTATTTCCTCAATCTCCATGGTAATTTATAGTTCTCTTTCATCTTAGACAAGAAATATGTTTCTAAATATATGTATATTTTATTTATTTTTCTTTCTTTCTTTCATAAAAGATGCTTCTAAATATATATATATATATATATATATATATATATATATATATATATATATATATATTTTTTTTTAATTCTTTTTCTCCCCCTAAGTTAAAGCTTCCTATATATTATTTTAATGGAAAGGGAATCCATGGTGATAAGAGAAAAATATCATCCACCAATTCAACCTTCCCAAAGTAGCCATGCATGTGTAGGGAAAATTGATTATTTAAATATACAAGGTAGGTTTTTTTGTTTATGTTTTAATCCAATTTAAAATTGAACAAGATCATAAAAACAAACTACCTAATTTCATTCTAAAATAGGATCGACTAGATCAAATAAGCATGCTCAACCCAATAAATATTTTACTTTAGATTAAGATTTCACTAAATCATGATAAATTGCATGATATTCTTTGCAATATTTTCTAGAATTATTTGTAAAATGCAAAACATTATTAATGTGCATTTTCAAAGTAAAATTTAATTAAATCAATATCACATAAATTAATCAAAAAATCAAATATAAATCACGCACAAATGACATACAAGCACTCGATGTCATACTCAAGTACCACTGCCATCAAGGAGGTAACTAGTGATGATAGGAATATGAGCTTTATGTGGTGAGTTGTCATAGTCATAATTTCCCTTCTCATCTCTTAGTGGTCAATCTTCCACCTATGAGAATAAATGTTCCTGCAATAAAGCAACACAACATCATTTTCTTTGAAAAAATACACTGCAAATATATTAGATATTAAAACCAACTATCACTACACAAATAGCATCTTAAAATAGTCCTCCAAGGTGGTATGTGACAATTTCAAGAGCCTTCATAAATTTTCACTTCACATTTGGCATGAGAAGTATGAGTGGATGAGGACTGTAGTTTGATGTCCTTAATGGTGTTAGCCAAAGAATGGAGTTGGGTCAATATTGTAAACTAAGTGGCTATTATTTTGGCCAGTTTTTTGGCTAAGGCTATGTTGGTAGCCATATATATGGTTTGAGCTAGGAAGAAAATTAAAAATGCAAGAAATGACGATCACAAGGTAAAAATGGAGGCCCATTGGACAAGGGAATATTTGGGATACAATTACAAAAATTAAACAAGGTCAAATGGAAAAATCACCACTATGGATGGCTAAGGCTCAAAAAAAGTTTCCAATGAGTATATATAAGGGTATACTCAGACAAATAAAGACCTTATAAAAGCAAAATTTGGAAGAAAATCTCCTAGAAAGAAGAAATGCAAAAAACAATAGTTTTTTTGCAACCCAAAGGTTTTTTTTGAACTATCAATGGTCAATGATGATTTGCAATCATAATCCAACAATTAGTTTAACAATAGCTTTTAAATGTCAATGGTCATGCAGTGGATGGGGTAATAGTTAGCATGATTATCATTGGGCTGACATTGAAAGCAAGGATACTGAGGCAACAACTATGAGGATATTGGTGCAAAATATGTCGTCAATGATGAGAACAATCAACTGATGATAGACAAATATAGGGAATAGATAAGGATAGAGTGCAACCAATGATAGACTAATGCAAGACTAACATAGGGCATGATAGGTAAGGAAAGGATGCAAGACAGACAATAGACTAATGTAGTACTAACACAAAGTTAGCAGGTGATAATATAGGATGGAGGATGGTGTGATGATGAGATGGACAACTCAATGGGTGTAGGGACAAAATATGATGAACACTGACATGGTGGATAAGTGGTGGACATGGGCATGATTGGTAGGTGAGGCAACATAGGGATAGCTAGTGCTCAGTTGAGCACTGAATAATAGCTTATAAGGGATGGGAAATTTTTAAAGGATGAAAGAGAAACAACACATTTAATGTGGGATATTGGCCCACAAATTGTTTTTGAAAAACAAGCACGTACCGAATGGGAAAGAGTGGGGTCATCATGAAGGTAGAAAGAACATCGATAAATTTTTAAACTGCATCGAATTTCTTACAAAACGTAATAAGAGTTTTGATTTTTATCATCAAGAAAAATTTTGCACATCAAATTTTTTTTATGTGATGCCGATAAAAATAGCAAATTATAGAGAATTGATAGAAATGGGTAAATCACACTGGAATCATCAAGAAGCACTAAAAAGCCATCTGATTCTAGTGTGGGTACCCAAATTTTACTAGGTTTGGCATAAAAATCACCAAAAGTGCATAGGAAATTGAATAAATACAAGAAGATCTAAAAAAATATGAAAACATCATCGGATGGTGTATATTGCCTCCGAAAATTGTAGGAAGCTTCGAAAATGGGCTACGAAGGTGCAAATACATAGTATAAAGTCGTACAATAGGTTAAAATGGTATATTCACACTGATAAAATGCGGGATGCATAGATCATCATCAAGAGAATATTGTAGCACACAAAAAATGCCAAAAGGAAAGGCCCACACACCAAAATAAATCAAATAATGATGAAAAACAATGATGGTGAGCAGTAAAGGTAACAAATATCATATTACACCAAATAACTATGGATCAATACCAAAATAAAATATTATTGAACAACATCTAGATCAATGCCAATAATTCTCAAACAAGAGAAAAAGTTGTAGTTCTTTACCTTAAAAACCAAGTTATCATCAAAATTATACAAAAATGCAATGGTGACACTTGCAATAGTAGAAAATGGATGAAAAGTAATAGATCCACTCTAAAAAATATTCAAAAGGAGAATATCGACCATTGTTTTTTATAGATCATGGCCATAAAAGTGTAAGTTTTCATGCACAAGAACTAAGAATGCCAAAAATCAAATAATATGAGTAATAATTGAAGAAAATGGCCCAATTTCAGATAATCAAATAAGCAAAGCTAAAGTGATCAGTTTGCAAGTAGATGGGCAAATCAGATCTACTATCACATACAAAACTATGAAGAAGGATAGATCCATAAAGCCAAGCTCAAAAAATATATGTGAAAAACAAAGAGTGTTCACCAAATTGCGGATGAAACTACCAAACCAAGATCCATGGGGAGGATTTCTCATTCCTTTCTGAACCAAAATTGATCTAAGGAAGAGGATACTCTCCAAACCTTGTGCTAATCTATAATACTAAAATTATGTGGAACACTCTCACAAATAGACATGAAATGGAATTGCATGATGAAAAACTAAATTTTTATTACCAATCACGCCTATAAATATGCATTATAGAGCTTTTATCAGATAAGACTACATTAAATAATGATGGTTACAAACCTTATCTGTTACAACCAACAATTAAATAAAAACAAGTAGTGATAAATATATTTTATTGGCTTATTAAAATCAAAGTAACACATAATCCCTATCAAGTATAGTACTCACATTTAGATAGTTTCCCAAAATATTGGTTTTTCCTTAAAACTTCCAACACTAACCTAAGATGTTGATCATGCTCCTCCTTAGTTCAAGAGTTGATTAGTATATCATATAATAATACCAAGATGAATTGATCTAGATACTTCGTGAACACACTATTCATTAGATTCATGAAGGCAACTAGTGCATTCATTAAACCAAATGGTAGTATCATGAATTCATAGTGCCCATATCAAGTTTTAAAGGTTTTATTATGGGCATATTTTTCTTGAATTCTTAACTGATGATAACCCAATCATAGATTTAACTTTTAAAATATGGTAGACCTCTTAAATTGATCAAAGAGGTCATCTATATGAGAAAGAGGATACTTGTCCTTAATGGTTACTATTGGTCAAAAATATGCACCTAACAGAAAGGAGAAGGTTAAAGGTTTACATGCCTTGTGAACCTTGACAAACATTGAATGGCTATGGGGTTAGGGAAGGTTGGGTAGTTGATATTCGAAGAATATCAATTCCTGGGATGTACTAGATACCTATGCCTAAAGGTAAAAAGGGAAAACAAGAAGAAAGGAAAGGAGGTCATAGCTAGAAATCACAAGGATTATAGGCAAAAAGTTTACACTAGTGTGGAAAACACAAGCATACCACCTAATAGATCAGCCAACCTTACTCCTACCAATCAATTCATGCACCCTATTGAAAGCGAATTCTAAAACTAATAAATGAAATGTGGGAAATCCAAATAGTAGAATTATTGCATACCCATTCAATTATTTTAACAAAAATTAACCTTCAACATTCACATACATAGAAGAGCCAATTTGGAGATAAAATAGTAGTATACTTGCATTTATAGAGTAATGAAAGCTTTACATATAAATTATAATTTCTAAAGATCCACGCTTTAGAATGACAAAAATTCTAGCATATATAGACCTTACAATAAGTTGGGCATTAAAGATAGTTGGTGGTGGATGCCATGGTTGGGCTACACTAGCAATGGTAGCCATGTTGTCAATCTCTTAAAATATTATGCACATTGAAAACTACTAATGATCTTCTTCTACATTTTCAATCAAATGCAATTGTCAGGAAGGAGTAAGCAACTCTGCACAAATATAAACCCTTGATCATTCTACTTCATTAATAATTATGATGGATTGTTCTCCCATTGCATGCTTCGAAATAAATTTTACCATTAATTGTATTATCAAGTTCCCTTACTACATTAATGGTCTCAAGGAACACCCCAGTCACCTTTGGATGATTTCCAAATTTCTTTAAGCTAGACATCTACCATGTACCCAAAATTGAGCTTGAGGTAGGCTCTTCTATGGTTCTATTGTCATTTCTAGACTTGGGTAGGGCTTTTGGATGTATGCAAATCTTTAGGATCCATCTATTGCTTGCTCCTAATTCAAAAATTTCCCTATGATGCACTAGGTAAGTTTTTGGGATCTGCTTGTGGTATGCTTTTGACGTGAAACTTCACTCACAATGTAGGGTGGGTTTCAGATTTTTTACCTCAATTTACCTCTTGGGTGAAATTTTGGAATTCTTAGGGATCATATGGGAGCCCATCCTACCTTTTAGGTGGTGCTTTGGGTGCCAACCCTGACTTACCGCAATCTTGATTCTCGACCCTTACGATAGGGTGGGGTTTTGGAACCTGCCTAGGGTTTCTAAATGCCCAGTTCTATACCCTTCTTAGTGGTACCAAACTCTTCCCATATTCATTGTAGCTTACTCCAGTATCTTTTGTTGCATCCATGAGGCCTTCTTTTAGTAATAAACATCCATTTCTCAAATGTTGAGATACAAAATTTAGCCATTTCTAAGGGTCATCATATTATTTTAACAAAAATGAAAGAGTGGGTGAGAGGGTGCACAATTTCACCCACACTCATGGTGAATCACAAGGTATTTCCATATTGTGGAAAAATAAACCCAAGCATATATCTTAGGCACATAACACTTTCAAACAGGGAAGAGAAGAAGAAGACAAGTATAGAAAGGGTGTAGATAATTGTAGCTAGATAGGACTGTAAGACATGACAAAACACTTCAAAGAAAAATAAAATAAGGGGGACCACAAGGGGAAATAAAAGTAAAACCTAAAAATCAAAACAAGAAGATAGAATAGGAAAGGAGATAAAACAAGAAACATTCAAGGTAATACTATGGATGCCACCAACCGAAGAGGTTAGTGACAACATACAAGGGGGGAAACAAAGGAAGGAGAAATATGCAGAAAAGTAAAAATAAAAAAGAAGGAAATACAAGGGCTATCACATGAAAATTATAGGATGAATATCCTAATCCATGGGATACCCCCACATATTGCAATTCCATAAACATAGCCCATCGTAGCCCGACGAAATTCCAAGAGCAAACAGAATGTCAAAGACATTTTTCCATCTTGCTACAACTTTTATTTCTGATTAAATTCAACAAGGATATTCTTTGCTTATCATCATTCATCTTGGGATTACTCAAATCCAATTGTGCTTTGATAATCATGTTTCTCGACCACATATGCAGTTGTGCATGGGGGCCTGCTTGCTTCATTTTGGATAGATTTGACATGCACCAAATTGCATGGATATCAGATTGGCATATGAGTCTAGATGCTTCATTCTAATAATTTTATTTACCATTGATTTCATGTCCATATAGGCATGGAATATTATCCTACTTACATGAGTCCTAATGTTTTTCCATGTGATCTCAAATTTCTAAAGATATCATGTAAATCCATTGTACTTGCTGGTTGTATCCATTTGGCTATGGGGTCACAACAATAAAATAAGTACAATAGAAAATGAATAGAAAAGGAATAAAATGAAGAAATAGAATGAAAGTGTTGTGTTCCTAAGGTATAACCTAGGAGTCTTCTTCTATCTTTTACTTCATAATTTTTGGTGTCATGGCCAGTTGGTGATTTATTATTGGAGTGTTTCCCATGCAAGCTATGAATAAGATGATGGTAGCTATCAAGTGGTGAGGTGTACTTGCCATGAAGTTTTATTTACTTACTACATTATTTACACAAAATTTTAGCATGCTTGGCACGCTTGGGCAATGAATGCCTTTGTATGTAACCCTATGAATCTACAATGATCAAAATAGATGACACCAAACTTGAGTTGTTCTTTGTGTTGATCCTGGTACTATCTGCAACCATTCTTAGATCTCATGAAACCATCTTGGTTGAGTAATTTTCCTTGGAATTAGTAAACCAAGGTCATAACCAATCAATATGGGGTGGGTGTTGATCCAATAAACTCTGGTACTTGATTCATCTAGAGAGGAGTGTTGATGCTATATCCCACTTGGAATCATCTAATTCAAGGTCCATGCCCTATTTTGAATTGCTCTTGCCATGATTTGAACCATAATACAACTACCATGATTATCATTCATCAGTTACCATGGGAATCAAAAATCAATAGTTGGCTCTCTAAAGAGTTCTACAGTGGGGAATGTGTCATGCAGTCTAGGTTGGAATGACCATGTTGATTGTTCCTCATTGGATCTGACGCCATACCAAAGTTTATTTGGTTTAAGAGGAGAACATTTGAATAGGTCATAAAAGAGTGTCAACCTTCATTATCTTTGCTCAAGATCATTGACTAGGGATAATGAACTCCATATTTCCATTAGTCTTTTCTGACTCATAAGAGATTTTGGTAGAAAGAAGGGGTGCGATGGAACTAGTCCCTAAGCACTCATGTTCTGTGCTAGCTGGGGTAAAGTTGTGGTACTGATATTTTTCTCATAATGAAATGTCACTTGGCTTGCATATTTCTTTACCAACATTCTGGTCCTTGCCAATGCTTCATAT
This sequence comes from Wollemia nobilis, assembly GCA_028583015.1. Classification (NCBI taxonomy): domain Eukaryota; kingdom Viridiplantae; phylum Streptophyta; class Pinopsida; order Araucariales; family Araucariaceae; genus Wollemia; species Wollemia nobilis. The sequence continues at coordinate 7,566,806 of JAQPPZ010001361.1, forward strand.
TATGTTAGAATATTGGTAGGGAATATTATCCATAGCTTTTGCCAGATCTAACTTGATTTCTTTTTAGGGTAGGACAACATATGGGCTTGCCAAATTTTGACATGAAGGAAAAATGCTCGTGGGAGGAAAATTTACCACTTGAATTAACACATTTTCAGCTTGTATAACCTCCTTGTAAATCTATGGGAACCTCTCTCTTTGAATCGCTGAATAATAAGGGTTATATATGAGAAAAAATCTTGAGTATAATACAAGTATGCCTGAGCAGGAGATGGCTAGAATTCATGGGGAATTCTTTTCCAAGTTATTTTTAAATGGATGTTAAAGTCAATGATATTCTCTTGAGGATCACATTTAATGATCAAAAATTGATTGAGCATCAAAAGGGGATCCCCTAAATTATCAAATGTGTTGATGAGCACTTTTGCTAGATCAACCTATGTATAAATACTTCCATCCTCGATTTTGTACCATAGCAAGACCCTTCCTTTGAGAGAGAGAATGAGTAGCCTAAGCATCACATATTCATGCATGATATTATTAATAACTATAAGGAAGCCCCATTAAAGCTTGTTAAATAATTCAAAGAGGCCTTGGAAATTTCATGCAGATAGGGATGTTGAGGGGGCTAGAATCATTCCACTTGGGATAAAATTGTTGGGCCATCAGAGATTGGTCCTTTAGATCTTCCAGGTTTCCTTCTCAGGTTAGAATTTCTAGATGAGCATACTTTCTCTACTACTAAGGTCAAGGCTACTCATCAAACCTTGATTCCTAGTGGGGAAATAGATATTTAAAATAATTAAGAGGCAAATGGTCATGACATCTAGATTTTTTGCTTAAAGGAGTCACTAGGTGATAAAGTAAGAGTGAAAAAATTACATCACCACTCTTTTATTATGCTTGAAAAATAAAGACTTTTTGGATCCCCAACTGAGTCACCAAAAACTATTGGTCAAAAATCTACACCTATCAGAAAGGATAAGTCTAAGTAGTAAAAATCATGCATCTAAACTATTTGCAAGCATGTAACAAATTGATAATATGAAATCATGTAACTATAGCAAGATAAAAGATGATCAAAATGGGGTGCTCTTTATTAATCATAATAAATCTTGATTACAATATTTCCCTCTTAGGGAATCCCTCAATTTGATACAATTATTACAAATATTGTGGCCCTTTAAAAGGGAGATATGCATTGCAATGATTTTCACTCATCCACTACTTTTCTTATAAGAGGTCTTATTAGATGCCTCATTATTTATTGTCAAGAAATATGATCTCTATGATGCTCTTGGATCCTTGATTGTCCGTATCACCCGCACACAAGAAGACTCATAAAACACATCAAGAGCACATGATGCCTCTCAAGATGAGGCTAGTTTAAAAATGAATGCAAGAAAGAGGGAAAATACCTAAAGATAAGATGAAATACATGAAATACTGAGAATAAATCATAAGTACTAAATGAGAATGCTATTAATCTATGAGAAACAAGCAATGATCACTATCAATTAGAGTAGCTAATTTTGCTAGGTACTATCAAATTCGATGGCAAAACCTGTGTCTTGCTATTGAAAATAGTGGCCACAGGGAAAATAATCTGCTCCTTGAATCCTGACTTGATGATGCTCAATTTCTCTGTTGAATTAATTTTCAATGGTTGCCTATGTTTTAGAACACATATTTATGGTGTATTATCTTAGATTGGTGATGATTTTATGAAGAATATCAAAATTGCTCCTCAAGAATTTGGAAGCTACATTTATGGATGGACATTTTCATACTGCATTGGATAGCACTTAGATATACCTCATAAGGATACAAAGTTGCTCTCCAATATGATAGGTCTTTGCTGTAATGAACTTGAGATCCATAGCTCTCTTTGGGAGGCCTATAAATAGAATTCCTAAATCCTCACCTTAACTTCTTAAGGAAGCCAAGATAAATAATATTTTGGCATGGATAAGTTAGGAAGAGGCTTCTAGAAGCTTCACAAACACAATCACCTAAGAACCATTGCAAATTGGTTAAATGCAACTAATTTTTATTATCTCGAGGAGATCAAGTTGGTTTTAGGGCTAGTTTCTCTCACTCAGTATGGTTAGGGGTAAGTTTCCCATATACACTCTCAAAAGGCATGACTAGTTCCTAGCCACTCTGATTGTCAATGGCTACGATCATAGTTGTTGACATCAATGGCTAGAGCTACATAGTTCTAATGAGTGGTTAAAACCACTGTTGGGTCTTGAAAAGGTCTTGTATGATAGGGGTGTAGTATTACTTGTGGGGAGGTGGTTTCCAAGGCTTAGAATGATCAACTTTCTATTTCCAATCGATGGACCAAATCGTACCATCGTACAGTCTCTACAACTAGCAATGTGCGACAACTAAATAGCTTGTACGGAACCCAAATCGTACCACTGTACAATCCCAAATCATACAGTGATGGAGCTTGTATGATTTCACACTTAGAAAATCCTTCAGATTTGGTTTTGCAAGCTGTCGTACACAGTTTTGTAACTAAACAATTCGATTTCCCAATGCTACCAAATCGGGTAAATTTTCCTTCAATCGCATAAACTGCCAAATCGGGTAATTATCTTCTGTACGATTTGTAACGACTCTGGTGTACGATTTGTACAAAATGAAGGTACAACCAAGTGAAAAATTGGATATTATCTTGGACCAATCTCTCTTAGATAAGTTTTGTAAGGATTTACTATGGTAATTCATCCTAATTCTACCAACATGCAAAGTACTTTATCAGGGTTGAGAGAGTTCAATATCCAAAGGTGACGTCCAAAAATCATACAACAGTGTTCAATACATCTCCCTTGATGTTATCATCATCATAGATCATTTCCCAAGACCACACCAATGCTGGTTTAATCCAATTTCTCCATAGCAATGCATAAGATAGCCATAACAACCAAAAATAAGTACATGCAATAGAAATAAACTAGCAATTGCTATTCTACCATTCTAGGATCATACAATACATGAGTGAAACTATAAAATATGCTCATGCTTTATTATTGTTCAAAAATATCACTCAAAAATCAGAGATGCAATAACACTTCACAACCAAAACTCATAGCATTCCCAACTAACCAAAATATATCATAATATCACCAGATCTAACCAGACTATAAAAATTAAAAATGGGGCCTTATATAACATTGCCCAAGCCATTCCAAAGTGGTTCCTGAGGCAATTAGTTATTCACAACTACCCATGCATAACAAAATACATTAATTAAGACTTTTACTAAGTCTAACACCTTAATTATCAAATACATGCACAATTACAACTTAAAATTACATTTCCCATGCATTTCATTTCATTTCATTGCACATTGTATGGTTTACCTTCACTTTGTACGGTTTGCCCTTCTGGTTGTATGGTTTACTCCTACCTATATGATTTACAAAACTTGTCAAAATTGTCAAACTTGGGAAAATCCTTTTATCACTTCTTCTAGGAGGTGGATTTGCTGCCTACATCTACCCTCCCTTTACTTTGGTTGGTGTCCTCACCGACTCATATTTCTATTTTAGCTGCGCCTCATAATCCATGACTACAAATTTTAAGTCATCCACTTGGGATTGAAGAATTGCACGTTGGTTCTTCAACTTGGCTACGTAGTTGCCCATTTCTACTACTTTCAACCCATGGTGATTAGCTTTCTCTTCGGTAGTCTTTAGGAGTTCCCTCAATTGCTTTTCATGATCGATGGCACTCTTCTTTAGCTTCTCCTAAAAATGTGCTTCTATTTGAGCTATTGCTTGTAATTCTTCATTCTTATTTGTAATGGTTTGCATATGGTGATGAATATCTTCCTCCAAAGCATGAAAAGTATCTTCCTTAGCACTCAATTGTGCTTGCTTATCTAGGACTATCTCATTATATATTTTGTTGTCCTGTGTGAGCTCTTCTATCTTCTTAGCCTAAATTTCCAGTTGCTCATCTTTCTTGGCCAACTGCATTTTTAGCTGTTCATCCTTTGCTCTGAGTTGAGCCTCCAACTCCTTAATCTTATCTTCTACCATTTGTGATACCTATCGCTTCTCCTCTTCAAGAGAACTAAGTCTGGCCTCAAAATCAGCCCTAGTACTTAGCAGTTCTTCCAATTTCTTTATTTTCTCTTCTACCATAGCCTTACTCTTTTGCAATTCTTCCTCCATTGTAATCATTTATTTTTGAGTGGCCTCTATCTCCTCCTTCTAAGCTTCCTTGAGTTGATAGATTTGCTCCAATCCTATGCTCAACCACTCTATCCAATGTGTTAGGAAGTTCAACTTCCTTAGAGTGATAGCCAATCCTATAGTGACCCTCTTATGTTCCAACTCTACTGTATTCATGGGATAAGTCAGATAATTGGCTCTATCCAGGTACAACCTCGGATGCTACCGTAATTGGTTCTCACTCCCTCTGGAAAGTCATCTCTTCCCAACATCATTGTTACCTCTTCCCTAGGTAACTTCCATGGGTGTTGTTCATGAATATCTATAATTCTCCTTGTATGCTCCTTATTGCTCACCCATTCTATTATCTTCTCCAACTCGAGAAACACTTGTTCCTCCCACAGCTTCAACTCTCCCATGCATCCAATACAAAACTATAATTTGGTGCTAGCTATGGCATTGCCTATCTGAGAGAAGAAATGTTCCACCTTATCTTCTACTCCTTGCACATCCTCCTCAGTTTCAATCTTTGTGAACTATGGTACCTCCAGGAGATAGCTTTTTTGCATCCTCTATAGTTCCTCCTCTTAAGTAGTTCATTCTTCCTCCTCTTCCATGTGGTGGCTAGAGCTTCCTCCAAGCTCTAGTAGTGCTCTCTCTATGTTTATATTTTCCCTTGGTGGAGTCTGTTCTACAATCTTCTCCACCTCCACATCTTCTTCCACATTCACAATCTCCTATTGAGATTGTTGTTGTTCTATTGATTCCTAGGCTTCTTTTTGTTTAGTCAAGCCCACATGTTGCTCTTTGGTCACCTGCTCTTCTTCCTAATTCTACTGAGTTTCCATTGCCGTTACTTCTTCAACAATAGGTTATTCTCATTCTTGTGATGCCTTCATCTCTTCTTGTGCATCACTCTAATTATTTTGGTTCGAGCTTCCTCCCATCACAAATTTGAAATGAGGCTTCTTATTTTCTCTAGACTCTTCCTTTGAGGCTTCCACTCTCACCTCGATTTTCTCTTTTTCCTCCTGAGTAGTGGCTGCTACTTCTTGTGCTATCTACCTCACTTCTATATCCTCCAACATTTTTGAAGAGTCCAAAATTTCAAATTCGTCATGCTAGAAAATCTGTGGGGATTCCACCATATCTTCTGCTCCTATCCAATTCCACTCATGCAAATCCAGATTCTTTTATTCTGACGGTTCTTCTTCTTACTAATCCTTTTGTATAGGCTTGGCTTATTTTTCTAGAGCGAGATTATTCAATATTATTTCTTGTTGCCTCCTTGTTCTTATTTGTATTGGGTTGTATTACCTTCCCATAATTTCATCCCTTTCCTAAAATGACAACTACTCTTGCTATAATTTTTGAAGTACTTTTTCCAGTTTATGTTCCAACTTCCTAGATATTTTTATTCAATGGTGTGCATCCTCATTTGAGGAAGTATTCTCCTGTAATATAGTGTCCTACTACTCTTTATTTGTTTGAGACTTCTCTGGAATCTCCTTCTAAACTGGTACTAACTTTAGCCACCTCAAAATGGTTAGTTGTCCTACCTTAAAATCCCTAGGTTCTGTCAAACCTGGAAAGTGGATTCCCTTATCTGTAACAACATTTAACAATAATCCAATTGCATGGAAAGTCATCCTAAAATTCTTTGGCCTCTTTATTAGTACTTCATGCATCTTATTCTCTAGATAGATACCCCAATCATACCTAATTCCTTTGGTGATACCTTCTATATACTAAGCCATCTATATTGGCATCTCCATGGCCCATGTATCGCTTGATAGTTGACCCATTACAATATTCATAGTACATGGTCAATATTTTCCTTTCAACTGGCTCTATTTAATTCCTCGAGTTATTGTACCTAAGATATTTGTATCCATCAATGATTTCACATTGGTAAGTGAAGTGATGATGTGATGTGTTTTAATCACATCAACCAACTTCTTAACTACCTTCATGCCATATGCTAGCAATCCAAATATTTTCTTGAATGCCTCTACCATAACTTTCACTTTCACTGACTGCTTGCCAACATTGATGTATGTAGTTTTGGTTGTAGGATTATACACTTGAACCATATTTAATAGATAATTGTAAAAGAAGATATTTTGATATGGTGGCACTTGCACTATTATAGCTACACCAACCTCCTCAAACTATTTCCTCCAAGGATGGTTCTTATTTTCTTCATTACTCCACCACTTCCTGCATGTCTCTCCTCCATGTTGTACGAATGATATATTCGTTATATCAAACTGAAACTCCTTATGTTTACTACTAAGATTCTCATTAGGACCTGGATAGCGTACTTCACTCCTTAATTCCCTCATCATAATCCTCTCTTATGCCATCTCCTCTTGATATCTTGGTGGTGTCCTCCAATCAGCCCTCAAATATCTCTACCTTCTCCATGGCCTATATCCTCCTCTTCTCCATAGACAAGTACCATTCCAACCATGAGATTGAAACTATCACCCTTGGTATTGCCATGTATGTGACTCTCTCGTGTAGGGATCCTGGTGACTGTTCCACCCTATTGGCTACAATTTTTCTTAACCAGTATCTAAACTCTTCGACTGAAATAATTTTATCGCAATTCTTCTGATTATATTTCTACTTGAACATCACTAGTTTTGCAACTAGAAGTGTTCTAAAAATCATAAATTCTACTATAAATCATACAGTACACTTTCCCACTTACTCCTGTACTGTTTCCCAATCAATAGCCACCTCTAGATCGTACAACTATTCAAATTTTTCAACTGTTCAATCTTCTGCAAATCATACAACTGCTACATGAAAATTTATAGGGTCATACCACTTTGTAAAATATCCCTGTTTATCTACTTCCCCTCATTGAATATGTACACTTCTGTATGATTTACTCAAAATGGCATAAAATAACCCAAAAATTGCCTAAAATCGTATAATCTTTCTCCTAAGATTGTATAGTTTGCTTCCAATTCATACAATACATCTCTTAAAACCCTTTTTCACATGAAAATTACATTTTACACTTCTCCTTAATTATTTCTCACTAATCCAGTTGCCAAAATTTTTTGATTTGTCTTTTCAATGCCTTTTGGGAGCAATTTTTCAATTTGTAGACACCAAAATCCAGCCACTTGCAAGTCATCTATACCTTCCTGTCAGCCACATGTCAATCATCCATATTTCCCGCCATTATTTGGCCCAAATCCACACTTTCCCGCCATTATTTGGCCCAATTTCACCTTTCCCGCCATTTTTCATCCCCAAATTTATTTAAATTAATATTTATATATATATTTTAATATTTTAATATATATATTTAAATAATAGTTTAAGTGATTTAATCTGAGCCGTCCATCCTTCATTTAATCTCATCCGTCCATCCATCTTAATCCGTTTCACAACCAAGATTTATTCTCTACCCTTGGATCCACTTTAATCTTAGCCACACGTTCAAAGTGTCGTTAAAACCCTAAAGTGTGCCCTAAGAGTAGATTATAAATTGAGTCACTTTGATGGCTCAAACCCTATCTTTTCTACTTCTATCCTGGATCTTTTCTATCTTTTGGACTTCTTCTATCTCCTTTTCTGATCCCCTCTATCTCTCTTCTGCTACCTTTTCGTCGCATCCATCGCCGCTTCCGTCGCTGCTTTCACCGCCATCTCTTCTGCAGCATTATGCAGAATCCCCCATTCTTCTCGCAAGTGCCCGCGGGTGTTTACCCCTTTACCAAGTGCCCACGGGCATTTACCAAGTGCCCACGGGCGTTTACCAAGTGCCGCGGGCGTTACCGACCACGGACTCGGACCGGCGTCTGAAACCTTAATCCGAAGCACGCGGGCGTTCAGCGAGTGCACCAAGGCGCCTTTCGCAGCCGATTTGATAGCCACATTACTTCCAGGTGTCGCCTGGTCTAGCTGCGTTAACAGAGAACAGGTATAAATTAGTTTAAAGCAAGTAACTTCTTTTCTTTTTATTGATCTGTTATTGAATTCCTGCATTTCATTTTTCTAGGGTTTTAGATTGTTTTTGAGGGCTCACACAGTGGAGCCCTCTTATTAATTTCTAACTCCTTGATAGTGTTAATGTGTGTAGGTTTTTGACAGCAGATCCGGTTTATTGATGGCAGCTGATTAAGCTGGAGTGGTCCAAGCAAGGGATACAATGAAGCCCACTCACTCTGTTGGGATTGAAGATACATTCTTCGAAAGCGCCACCATTTGTGCCAGCTAGGGTTTCAGAGAACCCTAGCATAACTTGTAACTGTGTATCACGAATAAAGGGTTACAGGCCCAGTTGTATTCAAAAGGAGTTTTTAAACTCCATCGATTAATAGAAATCGTTTGTTTTGTGCAACTATTCTGTACTCTGTCATTGTGATTTTATTTTTGTTTGGCGTTGTATTTTTAATCTACACAATTTTTCCACACTTGGCACAATTTATCTCCAAAAAAAAAATTTCTTGGTTGTTACATGGGACTGTACGATCTCCTCCTTCCCTCCCTCTATCTTATCTAGTTTATTTTTGGCTACTTTTTTCATATTAGGGTTTGTAAGTTTCTTATTCCTATAATTTCTCTACTCTGATTCCAATCTGCAACTTACTTGAACCCTAGTGTATGTTTTTCCACAACCTAGTTTGTAATTGGATACCTTCTTCTACAAACCCTTGTTTCCCTTCTACTAAAATCAAATTATGCTTTTAATGGAGTTAAATCCGTTGCTTTTCTCCTTTAATTTGATTTTATCAAATACGAAAAGTCTTTGTGGTGCAAATTAAAAATATGGGTCATGCAATATTGTAGCTTACTGATGTATTTCAATGCCCATGTAGTTGTCTCCATTCAGTTGCATGCTTTTCACCTTTGTCCTCTTGAAAATTCAAACTCCTCCTTGTATGGTTTAAAAAATTTCTAGGGTGAGCCCTGTATTTAAATTATCCTCAAACCTTAACTGCTCCAATTTTAAAATTATGCCACTTTGCATGCCTTTCCATATTCCTTGCTATAATTATTGACAACTCATTACTTTTTCATGTGATTTTTAACTTTCTCTCATGCTTTTTCGACATCACATTATTATACACATGCAAACATTAAATGCGACAGTTGAAAATCTTACAATTGCACCAAGAACCATACATTGTACGATCCAAATCATACAAAATGCCTCCTTGTACAATTTTGCATGTATTTTTTCCAATTTTTCTTGTACAATCTCTCACTTGTGCTTTTTCAACTTTAATTTTGACTTGTATGATCTATCACTTAGAGAATTTTTCTATTTTTTCTCTTTGAAGAGGTCGCCATTCCCAGTTTTCAACCCTCTTCTTAATTGGACCCTGAAGGATTTTCACAACTAAGGAATTTTATTTTATTTTTATTTTTCTTTTTATTTTTCATTTCCTAACCTATTTACACTTACCATCATGGGAATATCATAGTGAAATTCACTTGTACGGTCCCATATGATTCCTCTCTTGGAGGTTCGACCCTAAAATTTTGAGTGGTTGTTTCATCTAGTGCCACTTGCTCTCTAGGCATATTCATCTCTTCTTGTGATGTTATCAAGTTCCCTGGCCTTCCCATACCATGTGTACAATTTGGGATTGTAAAATTGCAAGCTAGAGTATCTTCACCTGGTATCCTTCCTTCTTGCCATATAGGTGTTTGATCCCTTGGTTGTGGTGTCATTACTACTCTACTATAATTCGAGCGACTTATTTTCTTATCTCCTTTGATTAATTCTTGCTCTAGACTTAGTGATCATATCCTTTGTTATCCCTCATTTCTTTCATCTAAAAAATGCACTCTTCCTCTACCAAAAATGCATCTACCATGCTAGTGTTTGTAGCACCCTAAAAATGGCGCAGTAAAATTATAAAATTTACATTCACCTTAGTAAATAAATTTAAATTCAAATTTAACCTCCCAAACCGCCCGTTAACCGTCGGGAAATCCGTTTCCCCCTTTTTCGTGCCATTTTTAGAGGTTGTTTTGACCGTTTGACGATATCGTCGCCGATCAGACGATATCGTCCTAGATTTGACGATTTCGTCTGGACTAGGACGTCCAGACGATCTTGTCGCAAAACTGAATTTGCATAGTTGGAATCTGTTCCAACGGGTCTCCAATCTGGGCAGAAGCGTGTCTGCACCGTTGGGACCCTCCCCCGTTGGAGATCTCCCAAATTGGGATGATCTCCAACCTCCTAACTACTCCCCCTAAGCCTATTTAATCTCTAAGATTTTCCCTCCCCAACCCCTGGCTGAAATTTTCTGCAAAGTGATTCCCTCTGCGTCAAAACATCCTAATCTTGCTTTTGCACTAGTCCCATAGCAATTTTGTTGCAGGTACATCACTGATTTTCAGCCGGAGCCAGCATCCATCGTCGTCGACGAACCTGTTCAGATCGGAGGCGATCCCGTCAAATGCGAGACGATTTCGTATTGATGCGAGACGATCTCGACTGCAGTCCACATCGAGGCAATCAGTGCTTGGAGTTTGCTTTTCTCAACCTTTTCTTTGTCATTTTATGCTGCAAATTAGATCATTTACTCAGTGTTTATATTATTTTGCATTTGGAGTTCACCCATTTAGCTTAGATTGCACATTAAGTTCATGATTTGTTGTTAAAATACAAAAATTGGCTAGGATTGTTGTTTTAAACTATTGCTCAGTATTCATTTTATTATTTGGTGTAATTTGCCTCTGTTAGCACAGTAGAATTTCTTGTATTTTGCATCTATTTTCTGTTTTGCAGGTCTCTGACGAATTCGTCTGACGAATTCGTCAGATCTCAGACGATTCTGTCAGTTTCAGACGATTCTGTCAGATTGCAGGCGATTCTGTCAGATTACAGGCGATCCAGACTGCTTCAAACGTCAGAATCTTCTTCAGACATCCGGATCAGGTATTCTTCATTGTCATTCTGTAAAATTCTCTATTTTTTGCTTTCAAATCTGTTTGTTGTGTTCATGAAAGTTGCATTTTCATGTAGTTTAATTTAGATTCATTCGGCCAAACCTAGGACTTGAATGCTTAAGATTAAAACGAACACATCAAAACACATTCCAAAACCTAGGCGTGGAAACTGCCGCCAAATGTTTCCTGGTGAACCCACCATCCGTCGAAAAATCACCAAAATACACCTCCCTTGAGAGGCGGGACCTTCGCAAAGTCCTCTCAGTCCGAGGTACCGCACCATCCTTTTCCCATCCTCCTTCCGGGCGCGGATCCTATAGCCTGAAGGTAGGGATGCGAAAAATTTGGAGCGATACATTTTGGTGAACCCGACGTGAATGCATCATAACCTTTTGAAAACAAAAACAAAAACAAAAACAAAAAAAATTAGAACAACTAAAACTTAGATGCATTTTAAAACATTTAAGGTTTAAAGTCATGTTTAGATGGTAGCTCCTAAAAAGAGGTTAGCAGTTACTATAAACGTAGAAAATCAATTGGCAGCTATAGAAGTTAATTCTGTCCTTAATATCCCTGAAACAAGTAGAAATCAATTCCTGTGGAACGAACTTGATAGGAGACTTAGTCTCATTTCATCTAGGTCCACACAACTTAAGCAAATTAAGAGGCTAGTCTTGGATAGAATCCTGGATCCTCATCAATTAGTTTTTTATCATGAACTTCAGAGAGCCTGCCATAGATGGTTAGCCTATAGGAGAGCTTTAGTATCTTCAAAGTTGTTCACCTTCGAGGAATACCTCGAGAACGCAGCTATTGTGCACCAATTCCTAGGCCTTGTAGAAGACCAAGAGGTTGTTCTTACAGATAGGGAAATATGGAATAGAGTTCCTCGTGCTGTGTTATATCGAGAGTATTGCCACGAGCTTTACTTCTATCAACCAACATCTGAGACAGATAATATTACCATAGCCCTTTTCATCAAATTCTTAAAAGAAAACTTTCAATTTGAAGAAGAACATTTCATGACTCCTGAACAACTCGAACCTATTAATGATATTCATAAGTTATTCATAGAAAACTAGCTCATTTACTTTCAGTCTTATTATTTTGTGCATTTATTGTGTTATTTGTTGTCTTTATTATATTGTTTCAAAAAAAAAAATTAAAGAAAAAATTAAAAATAAAAAAAACTTAGCAAAAACTTAAACATTTCAATTTCAAATATTATAGTAGGTATATAGTAAATATATACCTCTTAATTTGTTGCATATATATATATATATATATATATATATATATATATATATATATATATATATTTGCTGAAATCAAAACTTAGCACCATGCCTAAACTTAGGAATGGTAAAGAAACTTTAGGGGAAGGAGAAGATTGGTTACAAGATACAACTGAAAATCCAAATGTCCTTCTTGGAGATACAAATCCGGAAGGAGAAACTCTAGGTCAATCAGATGAAGACTTAGGTGAAGATAAGGAACAAGAAGCAAATGTTAAAGAGGATGGATCCTCATCCCCTAGAGTAGCTCCAAATGGAGCTATTGCCTTTGACAATGCAGAGCATTTCAAGAGATTTCTCATGGAAAACATTGATGACCTTAATGTGGCAATTCGCCTTGATAAAGGGCAAATTAGTAAAACTCAAGCAGCCATGGAATATATATGCAATATGCAGACTAATCCCTTGTCTTTCATTGATCAAGAAAGTGACAAGGGTGGACCATCCAATACGGATATGGTCACTATAGCCCAAAGCATGTCAAAACAACAAGTTACCCAACCTCCTAAGGAACCTGTTACTCAACCTAAAATCACTCCCGCACAAAAGAAAATTCCCTTCACTACTTTGTTCCGCCAAACTATTGAACAAAATGCTTTAAATAAACAGAAACCTAAAACAAAGCCAAATACAAATTTTCAACAATCCGAAATACAACATCATCCAACTTCAAAATCCCTCCATAATACTTTTCCTACCAATACTTTACACAACAGTAACATGGCATCTAACCTGCATGTTCCTCCATCATATGCCCATAACACTTATGTCAATGCCCTACCAAACCAATATGGGGGGCAAACTAGTAATTTGGAAGCTATGGTGAAACAATTGGCTTCACGTATGGACCAAATAGATCCCTACCGTCCCTCGTATAATTATCGAGAGATTTGTAGTCAACCTTTGGATCCCATAGTTGTAGCTCAACCATATCCTAAACATTTTCCCATGCCTGTTTTGCCTATATATAAAGGAACCGAAGATCCCATAGAGCATCTTCGCATGTTTAGGATAGCATGTCACGACATATCGCATGACGACTTGCTATTACTAAAAATGTTCCCCAAAAGTTTAGGTGGAATGGCATTAGAGTGGTACTACCAATTGCCCACTCACTCTTTGAGAAACTTTGAAGAAACAAATTGAATCATTTGTCCATCAATTTAGTGCCTACATCGAGAGGCATGTAACTATTAAAGACCTATACAATTTAAAACAAGATAAGGATGAATGCTTTGCCGATTTCTTAGCTAGATGGAGGCAATTGACAGGAAAACTGCACTTTGTGCTACCCTATAGGGAAATGTTGGACATTTTCATCAACAATTTACAAGAACAACTTTCTTATGAGCTATCAACAACTACTTTGACTACCTTCGATCAAGCTATAGATTTAGCTCGAAGAGTAGAAGATGCCCTCATTAGGAGAGGCCAACTTAGGAAGAAGGATGACGAGAAAACATCTAGAAATCAATATAAAAACAAACAAGTTGTCGGTGACGGAGTCACTGACAGCAGAAATGTTGCTAATATCAATGCAACGAAGACAACAGAAAAATTCATATTGAAACCTCCTGACAAGCCTCCTCGAGAATTCACTAGATTAAACCAACCTTTGTCAACTATTTTACCTCAACTGCTCGAAAGAGGTTTAATCCAATTGCCAGCCATCCGGGAACCTGACCCAACTATACCCGGATATAGAGCTGATTTGCACTGTGATTTCCATAGAGGACCTGGACATTCTACCAACGCCTGTAAAAGGTTGAAACATAAAATACAAGATTTGATTGACAATAATGAAATGGAAGTGCAAGCCTTCCAACCTAAACAAAACCCTCCTAATAATACTCAAAAGACTATTCCCCAAAATCAAAATCAAAATGCCAATCAAACTCTAGACATATTTCAACACCCTTTACCAAGACATGGTAAAGAGGTAGCCAATCAAATCGAACATCATAATGTTCCCCCTCCTACCCGATATGTAGGAACCATTAGCGGACAATTACCTATTCGAGGATCCTCAAATATTTGACACGACCTTATCCTTGGTTACGACCAGGACCTTACATAATTTTCAAACTTCTGATTCTAGTGATATAGAGTCAGATAGTGAAAGTGAAGTAGACATTACTTCAAACCAATCGAATAGTTCTGAAAATGAATCAGATCCTATTCAACCTGTCACAGATGATATGGTTCCAGAAGAACCATTTCCTAGAAGAGTCACTACTCGACCTTCTTCTAATATATTCCTTTCAAATGAACAAGCCATTAATGCTCAACCGAGACCAGTTCAACGTCTTCACTATAACATTGTAGGTACCATTGGAGTCGTTACTCGACAACAAGCTCAAAACTCTCAACAAGAATCAAACCAGAACGATGGATCAGCTCCATTCGTTCTGAAAACCCTAATAAAGGGAATCATGCTCCTAATATCCAATCTAAACCCCCTTACAACATTAATGAGCAATTGTCTAATACCACGGCCAGAATTTCCCTCTTAGATTTATTAAGATCCTCTCCCACCCATAGGGATGAGTTGATGCTTACATTGAGTCAAATGATGGTGCCTCAAAACATTCAACTCTGAAGCTATGGCCAATACTATCATCACTCGAGAGATTGATTGTATTGACTTTCGGGATAAAGATATCCCACAACACAGCTTTACATAAGGACAATCCCTTATACATTATTGCTTTAATTGGAGATGTAGCTGTCAAACGAGTTTTGATTGATAATGGCTCATCTCTAAACATTTGCACCTTTGACTTCTACCAACGATTTGGCTTTAGAAGTGATGAAATGAAGAAAACTGATATGATCATCAAAGCTTTTAATGACGAAACACAAGAAACATGTGGAGTTATTACCCTCCCATTGCAAGTTGGTCCTAGAACCCTAGAAACAACCGTGTTCATTGTACATTGCCCAGCATCGTACAATATACTTTTGGGTCGCCCTTGGATCAACGCCATGCGAGCGGTCCCATCAACTTTACACCAATGTGTTAAATTTGAGTTCAAAAATCAGTTGGTCACTATTCATGGTGACCCTAGACCTTTTGATATGTGTGCTTTGGCAGAACCAGTTGGAGTGCAATTTTGCCCAACTCTGTCATCCACACATTCTAGTTCTTCTTTTTCATCTAAAACTGTGAAACATAAACCCATAACTTCACCTAGTTCCCCTCCATTAACTTCATCCTCCTATATAGATCAACAACCCTCTAAACAAATTACTTTAGAACCTCAAAAAGATTTCAAATCTACAACCAATTCTTCAACTACTACCCCTACAAATTCAAAACCTCTAGACACATCTATCATCCCTTCCACATCTCAAGACATAGGTAATAAGCCTTCTACATCTTATGCCCTTTTTGATGAACTTTTACCGGATTTATCTACAACCTTAATATCAAAAAAATGAATGCTTTCATGCAAGATTCAAACCTTTTAAATAAATTACCGCCATCTCCTCGTACTTTGGGCCTCCCACAACCTCTGGGAAGTACTTACCAAGTTGGGAGTTGTGCCTTCATTTATAAAGGATATGACTGGGGAAGAATCCCTCGGAATATCAAAACTCATCATGAGGGATACGCTCGGTGCTATTTTACCAATGATTATATTAAAGCTAAACCCATGATGCTTAAAATGGGATATAAAGGGAAAGGCTTGGGACCTTTCCAAAATGGCATGAAAGAACCTTTCGAGGTAGAACCGTGGCCTGCCCGCTGTGGTGTGGGCCTATTTCCTAGTAAGGGTCAACCCTTTCCTTTTGAGGATGATGATCATCTCATATGCTATCAAGATTATTTGGATAGGCATGTTGATTTGCCTCTTAATAATCAGTCATTTTCATGCAACATGCTATCCATAGCATACCCTGAAATGATTGCTGACCCCGATGAAGAATTGGAAGGAGATATCTTCCATGATGTCTCTGTTGAAGAGATGCTACACAACGGATTTTATTTTGATGGTTCTATACCAACTATAGCCCAAATTGAGGCCACTGACCCTCAGAATGAATTATCTAAATTAACCTTACAAGAATTACAAGAATTGGGCGTGTCACCCGCCCCACCTAACTTTGAAAGAGATCTACACATGGAGGTAGAAAATGTCATTAAAATTAACATTGGAACTGAGGACAATCCTCACATAATCAATATTGGAGCAGAACTAAGTCAAGAAAAACAAGAACAATACACCGCATTTCTTAAAGAGTATGAAGATGTCTTCGCTTGGACATACGAAGATATGCCAGGTCTAGACCCTTCCGTAGTCATGCATCATCTAGTGGTCCATCCGGATGCTAAACCGGTTAAACAAAAACTTAGAAAAATGCATCCCAAAGTGGCTCTGCTAGTCAAAGGGGAGTTAGAAAAACTCCTGAATGTTATCTTCATACAAGCTATTGATTATGCTGAATGGATCTCAAATGTAGTTCCAGTCACCAAGAAAGAAGCTACCAAAGTTAGAGTTTGCACCGATTTTAGAGATATCAACGCTGCATGCCCTAAAGATGACTTTCCTCTTCCAAACATGGATCAAATTATTGACTTCACTGCCGGAAGTGGGATGATGTCCTTAATGGATGGATTCTCCGGTTATAATCAGATCAGGATAGCTCCTGAAGATCAAGCTAAAACAGCCTTTATTACCCCCTGGGGTACCTTTTGCTGGAAAGTGATGCCATTTGGCTTAAAGAACGCCGGTGCAACTTATCAACGAGCTATGACCTACATTTTTCATGATATGATGCATGATATCCTACATGATTATGTAGATGATATCATAGCTCGCTCTCTTATTGAAGATCATCATTTAGATGATTTAAGGAAAGTTTTTAATCGATTACGAGAATATCTCATTCGATTAAATCCAAAAAAATGCATATTCGGAGTTAAGTCCGGCAAACTATTAGGGGTTTTAGTTTCTTTACGTGGTATCGAAATTGACCCTCTCAAAATTGCGGCCATCACCGATATGCCCGCACCTACTAATATATCTGAATTACGAAGTTTACAAGGTAAGCTTCAAGCCATCCGTCGCTTCATCGATAAGCTGGCGGATAAAACTAGTCCCTTTCTTAAACTCCTTAAGAAGGATGTCCCCTTTAATTGGGACACAGAATGTAGAGAAGCTTTTGAACTTCTCAAACAATATCTCCTTAATCCGTCGGTGCTTTCACCACCTAAATCCGATCGCCCATTTCTCCTATATATTTCAGCTTC
Organism: Wollemia nobilis; assembly: GCA_028583015.1. Lineage (NCBI taxonomy): Eukaryota > Viridiplantae > Streptophyta > Pinopsida > Araucariales > Araucariaceae > Wollemia > Wollemia nobilis. Next base: position 7,584,475 of record JAQPPZ010001361.1, read on the forward strand.
AGATTCTGCCTTAGGAGCTATGTTAGCTCAACTTGATGATGAAAAGCGAGAACGTGCTAATTATTACATTAGCCGAACCTTCATCAGTTATGAAACCCGCTATACCGCGTTGGAAAAACTATGTCTAGCAGTCATTTTTGCTACGCAAAAATTACGACATTATATGCTTAGCCAAAAAACTTATGTCATTGCTAAATATGATCCCTTAAGATATCTCATGAGTCGACCTTATTTATCGGGTCGCACAGCCAAGTGGGTTCTTGCTCTAAGCGAGTTTGATCTCACCTTCATAGGACAGAAGTCTGTTAAGGGTCAAATCATAGCAGATCAATTAGCTGCTGCACCCTTAGAGTCTACTCATCCCCTCATCATCGAGTTTCCAGATGAATGCCTCCAATTAGAGGCAGACCATCCTGAACAATGGTCCTTATACTTTGATGGCGCCCGATGCATGAGTGGGGCTGGTGCGGGTATTATTTTAATATCTCCGCAAAAACATCTTATTCCTCTCGTCCTTCAAACTGACCTTTGCTTGCACCAACAATACTGCTGAGTATGAGGCTCTAATCCTTGGATTACGAGCTGCTCTAGCGCTCAAAATTAAAAATCTCTTAGTTTTTGGTGATTCCCAATTGGTTATAAATCAAATTAATGAAGTTTATCAAACCCGAGATGATAAACTGTGCCCATATAAGGCCTATGTTTTACAACTAATGTCTTTATTTGATCAAGTCACCTTGGAAGCTATTCCTCGAACTAGCAACCGTGCAGCTGATGCTATGGCCGCAGCTGCATCTCTCCTGCCCTTGGAGTTAGACGACGAATACGCCACTATCATTATTCGTCGACTCCAGGAACCCGCTTCAAATAAGTCATGCTTAGAGCCTTTGGATGTGTTTCTAATCAATGAAACTACTCCTGAACCTTGGTATACAGACATATTTGATTTTCTCCAAAATGGGACTTTCCCTGCTAATTCTAATAGAAACCAACGTCGGTTATTACGTCGACGAGCAAGTCGATTTGTAATAATTGGCAATACTTTATATAGGAGATCTTTTGAAGGTATCCTATTAAGATGTTTAAACTTAGAAGAGTCTAAATCAGCCTTGAGTGAAGCCCACGATGGATCTTGTGGAGGACACTTTAGTGGTAGTGCCATTGCTAAAAAGCTCCTTCGGATAGGATACTTTTGGCCTACCATGGAAACAGATGCACATGAGTATGTGCGCCATTGCGACAAGTGTCAAAAACATGCTGACCTTGTCCATGCGCCTGCACAAGAGTTGCAGGCTATTTCATCTCCTTGGCCCTTTTCTAAATGGGGCTTGGATATTATTGGCAAAATCAATCCTGTGTCTTCTGATGGACACAAGTTCATCATAATTGCCACTGAGTATTTCACGAAGTGGGTCGAAGCTATGCCTTTAGCTTCTTGCACTGGCACACAAGTTTCTAAATTTATTTTTAATCAAATCATTTGCAGGTTCGGAATCCCTGCCAACCTCATCTCTGACAATGGAACTCCTTTCAAAAATAAAGATGTTAAAAAATTATGTCAAAAATATAAGATTCAACATCGCTGGTCCACTCCCTATTATCCTCAGGGTAATGGTCAAGCAGAAGCTTCTAACAAAACTTTAATCAAAATTCTCAAAATATTAGTCAATAAAACTGGCCGTGACTGGCATATTCAATTATATCCAGCCTTGTGGGCTTATCGAACTAGTGTTCGAACCCCGACGGGCACTTCACCATTTGTTTTGGTATATGGTGCTGAAGCAGTTTTTCCATTTGAATTGGAAGTTCCTTCTTTGGCTCTGCTACTTCAAGATACCGAAGTAGGAGATGAATATCGTGTCGTGCAGACTCGACCACTGGAACTCCTCGATGAAAAATGCATCAATGCTTTGGAGCATCTCCGTGCTTACCAAAACAAGCTTAAAAGATCATATGCTAAGAAAGTTCGTCATCGATCCTTTGAGATTGGCGACCTTGTTTTAAAAGAAAATCAAAAAATACAAATGCAACCAAAGAACTTAAAGGTAAATTTGAGCCCAACTGGCTTGGACCATACATTATTACTGCAAAATTTGAATCAGGAGCATATAAATTATCTACCTTAGATGGTAAAGAACTTAAAGAACCCATGAATATTTTGCATCTTAAACGTTACTATGCATAAACTTGGTCATTTCATCCATGTATATATTTGTTCAAAATTACTATCTTGTATTTCTTTCAATTTATTCAAAAACACCAAAAACATTCATAAATCTCCAAAAATCTTCAAAAACTATCTATTGCATTTGTTTAAGGCAGTTGTTAAATTTTTTGCTCAAAAATATAAAAACAACAATATGCTTGACTCTTTCGAAACCAAAACAATATACAGAAGAAAGAGAGAGTCAACATTCTCAAAAACTTTCTCACAAATCATTTATATATATTTTCTTACAATTATTGCAGTTATATGTTTCAACTTATTTTGGATAAATTAGCATTTATTTTGAATCCCTCACTTGCACACTCACAACAATAAATATCTTGATTTTATTTGGCATGATTACTAATCTCTCTTATATCAAAGTTCACAAAATTCAATTAAATAAAGTTTGAGCATAGAGAATTGATCTTGTTATTTACTTAAACCAAGCACATCTTTCCACAATAAAATGATTATATTTGTAATTTCCATGTTTTGCTACATAGTAGAACTGATTTCTTGAGTGAAAAGTTTCCCCGACTATCCTATCATGCACATGGTCTAGAATCTTTGAGAATTGGCAAAAGGACAAGCTCACCCCTACCCGGAATAAAAATCCCTTGCTCTACAGCTAATCCGAGCAAGTATCCCTAGCAAAGAAAAAGAAGAAAAAAAAGTTCAAGAAAGAAGAGAAAAGAAAAATGTTATTTCAGCAATGTTCCAAGCATTATCAAGCAAAAGAAATACAAAAAGAAAAATAAGCAAAGTTCAAAAGAAAGCAAGAAAGCAATAAAATCCCTTTCCCTACCCTTTGAAAAGAAAAGAAGGGTTGATGAGCTTGAATCCTTGGAATTCTCAATTATTCGAAAACCGTGAGGTAAGCCCCATAACAGGTGGTTTGTGCCCAACCCGCTTGGCCTTGGGTAACTCCTAGCGTGGCGATATGTCCGTCACATTAGCGACCTTCTTTTGTACAGACCTATGTCTCGCTTATGGATTAGCTAGCTCTTGATAATCCGACCTACATAGTAGTCTAATATGGTTATATGCATCTACATCATGGTTAATGAACACTTATTTGGTTTCTTCAAATCACTTGTATCATAGTACCTTGCTCAAAACTCGTAAATGAACAATGCAATTGCACACACATTTGTATTTGAGAGATTTTGTGTATCATTATGATAAATCAAGATCGGAAATGAATGCACATATGCACATGGGATTCCTTATAAATCTAACTTTTGTCTTCAAAATACTTTGAAATATTATTTTTGCAACTTGTTTGGAATAATCAAGTACAATTATTTTTCACAAAGACAACTATAGAATTAGAAAAATAAAAAATTTCTTCCAAATTACACAAATCAAATCATATATATCTGGTTGACTTTCGCGACGATGGTATAGTTTCAAAACCAAAATTGGAATTTTATGCCTAGCGCAAGTCCTCATTTTCATCTTTTCTGTTCATCAAAAATCAACCATGCAATAAAACTATTTTTTTTGGATTTTCGCGATGATGGTATAAGTCTATACCTACATATTCTATGCCTAGCGCAAACCATTGTAACAATTTTTATTCCCCATTTCTTCAAAATCATGAAAACCATATGACTTCATTTTACACAAATTATGCTTTTCAAAAGCAAACACATTATCATTATTTCATGTCATTATGTCAACCTTTAACTTTGCAATGATGGTATAATTCCTAAGGAATTATTCACAAATTTTATCACACTTAGGGATTTATGCCTAGCAAAAATCATTTTAAACAATATTTCATGCATAATATTTTTCATGAAAATCTGAAAACAAAACCAATCATCATCATCATCATCATTTGCACTATTGCACTAAAGTCTTAAGACAGTCTCTTAAGCACTCTTTTCCTTTTTAACAATATTTCTATAAATGGGATTAGCTTGACGACCGAGTGAGCAGCGACTCCATGAAATGGTCTATAATAGCGACAATGTCCTTTGAAATTATTGTTAGAAGTCTTTTTATTTTTATCACATTGCATCACAAACAACCACTTTGTTACATCAGATTATTTCATTTATAATGTTATAGCATGACATTCAAATTATAATATTTCCAACGACATAATTACATGAATCCTCAATGAATTATTAAATCAATCAATTAAAACATCTAAAAGCATCATAAAAATACATAACACAATATAAGTCATATGATCAAAAATATCTCATCTATATATGTCACAAATATATATGTACATCATATCAGCTAGATTAGTATGCCACAATCCATATCTTGGCATACTCAATCAAATACCCTCTGTGTAGTGTCTCGAGAGCCCCTCGAGCTCTCAGCCTCATCTCCTCCCCCCCCTGAGGTGGAGGAGGTGGCCCCATCGCAGTCCGTGTGGTGCCGTGAGTCCGGGATGCCGATCGTGATGATGTCCTAGATGACCCCATCACGACAGGCTCTGCAATGTGTGCTGGTAATGGCACCCTCTGCTCCGCTGGCACCGCCTGGTAGTATAGAGCCTGATAGAAAGTGATCTGGGCGATAGCGCGTGCTAAATCCCGAGTGCTCGCTCCTCCGCCCCGAGCTCTGAGCCGTGTAGCCTCATCCTGTAGTGTCTGCACTTGAGCCCGCAAGCGGGCAACCTCAGCTCGGAGAGTCGCTGTCTCGCTGCTCTCCCTAGTGTCTACACCCTTGCCCTTATCGGGCGATGGTGGTCTCTCTCTCTGTGGAGATGGGGGTCTCTCCTCCCTCCTCTCCCGCTGTCGTGGCCTCTCCTGTGCCTGTGGCCTCCTCTGCTCCCTCCCGTCGTGACCCTGGGCCGCCTCTATCGCTGCCTGGCACCGCCTCCCTATCCGACGCACAACTGCGTGGATCGGACCCTGTGCCCTCGTCATCCGAGGAGGGCGGATGCCTACGTACCAGGCATCGTAGCCATCGGCTACTCCTGCATCGTCCCCATCCACTGGCTGGATGGGGGCATCATCTACGTCCTGGCTCCAGAAGCGCTGCATGTCAGGAGCCCCGCTAACCGTGGTGTTATCCCGGATAGTCCGAGAAAACTCGTAATCCCTCAGAGATGGGATCCCCTGCTGTAGACCGAACTGTCTCAAAACTCGGTCATAGCGGTGGAGCTCCACCTCTCCTCTCTCCATCCGTAGCCAGCAGACTCGCCTGATGCGAGCCAGCTCCTGTCCGTCCTCGGCCCACCCTGGGTGCCCTCTCCATGGTCTCCAGGTGATCTGGTCTAGGACCAAATCATCCAGTAGTCTCCGGGACATCGACAGGTCGATCCGCCGCTGTGACCCTCTCCGGAGCCACCAGTAGAAGACTCGGGGCCTCTCCCCGTCAATCCCTGTCAGTGGAAGCCCTACCGGCCTCCGCACTGCAATGTGCTCCCAGCACCAAACCTGTAGGAGCGATGTCATCACCAGACATCGCCCGCCCTTGTACACGACCCCATACAGGATCCTGTACAACCGGCATAGAACAAAGCTGCCCCAACAAAACCTGTACCCATGGTCTCGCATATCGTAGATCACATCTACGAGCATCCATGGTACCCTGCATCCGCTCTGGTGGCACAGCAGAAGTCCACCAACCACTCCAGCTAGTACTCGTGTGAGTCTGGATGCCCTAGGCATCTGGCGTAGTGCCTCGATATTCACTCTGCCCTTCTCCAGGGTGAAGCTCGGGTCACCACACAGTCGTCCCATAGCGTGGCCCTGATTGGCCGTAGGAGTGATCATCCGTCCTTGTATGGGGATTCTCATAATCCTCCATACGTCCTCTAGTGTGGGAGCCATCTCCCCTGTCGATAACCGAAAATAGGAAGAACTCGGATACCATCTCTCTGCTAGGGCTGTTAGAAGCCCCATGTCTGTGGATACTTGTGGCATCTCTGCCACATGCAGTAAGCCGGCCTGTGCCAGCAGATCTCGCTCTACCCTATGTCAGAGCGGCCAAGTCATCTCTCAATCCTCCATATTTCCATTCTCTGCTTTTTAGCAATCCTCTCTGCAACATAAGCAACATAAACAATAAACAATCATTAATCAATAATTCAAGTAATCAATAATGCAAATTAAAAATTCAATTTTGTGCAATTGATGATATCGCCCACTATTGGACGATATCGTCCCAAATTTGAGCATAATCGTCTCCGATTTCGTAGTTCAAAATCGTCTCTAATTTGATGAAATCGTCCCCCTTTCGACGATTTCGCCCTCGAGAAATTGCCGAAATTGAGACGATTTCATCGAAATCGGGACGATTTCGTCCCGACGACGTCGACGGCCCTAAAACGGCCGCGATGCTCAAAATTCATCTAAAATCTACCTAAAAAGCATGTAAAAATCAAATTAAAGCATTCTAAACTAAGTTTAGACTCTTACCCGTAGACCGCGTCGGACTTCTGTCGATCTGTGCGTTGTCTCCACCATTTTGCTTCAGAGCTCTAAAAACAGTAAAAATGAACAGTAAAAATGAATTAGGGTTTTACCCTATTTTTCTTAATTTTATTCAACAATAATTTTTTTGCTTTTCCATGTTTTTACCTCAAACGTTCGATTTGGGTAAAAACACGGAGGGGGCACCATAGTAAGTTGTCGTACGATTCGACCAAGAATCGTCGCCTAAAAATGGGAATAATTTTTTGCTTTCTCGTAGATCGAGAAGAACTCATCTTTAACGCATTTTCTTCGAAAAATTCGCTAAAGAGGGGGCAAAATGTAGCACCCTAAAATTGGCGCAGTAAAATTATAAAATTTACATTCACCTTAGTAAATAAATTTAAATTCAAATTTAACCTCCCAAACCGCCCGTTAACCGTCGAGAAATCCGTTTCCCCCTTTTTCGTGCCATTTTTAGAGGTTGTTTTGACCGTTTGACGATATCGTCGCCGATCAGACGATATCGTCCCAGATTTGACGATTTCGTCTGGACTAGGACGTCCAGACGATCTTGTCGCAAAACTGAATTTGCATAGTTGGAATCTGTTCCAACGGGTCTCCAATCTGGGCAGAAGCGTGTCTGCGCCGTTGGGACCCTCCCCCGTTGGAGATCTCCCAAATTGGGATGATCTCCAACCTCCTAACTACTCCCCCTAAGCCTATTTAATCTCTAAGATTTTCCCTCCCCAACCCCTGGCTGAAATTTTCTGCAAAGTGATTCCCTCTGCATCAAAACATCCTAATCTTGCTTTTGCACTAGTCCCATAGCAATTTTGTTGCAGGTACATCACTGATTTTCAGCCGGAGCCAGCATCCATCGTCGCCGATGAACCTGTTCAGATCGGAGGCGATCCCGTCAAATGCGAGACGATTTCGTACTGATGCGAGACGATCTCGACTGCAGTCCACATCGAGGCAATCAGTGCCTGGAGTTTGCTTTTCTCAACCTTTTCTTTGTCATTTTATGCTGCAAATTAGATCATTTACTCAGTGTTTATATTATTTTGCATTTGGAGTTCACCCATTTAGCTTAGATTGCACATTAAGTTCATGATTTGTTGTTAAAATACAGAAATTGGCTAGGATTGTCTGTTTTAAACTATTGCTCAAGTATTCATTTTATTATTTGGTGTAATTTGCCTCTCGTTAGCACAGTAGAATTTCTTGTATTTTGCATCTGTTTTCTGTTTTGCAGGTCTCTGACGAATTCGTCAGATCTCAGACGATTCTGTCAGTTTTAGACGATTCTGTCAGATTGCAGGCGATTCTGTCAGATTACAGGCGATCCAGACTGCTTCAAACGTCAGAATCTTCTTCAGACATCCGGATCAGGTATTCTTCATTGTCATTCTATAAAATTCTCTATTTTTTGCTTTCAAATCTGTTTGTTGTGTTCATGAAAGTTGCATTTTCATGTAGTTTAATTTAGATTCATTCGGCCAAACCTAGGACTTGAATGCTTAAGATTAAAACGAACACATCAAAACACATTCCAAAACCTAGGCGTGGAAACTGCCGCCAAATGTTTCCTGGTGAACCCACCATCCGTCGAAAAATCACCAAAATACACCTCCCTTGAGAGGCGGGACCTTCGCAAAGTCCTCTCAGTCCGAGGTACCGCACCATCCTTTTCCCATCCTCCTTCCGGGCGCGGATCCTATAGCCTGAAGGTAGGGATGCAAAAAATTTGGAGCGATACAGTGTCTTCCCCATCCTATTCCTCTTGATATCAGGCTTCTCTGTGCCAGTGGTGATTCCTCCCTTTCTTGGAGTATTCCTCTACCACCTACCACTCTTCCTCATCGGATCAGGGCTGGTCGTCCCAATGGATAATGCCTTATGGGGTTTGGTAATATCCCTCTCATCTATGGTAAACCTTACAGATTCCTTGTCTAGTTCAAACAAGCTAAGGGTGTATCTCTCAACCATCTAGGAGTAGGGGTTCAAAACCTTCCTCGTATTCTTCCCCCTCTAATTGTAACATAACCTTGTCCTTTCTCATTTCGTGGTCAATGGTGAACAAAAATTATATCTCAAAAAACAATCATTTCTCTTCCATAAATTTTCAATCTAGTAAGTCCATAAACTTATGAGCATCATGCACAATATATGCATGTAGTGTGGGGGAATGAATCTATCTGTACATTATTTAGTTTAGTGGGGGATTTTCATGCATTTGAAATTAAGCCAAACCAAATAAACTAAGTGCAAAAAATTAAATAAATAAATTACAACTAAAATTAAAGTGCTAAAAATAAAAGTGCAAAAATAAAATGCAAGAAATAAAACACACAACTAAATTAATTAAAGCAGGAAATAAAAAAATAAATCTAATCTATAGAAAATAAATAAGAAATGAAATAGGGGAGGACTACTACAGGGAGTGGGCCCAAGCTCCCATAGATAGTCCACCCGACTAGCTATGTAGAGCTTGCTCGAATAAGAGGAGTTGCACTCTTAATGAATTAAACAAAGAATGAAATGAAATAAGTTATGTGTAAAATTAATCATCCCTCATTCATATGGCCTGCATATTTATATAAAGCATAGCCAAATATTGTTACAATAACAAATCAATTCTATTTTAATCACATAACATGATTAGTTACAATTGGTTTCTACACAGATTTTATTCTGCTATTTTAAAGTATGTTCATTCACAAGAAGGATAAATATAAAAATTCTTAGGTGTACATAACAAACAAATCTAAATTAATGCATCTTAAAAATAAAGCTTTAGGAGCTTTACAAGGTCAACTAACCAGTCGATTGATAATAAGTGTCTTATTCTATTTTAATAATAATGCATAGTTAAAATAACTCTCCTTTGTCTTCACGTGCAACAACATCTTTAACCTCTTGGTCAACTATTCAATATTGACTTAGTATCCAATGCAAGCACTTCCAATATGTAGGAATAAGGCACCAGTAAGGTGCCTTCCCATGTATGGGAGTAAGGCGCCAGTAAGGTGCCTCCCCATGTATGGGAGTAAGGTGCCTCCCATATATGGGAGTAAGGAACCAATAAGGCACATCCCATGTATGGGAGTAAGGAACTAGTGTAAGGAACCATAGTAAGGCGCTATATTAAGGCTCCTACTCACTATACCTTAGACTCAATGAAGTAGAGGTATGCTACGTCTAAACGGGATGTAGATGATGAGGCCTGGAAATGCCTCAATCATAGCATGTTTTGAACATTGAAACTGCCTAAAAACTCTTGTGTTTAATATTATATTCTAGTTAAGTTGATTTAATATGCTATGTATTAACTATTTGCATGATCAATGTGTTAGAAATACTATATTCTGATTTTTACAATTTTTGCATAGTTTTATGTTACTTTGTCATGACTTGCTAAATGAGAAGTATGCTTAGGTTGATAGCAAAACTTCACTAGTTTTTTTTGATGTGTTTCAAGAATTTATTTATCTAAATTTAGCAAATAGTGCAAGCAAACTATTACTGTGTAGCAAAAATTGGTTTTCCAATGTAAATTCCAGCTAGCTGCAAATGAATGGCAAGGCATAAAATTCACACATGGAGAGAGATGAAGGCTATTGCAATATGATCCTGAGAGCTAACCCACCTAAGAAATGTAGATGAAATCACTTGAAGAGCATACAATTGTTCATTTTTAAGATTTTTGAAATGAGCAGACATCTTCGAAATGAGAAATACAGTCTCTTCGAAATGAGCGGACATCTTCAAAATGAGAAATGCAATCTCTTTGAAATGAGCCACTTATCTTCGAAATGAGAACAAAAAGTGCTTTTTGACTGATTTTTGATGATGAAAAAAGGGAAAGAAGGTTGAAAAGGTTAAAGGAAAATATCTCCCATCTGAATTTTTCATCCTTGCCATCCAAAGCCACCATTCATGGAAAAGATCAATTTTGGTCCTCTTTTAGGATAAACCCAGGAAATGCTGGAGAATAATAAGAATAGATCTGTAAGATAGGAATGAGATATTCTCAGTTTGTAAATATATTTTAGGATATCTATAAATAGATAGCTCCCATCCAAGTTGAGCTAAGAAAGGGTAGGGAAAAATAAGCAAGTGTAATAATAAGAAAAGTGACTGTTACAGTCCTGTAACAGGGTTTTTAGCAACAATACTGTAATTATGTTCTTGAATCAATAAAGTGCACTATTTTTATTCATGTTGTTATGAATGAGTGTGAGTAACATATAGATAGAGAGAAATACTCATACCTTCTTCTGGACAAGGAGGCTAGCCACTTTCAAACCTAAGAGGAGGACTAACAACAGGTTTTTATTCTGATTTTGCTACAACGGAATAAGTTGTAAAACTTGTCATTTCATTTCCTTGTAAATAGATAACAGTCTTTGCAATATTATTTTATTTTATGATTAGGATGATATTGTGATTAATGATAGGTTTGGTTGTAATCTCTATTTTTAGAAAGCTTTCAAATTACTGCAGATTTTTATTTCCAAAATTTACTAATTTCTATAATTTACTGCATTTTTGTGTTTTGCTGTCAACCCCTGCATAGAAGATTGACAAACTTCTGTTACAGAACATTGACAGGACTTAATTTCAATGTTATAATTAGGTTTAAATTACTACAAAAGTAAATAGACTTCCTTTCTGCAATCATAATTAGATTTCTAATTCTGTAAGTATAACTAGGGAGTTATTTTTGCAACATAATTAGATTTCATTCTATAATTGTAACTAGGATTTCATTTCTGTAGTTAGTAATTAGTTTCCATTCTTGAAATTAGATTAAAGTTCAATTTATGCAATTTAGATATAAAAATATCCTAAATCCTCCACACAAATGATTTCACCAATAAGACATGTTGCTCCCAAATGACCTAAGTTATAGCCCTGTTCACTCCTTCCGCAAATAGCCTTGTACACTGCCCTAGATTGAAAAATTCATTGAGAATTAATGATGTGCATAATGAAAATGCATAATTTTGGCACTGTTGTCAGGGAATAGTGTTTCTAGAAGGTGACAATAGTCCAATATTTGTTAATTAGACTGAGCTATGAAAATTCAGGATAAAATCTGAATATAACAGCTGGTTAAAGTAACAACTATTGACCTATAATTTATGTCATTCAAGAGTAAATATGAATGAGTAAGCCTAGGGATGAAATAGGTAGAATTACTCAAAAGGATCCCTAAATTGTTCCATTAAGAAGATCTTCATGCCTAAGGGGTGAATCACCTATGTTTTAACTACCAAAAAAATTGAAACAAAAATCACCAGCTTCATCATCAATAGAACATCCTAAGAAAGAAAAATCATTAGACTCATCATCAACAGAGGATTCTGGACCTCTTAAGAGTGAAATTTGGATAGGTTTAACTGTTCCCAAGGAACAAGAAACTATGGTAGAGAGAGGTAATATAAATGGGGATGGCCAACATGGCTGTGTCCATAATGAAGGAAATGATCAGGATATGCCCCAACCTTCCAGAACATTGGAATATCCTATCCGTTTGAATCCAACATAAAACTCCCCCATGAAAACCATTTCACCTTCAATACTTCCAACCTTTCGAGGTGTTGTGTCTGAAGATCCTGATCAGTTTTTGTTTGAATTCAAAGTAGTGTGTCAAAACTATGACTAAGTAAATGACAATAAAAAACTTAAGGTTTTTCCCTCAACACTCAAGGACTCAGCATTACGCTGGTTCATGAGCTTAGAGCCAAATTCCATCCGAACTTGGGATCAAATGGAAACTGTGTTTTTAGAAAAATATCACAAGTATTTCCATGTAAGGAATAGGAAATATGAGTTATTCAGATTAAGCATGAAGATGATGAAACATTATAAGACTATCTTGATAGGTTCTCCTTTGTTCAAAGGATATGTGGACTTGTAGAGCCTAAGTTATGCAAAACCATATTTTTGAGAGGATTACAAGATGAATCCATAGAAGTATTGGATTTTATGGGAAAAGGGGATGTAAATACTCTCATTAATGAGGAAACTATGGGTCTCTACAGGAATTACTCTCGCACTAAGTAGGGAAGAAGAAAAAAGAGTACAAATGGCATTGATGTGAAGGACCTAATAGAGGAACTTGCAAATTTTAAAACTAATATTCTGGTGCAATTGAACACAACTTTGGGAGAAATTTTTGCAAAAGAAAAAACCATAGAACCTTTGGCAATTTATTACCCAAGATGTAGAAATAAACATGCTTTGCAGGAGTGTCCTTTGAATAAAATATCTATCTCAGCCATTTGTAGTATTTGTTCGAAGAAGCATTTGACTAATAAATGCCACCTGCTACCCCAACTCAAAACTATGTTAGAAAGTCAGACTAAGGAACTCAACTATGTTGGACCAAAACATGGGGGAAATTTCTCTCAGTACCAAAATCTCCCTTGTTTTCCTACAAATTGGGAGCATAATCCTTGGACTATACCTTGGAGATAATCATAACCACCCCAACATCCTTGGAATTATTCTCAATGGAAAAATTCCCAAGAATGGCCACAAACAAGTTGGAGTAATCCATCCTAGAATTAGAATTAAAATAACCCATCATGGAATGAAAAAAACCCACCCTAGAATCAGAATCAGACTAATCCACATTGGATGCAAAATCAACCATAGTGGAGTCAGCAATACCAGTCCTATCCAAGGCAACAAAGAAATCAAGGTCAAACTCAACATTTGTTGCCTGCATCTAATCAAAATTTTCAATAAAAATAGAACCAACCATAGCAAACACAATAGGTGAAATAACCTCAACTTCTAGCTCAAGCAGTCACTAATCCAAACAACATGAAACATACATCCCCTGTCTATGTGGCTAAAGCTGAAGAAAATGCTGAAATAAATGTTCTTGATTGTAGTAACTTCCAAATTCATTCAGGAAAAGTTGTACCTGAACCTATTTCAACGAATCTCAAGGAAAATGAAAAGCAAGAACCTTTGGAACCAGTTAGAGTTAAACCAACAACAAAGAAAGAAGAAGAAAAAATAGAACCACAGGCAGAACAATTACCTTCATCAAGGATAATTCCATATCCTGAAAGATTCAATACCACAACAAAAAATTTTGAGTCAGACCTGGTCAAGGAACTTAGAAAATTAACTATATCATTGCTCTTATTACAAGCCATTAAGGATAAACCAGTGATTAAAAGTACTGTTCAAGATTTATGCATTAGAAGAGCAAGAAGAAAAAATAAAGCATTTCCCAAGACTGTTCAGGTTGAAGGAAAGATAGCTGATCTCTTGTACAAAAAACTAGTACCTCCAAAGTATAGTGACCCAGGGAGTCTAGTTATCATAGTTACCATAGGCTTAGTACCAATATCAAATGTCTTAGTAGATCTAGGAGCTACAATAAATGTCATGACCAAGGATATAATGGAACAATTATAGCTCAAACATCTCAGTCCCACATTTATAGTTTTAGAAATGGTTGATAGGTCAGTTGCAAAACTTGAAGGTATCATTGAATATGTCCCTATAGAAGTATCTTTTTGGGAATTCCCTACATATTTTTTGGTTTTACAGCCAAGAAATTTAGCACATGGATATCCCATCATTCTAGGAAGACCTTGGCTTGCAACTACAGCAACATTCATAAACTACAGATCTAGAAAAATGACCATTTCAAATGGTATTGATCTAAAACAAATTTCTCTATATCCTCTTGAAAGACCCTCCAACAATTTTTTAGGTCAGTTATGGTTTCTTGACTCAGATGAAGAACCAGAAGAGGTTATTTCCACACTAGCCACAGAAGACCTCCATGACACAGAAACTTGAGAGAATGAAACTATCCTAATGAATGTTCTACATGAACAAGGGTTCGAAGATGAAGCAATAAATATCCATCAGTTGTTAGGGAATGAGGAGAACCAAAATTCTAAAGGTGAGCCATCTGTACTATCATAGGAAACATTTGTTTCACTACCACATGGGTGGCACCATCACCTGATTTTCCCTTCTCACTGTTCCATACAGGATATGCTTCCATTAGAAACTTCTTATTTCCTCTCATATCATCATTGCCCTCTTAACTCCCTAATCACCAAGTATGAAGAAATGAATTCAGTCCTTCCAAATACAAAACAAATAGAAGTCTAACTAGGCAAATTACTAAACATTAACAGTTGGGTTACTAGGGAAGAGGAAGAAAAATTGATAACTGTTTTGCAGAAGCATGTTCATGATTTTTCTTGGGACTACAAAGATATGTCAGGAATTCACCTTGATATATGCACCCACAGGATTTATACTGAAGAAGTCAAGCCGGTAAGACAACCCTAGAGAAGATTGAATCCTGCCTTGAGGGATATTGTAAAGAAAGAAATTGAAAAAATTTTGGAGGTAGGATTCATTTACCCAATTTAAGATAGCTAGTGGGTCTCTCCATTGGTTATAGTTCCTAAGAAAAATGGAAAAATGAGAGTATGTGTAGACTATAAAGAGCTGAATAAAGTGACATACAAATACCATTTTCCATTACATTTCATAGATCAGGTGTTAGATACCCTTGCTAGAAATAAATACTTTTATTTTCTTGATGGATCTAGTGGGTATAATCAAATTCAGGTTGCACTTGAAGATAAAGAGAAAACAACCTTTACCTATCCATGAGGAATATTTGCCTATAGGGTTTTACCTTTTGGTTTGTGTAATGCCCCAATAACATTTCAGAGAGTAGTCTTAGCAATTTTTTCTGATCTGACTAGCCACAGTGTTGATATATACGTGGATAATTTCATAGTATGTGGACAAACTTTTGACTTTATATTAGAAAATATTGATAGAGTTTTAACTCACTGTGAAACATACCAGTTATCCTTGAATCCAGAAAAATGTTTTATGATGATGGAGGAAGGAATATTTCTTGGTCATCACATCTCTCTTCAAGGGATCCAAGTTGATCCAAGAAGGTGGAAATTATCAAGAATTTTCTTCCTCCTAAAACTCAAACTGATGTAAGAAGATTATTAGGACACATTGGTTTTTACCATAGGTTTATTCTCAAATTTAGCACAATAGCCAATCCCATGTTTGCCCTATTGACTAAATATTCTGAATTCTCCTGGACTATAAGGTGTCAGGAATCATTTGAAGCTCTGAAAGAGAAATTAGTAACTCCACTTGTGTTAAGAGGACCTAATTGGACATTACCATTTCACATACAGGTTGATGCTTCCAATACTATAATTGGAGTAGCATTAGGATAAATTGACAATGGTGAACACTATGCAATCTACTACATTAGAAAGAATTTGATAGGAGTTGAGAAAAATTATACCACAACTAAGAAGGAATTTTTGGCAGTAATTTATGCCATCAACAAATTCAGGTATTACATCACATGTTATCAAACATTCATTCACACAGATCACACAAACATTAAGTATTTGGTGAATAAGCCTATGGTAAGTGCAAGAATTATTCATTGGTTACTGTTGCTGCAAGAATTTGATATCACAATAATCAAAAAACCAAGAAAAGCTAATGTCACAGATTTATTATCTAGGTTGTAGAACACAGAGGAAAGGAAATTAGTTGAGGACACTTTTCCTGATGAAAAATTATTTGCTATATCTTTCCAATCACCTTGGTTTGTAGAAATAGCCAATTATTTGGTCATAGTTCCTCCACTTTTCATTTCAAAAAAAAAAAAAAAACAATTGATCAAAAAAAGTTCTTCCTTTGAGTGGATTAAGGGTATACTTTTTAAGTGCAGTCCTGACCATGTGTTATGTAGGTGCATCCGAAAGGATGAGATATATGATATCCTTAGGGATTGTCATGATGAACCCTCAGGTGGACACTATTCTATAAAAAGCACAATTATAAAAATTTTAGGGACCAAATATTATTGGTCATCTCTTCACAAGGATGTGAAAAAGTACATTAGGCATTGTGATGCATGCCAAAGAATGGGGAAACCCACTCATACAAATGAAATTCCACTACAGCCTCAATTGGTTTTAGAGCCATTTGAGAGGTGGGGGCTTGATTTTGTAGGACCTATTGATCCACCTTCTTAAGGAAATGTGCATATTCTAGTATGCCTTGATTACCTAACAAAGTAGGTAGAGGTGCGTGCTTTCAAACATGCTCGTGAAGAGAAGGTCATCGATTTCTTGTATACTCAAATTTTTTAGAGATTTGGAGCTCCACGGTCTATCACCACAGACCAAGGACCCCAATTTACATCTAAAGTCATTGAGGCTTTTACAAAATTATATGAAATCAAACATAGGAATTCATCACCTTACCACCCACAAGCAAATGGCCAGGTTGTGGTAACAAATAGGGAATTGGAACGAATATTGACAAAAATAGTAGCTTTTCATAGGAGAAACTGGCTAGATAAATTACCTGAAGTAGTTTGGGCTTACAATACTACTTGGAAATCCACTACTAGATTCACACCTTATGAACTAGTTTTTGGTAAAAACCCCTCCTACCTATTGAATTTGAGCTACTAACATTGCACACAGCATTGGAAGTTTGGATTGAATTGTCACAGGTATAGACGAACAGGATTTTGTAGCTGAATGCATTGGATGAAATTTGGTTGGATGCTCTGCACCAAACTGAAGTAATTCAAGAGCAGAGAAAGTTGTGGCATGACAGTCACATTCAGTAGAGGAAATTTCAACAAGGATATTGTGCTTTGTTGTTTGATTCTTGCTATGAGGACTTCCCTGGAATGCTGAGAACTAGATGGCTTGGACCTTACCAGATTGAAGAGGTATTTTACAATGGAGTAGCTCGTATATCTCCTATTGATGGGTCATAGAGAAATTTGGTAGTGAATGGACATTGCCTCAGGGTGTACCATACACCTCTAACTAAAGAGGAATTCTTGCAGCAGCTTGATAGTTTGGATGCACAACAGGTGGAAGAGATTTCCTCTTCCACTTCAATAAAATCAGCATGATCATAGATTTCAAGAAAAGCAAAAATAAAAATAAAAATAAAATTAGAAAAAGTAGAAAACAAAAAAATGAATAAATTTTTATTGTGAATTCCTTCATGGGCATGATTTTAGGGAAATCATGAATTCCTTCACAGGCATAATTAGAATAAAAAAAAATAACTAAGAGAAAAAGAGAGGTAAAAAAAAAAAAACAAGAAAAAAAGAGAGAGAAAAATGAATAGCTCAGCAATGGAAACCTTTCCTAAGGCACTACTGAGTTGATATGCATGAAAACAAGTTTTCTGGCATGCATAAAATTGAAAATTTCTGAATCATCATTGTAAAAATTCACCAACTGCACTTGTTTTGAAATATTATAGAAAATCTCAGCAGAACATCAACAGAAGCAGTCATTCTTCAAAACTTGCATTAACTTGTTTTAATCAGGTATATATTTCTTACATTTCTTCATTGTAAATGATTGGTATGTAGTACATAACAATTAACCATTAGCATAAAAGGTATCCATAAGAGTTGGCATATTTAAAACATGTTTTGGGAACAAGAATTGGTTTCTGCCTAATCTTCGAAATGAGAATGCCAAAAATAGTGTCTGCTATCTTCTTCAGAATGACTATTGTATTGTCTTCGGATTGAAGTTTTTTTTAGATTAACTGATGTATTGTCTTTGGATTGAAATTTTCTTCATATTAACTGTTGTATTGTCTTTGGATTGAATTTTTCTTCAGATTAACTGTTGTTTTATCTTTAGATTGAAATTGTCTTCGGAATGACTGTTGTACTTTGTCTTCGAAATGAAATTGTCTTCGAAATGACAGTAGAATGAATGTTGCACTTTGTCTTTGAAATGAATCTTTGTCTTCAAAATGAGGACTTGTCTTCAGAATGAAGCTTTGTCCTTGGAATGAGGACTTGTCTTTGGAATGAAACTTTATCTTCAAAATGAGGAATCGTTTTTGCAATGAAGCATAATATTTAGAATGAGAATTCAATAGGATATTTCCACATGGCATCCAAGGAGAGGGAAAATATACGATCAATAGAATTTTTTTTACTGCATATGTTAAATGACACGTGTCAGTTGAGATGTGATTTGTCTTATCTTGAGGAAGTACCAGAATCATGGGGAAGTGACCAACAACATGCCACCATTGTTTTATGCTAATAACCATGCACATGAGAAATCTATAGGAAAAATAGATAAGCTAAAAATAAGTGAGGTGGATTTGACGGTAAGGACATCTATGCAATCACTAATGGATAGGTGTTCGGAGTAGAAATAGAGATGCGTACCACCCTTCCTTTCAAAGACAATTTTTAATGCAAAATTATTACAAGGTACAGTGTTGATATTGCAGTTCATTTCGAAGAAGATAAACAAAGCAATTGAAAACCTAAAAACAAACCCTGTAAGTATGCAATAACCAAAAACTAATGATCCAACAAAAGAGTGGCAGTAGAGGTGAGTAGTTTTTAACATACCAAAATAGGAAAATGGGACGAAAAACAAATATGGAACCAACAGATACCACCCACCTTCGAGAAAATCCAAAAGTGTTGTAAATTTTGAAGATGGACGTCTTATGCCATTTTTGGACAAATTTAATGGGTCCTTTGAATATTTGGTCGGCATGTTCGCTCACACATTCAAAAATAACCAGGCACGCATTAATGATATGAAAATTAAGGTAACCCCTAAATTTTTAAGTGAAATTACTAATCTTCCATTAGAGGGTCTTCAAATTTCTAGAACTAGCAAAAATACACTGGCAAATGTAGTTAATCAATTTTTGGAAGAAAATTATAGGGAGCCAGAATACTTAATGCACAACAACACATGCAAGGGGGTAAAAAGGGCCAGCCTACAAGAACCCTGGAATTAAGTGGCCACATGGGTAATACAATTTTTAACCTATGAAGGGCAATATGTACTTTTATCAGGGCATCATTTCAAAATTTTGAACCACCTAAGACATGGTAGGCAACAGCCAGAAGTTAGGGTAAATATTCCCCTGTATCTACACCAAGAGTTGAAAAATATGGTAAAATGATATCAGGAAGGAAAAGGGAGCCCTCACCACCATGGTCTTATTAAATTAGTTTGATAGCATCATTTTATAGGAAACCCTAGAAGCTTTGATAGGTTTTATTCTACTCTGAATGATGTAGTTTTTGGAAGAGAAGATGAGGAGGAAGAAGAAATAGATGTTGTTGCAGATGCTATTGTAGAGGAAGAAGAAATAGATGCTACCATAAATGCTATTTTAGAGGAGGAAACACACCCAGTATAAGCAACATAGCACCTTTCTCTAGAACCTTCAACCTCACAAGCTAAGAAACAAAATAAGAGAGGGCCTGGAACCGAAAGTCGAAAAGAAAAACAAAAGAAAGTTCATTTTTTTGAAGATGTTGTTGATCTATCAGAATAGGGGAGTGAAGTGACTAGAAAAATAGGGAAAGAGAAAACAAGGGAAACATAAGCACTCCTACCATAATTTGAAATTGTTCCCACAGCCCCTACTGTCACTAGAAAATAGGGCAAGAAGAAAAAATTTACAACAGGAACTAGGAGGTCTACAAGATTCCACTTGAGAGAAATAGAAGAATAGGTGATATAAAAATAATATGGAAAAGACAGTCAAGATGTTACAGAAGTGCAACTAGCCCCTGAAGATTTTTTAGAATTCCCTGAACAAATGATTGAGGAAGAGACTGGGCAAGACAATTTTGAAGTTGCTACAGTTCAACAAGCCACAGAAGATGTGGATGCAATCATAGATAGTTTAATGGAACCTCCTAAACAAGAGTAGATAGCTAAAGTAGAATATGATATAGATGTTGAGCAAACAACTACAGATGATTTATCTACATCAGATTATAAATCAGAAATAGAGGAGGTAGACATCATAGAATAGCTAAGAGCAACAAAAAGTGTTATCAAAACACAAACTAAATGGATTGAAGAAAAAGAAAATATCATTGAAATACAGGAAAAGAAGATTGTAGAATTATAGCAGGAAGTGGCAGAATTGAGGAAGAGGCTATCATAGTCCGAAGAACAACCAACTGTATCAATTAATGAGGATAATTTGGCTCAGCTACTTATTGGATTATCTAGGGCAGATGACTCTTTTACTTTGATTGAGGCGTCTAAAACTTTGACTAAATACATGGGTGCTCATTCTAAAACAACACCATTTCAATCTAAAGAAGTGCCCTTCCATTCTGAAGCATTTCCTTCTCATTCCGAAGATGCTCCAAAATTAATAAAAAGCATAGAAAAGAATATTGGATATGAGTCATAGCAGGAAACACCAGCACAGGAGCAGTCTAAATAGCAACATGAAATTGTTCAAGTACTCCTTCAAATGATATTTTTGTATTTAAAACTGTTATACCTTCAATCAAAGTAGAGGATAAGGGGGTACAAGTAGAATTACTATCTAATGACCAACTAGTGGAAATAGCAAAAAAAAGGGTACAAGTAGAATTGTTGTCTGATGACCAACCAGTGGAAATAACAGAAAAATGGATACAAGTAGAATTATTATCAGATGACCAACCAGTGGAAGTAGCAAAAAAAGGGGTTCAGGTAGATATGCTACCCAGATTTCCACCTATAGTTAGACCACACAATACTATATCCCTAGAGCAATATAATACATATATAGCTAGTTGGGTGATCAGATATGAAAAACTTGCCACTAAAGTTGAAAAATTTAAATTGGAAGGTAAACAGTTAGAAGGAAAATAAATAGAAATCAAGGCATTGAATGACAAAGTGACTGATTTATGTCAGATTGCTAAGTTTTTGGTCCAATTCAAATGACCGACCAGATTTTACAGTCCCATTCTAAAGGAGAAATATCTGAGATGGCAGGTCATGAGGATTAGCTAAGGTCTCCCATATAAATTGGACACAACTGCAGATTTCTTAGAAGCCTATTTTGACAAACTTGTAGAATAGAAAAACCTCTTATGTGAATTATTTTTACATAGCTTCTTTATTCCAGAAGAGGTAGAGTTTCACCCTACAATTTGCATAGGAGATGTTCAACTGAGAGCATTCATGTCCACTTTACAAAATTAGTTTTACTAGGACCAGGAGAAAAGATAAAATAAAGAAATTGAATTAAGAGCTGAATTGTTAGTCAGAGCAATTCAGCCAAATCATCGACTTATCACCAGACATCATTTCACCATGATAAAAAAGGAAGATGTAAAAAGGATGTACTTGAGCAATTTGAGGGACTGTGTGACCAAATTCTAAATTTTTTGTAATAATAGTTTTGTTCCAGCATTATCATTTTGTAGGAGTAGATGGACAGAAATTTCCATTTATTTACAAAAAAGGGAACCTATCTCCCATATTAACCTAGAATGGTCTAGAAGAAGGGTAGGAGTGATACAGTTGATTGAAATCATGCAACATCACTGGATAGGTCTCAGATTTAGACCTCCAACCATCATTTCTCTAGTTCCTTTCTATTTTGAAGAATATTCTCATATTGATGATCAGTTTGAAGAATGGCTCAGAAACCTTCAAGAGAACAGGGGATATTACATATGCACAAAATTGTTCTATAGATCATGGAATTTGAATATGGATATATGTGATTCTATAGCCCAACAGAATGCATGAGGACATGCATTAATATAAGTTGGGGGGAAATGATGAGGCCTGTAAATGCCTCAATCATAACATGTTTTGAACATTGAAACTACCTAAAAACTCTTGTGTTTAATCTGATATGCTAGTTAAGTTGATTTAATATGCTGTGTATTAACTGTTTGCATAATCAATGTGTTAGAAATACTATATTCTGATTTTTGTAAATTTTGCATAGTTTTATGTTACTTTGTCATGACTTGCTAAATGAGAAGTATGCTTAGGTTTATAGCAACACTTCACTAGTTTTATTTTGATGTGTTTCAAGCATTTATTTATCTAAATCTAGCAAATAGTGCAAAAAAAATGTTACTGTGCAGCAAAAACTAGTTTTCCAATGTAAATTTCGATCAGCTGCCAATAAATGGCAAGGCATGGAATTCACACATGGAGAGAGATGAAGGCTATTTCAATCTAATCCTGAGAGCTAACCCACCTAAGAAATGCAGATGAAATCACTTGAATAACATACAGTTGTTCATTTCGAAGATCTTCAAAATGAGCAGACATTTTTGGAATGAGAAATACAGTCTCTTTGGAATGAACGGACATCTTCAAAATGAGAAATACAGTCTCTTTGGAATGAGCCACTTATCTTCAGAATGAGAATAGAAAGTACTTTTTGACTTGTTGACTGATTTTTGACTATGGAAAAATGGAAAGAAGGTTGAAAAGGTTAAAGGAAAATATCTCCCATATGACTTTGCCGTCGTTGCCATCCAAAGCCACCATTCATAGAAAATATCAATTTTGGTCCTCTTCCAAGATAAACCCAGGAAATTTTGGAACATAATAGGAATAGATCTGTAAGATAGGAATGATATATTCTTAGTTTGTAAATACATTCCAGCATATCTATAAATAGATATCTCCCATCCAAGTTGAGCTAAGAAAGGGTAGGGAAAAATAAGCAAAAAGTGTAATAATAAGAAAAGTGACTGTTATAGTCCTATAACAGGGTTTTTAGCAACAATACTGTAATTATGTTCTTGAATCAATAAAGTGCACTATTTTTATTCATGTTGTTTTGAATGAGTGTAAGATATATAGAGAGAGAAATACTCATACCTTCTTCCAGACAAGGAGGCTGGCCACTTCCAAACCTAGGAGGAGGACTAACAATAGGTTTTTATTCTGATTTTGCTATAGCAGAATAAGTTGTAAAACTTGTCATTTCATTTCCTTGTAAACAACTAAAAATATTTGCAATATTAGTTTATTTTATTATTAGGATGATCTTGTGATTAATTATAGGTTTGGTTGTAATCTCTATTTTCAACAAGCTTTCAAATTACTACAAATTGTCATTTCCAGAATTTACTGTTTTCTACAATTTACTACATTTTTGTGTTTTGCTATCAACCCCTGCACAGAATATTGACAACCTTCTATTACAGAGCATTGATAGGACTTAATTTCCATGTTATAATTAGTTTTCCATTACTTCAAAAGTAAATAGACTTCCTTTCTACAATCATAATTAGATTTCTAATTCTGCAACTGTAACTAGGGAGTTATTTATGCAACATAATTAGATTTCATTCTATAATTGTAACTAGGATTTCATTTCTGTAGTTAGTAATTAGTTTCGATTCCTTAAATTAGATTAAAGTTCAATTTATGCAATTTAGAGATAAAAATGTCCTAAATCCCCCACACAATCAATTTCACCAATAAGACCTGTTGCTCCCAAATGACCTAAGCTATATCCTTGTTCACTCCTTCCGCAAATAGACTTGTACACTGCACTGGATTGAAAAATTCATTGAGAATTAAATATGTGCATAACGACAACACATCAGTTGACTGGAATACACCATATTAGTAGCAAAACTTGCATTTATACACAGTTTCCACTAGAAACACCCGTTAAACATAATACCAAATTTTCTATCAATTATATGCATAAGTTAAGTAAAAATACATCTCACATGCTAATTAAACCAGTAGTTATGCCCCTTAATAGTGTATATAAAATGAACATTTTTGGTTCTCATCATCCCCCCATGCCTAAAGATTGTCACGTCCTCGTGACAACAACCACGAATTTATTTTTTCTTTGAGAACTGCTCTATTTTTTTCTTCCTTTGAGTGCGACTATTTTTTCTATTTAGAACTATTATTTTTTAATGGGAATTGATGTTTTTCCACCATTGAGCATTGTTGTTTTTTCTTTCATGGAATATTGTTGCACCAACAAGAGTTGAAAATACATCACAACCGACCATCAAACTGCAAGAAGCAGAAGCAGATGTTCTTGTTTTGCACAGTGATCAAATTTAGTGAGACCAAATTTTAGTATGAGTGTAGTCATCTACCACTAATTTTACCCATATCCAAAGCATGGTTGACCCTCCTTTGCGGTACAAAGTAGCATCGTCTACATATGTTGGCCGCCATTGAAACAATGCCAAATTTATTCATGTAAATGTCGTAGCTCTTTTTTTTCAATTGTTTCGAGGTAATAAATTTCTCATATCCAAGGTATATCATGTGGTTGGGATATTTTGACACATAATTTAAGGGGGCATCTACTGATATTAGCAGAGAAATCATTTTAAAAATAACTTTGCACATAATTAACAAAAAAATCAGTACATACCTGGGTGGATTTTGTAGATTCTGATCTGTATGATGTTGATGGTGTAAAATGTCTTTGTGTTGCTGTAATCATGGTGTATTAGAAAATAAGATTGTTGGTGATGTTTGTGCATCTAGAGGATTTTATTCTATTTTATTTATATTTTTTAATTTCTTTCAGGCTGCCTTCATTATCCACACCACTAGTCATCATTGTTCTTCCTCTGAGTATTTCTACTCCCGCAGTGAGGTCAGTACAGTGAATATGTCTGAAACAACCATCAACGACCCTCACAATCAATGAAGATGTCACTTTCCCTAAGCATGACAATCAGGAAAATGATGTATTTTTTTTAAATTTCCACCGACGGATCCTTCCTACGCAACTTTCAAAAGGTAGATATAAAATTTTGTGCCCATCTATATTGCTGATAGATAACAATAAGAAAACATGGCATTCTTTCTATGGTGTTCTCCTCAAGCAAATAATAGTTATTTTGCATGGATCATGCACCACATTTTAGTGGAAATTATGTCTGTTGAGGTATTCTTCTATAGGTGTGGACTTTAACAAGTCCAACATTGTAGTGATTATTATTATTATTTTTTATTTCTTGTTGGAGATTCAGGTTCACCCATACTCTCCCCCACTTTAATTGGTGATGCCCTCATCACCGATAATAGGTCCCTTTGTGCAATATATTTGCAGCCCTCTGAACAATAGGTCCCACACTGATCAACTAACATTCCCATCTTGAGGAGAAGTTTGAGCGCTTCTATGTATAAAGTGGATATGTAGCTTTCTTCTGTAGTACTCTTTTATTTCATTAGATTATCCATATTATTGCTTTTTTTAATGGATGGGTACTACTCTTCCTGGTGGGAGAGTAACATTGCTTATTAGTGCCTTCCTCTAGGTGGAAAAAGGCACTACTTATACTAGGCTGATTGTAGGCACTCTCTTCTTGGTGGGAAGTAAGTATATTTTTCTGCTTCGCTACACTCCTAATTTTAGGGCATGATATGTCACATCCGTTAGGCCTAGTTTAAGTTGGCTCTACCTACTAATTGTGCTCATGGTCATATCCTACAAAACTAAACACACAAAAGCAATAAAATAGGATTCATGCATGTGCCTGAGGCCCTAGCTCTTAGGATACCTTCAGATTGCATTTAGAGGGCACAATGACCTGTAAAGAAAAAACACATGAAAGTAGGAAAATAGGAGTCACAACTTTGTGCTTGTTAGGCCCTGGTTCTTAGGATGCCTGCAACTTCCATGCAGTTCATGATTTTTTGCAAATAAAAATAAACAAATTTTATGCTAAACAGGACATGTTCCATGCAAGCTCTTTTTCTCTATTTTTTATAACCATCGAGAGGATTCACATAATTAATTTTTTTTTTATGGAATTTTTGGAGTAAGGTGCCTTACTCCAAAATTTTTGGAGTGAGAGACCTTACTATGGGACTAAGGTGCCTCCCGATTTTTATATTTTCCAAAATTTTCAGAGTAAGGCACCTTACTCTGAAATTTGAGTAAGGCATCGAGGGAGTATGGGAGTAAGGTGTCGAGAGATTAAGACACTGGGGGAGTATGGAAGTAAGGCACCAGGGGAGTATGGTACTAATATGCCAAGCAAAATAAGGCACCGAGGGGAATAAGGCACCAGGAGCATGGGAGTAAGGTGCCCCCTATAATAATAATATATATTTTTTTATCCTCCATTTTTTGTTTCCAATGAACATTCATCCACACTACTGGTATGGTATGGGGTCTCCCCCATGCTGATTTTTTATCTAATTTTACAAATGTGAGGCAATTGTGAATGGAGCTCGTCGACCATTACTCGAACATTGTCTCGACACTCTACTTTGCACTTGGTGTAGCATCTCTAACTCTGCTTATCATTTACTCAGGTTGTAATAGGCACACACCATGCACCAAAATTTTGTCAAAGTTCCATAAGCACCTTTGAATGGAAGCCTTTCACTTTATCAGGATTACTTAGCCTACCTTTAGGTGCCAATGTTGCAAAGGCAAAACTGTACTAACTTTCACCTGCTAGACTAGATGCTACACGATCAAGGTACACGTGCTAGTTTGTATAGTGTTATTACGAACTCCACATATAAATCTCAATTCATGAAATCTTCATAGACACCTCCTTATTTGTCTACATCGCACTTCATGCTATCCTGCAAAACATAAAAGAAAAATTTAAACTAAAGGTATTAATAAAATTCTAACTAATTTTTTTTCATCATATGCATCAGAGAACGAAATGTCAACTACAACAATGTGAGTTGGGGATTTTAAAATTAGGTGGCCAAGCTAGAGAACTATCACTAATTTGCCCTAGGAAATTGGTTAAATGTGATCTATACTAGAACGTATTTTATTTTCCACAAAATTAAATGCTACCGTAAAAACTATAATATTGGCATTGTGCATTAAAAAGTGGAGGCTGTGTAGGCTATAATTGAGCCAGGTAACTATGCAGCCTGGTGTGCAAAAATTACATTCCATGTACCACTATTAGAGGATTTGTGACAGCCAACAACTCTAAATATTTGAAACACCCAACTCTTCATCAATCAACACAAAAATATTTTAATCCTGCTTTGACGTGTCTCAAGAGTATTGAACTCTCTGAATGCATTGCAAGGATCAATATTTGTGCATTATCATTTTCTCACCATGTGCTCCTAAACACGTCACTCTTTTCAATTGATTTTATACCACCCTAATACATATGCATCTGAATCAGAATGATCTCCCACTCTGAATTATTTCTTTCATAGATAAAATTAGAGTAGCACTATGATCCTCTATTTTATTTCTTGGAGTGAGGTAAAAAAACAATTTTATCCATCATCATCTACAACATCTATTGGGTGTTCAGGTGTGATGTTTTCATGAGATGCAATGTTGAGATTTATGTGTTGTTGTTCCTGGCCACTATGAGCTCCATTCATATGATTTATCGTGCTCAAGCACCATGTGGCCTTCATGCAGACATTTGACATCTGATTTCTTCCAAGCTCCTCCCTTTTTTTTTAGCTATTTATTAGATATTTCTCATTTTCCTTCTAGAAAAAGCTAGTCCTTGGGAAAGAGGATACTCCCTTCCAACAAATAGCAAAAAAACTCAATTTTTGATTTGTATTTTAATTTAGAGCCTTTTCAGTAGAAGATTTATTTTTTTCTTTTTTCGTGAACACTATAAAAAATGTTCATTATGTTGTTGGTGGCAATGATGAAGGTGGGGTATCCCCCCATGCCTACATCTGGACTAGTCTTCTAAAAATAATCTCCTTCTTGATCAACTAGTTTTATATGTTGTAGCATGAGAAGAGTATTTTCCTTCATGGCCTCACAACCAAACTCTTTCAATGTAGTGGTAAAATGTGTAGGATGGCAAATGACTATCTGCAGGCTAGCAACCTAAAGAAAATATGGCATAGCAGTCTATTAAAAACACATGCTAGTTTCTAATTCACTAGGTTGCCTTAAGTGCAAGTGAAGAGCATACTCCATAACAAGGTGTTCTCTTTAAATTATGCTCTATCATTTTTCCTGCATCATTAAAAGAATTTACCAATATGTTGCAAAGCGTCAAGCTTGTAAAAAATTTTCAATCATTAAAACTAATATTTTGGAGGTATAATTTCCCAATAGTTTTTTTATAAAAACACATCCCTAAAAATTTTCAAATAGACTTGGGTTTTGATATTTATTTAATTTCTTGAAACCATTCAGAACCTGATGGAAATCCTTCACTGCTTTATTTTCTAACTATTTTTCAACAATGCCATTTATTCCTACCTCTACACTTAATATGGTGCATCAGGTTCATTCCCCTATTTACCTAAGAAGCTGGTAAATTCAAACTATTTCCTATGGGATTTGGCTCTGACTATGTCGACAACTATTTTGGCCTTGTAAAAAGGCCCTTGGTGGACTCACACTTCTCAGGTAGAAGATTTATAGGTATTTTTAAATGGGAATTTTATCTAACCTGTAATCAGAACACTATAGTTTTGACACTCCCTAGCAATGACACCAAAATGGTGAGAAAAAATTATATCTCAAAAAACAATCATTTCTCTTCCATAGATTATCAATCCGGTAAGTCCGTAAACTTACGAGCATCATGTATAATATATGTCTGTAGTGTGAGGAATGAATCCATATGAACCTTATTTAGTTTAGTGGGGGATGTTCATGCATTTGAAAGTAAGCCAAACCAAATAAAATAAGTGTGGAAAATTAAATAAATAAATTACAACTAAAATTAAAGTGCTGAAAATAAAAGTGTGGAAATAAAATGCAAGAAATAAAACACACAACTAAATTAATTAAAGCAAGAAATAAAATAATAAATCTAATCTACAAAAAATAAATATAGAAATGAAATATGGGAGGACTACTACAAGGAATGGGCCCAAGCTCCCACAGATAGTCCGCCCGGCTAGCTACGTAGAGCTTGTTCGGATGAGAGGAGTTGCACTCTTAATGAATTAATAAAAGAATGAAATGGAAAAAGTTCTATGTAAAATTAATCATCCCTCATTCATCTGGTCTGCGTCTTTATATAAAGTGCAGCTAGATCTTGTTACAATAACAAATTAATTCTATTTTAATCACATAACGTGATTAGTTACAATTGGTTTCTACATAGATTTTATTCTACTATTTTAAAGCATGTCCTTTCACCAGAAGAATAAATATAAAAATCCTTAGGTGTATGTAACAAACAAATCTAAATTAATGCATCCTAAAACTAATGCTTTAGGACCTTTACAAGGTCAACCAGCCAATAAGTTTATAATAAGGGTCTTATTCTATTTTAATAATAATGCATAATTAAAATAACTCTCCTTTGTATTCACGTGCAACAACCTCTTTAGCCTCTTGGTCAACCGATTAATATTGACTTAGTCTCCAATGCAAGTGCTTCCTATGTGTGGGATTAAGGTGTCAGTAATACACCTTACCATGTATGTGAGTAAGGCACCAATAAGGTGCCTCCCATGTATAAGAGTAAGGCACTAATAAGGTGCCTCCCATGTATGGGATTAAGGCACCAGTAAGGCGCCTCCCATGTATGGGAGTAAGGCACCATAGTAAGGCATAGGAGTAAGGCACTAGAGTAAGGTGCCTACTCCCTATACCTTAGACTCAATGAAGCAAAGTCATGCTAGTTCCAAATAGGATGTAGACTGGAAAAAATACCATATTAGTAGCAAAACCTGCATTTATACACAGTTTCCACTAGAAACATCTGTCAAGCATAATACCAGATTTTTTATCAACTATATGCATAAGTTAAATAAAAATACATATCACATGCTAATTAAACTAGTAATGATACCTCTTAATAGTATATATAAATTGAGTATTTCAGGTGCTTATCAGTCGAATACCTCTTCCCCTTCCTGGATGAAGCCTTAGGAGTCCTTATCTATTCATTCCTCCCATTGTTCGATTATAAGGAGTTATCTCTACAAACTCAATGTTGGCTAGTGGACTTCTACTTTATCTTGTACTTGGTGATAGTTGTTGCAGTGCTATAATTTTATGATCTCCACGTGCTAAGTGACGTCTCTATCTTATTTCCTTGAAGCATATTTGTGGAGATGAAGTTGCCAAGACCTCTCTATATGCATCAAAAAAATTTGTCTCAGAACTTGAGTCATTCCAATTCTCTTCTCTTTGTTCCTCCCTATCTGTTGGTAAATTCATCAGTATCTCCGATCTCCTCATTTATCTTCTTTATCTTCTCAACTATCAATGGGATATTATATATGCTTGTGGATCAAGGTTGGTTTGATGCTCTCGTGATATCTCTATCTACCGTTGTGTTGTTATACATGTTAGGGGATCACAATTCTCTTGAGGATTTTAAGGATTCCATGAGAAATAATTATCATCACTATTTTTTGTTCTAGGTTCCCTTACTAGCCAAGGCATTCCTTCATCACTAGAGTCACTCAAATCTAGCCATGCATTACCTTGTGATTTAGGTGATGTGGTTGCTTCCTCAATGTCTCACCACAACATCTTTGCATCTTCATTCATTATTGGTGGATCACTTGATGGTACTTGTGAACTTGTGCTTACATCATAATTTCTTATATAAATTCTTGAAGTTATCTTCTCATTATCCTTAGGTTCCCATTCTAACTCGTGCAATCTAGATGTTATTTGTTAATCCAGCCTTCATATTATGCTATCCAATTCCTGGATGGTTTCTTCTCTCAACCTTGCATTATGACCCTACAATGTATGATATTCCTCCTATAGTTGCTACGTTTACAATTGCATTCTCTATAATAATAGTTCTATTTGAGGAAATAAAGCTAGTCCAACCAATTATTCATCAATGGTCTCATTCCTATTCTCCCCTGGAACTTCCATTTCAAACGTGTCCACTCTATCCTCATATCATACTGTTAACTATATCCTTCTTTGTCCTTCAACTTGTTGGGGTAGTTATCTTTGCTGAACCCAAGAATACATCATATTTTTTCTTATCTTGGGTGCTTCTTATTGCCTTCCCCTATTTATATGTAACCGTTTATATCCTAATATTCTATTTCATTTGGAGGAATCCACTCTTCATCTTCCTCTATTACTTGTTCAGTCCCTTTTGTAAATCAAACATGTACCCACAATATTCTTCTTTCTCTAGGTTGAGGTGCTAACTCTTTTTGTTCTATGGTTGGTCTTGTATCCTCCCCTTCTATAAATAAGTGTTTTAGTCTTGTGTTAGGCTCCTCTTGCGATGGACCTTCGTCACCTTGAGTCCTCCATTAAGCTTCTGCTCGTCTTCTTCATTCAATCTCTTCTAAAGAAATGAATAAGCATTATACTTTGTAAGGCTTCAACTTTGAGCCATTTATAGTGTCAGGTGCCTCAGTATCATTCAAGTTTTGCAACTTGATTGCTCCATTATTCATTACTTCTACCACTTTATAGGTACCAAGCCATAAAGTGTTTAACTTACCAGGCTTGATTTTTTGCTTTCCATTAAACTTTAGAACTAAGTCACACGAACTAAGTTCTAACTTCCTCAAATGTTTGTCATGCCACAACTTCCTAATTTTGTGAGCTAACTTAATTACCCATTGTACCATGAATCTTCTTTCATCTAACTTGATCAATGTTGTTAGTTACTCTTCCAAACTTTCTTGGTCACTTAAGCAATGCTCCACTACGACTCTCAAATTGGGTATTAAGAATTCCATTGGCACCACTACCTCCTATCCATACATCAACTGGAAAGGTGTATGCTCTGTTGTTGGTGTAAAATTTGTTCTATATACCCAAAAAATAGATGATAGCCTTTCCTACCAATATGCTCCCTCTTTTCCACAAGTATTATACAAAGTAGATACCAGGAATTTGTTTGTTGCTTCCACTTATCCATTTACTTTGGGATAGTACAGACTAGACAATGAGTGCAAAATATTGAATTCTGTTGTCAAAATCTTGATTATTTCATTAAATAAGTGTCCTCTTTAGTCACTAATTATCTATAATGGACTAACAAATCTTGTAATTACCTACTCGTACAAGAATCTTGTCGTACTTTTTGCTAAGTTATCAAGTAATGCTCTCACTTCAACTTGTTTTTATCAAGTATTCTATTGCTACTACAATGTACCTACACTTCCTTCTATGATATATCTTCAATGGTTTGATGAAGTCCAATCCCCACCTTTCAAATAGTTCCTAGGGTTGTGATGGATGAAATGACATAAAGTCTCTTTTTACTGGTATTCCTGCCCTCTAACAAGTGTCACATGCTTTCACATACTCTTTTACATAATTATACAATGTGGGCGACCATAATATTGCTAGTAATATTTTTCTAGTGATCGCATCTGGTCCCATATGTCCTTTTACTAAGCCTTCATGAACTTATTTTAGTGCTGCTTTGACTTCTTCTTCCATAACACATCTTTGTAAGATACCATCACTTTCTATTTTATACAACAATCTTGCTATTAACTAGAAGGGTGTTGACTTCATAATCACTTTTTTTTTCTTAGTTTCCATCATTTATTGTGGAAAATATCCTATGGAAAGGTATTGTCCAATAAAATTGTACCATGATGGAACAACATTGATGGCAAATAGTTGTGCATCAGGGAATTCATCCAGAATCCCTGTTCCTATAGGCTCTCCTGATCGTATCCAAAATAGCTAATATGCAATGACATACTTCTTACCTGGTCTCACTACAACTCGAAATACGAACTCTTATAGGGTGACGAGCCACCTGCTGACCCATCCTTGTATGACAAGTTTGCTTATCAAGTACAATAGGTCTTGGTGATCTACATAAAAAACAAAGGGATTCACCATTATGTAATGCCTAAAATTTTGGACTGTATATACCATACCCAAATCTTCTCTTTCTATTGTACTATAATTTCTCTCCATATTTGAAAATAGGTTACTAGCAAAGAAAATAGGTTGATCTAGCTTGAGCTATCCTTCTTGTGCCAAAGAACATTCGATTGTAAAATTCGAAGCATTAATATGGAAATGGAATTCCTTATCCCAGTTTGGGAACACCAAAATCGAGATACTCACAATATTGACCTTCAATTCCTCAAAGGCTCCTTGGTTCTCCTCTATCCATATAAAAGGAACATTCTTCTTCATCAACGAATCCAATGGATAGGATAGATGTTCATAATTCCTTATAAACCTTTGATAATACCTTGTTGATCCAAGGAAGTTTTTAAGTGAACTCACATCATATGGTTCTTCCATGTGCACTATCATAAGGATCTTATCAGGATCTATTTTTAATACTTCACTACACACTAGGTATCCTAAAAAATTTCC
Organism: Wollemia nobilis; assembly: GCA_028583015.1. Lineage (NCBI taxonomy): Eukaryota > Viridiplantae > Streptophyta > Pinopsida > Araucariales > Araucariaceae > Wollemia > Wollemia nobilis. The sequence goes on from JAQPPZ010001361.1 coordinate 7,618,162, forward strand.
ATATGGTACCATCAGATAGCATTTCCTAGGGTTTAATGATATCTATGCATTTTTGCACCTGCTCATGCATTCACTAAGGGCAGGAATATGCTCCTTGATCTTCTTATAAATGGATCAATCATCCAAAAATGCTTTGAAATTCCCTGTTACCAACTGATCAAATATATAGTATGATGCACTGAAATGTAGCTGGGGTATTACAAATCCCGAATGGCATTTTACTGTACACATAGATACCATTATCCATAATAAATGTGGTCTTAAACTTATCCTCCTTGGCTATACTTATTTTATTGTAACCCAAAAATCCATCCAAAAATAAATAGATCTCATGTCCTACGACTTCTTCCAAGATAGAATCTATGAAGGGAATAGGAAAGGGTTCCTTAATAGCTACTATGTTTAGACTCCTAAAGTCTACACATATTATAATTTTGTCCACTTCCTTTTTCAGGGTGACCACTATAGGCAATACCTACTCACTGGTTGTAACCCTAAATATGATTCATACCTCCATCATATTCTCTATATATATGTTCACTAATGAAACATATTTTAGTTTCATTCTATATGGTCTCCTCCTTACGGGTTGTGATTTAAGTGTAGCGACCTAGAGAAGCACACACCTCTTACTCTACTTGTAATATTATACCAAAATTAAATGAAAGACAATGAAATGCATATAAATAAAAAATAACAAAGAGAGATCCTTTATTTATATTGAAACCTAGTTACATGTCGGTCCCTCTAAGGGATACCCATTTCGATACAATGAAGTACAAGTGAATAAAATACCCCCTTGTAAAGGGGTGGTGCACTTTCACAGGATTCTCAGTTCTGCACATGAAACTGTATTAAGGGCTTATAGATGCCTCCTCCTTCTCTCATCCAGGAGGGATCTTATGCTCCAAATGTCTTGACCTGGTCCTGTAAACCTATAGATCTACATACATGGAAATAACAAAGCACGCTTAGTAGTACAGGTTGCCTCTCCGAAAGAGGCTCTTATTAGCAAATATGATAATTCAAATAAATAAGTATAATGTGTATTGAAATATACCAGATCTAGGAAATATGCATATGAAAATAAGAAATATTAATATAAATGTAACGAAAGATCAGATCTATGCTAAATATATGTAAATTAAATAATAATAAATGCATATCTATTACTAAGAACAAATGAATGAACGTATTAAAAACTTGGCTATGCTTATGGGTCGCTGTCAAAGACAACAACGTCTAACTAATAGGTTACCTCAGGTCTTATGAGCTGTATTTAACCACTCTTTGGCTCGAATTGATGTTCAAGGGTTATCAGGTGTGTCTCCTACACTGATTGGAGGTTAAGAATGATGGGTCTGAATACTGATGCATGGATGTGGCTTAGCTAGATGGTGCTCCAATGCACACAATTTGAACTCTCTATCTCTTTGATTTGGTAGGGCTTCATTGCATAAGATTTGAACATTCGTGGATCCTTTGCTTTACTGGAAATTTGCATATATAGAATTTCAGGTTTCATGTTTAGATATAGGAATTGGCTTCCTAGGGAATCCAAGCTCTAGATCTGCATGCCAACTAACTATCCTAGAGGGAAGGTTTAGTATTGAATTGGCATGGAAGGGGTAGTTAGGAGGAAATATGGGAGTTCCTCACTGAAATCACTTTTAAATACATGCAAACTGCTATTACTGCCTGTGATTTGGGTAATCCATGATGGCAATTCATATTTCAAGGCTAGGCATTGTCATCAATAGTGGCTAGCTGTGACTGCTCTAGCCTATAGTGGCCAAGATTGTTGGCCACTCTAGTCTACAATGGCTAAACTGGCCACTCAGCTGGCCACTCTAGTCTACAGGGGCTAAGCTTAAATGGGCTAAAACTACCATTTTGAGTGGTTAGGACCACTACTTGCTCTTGGAAAGGTCCAAAATTGGTCATATGGTCTTCAGATGTGCTTATATGAGTAGTCTCCTAAACATGACATATTTTAGGTGTCTACACTAGACATTAGTTTAATCTTGTGGACACATAACTTAGGTGGTACTCCCTTCAAGTCCTTGTATGTCCATGCAAAGAAATACTTATATTCCAAGAATATCTTAAAAGCTATCACTTTTAGTACAGGGTTCAAATCATCACCACAATGAATCATCCTAGGTTCATCCTCCATCCCTAGATTGATGTTCACTATCTGAGGTCCTTCATATTTAATATTCTTCGGCTCACATTTTACTTTCCCCACATTCTTTGAGTGTGATAATATTACATCAAAATATGTATCTCCTACTGTATACTTGGTAAAACTCTTTGGAAATATCCATTTCTCTTCCACCTCCTTCTTAGGTTCCTGGTTGACTTTGGTTTCATCTTGTTTTTCCTTGATCTCCTTTGAGTCAATATAGAGGTAGTTGGGCTAAATTTTTTTGTACTCCTCCATTTATCAATGAATAAGCCCGCTATCAGATCTAGCTTCATATTCACTACATTCATATAGGTACACCATTACTTCTCCATATGGTTCATACCCTTAATCACCTAAGGAATTTTATAATTCATAAGTCGTAACTACATCCTCACTAACCCTTTGGTTAGTTAGATTAATCATATATTTGTGTTGTTCCTTCTTGAAAGTGATCTAATTCTTTTTCCAATTGTGATTAACTTTGGCTACTCGTAGCCATCCTCTCCTTAAGAGTGTGTTGTATGCAGGCTTTTGTATAGTAATAAATTGAAATCCAAGATAAACTCTTGGTCATATATCACCACTTGTTGTGCTATCAAGACTCCCTTTGTGTCGCTACCATACTAGTCAGCACCATATAATTGGAAGCTCGATGCCCATAGAGATGGAGCATCCAGATCTATCGAGGTCCTTTAAGGTAGCACATTGATGTTGGATCCTCCGTCCATAATAACTTGTGTCAATTTGTGCCCTAGGATCTCCATATGCACTAATGCATATTTCCTTCCCACATCAATCATCAAATTAGTTGGATTCATGAATTGTTCTTTTTATTTACTTTTCTAAATAAATTGACTCTGCACTTCCATCACCTTATGTGGTTGTATCTCTTCCACCACCACTTTGTGTAATGATGGAATAGCTTCCAACAGGTTAGATACTTTGATCTCTATTGTGGTGTCTAAAACCTGTGCTGCCAAAATCTACACAATTGCCTTCTCTTCTAATGGTTTTTTTGGTTCTTTTTATTCTGCTAACTTCACTTGTTTATCTTTTTGTGCTTTGTCCTGAAGTATTTTCTTTTCTACTTTCTAGTGTTGCTTTTCCTTTGGTAGATTTGGATACTTATCCTTTTTATCTTGATTCCTTGTCATGGCTAAAACTTCTTAGGTTTCCTCCTTAACTTGGGGAACCTCAATATATAAATAATTTACATTCTACAGGTTATTTGAACTCGCCTGCTTGGGGTAATTTATCTCTTTGTGGTTACCTAGACCACACCACCTACACATATGTGTAGTGTTCACTTGCTATTTTTCCTGTCTCTGAGGTAAAGGATATTTTTTCATGAAATACCCTCATTATTGGTAATTGTGATACTGTATGACCGACCTTCCTTCTGAGTCATACTACAAATGGTTCTGTCCTCCTTTCTGATTGCCCTAATTCAACCTTCCACTTTGCCAACTATTTTTGTAACTGCCACTTGTTGCTTATTTCTCACTTCCTAGGATCTTTGATTTCTCTTCCTGCTCCTAAATTATCAGGACTAGTGGACGTACTCTTATATTATATAGACATAGCATCACCTTGTATCCCATCATATTACAGATATAATAGTAGTCATTTTGTGGATACTTTACATTTGTATGCCCTTCTGTCTTGCATTTTGTGCACCAAATATCATACTGATAGGTTTGATTCTTTGTTCTTTCATAATATTGTTGAAATCCTAATGGAATGATGCGACTGTCCTTTGTATAGTGTCATCTTCTCCACTATATGAATCATTAGACTTGGGATGAGATAAAATTCTTGTGTATATATATTTTTATTCACTCTCAAAATTCTTTGCATGCTTTACAACCTCCTCATACATTTCTTATGGTACTGCCTTCATATTTTTCTTGTAATTCGATAGTAATCCATTTACAAACCATCACTTCACCAATACATCTACCAAAGGCATCTGCATATTATCTACTAACTACTTTAGTCTACGGTTGTATGATTTTAAATATTCGTCTAAAATTTTCTTAGTCATACATAATTCAGTAAAAATGTCTCCATAATCCTTCAAAGGGTGAAATTCCTCATTGAATTTCTGATTCACATGATTCCAATTTTGAAAATCTAATGTATTTTCCCTCTTCTGGTAACAATCCATCGCCAATCCTCTCAAGGTAGTAGGAAATAAATTTACCTAGTCATCTGGCTGGTCTACACCATTTTCGTTCCAAATAGTTATACAAGTCTTTATATGTCTTGTGGGTTCTTACTTACCCTCACCTATAAAATGTGGACATATTTTTGTTTGTCCTATTATCCATATTTGGAGAATCATCCTCATCACTTGAGGTCTCCCATGGAATCTCTGTCTGATACCTCCTTGGGGGTGTTTTACTATAGTCATTGTCAGAAGTTTCTATTTGAGGTATATTATTATGTCCCACAAATCATTGACCAAAATCACATGCATCTTCACTCTGTGACTTCCTTCGTTGATGTGAGGGAGATGGTATTGGTCCTTCCTCTTGAGACCTTACACCTTGTTGCTCTGGTGCCTGACTCCCATCCTCTACACTCCCTTGAAATACTTCCATAACTTTATAAAGTGTCACCATCCACTCTCCTTCCTCATGCAATACTTATCTATAAAATGAGGTCTCTACACTAGGTGGTTCTATTACCTCCTCGAATGTCTCTATTAGTAGTGTTTCAAAATCTCCTTATTCAGATGCCCAAACTTGCTCTAATTCTGGTTCATGTGTACTATGGTCTGGTTTAATTATATTATTTCTTTAATAAATACTTGTGTTCCTTATTACTATAATTTTATATTGTACTTCCCATCTCCTACACCTTTGCACACTAGTTTTTGTCATTCACCTCCAATTTTATAGTATTTTGTACTTTTCAATCTGATTTGTTTTAACAAAAATGCCAGATTTGATAAGGCAACAACACCAAATGTAGCATAGGGGTGTAGTATTCATAGTTGGGATGTGGTTCCCAAGGCTTAAAATGATCAACTTACTACTCCTAATTGATGGACCAAATCATAACACCGTATAGTCTGTACAACTAGCAATGTGTGACAACTAAACAACTTGTATGAAACTCAAATCGTACCATTGTATGATCACAAATCATACAGTGATGGATCTTGTATGATTTCACACTTAGCACTTCATATTTGGTTTTTCAAGCTGTTGTACATAATTTCCTACCTAAACACTTCGATTTCCTAGTGTTGCCAAATCGCGTAAATTTCCTTCAATCGCATAAATTACCAAATTGGGTAATTATATTCTGTATCATTTGTAACGACTCTAGTGTATGATTTGTATGAAAAAAAGGTACAACCAAGTGAAAAATTGGATATTATCTTGGACCAATATCTCTCAGATAGGTTTTATAAGGATTTAATATGGCAATTAATCCTAATCCTACCAATGCAAAGTACTTTATCAGGGTTGAGAGAGTTCAATATCCAATGGAAAAATCCAAAAAGTATAATATTTTCAATACATCTTCCTTGATATAGGTTCCTCTTTTATTCTCATATCAAAAGTTGTGAGAATGCCATGTAATTCATCTCTTGTCAAAAGTTCAATATCTTTTGCCTCTTCTATAGTTGAAATATTTTCACTAAACCTTTTCGGAAGTGACCTTAAAATCTTATCACAAATATTTATTTCCTCAACATTAAGCCCAATTCCTTGCATGGATTTAACAACCTCATCCACATGAAGTATATATGTCGTAATATATTACTCATCCTTCATTTTTAGGTCTTCAAATGCTCTCTTGAAATTTTATAACTTTACCCTTTCGACCTTTTTATCTCCATATATGCCTTAGAATTTATCCCAAATTTTTCTTTTCTAATGTGTAACGCATAATCTTTATAAAATATATTTCATGCAAACCTCTCAAAATTCTATTAAATACCTTTGAATTGTAATGATGTATAATCTTATCATGTTTATCTGTAGGTGGAGTTCTTGGTGGTATGTATCCATTGTCAACTGCTTCCCATATTTCATTCCAAGTGCCATTAGATGAAACTTCATACTTGTGCTCCATAGTGCATAATTTTTCCCATCGAAAAATGGTGCTAAATTCTCTAATGATCCATTATGAGAATCCATTTGTGTTCTTAAAATATTTTCCTTCAAGTTGTTAAACTATTTTGAAGAAACCCGCTCTAATACCAATTGAAGAACACAAGCTTATACTAAGAGGGGGGATGAATAGTATAAGACCACTTTTTACTTTTCTTTATCAAATAATATCATGCAATATATCAATGAAAATATAAACAACAATAATCAAATCAATGCATAAATCACCACACACAATAGAGACACAAATTTAACATGGTTCACCCAATGTGGGCTACTCCACGGAGAAAATATTTCACTAAAATTTCCTCAAAAAATATCTTGGGAACCTATTACAATGTTTATGGACCTCTATCCAAAGGAGACACCAATCCCCTATTCAAGTTCATGGATATCTATCCACATGAACCACCAATATCCTCTGCTGGTTCGTGGAACTCTATCCATAGGAGAACTCCTCCTCTGCTCTGGTTGGTGTTCCTCTAGAGTACTACTGCCTCCACTACATTGTCTTGTGGATATCTCTCTACTAAAGACTCCTATCCTCACTCACAAGATATCTATCCTCACTGCCCTTGCTAATGGATATCTCTCCACTAGAGACTACTATCCTCTACTCTATCATCTCCAAAGCTTTCTCTCAACTTTGTATCAAATTTTTACTAAATACAATCCTTCGATCTAGCACAAATTTCCTCAATATTTATCTCTAATCTACACTCAACATAGTCCTTTGGTCTAGCACAAATCTACTCAATATCTATCTCTGGTATGGCACAAACCTATCCTAAAATATGCACCAAAATCTATCCTCAAATATATCCTCAAGCCTTAACACAAAGCTTGAATCAATCATAAATAAACTCTGCTAGATCTTCCCTAAACCTTAAATCAAGGTTTGAACAAATCAATAAATCAACTTTTCTCACAAGTCTTCTCAAAGACTTATCTCAAATCTATCCAACAAGTCCTCCCTAGAACTTTTCCAATTTGCTCAACAAGTCTTCACCAAGACTTACTTCAAATCTGCTCAACAAGTTCTCACTAGAACTTGTCCAATATTTTCAACAAGTCTTCACCAAGAATTGTCTCAAATATTCTCAATAAGTCCTCACTAGAACTTGTCCAATCTTCTCAACAAGTCTTCACCAAGACTTGTATCAAATCTACATTGTAAGCTTTTACAAAATCTTACTCCACTCAACTCACTCTATCACAGAAAATCTCTTCAATCACACAAAATTTTTTCTCATAGAAACATATAGAGAATGGTTAGAGACTCGATATGCTTCTTACTCATAATAATGCTCAATAAATTTCAAACTCCCTTGTTCAACAATAGAAACATATGGAGAATGGTTAGAGACTCAATATACTTCTCACTCATAAAAATTGTCAATAACTTTCAAACTCTCTTATTCAACCACAAAAACATATGGAGAATGGTTAGAGACTCAATATGCTTCACACTCATAACAACACTCAATCACTTTCAATTTCTCCTTCAACTCAATCCAGAAGTAAAGAATGATTTGTTTCATAGAACTTGAACTATCACTCTAACACTTCCAATCAATTATGCTCAATCAACTCCACTCAACCAATCACTAAATGAAAGCTTAGTCAACAATGTTTATCAAATAAACTTCACATAACAATGATACTCATGATCTTTCACAAACCCTAGTTCAAGATGGTTCTCAACTTCACATAACAATTATACTTATGTTCTTTCACAAACCCTAGTCAAGCATATGAAAGCTTACTCAATATTTCCAACAATGATTATCAAACAAGGTTTCTAGTATCAACTTTCATTCTAGAAAACCCACATCAATCAATATTGAAAACCAAACTCAACAATGCTTATCAAACAATCCTTTTCACTCCAACTTAGCATTCATGATCAGCTGTAGAAGCTTACATTTAATTTTATCAATCCGATGGAAATCAAGGTTAGATTTAAAAAGTAGCAGTCTCGTATAGATTATATCGTAGGAGTTAATACTAAGTCTAGCTCAATTTCCTTTCCAAAATTCATGCGTACACGTGTACAAAAAGAAATATAAAAATTATGCAAGGATGAATTATGCAAGATATAGTAAATAAATGCAATCTAACTTTTACTAATGATGTAATTTACTGATGCATCTGATTATTTGCAATTAATTTATGATATGTTTTAATCTAAATGTAAAGAACTAATTTATGATATGAGGATCCTCGTGCAATTTATTTTATTTTATATAAATTAGAATGCAAATCTAACTAATCCTAATCTAATGCAGGGGCGAGAGAGCTCAGGTACTGTCTATTAGGGTTGGGGCCTGCCTCCTAAAGTTGCAGTGTAAATCTTTCTCCCATAATTTACCTTATCAATAACTAAGTTTTATGTTTCATACTAATATTTATGCATAGTTTATAAATGCAGGTAATCAGTCTACAATTTACAAAACAAAGATTAAACAAACTACATAGTTGATACATAATACCATCTTTGAAGAAAATGTTGTTTTATTGTTGGAACTTCAACTGTACATGCTTCCTCAGAATTGTAACTTAACTTAGAACAGACTGTAAACTATAATGCAAAATTATTCCAATGCAGCTAACCTAGACCTCTATCAATGTCCTCTATGTAATTTTATACTAAAACTAATATAATGTTGAACATATTCTTCCACGTATTTGTCATGCATAACTTATAGACCGATGACTGTACATGAATCAACAATAATCTAAAACCTTATATAATTCTTATTTTGACTTGGACTTATAAATGTTCTTATTGGTCCAAGTGGCATCTACACATAATCCTATCAAGATACTATCTATTCTAAGTAACTCACAATATAGATGTTAAGAATTTACTTCCTTTATTCTAGGAATTCTTAATAATATTTTGCGATTACATTTGAAATGTCCCAAAATAAACTCATTATAAATCTTCTAAAACTTTATCAACTGGAGATATTCTTACAGATAATTATGCAAGAAGCAAGGTAGGTTGAAAATATATATGTTGTCGTTCATTGTAATGTGTCGTCCATTTGATTGTGTCATCCACAATAAATAGTAATTGTTGGTAACATTATCCAGTAATTACCTTCAGTAATTACTGTTAGTAGTTACCTTCAGTAGTTATCTTCAGTAACTACCTTTAGTAATTACTTTCAGTAATATACTTTAGTAATATACTTCAGTAATATGCTTCAATAATATACTTTAGTAAGATCAATTATTGTTCTTTCCCGAACTGTTATGGTTCTTCTTCTTGTCTAAGGTGCATTCCATAGGTTCTTTGATTTCTTTATCAATCATTAATGCTTTTTCCTGTATTTTTCTTAGAACTCAAAAAAATTTGATATAAATCAAACATAACTATTATATTACCATAATTAATCATTTTTACTAATAAATTGTATTTTATTAAAAATAACTTACATAAATATATCAATTAATTAGGTAAATGAAGTAATTTTGATACAAAAATCTGTGGTGAATGACCACTCATCAATTTAGAACATCCAACAATCAGTCTCAAGGATAATGTGGCCTTACCTTTTTGTTTGAATAAGATTTGACATCGAACACCTGTCTCAATTACAATAAACTATTTTCTAATCTCAAAGGTTAGGTAGCAATATCTCTTCAAAAATTCACTCAAATTATCTCTCAAAATATTTCACCATACATAGCAATAAATATTTATTACACCTTATAATCTCCACACTTCAAATATAAGCCAACAATTTGTTTAAAGAAAATAATCACAATAATTTTCTTTATGAATTCTTAACTCTTTTCTCAAGGTATTTAACACATCATAGCTTATCCCCAAAAAAATATAACTTCCTTTTTCTACCTTATAACTCCTATCTCAGTTCATTTGATCAGAAATCATAATAAAGTAATTATTCCTTAAAAACTTATAACTCCCCCTTAGAAAAAATTAATCATGCCACCTTAAACCTTAGAAGCAATTTAATTTTCTAAATAGTAAATACCTTTTCCTTCGGTGGGATTCGAACTCCGCCACTTGTGCCTCCACATCGTCCTAGTTATGGCCCATGTACCATGCAAGATAGGCGCTCACCTTAGAAGAAAAATATACCTCATGCGCTTTATTGCTTCACCTTGGCACCAAAACCAAAAACGTAAACCTCTACCAAAATGCAACCGCCAGGTTTCGATCGTGGGTCTTCCCGCTTGTTAGCACCCTAAGCACATAGCCGGCTATCATTGGCCGAACATCCATGATTGGCTATGACACTCCAAGACTCCTCCCTCTTATCCTCTTCTTCCACGCAGTTCCCAAATTTTTGCATGCACTCTTAAGGATTCGATCGAATGTGACTTTGGGTTTTCCAAAGCACATGGTATTTATACTAATGTACTATCCTTCTTGGAACATCAGCGGATGAGAATTTTAGTCGACGTCGACACCATTTAACTTAGTCTCTTGCCCTTGTAACCCTAACCTTAGGGTTATTTAATTAAATAAAATCATAAACTAATTTATAATTTATTATAATTAATTTAATAACTTTAAAGTTAATTAAATTAAGTTATAAATTAATTTATAATTAATTTAAATATTTAGGTCTTAACCTTAGACCTTTAATATTATAATACAAGATTATAATATTATTTTTCTTGGGCCTTCCTTTTGCTCTTTAGACCTCATATGACCGCATTGAATATTATAATAGGAATATTGTAATATTATTTTTCCTTAGGCCTAGAAGCAATCTTTCTCTTGCATCGATTACTAAAACTGACTCTTGACATCCTTCCTTTTGCACTGCTCACTGAAACTGACTCTTGACATCAATGACAACAAATCTTTGCTCATATTTCCAACATCTTTGAGTATCATCAATTTCCTCCAAGGAACCTAGATTCCTACTTGGAGCATCTACAACCTCATTAAAGAGTCCAAGAGGTGCCTTTGCAACTAGAGTAATCTTATTATTTAGCATGTCTATAGGGAAGGCAACAAAATAACTAACATTATTATCAATGTGGGCTTAGCTAAAGAATCCCTCCATGTGTGGCATGACAATTCTCCTCAATTCCTTCATGATCCTAGTGCTATCAAAGGTGTATCGATGCACTGGTAATGTCATCTAGCTCAGATGGTTGCTTATATTATGTGGATATTTTAGGGAAATTCACATCACTAGTCCCTATCCTCATAAGCACTTCAATTTTATAGAGCTCACCTATCCAATGAATCATCATCCTAGCCCACACAAGCTCAAGAATATCCTTATGAAGATAGTCTCCACCATTGTGTTGAGTTACCACATGCACACATGCCAAACCATACCCTATAGTGATCACTTAGTTGGCTAGATTTTCAATGCCACTCGAATCATCAGTTATCATACCTAGAACATGTTTAAGAACAATCATTCCCAAGATGGCCCCAATGCCAATCCCATATTCATCTCACATGTCAGTACTAAAAACTCTATAATGATTTCCAAAGTTGTCCTTCACACCATTGGGCATGAATTTTCCAAGTTAGACCTGGAACATGTGTCTAGGCTCTCCTAGTATAATGCAATCTATCAATAGTTTTGGAGTGTAGAATCTTCTAAAAATATCAGCATGCATATCTTGGAAGCCTTCATCCGCTCAACCACCTATGTGTATTTTAAATATAAACTTTGGATTAGTGATAGACATCACAAGAATATCTCTCTTGTTTGCTTTTAGAAAGGAGCATTCACTAGAATTCTTGACTATGTGATGGTGCTTATGGAGCTTGATACACTACAAATCAATGCCAACATCGAAGAAATCCTTAATAACCATGGGTTTATGGATTTCCTCCAAAAGTTTAAGAGGAGTGACACTAAAATATTAGATGTATTTATTCAGTTGTGGGAGAATGGCCAGGTCATGGTTCATGGGCTCAAATTCAAGATCAGCATTAGCATGTTTGTTGAGGTGACAAAACTTCCCAATGATGGTGAAATTGTTTATCATGATAAGCACTCATTGGATGAGGAGGTCAACTATTTCATAGACAAGGACAAGAAATTAGGAAGAGAAAAGGGAGGAATCATTAGGAGGACCCTCTTAGTGCCCTACAATAAATTTGTGATTCCAATTCTCTAGTAATTATGATTGATGATATTAACTCCCCCTTTAGATCTTTTATTTGGCCTTTTTGAACCATCTTCATGACATCAATGAAATCAACATGCCTAAGTATCTATTCAAATAAATGTAATTATTTTTTGGTAATGTTATAAAGGAACTTCTATGCACTTGATGCACCAAGGCCTTCACATGATTTTGTATAGGTACACCCTCCAAAAAGATGCTCAAAAAGCCATTATCTCCTATGTTGGTAGTCCTGCTGTTCAACCCTCTATTTTGATTCCAATCCAATATAGTCCCCAAAAGGAGTCCTCGAGTGAAAATGAAGCTATGGTTTCTAAATTTATTAGGAAGCTCAACTTTAGCTCTAATTTTGGTGACACTCCTCCTTCTATTAATACTAAGCCTTGTCATCATTATTTCAGAGGTAATCATCAAGAAGGAAGTGAAATATACCCTCTATCACTAAGCAAGACCAAGAGGCCCTTGGAGATTCACCTTGCAATCTAAATAAGTCACATATTGAATGGATCTCCACTCCATAATTCATTCAAAAAGGAGCTGAATCACTGAGCATGCCTTCAAGTCATATCCAAAAAATATCTAACATTGATCTCCTCACTAGCTTGGAAGAATCGTTCAATGTTGTAGCAAGGATATCCAGGACTGCTTAGACTATCCTTCAACATATTGTAAATATGGTCAGTGATATCCAAATCCAGAAGAGTGGCCACACTCAAATGTATGATGAAGGGTATGGTGAAAGAAAAAATGAGTAGGACCCTACTAAGGTGTCCAACTAGTTGTGGGTTCCCCAACCATTTATTTTTAATCATATTTTAGTGGTCCTTTGATCCCTAGTTTTATGTTTCTCTAGTTTCTCATGCTTCTCTTGTTGATGTATCTTAGATATTCTCTCCTTCTGGATGGTGTCTCTTGTGTTTTTTGGGATTTTCTCTTTGGTTTTCTTGTTTTGTGTAGTTGTCTTGCTGGTCCCGTGGAGACCATCCTAATTTTTCTTCCACTTTTGTAAAAGGTTTGGGGTCCCTTTGAAAAACCCCTTTTCTTATCAATAAAAAAGGGGGTAGATATTGTAAATAAACATAAAATAGGATTAGAAGCTACAAAATATATAAGAGAGCACATAATGAAAAAATATATGTAATAAGAACATAAGAAATGAATATAAAATAAAATCAATAGCTGCAAAAGTATAAGCAAAGATGAAAATATAATGTTATATGTAACAAGAGGACAATGAGTAGGTGTTAGTAGCTTCAAAATGAAAAAGAAAGTATTAAAATGAGATATTAGAAGTAATGTAATAACAAAATGAGTGTTAGTAACTATAGAATGCAAAATAAAAGTGGTTATCAAGGCAATAAGGAATGTAATGCATGAAATAAGAACTAAATTGAAAGGAATAACAAGCTAGGAATGAAGGATTACAACCAAATCCCAATAGAGTCTCACTTTATTATCCAAGATGTAGAAATAAGATGTGGCTTACTTCAATGTCTTATTCCTTACCTCAATTTCAACAAATGATATTGAAAATGCTCAAGAATAAGAGATATAATGAAATAAAGAAAAGACAAATTATCTAAGTTTTCCTAGCTAAAGAATGCTTGCTTAATGCCCATCCCATGGGCTTAATTTGTAGATTTTAGAAGGGGGATTTATTGGAGGGAATGATAGGTCAAATATTCCATTAGGGAAAAGGTAAAATTCAAATTTCATAGGCATAAGGAGAGGATAGAGCATGCAATCCAAGGAGTGGAAAGGTGTTTGCATGCTTCTAGATTGTTTGTAAAAATTCCATTCAAGCTAACAAAAGTGTTGGGTTTGTATAAGTGATGGCATAGTGCTTTTGCAATGAAATAGAACTTATGTTAAATGGTCTTATTAAATAGTAAAATTTCTAAGAAAATTGAGGTTTGTAAATCCACTAGAAATGAACAAAAGCATCAATAGTAATTTTACAAAACGTGGTTCTTTTGCTTTCGTCCTGCTTTTGGTTTAATTTTTTGCAATTTGAGGAATCAATCATTATGAAAATATAGACATATTTATACTTTTTGAAAATACCTTTTTGATCACAATATAATGGTGGCATTTTTGTGAAGTTTTATGAATATTTACTAGGGAAAATGATACCCCAATTATGATACTTTTTACAGTGAAACACATCTTAAACTCGGGCATAAAGAAGGCTCATTCAATTTGATTAATTAAAAGGCTTATGAATGAGGGTTAATTGATGAATATTAGTAGACCTAATGGTTGGTGAAATTTTCCTAAATTTGGTATCTAAAATATATATGTTTTGTTTTGTATATACATGACCCTAATCGGGTTAGACTAATCCTTTCACTTTAGATTCAACCCATGCTTATAGATCCATAGGTCTTAGAAGGATTTGGATTCCATATTATATCACCCATTGGTACATTTGATCATCTAAGATAAATAAATGCCCTTTATCAATTGAAACTTTTGACTTGGACCACTCTTCTTCCAATATCAAAATTTGATCAAGGTTTAGCTTAGATGTTTGCAAGTGTTCAACATGATGCAGATAAAGTGTTTAGATAAAAAATTTAGTTTGACCCCATATTGAGTTATCAAGACCATGATGGACATGGCCAAGTACAAATATACTCTTATTTTAGTGATAAAATATCTCAATACGAAAATACAAAAATATTTAGGGAGATAGACATACAGAGTGGCAAAAATTTCTTCTACCACTCCCAATATGTGGACCACACTATCATCAAATTAAATTGCCCTCTTATTTGCAAGCCGATAATCTAGACCCAAGGCATATTTCACTCCCTTCAACATGGCCAAATTGCTTACCCTAAAATCTATCAAACAATTATGGATCAATTTGTATTTATATATTAGAGATGAATAGAATGGGTTGGGCTTAGGTTTAATTACTACTAGATAAGAACACATATACCTTTTGTTGTGTAGACATCTAAAATACATCATGTTTAGGAGACTACTCATATGGGCACCTTTGCAGGCCATATGAATGATCTTGGACCCTTCCAAGACTAAGCAATGATTCTAATCACTCATTTAGGGTAGTCTAGTCCTTTTCAGCCTTAGCTATTGATGACAACATTGGCTAAGATCCTAGCTGCCCTGAGCAACAACGACTAGCCCTGTAACAAACTTAGGCTCCCAAAGTAGAGAAAAATCAATTGCAATAATCAAATAGCAATATTTTTAGAGTGGTTCAGGCTTGGAAGTTTCCAAAAGCTTCCTCCCAACTACCAATTCTTATTCTTGGATTATCCATGAATATAGAGCAAGGACTTGTAAAATCTATAATATCCCTACCAAAAAGGAAGAGAGCCCTGATTACATCCCGAATGTCATGTAGCAAATATTTACTAGATTGGATAGCGATTTGATAGCTCTTGAGGAGTGTCAAAATGCTACCCATTTGTGGAGTGACAAGCATGCAAAAAATAATGGATCTTTCGAAGGACTGAGGAGCATACATCATAATTTCACATCAATCTAACATGAATACCAATGAATTCAACTGCCAATACATATCTAGACAATCAGACAACCCTTAACCATCAATTCAACTAGTGAATTGTGTGTCACATACCCTAATTTAAGATATAGAATACTTAGTTCATATTCATTATCTTCAACAGTGTCTTGTAGGCTCAACCATCGACAACATCAGTGACTAGCAGATCAACTTCCCTGAGTGACAATGACCAAGGTTTGATTCATAATTTTCTTAGTTCTTATCTTAGTTTTTAGTTCATTTCTACTTCATCAGCTTAGATTAGAGTAGACTTACCATTTTCAATGCATTTGCATGGTTAATTAGCAAGATTAGAGGTAGCTTTACCTTGATTTAGTCATATTTGATTACTTTCTTATTAGATTAGCTTTATTGCATACTTTCCTTGCAAATTACATGTTATATTAGCTAGATCTACTTGTTTTCAAGCATGATTTGCACATATTTAGCTATTTCTTGATTATATTTGCATATCTTTATGCTTATTTCAAGTTTAGCCTTATTTCTTGCATTTCTTGTCAAAGGCCTCATCATGAGAGGCTCTCTATGTGTTTGATTGTGCTTTTTTGTTTCTTGTCTGCATGTTACATATTATTTCAAGCTACAAGGCACTCTCAACATCAAGTTCCTCTTGCCAAATGGAGGAGGCATCCTTGTAAACCCTCAAGCAGAGTTGATGGATATATGAAGACCACTTTGAAACACATCTTCTCCCACTTTGGGATTATTTTCGTATTGTAATAATTGTATCAATATTTAGTATCCCTATGAGGGACGAATCTGTAATAAGAGATCCATTTGATTAATAAAGAGAGCTTCATTTTGTTATTTCCTTATTTTGTCAAATGTATGTTTAGATTACATGTTTTTATTTCTTCATTTTGTAATATCAATAGATGTGTGGTCTTTGTAGCCTTTTACATGTTGTATTTACTCATTTTATTGTATTTTATCTTTTTATTATTCTAATGCCTTCTTTAAATTCTCCCTTTGCTTTGGAATGAATAATATATCCTAGATAAATAGCCATAGTGGACTTATTCTAATGATCAACCACATCGAATGACCCAAGGAAGCTAGTCTTTTGAGGAGCACCCAATATATACTAATATTTAGGCTTCTCTACCACTATTGGAGGGAGTTTTATTGGTTTTAATTAGGTAGTATTCTAATTCATGTTCTTGAAAACTCTTGACTTGCTAACCACTAGAGGTTTCGGTGTGCTCTATTTTGGTGGCATTTGTGGAAGAGGATTCATTTCTAGGTTTAGCTAGCCTTCTTTGCATATTTGGGTATGTTTGGTTACTCTTGTCCTACTTTTTCAATGCTTGCTTTATGGCCTTTATCACATAGCTTTACTAATTTATGATCTATTGGTTGTCAGATTACCCCCTTTATCATATAGTGCATATACCTCTTCCTCGTCATATGTTACTAGGATTTAATCCAAACACACACCACCTAGCTTAGAGATAGATGAGGATACTGAAGGTTGGATTTTTGCTTGTGGTTGAACTACTAAATAAGAGGTGGAAGCTTGGGTAAGCATCGTTTAACTGAATGATATCACAAAAGGTTAGGGGATCTCTTCAATATATATTTGGGCCAAGTGGGCATTTGTAGGTGGGTAGTACAAAGAAATACACTCCATATAATTGTTTTGGATAAGACCTATCTTCCTAGTAGGGTTAAAAGGCTATTATCATATAGGGGTAAGGACTAGTACCATTTATTAATTTTGGTCCTATGCTTAGTTATTATCCTTATTGGCCTAAAATTGGGGTCATGGATAGCTATTATAAGGAGGTTTATTACCCTAGTTGCCTTCTTGGAAGGGAGGTTTTAGTTTGTTTTAATACTAAAACCTTTGGGTGTTTTATTACCTTAACATAGATAATACTTTGTCGATGACTATCCTAAGCAAAATTTTCATTGCTTCAAACTCAAAGTTGTCTAAAGCAGAGGAAACTAAAGTGGGAAGAGGGGTTGGGACTATAGGAATAATTAGTGTTTGATGAAATATTGTAGGGTGAATGACTTGAGTATATTGATATGAAGATTATACATTAGGAAATAGAGGCATGGGGGGTTAGGATATAGCCTTTTATTCTAGATCATATTGTGTTCATTTTGGATATCTATGTCATAGGCATATGGAAATGAATTTCCCCTTATGACCTTGATCATCAAGGATATTTTAAAATCTAAGGCCTTCAAATAATAAATAAATGTCATGCCTTGGAGTGGATGAATTTCAACATGTATTCTATTATGATCCTTGTAAAGTTTAAGGTTAAATTCATCCATGGCCTCCATTTGTGCTCTCTTTATAGTTGAAAATTTCTCCAAGGGATACACTCAATTTTCTTTTTATAAATTTTTCTATGAACAAGATAACAAGTTGGTCCCAATCAATAATCAAGTGTAGTTAAAGTGAGACATACCACTTGTGAGCATTACATTTGAAAGATACCACCAACAAATTCAAAGCTACATTTCGCTCTATTTTACTGTGAAGTACACACATGCTTAGCATATTCTATAGGTGCTCGATTAGAGTTGTCATATGTTCTCCAATGAAGTATGGAAGAAATTTTAAAGGAGATGTTGGTATCTTGTCCCACATTATAGGTAAGGTAGGAGGTAATAAAGGACCTCTATAATTCCAAGTAGGAAATGTTATAGGTGGTTGAGAATCCATGATTTGACCTCTATATCTTCTTCTTATTGAAATGGTGTTAAGTGGTGGGAGTAATGCTTGAAGATTAGCAACAATAAAGGATTTGGTTGTATGTCTTTTGTTCACAAAGTACCTGATTCTTTATTTATAATAAAGTCACCAGGTGAATACTTCATTTACTCTTTAAGAAAGTATATTGGGATCTTCACCAAAACCTTGATCTAGTACTTTTCTAAGTGGCTACTTCTAGATATTTTTATTTGAGCAATGTCACAAGTGAGATTTTTGGGTGTTTCAAGCAAGTAGATATGTAGGGATCTTAACTAGGATATTAGTTTATGATAGTTATATTGAGTGTGAGACCAATAATAATGAATAAATTAAGTCCCACTAGGTATGCCATTAACCTATTTTCCTCTTTTATTGTCATAGTCATTAGATGCAGAGAACCAAATGACCAAACTATCACGCCTCACATAGAGTGACATAGCAGAACAACTTTGAGAGCATGCAAAGTGGCCTGATAAAACTACCTTCAAGGTTTTTTACAAGCCTAATTCCTTTTAATATGTGATCTTTAGCACTCTCTTTTCTAATCTAACCTAGATATAAGGTGCATAGAGCAAAAGGGAAATAAAAACCATAGAAAACAAAGATAGCAAAAAGGAAAAAATATCCTAAGCTAATAGAGTCAATGCACCAATATCATAATAATATTCATCTAAATAATAGTAAGACACATAAATTCATGAGTCTAATGTGTTGACAAATCAAAGTGAACAGTTTCTCTTTCCAAAATGTATAGTTAAGCATAGATTGTATATACAAAAAATATGATAGAAATTAGATAGCCATGGCCTCTTACACATGCAAGTAAATATACATACACAAAAAAAACAAGATAGAAAAGTATAATAGTCATATATTTCTATATATATGAGCATAAATATTACAAACCTTGCTAGAAGTGATAGCTTAAAAGATTGCCTGCAAAATCACTCAGGGTTTATGTATTGTTCTAAAAAATAAAATGAAAGGAAAGTTATGTATAAATATTAAGGGTTGAATAAGCAACTCATCAATCCTTTATAATTCCTAAACACCTAATATTTATAGATTAAGAAAAGATAAAAATTCCCTCCAAAACTTGTACAAGAGCCTTTGACAATATTTCTCAACTACCCCCTTGATCTGATTCTCCCTATGTAACTTTTATCCTATCAAGATATCTGGGTGAATTTTGAACTACTAGATGTTCAACCACTACCCTAGGGATCCTAAAAACTGATTAGAACCTTATATAATTATTGTTGTTATTTTTAGGATCATTGTTATTGTAGATGATATATCATTGTCTTTAATAGGCCACCCACTTTCCTTGGATTACTAAGCCCAATTGATTCCAATAGGTGATCCTTAACTCTACCCATTAAATGACTTATAAGTTTATCTTATCTCCCCTCCTAGGGGTTTGTGCACTAGTATTGATGTCTCACAACCCAAATTGACTCTTTTTCCTTGTTGGCGACTTTCTTTCTACATTATGCTTTACTCCCTAGAGTGTCTTTATTTTCTCTTTAGATTCCCTCTATCATATGGGGTGACACAAACTACTAGTTGCTTGTCAAAACTTTTTCTCATCCTTCTATATTGAAACTTTATAAACTTTTGAGGTAATTCTAGACTCTTTTTGGGTTTATTTAATGGAAGTCTTCCCCTTTGATCTCTCGTTAGACATTTTAAATGTTTCGTTTCTTGAAAGTTTCTTAAGGCTCATAGTCAAAACTTTTTTTCTCTTTTTTCCCTTGGAGCTTTTAAAATTTTTGATCCTTGGACATTTTTATTTTCTTACATCCTTAAAAAAACTTCTAATTTGTGGAGCCTTTGGGAAATGCAGTCTATTGGAACATTTTATCTTCCTTTATTTATTGAGGCTTTTGTAAAATGGCACCAACCCTTCAATAATTTTTTTTTACATGTATTGGTCTGATGTCTCTTTTAGTGCTTTCCACTATCTTTGTCTATATTTCATCCTCCTTTAAAATATGCTTAAGGTAAAGGGTGTACTAAAAATTCACTACACCACCCAATGACAAAGTTGCCACTTGATGAATTTACCACCTTTGAACAAGTTTGTTTAACATTTTTTCTAAAACTAATGAATTCATTGCATACTTGTAAATTCACCACCAAAAATTTCACAAAATAAATGTAAAATCATATCCTAAAAATTAAAATTAGTTTTTGGACAAGAAAGTGATAAAATAGGGTCAAGTTATTGATACATACGTATAGAGGCACTCTCTAACAACCTCTATTCCCTCGAATCACGTCCATGTAATGTATTGATCACCACTACTAAGCCATAAAAATATGTCAAAAAATTAATCTAGAAATCTGATCCTCTAAGTTGTGTGGTAAAAATGAGTTTTATTTTACCCCCTCACTACCTAATATAACCCCTCCTAGACCCCCAATTTTTTTTTTTAATTACATAGTTTCCTCCATGCTAAAGAGTAGATACCTTAGGACTGCTTCTTCCACAAAATTAGGGTCATCAATAGATACTTTTGAAGAATTTATTGGCAAATAAATGTCTAAAATAGGGGTAAAATATAGACAACAATTTTTGTTCACCTATAACATCCTAGGATCCTAGTCAATTTTGGCAACCCACCCAAATAATTTTTTAGCCTTCATTTCAAAAATTGAAGTCTCAAAATAAGGTTTCCACTCACATACAAGTTCATAAGCTATGATTTTTTCTCCTTGGTGATAAATTTTAGTTAAGGACAAAAATTGAATATCTCACCCCTCTAATGGTCAAATGGATTAATTCACCACATAGACAAGTTTGCATCCACAAATTTGTCTATGCAGATAATTTATCTCTAAACCTTCAAAATGAAAATTTTCTCTTCCTAGCACCCATACTAATTGTTTTCTAGCCTAGATTAGATTGACACAACTTTGAATCTTTTCAAATTTGCATGCTTATTTCCTATGCCAACTTGATCAAAGCATGTCAACTATCCAGCCCTATTGTTTACCTAGTTGGAACCATTTTTTCCTCATTGATGCATATTTGATAATCTTAAATTCCTCTTTTCTCCACTAATCCCTTGAAATATATAAAGTTAGGTGCCTCCCACTCAAAAAACATAAGTGATTTAATAACAATGAAGCTCTACCAAAATTCTCTTGAAATTAAAACAAGCATTATTTTTCAATTTTTTTTTGTCTCCATGGATCCTCAAGCACTGCATTCAAAAGCTCATTCCTCATGGTAGAAAGAGGGGTTTTTTATCACGTTGTTTTCCTTTTGGAATTTTTAAATTATTTTTTAGCCCCTTTTGCTCTAATTTATTTGATTTTACCTCATCATCAAACCCCTTTTTGTAGTAGCAATGTTAGATTTTATAAGAGCTTCAAAACTATGATACATCACCAAGCAAAACTTTAGGTGTAAAAATTGATTACAATCAATGTTCCAAGGTAGTTAAATAAATACCAAATCATTGTCTTTGTCATCTACATATAATAACAATAAAAATAAATTTTAAAGGCTTTGAAGGACCTTTCTAGGAAGCATGTAGAATTTTACTTTTTATTATTTATTTAAACATATTGGTATCTTCTTTAATTTTTTGGATACATTCTTTATATGCAATAGATCATGTACAACACTTTTCTCTCAGTAAACTAGAGGTAACATGTTTTTTTTTAATATGCAACACAAGCCTTCAATCAACAATACTTTATTGGAAGATAAATTCTAGATGACCTTTACATTGATTAGATAACAACTTCAAAATAGTTGATCCTTATGCACCTTCAAACAACCTTGATGTTATATGGCATGGTCAATGGATGACAAGATTAAAGTTTACTTTAAACGACCTTTTTTTAGACAACAATATTAACATCACCTCAAGTAATATTTCTTTATATACCAACTCCTTAGGACTCTTATAGACAAGTTATATGATGAAACCAATGTTGGTTATTCTTTAGACAACTCATAATGGCTCTTCCAAATGACAAGTTTATTATGACACCAATATCTTTAGATGACCATTTCTTCAAATAATATTATCTTCACATGATACTCTTCTCTAGACCAGTTGAATAACAATTTCATTTATAATAAATATATATATGGAATACCTAAAAATTATTTAACCACATTTCTAAATTTTGAATTAAATATAGAGAAAAATTATTTAATAACAATTTTTAAAAGAATAAACATTCTTTCAAATTTAATTCATTTTTATTTAAAAAATAAAATTTATCTCCTAATTTAATTGTTTTAAAATTAAAAAAAAAAAATAATACCTATAAATTTATCTTAAATAATTAATTGGAAATCCTTGTGATTTATATAATATAATTAATATTGTTTTGGTCTTTCTACATCTAAGAATCCTACTCACTTTGTCCAAATGAAAAGATGCAATATTATAAATTTATCCTTCCTCATATTTTCTCCCCCATATAATAAATTATTATTATTATATATATATATATAAACTAAAAGAGATGGAACTTTAGGCAAATATTAACCTTATTTTTTTAGGTTTCTTAGTGATTGTATCTATTTTCTTTGTCTTAATCTTAAATTTTTGAATATATGTAGATGGTAAAGTAAAGTGGATACAATATTATGAATTTGTTCTTGCCTAGATATTTTCTTTGCACATTTCTTTGAAAAAAGAAAATAATTAATTTACTTTTTTATTTTTTTTTATTTTTTATTTTTTTGAATTTACATGATGGAATGGGTAGTCGCCATGAGTACTTTTTATTTTTAGAAATTGTATATAATTAAATAAAAAAGTGGATTTCAATCACTTATTAAAATAAAGGAGGTGGAATTTCAATCAGTTATTTTTTTTGCTACATAGAAGAATTTGTAACTACCCATCATTTTCTACTACCAATCCTGGATCTGCTACTATAACCCCTACTCCACCTCGTGTTATTAGTGACGGGGTGTGAGGGAGACCCATTGTGGCTTGGGATTTCAATCAATTATTGATGTCCTTTTTTTAAGCTTCTTTTTCTAAGGTTTTTGAGAGATTGTATTTTTCATTAGTCTTAAATTTGAATTAAAAACAAAAATAAAGTAGTTTTTAGTTTTTGATGTTCATTGTTGTTGATGTTATTGGTTATATGAGATGACCTTGATAGTTTTGAATTTATTTAGAGGGTAAAAACTAAAATGGTTTTTAATGTTTAAGATGCCATAGTCCATATGATATGATCTTGATTGAAGATATTTTTTTGTCATGGCTTATATGAAATCACTTTAATAGATTTGAATTTAGTTAGAGGATAAAAAATAAAGTAGTATTTAATGTTCAAGATGCCATAGTCCATATGAGATGACCTTGATTGAGGATATTATTTTACCTAATATATGGTTATTCAATCATACTTCCATGCATGATGTATAATCCTACCATCCTTAACATTTGAACCTTGAACCTCTATTTATAGTTCCAAAGTCTCAATCTCACCATTAAACTACTTAAATTGTATTATATTTATATTTATTTGAATAAACATAATATTATTATAAAATAATTAAATATAAATACTAAACAAACTGATTAAAATATTTTACCACCTACTAAGTTTAATAATAAAAACATTAAAATTCTAAATATAAAATCTAAAATTCTAATTTTATAAACAACTAAAATTATACACTATACTTCACTGATTAAATAAACAATATTTTTCATAAAATTATGAATAAAAACTAACTTAACACTTTACCTTTTCTACAACCTTCCCAATTCCCACATTCAAGACATATTTTCAACCAATCTTCTATATAAGAAATGTAAAGTGTATATTGTATTAACTTCACTGATTTTCTTTTGAGGCTCTCCCAATTTATAAATAAATATTTAAAGTTTGAATTTATCTTTTAAAAATAATTTGGTCATCCTCTAATCAATACTGGATTTCAAGGTTGTTGCATACTGTTTAATACTATTTAGGGTTAGGTGGATCGGTAAGTATTTGTTTCCTAGGTTTAGACACTTATCAATAAAACACTCAAGTTCAAACCTCGGGGGAGCTTATTTACAAAGCTAGTAGTATGATCTGAATCCTCTAAGGTAGGGTAAACATTAACGAAATGAAATAGATTTGATAAAAAAACCCTTGTAATTTGAACATTACACTTATCAATTACTAAAAAATAATATAGTGTAAAAAAACATCATTAGTTTGCTTGGCCTTGGCCAAACAGGTGAAGAGAATGACGAAATACTTTTTGCGTTTCATGTACAATGAGTAACACATTTGTATATTTCTAGTCCAACGTCTAGAATTCCATAATCTTATATCATCCACCTAATTGAAGAAATGCATCTATCCCTTTGAAATGGAATAATCTACACCAATCCCTTTGAAAACAGTGGCTCTCCATTATTGTTTTGAAAATGCATCAATATGCATGGAGAATCATTTATTCAATCTCTATTTTACACATCATGACGGTTGAAACAGCTAGGGATCCTAAAAACTGATTAGAACCTTCTATAATTATTGTTGTTAGTTTTAATATCATTGTTACTGTACTTGACACGCCTTTCACCCATTTTAATTGATTTTAATAGGTGATCCTTAAATCTCCTCGTTAAATGACTTATAAGTTCAGCTTATCTCCCCTGCTAAGGGCTTGTGCACTAGCACTGATGTCTAACAATCCAACTTGACTATTTTTCCTTGTTCGCTACTTTCTTTCCAAATTATGCTTTACTCCCTGGAGTGTATTTGTTCTCTCTTTAGCTTTCCTCCATGGTCTAGGGTGACACAAACTATTAGTTGTTTGTCAAAACTTTTTCTCATCTTTCATCATTGAAACTTTATAAACTTATAAGGTAATGATAGACTCTTGTTGGATTTATTTCATGGATGTTTTCCCCTCTTATCTCTCGTTAGACCTTTTTAATGTTTCGTTTCTTGAAAGTTTCTTAAGGCTCATAGTCAAAAAAACAAAAATTTCTTCTTTCCCTTGGAAACTTTAAAACTTTTGATCCTTGGGCATTTTCTTTTCTTACATCCTTCAAAAAAAAACTTCTAATTTTTGGAGATTTTGGGAAATGTAGTCTGTTGGAACTTTTTGTCTTCCTTCCTTTATCGAGGCTTTTGTAAAATGACACCAACCCTTCGATCAAATTTTTTTACCTGTATTGGTCTGATGTCTCTTTCTGTACTTTCCACTAGCTTTGTCTACATTTCATCCTCCTTTCAAAATATTATTAACGTAAAGGGTGTACTAAAAATTCACTACACCACCCAGTGACAAAGTTGCCACTCGATGAATTTACCACCTTTGAACAAGTTTGTTGCCTATTTTTTTTTTTTTAACTAATGAATTCATTGCATACTTGTGAATTCACCACCAACAAGTTTACAAAATAAATGTAAAATCATATCCAAAAAATTAAAATTAATTTTTGGACAAGAAAGTGATAAAAAAGGGCCGAGTTCTTGACGCATGCCTATAGAGGCACTCTCTAACAACCTCTAGCTGCTTGAATCATGTCCATGCAACATATTGGTCACCACTACTAAGCCATCAAAATATGCCAAAAAATTAATCTAGAACTCTGATCCTCAAAGTTGTGTGGTAAAAATGAATTTCATTTTACCCCCTTGCTACCTAATATAACCCCTCCTAGACCCCAAAATTGATTTTTCAAAAATTAAATAACTGCCTCCATGCTAAAGAGTAGATACCTTAGGACTGCTTCCACAAAATTAATGTCATCCATAGATGCTTTTGAAGAATTTATTTTGAAATAAATGCCTAAAATGAGGGTAAATTATAGACAACCAATTTTGTTCACCTATCACATCCTAGGATCCTAGTCAATTTTGGCAACCCACCCAAGTCATTTTTTAGCCCTTATTTCAAAAATCGGAGTCTCAAAATAAGGTTTCTACTCACATACAAGTTCATAGGCTATGAATTTTTCTCCTTGTTGATAAAATTTAGTTAGGGATAAAAATTTAATATTTTACCCCTCTATTGGTCAAATGGACGAATTCACCACATAGACAAGTTTGCAGCCACAAATTTTTCTATGTAGCAAATTTATCTCTAAACCTTCAAAATGAAAAGTTTCTCTTCCTAGAACCCATGCCTATCCATACTAATATTTTTCTAGCTTAGATTAGATTGACAAAACTTTGAATCTTTTCAAATTTACATGCTTATTTCCTATGCCAACTTGATCAAAGCATGTCAACTATCCAGCCCTAATTTTTACGTAGTTGGAATCATTTTTCCTCATTCATGTAGATTTGATAATCTTAAATTCTTCTCTTCTCCTCTAATCCCTTGAAATATATAAAGTTAGATGTCTACCTCTAAAAAAAAATAAGTGATTGAATAACAATGAAGCTCTACCAAAATTCTCTTGAAATTAAAACAAACATTATTCTTCAATATTTTTTTGCCTCCATGGATCCTCAAGCACTGCATTCAAAAGCTCATTCGTCATGGTAGAAAGAGGATTTTTTTTATCATGTTGTTTTACTTTTAGGATTTTTTTAATTATTTATTAGCCCCTTTTGCTCAATTTTATTGGATTTTATCTCATCATCTAACCCCCTTTTGTAGTAGCAATGTTATATTTGAGAAGAGCTTCAAAACTATGATACATCACCAAGAAAAACTTTAGGTGTGGAAATTGATTACAATCAATGTTCCAAGATAGTTAAATAAATACCAAATCATTATCTTTGTCATCTACATCTAATAATAATAATAATAATAATACATGCTTCAAAGGACCTTTTGGGAAGCATGTAGGATTTTAATTTTTATTATTTATTTAAATATATTGAGGACTTCTTTCAATTTTTGGATACATTTTTTATATACAATAGATCATGTACAACACTTTTCTCTCACTAAACTAAAGGTAACATGTTTGTTTTTTAATATGCAACACAAGCCTTCAACCGAAATACTTTATTAGAAGATAATTCTAGATGATCTATACATTGATTAGATAACAACTTCAAAATAATTCACCTTCGTGCACCTTCAAACAACCTTGTTTGAAGATGGCCTGGTCAATGGATGACAAGGTCAAAGTTTCCTTTAGACGACCTTTTTTTAGACAACAATATTAACACCACCTCAAATAATCTTTCTTTATATATCAACTCCTTAGGACTCTTATAGACAAGTTATATGATGATACCAATGTTGGTTCTTCTTTAGACAACTCCTTATTACATCAATATTTTTAGATGACCCATTTCTTTAAAAAATAATATCTTCATATGATATCTCTTCTTTAGATGGTATATTTAGATAACAACTCTTCTCTAGACTAGTTGAGTAACAATTTCATTTATAATAAACCTATAATATATATATATATATATATATATATATATATATATCAAATACCTAGAAATTATTTAACCACATTAACAATTTAAAAAAAACTAAACCTTCTTTCAAATTTAATTAATTTCTATTTTAAAGATTTAGATTTATCACCTAATCTAATGGTTTTATAATTTAATACCTATTAATTATCCTTAAATAATAGGTCCGAGGTGTAGACCAATTGGTTCATCCAAACCCCATAAGGGGGGCAGAGGTCCAAGGTTCAAATCTCAGGCCTCGTCGAACTGAACGCTTGTCCCTTTCCTGGTGCTTTCAGTAGCGTAAAAGGTTTAAAATGATTGTGACATGGTGGTTATAGGGGCGGACTGTGCGAAGATCTGTGTGGTGACTTCTGGGGTGGACAACATAGAATACTATGGTGGCCATAAAAATCTGGACAGCCTGCCCAGATTCATGACGGCTACCGATTCCACCATTTAAATTAAAAAAAAACAAAAAAATTATCCTTAAATAACTAATTGGAAATCCTTTTGATTCCTCGTATTTTGTCCTCTATATAATAAATCTCCCTTCATATATATATATATAAACTAAAAGAGGTAGAGGTGGAACTTTATATATATACTAAAAGAGGTGAAACTTTAGGTAAATATTCTTTTTATAAGGTTTCTTAGTGATTGATTGTATCTCTTTTCTTTGTCTTAGTCTTAAATTTGAATATATGTAGATGGTAAATGTAAAGTAGATACAATATTATGAATTTGTTCTTACCTAGATATTTCCTTTGCACATTTCTTTGACAAAAAAATAATTAATCTACATTTTTTTACAAATTGTATATAATTAAATAAGGAAGTGGACTTCAATTAATTATTAAAATAAAGGAGGTGGGATTTCGATTAATTATTATTTTGTTTGCTACATAGATAACTACCCATTATTTTCTACTACAAGTCATGGTTCAAATCTTGGATCTACCACTATAACCCCTACCCCACCTCGTTATTAGCAAAGAGATGTGAGGGAGACCACTACTAGTGGCTTGGGATTTCAATCAATTATTGATGTCCCTTTTTCTTATGCTTCTTTTTCTAAGGTTTATGAGAGATTGTATTTTTTCATTAATCTTAAATTTAAATTAAATACAAAAATAAATGGTAAAACATATGAGAGATTGTAGTTTTTATTGTTCAATGTTCATGATCTCATTGGTTATATGAGATGACCTTATACATTTGAATTTATTTAGAGGGTAAAACATAATTATGAAATGGTTTTTAATTTCCAGGATGTCATAGTCCATATGAGATGACCTTGATTGAAGATATTATTTTGTCATAGGTTAAATGAGATGACCTTAATAGATTTTAATTTATTTAAAAGTAAAAAATAAAGTAGTTTTTAATGTTCAAGATGCCATAGTCCATATGAAATGACCTTGATTGAGGATGTTCTTTTATCTAATATTTGACTATTCATTCATACTTTCATACATGATGTATAACCCTGCCATCCTTAATATTTGAACCTTGAACCTCTATTTATAGTTCTAAAGTATCATCCTTAAACTACTTAAGTTGTACTAGATGTATATTTATTTAACTAAACATAATATTATAATATAATAATTAAATATGAATACTAAACAAGTTGATTAAAATATATTTTTTGGTTACATAGATGAATTGGTTACAATCATAATTTTTAGTAACTGTCATAGCTGACAGGGTTCAAACTATCAGCGAAGGCTTCCAACACACCCATTGTATCGTTAATGGTAACCCGATGTGAGATGGGGACTCGTTGGATGCACAGGGTTCACACCGTATTCGTCAGTTTGGTTCAACATGTGGCATGAAGGGGACTGTCGGACAAGTAGGAAATAGATCACCGTCATTAGTCAGGTGCAACAGTCAAGTGCAACATGCAGAAGAATCGAATCGAGCTACTGGCTATGCATGGACACACCCATGAGATTGGAACCTAGATCTCCTCTGGATAAACGCCCCAACTTACCAATCCACCTAGATCCACCGACTAATTGATTAAAATATTTAAATTCAATGATGAAACTTTAAACTATAAATATAAAATCTAAGATTCTAATTTTATAAACAGCTAAAATTATAAACCATACTTCACTAATTAAAATATAAATAAATAAACCATATTTTCAGATAAAAACTAATTTAACACTTTACCTTTCTTACAACCTTCCCACTTCCCTCCCCACATTCAAGTCATATTTTCAACAAATCTTCTATATAATAAATGTAAAGTGTATATTGTATTAACTTCACTGATTTTCTGTTCAGGCTCTCCCAATTTATAAATAAATATTTAAATTTTGAATTTATCTTTTAAAACTAATTTGGTCGTTCCTCTAATCAATACTGGATTTTAGGGTTATTGTAATGGAATAATCTACACCAATCACTTTGAAAACATGGGCTCTCCATTATTGTTTTGAAAATGCATCAACATGCATAGGAGAATCATTTCTTCAATCTCTATTTTACACATCATCACGGTTGTCACACCGATGTATAAATCAATCAAAAGTCATATCGATGTAGATAGGAATGACCCCAACATACAGTGCAACAACATTGAAATCGCAATATTGCCAAACATTACACGTTAGATTTGTTCATCGCGAGCAGAAGCTCACCTGCGCCCCCATCAAAATCAATTTGTCTCTCCAGGAATCGAAAAGCCATTTCAACATAGTCCTCTACAGTGGATAATCATACTTACAGGACAACCGTAGCAAGCTTCAGTGGAGGAAGTCGATGGAAGCTATAAGGGCATTTATACTTGAGAGCTTGAAACAGTTAAACCGTCGCAGCAAGTTATCAGGAGGTCTCTCCCCCACGGCATTCTTCATGCTTACAATAAGATAAACATCTTGCAAGATTGCAGGTTTTCTCATGTCTTGAAAGAAACTAAGGTCTGTGAAAGGCAAACTTACGAAATATTGTTAGGATGACCTAAAATTTCTAGCACCTGGAAGCAACGGTAGGGAAATTATCGGCAAACCCGGCTGCTATTTTACCCTCGCTCCTGCCTTGAAGAGGTTATTCGCAATACAAGGCAGAACTGAAGCTAGAAGCCTGCCGCGGCTAGGCGACTGCAATCGTCAGAACTCCACTATACACGTTCTCCTCATTCCTGCTTTCGCTTACGTAAGCCCTTAATGGTCATTCCTTGTAGCATCTAGGCTGGGCTTTCTAGCCGCAACAGCTCCCTGAAGTTGGCTCATAATCGAAATTACGTGCTTGAAACTAGTAAACATCACACAACCCATCCAAAGTTTAACGTGTAAAACACCTTAAAACTATAGCAGACCGGGGGCTGAATGTATTGCTACGGTTATCTATATCATCTTTCTTTCTTAAGATGATTTTACCGAGAAAAGTTTTGATCAACGGTTTTAACTTTTATTTTTAAAACAATTAAATTTATATATATATATATATATATATATATATATATATATATATATATATATGTCGGCATGATGTGGTTTACCGGTAAGCACGCCACTTACATTACTAAGGTTCAATAAGGTTCAATCCCCACGGCGGATATGTATATGTATAAGAAGTATTTTATTCAATAAAAATTATTAATATATATAGGATAGTTGGTCATAAGTTCAAAGTACAGGGGTTGTTTCCACTAAACCATAAGTTCATAGTACAGGGGTTGTTTCCACTAAACCTATTCCACCTTGGTTGCTTGGATTTGGATTGATACCCGTCATTGTAGGTGGGTCATGTGCGCACTTAGAGGATGAGGATTTAGATCTAACTGCTACTTTTACAAACAGCCTGTTACGGAAATTTGAACCTATTTCTTAATAAATATTTAACCAAACAAACACTTACCAATCCACCTAACCCTCGAAAACTTAAATAATTTATTATTATTAATATTAAAAAATATTAATAATTATTAAATTGCAATGTGAAATCTTTAATTTATATATATAAAGTGATATATTTAATCTTCCTTCCCCTTCCTTCACATTCTCAATTTAAGAGTTTTTTTTTTTTAATAACACTTTAAGGGTTTTTCTTTTATCTATGTATTCCAAAGTGCAGGGATTGTTTCCACTAAACCATAAGTTCAAAGTACAGGGGTTTTTTCCACTAAACCTATTCCACCTTGGTTGCTTGGATTTGGATTAATCAATATTGATGCAAAACATCAAAGTATAACCATTATCAATAGTATTAGAGCATGCCGAAGGAAGAGTCATCTCTCTTTTAGATCCTTCTCTTACTTTGATCTAAAGAATATTAGGAAGTACTCTATTGAAAAGAGGTTTCAATAGTAAATAACTTTGCAAATATTGATTAAGTTATCCTCAAGGAGAGAGGTAACCATATTATCCATGAAGAAATTCTATGAAACTCAAAATCTAGATATTATCGATAATATTTGCATGAGGCTTAGATATTAACTAGGGCCTACCAGCAAATATTCTACCATTAGTGGACAATATCAAAAAAATAGAGGAACTAATATTCCACCAAGTAGAAAAGAAGATATCCTAACTTAAAGTACTCAGAAGGATTCTAGTATTCTAAAATAATATATTAAAAGTTTAGTTATCAATTCTTTCATAGGGAAGAATATTTACCCTATGAATTCAAAGCAAGAAGCAAAGTCAAAGTAGTAGAAGATATTAGATACCATGTCTGAGAAGCCAAAAGATAAATAATAAGAAACCAAATCTAGTCAAAGGTAAGGTCAACAACAAGTCTATGTGCATCCATGTCGAGGAGAGTGATGAGCATGTGCATATCCACGTCGATAAAATTTTAGTCCATGAGGCATACACAAAGTAACAAAAGGGTATGGGTATAAAGCAATGTTCATTTAACCTAAAATAGTGCATTTAAACTTCAAAGTATTCCTCATATGACCTATATTTCAACAATTTGCATTAACATGACCGAGAGGTTATATAGATCTAGATGTCTCAACAAGAGTAAAGGATATGAAGAAGCCTAAATGACTCTCTCTTAATAGTGAGACAACTCAAACACCTAGAGATCGAAGGTATACTAGGAAAAATGCTAGAACAATATCAAACAAGAGACCTCTTCAAAGTAGACATCTAAAACTCTCAAAGAATATCACACTCATAGTTTGAAAAAAAGCCTAGTTAACATGGCAAATCTTAAATTTTGTAAAAGAGTAATAATCAACCAATCATGGAAAACATAAAAAAAAAGTGTAGGTCAATCGAAAGGATGATTACACATACTAGAATTCATTTTTTGAGAAAAGTGAAATGTGAATGTTAATAGCTAAATTAAAATATTATCTTGATATCATCACAACAGGATATCTTCAATATTCAACTATTTATTAGCATCTCCTCAAAGACATCAATTTGTAGCCTAACTCCTCGAGAAGAATCTTCTAAATCTCTCACATCAAAAAATATAGTAGAATCTTGAAAGAGCAATACCAAAAAATATAGCAGAATCCCAAAAGAGCAACCCTAGATAATATAATAGAATCTTGAAAGAGAAACCCTAGAGAATATAATAGAATCTTGAAAGAGCAGCATAAATAATTAAATAACATCTAAAAAATCATAAGTTCATTTTACATGAACATTATCAATTTGGACCAAGGCTTTCTCAAAAGATTTTTTTGTCATCCAGGAAGCTACATGTGTACACAGAAGAGTGGATGAAGACAAGATATGTGGATGCTTCAAAGCAAATCTGCTCTACCAAATCCACCTTTGAAGTTTTTGTCCAAGGTTTGTTTTTTAAATTTTTTAATATCCCACATTGAAAGTAGGAAGGCTAGTTATAGTCAAAATATTATTGTTTTTTCCTTTTGTTTAATGCAAGTAAAAAGGATAAACAACACATAATTTTTTGAAAGATCAAAATATTTTGAAGAATATTACTTGGAGGAAGAATATTCTCTCTATTTTTATTTTGCTCAATGAGACACTATTTTCTCACAATTTGAGGCATCAATAAAATCTTGAGTATAGGGATATATATATACTCATCAAAAAGTATTTTTTGAGGTCAATTTATTGGAACAAAAAATCACTTTTGTGAAGATTTACTATGGCTAGTGGTGCATTGAATTTTATACTCTTTGATTCCTAACTATTACAAGGGATTAATTATGCTTCTTGGAAGACCAAATTTAGAACACAACTCGACTTTAAATAAGTATGACAAGTTATATATAGAACCATTACCCAACCTAGTATAGAAGGTGAAGATCATACAAGTTTGACAAGGTAGATAGAAAGACACGATGGATCATCATGTTTGGAGTAGAAAATAAAGTGCAACCATACATTCAAGATTCAACCACAACAAAAGATGCATGGAAGAAACTATAGATAATTTTTGATGCAAATAACTAGAACCAAATACTATATCTATAGAGCCAATTGTGTTGCTTGAAGATGAAGAATGGAGAGAAAATTAAATCTTTCATGAGGATAATTGTTGTTATGAGCATAAATACAAGCATTGTAAGAAAATGTATTTAAAGATACACTAGTTCCAGTTATTTTAAGATCTCTCCCTTAATATAATATATTTGTGACAACATTAAATATCATTGACTAAACACCAAAATTTGAAAAGTTGGTAAATCTAATTCAAAAAGTAGAGGCCTCACATGCAACATGATAAGAAGAATGAGTACTTCTTACAAATAAAAAAGAGAATCAACCATTCATCAGAGGCATAAGACCTCAACAATACTTCCAACAAAGAACTAATTCTCAAGGATGTTAGCAATAGAAATGATTCTTAAGGATTTTAGAAGAAGAGAAATAATTTTCACATACAAAATATGTGTGATATTTGTGGTAAAAATGACCACATACTTAAGGAATTTTGACATAATCCATTCACAATTGTGTCTTTTTCATAAGAGATGCACCAATAGTAAGACAAATTATCAATAGATAAAAGAAATCAAATTTGGAAAAGGGTGTAACATTGAAATGTAGCTAAAGAAAACCAAGTTAAAGAAGAAGAACATTTATTTGTTGGACAATCACAACTAATACATCACAATAATATTTGGTATGACTCTAAAGCAACCAATGACAGGTCAAGAAAATTAGATCCATCCAAATTGTTCCAATTATATAGAAAATAATGCATTGAATGACTTAATAATCTCAACTAATCATTCTAATCCACTGGAGAAAAAATAGGAGGGAAGAATGTCGAGATACATAGGTAAGCATGACAAGCCCAAGAAATGAGATACATCTAACATTAATAAATAGAAATCCAAGAAGTATAATACCTCCTAGAATAAAGTCAAGTTGTTCAAATTTAACTCTTTTCCTACTCTCTTTTCCTAGTACAATGTAACCTATTTGTAGAATGAGTGGTCTATCATGAGGTGGGATCTAAAGAAGTATGTCATAGCTAGTGAACTCAATATTGTTGAGATAATAATGTATATTTCTATAATTTATAAAAATAAGGACCATTTTATGATTATCAAAGATTGGAATCCCATAAATCTTTTTCCAAGAAGCATACCAATGTCACAAGCAATTAAATTACTATATCATAAGATGCAATGTGATATCATCATAATCAGAAATTCTTCCAAAATAAAGAAAGATTTTTTAGACAACACCAGTAGTTATTGGTCCAACAATAAAGGTTATTAAGCACTTGGTATGCTCTCACATTCATGTTCAAGGAAAAATGATAGTATTTATGGGATCATTTAAGGTACTAAGACAAGTATGTATAATTAATAAAGATTGTATTTAAAACATACATCTTATTTATCATATTGATTTGTAAAGAGCCAAAACTTGACTCTTTTCTCAAACAGATCACAAATTCTATTTAATACTTCAACTTAGATTAGTAAAATATATCCATGCTTAGACTGTATGCTTTATATTGTATGTGATATTTGATCTACTTATCAAATTAAAATTAATATTCAAATATTACAGAAAAGAAATCACACACACAATTATAAATTGTAGAGGACACAAGGTTTTTTATGTGGAAACCCAAAATGGTAAAACCATAACCCAAATAAGTTGGACAAATTGTTATTGAAATTCAAAGTTGTTATAAATATTTACTGATATTCAACTAGTTGTATTCTTCAGCTTATTCTCCCCAATATCTGCTCTTACCTCTTCCTTCTCTACCTCTTAGTTCTCCCACTACAGATGTGGCAATCAAACCCTCACAATGTGTTGTCTGAAAAGCCCTCACGATGTGTTGTGCAAAAGCCCTCACAATGAGTTATCTACAAAAAGCTATCACAATGTGTTATGCAAAAATCCCTCACAATGTGTTGTGCAAAAATCTGTCACAATGTGTTGTATAAAAATCTATCACAATGTATTGTATAATCTATCACAATGAGTTGTGTAAAAATTTGTCAGAATATGTTGTGCAATAATATTTCACCATGTGTTGTGCAATAATCTGCCACAATGTGTTGTGCAAAAACCTACCACAATATGTTGTGCAAAAATCTATCACAATGTGTTGTGCAAAAATCCAGCACAATATGTTGTGTAATAATCTGCCACACTATGTTATGCAATAATCTACCATAATGTGTTGTGCAAAATTATACCACAATGTGTTGCGCAAAAATCTACCATAATGTGTTATGCAATAATATGCCACAATGTGTTGTGTAAAAATTTACCACTTTTATTAAATGCATGTAGCTTCTTTTCTTAAATTGGTGTTGGTATTTAAAACCAATACATTTTATTAAATGAATGTTGGTATTTAAATCCATCCCATTTTATTAAATGAATGTTGGTATTTAAATCAACCCATTTTATTAAATGAGTGTTGATATTTAAATCCAACCTATTTTATTAAATGAGTGTTGATATTTAAAACCAACCCATTTTATTAAATGAGTGTTGGTATTTAAAACCCACTCATTGAATTTTGGAAGTTACAACCAGTTTTCTATCATTTTGAACAACCCTTTTTTAACTGCTATAACTTTCTATGTTGACCTCTATTTTCTAATAAATCACTCTAGAAATACGCTCCTCAAAACCATATTTATAATGGTACCTATTTTGTCCAATTTGACCCAGTAACGATGAAATTACAACATTTTAAATATACTCTTGTAATAAGTTTTGAACACATTGACCCATACATTTTGGAACTTTGTGGTTCAGTAATTTGACTATAACTTTGGCCTCGGTTGTTCATTTCGAGTGATTCAAAAAGTGTCAAAAAGATCTTTCCAAGACGCACATCATGGAGCCATCCAAATTCACCCATCTTCTATGAATTTTTCCTAGAATTTAAAAATATAGACCTTACTACATTTATCCTCCATACTCTGTTCCAGTAAGTGTTGATTGCTCTAAAGTGAGGATTTTATCCAGAGATCCTTCCACTCTTCCTATAGATGACATTTTAGTTGGTCTCCTGATCAAGACTTGCCCCATTGAAGGATTTTGGTCCCTCAAAATCATATTTATTCAAATGGGGACATTTTATCTCTGCTTGCATTTCCCCTTAGGACATACCATCCATAATTATTCCTACCCTTGGTGTGTTGTATGCATTTTTTGAATAAATTTAGACACGTCATTTTGCATATTGGGCTAGTAGACATATAGTTGTAGGTAAGCTACTATTTTATGCATGTTAAAATGACCAACAACTAATGATGTGTGAGATTCCCTTATCAGTTGTAAGTGTTTGTCTTCCTTAGGCACACAAATTTTTCCCTCTTTGAACAGCAAGTCATTTTCCAAATGAAAAACCTCATTGAATTTACCTTGTACTCCATTTTTCAATGCTTGGATAAGTACGAACAACTCTTTATCATATGTAGGATAGTTAACAAATTCCTTCCTTCCCTTGTTCCACCATTTTGACCTATTTTTACGGTGTAGCTTCCAATAGTCCTCACATGAATGAGTGTCAACATTACACTCCTTGAAATATTTTTCACCCTTTTGTGATTTGGTGGTTGTAGCCCCTAATTTCTTCTTGCTTTTACTATTGGAACCCTTGTTTTTCTTTACAGGCTTAGAGGGTTTAGATGAAGTATTATATTTTATTGGCTTTTTGACCCTCATTTCTAGGTATGTGGTTTTAATGCATACTTCATCAATATAATTGGAATAAAATAATGCCAGTTCTATCCTGATCTTATAAGACAAACCACACTTATATTTTTTAAAAATTTGAGGATCTTGAAGATTAACACCTATTAACACAACTTGTTTTCTAAATTTTGTGGTGTATTATTTGACTGTTTGGCCCTACCTCTATCTCAAAAACAACCATCTCTCCTCCATATTCTCCTAATAGCCAATACGATAAAATTGATCTCTTATAGCCTTCACAAATTATGCCCATGTTTCTGTAGCTAGCTGTTGGTTTCTTACCAATACAACTGAGTATACCTCCCATCATGTGAGAGCATGGCCACCCAATTTAAATCTAGCAAAGCTAATCTGTTGTACCTATGTATAAGACTTATTACTAAAGTAAACCTTTAATTTATTTAGCCATCCATCTAATTTTTTAGGATCTAACTCCCCTTCATAACCTGGAATATCAATTTTGACCTTCATTTTAAATAGATTTGCAGTCAAGGGTTGTGATGAGACATTCTTAGGCTATTTGGAGTGGGATCCTTCAACCTCCATTTTATTACCATTGGAACCACTAGAATCAATCTTAGATTCTGAATCTAATTCATTCTTTCCCTTATTTATTTTCCTTTCTTCTTGAGAAAGCACCATTTCCTTCAAGATTTGGAGAGTGTTTTCCATTTCAAGAAATCTTCACAATGTGTTGTCTGAAAATCCCTCACGATGTGTTGTGTAAAATTCCTCACAATGAGTTATCTGCAAAAAAGCCCTCATAATGTGTTGTGTAAAAATATATCACAATGTGTTGTGTAAAATCTATCATAATGTGTTGTGCAAAATATGTCACAATGTGTTGTGCAATAATCTACCACCATGTGTTGTGTAATAATCTGCCACCATGTGTTGTGCAATAATCTGCCACAATGTGATGTGCAAAAATATCCCACAATATTTTGTGCAAAAATCTACCATAATGTGTTGTGCAATAATTTACCACAATGTGTTGTGTAATAATCTGCCAAAATGTGTTGTGTAAAAATCTATCTTTTTTATTAAATGTATGTGGCCTATTTTCTTAAATGGTTGTTGGTATTTAAAACCAATCCATTTTATTAAATAAGTGTTGGTATTTAAATCCATCCCATTTTATTAAATGAGTGTTGGTATTTAAATCCAATCCATTTTATTAAATGAGTATTGGTATTTAAATCTAGCCCATTTTATTAAATGAGTGTTGATATTTAAATCCAACCCATTTTATTAAATGAGTGTTGATATTTAAATCCAACCCATTTTATTAAATGAGTGTTGGTATTTAAAATCCACTCATTGAATTCTAGAAGTTACAACCAGTTTTCTATCATTCTGAATAGCCCTTTTCTGACCACCATAACTTTTTGTGTTGACCTCTATTTTCTAAGAAATCACTCTAGAAATATGCTCCTCAAAACTAGATTTCTAACGGTACCAGTTTTTTCCAATTTGACCCAATTAAAAATAAATTATGGCCTTTTAAAGATACCCTTGTAAGCAATTTTGAACACGTCGACCCATACATTCTAGAACTTTGTGGTGAAGCAATTTGACTATAACTTTGGCCTCGGTTGTCCGTTTTGAGTGATTCAAAAAGTATTGGAAATATTTTTCCAAGACACACATCATGGATCCATCCAAATTCACCCAACCTATATGAATATATTCTAAAATGTAAAAAATATAGATCTTACTGCATTCCTCCATACTCTATTTTAGCAATTGTTGATTGCTCTGAAGTAAGGATTTTATCTGAAGGTCCTTCCACACTTCTTGTATATGACCTTTTATTTGGTATCTTAATCATATATTTAAGAGCCTATGGTAAAAGGAGAACTTACAAAGAATCTAGAACTTGATCGTGATAGAAGAAATAAAAATCTAAACAATGTGACGAAGTAGAAGAAGCCTTACACAACTTTCATTCCATAAAATACAAAATAAAATTTAGCAACCAATCAATTCAATAGTTGACATAGGATGCATGGTAGCACATCCTTCATATGAATGCATTGGATGAGGCACATATTTCATGTATTGAATTTATAAGTATTAGATATTGAATAAGTATTTGTAATAAATATATTTTTGGAGTACATGATTGGTAGAACTCGACACTCCTAAGTATTATAGTACAAAGTCTACATTGAAGGGGGGGAATTCCTCTCTCAAATTCCAACATCACCCTAGAATATTCCAATTCAAAAGCCAAAAACCAAAATCAAAAGCCAAGAGCAAGATCCAATTTGGGAGTTGAAGATAGAGCTAGAGCTAAGACTATGATGTAATAAGGGGGGATATGTTAGGAATTATTACACCATAGACCATGTGACTATGAGTGGTATAGATACTCATCACAAGGACAATGCATGCAATAAAAATTAAGTACGATTGCATGATAAGTTAGAAGATTATTATGCCAAAAATGGGTATCCAATATATTTAAATATCTCATTTCATACTACAAAACATTTAAGCATTAATAATTATCCTATTTTAAATAATATAGAACTTATATTTTTATGCCAACAATGTTGTCTAAAATCTTATTTTTATTAAAATGGTAATATTTTATAGCTTTATAAAAGATAATGATATTTTTTTAATGGAGTATGAATGCTTTGACTAATTTAATTTGTAAATTTGATGCATATTGGACACTAACCTTACCCTATAGTGAGTCTTCATTCCTTTTATGATATAAGTAACAAACTTGCTACAAGAAGAAAATGGGATGTTCATATATTGGTTTTCAGGTCACTTTCATCAAACTATAGGAACATGAGTCATAACTATAGGAATATATCCAATAATAATTCATTGAATCCATACATTTAAAACCCAAATATATGATTCTTTATGTATATTTTTTATGGGGAGTAATAGAAATATTTTTTATTGATGCCTATAGGACTAATGTATCATTTTAGAAATTTTTTGATGCAACAAAGATATATTTACATGTGTTTTTCTAGTATTATGGACATGCAAGTAGATGACTAAGAATAACAACCAAATCACTATGAAACATTGGATTCTAGCTAACATATTTTTTTATATTCTATCCACAATTATCTTGTATATTCATCAAAAATATAGACATTGATAGTTAGGATTATCCAAGTATAGAAAGGTAAAATTATATTTTTAATTGTAATTTCTTATTTGTAGTGAGGATTTGATAATGATAGTTTTAGTTGTATCATTTGAGTACTCTTAAAACAATTTAGATAAGTTGTTAAATGGTCCTTTAAATTAATGCATATAGTTTAGAGTCTATTTTATTTAGTTAATCTAGCCTAGTATCAATGTAGTTAGAGTAGTCACTCAAATCTAGTAGTCAAAATAATGAATACTTTTTTTATGTACTTTTCATTAGTAGTAAAATCATATTAGTGCTAATGTAAATTTGAGTGCTTAGTATTGTTTTCTCATTGTGGAGAAACTATTCTTAATGTCTAAGAAATGTCTCACTATAAGTTATGTGTTTTGCAATAGATTCCATCAGAAAATTCATGTTTCTTCATGTTTTATAGATTGTTGTAACTAATATGTTAATAGATTCTAATAATTTTTTCTTTTTAGTTACTTTCCTTATCATAGTTGAATGCACGGATATGTATGTTGATTTTAGTTTATTTTTTTAATCTCTAAATTTTAGTTCTAAATTCTATAGTTATGATTTTATTGATTTTTGTAGCTTTATATTTTTATTATTTAATTTATAATCTATATTATTTATTTTATTATTTATCCTATGAAATATTTTGGTGAGAAATTTTGTGATAATCAACCTTTAGTTAGACTCAAATTTAATCCATAGGAGCATATAGGATCTAGATTCTTTACTAACTATTGTAATGTGTATAAAATGTTTAGTGCCTCACTAGTATACCTATCCAGATTGACATACTTAGTGCCCATTAGAGAAGATTAAAGGAAGAGGAATAAAAATAAAGAGGAACATAAAAAGGGGAAACAAAAATAGGAATATGAAGAAGGAAAAGAGACAATTTGTTTGCCCCTTGCAACCATCAAAGTCGAAAACCATGGAGAAACCCATGATTGGAGGCTACAAAGATTCAACTATCAGTGACAAGGGAGACTCAAACCTAGGCCAAGGTGGATTATACATTCCTCACCTTATTCATTGGACCCTAAAACTCACACTTCATGAGATAAACTCTAATAGTATATTTAATCTATACAATGTATTGTCAATTTATGATTATAATGTAGTTTATATAAATATTAAATTTAAATATGCAATTTGTTAATACAAGCTATTTCAATATTTTGCATCCATGATTTGTTTTAATATAATAGTTTCTAAGAGGATATAAAATATAAGTGATAACTATAAAATAAAAATAACTAAATAATTGAAATTACATGAAAATTTAAAAGTAAATTAAACAATTCTATAATCATCATCAAAGCATGTGTATGAACATAATTATAAAAAATATATATATATATATATATATATATATATATATATATATATATATATATATATATATTGTAGCACCCTAAAATTGGCGCAGTCAAAATTATAATAATTACATTCACCTTAGTAAATAATTTAAAAATCAAATTTAACCTCCCAAACCGCCCGTTAACCGCCGGGAAATCCGTTTCCCCTTTTTCGTGCCATTTTTAGAGGTTGTTTTGACCGTTTGACGATATCGTCGCCGATCAGACGATATCGCCCCATATTTGACGATTTCGTCTGGACTAGGTCGTCCAGACGATCTTGTCGCAAAACTGAATTTGCATAGTTGGAATCCGTTCCAACGGGTCTCCAATCCGGGCAGAAGCGTGTCTGCGCCGTTGGGACCCTCCCCCGTTGGAGATCTCCCAAATTGGGATGATCTCCAACCTCCCAACAACTCCCCCTAAGCCTATTTAACTTCTAGGATTTTCCCTCCCCAACCCCTGGCTGAATTTATCTGCAAATTGAATCCCTCTGCGCTAAAACATCATAATATTATTTTTGCATTAGTCCCATAGCAATTTTGATGCAGGTATATCATTGATTTTCAACCGGAGCCAGCACCCATCGTCGTCGACGAACCTGTCCAGATCGGAGGCGATCCTGTCGAATTCGAGACGATTTCGTACTGATGCGAGACGATCTCGACTGCAGCCCACATCGAGGCAATCAGTGCCTGGAGTTTGCTTTTCTCAACTTTGTCTCTGTTATTTTGTTTTGCAAATTAGATAATATATTCAGTTTTTATCCTATTTTGCATCTGGAGTTCACCCATTTAGCTTAGATTGCATGCTAAGTTTATGATCTGCCATTTAAGCACAGTAATTTGCATTAATTTCTGTTCTTGAATAGTGTTCAGCATTCATATTATCATTTGGTGTAATTTGCCTCTGTTAGCATAGTGTTATTTCTTGCATTTTGCATCTATTCTCTGTTTTGCGTGTTTCGACGAATTCGTCAGATCTCAGACGATCTCGTTCGATTGCGGACGATTCTGTCGAATCTCAGACGATCGGGACTGCTTCAAAATCAGAATCTTCTTCAGACATCCGGATCAGGTATTCTCCGTTTTCCTCCTGTAAATTCTCTGTTCTCTGCTTTCAAATCTGTCTGCTGTATTCATGAAAAATTGCATTTTCATATAGTTTAATTTAGTTTCATTCGGCCAAACCTAGGATGAATGTTTAAGGTTAAAACGAACTCATTAAACACATTCCAAAACCTAGGCGTGGAAACTGCCATTAAATGTTTCCTGGTGAACCCACCATCCGTCGAAAAATCACCAAAATACACCTCCCTTGAGAGGCGGGACCTTCGCAAAGTCCTCTCGTCCGAGGTACCGCATCATCCTTTTCCCATCCTCCTTCCGGGCGCGGATCCTATAGCCTGAAGGTAGGGATGCAAAAAATTTGGAGCGATACATTTTGGTGAACCCGACGTGAATGCATCATAACCTTTTGAAAACAAAAACAAAAAAAAAAAAAATTAGAACAACTAAAACTTAGATGCATTTTAAAACATTTAAGGTTTAAAGTCATGTTTAGATGGTAGCTCCTAAAAAGAGGTTAGCAGTTACTATCAACGTAGAAAATCAATTGGCAGCTATAGAAGTTAATTCTGTCCTTAATATCCCTGAAACAAGTAGAAATCAATCCTTGTGGAACGAACTTGACAGGAGACTTAGTATCATTTCATCTAGGTCCACACAACTTAAACAGATTAAGAGGCTAGTCTTGGATAGAATCCTGGATCCTCATCAGTTAGTTTTTTATCATGAACTTCAGAGAGCCTGCCATAGATGGTTAGCCTATAGGAGAGCTTTAGTATCTTCAGAATTATTCAGCTTCGAGGAATACCTCGAGAATGCAGACATTGTACACCGATTCCTAGGCCTTGTAGAAGACCAAGAGGTTGTTCTTACAGATAGGGAAATATGGAATAGAGTTCCTCGTGCTGTGTTATATCGAGAGTATTGCCATGAGCTTTACTTCTATCAACCAGCATCTGAGACAGATAATATTACCATAGCCCTTTTCATCAAATTCTTAAAAGAAAACTTTCAATTTGAAGAAGAACATTTCATGACCCCTGAAGAACTAGAGCCTATTAATGATGTTTATAAATTGTTCTTAGAAGACTAGCTCATTTACTTTCAGTCTTGTTATTGCGTGCATTTTATTGTTTCATTTGCTGTCTTTATTGTATTA
This sequence comes from Wollemia nobilis, assembly GCA_028583015.1. NCBI lineage: Eukaryota > Viridiplantae > Streptophyta > Pinopsida > Araucariales > Araucariaceae > Wollemia > Wollemia nobilis. Next base: position 7,663,094 of record JAQPPZ010001361.1, read on the forward strand.
TTTCAAAAATTTAAAGAAAAACTAAAAAAATCAAAAAACTTAGCAAAAACTTAAACATTTCAATTTCCAATATTGCATTAGGTATATAATAAATATATACCTTTTAATTTGTTGCATATATATATATATATATATATATATATATATATATATATATATTTGCTGAAATCAAAACTTAGCACCATGCCTAAACTTAGGAATGGTAAAGAAACTCTAGGAGAAGGAGAAGATTGGTTACAAGATACAACTGAAAACCCAAATGTCCTTCTTGGAGATACAAATCCGGAAGGAGAAACTCTAGGTCAATCAGATGAAGACTTAGGGGAAGATAAAGAACAAGAAGCAAATGTTAGAGAGGATGGATCCTCATCCCCTAGAATAGCTCCAAATGGAAATATTGCCTTTGACAATGCAGAGCATTTCAAGAGATTTCTCATGGAAAACATTGATGACCTTAATGTGGCCATTCGCCTTGATAAAGGGCAAATTAGTAAAACTCAAGCAACCATGGAATATATGTGCAATATGCAGACTAATCCCTTGTCTTTCATTGATCAAGAAAGTGACAAGGGTGGACCATCCAATGCGGATATGGTCACTATAGCCCAAAGCATGTCAAAACAACAGGTTACCCAACCTCCTAAGGAACCTGTTATTCAACCTAAAATCACTCCCACACAAAAGAAGATTCCCTTCACTACTTTATTCCGCCAGACTATTGAGCAAAATGCTTTAAATAAACAGAAACCTAAAACTAAGCCAAATGCAAACTTTCAACAATCTGGAATACAACATAATACAAACTTCCTCCATAATACTTTTCCTACCAATAATTTACACAACAGTAACATGGCATCTAATCTGCATGTTCCTCCATCCTATGCCCATAACACTTATGTCAATGCCCTACCAAACCAATATGGGGGGCAAACTAGTAATCTGGAAGCCATGGTGAAACAATTGGCTTCACGTATGGACCAGATAGATCCCTACCGTCCCTCGTATAATTATCGAGAGATCTGTAGTCAACCTTTGGATCCCATAGTGGTAGCTCAACCATACCCTAAACATTTTCCCATGCCCGTCCTGCCTATATATAAAGGAACCGAAGATCCCATAGAGCATCTTCGCATGTTTAGGATAGCATGTCATGACATATCGCATGACGACTTGCTATTACTAAAAATGTTCCCCAAAAGTTTAGGTGGAATGGCATTAGAGTGGTACTATCAATTGCCCACTCACTCCTTAAGAAACTTTGAAGAAACAACTGAATCATTTGTTCATCAATTTAGTGCCTACATCGAGAGGCATGTAACTATTAAAGACCTATACAATTTAAAACAAGATAAAGACGAATGCTTTGCTGATTTCTTAGCTAGATGGAGACAATTGACAGGAAAACTACACTTTGTGCTACCCCATAGGGAAATGTTAGACATTTTCATCAACAATTTACAAGAACAACTCTCTTATGAGCTATCAACAACTACTTTGACTACCTTCGATCAAGCTATAGATTTAGCTCGAAGAGTAGAAGATGCCCTCATTAGGAGAGGCCAACTTAGGAAGAAGGATGATGAGAAAACATCTAGAAATCAATATAAAAACAAACAGGTTGTCGGTGATGGAGTCACTGACAGCAGAAATGTTGCTAATGTCAATGCAACAAAGACAACAGAAAAATTCATATTGAAACCTCCTGATAAGCCTCCTCGAGAGTTCACTAGATTAAACCAACCTTTGTCAACTATTTTACCTCAATTGCTCGAAAGAGGTTTAATCCAACTGCCAGCTATCCGGGAGCCTGACCCAAGTATACCCGGATATAGAGCTGATTTGCACTGTGATTTCCATAGAGGACCTGGACATTCTACCAACGCTTGTAAAATATTGAAGCATAAAATACAAGATTTGATTGACAATAATGAAATGGAAGTGCAAGCCTTCCAACCCAAACAAAACCCTCCTAATAATACTCAAAATACTGTTCCCCAAAATCAAAATCAAAATGCCAATCAAACTTTAGACATATTTCAACACCCTTTACCAAGACATGGTAAAGAGGTGGCCAATCAAATCGAACATCATAATGTTCCCCCTCCTACTCGATATGTAGGAACCATTAGCGGACAATTACCTGTTCAGGATTCTCAAATATTTGACACAACCTTATCCCTGGTTACGACCAGGACCTTACATAATTTTCAAACTTCTGATTCTAGTGATATAGAATCAGATAGTGAAAGTGAAGTAGACACTATTCAATCGAATAGTTCTGAAAACGAATCAGATCCTATTCAACCTGTCACAGATGCTAATGTTCCAGAAGAACCATTTCCTAGAAGAGTCACTACTCGACCTTCTTCTAATATAGTCCTTCCTTATGAACAAGCCATAAATTCTCAACCGAGACCGTTTCAACGTCGTCACTATAACATTGTAGGTACCATCGGAGTCGTCACCCGACAACAAGCTCAAAATTCCCAACAAGAACCAAACCAGAACGATGGATCAGCTCCATTCATTCTAAAAAATCCCAATAAAGGGAATCATGCTCCTATTGTTCAACCTAAACCCCCTTACAGCATTAATGAGCAATTGTCTAATACCACGGCCAGAATTTCCCTCTTAGATTTATTAAGATCCTCTCCCACCCATAGGGATGAGTTGATGCTTACACTGAGCCAAATGATGGTACCTCAAAACATTCAACCTGAAGCTATGGCCAATACTATCATCACTCGAGAGATTGATTGTATTGACTTTCGGGATAGAGATATCCCACAACACAGTTTACACAAGGATAATCCCTTGTATATTACTGCTTTAATTGGAGATGTGGCTGTCAAACGAGTCTTGATTGATAATGGCTCATCTCTAAACATTTGCACCTTTGACTTCTACCAACGATTTGGTTTTAGAAGTGATGAAATGAAGAAAACTGATATGATTATCAAAGCTTTTAATGACGAAACACAAGAAACATGTGGAGTTATTACCCTCCCATTGCAAGTTGGTCCTAGAACCCTTGAGACAACTGTGTTTATTGTACATTGTCCAGCATCGTACAATATACTTTTGGGTCGCCCTTGGATCAACGCCATGCGAGCGGTCCCATCAACTTTACACCAATGTGTTAAGTTTGAGTTTAAAAATCAGTTGGTCACTATTCATGGTGACCCTAGACCTTTTGATATGTGTGCTTTGGCAGAACCAGTTGGAGTGCAATTTTGCCCTGCTCTGTCATCCACACATTCTAGTTCTTCTTCTTCATCTAAAACTGTGAAACATAAACCCATAACTTCACCGAGTTCCCCTCCATTAACTTCATCCTCCCATAAAGATCAACAACCCTCTAAACAAATTATTTTAGAACCTCAAAAAGATTTTAAAACTACAACCAATCCTTCAAGTTCTATTCCTATAAATTCAAAACCTCTAGACACATCTATCATCCCTTCCACATCTCAAGACATAGGTAATAAACCTTCTACATCTTATGCCCTTTCTGATGACCTCTTACCAGATTTATCTACAACTTTAATATCAGAAAAAATGAATGCTTTCATGCACGATTCAAACCTCTTAAATAAATTGCCGCCATCTCCTCGCACTTCAGGCCTCCCACAACCTATGGGAAGCACCTACCAAGTCGGGAGTTGTGCCTTCATTTATAAAGGATATGACTGGGGAAGAATCCCTCGGAATATCAAAACTCACCATGAAGGATACGCTCGGTGCTATTTTACCAATGATTATATTAAAGCTAAACCCATGATGCTTAAAATGGGATATCAAGGGAAAGGCTTAGGACCTTTCCAAAATGGCATGAAAGAACCTTTCGAGGTAGAACCGTGGCCTGCCCGCTGTGGTGTGGGCCTATTTCCTAGTAAGGGACAACCCTTTCCTTTTGAAGAGGATGATCACCTCATATCCTATCAAGATTATTTGGATAGACATGTTGATTTGCCTCTCCAAAATCAGTCATTTTCATGCAACATGCTATCCATAGCATACCCTGAAATGATTGCTGACCCCGATGAAGAGTTGGAAGGAGATATCTTCCATGATGTCTCTGTTGAAGAGATGTTGCATAATGGGTTTTATTTTGATGGTTCTATACCAACTATAGCCCAACTTGAGGCCACTGATCCTCAAGATGAATTATCTAAATTAACCTTACAAGAATTACAAGAATTGGGCGTTTCACCCGCCCCACCTAACTTTGAAAGAGATCTACACATGGAGGTAGAAAATGTCATTAAAATTAATATTGGAACTGAGGACAATCCTCACATAATCAATATTGGATCAGAATTAAGCCCAGACAAACAAGAACAATACATCGCATTCCTCAAAGAGTATGAAGATGTCTTCGCTTGGACATATGAAGATATGCCAGGTCTAGACCCTTCTGTCGTCATGCACCATCTAGTGGTCCATCCGGATGCTAAACCTGTTAAACAAAAACTTAGAAAAATGCATCCCAAAGTGGCTCTGCTAGTCAAAGGGGAGTTAGAAAAACTCCTGAATGTTATCTTTATACAGGCTATTGATTATGCTGAATGGATCTCAAACGTAGTTCCAGTCACCAAGAAAGAAGCTACCAAAGTTAGGGTTTGCACTGATTTTAGAGATATTAACGCTGCATGCCCTAAAGATGACTTTCCTCTTCCAAACATGGATCAAATTATTGACTTTACTGCTGGAAGTGGGATGATGTCCTTAATGGACGGATTCTCCGGTTATAATCAAATTCGGATAGCTCCTGAAGACCAGGCTAAAACAGCCTTTATTACCCCTGGGGTACCTTTTGCTGGAAAGTGATGCCATTTGGCTTAAAGAACGCCGGTGCAACTTACCAACGAGCTATGACCTACATTTTTCATGATATGATGCATGATATCCTACATGATTATGTAGATGATATTATAGCTCGCTCTCTTATTGAAAATAATCATTTAGATGATTTGCGAAAAGTTTTTAATCGATTACGAGAATATCTCATTCGATTAAATCCAAAAAAATGCATATTCGGAGTCAAATCCGGCAAATTATTAGGGGTTTTAGTTTCTTTACGTGGTATTGAAATCGACCCCCTCAAAATTGCGGCTATCACTGATATGCCCGCACCTACTAATATATCTGAATTACGAAGCTTACAAGGTAAACTTCAAGCTATCCGTCGCTTCATTGATAAGCTGGCGGACAAAACTGGTCCTTTTCTTAAACTTCTTAAGAAGGATGTCCCTTTCAATTGGGACACAGAATGTAGAGAAGCTTTTGAACTTCTCAAACAATACCTCCTTAATCCCCCGGTGCTTTCACCGCCTAAATCTGATCGCCCATTTCTTCTATATATTTTCGCTTCAGATTCTGCCTTAGGAGCTATGTTAGCTCAACTCGATGATGAAAAGCGAGAACGTGCTAATTATTATATTAGCCGAACCTTCATCAGTTATGAAACCCGTTATACAACATTAGAGAAACTATGTCTCGCAGTCGTGTTTGCTACGCAAAAATTACGACATTATATGCTTAGCCAAAAAACGTATGTCATTGCCAAATACGATCCCTTAAGGTATCTCATGAGTCGACCTTATTTATCGGGTCGCACAGCCAAGTGGGTTCTTGCTCTAAGTGAGTTTGATCTCACATTCATAGGACATAAGTCTGTTAAGGGTCAAATCATAGCAGATCAATTAGTTGTTGCACCCTTAGAGTCTACTCATCCCCTCATTATCGAGTTTCTTGATGAATGCCTTCAATTAGAGGCAGACCTTGTTGAACAATGGTCCTTATACTTTGATGGAGCCCGATGCATGAGTGGGGCTAGTGCGGGTATTATTTTAATATCTCCGCAAAAACATCTTATTCCTCTGTCCTTCAAACCGACCTTTGCTTGCACCAACAATACTACTGAGTATGAAGCTCTAATCCTTGGATTACGAGCTGCTTTAGCGCTAAAAATTAAAAACCTCTTAGTTTTTGGGGATTCCCAATTGGTTATAAACCAAATTAATGAAGTTTATCAAACCAGAGATGATAAACTGTGCCCATATAAGGCCTATGTTTTACAATTAATGTCCTTGTTTGATCAAGTTACCTTGGAAGCCATTCCTCGAACTAGCAACCGTGCAGCTGACGCTATGGCCGTCGCTGCATCTCTCCTGCCCTTGGAGTTAGATGACGAATATGCGACTATCACTATTCGTCGACTCCAGGAACCCGCTTCAAATAAGTCATGCTTAGAGCCTTTGGATGTGTTTCTAATCAATGAAACTACTCCTGAACCTTGGTATACAGACATATATGATTTCCTCCAAAATGGGACTTTCCCTGTTAATTCTAATAGAAACCAGCGTCGGTTATTACGTCGACGAGCAAGTCGTTTTGTAATAATTGGCAATACTTTATATAGGAGATCTTTTGAAGGTATCCTATTAAGATGTTTAAATTCAGAAGAGTCTAAATCAGCCTTGAGTGAAGCCCACGATGGATCTTGTGGAGGACACTTTAGTGGTAGTGCCATTGCTAAAAAGCTCCTTCGGATAGGATACTTTTGGCCTACCATGGAAACGGATGCACATGAGTATGTGCGCCATTGCGACAAGTGTCAAAAACATGCTGACCTTGTCCATGCGCTTGCACAAGAGCTGCAGGCTATTTCATCTCCTTGGCCCTTTTCTAAATGGGGCTTGGATATTATTGGCAAAATCAATCCTGTGTCTTCTGATGGACACAAGTTCATCATAACTGCCATCGAGTATTTCACGAAGTGGGTTGAAGCTATGCCTTTAGCTTCTTGCACTGGCTCACAAGTTTCTAAATTCATTTTTAATCAAATCATTTGCAGGTTCGGAATTCCTGCCAACCTCATCTCTGACAATGGAACTCCTTTCAAAAATAAAGATGTTAAAAAATTATGTCAAAAATATAAGATTCAACATCGCTGGTCCACCCCTTATTATCCTCAGGGTAATGGTCAAGCAGAAGCATCTAACAAAACTTTAATCAAAATTCTCAAAATATTGGTCAATAAAACTGGCCGTGACTGGCATATTCAATTATATCCAGCCTTGTGGGCTTATCGAACTAGTGTTCGAACCCCCACGGGCACTTCACCATTTGTTTTGGTATATGGTGCTGAAGCAGTTTTTCCATTTGAATTGGAAGTTCCTTCTTTGGCTCTGCTACTTCAAGATACCGAAGTAGGAGATGAATATCGTGCTGGCAGACTCAGTCAGCTGGAACTCCTAGATGAAAAATGCATCAATGCTTTGGAGCATCTCCGTGCTTACCAAAACAAGCTTAAAAGATCATATGCTAAGAGAGTTCGTCATCGATCCTTTGAGATTGGCGACCTTGTTTTAAAAGAAAATCAAAAAAATACAAATGCAACCAAAGAACTTAAAGGTAAATTTGAGCCCAACCGGCTCGGACCATACATCATTACTGCAAAATTTGAATAAGGAGCATATAAATTATCTACCTTAGATGGTAAAGAACTTAAAGAACCTATGAATATTTTACATCTCAAACGTTACTATGCATAAATTTGGTCATTTCATCCATGTATATATTTGTTCAAAATTACTATCTTGTATTTCTTTCAATTTATTCAAAAACACCCAAAAACATTCATAAATCTCCAAAAATCTTCAAAAACTATCTATTGCATTTATTTAAAGCACTTGTTAAATTGTTTGCTCAAAAACTAAAATCAAAAATCAAAATCTAAAAACAGCTATATGCTTGACTCTTTCGAAACCAAAACAATATACAGAAGAAAGAGAGAGTCAACATTCTCAAAACTTCTCAAAAGTGTTTATATATATTTTCTTACAATTATTGCAGCTTATATGTTTCAACTTATTTTGGATAAATTAGCATTTATTTTGAATCCCTCACTTGCACACTCACAACAAATAAATATCTTGATTTTATCTGGCATGATTACTAATCTCTCTTATATCAAAGTTCACAAAATTTAATTAAATAAAGTTTGAGCATAGAGAATTGATCTTGTTATTTACTTAAACCAAGCACATCTTTTCACAATAAAATGATTATATTTGTAATTTCCATGTTTTGCTACATAGTAGAACTGATTTCTTGAGTGAAAAGTTTCCCCTGCTATCCTATCATGCACATGGTCTAGAATCTTTGAGAATTGGCAAAAGGACAAGCTCACCCCTACCCAGAATAAAAATCCCTTGCTCTACAGCTAATCCGAGCAAGTATCCCTAGCAAAGAAAAAGAAAAGAAAAAATTCAAGAAAAAGAGAAAAGAGAAATGTTCTTTTATATCATTACAGCAATGTTCCAAGCATTATCAAGCAAAAGAAATACAAAAGAAAAATAAGCAAAGTTCAAAAGAAAGCAAGAAAGCAATAAAATCCCTTTCCCTACCCTTTGAAAAGAAAAGAAGGGTTGATGAGCTTGAATCCCTGGAATTCTCAATTATTCGAAAACTGTGAGGTAAGCCCCATAACAAGTGGTTTGTGCCCAACCTGCTTGGCCTTGGGTAACTCCTAGCGTGGCGATATGTCTGTCACATTAGCGACCTTCTTTTGTACAGACCTATGTCTGCTTATGGATTAGCTAGCTCTTGATAATCCGATCTACATAGTGGTCTAATATGGTTATATGCATCTACATCATGGTTAATGAACACTTATTTGGTTTCTTCAAATCACTTGTATCATAGTATCTTGCTCAAAAATGGTAAATGAACAATGCAATTGCACACACATTTGTATTTGAGAGATTTTGTCTATCATTATGATAAATCAAGATCGGAAATGAATTCACATATGCACATGGGATTCCTTATAAATCTAACTTTTGTCTTCAAAATACTTTGAAATATTATTTTTGCAACTTGTTTGGGAATAAATCAAGTACAGTTGTTTTCACAAAGACAACTATATCATAGAAAAATCAAAAATTTCTTTCAAAATACACAAATCAAATCATATATATCTGGTTGACTTTCGCGACGATGGTATAGTTCCACAACCAAAATTGGAATTGTATGCCTAGCGCAAGTCCTCATTTTCATATTTCCTGTTCATCAAACATCAATCATGCAATAAAAATAACCTTTTTTTTGGATTTTCGCGATGATGGTATAAGTCTATACCTACATATTCTATGCCTAGCGCAAACCATTGTAACAATTTTTATTCCCCATTTATCAAAAATCATAAAAACCATATGACTTAAATCATTATGTTACACAAATTATGCTTTTCAAAATCAAACCCATTTTCATTATTTCATATCATTATGTCAACCTTTAACTTTGCAATGATGGTATAATTCCTAAGGAATTATTCACAAATTTTATCACACTTAGGAATTTATGCCTAGCAAAAATCATTTTAAAATATTTCATGTACAAATATTTTTCATGAAAATCTGAAAACAAATCATTATCATCACCATCATTTTTCATCATTGCACCAAAGTCTTAAGACAGTCTCTTAAGCACTCTTTTTACTTTTCGCAATATTTCTATCCTGGGATTAGCTTGACGACCGAGTGAGCAGCGACTCCATGAAATGGTCTATAATAGCGACAATGTCCTTTGAAATTATTGTTAGAAGTCTCTTTTTATTTTTTATCACATTTTCATTACAAACAACCAATTTGTTACATCAGATTATTTCATTTAAAATCTTACAGCATGACATCAAAATTATAATGTTTCAAAATGACATAATTACATGAGTCATCGAATCAATCAATCAAAACATTAAAAGCATCATAAAAATACATAAGACACAAGTCATATGATCAAAAATATCTCATCTATATATGTCACAAATATATGTACATCATCAAAACTGGATTGGTATGCCACAATCTGTACCTCGGCATACTCAATCCTCTATCAAACAAAAAATATATATATAATACAACATCAATGTGCAGCCCTCTAGCCTCGAGAGCCCCTCGAGCTCTCTGCCTCATCTCCTCCCCCGCCCTGAGGTGGACGAGGTGGCCCCATCGCAGTCTGTGTCGTCCTAGTCCTCGACCGGGACGTGGTCCTCGATGACCCGATCCTGATCGGATCTGCGATGTTCGCTGGCAGGGGTAGTCTATCTGCCTCTGGCACCAGCTGGTGATACAGTGTCTGATAAAATGTCAACTGGGCGATAGCCCGTGTCAACTCTCCTGAGCTCGCCCCTCCGCCCCGTGCCCTGAGGCATGCAATCTCATCCCGCAGCTGTGACACCTCAGCATGGTGTCGTGCAGCCGCATCCTGTAGCGTCTGCACCTGAGCCTGCAGACGATCTCTCTCCGCCCAGAGAGTAGCCATCTCGCTACTCTCTCCTATGTCCACACCCTTGCCCTTATCGGGCGATGGTGGCCTCTATGGAGATGGGGGTCTCTCCTCCCTCCTCTCCCACTGCCATGGCCGCTCCTGTGCCCGTGGCCTCCTCTGCTCTCTCCCGCCGTGACCCTGGGCCGCCTCTATCGCTGCCTGGCACCGCCTCCCTATCCGACGCACGACCGCGTGGATCGGACCCTGAGCCCTCGTCATCCGAGGAGGGCGGATGCCTGCGTACCAGGCATCGTAGCCGTCAGCTACCCCTGCGTCGTCTCCATCCACTGGCTGGATGGGGGCATCATCCGCATCCTGACTCCAGAATCGTTGCATGTCTGGAGCCCCGCTAACCGTGGTGTTATCCCGGACAGTCCGAGAAAACTCATAATCCCTGAGAGATGGGATCCCCTGCTGTAGACCGAACTGCCTCAAAACTTGGTCGTAGCGGTGGAGCTCCACCTCTCCCCTCTCCATCCTAGCAGACTCGCCTGATGCGAGCCAACTCTGTCCATCCTCGGCCCACCCTGGGTGCCCTCGCCATGGCCTCCAGGTGATCTGATCCGGGATCAACTCATCAAGTAGTCTCCGGGACATCGGCAGGTCGATCCGCCGCTGTGCCCCTCTCCGGAGCCACCAGTAGAAGACTCGGGGCCTCTCCCCGTCTACCCCTGTCAGTGGAAGCCCTACCGGCCTCCGCACCGCAATGTGCTCCCAGCACCAAACCTGTAGTAGCGATGTCATCACCAGACATCGGCCGCCCTTGTACACGACCCCATACAGGATCCTGTACAACCGGCATAGAACAAAGCTGCCCCAGCAAAACCTGTACCCATGGTCCCGCATATCGTAGATCACATCTACGAGCATCCATGGTACCCTACACCCGCTCTGGTGGCACAGCAGAAGTCCACCAACCACCCCAGATAGTACCCGTGTGAGTGTAGATGCCCCAGGCATCTGGCGTAGTGCCTCGATGTTCACTTCGCCCTTCTCTAGGGCGAAGCTCGGGTCACCGCACAGCCGTCCCATAGCGTGGCCCTGGTTGGCCGTAGGAGTGATCATCCGTCCTTGTATGGGGATTCTCAGAATCCTCCATACATCCTCCAGTGTGGGAGTCATCTCCCCTGTCGGTAGCCAAAAATAGGAAGACCCCGGATACCATCTCTCTGCTAGGGCTGTCAGTAGCCCCATATCTGTGGATATTTGTGGCATCTCCGCCACATGCTGCAAGCCGGCCTGTGCCAGCAGATCCCGCTCTGCCTGTGTGAGCGCGGCCAAGTCATCTCTCAATCCTCCATATTTCCACTCCCTGCTCTTTAGTAATCCTCTCTGCAAACATAAACAACATAAACAATAAACAACAAATAATCATTAATCAATAATTCACATAATCAATAATGCAAGTTAAAAATTCAATTTTTTTGCAATTGATGATATCGCCCACTATTGGACGATATCGTCCCAAATCTGAGCATAATCGTCTCCGATTTCGTAGTTCGAAATCGTCCCTAATTTGATGAAATCGTCCCCCTTTCGACGATTTCGCCCTCGAGCGAAATTGCCGAAATTGAGACGATTTCGTCGAAATCGGGACGATTTCGTCCCGACGACGTCGACGGCCCAAAAACGGCCGTGATGCTCAAAATTCACCTAAAAACTATCTAAAAAGCATGTAAATTCAAATTAAATCAGTTCTAAACTAAGTTTAGACCCTTACCCGTAGACCGCGTCGGACCTCTGCAGATCTGTGCGCTGTCTCGACCATTTTTGCTTCAGAGCTCTAAAACAAGAAAAATGAACAGTAACAATGAATTAGGGTTTTACCCTATTTTTCTTAATTTTATTCAACAATATTTTTTTGCTTTTCCGCGTTTTTACCTCAAACGTTCGATTTGGGTAAAAACACGGAGGGGGCACCATAGTAAGCTGTCGTACGATTCGACCAAGAATCGTCGCCTAAAAATGGGTATAATTTTTTGCTTTCTCGTAGATCGAGAAGAACTCATCTTTAACGCATTTTCTTCGAAAAATTCGCTAAAGAGGGGGCAAAATGTAGCACCCTAAAATTGGCGCAGTCAAAATTATAATATTTACATTCACCTTAGTAAATAATTTAAAAATCAAATTTAACCTCCCAAACCGCCCGTTAACCGTCGGGAAATCCGTTTCCCCCTTTTCCGTGCCATTTTTAGAGGTTGTTTTGACCGTTTGACGATATCGTCGCCGATCGACGATATCGCCTCGCATTTGACGATTTCGTCCGGACTAGGTCGTCCGGACGATCTTGTCGCAAAACTGAATTTGCATAGTTGGAATCCGTTCCAACGGGTCTCCAATCCGGGCGAAGCGTGTCCGCGCCGTTGGGACCCTCCCCCGTTGGAGATCTCCCAAATTGGGATGATCTCCAACCTCCCAACAACTCCCCCTAAGCCTATTTAACTTCTAGGATTTTCCCTCCCCAACCCCTGGCTGAATTTATCTGCAAATTGAATCCCTCTGCGCTAAAACATCATAATCTTATTTTTGCATTAGTCCCATAGCAATTTTGATGCAGGTATATCATTGATTTTCAACCGGAGCCAGCACCCATCGTCGTCGACGAACCTGTCCAGATCGGAGGCGATCCTGTCGAATTCGAGACGATTTCGTACTGATGCGAGACGATCTCGATTGCAGCCCACATCGAGGCAATCAGTGCTTGGAGTTTGCTTTTCTCAACTTTGTCTCTGTTATTTTGTTTTGCAAATTAGATAATATATTCAGTTTTTATCCTATTTTGCATCCGGAGTTCACCCATTTAGCTTAGATTGCATGCTAAGTTTATGATCCGCCATTTAAGTACAGTAATTTGCATTAATTTCTGTTCTTGAATAGTGTTCAAGCATTCATATTATCATTTGGTGTAATTTGCCTCTGTTAGCATAGTGTTATTTCTTGCATTTTGCATCTATTCTCTGTTTTGCAGGTGTTTCGACGAATTCGTCAGATCTCAGACGATCTCGTCTGATTGCATACGATTCTGTCGAATCTCAGATGATCGGGACTGCTTCAAAATCAGAATCTTCTTCAGACATCCGGATCAGGTATTCTCCGTTTTCCTCCTGTAAATTCTCTCGTTCTCTGCTTTCAAATCTGTTTGTTGTATTCATGAAAAATTGCATTTTCATATAGTTTAATTTAGTTTCATTCGGCCAAACCTAGGATGAATGTTTAAGGTTAAAACGAACTCATTAAACACATTCCAAAACCTAGGCGTGGAAACTGCCATTAAATGTTTCCTGGTGAACCCACCATCCGTCGAAAAATCACCAAAATACACCTCCCTTGAGAGGCGGGACCTTCGCAAAGTCCTCTCGTCCGAGGTACCGCATCATCCTTTTCCCATCCTCCTTCCGGGCGCGGATCCTATAGCCTCGAAGGTAGGGATGCGAAAAATTTGGAGCGATACAATATATATATATATATATATATATATATATATATATATATATATATATATATATATATATATATATATATATGTCAAATAAAGACTTAGTGGAAATAATGTCCATTGATATATGCATAATTTCCAAAGTCTTATTGTATTAATAATATTATGTGGTTTGTAGAGACATGATGGTAATTGATCATGATTTAATATGAATGATACCATTTTAATCTCATGTGGCCAATTAAAAAATGTATACCAACTATAAAACTATCATAAAATTTATAATTTATATGTTTCATATACCAATATATTAGTCACTTATACTAACAAGTTTATATAGTATTATAAAAATTAAAATATTATATCAATTAAAGATAATAATATACTTGAAGAAATTTAATAAAATATATCAGATGGGATTATCTTATATGACTAAGTGGTTCAAATTAGAAATAAAAAAACATATTTTAGAGGATATGTGGTTATATTAAAATAGAATTATATAGCTCAATCAACTATTACATTCAATAAGCTTAAAGAAAAAAACTATTACATTCAGTTAAAATGTCACACATCCCAATAGATATGACTAGATATAAATCTTGAGCATATTTGATAAAAAAATATGTATTATACTTACAAATTTTGAAAACATAAATCATAATTTTTGTTTGAAATTATATCTTAACATATAGTTCTTATGGATTTTAGAGCAAATGATTAAAAGTGAAGAATTTTACATACTAAACTATATTTAAATTTCATAGATAAACTAAATAATTTATTTCAATGCCATAAGCTCATTTTATTTAACCATATGAGATTTTTATAGATGTGTTTTATCTAGATTTTGGGAATCCAAGGAATTTTCTATGCCTTATAGGCAAAAGTAACATAAGTTCACGCTTAAAATTTGTTAAAATTCTAGAAGAATAATGTAAGACTAGGGAAGGTTCTCATATAAGAAGATTTACTAGGAGATTTATCAGACAAATATATTATAAGTATATATTAGAGAGAGAGAGAGAGAGAGAGAGAGAGAGAGAGACCTTAATTCCTTTAAGAATTACTAAATACACTTTTTAGCCCCTCAAACCCTTAGTTCCTAAGGTGTTTCTCTCATGAAAATATCATGGACCTTTGAGATGGACCATATCATTCTTTAGCCATTTTCCACACGATTTTCAAAAACTAGTTGGCGTCACTTGACATGACCCACAATAGTCATGCTAATGATATTGCGATCATCCAAAACTGATTGTGATATTATTCTTTCAAGGAAATGACTCCAACTCATTAATTCTCTTCCCTCCTTGGGATTTAGGCCATTTATGACACCATCCCTAGGCAACTTTATTTGTATTTTATGAGATTTAAATTCACCCACCTCGTCCCCCTTGCCATGGATTCTCCTATCTCCCTCCAAGCCAAGATCTCCTATAAATCAAGACTTTGGCCCTTCATTTTCAAGAAGCTCTCTCATGGTAAATAAACTCTAGCAATTTTGTGATTCAAACTTGTAGTTCTACTAGAACGTTTCTTGGAGAATATTTTAAGGAGGTCTACTTGGCAATTTTGAGAGAAACATATCATCTTCTTGGTTGTAGCTTTCCCATTTTAGCTCTTTCTCTCAATTTTTTTTGGTGATTTTGATATTAATCACATTTTATTTTATATCATTATTGCTTGATTTACTCTTCTAATCTCCTCTCAAGTGTTGTATAGTTGTAGATTTTAACTTGGTTTGGTCTAAGTCTCTATCTCAAACCACTAGGTATCATTCTTCTAGCCTAAATTAGCCTTGTCCTAGTGCATAGAACTATATCATAGCCCAATATATTTGGGTGTGACTTTGTTGGTGAAGGGATTTGGAGGTAAACCTATGCCCAAACCCTTGGCCTTAGAACTTTTTAAATTATTTCTCATTGCATATTCCTCTGTGCCCATTTATAACTATTAGTAGTCTATTTGTGTCTCTCTATTTTTTACTCCCTTTGCTAAATATGAAATCGTGATCCATCCTCATAGGGAAAATTTTCATTCTAAAAAATCTTAAAGGTAGAAATTGCATATTTCTATTTATCATTTCATCTTCTCTATCATCTAGATACACTTTGAAGCCTCCATCCTGCTAATAAATATTTTGGTTGATAATGCTCCTCTATTACTCTCTAAAATGGTATCATGGTCCATCATTTTTTGTTGTGATTCTTTTTTTACCATAAAATTCCTATATGTCCATAGTTAATCACTTTTTTTCCATCCCTATACTTTACATAATATCATGCCCTCTGATCTTAGAGCATAGTTTCATTATGCAAATAAAGTTCATTCATACATTTTTATATATGTGTGTTTGGTCTTTCAAAGTAGATCTTGGGATTTGAATTTGGCCAAGGAAGCCCTTAGCCTCCCCTACTCTAGTTGGTTCTAAGACCTAACACCCAATATTTTTAGTTCTTGCTATTTTTTGTTGTAAGTCATGAAATCACATCAAGTGTTCTTGGGGTATGATAATGAAATCACATCAAGTGTTCTTGGGGTATGATAATGAAATCATGGTTTCGCTGCACAAAGCATGATATCATCTCAAACATGGATTTAGCTAAATATTTATAAAATTTTAGTAGCATTTCCTTTAAAAGGACTATATTTTGTTGTGTTTTCTCTCTATTTTCTATATAACACATAGAAAATCCAAAAGGGATAAAAAAAACCTTAGTCTTAGCATTTTATGTTATGTTCTTAGCACACAAAATAAATTAGGGCCAAGGAACATAGCTTAGTAATAGTCATTTTATTTTTTCATCTCCTTTGTCACTTAGGCATTCAAACTTGAAGTTGCATGTAGTCCTCCATTAGGACAAATTCATATATTGCATTCTCTTGAACCCTTGCTCAAAAGGAAAAGCCTTTGTTATTGTATATCTAGGCATAGTAATCCTTTAAGTGAAAATACTATATATAGTTTAGCTCTTGTATTTTGCATCATTTGTCTTATGTATATTTAATTTCTAGTTTATTTCATAATCTTACCACTTAGTTATCAGAACCAAAACTTAGGTGTTTTCCAATATACACATTAAACAAAGGATTTGGAATGAATACATAAAACACTCATGGTGAACCTCTCAATATATAACATCCACCAAACCACCACCTGAGGCGAGGTCCTTCTTGGGGATTTTAGCCCTTGCTAATCAACTAAGTTTTTTGTCAATCCTCACATTTTGGTGAACCCAACATGAACACCTTCTTATAACTTCAAAACATTCACATAATTAAAAGATGAAAATTCATTTAAATTTAAATAATACCACTTAGTTTGTTTGTGTAGATTAAATCACTAATAAATATTTAATAATTTATGCCTCAAAGTTGATGGATTTTTAATCCTTAATACTACCACAAACATCATAAGTTAAATATCATAATATCAACCCAGGTGTTGTAGGTGAGTTGGAGAGGAGAGGGTAATCCTCCAAGGGAGGTCCCAGGTTCAAATCTCCACCCTACCAAAAAGCTGAATTGGGTATACAAAATCCAATTGATAATGTTGGTGCGGGCACGGTCAGGTGCGACTCCTGGGTGACTTTTATGGTGTAGAACCCCCTGTTCGTGGTATCTCAAACCAAGGCGGCCCCACAAGGGGTTTTTCTCTTAAAAAAAATATATCACAATATCAAATATAATATAGCCACATTAAAATAAGATCATTATAATGATATGAGTAGAATAATATGAGAAAACTAATATGTAAAAGAAGTCTTATAATATATCAAATAATATTCAATAATATTCAGCAATATGAATGTAAATAGTCTTAATCATACATGTACTAAGCATGTAGAACAACTTACAATATAAATTGCTCAAAATGTATGCAACCTTTATTACTATTCTTTCTCTTACACAATAATAATAATGACTGTATGTGATTGTATGTGATTCATTGTTATGTATTATTACCTCTATAATATATCCATAGTATTGTGACTCTTTGGATACTTGACTATTCCTTTCTATATTCCAAGTCTCATGAATCTTGGCTTACCTACTTGTCACTTGCATGCTTGATGAACTATTGACTCTATATTGTATGCACACCTATACATGACTCTTACACTTCTATAAATAACACACTCTAACCTAAGACACTTGTGCACATATTTACATAACATATTGTTCTCATACATACAAGACACTTGTGCATATAGACTCAACTTACAGTTGCACACTAGCTCACATGAAACTTGTGTATTTCTTACACACTCACACTCTAAACTATGACTCAACCGTAATTTATTATTTACAATGTACTATGAAGGTACCATGGGGGTACATTGGAATGTATCAAATAATGTAATATACTCCAACATCCTCCATGTATTATATTATTTGATTATTGAAGAATTAGTCTTCGATCATGGTCTTCATCTTTGTCTTAATTCTTTAAGTGACCTTGCAATGTATTTGATCTTCTACTCGAGCTACACCAGGTTCATCTTCTTGCTTGAATTTTACTGAGTTTGATTTCTTTGGATTCAGCTTCATGTTATTCAGTTTTTGTATCTTCAAGATTACAAACTTCTTGAACTCTCTCATTATCATCAGATTCTTGCATAAGAATCTTTCCTTTGCCTTTACCCTTAGATTGACTATGAGATCTACCTTCTTTGTAAGACAAGTTTGGACCATATTTGATCCATTTCCTTTTTCTTGTTTTCTGAATATTTTCTCTTCCTATATTTTAGAAATTGTACACTTGGATCCATTGTTAGAAGATGCTTCAAAAATAAGTATATGAAAAAAATAGTCTAATCTAAACAATAATGCTCTTTCAAATATTCTACAATATTTGTCCTTGTACCAACAAAAAATAGAAGAATGAGATTTTCTTCCATAATATTTACATGGATGAAGACTCCAACAATTTGCTTTTTCATGACCAATTCTATTTTTTTTAATGGTTTAAATGGTATTGAAATGGGACCCACACGTATTACATCATCACCACATAGTGGTATTACAACAAAGCTTTGATATTATCTAATTATTGTTTGGCAAGACTTGAACCTGTGTCTCCTCGAAATGTTGAGGAATTTAACTGGTTGAGCTAATGACACTTGATTCATGACCAATTCTATTACAATAAATGCATCTTGAACATATTTTTATTGCTTTATTCATCCTTCTTAGAGTTTCAAGTTCATCTATCTTCTTGGTAAAATAACATAACCATTGATGTACAACCAAAGCTACTCTTTCCTTGTTTTCCATGTAGATAAGTTGTAGATGATGAAAATCTTCAATATTTTTAGTAGTTTATGATTTTGTAATGGTCTATTATGGATGAACTACTAGAATAAGATTTTGTAGTAACAAGATCCAATTTTGAATCCTCATGAATATTTTGTGATCTTGTTGTTTTCTTCTTTCTATTAAGATCATTATTTGAAAATAAAACTTTAACTTGTTCATTATTTCTTCACTATCCTCCTTGATGTAATTTTAATAATTTCTTCCATGATATGCAATTTTGTTTCTTTTGAAGTAGACAACCTATTAACTCTTAAGTTTAAAATAATTCAAAGTTCCAAATTTAATTCATATGAAGTAGTAAACATTGTGTCTCTCTAATTTTAGAAACTAATAATAAATTTTGCAAATTTATGCTTTTTCTAATCCTTTGAAGTTGAAATCATTTTATCTCCCAAATATTTTAATTTGCAAAAACTCAAAAAACTTTTTAATTTTCAATTTTCTCAAAAATAGAATCAAATCAAATATTCTTAAAAAAAAATTAAAACTTATAAACTCATATAAACCTTTTAAATAGATAAGTTAAAAACTTACCACTCTAAACCTTATAAAATACTATTAAAAACTTTCAAAATAAATAAAGTCCTATTTTTTTCTTTTTTTGATGAGAGTCGATGAATTTGAATCCGACCATGGTGGGCCAAGGTTTGGGTCGAGTGGAAGGGCTATTTCTGGAGAGTTTGATGGTGATTTGTGAATGCCAAAAAGGAAGAAGGGCCCTATAGGTGGCCATGGAGGTGGGTCCCCAAGTTTTGGATAGCCCCTTTTACTAGGTGTATTTTATTTTGCTTTAGTTGTTGCAAAGGGTTACGGGTCCCGTAACCCTAGTGCTTTGTTTGATCTATCCCCATCCTATAATAAGTTGATCATTCTAGATGAGCTGATGGCTACCACCATGGAGGAAGGCTCATGGAATTTGGTTGGTAAACTCCAAGGGGGTCATTCGAATATTGATGCCTTAAGGATATGGGATTTAATAAAGTGGAAACCCAAAGGATCTTTGGAGATTGTGGTAGTTTCCAACGTTTTTTCTTAATCAAACTCAACTGTGAAGAAGACTCACAATGTATCCTTGGGGGAGGGCCCTAGTTCTTCAGTAGAAGGGGGCTCTTCCTATGAAAATGGGGGCTAGATTTTAACCCAAGGACTCAGAAAGTTAATATGGTTCCTCTCTAGGTTAGGCTCCCAGATTTGCCTTTCCACTTTTGGCATGAAGATATATTGTGAGGTATAGCTAAAGTTGTTGGGGATTTAATCTTGATCGATTCTACAACTCGAGCCAAGTTGAGAATGATTTTTTCTAGGATGTGTGTAATGGCAGACCTAGAGGTAGATTTGTCGGACCATATTGATCTCATTTCCAACCAAGGTTCTTGGACCCAATCCATAGTTTATGAGAACAAACCTATCAGATGCTTAGTCTGTAGTAGTTTTGATTATTCCTTTGGTGCATGCTCTAAGGATATTCAACAAAAAAATGGAGACTCTTAGAAAGGATCCTCCAAAGAATAATTGGGCTAAGAAGCAACTAGTGGCATCTTAGGGTCATAGCTAGAGCATAGGGTCCATGGCAGATCCTATGTCGAATCCCATTCATATTGAGCATGAGGACCTGGTTACAAGGGATAGGATCATGGATGAGTTGGTGGAGGTTGATATTAGTAATCCATGAGTAGTAATTGTGAATAATCTAGATAGTTTCTATAGTGGCCATTATCAATCTGACCTCACTACTTTGAAATCTAAAAATCCTATTCCTCAAGAGTTCCTTCAAAATTCTTTTGTTGATTTAAATTATCAGGTAGTAATTTAGGAGGAGCATGGTGTTCCTCAAGATGTAGATGAGGGTGGTTCTCTCCTTTTAAGGTTGTGGTCGATCCAAATTCTCCTATAAATGCTATGGCTTATCAAAAATAATTTTAATCCCCTCTCCTTGGGAAGGGAGCACCAATGGTAATATATTCTTAGCCTAAAACAAGAAGCAGTCAAAAAGGCCAATCAAATTTAGGGATAAAAAGGAAGATTAGAAAACTTCCTAGGTTTCGTGTAGTAGATACAGGGGATGCAAATGATCTTCAATTCCTATCAAATATTGAAAAGGATAAGGAGCCAAAAGGTAAACAACTTAAACTTGATTCATTTTGTCAATACTCCCAATCTCCTAAGGGGAAAATAGTATCAAATATCATAAATAAATATTTTACCTTAGTCTAGTCAAATGTGGAATCAATTTCAGTGTTAATTGGAATTTGGGGTTTTGGCTTTTGATCTCTAAATTCCAGTGGAGGTATGTTTGTCTCATCCAGAAGGAATCAAATAATGCTTCTATGCATTTTGGTGGGTATCCCACCCCCAGTAGTGATCCAAATTGCTTCATCAGGAAGGGGATGGATTTTGTCTCTGAGTTGAGTGGTAGTTTTTTGGGCACAAAACTAGTGTAGTTTTATGTGGTGGTTTTGATCATTTTTGTATAATGGGTAGTTTAGATTTTATTTACCTATTCTTGGATCATTTAAATGCTTTTTAATTTAGATATTTGTGTTAGATTCTATCATGGTTGGGCAGCATTCTATTTTTAAATTTTAATTTTTTTGCTGATGTAAATGCCACCTATTAGCTCTTTGGTTGGCAGCTTGATCTTTGGTTGAAGTGTTTCATCACCTTTTTGGTGACTGCTCCACTTTTTTAGAAGGTTTGGATACCCTTTTAAAATGCCTTCATCCATATAATAATAATAAAAAAGTCCTACTTTTTTAAGGAACTTTATAAATCTTACATATATTATATTTCCTATACAACTTTAAATAACTCAAAAAGTTTAATAACCTTTTCACTCCAAAATTAAACTTCTAATAAAACCTTAATACTCCTATCAATTCATAAACTAATTTTAAAACCCTAAAATCTATTACTACCAACCTTGAATCTTTTATCTGACTACTTCACATGAATGAATTTACACTCACTTCACTACTCCACTATTGTTTCTATGCACATCTATCCTTAATACTACACTCGAGTTACTATGTACATCTCTAAATGCTATGTTCAATCAATCCACCTTTCAAAAATCTCATGTGTTGATTAATTCCTTCCACTTGTCAGTATGCATGATAAACTTAAATGTCTCTTCCTCTCAAGCATTGTGAATCTCTTTCCATGGCTATGTTGCTCAAGTAGGTTGAGCATACCTCCTTGTTTCTTCCTCAGGCATGTAACTCTTAGACGTTACTATCCCAATATCTTTGCTTCCACCTTGGCACTTGGATTTATTTATTTTGATTACACTCTTGGCAAATGGCTTGATGCTCAGCGTTCTATGTAGCATTCAGGTTACTTGGAGCTTGACTTGGCACTTTGACTTGCAGTGCTTTGACTTCCTTCTTCGCACTTCGATGCACTACAACCTTTGACACTCTATTGTTCTAAAATTTAGGCTTTATCTTTATGAGTGCAATAGTCCTTTATCTACTATACTTTTATAGCTTCTAAATATTCTACTAACACTATTATTTATGTTGCTTTAGGGTCTTTTACATATCTAATACTCTGTAGGTCACTAAGCTAGATCTCACCAATAAAATGGTATTTGGCACAACTTTTAACTATAAAATTCCTATTATAGCTTTTTTGTATTGCTCTATTCCTTTTTACTTGGTTGTTTTATTGTATGATCTTTAATTCTCTAGCTGCCTAAATTTGCTCAAATGGTTATCTCTATCTTGGATATCTCTTCCTTTTTTATTGAAGTTATATGAATGGCCTTTCTTCATTTATAATGGGCTACCTTGTTCTTATAGCATGTACCATCCTGTTATTTTAGCTTGGGCCTCTTCTTACTCTAAATGTATCTTGAGCCTCTCTTTCTATGAATGTATCTCAAACCTCTCTTTCTATTTTATTGTATGATACTTTTATCCTTCTATAATGGCTACTTGTAGACCTCTATCTTTTCTATTAGACCTCAAGCCTCTTTTCTTATTCTCTTCAGGGGCCTTAGTTCCTTTCTCAATATTCAAGACTCTTTTTTACTTTATAAATGGATTCTATCTTCTATATAAGGGCCTCTTTTCTTTCCACTATAAGATCCTCTATTCTTTTCTATATGGACCATTTTCTTTGAAGGGTCTCTATTCCTCAATATTTCTCTATATGGGAATTTTCTTTGAAGGGTCTTATTGGTTGGTCTTTTATGCACACCCAATAAAGAGCGAATAGAAAAAATGAATAACACCTTAATGGGAATAAGTCCCTATCACTTTATGATATTACTGGATATCCAAAGTGTGAGTTACAGGGTTGGGTCGAATGCTTTTGCTCTTTTTCACTATTAGAATAGTTTTCAAGGGACTGCATGTTTTACCTCCAATGGGTTCAAACTTCATTTGCTATTTTTTAGTGGTGTTTTGTTCATTTATCATATTTTTGTTAACTATTTGATCTGACTCCCAATTGAGCAAGTTAAAACAATAAATAATTTTAAGAAGCATAAAAATAGTTCATTTTAGAAATAAAAACAATGAAGGAGAGTAAGGCATAAAAGAAGGGTGAAACTCTACAATTGAATTATCAATCACCTTTCAATTTGAACATGTTGTTATGTTCACAAATTAGGACAAGTAGAATAATAAATAGACCAGATTTCTAAGACTGATTCATTATCTAGCAAGGAGTAAATTAGGGTAATAAAATAGAGCAATTTATTTAAACCACCATTTTTTCCAAAATAGATAGGATAAATCTATGGATAGCAAAAACTCATGCATGCAGACCAAAACTATCAAATTCAGATCTTCAAACAAAATGATTTAAATAATTCTTAAGATAGTTTAACACTTCTAAAATTTTGGACTTGCTAGGATGATTTTACATTTCCTCTCCTCACGCAGCAAAATCAAAACCAACGGGAAAATAAATTAATTTTATAAATATTAAACTGCAGTTAAGTTCATAAATGACATCAACAACATATGGAAATCAATCATATTCACAAAGATTAAAATAACATAAATTTTAGTGAAAATAGGAATAAGGAAGAGGGCACCATAAAAACTTGGAGAGCAGATTAAGAACTTGGATATGTTGCTTCAGAGTAACACCACCAAAATCCCACATAAATAATAGAGGAGTTAAAGAAAAGAGCTTTGATAAAACTTCTGTCATAAATTTTTGCATCCTTGTGAATGAACCAAACAATTGCTTGTATAGACAAAGATTTCCCCTGTTCATCCACTCTTACAGGCGGTTTAATTATTCCCATGAGATATTTTATAGAAGTCCTCCTCCACAGACTTGGAGATTTCTACATATTAATTTTGTTGTTGACTTTTACTTTTTGCAAGTCTTGCATATTTAATAAATTTAGACAACACATAGGAAAAGAATATTAAATAGAATTTAAACAAAAAACTATGGGACATTCCTAGAAAAAACAACCCCATCGATGGTAGACGCATTTATTCCCCCCAATAGCTACAAACATTTTCTTTTAAATTCCATCCAGTTGTAGATATTTGTATTTTAATTTCTAGACAATCACAAATGTTTGACTTTCTAACTAGAGTAGATATTTTCTTGTTTTAGTCAATTGGAGATATTTTTTAATTCCCAAGCAGATGCACTTTAATTTCTATCTAATGCACGAGATATGTATTTGTTGCTCATTCTACTGGATATATTCACTTTACCAAGTAGTTGTAGATGCATTTATTTCCCTAGCAATCTGATCTTATCTCTATCAAATGGTGGTTGAGTGCAAATATTTCCATTTTCCAACTAGTGACAAACATATTTATGAAACAGCCAACTATAAATATTTCTTTACTTTCCTATTGAATTTTTAGATCTAGAAGAATTTACATATATCTTCTCCTACTAACTTTTTGATTTTATGAGAAATAAATATATTTTAATAAATCTGAATAGCTCACGAGAAGGGGAGATTTAAATAGTTTTAAAATAAAACTTGTGTGATATTCTCACCCATAAACAGTCCGTGTTAGTTGCAAATATTTTATTCTAATTCCTAGGTAGTTGCAAATTTGTTTACTTCCCAGCCAACTACAATTATGTTTTTAATTTTCTAGTAACCTGTAGATTTTCTTTTACAACAGGAAGCTTTTAATGCGAAAAATATTAAAAAGTCCACATTGTTTGAATTTTTATC
Source organism: Wollemia nobilis (assembly GCA_028583015.1). Classification (NCBI taxonomy): domain Eukaryota; kingdom Viridiplantae; phylum Streptophyta; class Pinopsida; order Araucariales; family Araucariaceae; genus Wollemia; species Wollemia nobilis. Next base: position 7,688,353 of record JAQPPZ010001361.1, read on the forward strand.
CTTTTCAATGCAAGTTGTCTTATCCTTGAATAAATTCACATGTATTTAGATATTTTATTAAAATTTTATGTGAATGTGCTATATTTAGATATTCTCTGCAAATTCTGGACATAGGCATTGCTTTTAACTATGAATAGAAGACACGTGCCACTCTGTGACTAGAAGACAGGTGTCACTCTATGACTAGAATATAGGTGACATTTTGTGATTGGAATATGGGCACCATTCTATGGTTGGAAGATAGGCACTACTATATGACTACAATACAGGTGCCACTCTTTGATTTGAAGATAGGTGCCACTCTGTGATTGGAATACAAGTGCCACTCTATGACTAGAATACAAGCACTTGATAAACCTGCAAAATGGCAAAATACTTAAAATATTTATTAGGAAACATGTCAAAATATGCAAAAAATCAGAAGTTCTTATCAAGAAAAAACACATTAAATAATGGTAAAATAATATTTAATAATGCATAAAAGAAAGAGGTTTATTTTTTATTTATTTTAAAGCGAACAAAGAAAACTATACATCAATATTTGAACCTTCAAAATAAAAAAAAAAACCAAAGCAAACACAACAAAAAATTTAATGATTTCAGACTTCAAAAGGGTCCCCTCAAAATAATTTTTAAATTTTTAAAAGATCAAAATTTTATTGTCCATGGGGTGTGTTGCTTATCAACAAATGGTGATATCTATGACGAAATAGTAGTAATATTTAGAATCTAGAACTCTAGCTTAGAAACAAATTAAATCACATACAACACCATGCCACAAGAATTTTCAAAATGCTTAAACTTCTTAGTCTGTCAAAATTTTCCAGGGATATACTAGGTTAAATCACTCAAAAAAAACTTTGGTGTGTGATTGTGAGTGCATAAATTCTTCCTCCAAAGATGATCATAGTTAGAATTCTTATTGAGGATTGACCAAACTTTTTAGGCTGCACAAGTATATTTGAGTAGATCTCACTTTCTATTTTAGCGTTTTACAACCCAGATAGAGTTACTCTTAGATTTCATACAAGACCTTTGTTCACAGCCATGGGGCATCTATAGCCCTGGTGAACATGTCTAAAATTCCCTTTTTAAAAATCTTGGTTACCCACTTTTATCATAGAATTCTTTATACAAGTGGTTTATACAAGCACGCTCTTTTTTTATCGTTAGCCAAGAATTCTTACTATAGGTTCGAAAGTTATACTTACCTTGATGTTTTATTAACCAAATAGTAGATCAACTGCCCATTTCAACACAAGCACCAAAAACCTCTTTGGAGTATTTAAAATGCATTTGTGAATCATATTTTTTCCTCATGATCAACTTTTCCTAGATTCCTTGGGAGTTCTCCAACTAAACAATATAACAACTCTTCTTATAATTAAAATAATTATGGTAGGCGAGGCACATAATGTAAAATTTCCTTCTTCTATTATTCTGAAAAAGAAGAATCACTACTATCTTTCCACTTAAAATATATTTTACCAAAATCATCATATTTTAATTCTTGAAACTCAAACAAAAATCCATCAAAGAAAATCAAAAATCAAGGAAAAAATAAAATTGACTTAATACCGATAAAATAGACTAAACATACTCTTCCATGGGCTTTATCCCACATGAGTTTATGTTTTCCAAAAAAAATTCTACCTAGAAAAGACTTGGTGTGTTTACCTTTCCTTTCATGGTTCGTGTCCCACAGAAGCACCAGGTCTACAAGTCTTCCATCTTGCAAAATTAAATCTAATACATGGGATCCTACATTTGCATTATCATAAAAATAATCTAAAGTAAACTGATAAGGAAACAATTTTAAAAAAATGGAAACAATAGGTTGAGTACCATATAATAACATGAATGGTAAAATTTTCAACGCATGTTTATGTCTTACTCTATCAGCCCATAACGCGTAGAGTTTTTCTGCCTCCTTGAAAATCAGGGTATTAACATGTCTTTGTTTCTTCTAGTAGGGTTTACAAAATTCTTTCAAAGGGAATAAATGTGTAAATCCCCCAGGATAAAATATTTGAAGGTATTTATAATACCATGTCACAATGTATTTAAATCAATGAAGCAACCCAATAATATTTTTCTCAATTACGTGTTCACGAGTTTTAATAATTTGAACATTCTATGGTTGTTCTACTGTTTCAATGCTCAAAGTTTTAATTTCCATTCCACTAGTGGAATTTCCATAATTTGCTCTTGTTCTTGAGTCTTTCTCAGACTTAGCCCCATCAATGTGTAATGTCCAAACATCATTGTCATGGTTGGTTGGAACTTTAGTTGGTTTCACCTTCTCAATTTTATTTAAATTACAAAATCCAATATCTACATCAACAAAATTAATAGCCTCATTTTTAACATTATATTCAGTTATCATGTGTTTATATTGAGGCTCTCTTTCAATCCTAAGTTGGTTGTCTACACCCTTCCAAGACAAACACATGTACGATTTTTTTTTGCTAAATACCCATTCAAATATTTTGACCAATCTTTGCTTAGAAGAATCTCGTATCCTACAGGAATATCCACCACCTGAATGTCAATTTTATTTTGTGCTCTAGGTTTAGACACTAACTAAATGTGCATTTATTGAAGTTCACCAATCACCTTGACCTTGGTTTTATTTAGTTGAATGAATATTCTCTCATATTTTACAGGTGTTAATTCTAATCGTTGGCAAATGGCCAGAGGCATAAAATTAGTTGAAGTACCAGAATCCACTAAATAGTTATGCAAATTTTTTTCAAAAATGTGAATTATCAACAAAAAATGTGGAACTTCAGTATTCTCTTTAGAGATACCCATATTTTCTTTTAAAATATTTTTACCTTGCTCTTGAGTTTTAATCACAGGTTCTAAATATATCTTCAAAATATTATCTTTCTATTCTATGATATGAGCTAATTCATACAAAGAGATATTGACTTTAATCTTCTTCATATACTTGAAAATGCCATACTCCTTCCCAGGTACTGTGCTAGTTTGCTTCTGAATCTTAATTTCATTACCCTTTGTTGGAGGAGGATCATTATTAGGACTAGGATCTAGGCTAATACCATATGTTTTGCTTGGAGGGGTTGAAGATGTATCAGAAGAGGGTGGATTTCTCTATCTCAAATTATGACTATCCCTTTGGAACTATTGAAGGGCCCTTACCTCATCCATAGGTACTTATACAATGCTTTATAGATTATCTACGAAAGTGAATGTATCCAAAATCATAGCATCACTATGTTTGGATGAACCAAAACCATCAACGTATCTCTGATTTTTAGGAAAACCCAACTTACCAGAAAAAGCTTCAAAAGCATTGCAAAACTCCAAATAATCTAATTTTCCATTTTGGGATGTTCTATGAATCCTACACTAGTTAGGTAAATCCAAGTCACAAATATTCACTTCAGGTCCCTTACCTTTGTTATAATCCTTATTGGTTTCATACAGAGGTCTAGATAACCTATTTGGTTGGTAAGGAAACTTGTTTGAAATTTCTCCTGCAGACACTTACCTCTGAAAACTTCTTAAGTCATTTGCTAGTTTTTGGACCATCTTTAAAACTTTCTAAACTGTAGTTTTATCTTATTCTTTCTCCATAGTTTGTACATGCCCAATGTATGCCAAAGTCAACAGATTTTCTATAGGTGGAGCTTGACATGTTGGAAATAGCATCTGATGCATAATGGGATTTAAAACAAGTGTATTTTGAGCAACAATGTGTATTAAAGGAGTGTTCAAATGTTGAGGTCCTAACTATCTCTTGAGAAGTAGAGCTTCCTTGTAAGCTTGTGTTAGATTTGTGACATTGGTGTCTCTCTTGAGGAAAAAAAATATCACCGAATCCAAGGTATTCTATAAATTTCCAAGGCTAGATTTGCACTTGGTACATAAAGACCAGTAATTCTACCATAAGACTTTTGAAATCTCACATTAAAAGACCTAACAGTTTCACTAGATTTTTTCTTAATACTAGAGAACCACTAATAGAGGACACTAGGATCAATTACTTGATCAAATTGAGAAATAAAAGTATTTTTTTATTCATCCCAACAAGTAATAGACTCATTGGTCAAATTTAGGAACCAATCATATGCGGCCTCTCGTAGAGTAAAATAAAAAGGTCTACAAGCAACATCTTCATGAAGGATATTTAACAATTTAAAAGAATTTTTGAAGGTAACCATGTGCTCTTCAGTTGTTTTGATTCCATCATGCTTATAAGTGGGAAGACATTTCTTCATATTTTTAGGTAAACCATGGGCTACACCAACAATATTCAAAGAAGTGGATCCCGACTAATTGGCCATGATTGTTGGATTAATGACCTACAAAAGACAAAATACAATGTAAAATTGTATTTCTCAATTTAATTAAACACACCATGACAAACACCAGATAAACTATGTTCGGTCCTCCTTCTAGTACCAATTTAAATGTTGGTTGGTCGTTTATGCATACCTAGCAAAGAGTGAATAGAAAACATGAATAACACCTTAATGGGAATGAATCACTCTCATTTTAGGGTCTGATTGGATTTCCAATGTGTGAGTTACAGGATTGGGTTGAATGCTTTCACTCTTTTCGCTTCTGGAATAGTTTTCAAGGGACTTCCTATTTTACCTCCAACAAGTTCAAACTTCATTTATTTTTGGTTAGTTTTTTTTTGTTCATATATCATATTTTCGATAATTGTTTGATTTGACTCACAATTGAGAAAGGTAAAAGAATAAATAATTTTAAGACGCATAAAAATGGTTCATTTCATAAATTAAAAAAAAAATAGAGAGGGAGAGTAGGGCAGAAAAGAAGGGTGAAACTCTACAAGTTAAGGATCAATCATCTTTCAATTTGAACATGTTATATTCATAAATTAGGATAAATAGAATAATAAATAGCCCATATTTCTAAGATTGATTCATTATCTAGCAAGGATTAAAGTAGGGTAATAAAATAGAGCAATTTATTTAAACCATAATTTTTCTCAAAATAAATAGGATGATCTATGGATAGCAAATGCTCATGCACATAGACCAAAACTATCAAATTCGTATCTTCAAACCAAATGATTTAAATAATTCTTAATATAGTTTAAAAATTCTAAAATTTCAAACTTTTTGGGATGATTTTTCCAGTTTCTCTCCTCACTTAGCAAAATCAGAACCAATGGGAAAATAAATTAATTTCAAAAATATTAAACTACAATTAAGTTCATAAATAGCATCAACAACATATGGAAATCAATCGAATCCACAAATATTAAAATAACAAAAATTTTGGTGAAAACAAGAATAAGGAAGAGGGCACCATAAACACTCAGAGAGCAGATTAAGCACCTAGCTATGCTACTTTAGAGTAACACCACCAAAATCCCGCATCAATAACAGAGGATTTTAAAAAAAGAGCTTTGATAAAACTTCTATTACAAATTTCTTGTAAATGAACCAAAAAAATTCTTTTATAAACAAAGCTTTCCCCTATTCATCCACTCTTACAAGCGGTTTAATTATTCTCACGAGATATTTTACAAAAATCCTCCTCCGCAACCTTGGATATTTCTATGTATTAATTTCACTGTTGGCTTTTAGCTTTTTGTAAGTCTTACATATTTAATAAATTTAGACAGCTCACTCGAGAAGAATTTTAAATAAAATTTAAACAAAAAACTATGGGATATTTCTAGTAAAAATATCCCCATTTGTGCCAGATGCATTTATCCCCCTAGTAGTTGTAGATATTTTCTTTTAAATTCCATCCAATTGAAGATATTTGTATTTTAATTTCAGGCCAATTGCAGATGTTTGAATTTTTAGTTGGATCAGATGTTTTCCTTTTTTAGTCAATTGTAGATATTTATTTTAATTCCCAAGAAGTTGCACTTTAATTTCAACCAATGCATGGGAGATGTACTTATCTCTCATCCTACTACAAATATTTTCACTTTACCAGACAATTGTAGATGCATAAATTTCCCCATAAATCTAATCTTATCTCTGTCAAATGGTGGTTGAGGGGAGATATTTCTATTTTCCAGCTAGTGGTAAACGTATTTATGAAATAGCAAACTGCAAATATTTCTTTACTTTCCTATTGAATTTCTAGATCTGGAAGATTTTACATATATCTTCCCATACTAGCTTTTTGATTTTACAAGATTTTAACAAATTTAAAAAATATGGACAACTCATAGGATGGAGAGATTTAAATAGTTTTAAAATAAAAACTATGTGATATTCTCACCCAAAAACAGTTCATGTTAATTGCAAATATTTTATTCTAATTCCTAGGGAGTTGCAGATTTGTTTACTTCCACAGTGAAAAATATTGAAAAGTCCACATTGTTTGACTTTTTATCCTTTTCAATGCAAGCTACCTTATTTTTAAATAAATTCACGCGTATTCAGATATTTCATCAAAAAAATTTATGAATGCACTATATTTAGATATTCTTTGCAGATTTTGGATATAGGCATTGCTTTTAAGTATGACTGGAAGACAGGTGCCACTCTATGACTGGAATACAGGAACCACTCTATGACTGGAATACAGGTACCACTCTGTAATTGGAAGACAAGCACCACTCTATGACTGAAATACAAGCACCACTCTATAACTGGAATACAAACACCACTCTATGATTGGAAGATAAGCACCACTCTGTAACTGGAAGACATACGCCACTCTATGACTGGAATATAGGTGCCACTCTTTGATTTGAAGATAGGTTCCACTTTGTGACTAGTATACAAGTGTCACTCTGTGATTGGAATATATGCGCCACTCTGTGACTGGAATACAAGCACTTGATAAACCTGTAAAATGCACAAATACTTAAAGTATTTGTTAGGAAACCTATCAAAATATGCAAAAAATTAGAAGTTCATATCAAGGCAAAACATATTAAATAATGGTAAAATAATATTTCATAATGCATAAAAAGAAAGAGGTTTTTTATTTATTTATTTTAAAGTAGGCAAATAAAACTATATCTCAAGATTCAAACCTTTAAAATAAAACAAACCAAAGCAAACACAACAAAAAATTTAATGTTTTCAGACTTCAAAAGGGTCCCCTTAGAAAATAAAATTTAAATTTTTAAAATGTCAAAATTTTATTGCCCATGGGGTGTGTTGCTTTTCAACAAATGATGATATCTACAAGGAAATAGTAGCACTATTTGAAATCTAGAACTCCTGTTTAAAAAAAACTTAAATCACATAAAACACCATGCCACAAGGACTTTTAAAATGCTTAAACTTATTATTTGCTAGTCTGTCAAATTTTTCCATTGATATACTAGGTTAAACCACTCAAAAGAAACTTTGGTGTGTGATTGTGAGTGCATAAATTCTTCCTCAAAAGATGACCATAGCTTAGAATGCTTACTGAGGATTGACCAAATTGTTTGGGTTGCACCGGTATATTTAAGTGGAGCTCTATTTCTAGTTTAGTGCTTTATGACCCCGATAGAGTTACTCTTAGCTTTCATACAAGACCTTGGTTAACAACCATGGGGTATCTATAGCCCTGGTGAACATGTCTAAAGTTCCTTTTCAAAAATCTTGGCTACCCACTTTTATCACGAAATTCTTTATACAAGTGGTTTAAACAAACACACTCTTTTTTTATCGATAGCAAAGAATACTTATTATAGGTTTGCAAGTTATACTTACCCTGATGTTTTATTAACCAAATGGTAGATCAACTGTCAATTTTAACATGAACACCAACAACCTATTTGGAGTATTTAAAATGTATCTATGAATCATATTTTTTCCTCATGATCAATGTTTCTTGGATTCCCTGGGAGTTCTCCACCTAAATAGTATAACAACTCTTCTTATAATAAAAATTATTGTGGTAGGCTAGGCACATAATGTAAATTGTCCTTCTATTATTATTAAAAATAAAGAACCACTATCTTCCCACTTAAAATATATTTTACCAAAATTACCATATTTTAATTTTTGAAACTAAGACAAAAACCCATCAAAGAAAACTGGAAATCAAAGAAAAACAAAACTAACATAATGTCGGTAAAATAGACTAAACATGCTATTTTTTTATATATACATATGTATATATGTGCACAAACACTTCTGTGATTACTCAAATGATGCAACAAATAGAAAAGCATAGAAATAATGCTTTAAAGATTGACCATTTACAAGTAAATTTAGAGAAATACCTTCTAGGTCATATAGACAAGACACACACCAGTTTATATTTTTCAAAATTTTTGCTACCTGGAAAATACTTGGTGTGTTTACCTTTCTTTTCATGGGCTTTATCCCACAGAAGAACCAAGTCTACAGGTATTCAATCATGCAAATTAATCAAATCTAATACATGGAATCCTACATCTACATTATTATTAGAAAATTATAAAGCAAACTGATAAGCATACAATTTTAAAGAAATAGGATCAATAGGATACGTATCATATAATAATATGAAAGGTAAAAAATTTAACACTTGTTTATGTCTTACTCTATCAGCCCACTATGCGTACAGTTTTTCTGCATCCTTCAAAATGAGGGCATTAACATGTCTCTATTTATAAGTGAAGGGTTTGCATAATTATTTCAAAGGGATTGAATGTGTAAAGCCCCCAAGATCAAATATTTTAAGGTCTTTATAATACTATGTCACAATTTCATTAAACCAATGAAGCAACCCAACAATATTTTTCTCGATTACTTGTCCACGAGTTTAAATAATATGAAAATTCTTAGGTTGTTCTATTGTTTCAATGTTCAAAGTTTCAATTTCCATTCCACTAGTGGAATTTCCATAATTTCCTCTTGTTCCTGAGCCTTTCTTGAACTTAGCCCCATCAATGTGTAATGTCCAAATATTGTTGTCACGATTGGTTGGAAGTTTAGTTGGTTTCATCTTCTCAATTATATTCAAATTATAAAATCCATTATCTACATCAACAAAATTAACAACCTCATTTTTAACATTATATTAAGTTATCATGTATTTATATTGAGGCTCTCTATCAATCCTGATTTGGTTGGCTACACCCTTCAAAGGCAACCACATGTCCAAAAAACTATCTCCAAATACTTGTTCAAATATTTTGACCACTCTCCGCTCAGAAGCATATTGTATCTAATAGGAATATCCACCACTTGAATACCAATTTTGTGTTGTGCTCTAGGTTTGGATGCTAACTGAATGTCCATATCTTGAAGTTCACCAATCACCTTGACCTTGGTTTTATCTAGCTAAAGGACTCTTCTCTCAGATTTTGTAAGAGTTAATTTTAATCATTGGCAAATGGCTAGAGGCATGACATTAGCTAAAGCACTAGAATCCACTAAACAGTTATGCAAAAAAAATTCAAATATGTGAATGATCAACAAAAAAGGTGGAACATCAGTCTTCTATTTAGAGAAGGCCATATTTTCGTTTAAAATATTTTTATCTTACTCTTGAGTTTTAATCGTAGGTTTTGAATATATATTCAAAATATCATCTTTATGTTCTATGATCTTGGCTAATTCATTCAAAGAGATATTGGCTTTGATCTTCTTCATATTCTTGATAATGTCATACTCCTTCCCAGGTACCACGCTAGTTTTATTTTGAATCTCATTTTCATTACCCTTTGGTGGAGGAGAATCATTATTAGGAGTAGGATTTGGGGGAATACCATATGTTTTGCTTGGAGGGGTTGAAGACATATTAGGGGAAGATGTATTTCTCTTTCTAAAGTTATGATTATCCCTTTGGAACTGTTGAAGAGCTCATACCTCATCCATAGGCACTTTTGCAATGCTTTCTAGATTATCTAGGAAAGTGAATGAATCCAAAATCATAGTAGAACTATGTTTAGATGAACCAAAACCATCAACATTTATCTAATTTCTAGGAAAACCCAACACACCAGATAAAGCATCAAAAGCATTGCAATACTCTAGATAATATAATAACCCATGTTGGGATGTTCTATGAATCCTACACCAATTAGGTAAAGCCAAGTCACAAATGTTCACTTCAGGTCCCTCACATTTGTTATAATATTTATTGGCTTCATGCAAAGGTCTAGAGAACCTATTTGGTTGGTAAGAAAATTGGTTTGAAATTTCTTATGTAGAAACTTACCTCTTAAAACTTAGTAAATCATTTGCTAGTTTTTGGACCATATTTGAAACTTCCTCAACTATAGTTTTATCTAATTCTTTCTCCATTTGTACATGCCCTATGTGTACCAAATTCAATGGATTTTCTATAGGTGGAGCTTGACATATTAGCGATAACATCTGATGTAGAATGTGATTTAAAATAGGTGTATTCTAAGCAACAATGGGTATTAAAGGAGTGTTCAAAGGTTGAGGTCCTAACTATCTCTCAAGAAACAAAGCTTCTTTGTAAGCTTATGTCAGATATGTGACATTGGTGTCTCTCTTGAGGAAAATAAAGGTCACCGAATCCAGGGAATTTTTATAAATTTCTAAGGCTAGATTTGCAATTGATACATAAATACCAGTCATTCTACCATAAGCCTTTTGAAATCTCACATTGAAAGACTTGATAGTTTTACCAAATTTTTTTAATACTAGAAAATTGTTGATACAGGACACTAGGATCAATTACTTGACCAATTTGAGATATAAAAGTAGTTTCTAATTCATCCCAGCTAGTGATAGGTTCATTGGTCAAATTTAGGAACCAATGATATGTGGCCTCTTGCAGAGTAAAAGGAAAAGGTCTATAAGCAACATCTTCATGAAGGATATATAACAATTTAAGAGCATTTTTGAAGGTAACCATGTGCTCTTCAATTATTTTGATTTTGTCATGCTTGTAAGTGGGAATATGTTTCTCAAGATTTATGGGTAAATAATGGGATAAGCCAATAATATTCAAAGTAGTGGAGCCCAACCAATTGGCCATGATTGTTGGATTAATGACCCACAAAAGACAAAACACAATGTAAAACTGTATTTATCATTTTAATTAAACACACCATGACAAACACCGGATAAACTATGTTTGGTCCTCCTAGCACCAATTTAAATGTTGGTTGGTCTTTTATGCACACCTAGTAAAGAGTGAACTAGAAAACATGAATAACACCTTAATCAAAATAAATCACTCTCACTTTAGGATCTGATTGGATTTCCAAGGTGTGAGTTATAGGATTGGGTTGAATGCTTTCACTATTATTTGCTTCTGGAATAGTTTTCAAGGCACTGCCTATTTTACCTCCAATAGGTTCAAAATTTGTTTGTTGTTCTTTAGTGGTGTTTTGTTCAATTATCATATTTTTGATAATTATTTGATTTGACTCCCAATTGAGCAAGTTAAAAAGAATAAATAATTTTAAGAAGCATAAAAATGGTTCATTTCAAAAATTAAAAAAAATAAAGAGGGAGAGTAGGGTAGAAAAGAAGGGTGAAACTCTGCAATTTAATGATCAATCACCTTTCAATATTAACATGTTATATTCACAAATTAGGACAACTAGAATAATAAATAGCCCATATTTCTAAGATTGATTTATTATCTAACAAGGAGTAAAGTAGGGTAATAAAATAGAGCAATTTATTAAACCATAGTTTTCCTTAAAATAAATAGGATGATCTATGGATAGAAAATGCTTATGCACGCAGACCAAAACTATCAAATTCATATCTTTAAACCAAATGATTTAAATAATTCTTAAGATAGTTTAACACTTCTAAAATTTTAAACTTGTTGGGATGATTTTGCTAACTCTCCTCACTTAGCAAAATCAGAACCAACGAGAAAATAAATTAATTTCAAAAATATTAAACTGCAGTCAAGTTCATAAATAACATCAACTGCGTATGGAATTCAATCGGATCCACAAAGATTAAAATAATAGAAATTTCAATGAAAACAGTAATAAGAAAGAGCACACTGTAAACTCAGAGAGTAGATTAAGCACCTCGCTATGCTACTTTAGAGTAACACCACCAAAATATCGCATTAATAATAGAGGAGTTTAAAAAAGAGCTTTGATAAAACTTCCATTTCAAATTCCTTGTGAATGAACCAAAAACTTGCTCTTACAAACAAAGCTTTCCCCTATTCATCCACTCTTACAAGCGGTTTAATTATTCTCACAAGATATTTTACAAAAATCCTCCTCCACGGACTTGGATATTTCTACGTTTTAATTTCACTGTTGACTTTGAGCTTTTTGCAAGTCTTATATATTTAATAATTTCAGACAGCTCACTAGAGAAGAATTTTAAATAAAATTTAAACAAAAAACTATGGGACATTCCCAGCAAAAATATCCCCAATAGTGCTAGATGCATTTATTCCCAACAAATATTTCCCTTTTTTAATTAACTGTAGAACTTTGTTTTAATTCTGAGGCAGTTGCACTTTAATTTCCAGCCAACTCATGGGAGATGTATTTATCTCTCATCCTACTACAAATATTTTTCACTTTACCAGAAAATTGTACATGCATTTATTTCCCCATCAATATAATCTTATCTCTATCAAATGATGGTTGAGTAGAGATATTTCCATTTTCTAGCTAGTGGCAAATGTATTTATTAAATGGAGATATTTCCATTTTCCAGCCAGTGGCAAACTTATTTATGAAATAGCCAGCTACAAATATTTATTTACTTTCCTATTGACTTTCCATATCTGGAAGATTTTACATATATCTACTAACCTTTTGATTTTACAAGATTTTAAAAAATTTAATAAATCTGGACAGCTCATGGGAAGGGGAGATTTAAATAGTTTTAAAATAAAAACTGTGTGATATTCTCACCCAAAAACAATTTGTGTTAATTGTATATATTTTATTCTAATTCCTAGGCAGCTACAGATTTATTTACTTCCCAGTCAACTACAATTATCTTTTTAATTTTCCAACCACTTGCAGATTTTATTTTACAACAAAAAGCTTTTAATGTGAAAAATATTGAAAATTCCACATTGTTTGACTTTTTATCCTTTTCAATGCAAGCTATCTTATCCTTGAATAAATTTATGTGTATTCAGATATTTCATCAAGATATTATGTGAATGCACTATATTTAGATATTCTCTACAAATTTTGGATGTATGTATTGCTTTTAAGTATGACTGGAAGACAAACATCACTCTATGATTGGAAGACAAGTGCCACTCTATTACTGGAATGCATGTGCCACTTTGTAATTAGAAGAAAATCACCATTCTATGACTGAAAGCAAAGCACCACTCTATAACTGGAAGATAGGCACCAGTTTGTGACTGAAGACAAGCACCAGTCTGTGACTGGAATACAGACGCCACTCTATGACTAGAACATAGGTGCCACTCTTTGATTTGAAGATAGGCGCCACTCTGTGACTAGAATACAGGTGTCACTCTGTGATTGGAAGATATGCGCCACTCTATAAATGGAATACAAGCACATGATAAACCTACAAAATGCACAAATACTTAAAGTATTTGTTAGGAAATATATCAAAATATGCAAAAAATTAGAAGTTTATATCAAGACAAAACATATTAAATAATGGTAAAATAATATTTCATAATGCATAAAAGAAAGAGATTTTTATTTATTTATTTTAAAGCAGACAAAGAAAACTATACATCAAGATTCGAACCTTCAAAATAAAACAAACCAAAGCAAACACAATAAAATATTTATTAATTTCAGACTTCAAAATGGTCCCCTCAGAAAATAAAATTTAAATTTTTAAAAGATTAGAATTTTATTGTCCATGGGGTGTGTTGCTTTTCAACAAATGATAATATCTACGAGAAAATAGTAGCACTATTTGGAATGTAGAACTTTTGTTTCAAAATAACTTAAATCACATACAACATCATGCCACAAGGATTTTCAAAATGCTTAAACTTATTATCTTCTAGTCTATCAAAATTTTCCATTGATATACCAGGTTAAACCACTCAAAAGAAACTTTGGTGTGTGATTGTGAGTGCATAAATTCTTCCTCCAAATATGACCATATCTTAGAATGCTTATTGAGGATTGACCAAACTGTTTGGGTTGCACCAATATATTTGAGTAGAGCTCTATTTCAAGTTTAGAATTTTATGGCCCCGATAAAGTTACTCTTAGCTTTCATACAAGACCTTGGTTAATAGACATGGGGCATATATAGCCCTGGTGAACATGCCTAAAATTCCCTTTTCAAAAATCTTGGCTACCCACTTTTATTAAAAAATTCTTTATACAAGCGGTTTAAATAGGCATGCTCTTTTTTTTTATCGATATGCAAGAATTCTTACTATAGGTTGGAAAATTATACTTACCCTGATGTTTTATTAACAAAATAGTAGATCAACTATCCATTTTAACACGAGCACCAACAACCTCTTTGGAGTATTTAAAATATATCTATGAATCATAGTTTTTCCTCATGATCAACATTTCGTAGATTCCCTAGGAGTTCTCCACCTAAATAGTATAACAACTCTTCTTATAATAAAAATTATTGTGGTAGGCCAGGCACATAATGTAAACTATCCTTCTAATATTATTCTTAAAAACAAGAATCACTACTATATTCCCACTTAAAATATATTTTACCAAAATCACCATATTTTAATTCTTTAAACTAAGACAAAAACCCATTAAAGAAAACCAAAAATCAAGGAAAAAATAAAACTGACTTAAAACCGGTAAAATAGACTATACATATGTACTTATGTGCACAAATACTTTTGTGATTATTCAAATGATGCAATAGACAGAAAAGTAGAGAAATAATGCTTTAAAGATTGACCATTTACAGGTAAATTTAGAAAAATACCTTCCAGGTCCTATAGACAAAATGTGTACCAGTTTATATTTTCCAAAATTTTTGCTACCTGGAAAAGACTTGGTGTGTTTACCTTTCTTGTCATGGGCTTTGTCCCACATAAGTGCCAAGTCTACAAGTATTCAATCCTGCAAATTAATCAAATCTAATACATGGGATCATGCATCTACATTATCATTAAAAAATTATAAAGCAAACTGCTAAACATGCAATTTTAAATAAATAGGAACAATAGGCTGAGTATCATATAATAACATGAATGGTAAAATTTTCAATACTTGTTTATGTCTTACTCTATCAGCCCATAGTGTGTATAGTTTTTCTGCCTCCTTAAAAATGAGGGCATTAACATGTCTCTATTTCTGCGTGAAGGGTTTGCATAATTCTTTCAAAGGGATTGAATGTGTAAACCCCCCAGGATCAAATATTTGAAGGTCTTTATAATACTATGTCATAATTTCATTAAACCAATGAAGCAACCAAATAATATTTTTCTTGATTACATGTTCACGAGTTTTAATAATTTGAACATTTTATGGTTGTTCTAGTGTTTCAATGTTCAAAGTTTCAATTTCCATTCCACTAGTGTAATTTCCATAATTTGCTATTTTTCCTGAGCCTTTATCGGACTTAACCCCATGAATGTGTAATGTCCAAACATCATTTTCATGATTGGTTGAAACTTTAGTTGGTTTAACCTTCTCAATTATATTCAAATTATAAAATCCAATATCTACATAAAAAAAATTAACAACCTCATTTTTAATATGATATTCAGTTATCATGTTTTTATATCGAGGCTCTCTTTCAATCCTGATTTAGTTGGCTACACCCTTCCAAGGCAACCACATGTCCAAAAAATCTATCACCAAATACCCGTTCAAATATTTTGACCACTCTCAGCTTAGAAGCATCTTGTATCTTATAGGAATATCCAGCACTTGAATGTCAATTTATGTTGTGCTCTAGGATTGGACCTAATTGAATGTGCATATCTTAAAGTTCACTAATCACCTTGACCTTGGTTTTATCTAGTTGAATGACTCTTCTTTCAGATTTTGCAGGAGTTAATTTTAATCATTGGCAAATGGCTATAGGTATGACATTAGCTAAAGCACCAAAATCCACTAAACAGTTATGCAAAAAAATTTAATATATGAATTATCAAGTAAAAATGTGGAACTTCAGTCTTCTCTTTAAATATGGCCATATTTACATTTAAAATATTTTTACCTTACTCTTGAGTTTTAATCACATGTTATGAATATATCTTCAAAATTTTATCTTTATGTTATATTATCTGAGCTAATTCATGCAAAGAGATATTGGCTTTGATCTTCTTCATATTCTTAACAATGTCATACTCCTTCCCAGGTACTATGATAGTTTGATTCTGAATCTTACTTTCATTACCCTTTGTTGGGGGATGATCATTATTAGGAGTAGGATTTGGGGGAATACCATATGTTTTTCTTGGAGGGGTTGAAGACGTATCAGGGGAAGATGAATTTCTCTGTCTCAAATTATTACTATCCCTCTAGAACTATTGAAGAGCTTGTACCTCATCCATAGGCACTTCTACAATGTTTTATGGATTATCTAGGAAAGTGAATGAATCCAAAACCATAGCAACACTATGTTTAGATGAACCAAAACCATCAATATTTCTCTAATTTCTAAGAAAATCCAACTCACCAGAGAAAGCATAAAAAGCATTGTAATACTCCAAATAATCTAATATCTCATGTTGGAATGTTCTATGAATCCTACACCAGTTAGGTAAAGCCAAGTCACAAATGTTCACTTTAGGTCCCTTACCTTTGTTATAATCCTTATTGGCTTCATACAGAGGTCTAGAGAACATATTTGGTTGGTGAGGAAATTGGTTTGAACTTTATTTTATAGACACTTTCCTCTTAAAAATTAGTAAATCATTTTCCAATTTTTGGACCATATTTGAAACTTCCTCAATTGTAGTTTTATCTGATTCTTTCTCCATAGTTTGTACATGCCTAGTGTGTGCCAAAGTCAATGAATTTTTTATAGGTGGATCTTGACATGTTAGCAATAACATCTTATAAAGAATAGGATTTAAAACAGATGTATTCTGAGCAATAGTGGGTATTAAAGGAGTGTTCAAAGGTTGAGGTCCGAATTGTCTCTCGAGAAACAAGGCTTCTTTGTAATCTTATGTCAGATTTGTGATATTGGTGTCTTTCTTGAGGAAAATAGAGGTCACCGGATTTAGGGCATTCTTGTAAATTTACAAGGCTAGATTTGCACTTGGTACATAAAGACCAATCATTCTACCATAAGCCTTTTGAAATCTCACATTGAAAGACCTGATAGTTTTACCAAAAAATTTCTTAATACTGGAGAACCATTGATACAGGACACTAGGATCAATTACTTGACCAAATTGAGATATAAAAGTAATTTCTAATTCATCCCAGCTAGAGATAGGCTCATTGGTCAAATTTAGGAACCAATCATATGTGGCCTCTTGGAGAGTAAAAGGAAAATGTTTACAAGCAACATCTTCATGAAAGATATTTAACAATTTAAGAGTATTTTTGAATGCAACCATGTGCTCTTCAACTATTCTGATTTTGTCATGCTTGTAAGTGGAAAGATATTTTTTAGGATTTATGGGTAAATCATGGGCTACACCAAGAATATTCAAATCAATGGAGCCCAACCAGTTGGCCATGATTGTTGGATTAATGACCCACAAAAGACAAAACACAATGTAAAATTGTATTTCTCGATTCAATTAAACACATCATGACAAAAACTGAATAAACTATGTTTGGACCTCCTTCTAGCTCCAATTTAAACGTTGGTTGGTATTTTATGCACACCTAGTAAAGAATGAACAGAAAACATGAATAACACCTTAATTTTAATAAATCACTCTCACTTTAGCATCTGACTGGATATCCAAGGTGTAATTTATAGGATTTGATCAAATGCTTTTACTCTTTTTCGCTTCTGGAATAGTTTTCAAGGGATTGTCTATTTTACCTCCAACGGGTTCAAACTTTGTTTGCTATTGTTTAGTGGTTTTTTGTTCATTTATCATATTTTCATTTAACTAATTGATTTGACTCCCAATTGAGCAAGTTAAAAGAATAAATAATTTTAAGAAGCATAAAAATAGTTTATTTCACAAATTTAAAAAAATAGAGAGGGAGAGTAGGGTAGAAAATAAGGGTGAAACTCTACAATTTAATTTACAATCACCTTTCAATTTGAACATGTTGTTATGTTCACAAATTAGGACAAATAGAATAATAAATAGCCCAAATTTCTAGGATTGATTCATTATCTAGCAAGGAGTAAAGCAGGGTAATAAAATAGAGCAATTTATTTAAACCATAGTTTTCCTCAAAATAAATAGGATGAATCTGCTTATAGCAAATTCTCATTCATGCTGACCAAAACTATCAAATTGGGATCTTCAAACCAAATGATTAAAATAATTCTTAATATAGTTTAACATTCTAAATTTTCAAACTTGTTGGGATGATTTTGCTACTAACTCTCCTCATGTAGTAAAATAAAAACTAGTGGGCAAAGAAATTAATTTCATAAATATTAAACTATAGTTAAGTCCATAAATAACATCAAAAGGATATAGAAATCAATCGGATTCACAAATATTAAAATAGCAAAAAATTTAGTGAAAACTAGAATAAGGAAGAGGGCATCGTAAACACTCAGAGAGCATATTAATCACCTGGCTATGCTTCTTTAGAGTAACACTAGCAAAATTTCATATCAATAATAAAGGAGTTTGAAAAAAGAGCTTTGATAAAAATTCTATTACAAATTCCTTCATCTTTGTGAGTGAACTAAAAATTTATTTTTATAGACAATGCTTTCCCCTATTCATCCACTCTTACAAGAGGTTTAATTATTCCCACGAGATATTTTACAAAAATATTCCTCCATAGACTTGGAGATTTCTACATATTAATTTCACTGTTGACTTTTAGCTTTTTGCAAGTCTTACATATTTAATAATTTCAAACAGCTCACGGAAGAAGAATTTAAAATTAAATTTTAAGCAAAAACTATGGGCCATCAACACATTTACTCCCCCCAATAGCTACATATTTTTTATTTTAAATTCCAACTAGTTGAAAATATCTGTATTTTAATTTCCAACCAATTGTATATGTTTGAATTTTCATCTGGAGCAGATATTTTCTTTTTTAGTCAACTAAAGATTTTTTTTTTAATTCCCAAGAATTTGCACTTTAATTTCTAGCCAATGCATGGGATATGCATTTATCTCTCATCCTAATGCAAATATTTTTCACTTTACCAGGCAGTTGTAGATGCATTTATTTCCCCAGCAATATGATCTTATCTCTGTCAAATGGTGGTTGAGTGGAGATATTTCCATTTTCCAGCTAGTGGCAAATGTATTTATGAAGTAGCCAACTGTAAATATTTCTTTACTTTCTTGTTGACTTTATAGATCTAGAAGATTTTACATATATCTGCCCCTACTAACTTTTGATTTGTAATCCCTTGTACATAGCATATCTGCAGCATGTGAGGTGAGAGATTTGAACCTGGGGCATCTCGATTTCAACTAGAGAGTTTTAACTATCCACTTGCTCTCCAAATCCTCTACATGAGCAAATCCCTACTAACTTTTTGATTTTACAATATTTTAACAAATTTAATAAATCTGGATATCTCACGGGAAGGGGAGATTTAAATAGTTTTAAAATAAAAATTGTGTGATATTCTCACCCAAAAACAGTTTGTGTTAATTGCATATATTTTATTCTAATTCCCAGGAAGCTGCAAATTTGTTTACTTCCTAGCCAACTACAACTATGTTTTTAATTTTCCAGCCACTTGCAAATTTTCTTTTACAACAAGAAGCTTTAATGCAAAAAATATTGAAAAGTCCACATTTTATTTTTTCAATGCAAGCTACCTTATCCTTGAATAAATTCACGCATATTCATATATATCATCAAAATTTTATGTGAATGCACTATATTTAGATATTCTCTACAAATTATAGATATAGGTATTGCTTTTATGTATGATTGGAAGAAAGGTGTCACTTTGTGACTGGAATATAGATGTCACTCTATGACTGGAAGACAAGCACCATTCTATGATTGAAAGACAAGCACCACTCTATAACCGGAATACAGGTGTCACTCTATGACTGGAATACAGGTGTCACTCTATGACTGGAAGATAGGCACCACTCTATGACTGGAATACAAGCATCTAATAAACCTATAAAATATATAAATACTTAAAGTATTTCTAGGAAACCTATCAAAATATGTAAAAAATTAAAATTTCATATCAAGACAAAAAATATTAAATAATGGTAAACTAATATTTAATTATGCATAAAAGAAAGAGGTTTATTTTTATTTATTTTAAAGCAAACAAAGAAAACTATACTTCAATATTCAAACCTTCAAAATAAAACAAACTAAAGCAAACACAACAAAATATTTAATGATTTCAGAATTCAAAAGGATCCCCTTAGAAAATAAAATTTTAAATTTTAAGAGATTTGAATTTTATTATCAATGGGGTGTTTTGCTTCTCAAAAAATGGTGATATGTACGAGGAAATAGTAGAACTATTTGAAATCCATAATTCCAGTTTCAAAACAACTTAAATTGCATACAACACCATACCACAAGGATTTTCAAAATTCTTAAACTTATTATCTGTTAGTCTATAAAAATTTCTCAGGGACATGCTAGATTAAACCACTCAAAAGAAACTTTGTTGTGTGATTGCAAGTACATAAATTCTTCCTCCAAATATGACCATAGCTTAGAATGCTTAATGAGGATTGACCAAACTATTTAGGTTGCATAGGTATATTTTAGTAGAGCTCTATTTCTAGTTTAGCATTTTACGACCCTGACAGAGTTACTCTTAGCTTCATATAAGACCTTGGTTAGTAGCCATGGGGCATCTATAGCCCTAGTGAACATGTCTAAAATTCCCTTTTCAAAAATCTTTGCTATCCACTTTTATCACGGAATTATTTATGCAAACGGTTTATACAGGCCTTGGAAGGGTGTAGCGAACCAACTCAGGATTGATAGAGAACCTCAATATAAACACATGATAATTGAATATAATGTTAAAAATGAGGTTGTTAATTTTGTTGATGCAGATATTGGATTTTATAATTTGAATATAATTGAGAAGGTGAAACCAACTAAAGTTCCAACAAATCATGACAACGATGTTTGGAAATTATAAATTGATGGGACTAAGTCTGAGAAAGGCTCAAGAATAAGAGAAAATTATGGAAATTCCACTGGTGGAATGAAAATTGAAACTTTGAACATTGAAACAATACAACAACCATAGAATGTTCAAATTATTAAAAATCATGAACATGTAATTGAAAAAATATTATTAGGTTGTTTCATTGGTTTAAGAAAATTGTGACATGGTATTATAAATACCTTTAGATATTTTATCTTGGGCGGTTTACACATTCAATCCCTTTGAAAGAATTATGCAAACCCTTCACGCAGAAATAAAGACATGTTAATGCCCTGATTTTAAAGGAGGCAAAAAATTGTACGCACTGGGTTGATAGAGTAAGACATAAATAGGTGTTGAATATTTTACTATTATGTTATTATATGATACTCATCCTATTGTTCATATTTCTTTAAAATTGTATGCTTATCAGTTTACTTTATATTATTTTAATGGTAATGAAGATGTAGGATCCCATCTATTAGATTTGATTAATTTATAGGATTGAATACTTGTAGACCTAGTGCTTCTATGGGACAAAGCCCATGAAAAGAAATGTAAACACACAAAGTATTTTCTAGGTAGCAAAAATTTTAAAAAACATAAACTGGTGTGCATTTCTTCTATAGGACTTGGAAGGTATTTTTCTAAATTTACTTGTAAATGGTCAATTTAAAGTATTATTTCTCTGATTTTATGTCTACTGCATCATTTGAGTAATCACAGAAGTGTTGTACACATATGTACATATGTATATATAAAAAAGAGTATGTCTAGTCTATTTTACCGAAATTAAGTCAATTTTATTTTTTCCTTGATTTTTGGTTTTTTTTTTATGGATTTTTGTCTTAGTTTCAAGAATTAAAATATGGTGATTTTGGTAAAATATATTTTAAGCGAGAATATAGTAGTGGTTCTTGTTTTCAAAATAATAGTATAAGGACAATTTACATTATGTGCCTAGCCTATCACAATAATTTTTATTATAAGAAGAGATGTTATATTGTTTAGGTGGAGAACTCCGAGGGAATCCAAGAAAAGTTGATCATGAGGAAAAACTATGATTCATAAATACATATTAAATAGTCCAAAGAGGTTGTTTGTGCGCATGTTAAAATGGATAGTTGATCTACTATTTGGTTAATAAAACATTAGGGTAAGTATAACTTTCAAACCTATAGTAAGAATTCTTGACTATTGATTAAAAAAAAAAGTGTGCCTGTATAAACCGTTTGTATAAAGAATTTTGTGATAAAAGTGGGTAGCCAAGATTTTTGAAAAGAAAATTTTAGACATGTTCACCAGGGCTATAGATACCCCATGGTTGTTAAGCAAGGTCTTGTATGAAAGCTAAGAGTAACTCTATCACAATCGTAAAACGCTAAACTAGAAATAGAGATCTACTCGAATATACCTGTGTAACCCAAATAGTTTGGTCAATCGTTAGTAAGAATTCTAAGCTATGGTCATATTTGGAGGAAGAATTTATGCACTCACAATCACACACCAAAGTTTCTTTTGAGTGGTTTAACCTAGTATATCCATGGAAAATTTTGACAGACTAGCAGATAATAAGTTTAAGCATTTTGAAAATCCTTGTGGCTTGGTGTTGTATGTGATTTAAGTTATTTTAAAACTAGAGTATTGGATTCCAAATAGTGCTACTATTTCCTCATAGATATCGTCATTTTTTGAGAAGCAACACACCCCATGGATAATAAAATTTTGATCTTTTAAAAATTTAAATTTTATTTAATGAAGTCTGAAATCAAAAAATATTTTGTTGTGTTTACTTTGGTTTGTTTTATTTGAATGATCGAATCTTGATGTATAGTTTTCTTTATCTGCTTTAAAATAAATAAAAAACAAACTTCTTTATTTTGTGCATTATTAAATATTACATTACCATTATTTAATATATTTTGTCTTGATATGAACTTTTAATTTTTTACATATTTTGATAGGTTTCCTGACAAATACTTTAAGTATTTGTGCATTTTGTAGGTTTATAATGTTCTTGTATTCCAGACACAGAGTGGTGCCTATATTTTAGTCATCCAATCATAGAGTGGTACCTATATTCAATACAAAGAGTAGCACATGTATTCCAGTTATAGAGTGGTGTCTGTCTTCCAGTCACAGAGTGGCACTTGTCTTCTAATCACAGAGTGTTGCATGTCTTTTAGTTATAGAGTGGTGCTTGTATTTTAGTCATAGAATGGTTCTTGTCTTTGAATTACAAAGTGGCACCTATATTCCAATCATAGAGTGGAACCTGAAGGATTTTCTAGTCATTTTCCAATTTTTGGACCATCTTTGAAACTTCCTCAATCATAGTTTTATTTGATTCTTTCTCCATATTTTGTACATGCCCAATGTGTATCAAAGTCAATGGATTTTATATAGGTGGAGCTTGACATGTTGGTAATAGCATATGATGCAGAATAGGATTTAAAATAGGTGTATTTTGAGTAATAGTGGGTATTAAAGGAGTGTTCAAAGGTTGAGGGCCCAACTATCTCTCGATAACCAGAGCTTCCTTATAAGCTTGTGTCAGATTTATGACATTAGTGTCTCTCTTGAGGAAAATAGACATCATCGGATCCAAGGTATTCTTGTAAATTTCCAAGGCTAGATTTACACTTGGTCTGTAAAGACTACTCATTCTACCAAGCCTTTTGAAATATCACATTGAAAGACCTGACAGTTTCACCATATTTTTTCTTAACCATTGATACATGACACTACGATCAATTACTTGACTAAAGTGAGAAATAAAAGTATTTTCTAATTCATACCAATTTGTGATAGTCATCGTTCAAATTTAGGAACTAATCGTGCACGGCCTCTTGTAGAGTAAATGGAAAAAGTCTACAAGCAACATCTTCATGAAGGACAATTAAAAATTTAAGAGTATTTTTAAAGGCAACCATGTGCTCTTCAACTGTTCTGATTTTGTCATGCTTGTAAGTGGGAAGATGATTTTTTGGTATATCATGAGCTACACCAGGAATATTCAAAGCAATGGAGCCCAACCAATTGGCCGTGATTTTTGGATTAATGACCCACAAAATATAAAACATAATGTAAAATTATATTTCTCAATTTAACTAAACACACCATGACAAACAGTAGATAAACTATGTTCGACCCTCATTCTAGAGCCAATTTAAATGTTGGTTGGTATTTTATGCACACCCAGTAAAGAGTGAACAAAAAACATGAATAACACCTTAATGGGAATAAATCCCTCTCACTTTAGGATTTGACTGGATATCCAAGGTGTAAAATACAAGGTTGGATCGAATGCTTTCACTCTTTTCCACTTTTGAAATAGTGCTCAAGGGACTACTTGTTTTACCTCCAATGGGTTCAAACTTCGTTTGCTGTTCTTTAGTGGTGTTTTGTTCATTTATTATATTTTTGTTAACTGTTTGATCTAACTCCCAATTGAGAAATTTAAAAGAATAAATAATTTTAAGAAGCATAAAAATGGTTCATTTTATAAATAAAAAAACTGAGAGGAGAGTAGGGTAGAAAAGAAGGGTGAATCTCTACAATTTAATTATCAATCACCTTTCAATTTGAACATGTTGTTATGTTTACAAATTACGACAAATAGAATAATAAATAGTCCATATTTCTAATATTGATTCATTATCTAGCAAGGAGTAAGCAGGGTAATAAAATAGAGTAATTTATTTAAACCACATTTTTCCCTTAAATAAATAGGATAAATTTATAGATAGCAAACAATCATGCATGTAGAACATAACTGTCAAATTCATATCTTCAAATCAAATGATTTAAATAATTCTTAAGATAGTTTAACACTTCTAAAATTTTAGAATTGTTGGGATGATTTTGCCAGTAGCTCTGCTCACGTAGTAAAATCAAAACCAATGGGAAAAGAAATTAATTTTAGAAATATTAAGCAACAGTTAAGTTCATAAATAACATCAACATTGTATGGAAATCAATCGAATTCAAAAGATTAAAATTAACAAAAACTTCAAGGAAAATAGGAATAAGGAAGATGACACTATAAACACTCGGAGAGCAGATTAAGAACCTAACTATACTACTTAGAGTAGCACCACTAAAATACCACATCAATAACATAGGG
The DNA here is from genome assembly GCA_028583015.1 of Wollemia nobilis. Lineage (NCBI taxonomy): Eukaryota > Viridiplantae > Streptophyta > Pinopsida > Araucariales > Araucariaceae > Wollemia > Wollemia nobilis. The sequence continues at coordinate 7,713,541 of JAQPPZ010001361.1, forward strand.
GTTTAAAAAAAAAAGCTTTGATAAAACTTATGTTACAAATTCCTGCATCCTTTTGAATGAACCAAAAAATTGCTTTTATAGACAAAGATTTCCCATGTTCATCCACTCTTACAAGTGGTTTAATTATTCCCATGAGATATTTTACAAAAATCCTCCTTCACAGAATTGGATATTTCTATGTATCAAATTCACTATTGAATTTTAGCTTTTTGCAAGTCTTACATATTTAATAAATTTAGACAGCTCACGAGATAAGAATTTTAAATAAAATTTAAACCAAAAAACTATGGGACATTCCCAACAAAAATAGCTCCATTAATGGCACATGCATTTATTTATTCTCCCCAAAAGTTGCAGATACTTTCTTTTAAATTCCATCTTGTTGTAGATATTTTTCACTTTACCAGGCAGCTATAGATGCATTTATTTCCCTATTAATTTGATGTTATCTCTATCAAATGGTGGTTGAGAGTAGAAATTTTTATTTTCCAGTCGATGGAAAACATATTTATGAAGTAGCCAATTGCAAATATTTCATTTCCAAATATGGAAGATTCTACATATATTTTCCCCTACTAACTTTCTGATTTTACAAGATTTTCACAAATTTAATGATATGGATAGCTCATGGGAAGGGGAGATTTAAATAGTTTTAAAATAATAAGTGTGATATTCTCACCCAAAAAAAATCCCTGCTAATTGTAGATATTTTATTCTAATTCTCAGGAAGCTACAAATTTGTTTACTTCCCAGCCAACTATAATTATGTTTTTAATTTTCTAGCCACTTGTAGATTTTCTTTTACAACAGGAAGCTTTTAATGCAAAAAATATTGAAAAATCTATATTGTTTGACTTTTTGTCCTTTTCAATGCAAGTTGCCTTATCCTTGGATAAATTCACGTGTATTCAAATATTTCATCAAAATTTTGTGTGAATGCGCTATATTTAGACATTCTCTGCAAATTCTAGATATAGGTATTATTTTTAACTATGATTGGAAGACAGAAAATACTCTATGACTGGAAGATAGGCACCACTCTATGACTAAAATACAGATGCCACTCTATGACTGGGATATAGGCATAATTATTTGATTGGAATGCAGGCGCCACTCTATGATTGGAAGACAAGCACCACCCTATGACTAGAAGACAAGTGCCACTGTGTGATTGGAAGATAGGCACCACACTATGACTGGAAGACATACACCAATCTATGACTAGAAGACAGGTTCCACTTTGTTACTAGAATATAGGTGCCACTCTATGACTGGAAGACAGGTGCCACTCTATAAGTGGAATACAGGCACCTGATAAACCTATAAATGCATAAATAATTAAAGTATTTGTTAGGAAACCTATCAAAATATATAGAAAATCAAAAGTTCATATCAAGACGAAATGTAACAAATAATGGTAAAATAATATTTATTAATGCATAAAAGAAAGAGATTTGTTTTTTATTTATTTTAAAGCGGACAAATAAAATTATACATCAAGATTCAAACCTTCAAAATAAAATAAACCAAAGCAAACAAAACAAATTATTTAATTATTTCAGACTTCAAAAGGGTCCTCTCAGAAAATAAAATTTAAATTTCTAAAATATCATAATTTTATTGTCCATGGGGTGTGTTGCTTCTCAATAGGTCTCTCTGAATCAATATTCATTTCTTAAACCTGAATCTTCTAATTTTATTGTAGCAAGGTTATGCATAAGTACAAAATATCATAAATTGGTCGTATTTAGGATTTTTCAATTTTTAAATTGGCTAATTTTGGATCCTTTCATTGGGGCCCATTCACCCAAAATTTATGGGGTGGAAGTTTTTTGGGGTAAATTCGCCCACCGTTGATAATAATTATCCTATTTTTATTTTAATTTGCTGACCACTTTCACCCATTCCACAAAAAATTGACCTTCAAATTATAAATAATTTTGTTTTTCTTGCCCAAATCACCTCATATACTACCCGTATGTATACTATAGGGGGTACCAATAAACATACATCTAAAATACTCTAACTCGAAAATAACTCTGAAACAACGAAAAACTTGACAAGGTTGCAGAGAAGTGTTTGTCTATATAAATCGATCAGTTGCAAAGGAGTGTCAATCAGTATATATTACTATGAGTTGCAGAGAATTGTTGATCGACTTAAGATGATTGGCATAAGCTGATTAGTTGTAGAGGAATATCGATCGGCATATATCGATCGATTGTAAAGAAGTGTCTATCAGTATAATTCGAACGGTTTCAGATATGTGTCTCGTGTCTATCAGCATAAACCGATCAGTTGTAGAGCAGAGTGTCTATCGACATAAGCTGATCAGTTGCAAAGAAGTTTCTATCAGAATAATTCAATCGATTGCAGAGACGTATCTATCAGCATAAGACAATTAGTTTCAAATATGTGTCTATTGACATAAGCCGATCAGTTGCAAAGATGTGTTGATCAACATAATTCGATCGATTGCAAAGATGTGTCAATTATAGATATGTGTCAATCAGCATAAGCTAATCGGTTGCAGAGAAGTGTATATTGACATAAGCTGATCGGTTGCATAGAAGTATCGATCAACATAAACAAATCAGTTACAGAGATGTGTATATCAGCCTAATCCAATCGGTTGCAAAGGAGAAACTGTCAGCATAAGTCTATCGGTTGTAGATAAGATACTATCAGGAAAATATGATATGTTGCAGAGATATGTCTATCAACCTAAGCCAATCAGTTGTAGAGGAGAAAATATCAGTATAAGTTGATCGGTTGCAAAGGAGAGACTATAAAAAAAATCGATTGATTTTAGAGGCGTGTCTGTGGTCCTAAGTCAACTGTGAAAATAGGTAGAGTATTTTTATTTTATCCAAAGCTCTTTTTCTTCAGTTTCATAGGCACTGTAGGTGCACTATATGCAACTATGGTAGACAAGTATCAATATCATTTGGTTGTGTGTTAGGAGCATATTTCTTGTTAGAGACTATTTATTGTCTCTTAGAGTATGTTATATAGATAGTGTAGAAGCACTATATGCAACTATGGTTAATAAGTATCAATGTTATATTGTGTTTAAGGAGCTTTTTCTTGTCAGACACTGCTTATCTGTCTAAAGATTGGCTAGGTTCATCTTGAGGGATGTATGTTATTTTCCTTCAATTTCATATTCATTTCCTAACATCTAAAGGTTTTTTCTTTACAAATACAATATCTCATACTGAAGATGGAAAGAAGGGAGGCCAATATTCTTGTAAAAATATAATTCTAAAATATTTTACACAAATATCAAAATGTAGTGAGGCATCAATCTCTACAAATTCTACACAACATGCAGGTACAAACACCTTTTACCATCAAATTTTTAATATTTCTCTATTATTATTAAATATAAAGCCTTTCTTTATTAATAGATAAATGGTTGTATGTTTATCTACCTCTTTTTAAATGCTTTTATAAAGCTGTATTATGTTAATTATTTACAAAAGTGCCTTTTACATCAAAAAATGATAGAGAACACCAAATATTGAATGCAGTACACATTGTCGTTCCTGATGTGCATTCACTCAAAGATATTCTAGCAGATGATATGGACCACATGACAATTTTCCTAATAATGATATTCAATAATCACTTCAGGAGATGTTAAATTTAGACACATCAACCAAAAAAGAAAATGATAGTACAATTAAAGTGCAAACCTCTGGGGAATCTTTTAGTCAAAACTCTAAACATAAAAAGATAAACGAATGGACTATTGAAAGGGATTTTAAAAATTAATGGGCATGGTTATACCCCTTTATTGAGCGAGATGAGAAAAATAATGTGTGTAAATGCATTATTTGTACATGGAAGCTGGGAAAGGATCATTTATTGCAAAATAAGAAAGACACAATAGAAAAACACTATGGAAATATTTACATCAAAGAAATATGAAGTGATGGAACAATTAATAGATTTCATAGGTGGAAGGATGCATCAAAATGTGTGCATGTGAGATATGCACTTGAATACAAAAAAGTAATGAAACAACAACAAACTCTCATTGAGAAGGGTGGAACAATCGAGGCACAATTTTAAAAAATTAATAAGATTGTATTAGTCTCAAAGAAATTGTAGTTTTCTATTGTATATAGTATTCTAAAAAAGGTCGATCCATGTTTGATTTTGTTGATTTTAAGCAAATACTTCAACTAGCCGATGTACAAAACCTTACCAGTTCACATTGGTCAGATTGAAGTGGTTGGGAAATGGTAAAATATCTATCACTAGTTGAGAAGGAAGACCTAAGAGAGAATGTGAAACAAGCAAAATTTATTTCACTTTCCATTGATGAGGTAACAGTTGTTGACAACACATCTTGGATTCGCATACATTTTTACACATTCAAAAATCATTTGAGACAACCTCATTTACTAGCACTACATAAGATGATTAAAAATTGTAATGTGGAAAATATTTATAATGTTGTTGTAACCAGTTTAAAGGATATTTCCGAAATGGATGAAAAGGAAATTGCCACAAAGTTAATTTGTGTTAGATATTATGGTGTCACTACAATGCAAGGACAAAGGAATGGTCTTTGTGTTAAGCTTTAGACATCAATTACCCCATATGTGATTCCCATTCATTACATGGCTCATCGAATGAATCTTGCATACAAAATTATGAGCAATTTTGATAATGTAGCTAGAGTGGAAGAACTTGTCCATGAAATACACTCATACTTTTCATGCAGTCCAAAAAGGTTTGCTAAGTTTCAACAATTTTCTCTAGGTGTAACCGAAGGCAAAAAAATGTTAAAAGATGTGGACACCAGGTGGATTTCACTATTTCTTCCTACAAAAAGGGTATTTTCAGAATATCAATCCTTGGTTGGGTTTATGTATGCACATCATAGGGATGTTGACAAGGCAAAATATTTGCTATTTCATATGATTGACTTGGAAACTCTTCTCACATTATGTGGTATTCTTCCATTGTTGCAAGAAATGAATTCTTTGATTAAACTTACGCATGAACGGGCAAAATATATTGTCGATTTCATGAGGATGAGAAAATAAATATGTATGATTATTGACAAGATTTATTTATCCAGAAAACATTTTGAGGATCCTAAGTTTGATAGTTGGAATACGTTAGTTGATGTCAATGATCCGAATAACTTTTTAAAGTTCAACATCAATGATAATATTTGTATTGTTATCCATGGAAATATTATTCTTGTATATCGTTATGAAAAGTGATTAGATACACTAACAGATGATGTTGAACAAGTTTCTCGTAACGCATTTTGGAATCGATGAGGTTTTGGATGACACTAAAAATAAATTTAAAAGAATTGCAAATACATTAACAAGTGAAATAAGAGATCATTTTAAGAGAGATGAGACACTTGAGGCCATGGTTGTTGTTAATCCCATATTCTGGAATCCTAGTGTTGACCATAGTAGTAGAAGTGAGTTGTTTGTCAAATATATGGGTAATCTTATGACACATTTCTCTAAAAGTGTGGAAGTAAATGGTATTGAAATCAATGGTATTCTAAACAAAGATCTTTTGAGACAACAATCAACCAATTTTGGAATAACAATGGATAATCAAATTGTACATTTCAAAAATCCACATGAGACTAGTTCAATCACGCATTTTTGGAAAAAATTGTATCGAAGTAATGTCTTACAAGAAACTATGAGTGAATACTTTCATTTATATGAATTATGTCAGACAATGATTTTGATAGCTGTTGAAGACAAAAGGGTATTTAGTGCATTATATTTTGTTAAATTGAAAGTTCGTAATAGGTTGGACAAAAGTTTGTAAAATTGTTTGAGAATGTATGTGTCATCGTACGAGGTGGGTAAGTTTCCCTATGACAGAGCATTGACATATTGGAAGTCCCTAGAGGAAATGAGAGGTCTCACTGATATTGTTGATAATGACGAAAATGATTCATCTTGGAGTGATGATGAGATTATGGAAACGTAGAATTCACAAATGATTCTCGATTCTTTTGGAGAAGTTGATAAAGCTTTGTATCAGCTTCCAAAAATGTAAAAATTTCAATGATTATATGACAAATTCATATAATCAATGATTTTTCGGATTTGAAATCATTTGTAAAATTTTAGTGATTTGAATAAATTCATATTATCAATGATTTTTCATATTTGATATCATTTTTAAATGTCAATGATTTGAAAAAATTCATATTATCAATGATTTTATGTATTTGATTAGTTGTAAAATTTCAATGATTTGAAAAAAATCATATAATCATTCTATTTTCAATGATTACGCATATTTGCTTTTTAATATTATGGATTGTCTATGTTTTAAAATTTATGATTTATGCTTTAGCTTTGAGTAAGCTAGAAATTTGAAAACCATGCATACATAATGATGCTATGTTATTGAATTAATTGTCTATGTTGACAAAATATAGTGATTTTTTCTTTGACTTTGACTATATGTATGTATGTATCATTAGTATCATTAGTATGTATGTTATAACTCTATAAGTGTTATTGACTTTCTATGTTGACAAAATTTTATGATTTATGCTTTATCATTGAGAAAACCATGCATGCATACATAACTAGTAAATATTTCTTAGTATCATTAGTATGTATGATTTGACTCTAGAAGGAAAAATGCTTGTAGTATATTACTCTAGATATGGAAAATGAAAATTTAAACCCATTTATAGATATATCCATCATAAACTCACTTTGAAATATAAAAACAATATAGCATAATACAAAAGACCATACTCATTTTTATACAACAACAAGAATGTTTATGAATAAAATGAAAATTTAAACCCATGCATAATCTCACCTGAAAATTGAAATATAAAAACAACATAGCATAATACATGGAAATTGAAAATTTAAACCCATTCATAGATATATCCATTGTAAACTCATTTTGAAATATAAAAACAATATAGCATAATACAAATGACAATACTCATTTTTATACAACAACAAGAATGACTATGAATAAACTAAAAATTTAAACCCATGCATAGATATATCATTCGTAAACTCATTTGAAAATTGAAATATAAAAACAACATAGCATAATACACAAGACAATACTCATTTTTATATCACAACAAGAATAATATTGAAACCTATGCATACATATATTCTTCCTAAACTCAAGCATATTTGAAACACCATAATACTCAAGAGATGAAAATAACACACAATTATAAATGTAAATAGTAATACTAAAATAATAAAATAAAGTATCTTATTTTCAAATGAAAACATATGAAATCTCATAAAATAGTCTTTTTGAAATATCAAATTTTAAAATTCAGTTTCATGCTTTAGAATCTTTTCCTCGTTCCACCACTCCTTTTTTCTTGTTCCACATCTTCCACATTCTGCATAGCAATGACTCCTCCCTCATATTTCCCATGTTCAACTCCTTTTTCCTCATCCACTACTTCCATGATTTCCACATTCTACATTCCAATGACTCCTCCCTTGGGCTGGGTAATAGTACTATCAATTGCTCTAGAACTGACAAGGATCTTCTCAATATTTTCCAATCCATCGAGTAGGGTGTTTTCCTCTTTGCCAACATCTTTAGATGTTGGTCCTTGAAATTATTTACCCTTCTCCTTTAGTAGAACATCAAGATCCAATCCATTGCAGATAAATATTTTTCACAAAATATTGTTTTGTCGAACTGCTTCCTGAGCTCTTTTTCATCACCTTGGAAGCATTTAAGAACTCCTTTGCCATCCTGAGATAGTCTTGTAGGTTTTGAACCTGCTTCTTGAGATTATCATACTTTACCTGCAAAAAGGAAAAATAGTTAGTCAATAGATAATTACATTTGAAAAAAGAGAACAACAAATTTTTGAACACATAAGTGACTAAGTCAAACCTCAACAACATTCTTTGTAGCTGCAGCAACAACAACCTTTTTCTTATCACTTGCCCATTCATTGTAATAAGCTTGGGCCTCACCGTTTATGTTCTCCAATTTGTTCATCATAAAATTTAAAATTTTCATCTGTGTAAGATGTATTAACCTTCACAATGCTATATTTTACTTGTTGTAGTAGAGCCTCCATATTTTTAGGTTCATTTTCAACAACAAAAAATTTGTTTTCTCTTTTTGAAAAATTATTGTATCGGGCATTAATTTTCTTTATCAACACTTTGGCCCGATACTCCCATTTTTCATTTCTGTTATATATGGAAGTAGTAAATCCTTAATGGTAGATTCAACATTATCAAAAACCAAATATTTTTCTGAAATATTTAATCTTTCATCCTCTAGTTGAGGATGAGCCTGAAGGGTGTTTGTTTCCTTAGGAGGAGATTTGCTTGAACATTTTGCTCCTTCATTTCCTTTATCTCGAAGAAATTTTGATACTTGGAAAGTAGTGGGTGTGTTGCCTTGCAAAAATAAATCTTGATCAAGTGGAACTTCATCCAACCCAACACTAGAAGCTTTCGATACATCCTTAAAATTAAAATTAGCAAGAGAAATACGTCCGAATCCTGCAAATGTCTTTGATGCTTCTTTCTCTCTAAATTGTTGTGTTGCTTCTCTCTGTGGCCTAGATGGAAGAATGTTTTTTCCAATTGGGAAGCATTGACCTTGCATTTGAGGTTGGCGTGGTGGAGGAGAGGGCAGCATCGATTGTTGATTTTGTTGACGAAATTGTTGTATAGGAACTTAAAACATCATAATAAAAATTAGTTATAAAATTTGTGAAGGTAGATTATGAAAATTGGTTACAAAATTTGTTATAACACTTACCGATAAAAGAAGAGACATATTGCATAGCTGCAGATGCAAATGGAATGTGGGCATGTTGTACATCTGAAAAATAATAATAATAAATAGTAGAAATTTTGTTTTGGTAGTCATTAAAACTTACTACTCGAAGATGAAACCTCTTGCACAACTACACCAGATGGCAGTGGATGTGCAGCCGTAGGTGGAGGTTGTTGAGGATCAAGAGAACTAGATCTTATATGTTTCCTTGTTGATATTCTCTTTAGCGATGGCATTGTTTCCTCCATAGGTGTTTTAGAGTCTCCTGATTCCTCTGGATTATAACCTCTAAAAGTAGCATCCCGCTTTGAAGAGAAAGAGGATACCATTTTCTGTGTTTTGTATAAAATGTCAAAATTTTAAAAAGACAAACATATAAAAAATAAAAATAAATTATTTAAATATTAACTAAAAATTACCTGAACCTACTGTTATGTCATGGTTGCATTGGCTAGGATTGAGTGCCAATATGTTGGTACTTGAGTGTTATGCAAATGATAAAAAGATTCATAAAAAAAGCAACAATATAGTTGCATGTGCTAACTGTCGATGAGGGTGAAGCATGGGTTATCACGTTCTGGATTTCTAATATGATCCGATGTGAGACATAGTTGGACCATTCGAATTATTGGTGTGCAACACAATGAACCAAATATGCTAAGGCCCACATCGGAATTTTTGTCGATCTTCCTTGTAGAATGATTTTGGAAAGGAAGAATTTGCAACATGCCCGAAGAAATTTTTTTTAATAGCTGGTACAGTCAAACCCCTTCTAGACTTGGTGGTCGTAACTACAAAAAAACAAAATCAGTAATTATACACTAGTGACTAGAATTTAAATTCAATTAAATAAAAAAATAGTTATACCTTGAAAAGATTCTAGCTACACATTGAATTTGGTCTCTAGGTAGAGTTTTTCGTCATTATTTAATATGTATTTTGATATGATAGGCTCACAATAAATGTGGGGCAATGCTATCAATCTGGCAACGTTGAAGGTTGTGAAAGAAAGAACATTTTTTTGTCAATAACAAGATTTACCTTACCCAAATTAATATTGTAACCTGCAATTATTTTCTCAAGAATTTTAGTGTCTGTGTTGAACTATGACATCAAAACTAGACCCTAGAGACCAGAGTTCATGACCCATGATATGTCGTAACCTGATATTGATAAAATTTTAGAAATCAAGGGGTAAACTAGGTTTTTAAAGTTAATTTTAGATGTTCCAGGGGTGATAGGGGATGCCATAGGGTTATTTGGTTGTGTACGAGAATATGGATCAGAAGATACAGTGGATGGTATTCAAAAATTGATGAAAAAGGGTTCTAACAGTAGGAAAAGGGTTAAAACTATGATAAAACAAGAGGAAGAAGGTTAAAACTATTAAAACTAGAGGAAAAGGGTTAAAACTATGATAGAAAAGGTAAAAAAATGACTATTTATCCCTTTATATAGACTTCTCTGCATGCAATCAACTCATGGATGGATGACACATGATATCTGCATGCAATCATTTCACAGATGGTTGACACATGAAACAGATGTTGCAAACGACTAGGTACTCTGCAACTGATCAACTTTTATGCAATCGATCAACTTTGATGCAACTAATTGACATCATTGCAACTGATCGGTATTCCTACAATCAATAGATATTCCTGCAACCAATAAGTATTCTTGCAATCGATCGGTATTCTTGAAACTGATCGATATTCTTGCAACTGATCGGTATTCTTGAAACCGATCAACATTCCTACAACCCATTGTCATGCATGCAACCAATTGCCATTCTTGCAATTGATCGATATTCTTGCAACTGATTGACATTCCTTCAACCCATCGTCATGTATGTGGTCGATCATCATAGTTGCAACTGGTCATCATGGTTGTAACATATTGGTATAGATGCAACACATCAGTATTTCTACAATCGATTGTCATGTCTACACCTAATTGCCATACCTGCAACCGATGGGTATACCTGTAGTTGATCATCATGGTTGTAACCCATCATCATACCTGTAGCTTATCATAATTGTTGCAACCAATTAGTATGGCTACAACATATCGATATATCTACAACCAAACATTAGTTTTAATTGATTAATATAAATGCAACCAATCATTATGCCTACATCTGACCGTCATACCTACATCCAATCATTATGGTTGTAGTTGTTCATCATATCTATAGTATATCATCATACTTGATGTTGATCATCATGTCTATAGCTGATCATCATGCTTGCAACCAATCAGTATGGATGCAATCGATTAGTACTATTGCAACTGATTGGTATGATTCAACCGATCAACATTGTTGCAACACATCGACATATCTGCTCATGATCATTTTTCTCGATCGATATGTCTATAACCGATCAACATTTCCTAACCACCATGTCTGTAGGTAATCATCTCAAACCGATCATCATAAAGCATAAAGGCTTAAAGCCTTTCATGTCGGTCATACATTCCTAGAATTTCCAAAAACGATATTCATAGCCCCCAAAATAGAAAAATTCACCACGGTTTAAAAATTTTTGGAGAAAAATGAATGCAATTCGCCATGTATCCTTCGACATAATTCACTAATATTTCGAGACAATTCGCCTTGATTTTATAAATAGATTTTAAAGCCGACACCTTATTCATAACTCTATATTGTAGTTCTTATCAATATAGATATTAATCCAATGCTTGAAGCAACATAAAATAAGCTAGGTGCTTCTTTATCCTTTTTCAAGAATGATATACCTCAATATATTACTTGAAGAATTATAAAGTAAGCTAGATTCTTCTTTATCCTTCTTCAAGAATGATATACTTGTATTCTTTCTTCTATTCTTCTCTCTTTATCTTAGGATGCTTTGAATACTTCTCAATATGCTACTATATTTTTCTCTTTATCAATATGATTTCTTTCTTCTATTAGGAATATTTATATGCTTCTCAATTTGTAGCTATATTTTTCTTTGTATCAATATTCTTTGCTCACTAGAAGTTGAAACTCTTCTCTATCCTATGTAGGAAGCTTCTCACACTTCTATAACTTAATCTCTACTACAAATATTTTCTAAAATCAATAATTTCTTAGGTCACACCTAAGAACTCAATATGATTCTCCTCCTTACTAGAGAATCCAATAATATCAATATTAATATCAATGTTAGGATATCTCTTTCCTAAATGACCAACTTTCTTCTAAGTTGGTTCTCTTAATTCTTCAATATAGTTGAGCCTCTATTCTTCACTAGTTTTCCTTCAACCTAGTGGAATGAACCTAGAATTTCTACTCAATATGACCTTATAATAGAGTTTGAATCTCATTATCTTCAAAGTGGACAGACTCTAAATTGACTTTATCAAACTAGATAAAATCAATTTACAAAAGTGGTTAAAATAAACTCTTGTCAATATGGATAGATTTAGGTGGTAGCTATAATACCACTTATGGATTTTTAACCCTTAATACTACCACAAATATCATAGGTTAAATATTACAATATGGAATATAATATATTTACAATATAATAAGGTCAAGATAATGATATGAGTATAATAATATGAGAAAATTAATATGTAAAATAAGGCTTATAATACATCAAATAACATTCAACAATATGCAACAATATGAATGTAAATAGTCTGAATCATACATGTACTAAGCATTTAAAACAAATTACAATATTAATTTCTCAAAATGTATGCAATATTTATTACCCCTTTTTCTCTTACAAAGTAATGATCATGATTGTATGTGATTCATTGTTATGTAGTATTACCTCCATAATATAGTCATAGTACTGTGACTTTGAATACTTGACTATCCCATTCCATATACCAAGTCTCATGAATCTTGGCGTATCTAATTGACACTTGTATACTTGATGAACACTTGACTCTATATTGTATGCACACCTATAAATGACTCTTACACTTCTATAAATAGCACACTCTAACCTAAGATACTTGTGCACATATTTACATAACATATTGTTCTCATACATATAAGATATTTGTGCACATAGACTCAACTTAAACTTGCACACTAACTCACATGGAACTTGTGCATTTCCTTTGTATTACAATTTTACATGATACTTGTGCATTTCTTGCACATTCACACTTACATAAAAGGAGAAATATTACTCATACTCTAAACTATGATTCAACCCTAATATATTATTTATAAATGTACCATGAAGGTACCATGGGGGTAAATTAGCATGTACCAAATAATGTAATATACTCCAAAAAAATTCATCATGGTAATATTGATACTAAGTCACATATCCAAGAGTGATTGATCCTCATATAATTCCTTGTCTAGTACCTCAAGGTCTGCCCTCATGTACAACTACATATATTGACGGAACTGGATCAACTCCAATACTAACGGGTATATCAAGGGGTAATTATATCAAGTAGGTTTAGGTATATGGACTAGTTGAAATTTATATTTATAGATTTTCTATCTTTATTTAATCAAGTGTGAGTTAAATTTGTTAATTAATATCCTTCTTCCCTTGAATCATGGTTCTTAACATTTGTAGTATAAAAACAATAATAGACCCAAATGAAATTCTCATATGGGATGATAATGAGAAAATTGATAGATAAAATCTAAACATAGAGGAAGAATAATATGATATTTCAACTACGAGGTCCCTTGATCCAGTATAATGGTCCCATGGTCAACTCACCTTTAAATCTTATAATCACATTATAAATTTATTTAGAAAAAACAAACAAATTATGACAAAAATATTGGAAAAAGATATTCATTTTAATGAAGTAGGTTAACAAATTCCAAATTTTAATTCCATGCCACTTCATAGATCAAATAATATCCTTTATTTAATCAAAATCCTATGAATTAAAGTGTAAATCCATTTTATTCTAATCCAAATTATGTTAATGCTATAACTATAACAACAAATGTAAAAGGATTTTCTCAACCTTCCCCAAATAATAATGTTCCTTCTATCACAAATAATCTCTTCTCTTTCAAATATCACAATAATAATAACAATGTCTCTTCTATTCCTCCTAATGTTAATAATTTTTCTTCTATTCCTCCTAACCTTAACAACACTTCAATTCCTCAACAAGCTAATACACATTATCCATATTATTATAATATACCTAATAATCCTTATAATAATAATATAAATACTTCAAATGTGAATAAAATTCCATCTTAAAATCCTATGTATAATAATTATAATCAAATCCAAAAAAATTGTAACAAATATACCTACAACTCAACCTCTAAGTTTGCAAAATAATAATTCAAATTCAAAAATCCAAAATTTAACAGCATTAGTGAAATATCTTGTTCAACTTGTGAACACCATTCAAGCACCTAGTTTCATATATTCATATAAAGAAATATGTAATCAACCTTTGGATCCTATGGTAGCATATCGATTGTAGTGATAAATCACTACACCTTTTGAAAGTGAATTTTTGATTCATGGACAAGCACATGAAGAAAACCCTGATCAAAAAATCTTGATCATCGAGGTTATATCTCATAAGAAAGAAATATTTGAAGGTCAAAAATTCATGAGTCATGGGTAAAAGGCAAGAGAAAAAATCTTAACAAAGGTACTAAAGGTATAAAGTCCCAAATATCTAAGGATAAATGGTCCCGAGAGATGAAGAAAAACTCCCAAAGAAGATAACACCGATGCCCCAAAATTCAAATCAATAAAGTGCACATTCTTCGAGGAAGATTGTCCTTCTTGCAAAATATATCTCGTATATTTGATAAAGAACAACAATAACATGGAGCCACAATAGAAGTAGCTCAAAGATCTAGAACATTAAATTAAAGCAATATTTTACACCTAGGTAATGGGAATCCCCAAAAATGGATAGATGGAAATAAATATAGTAGTTGCTCATCTAAGGTCCAAAGATCAATTGACATTCATATCTTAAAATCCATACGATCCTAAAATGATAAATAGTCAAACAAGATAGGATGTCGTATCTGAAATGGCAGCCACCTAGAAGTCTCAACATGAGTTTTGGAGGTAAAACCCTCCCTTTTGAAGAGTAGTCTTAGCTTTGAAAAGGATTGGAGAATTTTTAATTGTACGCATTTGTAATATTTCCTTTAATTTATCTCTATAAAAATAGTTGTGGTTCCTAAGAAGCTTGTGGGTAATCTTGAACCCTCACTTTTGGCACAATATTTGTAAGAGTTTGCTTGCATTATATAAAAAATATATATATATATATATATATATATATATATATATATATATATATATATATATATATATATATATATATATATATATATATATATATATATATATATATACATGGGAACCTATGTCTATTTTTTGGTCTTTGCCTGCACATCCATTGTGTATGTGTATATGTTTGTGATATTTTACCTGAATATCAAAATTTTCTAAGTGTATGTGTGTGTGAGGTTCCTGTGTCTATTTTTAGACATTCTCTTACTATCTTGGCTCTCCTACAAGACCCACCTTCTTATGCATACATATAATTGATAACTTTTAATTTTACTTCACTATGTCAAGGAGAGGAAGTGTTCACCACTAGCATATAGCATTCAGGTCTATTTTTTCAAGGATATATTAGCAAATCTCTTAGTGCATCACTCCCTTTTATTTTATTTGTTGAGTTTGTTTACTTTCTCACACCCTTTTTCTTTGTTGAGCAACCAATACCTTGAAGATCACATATTAACAAGGATCTAACATTGTAAAAACTCATGGAGGTCCCTAATTGAGTTGAAACCCACACTATCAGCTATGATCTACTATGTTTCTTCAACATGATATGTGATTATCCCATGCATGGATAATAAAAGATGACAACAATTTAATGGAACACCTAGTGGAACCCTAGTGACACATTATTAGTCCCAAAATTGTAACAAGGAGTAGGGATGAGACTTGTTGATGGTCTTAGTGTTTTATAGCTTGTTTAAGCACCTGGTGACTCTACTCTATAATGAACACTAGAAGAAGCCACTGTTGAGGATATCATATCAAGTTTTAGGTGAAGAACTTTCTCTATATGCTTTCCAAAAGTAAGAATTTGTATTCACCTGGTAACTCCACATCAATACAAAGGATCCATAGGTCCAATATGTCTATCCTATCTTAGTAAATATCCTCCACCTAGGTAGAAAAGAACCCCCTGGGACCTCTAGATCTATCAACTATTTAGGAAAAAGTTCTAGTATCTTTGCTAGATATTTTACCTGAATACATTGGTAAAGGTCCAACATTCCCATTGAAGCACCTACAAGAAATGGGTTTCATTTATCAAGTGTGAAACATCTTGAAGTAGGACATGGACCTTAGGCTATTGACAACCTCTTTAAAATGTAGGGTTTGCTAGAAGTATAACATTTTTTCTCCATATTCAATTTTTGACAAGGATCAACTTGCTACCCTAGTCATCAGTAACTTCGTAGAAGTAGATAGAGTGGAATCTAAGATAGACACTCCCCCAAAAGATGCATCATAAAGGGATATGAATACCATCCATTTGAAGGATAAAAATGAGATCTACCACTTCCCTGAACAGCAAGAGTAGATCTGAGATGAGGCCCTCCACATACATCATGAAGAACATGAGTCTACAAATCAACCAAAGGCTGAGAAGAATCATGATGAGGAGGAAAATTTTGGGTTAAACCTCCTCTAATTTCATGATGACCAAGCAGGATGATGAGTGTATTCCACCTTATACCTCCTATATTTTTTAATATGTCAAGCAAGAGCATGAAAATAACCTCTTCATCTACAAGGATAAAAATATCTTATAAATATTGATCTATAAATAGGGAATTCATATCAATGATCCCAACCATGGAAATATCTCATTCACCCTCCTACTTTAGGTAAAAAAACTAAAAAAGGATCCTAGTTTCATTTAGGTGGCCATTTTTCACTTGGAGAGAAAGAGGAAGAAAGAAAGCACTTGAGCAGCTAGTGGAGGGTCATTGACTCCATGCCCAATGGATAAAGGACACACTTTTAATTTGTACATATGTACCATAGGTGATCTTAGTTTCATGAGATAATGAAAGGTTCAACCACCTTCAAAATTTCAAATTTGTGGCTTGTTCATTGGAAACTTTTGCTTTCTAGAGAAATTTTCTTGAATCTATGTCCAATGGACTAAGGCACTAGTTTCTAGGTTCCTTATCTTTAGCAGGCTAAAGATCCCCTAAGAGCCACCAGAACTGTAGTGATAAATCACTACACCTTTCAAAAGTAGAAGTTTGAGTTGTAGATAGGCACATGAAGAAAGTCCTGGTCAAAAAATGTTGATCATCAAATGCTAGATTTCATGAGCAAGAAATATTTGAAGGTCAAAATTTCCTGAGTCATGGGTAAAAATGCAAGAGTAAAAGTCTCAAAAAGGATACTAAAGGTAGAAATTCCCTACAATTTAAGGATAAATTATCTTGAAATATAAAGAAAAAATCCCAAATAAGATAACATCGATGCCCCAAAGGTTAAATCAATAAAGTGTACATTCTTCGACGAATATTGTCCTTCATAAAAAATATATCTTGTATCTCTTGGAAAGGACAACAACATGGAGCCATAGTAGAAGAAACTCAAAGATCCAAAACATTTAATTAAAGCAATATTTTACACCCAAGTAATGGGAATCCATAAAAATGGGTATATGGAAATAAAGTTAGTAGTTTCTCATCTAAGGGCCAAAGATAAATTGACATTCATATATTCAAATCTATAGGATCCTAAAAGGGAAAAATAGTCAAACAAGACATGACTTAGTATCTAAAATGATAGCCACCTAGAAATCTTTGCATGATTTTTGGAGGGAAAACCCTTCCTTTGTAATCTATAAATAGAAGTAGTCTTAGATATGTAAAGGATCGATAAGTTTGTAATTGTATGCATTTGTAGGCTTTCCTTTCATTTATCTCTATAAAACTAGTTGTGGTTCTTGATTAGCTTGTGGTAAATCTTGAAACCTTACTTCTAACATAATATTTGTAAGAGTTTGCTTGCATTATATATATGGGATCCTATGTCTATTTTTCAGCCTTTGCATGTAGACCCATTGCCATATATGTGTATGTGTTTGTGATATTTTGACTAAATATCAAATTTTTCTAAGTGTATGTGTGTGAGAGGTTTGCATCTATTTTTATATGAGTCACTTACTGGCTTGAATCTCCTATGGCACCTTCCTTCTTATGTATGTATATAAATGGTATATTTTAATTGTACTTTAGTGTGTCAAGGAGAGGAAGTTTTCACCGCTAGCACATAGTGTTGAGGTCTATTTTGTAGGAATATCTGAATGGATCTCTTGGCGCATCACCCCATTTTATTTTATTTGTTGATTCTATTTACTTTCTCACATCCTTTTCCTATTTTGATCAACCAACACCTTGAATATTACATCTTAACAAGGAGCCAACCTTGTAAAAACTCTTGGAGACCCCTAATTGAGTTGAATCATGTGCTCTTTCTTGTGACTCATTGTGTCACTCCAATGTAAGGAACAATTGTCTCAAGTAAGGATGATTTGAGAAAACATCAACCATACCCTAATAATTTTTCAAGACCTCAACTTCCAACATATAAGGGTATGAAATATTCAATTGATTAGATAAGAGTATTTCAAACTGATTGTCATGATATTTCTTCTGATGATATGCACTTGTTAAAAAACTTTCCAAAAATTATTGTAGGTGCACCACTAGAATGGTATTACTAACTACCCCACCATTCTCTTAGAAATTTTGAAGAAACTACCAATATGTTTTCAAACATTTTGGTGCTTACATGGAAAAGAGAGTTAGCCTCCAAGACCTATATCAACTTAAACAAGCTAAGAATGAGAATTTTATAGATTTCTTGTTCAAATGGAGCGGATTTGTGGGCAAATTAAAATATACCCCACCACCTAAATATATGTTTTAAATTTCCATTAACAACCTTTAAGATCAACTATCTTATAAATTGAAAACTACAACTATTACATCTTTTGACCAAGCAGTTGATCTAGAGAAAAGAGTTGAGAAAGCTCTTATAAAAAGAGGACAATTAAAACCTAAGAAAGAGGAAGAGAAATATACTATCTAAATATAAAAATAAAAATGTATTAGGTGATGTTACCATTGATAATTTCTAAAAGAACAATGTTAATACCACAAGCACTTTATAAAAATTGATTCTTAATAAACCTTGAAAACAAAAAAAAATCCACTAAACTTAATCAACCTTTATCATTAGTTATTAAACAAATTTTGGATTCTAAAATGATTGAAATTCCAAATATATGATAACCTAACACTATTGCTAATTGGTATAATTCAAATCAACATTGTGATTATAATTGAGTGGAAGGACATCTTACAAATCAATGTAAAATACTTAAATATTATTTCAAGATTTATTGGATGAAGGTCACCTTGTTTTAGATATTTTTGAACTTATTTCTTCCACTAATCAAGATATGGGGATATTTCAAAATCCTCTACCTAATCATGATCAACAAACAACTAATCAAGTTTCATATCATAATATTCCACCTCCATATAATAATATGATTGAAATGATATTTGTCACCATTAGACAACAATATTACTCTCAACCATCTCAACAATATCAAACTCAAGATAATTCAACTCTAAATAAACCTTATAGACCACCATTAATTTTAAAAATAAAATAATTTCTAATTATGATAAACCACATTTTATTTTAAAACCCTAATCTAAACATATTTTGATATTAAACAACAACTTGCTAATACTCTAACCAAAATATATTTTCTAGGGATTCTTCATACTTCTTCCATTCATAGAGAAGCTCTAATTAAATTTTTAAGTCAATGAATAGTACCCCAAGATTTTCCACCAAATAACCTTGCTAATGTTGTTGGATATCTTAGAGTTAATAATATAACATTTTATGAATATGGTTTTCCCCTTCCAACCATGCAATGGGAATCTCCCCTCTATATTATAGGCTACATAGGAGATAAATGTATCAAAATAATCTTGGTAGATAATGGGTCCTTCTTAGATATATATAGCCTTCAATTTATTCAAATATTTAGAATGGGAGAAGAAGACCTTGAAAAAGATGATATAATCATAAGAGCATTTAATAATGGAACCCAAGAATCTTTTGGATTTGTAACTTTACCTCTTAAAGTTGGACCAAGAATTTTTAATACTCTTTTCTATGTTATATCTTATCCAATTTCTTTAAATCTTATTCTTGTATGTCCTTGGATTCATTCCATGAGGGTTTTCCCATCAACTCTTCATCAATATTTTACATATGAATATAAAAAAAAATCATTTATATTCCTAGTGATCCTCAACCTTTCTAATATCATTCTATGGTTGAGGTCGATCAAGCTAAGAAATTTTTTTGTCCATATATGTCTCTAAATTAATTTCCTTCTTCTTCTTCCTCACCTTCTTCCTCACAAGTAATAAAGAAGCTTATAATTTTAACTATTGATGATCAACCTCAAAGACAATCCCCCAAATATAAATGTTCAAACTGATCAATCTAATAAAAATACCTTCATATATCTTTCTATGCCACCACATTTACTAAGTACCTTAGGATCACCTCATTATAAGGGTGAAGTATTGCATGTTGGTATGTGCACATTTACTTATGCAAGGGCCTCCCATGAGGAAAATATTAGTGGTAGTAACCCATCCCCCATAGAAAATCAATTTGCAACTTGTTATTTGTCTAAAGAATATCCTTTAAAAAAATTTATAGATACCCCATCTCCAACACACCATTTCACACCCTTCCACAAGGCCTCCCTAGCCTCCATCAAGAGGTTCTACAAATAAGAGCCACAACAAGGGTCTTAAGTTATGAGAAATTTGGTATCCTCTTAGCTATCAAGATATTTTTATTTAAGAATCCTTATCCAAAGAGTCTAACCATCCCTTATAACTCTCCATCCCACCTTGGTTGCCATAAAACTATTAACTAGGATGAGTCTCCTTAGACCAATACCACCATGCTTATTTTGATGGCATATTTTCCCCCAAGATACAAGAGGAATCCTCCTCCTCTCTTTAGATCTTGACCATAAGAACTATTTTTGAATTCCTTTTATGATTTTGGAAATTTTAGAAGGGATATTAAAAAGGGAGAGAATATAAATGGGGATAGCCTACAAAACACTCTTAACCAACAACACTTTAGCTACTTGAGATATGAGATTACCTTTCAATTCTACAAGTTTGGATTGAAACTTGTCAATCAAACCATTCCAAATACATACCTTGTAAATTCCTAATAACATAGGCATTTGAAGGTAAGAAGAAGGTAATGTTAACATAGGACACCCTATCACTCTATCCACCCTTATCTAGAGAGAAAATTTAGTGTTAATGAAGAATATATCACTCTTGTCCAAATTGATCTTTTGATGAGAGGCACTCTCATAGAGGTCTAAGATTTTTTTAAATTCAACTGCCTCTGCCACAGTAGTATTACCAAGTAAAATGGTATCATCAATAAACTAAAAATGAGTAATTCCCTTAATATTATGAGCTAGTTTAAGAGAGAGGGGGTCACCTTTCTGGCTAGAATATTTGGCAACATTGAGGTATCTTTTGAGCATTTCATCCATAATAATAAAAAATAAGGCGAGAGGGGTCACCTTTTCTAAGACCTCTACTACTACTAAAAAAACTTGCTGGTTTATTATGGATCAAAATAGAATACCTTGTAGTTTTATAGTATCTTCCAACCCATCTTCTCCACAATCTACAAAAACCAAAGGCAACCAAAAATTTATCCAAAAAACACCATAAAACTCTATCATAAGCCTTTCTCATGTCTAACTTTAGGAACATACATTTTATTTCCCTAGTCTTGA
Organism: Wollemia nobilis; assembly: GCA_028583015.1. Lineage (NCBI taxonomy): Eukaryota > Viridiplantae > Streptophyta > Pinopsida > Araucariales > Araucariaceae > Wollemia > Wollemia nobilis. Next base: position 7,735,258 of record JAQPPZ010001361.1, read on the forward strand.
AAAAATGCATGGATTCATGAAGGGATATAATCCCATACAACTTTTGTTTTCACTTAACAAAGCCTCCTTGCTCTTTAGAGATAATGTAAGGGAGGAAGATCTTCTTTTTAAGGGTTATAACTTTAGAGATAATATTGTAAATAGCATTGTAAATACATATGGGTCTAAAATATTTGAACGTTTTTAACCTAGAACAAGGAAGGTATTGTTAAAATCCTTTAGAATCTCACTCGACTTTAAAGATTCCTTCACTGCTTCAATAACATCAAATTTAACAATATCCCATAAGGTTTGAAAAAAATTCTTGGAACCCATCCAGGCCTAGAGCTTTGTCTCTATTGAGGGATAAAGTGGCTATCCTTACCTCTTCTTCCTCAATATCCTTTAGAATTTGAGCATTGATCTCCTTGGATATCAACCTAGGAATGTGATTAGTCATCTCCTTAATCATTGTTTCATCATCTTCCATATCTTCAACTAGAATATTTTGATAGAATTATATAATCTTACACTCAATTTCTTCAATCTCTCTAATAACCTAGTCATCATCCATAGAAATTTGTCAATGTGGGTAGAACTTTTGCTTTTGATAGTGGAGACATGAAAAAACTTAGAATTCCTATAACCTTCTTGCAACCACTAGATCTTGAACTTTTGCCTCCAATAGGTTTCTTCCTTGGCTATTATGGTGTGCAGTTCAACGTTAAGCTCTTTTTCTCTTTGGAATTGGGTTTAGTTCATACCCAACCTATTAATCTCTTCTTCTAAAATATCCAACTCTAATCGAATAGCTTTTATTTTGAAAAATATTTTCAAAGACCTCCATCTTCCACTTCTTGACTTCTTTCTTCATAGTTTTAAGCTTATTTATGATAATTTACATCTTAGCACCCTCGGAAGGAATACTCCACCATTTTTCAATTTCTTTATAAAAAATTAGGTGGTGTAGCTACATAAATTCAAACTTGAAAGGACCATTATGCTTTTGATCTTCCACACTACACCAAAAGAGTAGAGGATTGTGATCAGATCCATATTTAGGAAGAGCTTTCATATTAAATATGAAGTTGTTTTGGAACCAATCCTCTAAAAGAAGAACTCTATTCAACTGGACATGAATCAATTTTCTACTAGAGCGTTTGTTCATCCAAGTAAACTTGTTACCATCTAAATCCACATCAAACAGACCACCATCAACTAAAATATTTCTTAGATCCTACATACTTTCTGAGAACTCAACCGCACCCCCATGCTTCTCACGTGGATATAAGGGGGTGTTAAAATCACCCACCACAATCAATTATAAACCTCTAAACTTCTTACCTATTTATCCTAAATAAATCCATAGTTCTCTATGGGCTTTATTTGAGTTAAGGGAATATATATTAGTAATTGTTGATGTCTAAAAATGTATGCCTACACTTGCACCCACGCACAACATCAACATGGAATTCTTTCTCTCGTGTGGAACTGCCTGAGAGGAAGAAACCTCTGGAGAGAGTCGGTTCTCACAGAAATAAAAATAAAAAATAAAAATAAAACTAACCCTAAAAAAACTTTACTATCGGGAAAACATGAACAACCAACAAAAAAATGCAAACTAAAGAAAAACTTACAGCCAAGAAAATAAAAATAAAAATAGAAACTAAGAATAACCTAAACATAAAAAATAGAATTGCAAACTAAAATTAAAATTAAAAAAAATAAAATCACTACACTTACTTGTCGAAGAAATAAAAAAACATAAACTAAAAATAAATAATAATAAATACTGCAGGCCTACGGAGAAATAAAAAATAAATAAAAACTAAACCATTAAACTAATCTAATTAATAAAACTAAATAAAAACTAATCTAAAATAAAAATAAAAATTGACACTAAAGCTACTAAGGAAAAACATTTAACTAAACTAAATCTAAACATACTGGGGAAAAGGGAGAGGGAAAAAAATTGCAACAACGAAATGAAAAACAAAACTAAAATAAAAAAGTGGCTATTGCACCCAAAAAAATGGTTGACTGTTTCACCATAGTTGCATGAAGAATGGGATGCGGAAATGTAACACAAAGTGTAAAACAGTTGCAAGAGGTAAGGCAAGGTGGACCAAGGGCCAACGTAACATGCAATCCAACTATGGCTAAATATACACAACATACAACCATAATATTCCTTGATATTAATCTACCCGGACGTAATGCAAAATAGACAAAAACAACACAGATGCCACAATAATTGCATGAGATAAGGTTGGTGTGAATGAAATTCTCCCAAATGGAATTTACACACAATACAATATTTTTTGTATTAAATCCATGGGGTTACAATGTTGGCACAAAATAGCAGTGAAAACAACCCACCAGATCCAAAAGCCTGAGCCAAAAAATCTCGAGGACCAAAAGCTAATTTTACAATGTGCACACGACCTTGTTAAATAGAGCACATAATAGTTACAATTTAATTTTAAAATAGAACGTGGGAGATGGCAGTAATTAAAAATATTTACATCCTTTGGCAGTTTCTGACCACCTAGTCCCACATATAGAATGCTCCATCCTCGTTGCCAACAATCTTAAAGTCTTCAAACAGCCTACGTATATCCAATAATACATATTTTATTACATTTACAGGGGATGCTACCAAAGAATCTTCAAATTTTCTATGCAGATTAAAACATAGTAAGACTGCATAATTTTATTTTTTACCTTCTTGCTGGACTAAAATAAATCTTCTTAATTGTTTGTCCAAATCCGTAAGATTTTTCAGGTACAAAAATTTGGATAGATCACAAAAAAGAAGGCTAACAATAATAAATAATGCGAAAAAAAAAAAAAAACTATTTATTTATTTAAAACAATTTCCACTCTGCCATTGAAAACTATGAAAGTCTTCGATCAAAAAGTTATCCATGTGTGCAGTCAACCTAGGTATGTGTAGTCAAATAGGTCAATGGGAGTTAGGTGCTAGATTTTGAACAAGATTCAGGCACTGGATTTTGAATGTGAGTCACGCGCTAGATTTACAATAGGAGTCGAGCACCAGATTTACAATGGAAGTGGAGTCGAGCACCAGATTTACAATGGGAGTCAGACATCAGATTTTGAATGGGAGTCAGACATCATATTTTGAATGGGAGTCAGGCACTAGATTTACAATGGGAGTAAGGTGCCATCTGCATGTATCAATCAACCCCATCAGCTACAAAAATGAACTCGTCCACTATGTATCACTAAAATTTTGAATCTTCTAGCCATGGGTATAGGTTAATCAAGCCTATCCCAAGTGGCAATGGTTGCATGCAATCATTAATTAATTTGAGCAAGAGGATAAAAATTCATTAATATTTTGGTGACTCATAGGGGACACATACCTACAATGTGAATAGAATCCAAAATACCAGGTGGCCTTAGCTTCCATTGGGCATAGAGTCAACAACATTAACATATTTTCAAGAGATCCTAAAAATTTGCACCCAACATATTTACCACGAACCCACAGAACCGAAACACGCAGTAACAAAAGACCTTCCAAAAATTGAAATAATGGAAAGTAAGGCAAATTGGGCTTAATTCTTTCAGTAGAGTCACCAGGTACTTAAAAATTGCTTGAGCAAGCAACAGTCAAGACAAACACCAAATCTTGATTGATTTTAAACACAACATATTTGTATAGATATTTTAGAGTAAAATGTAGATCGATTCCATCGAGTGTGCCAAAACTATTGATGTCTAAAAGTGAATGCCTACACTTGCACCTGTGCACAACATCAATATGGGATTCTTTCTCTCATGCGAGACTTCCCGAGAGGAAGAAACCTTCGGAGAAAGCTGACTCTCATAGAAAATAAAAAAATAAAAACTGACCCTAAAAAAAACTTACTGCCAGAAAAACATGGATAGCCAACCAAAAATTGTAAATTAAAGAAAAATTTATAGTCATGAAAATAAAAATAAAAACAGAAACTAAGAATAGCCTAAATAGAAAAAATAAAATTGCAAACTAAAATATAAAAATAAAAATAAATAATAATAAAAAATTGCAGGCCTGTGGAGAAAATAAAAAATAAAAACTAAACTATTAAACTAAACTAATTAATAAAACTAAATAAAAACTAATCTAAAAATAAAAATAAAAACTGACACTAAAGCTACTACGGGAAAAACATTTAACTAAACTAAATCTAAACCTACCGAGGAAAAGGGAGAGGAAAAAAAAACTGCAACAACAAAATAAAAAACAAAAACAAAATAAAAAAGAGGTGATTGCGCCAAACAAAAATGGTTGACTGTTTCACCACAACTGCATGAAGAACGGTATGGGAAAACATAACACAAGCGTAAAGCAACTACAAGAGGTAAGGCAAGGTGGACCAAGGGCCAATGCCACATGCAATCCAACCAGGGGTAAATATACATAGTATACAACCATAACATTCCTTGATATTAAATCTACCCAGACATAGTGCAACACAAGTAGAAACAAACACAGATGCCAAAATAACTGCATGAGGTAAGGTTGGTGTGAATGAAATTCTCCCAAAAAAAAATACGTAGAATCATTTTTGTAGTAAATCCATGGGGTTACAATGTTGGCACAAAAATAGTAGTGAAAATAGCCCACCAAGACCTAAAGACTGAGCTAAAAAATCTTGAGGACCAAAAGCCGAGTTTACAATATGCACACGACCCTGTTAAATAGAGCACACAGTATTTACAATTTAATTTTAAAATAGAACATGGGATATGGCAACAATTAAAAATATATACATGCTCTAACTGTTTCTAACCACCCAATCCTGCAAATAGAATGCTCCATCCTTGCTACCAGCAATATTAAAGTCTTCAAATAGCCCACGTACAGCTAACACTACATATTTCATTAAATTCATAGGAGATGCTGCCAGAGAATCTTCAAATTTTCCACACAGATTAAAACACGACAAGACTGCATAATTTTATTTTTTACCTTCTTGTTGGACTAAAACAAATATTCTCGACTGGCTATCCAAATCCGTAATATTTTTTATGTACAAAAATATGGATAGCTCACAAAAGAGAAGACTAACAATAATAAATGCCAATAGAAATTAAAAAAATTATTTACTTATTTAAAATAGTTTCCACTCTGCCATTGAAAATTGTGAAAGTCTTTGGTCAAAAAGTCAGCCATGTGTGCAGTCAACCTGGGTATTCATAGTCAAAATGGTCAAAGGAGTCAAGATTTTGAACAAGAGTTAGGCACAGGATTTTGAACGAGAGTTAGGCATCATATTTATAGTAGTATTCAGGTGCCATATGCGTATATTGATCAACCCCATTAGTTGTAAACATGAACTCATCCACCATGTATCACCAAAATTTTGAATCTTTTAGTCATGGGCACATGTTGATCAAGTCTATCCCATATGGTAATGGTTGCATGCAATTGTTAATGAATTTGAGTGGGAGGCTCAAAATTCATTAACAGTAATCACAAATGAAACTTTATAATATTTAAAGCTATGAGAAGTACTATGACCTCATATTCACTTTTACCTAGTAGGTCTTCCTCATAAATATTGGAATTCCAAAGAGATATAATCTCTTCGAAGGCCCCTTTAGCTTCCTGTTGGAAGTTATTAGTAATTTTCCAAATACCTTTCTAAAATTTTAGCCAATTTATAAGATTCAATTTAGTTCTTGTAGAAGAAATAAGTCTAGTTGGTAAGAGAAAACAAGGTCCTTAACCAAACTATGTTTTCTACGGGAATTGATGCCCTTAACATTCTAGCTTAGGAGTTTCATTGGTTCCAAGGTGTAGGTTTTTCATACTTGCAAGAATAGTATGCTGAGACCCCATAGATTTCTCTTCTACTTCCCTGTACCTTTTCTCCTTGAGAGACTTCCTACCGAATTTTCTAGACTCTTCTCAACCTAAGTTAGGGGCTTTATGAGAACTCTTGGTAATTCTTATATTTGAAGTAACATAGGATGGACCTTTCTCAATAGTCTATTCCTCTACAATCTCATGAGTATCAATCTCTAATTGGTTTTTCTCATGGGAATAATTTAGACCTTCCTACCCAGTCTTCACCATAATAATATTTTATTTCTCCAAGATCAATGACAAAGTAGAAGGGATAGTCTCCATATCCACATGGGAAAAAATTGGTCCTTCCTAGGAATAGTTTGGTCCTTCTTACTCTGCCTTCACCATATTCACATCTTCTTTTACTTGAGGGTAGATTGGCCCTTCCTACCCCTCAATCATATTCACATTATCTTTCTTTAATAGTAGTGGAAATGTAGAAGGGACAATCTCCAAGTCCTCTATAACGTTATTACATTCTATGGAGCTTAAACCCAACTGCTCCATGACCCTTTGGTTTTCTTCTCCCTCATGAAATACTAAAATATAAGATACATCTATATTTTCTTGCACACTCGAGGGATTTCTATGGCTTAACTTGGGAGTTTTTTCAATGTCCTCCAAAGTTTTGTTAGGCTCTTTCACTTTCCAAATGGACTTACCCTTCCTTCCTTGCTCCTCTAGACTAATTCTATAATATTTTTTAAGGCACAGTTTTTTGGCTAGGTGACCTATTTTGCCACATCTCCAACATCCAAAAGGATTATTTTTGTAAGAAATCTCTTATGTCCAAGTACCTTTACTTGAGGTCAATTTAATAGAGCTTGGCAGATATTTGTCCGCTCCAACTAGCACATAAAGTCTAGAAAATACCATCTTCCTCCTCTCCTTAGTAGCAAAATCTAGAAATAGAAAGCTACCAATGTAGTTGCCAATAGCTTCTAAAATTTTATTTTCCTAGAACTCAAGGGTTAACACTATAATTGTAACCCAAATGGGAGTAACCTCAGTGTTTTTAGACATTGGATTGAACCCAAGAGCTGATTTCCTCAAGAAAATTCTAGATCATCCCATAAACCATGGGCCACCCAAAAAAATTGAATCCTTGTCTTCCATAGCAAAAAAGGAGGCTAAAATAAAATCTCTTGGAAGAGCTAAGAAGTCCATATTCTCTTTAACTTTCCACTTAATATTGCTCTATTTCTTAATCTGATCTATAGATGGTCTATAATGAATAAATTTACCAATCATACTATTTCTCAATCTATTTTAGGCTCTTTCTAAAATCTTATCTAGAACTTTTAGGGCCAACCCATTATCATCACTTACTAAAGGAATGAAAATCTTCTTCTCCTTTCCAACAAAGTTGATAAGTATCTTTCACTCAATATTCATAGCTCTTACTTACTATCTCTCTCAAGATAGGGACATCCAGAGTTGATTCACCTTGCTCACCATCTGAACCCTTCAACACATATCCCAAGAGGAAATTCATTAAATCTAAAGGAGACTTGGAAAAATCCTTTGTAGCACTACTAGTACCACAACTAGACATGATCAAAGGGTTACTTTAGGTTTACTAGCCCCAAATTTCTCCATATAATCTTGCTTGCCTTGATGGTTACTGGTCCCAAATATCTTCAACTAATCCTACTCGCATTTAATATTATTGACCCCAAAGACCTCCATCTGATCCAACAACTACTAATTGTGGTTCCTCTACTAAATTACCCACCACAAGGATATTACTAATAGAAACTACCTATGGTTCCACCATTCTAGTGTCCACCATAAGGATATTTCCAATAGCCACCATCAATCTATCATCACTTGTGGTTCCTCTACCATCATGGTTTCATCACCACCTATAAACTTTAATCAAAATCCTTTCCAACAACCATTGTGGTTTTGTCACCGTCTGTGGTTCCTCTAGTACCATGGTTTCTCCACCTCTATGGTTCCACCATAGCCTGTGTTTCCTCCACCACCATCATTCCTTTGCCACTAAGGTTCTATCATCACCTATAAAATTTTAATCAAACCCTTGCCAATATCCATTGTGGTTACGTTACCTATTGTGGTTCCTCCATCATTGTGGTTTGTTTGCCACTATGGTTTTTATCACCACCTATAAAATTATAATAAAAACCCTTTCCAATAGTCTTTATGGTTCTACCACTACCTATTTCACTATCATGATTTTACTACCGCCTATAAAATTTTAATCAAAACCCTTGCCAATAGCTATCATGGTTCTATCGATGCTTATGGTTCCTCCATTACCTATGAAATTTTAATCAACCCACCATGGTTCTACCACTGCCTATTCCATCATTGTGGTTATATCTATTAGAATTAAATACTAAAACATGAGCAATAATTAAATACAGAAATAAAATACAAAAGAATAATACAATACAAGAGAGACATAGATTTACATGGTTCACCCAATATGGGCTACATCCACAGAGAAATTAACTAGGCCTTTTATTTCATCCATAAAATCTTTACATACACAATCGTGCACCTCACTACTCATTGTGTTCCCCCCCTTTGGAGGGGTGTCCGAACATTCACTATTCAGTCTCTCACATCCACAAACCCTCATGCAAGTGTTGCTTTATATACCAACAACACAACAAGGGGTTTTACAATATCATGGCCACAAAACCTAGGTTTAAATATATTAACCCAAATAACATAATCCATGGGTTCAAATATATTAACCCAAATATAATAATCCATGGGTTCAAATATATTAACCCAAATATAATAATCAATGGGTTCAAATATATTAACCCAAATATAATAATCAATGGGTTCAAATATATTAACCCAAATATAATAATCCATGGATTCAAATATATTAACATGGAAAATATTCAACACATTTCCAAAACTATCACTGCCTTTAAAATTTTAATCAAAATCCTTTCCAATAGCCACCATGGTTACACCACCTACTGTGGTTTTTTCATTTTCATGGTTCATTTTCATGAGGGTAAAGCATGAGTTTTTATAAGGGGTCTCTATCCCCTTGTACTAAGTGGGATTTGAACCTTGGACCTCCCAAAGAGAGGCCAAATCCCTTACCTTTATAGTAAGCTTACAACTTAAAATTCAATGATTTTACATAGGCTTTTATGAAGAGTCCTTGTCCCCTCGTACTGAGTGGGGTTTGAACCTTGGACCTCTCAAAGATAGGTCAAATTTCTTACCATTGTATTAAGCTTATAACTAGAATATTTAGGGTAAAAATAGGATTTTTAAAGGGGTCTAGACCCCTATCAATGGGGTGGGAGTAGGAAGAATGAATCCCTATTGGCCTCTACTAGCACATAGGACATTCCTAGATACACCACATATATATAGAATGGAGGTAGGGGGAATGGAACCTGGGTCGGTCTCTACCAAGACACGGGACATTTACCATTGCACCACACCAAGCAAATAAAATATTTATGGTAAAGAAAGGAATTTTAGAGGGGCATGAACCCCTATCAATAGGGTGGTTATAAGAGGAATGAAGCCTTGTCGACCTGTACCAGCACATAGGATATTCCTAGCTGCACCACATATCTATAGGATTGAGGTAGGGATAATGGAACTTGGGTCAACCTCTACCAACACCCAGGACATTTACCACTACACCATAGAAAACAAATAAAAATATTTAGGGTAAACATAGGATTTTTAGAGGGGCCTAGACCCCTATCAATAGGGTGGGCATAGGAGGAATGGATCCCTATTGACCTCTACCAACACAGGACATTCCTAGCTATACCACATATCTACAATATGGAGGTAGGGGAATGAAATCTAGGGTGACCTCTACCAACACTGAGGATATTTACCACTACACCACAACAAGAAGATTGTGAGATTAATATAATCATACTTTTCATTCTAATTTAATTGCAATCCAAGGCAAGCATGTTGAGGGAGACATCTTTTGTGATATACCTCATGAATATATCCTTCAATATAATTTTTTCTTTGATGGATCTATCCTATGTGTGGCCCATGTTGAGTCTATTAAAAATGAAAAATATGGGTAAGTATATTTATTGTAGTTTGGTTTGTCATCAAGCCAACACTAAAACTATGATCATTATCTAAAAGAATTTGAAGGTGAGCACCCATTAATAATATTCCAAACTAAATATTGGAAGGGTTAAAATACCTTAACCAAACCTCCATAGTAGGCTGGTATACCTTTTCAACTTAATGGATGTTGATATTTTTTAGATGAAAATAGTAAAAGCTTAGGGATAGGGATGAAAGGGTTAGAAAATGAATGGATTAATGATGAACGGGTAAAGTTAATAGTATAGGCATCCATAGATAATCCTTTGACAACTTAACTTCTATAAAAAGATCTTGGGACTAACAACATTCAAAACTTTGATAATATTTAACATTAAATGTTATGGCATACTTAAAGAATTATTCCAAACATCAAGAGCACTAATTATCCAAGTTAATAGAATAAGATTAACACTCTGACTAACAGAAATAGAATTCCCATAAGCATACATACATATATGAATCATTCCAATTTGCTCTAAGTTAGCAATCCAAATTAACAAAATAAACTAACCATAGCAGCAATAGAAAAAATGACTTCATAAAGTTAATAACAACGAGTAAAGTAGACACAAGTGTAGATACAAGTCTAAGGCAAATATCCCAAGTAATGCTTATTTTATTAATTGCAAATAATGTACAACATGAGTTTAAGCAAACACTTTAAAGCTGACCATTTACAGTGAGGGTTTGACCTCTATTTATAGTTTTATAATAATTTCATTTTGAGCATTATAGGGAATCTTTACATTCTTGATTTTATTACAACTTGTCATTAATGGTGGCATCTATTGTATGTTCTTGATTAGTTACAATAGATCTTGAACCAGAGTAAACCTTTGTCATCCCTTGTTATTTTTATGCTTTTGTGGCTACTGATCTATAACTGATTTAGTTGAGCCAAAGTTTTTAGAAGCTTTTATACTGAAATCTAGTATTTCAGCTTTCATGGTGTCTGGTTTGGTCTCTTTCACTTTCTGTGACATACAACCATACAAAAATGCATTGGATATTTTAAATTCAAAAAGAATTCAATTTTTGTCATTGATTTGAGGATGAGTAACTATGATTAATTATCTTACAACTACTCTCCACCTTTATATTTCTTGAATCTGCATGAAACTAAGATTTTCTAGCTTTTAACCAATCCAACCATGGAAATAGAGAAAATCACAGATTTAGGAATTCACCATACTAGTGTGTTTATCTCACGACTACTGGAATCCCCTTTTAGCTTGATTTTCTTATTAGCTTAGTGGATTTTAGAAAGGTGGGACCACTTTTTATCTTTTCTCATTTTTGTACTAACATGAAATGAGATAGTTAGCCACGTGCACTTTTCACACTTGGACCACATTGCACATTCTAGCCACAAAATAAGGAAAATAGCATATTCGAGCCTTTGAAATACCATTTTCTCATGGTCACGCTCCATACAAATAAAGTTGGAAAATCATGCAACATAATAAGCTTTGGTCAATTTTAATATATCGATAGCAGATTCATGATATCAACATATTTAGGCTCGCACTCATATTTTTCTCTCGATCATGGTGCTAACAAATAATTACGTCGGTCCCACTTCCTTTTGTAACTTAACCCCTTTTGGAAATTTCCTTCATGGAATTGTGTTTTTCAAACGGTTTTGAGAATTTTGACCTTCGTAACCCTTCTTTCATGTGCCTTTTTTATTTTCACAATGTTAACAAAGGATTCTAGCAGTTGTTATTTTTTGCAACTTAGAACACTTCCCACCTTTTTACCATGGAATCATGTTTTTCAACGGATTTGATATTTCTCCTTAGCATTTTTCATTTTTGTGCACTTAATAAAGAGGAATGGCTAGACATAAGTGATTTTCTCATCTCTTGAGCAATTCTTACTATGGATTTACGTATTTCATTGAACTTGAGTAAATCAATGGATTTGAGCTTCTTTGCATATTTAGACGATTTTTTTTAAATTTGGGTGATACTCTAAGATGTAGCTATTTTTGGACCTACATTATTGGTTCCTCCTAGGGAATATTTCTCACAAGATGTAAGAACTCAAAGCCATATCTATTGAATTTATGTAGTCAAAATAATGAATAGAGGGATGATCATGGAATGAAATGGATTTGAACAAAAAAGAAAATATAATGGATAAGTGTAGGAAATGAATGGATGGGTAGAATAAGAGGACAAAGAAGTGAAAATGAATATGGATGAGGTAAAATAATGATAGAATACACTCCAGCTAGTAGTAGAGTATGTCTCAGATATTTCTTCCATATGATTGTTACCCGCTCAGATGCTAAAAAAATATATTCAATGGATAACGGTTCATATAGAAGCAATACAAGAGGCAAAAAATATGTGATTTATCCATAGGGAGATATGTCTCTTTTAAAGGGTCAGCCACATGACTTCTTCATACCATCCATAGGGTCATACTTTCTTTACTTTCTTGTTCTTGTTAGACCAGAATCATTCACAAAGCATGATCACCTTAGGGTCCATTTCATCTAGCCTTGTTACGGAGGTTTATTTTATTCCTTTTGACCTCCTTCTTGCTCTTCTTCTTTGGTGTTGGTATCTTCAATGTGGATCACTTCTTCAGATATAGGTTTTTCTTGATCTATCTCCTGGATCTCTTCTTCATCTTCTATCTCTTCAGATTGATTTTCTTCATCAGTTTGATCCTCCTCTTCCTCCTCTTCACTTATGTCTTCCTCACTTATGTCTTCTTCACTCAAAAGTTGGATGATATTTTCAAGAGCATTGGAAGCATCCTCCCAATATTTTTGAGGAATTCTTGGTACTACTATGATTTATTGATGAAGGTGTTGCAACCTAGACACCCTTTCATAGGAAGGTTCAGAGCCGCCATTACCAACTTTAGTTATCACATCTTTCATTTGTGTCAAATATTTGATTAATCAAACTACCTAATCTTGCTGAACTGGCTCAGGCCATCCTTCAATTTTAGACTGATCCTCCAAGATTGAGTCAAAGAGAGCCTACAAAGCTACTTCTCCAATATATTGTTGATCTTCTCCCCAGTAATTTGGAAAACCGAGTCACCTAATCTGATTCAAATTTTGTAGGATTTTGTTCATCTTGGTCTCTAATTTATCTATCAATTACCATCCTTTCATCAATAATCTATTCTTACTTAGGATATATTTGGTAATATTCTTGGTAGTACACCATTGCCTATTGGAGATGACTCTTGCTACAACTCTAAATTTTACTTTTTCTAGATTATAGATTTTCTCTACTACAATGACCTTGTGTTGAATTTCTCCTTGAACAACATTAAGGGTGTTTCTAGCACTCACTACTTCATTACTAGCTTCGTCCAAGAAGATGAAGATGGGTTTAGCTTCCAAACCCTTCTATCAAATATCTAACTAAATCTCTCTCCTTAGCTGCTTCATAGTATCTTTTGAGAACCCTATAGACTTGGCCTTCTCAAACTGTAGTTGTTGTTGCAGTTGGCTATTCTGATCAGTCAAGGCCTTAATTTGTGCTTGAGCACTCTCGACCTACTCTTTATAGTTGGTAGCCTCTTGAAACTTGTCCTACCACTTATTTATTCATTCTTGAGAGCCTTCTCTATATTTTTCTACTCCTTGAGTGAAGCTTCCAATTATTTCACCTTTCTTTCCAGCTCCTCACATATTTCCTTATAGATATCACCTTGCAAATAGATTGTATCCATATGAGCTTTGACTACAAGTTCATCCACCATAGGAAGTTGCATAATATCTACTATCTTCTCTTTTACATGATAGTCCTCCAGAGTCATATCCTTCCCAGGTTTATTTACCTTTGGAGTGATAGTCAGATTCATTCTTTTTCGAGTAGCTGGGTCTACTACGATGGTTTTTCTCTTGTAGACTACTTGCTCTGAGGGCTTTGCAAGCTACCTATTCCACCAGGTGCTTGCACTGAGTGAAAGCTCATTGACCTCCTGATAGGTAGTTATGTTAGGATTAATGAAAGGAGTAGATGAGGCCACCAAAGATGATACTAGGGAAAGGGGAGTATGGAGGGAAGCTAAAATGGTGGAGTCCTGAGGAAAAGGGGTGGATACTATAGCTTGCACCATTGAGGATGTTGGAAGGGGTGTAAACAATTATTGTCCTACTGATGAAAATGAAGATGTCATTGATGTCAGAGGTGGGCTTTGTGGAAAGGAATATGGAAGTGGGATTTATATCGAAACCAATGGAGGAGAAGGAGATTTTGATGGAAGTGGAGTGGAAGATGGTGGAAGGGATGTAATGACTTGTGGGGAGGGGGATCTTTCAACATGTTTCTTAAAAAAGGAAGGGAGAGCCTTTGGGGAACTTAGAGGAGAGTGAGTAGAAGAAGAAGGAATCAAAACCATACTTGAGTCTCTCAGAGGAGACTATTCTGCTATCTAATTTGGGTCAAGTTGCTCATCCTTGTGGAGTTTGTGACTGCTCCATTGCCTGAGATATCTGTTCTATTTCCTTTCTCATCAGCTTTCCTCTTATCTATCTCCTTTATCAGCTTAGCACTTCTCTCACTAACCTTTGGAGAAGAACTCTACTCAGTGATTATTTCCAATTTTTGTTGCTAAGGATTTACCATTGTTCTCTCTAGTAGAGATTACTGTTAGAGAGGGACATATGATATAAATCCGATTGTGTGAATTCCAGTCATAATCTCCATTTCATCTGTAGGCTCTTTGTATTTTATGGAGGATCCTTCGAGGGATAAATTTTTAGGCCTCTAGTGGACCTGAATTAACTTAGTTTGTCCTAACTCACCTCTACCTAGTCCTCCACCTTCATAGCCTATTATTTGCATCAATTGAGCACCTACTCCATATGTTTCAAGTTGCTCTATCATTGGTTGAAATGATGATACCTTTTTTTTACCTTTCCTAAAGGGGACTACCTCTATAACGACCTTCTTATGAGGAGGTGATGAAGGAGGGGTTCTAATCATGATTTCCTTTTGTTTTCCTCCTGCTTGTTTTCCACTTGATGCTCCTCCTTGACTAGTAGGTTTCCTAAAACTTAATGCAAGGAATTTCCTATTACCTCACCAAGATTTGAAAAACTGGTCATACTTTTTAGAAAACTACTTGTCCATTTTGGTGGGGTACTTGGATTTAATGTTACCTATTTCAACCCTCATTCTCCACCATTCAAACATTTTACTAGAATTCCATTCTTCTTTCTCTTTCTTTAACATACCTTTAACCTTTTCTTCATCATAGAGATGTTCGTTATCATTCTCAAGGGCATAATCTACAATGTGGTCATAGAAATCTCTCCAAGGTGGCAAAGCCTCCATATATTTAACATCCCATTCTAATTATGAATCCTCTTTATTATTTTTAAACTTTTCAATATGTGGCCTGAGAGTCCTTTCAAATTTTGGGGCCTTCTTACCGAAACTTGCTAGCTTTTTTGTGAATTTGAGATCTGGGTCATACCTCCATCTTTGTGGGAGCTCTACCAATCCCAATTTTTGCATATACATTGTAATGCTCTTATACTACCCCTTCTTACTCACTATGATTTCTCCTTTAACAAATGGATAGATGCAGGTACCTTTCTTGCCTTACCCTATGATGTATATGACATTAATGTAGTCTATTTGGTGATAGTATTCAAGAGAAAACAATCTTTTAGTGATGTAGTGTGGCAATAAAAAGGGTTTCTCAGTGAAACCATACAAATGAATCACTATCCCCTCTATTAAGATGTACCAGTCACCTTCTTCTACTCCTTTAGTCTATAACATCTCTACTGCCAAGGTAGGAAATCTAGGCATTTGACCATTAATCAACTTCAAAGCGAGCCCTAGGAATTCTCTATTAAAATCATAATAGGAATCGACTTTGCTAAGCGCTTTAGTCCATTCATAGATAAGATGGGCAGTTCCATCTTGGTGGGTAAGTTTGACCTCTATCCATGGCATGTTCTGGTTGAATAAAATATAGGAAAAGCCAAGCCAAATGGGAGCAATACCTAAAGTAGACTTTATCTTCATCCTTATGCAATTTCTTCAAATGCTCATGAATCATAAGGGCTAGGTATTTGGGTCAGTCAAAAAATAATAGATGATTATTCATCTACGTTGGGTCATAGTTATTGGGGTTTGAAATATAGTGAGCAATGGCTATTTTCCAATGGTAGATACTTCTATCAATGGAAAAACCTCCTATTACAGCCAAAATTGAATACAATTCAGGATTCCCAAATTCTTTGAGCTTAATAGGGGTTTGTGGTAAGGCATTGTTGCTCAATTTCCTTCTTAGCTGGCTAGATACCCAATTCAAGAAATTATTTCTCCCCTTTGTATGCTTATTAAGTGCATAGTAGCTAGCTTGTTCTTTCTAAGTAAATGACTTTGTCCTTACATTTGGTTTTATGCCCAAGGCAAAAGCATTATTGATAATTTTAGCATTTAGATGCATTAGGGTTTTACCCTCAATACTTTGCAGTCTTCTCTGATTAGGGTCATAATTCCTTGCTATTGCTAAAATCAATTCAAGGCAAGGATGTACAAAATTACATATGTAAAAATAAAGAAGAGAGCTAACCACAATGGCACCTAAGATTGATGGTGAAATACCTTGGGATACTCTCTTTTCTGCATCTATTCTCATTTGTCCCCTCTCCTTCCAAGTCGTGATTGTATCTCCTATCTTTCTTGTAGCATCTTGGAAGTAATTTTCACTCTCACTTTCACTTACAATGCTTTTCTTAGTAGCTAAAGATGAGGAAGTCATCGATACCTTAGAAAACAACCTGCTAAAAATATTCGGGAAGAGGATGCACTTTAACAACTCTAGAATTCACTCTTTGTTCTACACTACTTTGCTTTGAATACTGAATGAATGGTAAAAATGAATGTTGGCTATTGTTGCTAAACATATAGGTTCTCTAAGGTGTGTGCCATAAATGCAATGGTTGAAATGTTTATTCGATGTCCCTACATTTTGCATGCAAAATCCAGATGGTGCATCCTCGATAAGCTCTTTTTTATATAATTGGTTTGTGCTCACTGTTGGCTTACCACCTTTCAATTTGATTTAAACTTTTTCATTCACATAGGACAATCTATTGAAGACTAATGACTATAAGACTTCAATGAAAAGTTTTTTATTTTCTTTTCGTAGCCTGAGATCATCTTACAATATAAGCTTTGGCTCATGGCCATGGGAAAAACTCACCACCATGGTTAATTTCTTCATTTTAACTTTTATTTTCATTAAAATAAAGTGCTAAAAATAAAAAATATTTACAAGGTATGATACATATAGTACAAAGTGAGAAATTTTTACTTGAAATATAGCTTGAGGTGGTACCCATTAACTAGGATCGGCAACAAATTTCCACTCTGATCTTGAAGTTGGAAGGCATTGTTTTGTTTGACCTCAGCTACTTCAAATGGACCTTCCCATAATGCATCAAATTTTTGGTGTTTTCCAGGTTTAGCTTTCTCTGCATTCCATTTCAAAACTGAATCTCCAACTTTAAATTTCCTGCAAGTTGTCTTTTTGTCAAACCAACTCTTTATCTATGCCAAATGCTTTTGAAATTGCTTATAGACCTCATCCCTCTATTCCTCTACTTGCAACAATTGAATTAGCCTTTTTTTATAGGATCTTCATTATCAGAGTCATCATAGCTGATTAATTTTAGGGCTGGTATCTCCAAGTGTGTAGGGAGCACAACTTCTTTTCCATACACTAGAGCATATGGAGATGTCCCTATTGATTTATTCATGGTGATTTTGTCTTCCCATAGGACCTGGTTCATAAGCAAATGCCAAATTCTTTTATTATCTTCCAAATATCTCTTTAGCATTCTGAGTAGGTTCTTGTTGGTTGATTCTACTAAGCCATTCCCTTATGGATAATAGTTAGAAGAATTTTTTATACAAATGCCATACTTGCTAGTAAAATCAATGTATTTTACCCCTATGAAATATGGGCCATTATTGCTCACCAAATATTTAGGGATGCCAAACCTGGTAATCAAGCTTTCAATAAATTCAATGACTACCTCCTGATCAGAATTTTTGGTTAGGATTGCCTCCACCCATTTGGTAAAATAATCAATTGTAGTCAAGATGTATCTATGCTCTACTAAAGAATTAGGGTTAACCTCTCCTATAAAATCCAAACCCCACTGTTGGAATGGTTGTTCTACTTGAATTGGTTGAAGGGGAAATGATGCATTCCTATTCCTCCCTACATATCTCTGATATTTGTCACATGCTCTAGCAATTTTGAAGGTATCAGAGAAAATAGTAGGCCAATAATAACCAACCCTTATAATTTTTAATGCAGTGGTCCTACCTAAATAGTGGCCTCCTGATAACCCCTCATGGAATTCTTTCAAGATATTCTATTTTTGGTCTTCCCTGACACATCTTAAGAGGACTCCATCTAGGTTCTTCCTATATAGTCCTTCAAGCAACAACACATAGTTTAGGGCTTGTAGCCTATACCTCCTTCTCTATGAAGCATTAATATCTAGAGGACATCTTCCTATTTGAAAGTAGCTTATGAGCTGATCAGTCCAATTTGTTCCTTCTACAGGAGTGTCATTATCTTGCTCTGATTTAGGGATCTGGCAAACTACTTATTCTTTGTTAGATTTAGTACCTAACTCTTGGCATAGTGCTCTTCCTCTGACTAACTTGGTGGGATGGATTTCTATGTCAAATTCTTGGATCTTTGTGATCCATCCTGCTCTTTTCTCACCAAGCTCACCTTGCAGGATAAAAGTTTTGACATTTGGGTGGACCACATATATCAAAGTTTTGCTTTGAGCTAGATATTGTCTAAATATTTTAGTGATTTCATGACTACAAACACTTGTCTCTCTATGAATTTGTACTTCATATGATATTCATGAAGAGTCTAGCTCCAAAATAATATAGGGTGTTCATTACCTACCTCATCCTTTTGAGTTAATACAGCAGCATAACTTTCTTCAACTCCATAAGCATATAAGATAAAATATTTATTGAAATTAGGGTTCACCAATACTAGAGTAGTAGCAATAGCTTGCTTAATCAACTCAAATGCTTATCTCCTCTTGTTAGTCCATTTGAAATCAATATTCTTCTTGAGCTAAATTGGCTTAATGATATGAGAAAAATCTGAGATAAATTTTCTAACAAAGTTGATTTATCTGAAGAAATACTACAAAGCTTTCTTACTCATTGGAAGAGGAAGGGCTAATATTGAATTTACCCTATCTGGATCAATAGACATTCCCTAATCTGACACCACATGCCCCAACAACTTCCCCTCATGAACTACAAAGATAGATTTCTTTGGATTCAAAGATATACCAAACTCTTTGTACTTCTGAAAGACTTGTTCAAGATGCTTGAGGTGTTCCTACTTCTTGTGGGAGAAGACTATCATGTCATCTAAATATATCAAAATTATTTTATTAATAAGCTCTCCAAAAGCATAATCCATGGCCCTCTAAAAAGTGGCACCAACATTGGATAAACCAAATGGCATTCTTTGATAGGAAAAAGTGCCCCACTTTATAGTGAAAGTAGTTTTGTATTGGTCTTCATATTTTACCCAAATATGGTTATACCTAGAGAAACCATCTAATAGAGAGTACCTTTCTACCCTAGCCACCATTTGTAGAATATGATCAATCTATGGTAAAGGGTAATGGTCCTTGAGGGATGCTTGATTTAGGTTTCTAAAATCTACATAGAGATGAATATCTCCATTCTTTTTCCTCATTGGCACTAGATTAGCAACCCACATGGAGTGCTTTATTAGGTATATGATCTTTGCTTTTAATAACTTCAGCAATTCTTGCCTCATAATCACTTCAATTTTTGGATTTATAGGCCTTTATTTCTATCTAAATGGCCTGGCATCTGGTACCAACTCTATAGTATGTTGGATGATACTCTTATCATATACTTTCAAGTCATCATAAGTCTAGGCTATTATGTCTTGGTACCTAAGACACATAGTTTTAAATCCTTCAACCTCACTCGTAGTACATTGAATACCAAGATTTAATTTTTTTTTTTTTTTTTTTTGTTCCCCTATAAAACCTCCCCCCTTCTCCCCTTTTTTTTTTTTTCTCCCCCAATATAATTAAAAAAAAAACTTCTGGGGGGCACACCCCCCTGTGGTTGTTTTTTTTTTATTTTTTTGTTTTTTGTTTTTTCTCCATATCTAGAGATATTCTCTCCTCTCAAATAATTAGCCTCCTTTAAATCAATAATCTGCTCATCATTTTCAAACACTTGCCAGAATATTTGTCTATCTGGTACCAATGGTCTAAAAACAAGCTTAACCCTTTTACTCTTACTTGATCCATAATCTACAGATGGAGAAAAATTAGATCCTTTGATAGCTAAAGTATCTAACAAAATATTTTATTGTTTGGGAATAACATGTAAGTTCAAGGTATCAAAAGATTCCATCAAGTCCCAGGCTTTGTTCCTATAAGCCTTCAAGTAATGGTGCTTGTTGTTAAATATTTTTATGACTTGATTTACCACTAGTTCTGAATCACCATAAATGTCTAGCATCTTAATGCCCATATTTTCTACTTGCATCATTCCTAGACACAAGGTCTCATATTCGATGGTATTGTTGGTGCAAGACCAAGTCAATCTATAAGAAAAATTTTAACCCCCTCTGAAGGAGACTTCAAAACTACTCCATATCTAGCTCCATTCTTGCATCTTGCTCCATAAAAATGCATTGTCTAAATTTTTTATTCTCTTAATGATTGATTAGATATGGTGAGGATTTTTCTATCTAATTTGGATGAGATGTTATATGTGCCCATTCCTATCTCAAGTAGGCTAAGATCATCCTTGAAAGGTAATCCATATTCAACTTCTAAATCCTCTAGGAGTTCCACTAACTCTGGCTCTTCCATTACTGAGTGGTTATACATATCCTCCTCAATTTTTTCAATATGATAAGCCACTAGATTTTTAGGAGTTAACCTTATCCTCTTACCCTTGTAAGGGATCATCATGCCAGAATAGTCTAAATACATGTAACCCCCTAGCTTGGTAGTGAATTCTCTAGAAATATATAATCCAAAATAAGGCTCAAGGTCCACCACCATAATTTCTTGCACAATAGTAACCTCTAGAGCCCTATGTAGTCTCATTAACACATCTTTTATGACCCCCATAGTTTTGATTGGAGTCCCATCAAGTTGTAAAACTCCTTGGCATGAACATGTGTACTCCATTCTTATTTCATCACAAACTACCTTAGGCATGATAGTAGTGGAAGCCCCTAAATCTATCATACAATTATGTACTATCCACCCTTCCATTCTAAGGGAAATGTAAAATGGTGGAGGCTTATTCTTTAGAGTGGTTGGAGATATTTTCTCTTGGTCATGAGCTAGATTAAACACAATGGTGGTCTCCTTTTGGGAATTCTTGCTCAAAGAAGCTTTTAACAAATCAATTTGACCAGGAAGAAACAATGTGTCATAGAGACTTGCTCTAGATGGAGTTCTTTTCAACTCTTCAACTATATTGAAATCAGATTTTTCTAAGGAGAACTTTTCATGTTTCCTCTCTAGTTCACCAAATTTTCTTCTGTACTATTGAGTAACTTCAAGTCTTTGCCTTTTGGTGATAGAGGGGAATTGCAACTTCTCCCTTACTTCATCTTTAGAGATTGACTATCCTTTATCCTTTTTCTCCTTGCTTTGGAGCACTCTGATGCTTCTCTTGCTTCCTAGGAGCTGAATATTTTTTCTCATCAATCTATGGAACTAGGAACTTATCCTTATTTGGTAAAGGTTGTTCTCTTTTTCTCTAAGAAGGCACTTGGAAAGAACCCATTTTCTATGGTTCTACCTACAAAGGTTTCTTACCAGATCTAGTCAACATAGTGATAGATTATTATTTAAAAGAGTAGGGTTCATACATAACCTATTCAAGCTACCATAACATGTTGACTCTTCCCTTTTGATTCCTCTCAACTTTCTCCATGGCTTGTTGCACATGGTGTTGGTACATTACACAAGTATCAGAATCATGAGGGTCATTATAGACTAGGTACCAAACATTAACCAAACTAGTTTCAATGGCTAAATCTTGATCCTCTTTATTTGTGTTGACCCTAGGCCCTATGTTGCCACTAGTATGCGGGTTTTTGGTCTCTGTTAATATATGGAAATATCCTCTATTGAGACCTTTCCATTTCCTTTTTTTCCATGGCATTCACCTTGTTGTTTATTGTTTTCAAAGTATTTTGAATATCTAACAATAGAGTTGAATCTTGGGAATTCTGAGTTGGGAGAGGGAGAAAAGGGACTAAAGCTGGTGATGGTTTGGGAGGAGGAATTAGGAGCCATTTGGGGTAGTGATGAATATGGAAGTGGGGGATCCATGAATGAGGATGTCATTGTTCTAACTTGGGGTGTAAACTAAGGGATTTTAGAACAATAAGGCATGACTATCTTTGGTGGAAGTCTTCCTACAACTATTAGAATAGTTTTTGCATGTATAGCTGCATGATAAACCTGAGGAAAGGAATTTATACCTAACTATTGGGTTTGCAAACCTAGGTCTGATCCAAGGGCCCTAATGTAATACATGAAAAAGGAGAGGAGTTGGTCTTGATTTAGGAGGAATTCTTTTCCATGTCCTACTAAACCTCAAATTAAAGTTAGAGACTAACTCCTATGGATGTTTTTGCATAGTAGTAAATTGATTCAAAAGTGAGAAGGGGTCTACTGACTCATTAAACTCTTCCACAAAGGGACCAAATAATTCAGCCCATGAATGAATTCTCTTATCTCTTAGGGTTCTAAACCAATGAAGGGTTTTACCTCTAAAGGATAGGGCTAAAAACCTAACAATAACATCTTCATTCCTAATATTGTGGATAGCTACTAGATTTAATATATCTTGACAGTGCTCATAAGCAATTTTTCTAGAACCATCATAAGTGGGTATGGCTTTGGATGTAGCCTGAGGGATATCATGCATCTGAGGGAGTCCCAAAGGACCAAAGGTATCCCAATCAGGATAACTTTGTGTAGCTTGATTTTGATTCAGATTTAGATTTAGATTTTGAGCCATGTTTACTGGGGTCTTTTGTAGGGTTGGTTTTGGGGGAACCCAATGATTAGAATTTATTGGAATTTCTTCAGAAGGTGAATCTAGAGATAGGCTTCTTGTATGTCTTGATCTTCTAGATGATAGCTCAAATAATAGTATAGGATCTTGGCTATTCCTAGCAAATGACCTAGTAAACATGAAAAATGGGCCACTAAAAGGCTTTCCAGGTTCTTGAATTTCAAGGAGTCACCAAGTGAATTTGGTTTCACCACTTAATGAGGTCAAGACAATTCACTAAATCTTGATTCCTTCAAGGCAAAGATAGAAAATATTTAGTGGGTAAGTGAATACATCATGAATCAATCCCACCGAACGTGCCAAAGACTGGTATGGTCTAGTTTGTCATCAAAGTTGAACCTTGAACTACGACTATTATCAAAAATATTTTGAAAGCAAGCACTCGCTAGTCGCAGTCCAGACCAAATATTGGAAGGGTTAAAATACCTTAACCCAACCTCCAGAGTAGGCTAGTATACCTTGTCAACTTAATGGATGTTGACTCTTTTTAGCTCAAAATAGTAAAATCTTAGGGATAGGGATGAAAGGGTTAGAAAATGAATGAATTAATGATGGATGAATAAAGCTAACAACATAGGCATCCACAAAGAATCCTCTAGCAATTAAATTCTAGAAAAAAATGTCTGGGACTAACAACATTTAAAACTTAGCAACAATCTTTAACATCAAACGCTTTTGGGCATACTTAAAGAATTATTCCAAACATCTAAAGCACTAATAATCCAAGTTAATAGAATTATATTAACACCTTGACTAAAAAAATAGAATTCTCATAAGTATACATACAAGTATGAATCATTCCAATTTGCTCTAAGTTAGAAATCCAAATTAATAGAATAAACTAACCATAGCAGTAGTAGCAGAAATGACTTCACAAGATTAATAACAACAAGCAATGTAGACACAAGTTTGAGGTAAACATCCCAAGTAATGCTCCTTTCATTAATTGCAAAGAATGTACAATAATAGCACAAGAAAATACTTCATATATGACCCTTTGAAATGAGGGTTCGACCTCTATTTATAATTTTACAATAATTTTATTTTGAGCATTACAAGGAATCTTTTAAGTTCTTGATCTTCTTGCAACTTACCATTAATGGTGGCATCTAGTTGCATCTTCTTGAATAGTTACAATATATTATGAGTAAATTCAACCTTTGTCATCCCTTGTTCTTGATATGCTTTCATGGCCACTTATCTATAACTAATTTAGTTGAGCTAAAGTTTTTGTAAGCTTATGTACTGCAATTTGGTGTTTCAGCTTTCAAGGCATCTAGCTTGGTCTCTTCTGCTTTTTGTGACATACAATCACATGAAAATGTATTGAATATTTTTAATTCAAAAAGGATTCAATTCTTGTTGTTGATCTAAGGATGAGATGTTGTGATTAATTATCTCATGACCACTATCTGCCTTTGTATTTCTTGAATCTACATAAAATTAAGATTTTTTAGCTTTCGACCAATCCAACCACAAAAATAGGAAAAGTCACAAATTTAGAAATTCATCATGCCAATGTGTTTATCTCATGGCCACTGGAATCCCCTTTTAGATTGATTTTCTTCTTAGCTTAGTGGATTTCAAAAAGGTGGAACAACTTTTTATCTTTTCTCATTTCTGCACTAACATGAAAGGAGACAGTTAGTTGCATGCACTTTTCACACTTAGGTCATCTTGCACATTCTAGCTATGGAAATGAGTAAAATAGTGGATTTGAGCCTTTGAAATACCCTTTACTTGTGGCTGCACTCCATACAAAGAAGGTTGGAAAATCACACATTAGAAATGAGGAAAATAGTGGATTTGAGCCTTTGAAATACCCTTTTCTTGTGGTTGCACTCCATACAAATAAGGTTGGAAAATCACGTGTCATAATAATATTTGGTCAACTTTAACATATTGGTAGTAGATTTGCGATATCAATGGATTAGAGCTCATGCTCATTTTTTACTCTCGATCACGATGCTAATAAATAATTATGTCGATTGTGCTTCCTTTTTTAACTTAACCCCTTTTGGCAATTTCCTCTATGGAATCATGCTTTTCAGTAGTTTTGAAAACTTTGACCTTAATGAACCTTATTTCACACATTTTTTTGATTTCCATGATGTTAACAAAGGATTCTAGATATCATGCTTCTTTTTTGCAACTTAGAACACTTCCCATATTTTTACCATGAAATCATGCTTTTTTAGTGAATTTGATATTTCTCCTTAGTGTTTTCCATTTCTACATGCTTAAGAAAGAGGAATGTCTAGTCGTGGAACATAAGTTATTTTCTCATATTTTGAGAAATTTTATCGTGGATTTACGTTTTTTAGTGGACTTGAGGAAATCAATGGATTTTGGCTTCTTTGCATACTTAGTCGATTTTTACAAAATTTGGGCTATACTCTATTATGTAGCCATTTTTAGCCTACAATATTTAACTCCTGAAGATCTTGAACAATTAGAAGTTCTATTTTCCCCACTTCATTATAAGGATGAATAATATATCCTCATTGAAGAAACCATAGACATTAATATTAGAACTATAGATAGTCCTAAAATTCTTAAATTGGGATAAACTCTCACCATTAAAGAACAAGAAAAATTAAATAATATTTTAAAATAATTCTAAGACATTTTTTCTTGGTCATACACTAATATACCTAGGTTAGATCCCTCTCTAGTGATGCACCAACTAGTGGTTTGATCAAATGCTAAACTTGTTAAACAAAAGCCAAGAAAAATGCACCCTAAAGTTGCTTTGTTAGTCAAAGAACTCCAAAAGCTTCTTGATGTTATTTTCATCAAAATAAGGGTTATGCATAGCGGTGAATTTTCACAAATTGGATGAATAATAGGATTTCCAAAATTGGAAATTGTAAAATATGAGGACCCTCAACGTCGGCCCATTCGCCTGAAATTTTTAGGACCAATTTTTTCTTAGGGTCAATTCACCACAATATATATCCAAACATAGGCATATTTGTACTTTTTGGAAATATCTTTTTGAGCCTGATCTAATGGTGGTATTTTTATGAAGTTATAAGGTGATTTAATAGGTCAAAATTTATCCCAAATATGACCTTACTTTTTAGGGCTTCAAATACCCCAAATTTTGGTGTGAAGATGATTGATTTTTTTTCTTAGGATTCACCTTGATTTGCCTTGATTTAGATTAGGATTTACCATTTTTTTACAAGTACATTTCGAGTCCAACCCCTTATGCATAACTATGCATAAAAGTCATCCATTATTCTAATTGAATCT
Organism: Wollemia nobilis; assembly: GCA_028583015.1. Classification (NCBI taxonomy): domain Eukaryota; kingdom Viridiplantae; phylum Streptophyta; class Pinopsida; order Araucariales; family Araucariaceae; genus Wollemia; species Wollemia nobilis. Next base: position 7,761,595 of record JAQPPZ010001361.1, read on the forward strand.
CCAATTATAATACTAGTTGCCAAGAAAGAAGACATAATCAAAATATGCATTGAATGTCAAGATATTAATATTATGTACCCCAAAGACAATTTTTCCCTACCTAATATTGATATAATTTTAGATTTCATAGCTAAATGTGGAATTTTATCTTTAATGGATGGTTCTTTAGGCTATAACCAAATCAAAATTTCTCTTGAAGATCAATCTAAAATTGCCTTATCACTCCTTGGGGAACCTTTTTCTATCAAGTTATACCTTTTGGTTTAAATATTGTAGGTTCCACCTATCAATGGGCTATGAAATACATATTTTATGATTTAATGTATGACACTATGGAATTATATGTGCATGATCTCCTTGGTCACTCCATTAATCATAAAACTCATGCACAATACCTAAGGCATATCTTTGAATTATTAAGAGAATACAAAGTCCACCTTAATCCCTCTAAGTGTGTATTTGGAGTCACATATAGCAATCTCTTAGGATTTATTGTGTCTATAGGATGCATTGAAGTTGATGCAACCAAGATTTTATCTATTATAGATATGCCTCCCCTACACAATTTGACTAAAATAAATAGCTAGCAAGGAAAGCTTCAAACCTTTATGTGTTTCATCTCTAAACTAGTTAATAAATGTCAATTCTTGTTTAAGCTCCATCATAAGAATATGGAATGTAGATGGGGTGATGAGTGTCAAAAAGCTTCTAATGAAATAAAAAATATATTACATCCTATCTCATCTTATAGCACCCAATCTAGAAAAAGAATTATTGCTCTAAATATTATTTCTAGAGGACAAGCCTTAGGGGCTATGTTAGCCCAACATGATGATAAAAATAAGGAAATTATAAATTGTTGTGTAAAAGAGCATGTAAATTTGTGATCATTGATGATATCTTATATCAATGATTCTTCAATGAAATTATCTTACAATACCTTGCTCTCAATGAATCCAAAAAAGCCCTTCATGAAGCATATAAAGGGTCATGCAATGGTCATTTTAGTGGTAATGCAATTGCCAAGAATCTCCTTTGCATAGGGTATTATTGGCTTTCCATGGATAAATATGCATGTGATTGTTTGGAACTATGACAAGTGTCAACATAATGAAAACATTATTCATGAACCTTCACAAAATATTCAATCCATTTCTTCCCCTTGTCCCTTCTCTATGTGGGGTCTCAACATCATTGGAAATATTAGCATTGTGTCTTTTTATGGCCATAAGTTTATTACCATAGCTATAGAATATTTCACTAAGTGGGTAGAGTTCATGTCGTTATCCATTATAAATAGAGTTTAAGTTTTCAAGTTCATCCTTAATCAAACCCTTTGTAGATATGGGATTTCATCTGTCATAATTTTAGATAATGAAACACCTTTTAAAAATAAAAATGTTAGCAAAATTTATATTAAGTATAAAATTCAACATAAATTTTCTACTCATTACCTTCAAGGGTATGGCCAAGGAGAAGCCTCTAGTAAAACCTTAATAAAAATACTCAAGAAGTTGGTTAGCAAGAGCGGTCATTATTGGCATCTTCAAATTTATCCCTCTTTATGGGCTTATCATATCAGTGTGCATATGCCTATGGGAATGACCCCATATTTCCTAGTATATTGGATTAAATTCATCTTCCTAATTGAGCTTGATATTCTCTCCTTGTGTATCTTGTTGCAAGATGCCTTGATTGGCAATGAGAATTTCCTTACCCATATAAATTAATTACAGTTGCTTGATGAAAAGCACATTAATGACTTAGAGCACCTTTGAGCCTATCAAAGTAGGCTCAAGCATTACTAAATTAAGAAGGTACATGATCATTCTTTTTAAATAGGGGACCTTGTCCTTAAGAAAATCAAAATAATACCAATGGTTGAACTAATTTAAAATTTGATCCTAATTGGTTAATCCCCTTTGTCATTACGACTAATTTTATCTTGGGAGCCGATCATATAGCAACCTTAGATGGAAAATATATTAAATAATATATTATTATTACACATCTTAAGAGATACTATCCATGATTGTGTGATTTCTCACTTGCATCATGACCTTCTCTGAATCTTTTGGAATATGGACAAGGGATTGAGGTCTTGATAATATGATATTCAACTAGTAGTCACCATTTGCAAAACCATTGTTCTTCTAAACACTTCAACTTCTTCATCAATTTTCCATAATATTCAAAGAGCCAGTTCTTATTCATATTATTTCAAGTCCTTTATTTTTTCTACCATATTCCCAAATATTCCTTTTGTGCCAATCTACATTAACTTAATTAATCATATTACATCTTACTTTTCATACATGCATGATTGTTTTCTCCTACACAAATTGATTGACATCTTTCTTTGCATCTATGCTTGATATATACCACATGACTACTTGACATATACATGTATGCATATTTTTCTTGCTCATATAGAATTTTGAGGATTTTAAAATGAGGTAATTATGACAACTAGTTAGGCTAGCTCATATACATTGCACTTGCACTAGGTCACTAATGTTTATCAAATCCCCAACCCTAGAATACTACCTTTGATTTTTTTTCTATTTTCTTTCCGGGATGCTAAGGCTAACCTAAGATATATGGGTAATACTGTGCTGGTGGTATTGATTTCTTTTATTACATTTTGCATTTGCATGATTATTTGCATTGGTAGTTGGTACACTTCCCCTACCTCACTTTGACATTTTTTTCCTTATTTTGTTATCTTTTCTTCACTTTGCATCTCTTGGATCCCTCACAATATGACATGAAATAAATCTTCTTCAACATCAAGCACAATTCCTAGAATGATCGATTTGTCTCCTATTTCTAGCGTGCCATTATATGTGAAGTATCATCCTTACTTCCACCTTCGTCTGACCCTTCCTCTTATCCACTTCTCCAATACCAAGAACTTTGGATTATATGATGATATCAAATGATGATCCTATTTAGGATATGTATTTCCCATCCCTATATCCCTATATTTCTAATGGCTAGTGGATCCACTATCTCCCATTGGTATTGATAACTTGAGTAAAAATTTAAACTTAGCTAAATTTATCCCCCTTCATTTGAATCCTTTTCCATTTTTAATCATGCCTTATAGCTTATCACATTGGGTGGTGGATCATGGCTCATAATATTTTGGCTTATATATACATATTACTACATTTATGCCTATAAGAGGACAATGACACTAGGATTCATCACCCTATTCTTCAGGCAATCACTGCAACCAATATTTTCACTTGTATATCTCTTAACCTTGAAAGTATACATATTCTCCTTTTCGTCAAGTTAAGGGATATACACTAATATTATTTCTTATTTTTAATTTCTTCTCTATTTATTTTTAATAGCTCCTAATAAATTTGGTGAGATGTCCTATTATTTTTACTAATCAACATGAGTACATCTAGTCTTGTATTTGTTTTTGGGTGTAATATGGCACCTCTCTTGGTTGGTTACGATATGGTTTGGAATCACCTTATTCCTTCATAATTGGTCATAGCCTATTTTCTCTTATTTTTTCCTTCCTCACTTAGTATTAAATTATGATTCCTCATTTCATTGTATGCACATATATCACTCATCACATTTGTGTCAATAACTGAACATATGACCTCTAAACCATCACCCCATTTACTCTGTTATCATTTCTTTTATTCTTCCACACAACTCATTTGTGCCACTACATATTAAATTGTTCTTTTTTATTCTATCCAATAAAACTCTCCCCTTGTCTCTTTTTATATTTCTTCTTCTTATGCATCTTTTGATCATCCTTCCTAAATTATCATAATTCACTAGGCTTTTATTGATCGATCACTTTTACGTGCTATACAATCAATAAAATAAGGATACACTATGATAACATGTATGAATAGTCAATTGATTTGTCTATACCTTCTCCTTTCACTTTAATACCTTGTTATTATTTTGGTATCGAGGTGTACCTATAGGATAGGATAGATGCCATATTAATACCATTGTATAATGTTCATGTGACCATTGGTTATTCTACAAGTGTTTCTTGACTATTAAGATGTTAACCAAAAAAAAAATATTTTTTCTATTCTCATGTTCTAGTGCTAACAAATGCATGGGGGAAGGGTATGCTTACCTCTTAATGTTTTCCTCATGTCATGTAATTTTAGGTTGATAGATATGTTTTCCCCTTTGCATAATTAATTTGCTTTTGTAACCTATTTCTTTATCCTTCTCAAGATCCTATGCTAATTAGGGAATGAGGGTAGGATATACTTACTTCTTAGAATTTATGCTTAATCATAAAATGTTAGGTTGTTTGTTATCTTTCCAGTATCTCCTATTTACCTTCTACATGATTACCTTTATCTACCATTCATTCTAGTGGGTTGGAACTCATTACCTCTTATGATTGATTTGCATATCTACATATATATATCTAAAGTTGATGAATTCCAACTGCTAAAAATCTTATTGTATCTTACCTCATATATTTTTTCCTTTCACTCTTCCTTATCTCTCTTTACTCCTTAATAATTAAATATTGTATAAATATCTTGCACATATTTTGTACATATATTTTATATATCTATTGTGAATATATTGTAACTTTTATAAATATAGTGTACATAGTATAGGTACATAAATATAAACCTTAACTAGTTGTTTATCATATAGGCCTTCATTGGTCGCTATCCATTATACATAGCTACTATATTATATACATATACATAGACCTTAACTAGTCACCTCTTTGCTCACTTTAGACCTTGATTGATTATTGCTCATATAGGCCTTTACTAGTCATTGTCCATTATACATAGCTACTATATTGTATACATATACATAGACCTTAAATGGTCGCTACTCATATATGCCTTCATTGAACATAGTCCATTGTATATAGCTACTATATTATACAAACATACATAGACCTTAATTGGTCACTAATTTATGGGTCATCATTGACCATTAACCATATTACGTCTTAACTGGTCATGGACCAATACACATAGCTATTATGTGTAGGCCATATCGGTAATTATATATATAAATATTGGTTTATATATTGAACCGTCATCTTATTTTCTTAGGTATACATTGGTCTTGGTCACATTGGTCCCATGCAATCTATGTTTATCAGTCACATTGACTAGGCATCTGTTCATCTCTTTCAACCAATTTATAGATTCTTATTTCCTATTTTTCATTTCTACTATTTTCTTTATCATTCCTAACTCATGTCTAGTCATCATAATAAATCAAAATTGTCAAATAGTTAAACATATATTAGCACACATTCAATCAATCATAATCATAACCAAAATATCTCTCATATCTCAAAATTCAATGGTACATCATGTTTGATTTATCAATGTGTCACAATCCAAAATTGACACACTCATCCATCCTCTCTATCCCTCCTAGGAAGTGTGCCATAATCTAAAATTGGTACATCATCCTCTATCCTAATCCTATAAGCTAGGCTTTCTTGCTCCTCTCACCAGTGGTAATCATGGTAGTGGTATGTTCATAGACTGGAAAATAGTCCTTATTATATGTGACTCTAGCTTTCTGATTTATGGGATGGTGGTGATGCTTACGTCTACCCCTCAAGTATAGCATTATGATGCAATTATTAATAGCACATCATCCATTTTCCTATCACCCAAGCCTTATCCTATGTCTATACCAACTCATCTAGTAGGACCATGATTGCTTGGAACTATGGGTCATCAATCTCAACTACAATGCCCTCTACCCTAGCCTATTTCCTCATCTTTTACAATCTAGCCACATCTCCTCAATTTAGTCTACCTCTACTCAATTCACATCTTGATATTTAATTAGTTGGTCATACCTATCTTCCACATAATTCTGCTTAGTAATGATTTGGTCAATGATACACCTTTTCTCTATTAGCCTATGGGTTTGGTTTGATAGTATGTTATCCCTCTCTACTATCAACCCATTCACCTATTGATGCAGGAGCATCCGAGGGCAGCAAAGCAATCGAGCATCAACCAAATTTTTTTTGTGTGTTATTTTTTTTTCTAAGTGTTGCAAAGAAAAGAAAAATATGTGTCGCGATATCGCGACACAAAAAGTGTCGCGATATCGCGACCAAAACAGAAGATAGGGGAGCAGCGGACAGAATGTCGTGATTTCACGACATGTCATGATTTCGTGACATGTCGCGAAATCGTGACCCAAGGCAGGGAAGCAAGGCCGAAAGACACAAGGTCACGAAATCACGACATGTCTTGAAATCGTGACATGTCACGATTTCGCGACCGAAGCAGCGAAGGCAAGGCACGGAAGACACAAGGTCACGAAATCATGACATGTCATGATTTCGTGATCGAAGCAGCGAAGGCAAGGCACGGAAGACACAAGGTCACAAAATTGTGACATGTCACGATTTCACGACCGAAGCAGTGAAGGCAAGGCATGGAAGACACAAGGTCGCAAAATCATGACATGTCACGATTTCACGACCGAAGCAGCGAAGGCAAGGCGCGGAAGACACAAGGTCACGAAATCGCGACATGTCATGATTTCATGACCGAAGCAGCGAAGCAGCGAAGGAAAGGCACAGAAGACACAAGGTCGCAAAATCGTGACATGTCACGATTTCGCGACCGAAGCAGGGAAGGCAAGGAGAAGAAAGACGGAAGGTCATGAAATCGCGACATGTCACGATTTCATGACCAAAACTGAAGAACGATGGTGCAATAGAAAAATGTCATGATATCGCGACATGTCACGATATTGCGACCCAAAGCAGAGGCAAGAAGGCAAGAAGGAAGGAATGTCACGATATCGTGACATGTCGCGATATCGTGACCAAACAGAAAAACATGCACTCCAAGCTTTCATAAAGGCATCCCTTCGTGCGCGGCAAGTTAGCGGCAGTGAAGCAGCAGTTTCAAAGGAGGATTTCAACAGGCATGTTGGCCACTCATGCAGGATATCTAGAGACGTGTTTATAGCAACTAATAGCAAGCAAAAGATCAAGAAGAAGATTTCGTTGGGTATGGCAGCTAGTCACGCACCTCACCTAGAGTCTCATCAATGCAACTTTCTAGTATTGTTCCAGGTGGCAATTGTAGATCGTGGGAAGTTTGAAAACATAGAGGATCAAGACCTCGATAAAAACCCATGGATTGTAATGAGAGGGGGTTGGCCAATGACATATTGCTGGATATTCTTTGTAAAATTCTTCCAAAGTATTGAATAAGAAATTTTGGGCTCTTGTTATTTGGGTTTTCCTGTCTTGTGTTAGAATTGTTCTCCACCAAGTGGTATCAGAGCCAGAAGTTCCTGAGTGTGTAACAGATCGTCGGACGTGAGGCAGTTACACCAAGATCTATGGAAGGGCTTATGATTGGGTGAACAGAATGCCTCCAAGAAGAAACCCTATTGGTGGGAGAGGCATGGCAGCAGCGAAAGATGTTCGAGCTTTGCAATGGCAAATGCAAGCCCTACAAGAAGAAATGCGTAGAAGATTGGAACCAAGAAGAGATGAAGGTAGTGAAGAGGAAGATGACGAAGAAGAAGACCAGCCTGAGGAAGAAGAAGAAGCAGTGGATCCTGCTCAGGCTAGACTATACAAAGCCATATCCCAGATTGGGAAGAGGCCGAAGATGGAGGTTTCCACATATTTTGGGAACCTTGATCCAGAGGAATTGATCGACTGGATCAACGACCTGGAAGAGTACTTTGAGTACGAGGAGGTTGAGGATCCTAATAGGGTCAGATTCGCAAAGACCAAACTGAAAGGTCATGCCAACATTTGGTGGAAGGGAGTGCAGCTGGAGCGAAATAAGAGAGGAAAAGAGAGAATAACAAAATGGGAATGGATGGCAGAAAAGCTGAAGAGGTAGTTCATCCCTGGTGATTATGAGCTAGACCTGCTAAAGAAAATGCAAGGGTTGAGGCAATCAAGTAAGTCTGTAAAAGAATACACAGAAGAGTTTCATAAAATTATGATTAGAACAGGCCACTCAGAGGCCAACAAGGAGAAGGTAGCCCGTTACATTAATGGGTTACGAGCAAGTATTCAAGAAGAATTAAGTCTAGTTCGGATGACCACCATAGAGGACGCTTACCAATTTGCCTTAAAGGTTGAAGAAAAGCTCAATAGGAGGTTTGAAAACAAGCAAAGAGGAAGAGGTCATGGCAGAAGAACCGACGGAAGGAACAGTGGAAGAAGAAATGAAGATTCTCAAAAAAATGGAGAAGGTAGCAGCAATCAAGAACAAAGGAGAGAAAATACAGACCATCCCCGTAATCAGAATAATGATTACCGAGGGGGAAGGGGCAGAGCTGGACGTGGCCAGGGAAGAGGAATATTCCATGGAACTTGTTTCCAATGTGGAGAAGAAGGACATCACCAATATGAGTGTCCACAACAATGAGAAAGGAATAATAAGAGGCCGGAAGGAAATGCCAGAGTCGCAGTCGCTGATGAAGATGCTGGATCTGAGCATTCTGAAGAAGCTGAGAGAGGAGAAGTAATGATTGCAAGGAGAGTCCTGCTGAATGAAGAGGGGGCCACAGATCAAAGGAAAAGCTTATTTCGCACAAGGTGTAAATGCGTGGGTAAGATTTGCAATATTATTATTGACAACGATAGCACGGATAACCTAGTTTTAGAGGGAATGGTTACAAAGCTACAACTGGAGAGGAAGAGACACCCACATCCATATCGGATCGCGTGGTTGCAGAAATACCATAAGGTTTTGGTCAATGAACAGTGCCTGGTAAAATTTAGTATTGGGAATTACCGTGATGAGGTCCTGTGCGACATTCTGCCCATGGATGCGTGCCATTTGCTGTTGGGAAGGCCATGGCAGTTTGATAGGTGTGCGGTTCATGATGGCCATGCCAACACCTATTTCGTAACAAAGAATGGAATGCGTCATAAGCTGAAACCCCTGAAGGAGGTGGAAGAAAAGGTATGTGGCAGTGCCAGAATTTGCTTGGTTGATGGGAGAAAATTTTTAGATGATTTAAAACATGAACATATGTGTTATGCATTGATTCCTAGAGTCAGGGATACAGAATGCAAAAATACCCCAACAGAGGTCCTAGATCTATTGGAGGAATTTCCAGATATTATATCTGATAATGTGCCTGAGGGTTTACCCCTAGTAAGGAAGATCGATCACCATATCGATTTGGTGCCAGGATCAAGCTTGCCCAATAAAGTTGCACATAGAATGACGCCTGTAGAAACTGAAGAGCTAAACAGGCAGGTCCAGGAGTTGCTGGAGAAGGGACTGATTCGGGAAAGCTTAAGTCCATGCGCAGTACCTGCAGTGCTAGCGCCAAAGAAATATGGAGAGTGGAGAATGTGTACAGACTCTCGAGCCATCAACAAGATCACAATAAAATACAGATTTCCATTGCCAAGAATGGATGACATAATGGACTGTTTGAGTGGAGCCAAGTACTTCACCAAGATTGATCTCAAGAGTGGTTACCATCAAATCCGTGTCAGAGAAGGGGATGAGTGGAAGACAACCTTCAAGACCAGAGAAGGTTTGTATGAATGGCTGGTCATGCCATTTGGGCTGTCCAATGCACCAAGTACCTTCATGCGGATGATGAATGAGGTACTGAAAGAGTTTTTAGGAAAATTTGTCATTGTTTATTTAGATGATATATTAATATTTAGCAGAACCCTGGAGGAGCACCTGATGCACATCGAAAGGGTTTTTGAGAAGCTGCGGGGAGAACAGTTATTAATTAATCTAAAAAAATGTAATTTTGTAAAGAAGGAGTTAGTGTACATGGTATTTGTCATCTCAGCAGAGGGTCTAAAAATGGACCCAGAAAAGGTGAGAGCTATCATCGAATGGCCTACCCCGAGAAGCACAACAGAGGTAAGATCATTTCATGGTCTAGCCAGCTTTTACAGAAAATTCATTAGAAATTTCAGCAGCATTTGTGCACCCCTCACAAAAACAATGAGAGGGGATAAGAAAGAATTCAAGTGGACCTTAGGGGCTGAAAGGAGCTTTGATGCATTAAAGAAAAAGGTCATAGAATAGCCTGTTTTGGCACTTCCAGACTTTAACAAAGTATTTTAGGTAGACTGTGATGCCAGTGGCAGTGCAATAGGGGCTATACTGAGTCAAGAAGGCAGACCTGTTGCTTATTTTAGTGAAAAGCTCAATGATGCTCGGAAAAAGTATTCAGTTTATGACCAAGAATTTTATGCTATAGTTCAGGCTCTAAAGAAGTGGAGGCATTATTTGTTGCCAAAAGAGTTTGTTCTATTCATTGATCATCAGGCATTACAATACATTAACAGCCAAACAAAACTGAATCAAAGGCACTTGAAGTGGGTTGAGTTCCTCCAAAGCTATACCTTTGTGTTGAAACACAGAAGCGGAAAATCAAACAGAGTTGCAGATGCCTTAAGTAGAAGGCAGAATTTGCTGATTGAAATGATAGTGGAAGTGGTAGGATTCGAAGAACTGAAGGGTCTTTATCCTGAAGATCCAGATTTTGCAGAAGCCTGGATGGCTTGCTTGGCACCTGTTACTATGGACAGGACAAAATGGTTGGATTTTCTAATCCAAGATGGAATGTTGTTCAAGGGAAGTAAATTATGCATTCCAAGGAGTTCCATGCGGGAGAACTTAATCAAGGAAAAGCACAGCGGGGGACTGGCTGGACATTTTGGTTGGGATAAGACCATTGCCCTGGTGAATGAAAATTACTACTGGCCGCAACTTCAGCAAGATGTGAAAAGGTTTGTGCAAAGTTGCAGAATATGCCAGATGGCAAAAGGCGTGAGGTAGAACACAGGATTATACCAGTCGTTACCTATACCTGAGAGGCCATGGGAGGACATCAACATGGATTTTATTCTTGGGTTGCCGAGAACACAGAGGGGAAATGACTCTGTATTTGTGGTGGTTGACAGATTCTCCAAGATGGCACATTTTATTCCCTGCCAAAAAACAAGTGATGCGGTTCACATTGCAGGGTTATTTTTCAAAGAAGTGGTACGACTTCACGGTCTACCAAGAAGCATAGTTTCTGACAGAGATACAAAGTTTGTTGGGTATTTCTGGAGAACATTGTGGAAGAAGCTGAAGACAGATCTGAAGTTCGGTTCGCATACCACCCACAAACCGATGGACAGACAGAGGTGGTAAATAGAAGTCTGGGTAATTTATTAAGATGCTTGATAGCAGATAAACCCAAGGGATGGGATTTGGTTTTGCCGTAGGCAGAATTTGCATACAACAATTCTGTCAACAAGAGTACAAACAAATATCCATTCCAAATAATATATGGAAATAGTCCAAGAAACGTTTTTGAGCTGAGGAAATTAGATAAAGGAGAAAAGTGCAGTGCAGAGGCTGAGGAATTTGCGAAACAGATGAAAAGCCTGCATGAAGAAGTGAAGAAACAAATTACAAAAATGAATACTCAGTATAAAGCAAGAGCAGACCAAAAGTGGCGGTTCAAAGAGTTCGAAGTGGGAGATGAAGTCATGGTCCATCTCAGAAAAGAAATATTTCCAGCCAAAACTTATAACAAGTTGAAGATGAAGAAGTTTGGGCCATGCAGAATACTGGAAAAACGGGATTCAGGCAATGCATATGAAGTGGAATTGCCAAGTGGGCTTGACATTTCACCTATTTTTAACATATCATATTTAGTGGAATACCATGAAGGAGATAGTACAGAGGCACCAAGCACAGAATTGTGGAGAATTCCAACGTCTAACCCAACCACAGACGAGATCGAGGAAATATTAGATACTCGTGAAGGCAGAAGCACAAGGCACAAACAATATTCTGAATATTTGATCAAGTGGAAGGGTAGACCGGTAGAAGATGCAACTTGGGTGTCGAAAATAGAGGTTGACCGCCTGGGTCTTCCTCCCAAAGATCAAAAGTGAGGATCACTTCTCGATCCACCCCGGGTGTCTGATGCAGGAGCATCCGAGGGCAGCAAAGCAATCGAGCATCAACCAAATTTTTTTGTGTGTGTTATTTTGTTTTCTAAGTGTTGCAAAGAAAAGAAAAATATGTGTCGCGATATCACGACACAAAAAGTGTCACGATATCGCGACCAAAATAGAAGATAGGGGAGCAGTGGACAGAATGTCATGATTTCGTGACATGTCGCGAAATCGCGACCCAAGGCAGGGAAGCAAGGCCGGAAGACACAAGGTCGCAAAATCATGACATGTCGCGATTTCGTGACCGAAGCAGCGAAGGCAAGGCGCGGAAGACACAAGGTCGTGAAATCGTGACATGTCACGATTTTGCGATCGAAGCAGCGAAGGCAAGGCGCGAAAGACACAAGGTCACGAAATCGTGACATGTCACGATTTCGTGACCGAAGCAGCGAAGGCAAGGCACGAAAGACACAAGGTCACAAAATCGTGACATGTCACGATTTCATGACCGAAGCAGGGAAGGCAAGGCGCGGAAGACACAAGGTCACGAAATCGTGACATGTCACGATTTCATGACCGAAGCAGGGAAGGCAAGGCACGAAAGACACAAGGTCATGAAATCATGACATGTCACGATTTCATGACCGAAGCAGGGAAGGCAAGGCACGGAAGACGGAAGGTCACGAAATCATGACATGTCGTGATTTCGTGACCGAAACTGAAGAACAACGGCGCAATAGAAAAACGTCGCGATATCACGACATGTCACGATATCACGACCGAAGCGGAGGCAAGAAGGCAAGAAGGAAGGAATGGTCATGATATCGTGACATGTCGTGATATCACGACCAAATAGAAAAACATGCACTCCAAGCTTTCATAAAGGTGTCCCTTCGTGCGCGGCAAGTTAGCGGCAGTGAAGCAGCAGTTTCAAAGGAGGATTTCAATAGGCATGTTGGCCACTCACACAGGATATCTAGAGATGCGTTTATAGCAACTAACAACAAGCAACAGATCGAGAAGAAGATTTCATTGGGTATGGCAGCCAGTCGCGCACCTCACCTAGAGTCTCATCAATGCAACTTTCGAATATTGTTCCAGGTGGCAATTGTAGATCGTGGGAAGTTTGAAAACACAGAGGATCGGGACCTCGATAAAAACCCATGGATTGTAATGAGAGGGGGTTGGTCGATGGCATATTGCTGGATATTCTTTGTAAAATTCTTCCAAAGTATTGAATAAGAAATTTTGGGCTCTTGTTATTCGGGTTTCCTGTCTTGTGTTAGAATTGTTCTCCACCACCTATACCTTTATTTTAGTCACATCAACTCATAGGGTGTCCCTTTCTACTGTTCAATCCTCCTATCTCACTATATTTTTAGGACCTACCTTTATTGATATGGTATCACTCATATGTCCCCCTCTCCATCCAGTGAGGCTATCACTAAATAATCCACCCTAATAGATGTGAAGTTTCATGATCCTCACCTCTACTCATGTCTTCCTATCCTATATTTTCTTTGTACTCCTCTCCTCTATATAATGGTATGCCTATCAATAATATCATAATATATCCACACTCATGACCTAGCACCTCTAAATAAGTATCACTAGGAAGATCCTCATTGCCATGACCAATTTATACCAACACTAGTACCCTAGAGCTACCCTGACATCATCCACCCCTATATTGATGAATGGAGGATCATCATAGTCCTCCTCCATAGAACTAGTAGGTTCAAGTTGCATGCCTACCCTTTTTTTATCCCTCACCATTGATCAATACCAATAGTCACCCAACTATGGTTGTTAAACCAAGTCAAAATACCTCTATACTAATTCAAAATAGTATATCTCTTGTTCATCCTAGTCTGTAATAACCCAATAGATCTATAAAATCCAAGATAGATTTATGCCACTTTTTTCCACCTTGGATGCTAAAGCCATGGTCTCTAAATCATCTTTTAAGGCCTAATCTCATCTACCATCATTTATGCTAGTACTAAGGAGCCAAAAAAATCCTACAAGCTATGATCAAAGTGGTGAGCCCATCGATATACTATAGGTCTCTCTCTATAATATAAAACCCTTAGAAATACCCATGGATGTCTCACTACTAAATGCTCCTAACACCAAACCTGGTGTAGTGTCTCGTATGCAAATCCATGATCCTACTTATATAAGATATTGTATAATATTTGGTATAAGTGCACAAGGATCAAAGGCCCCTATGAAAATAATGTCTAATTATCTTGCATGTTTGAGATCACTCCCCTTAGCAACCATAGTAGATGTTTCCTATTATTGTGGTAAATGATCAACCCTACCACTAGTCTACTCAATAAGCATATGAGGTTCAAGACTCCACACTGATTGATCATCTTATTAACATGGACTCATGTACTCTTCACCTCATGATCAAGATATCCCAAAAGTCTCTATAGTATTTCCCTTTGTCTCAATGTCATGTAGACCTCCCTGCCTTGGATGGGAAATCATAAAATCTACCACACATCCTCTAGTGTGACAATAGCCTCCCTTATCAATAGTTTGAATGTAGAAAACTTAGGGTACCATCACTCGACTAGTGCAATAATCATGGTTCATTCACATTCCATTGTCATTATCCGTGCTAGGTGTAGTAACCTCACCACACCCAACACATATCTATCTACTACTATGATCCACTCCATCAATGGATCTAGTGTCCTCGGTCACCACTCCCAAGACTCTAGGATATCCAACTATAAAACTCAAATCAATTTTTATTATTATTTTAAGATCATAAATCATCAAACCAAATAATAATCTCAAGACAACAAATCATAAATCATAAAAACAACACTATATTTCCTCTTCATTGGTCAACCAATCACATCACCTTAACTTTCTCATCAATCCTATGCATTCTTAACCAATAATTCTACTCTGTATTCTCTTTTCATTTCCACTCTTGTCTCTTTCTTCACCTTTATCTAACCTTTCTTCCCATTTTTCCTTCTTCTATGATATCACAACCTATTTTTAGTAGGTGTGATATTGTGAAATTGCATCCCATATTTAGGGAGTGATTTTATTTGGACTTAGATGCAATGATATCACATCCCCCATATGATATTATGGTTAATGATACCATAGGAAGCCCCATGATATCACACCATTATTTGTGCCAAATTTATCCCAAAAATAAAAAAAATTAATTTTTAGCCTAACCTAGCTCTAGTCCTAGTCTATCAGGTGGGCTTTGATGCCTACCTAAACTCCTACACTTGGTACTCTAGCATCACCCCTCGCAGTTGCTCCACCCTTTCTCCAAATCTATTTTCTTCTTCTTATGTGTGGTAAAAATGAATTTGTTTTTACCCCTCCCTTTTCCCTTATCACTCCTACCTTTTCATGTCATTCTTTTCTACTCAATTTTTCTTCCATTTCAAGTTTCTTTGGGAAGTTCCATTTAATATTTGAAGTTCAATTTCAGGTTTCATGAATTTCCATGGAAGGGGCACCTTAGCCCAGGGGTATTGAAGTAATCAATGTTTCGTAAAACATGTAAAATATTCAAAGTGTTTAGGATTACACCATTTTTGCATTGTCCTCCTACCTAAACCTTCTATCCCTTTAAAAGTAATTTTCTTCAATCCCAAGGGTATATACAACTTTCTTTGATGTATTTATTGCACCACAAATACATAAAATCAGGGGCAAATATAGACACCCAAAATTGACCTAGCTAAATAAGTCAATTTCCCTTAGATGCCTAAGTACCCTTTATAAATTGCTAAATGTAATTTTTTATCCTCTTTAACCCTTAGGTTCTAAGGTTTTTATGTTGCAACGATATCACTAGACTTTTATATGGACCATGATATCATTCTTTAGCCATTTCTCACTCGATTTTAAAAAACCAGTTGGCACAACATAACATGACCCCCAATTGTCATGCAAATGATATTGTAGCCATCCAAAATTGACTACAATATCATTTTTCTAGGGCAAGGGCTCCAAATCATGGATTCTTTGATCTCCTTAGAATTTTAGCCATTTATGGCACCATCCCTATTTTAACCTCGACCTTGCATCCAAATCTCTAGGCAACCTTCTTTGTATTTTATGAGATTCAAATTCCTCCCCCTTATCCTCCTTGCCATGAATCCTCCTCTCTCTTCCTCCTAGCCAAGTTCTCCTATAAAGCAAGGTCTTGGTTTTTCATTTTTAAGAATCTCTCAAATGGTAAATAAACTCTAGCATTTTGGTGATCCAAAAAAAATTTCTAACACTTTGCTTAGAAAATATTTGAAAAAGGTCTACTTGGCAAGTTTGAAAGGAGAAAATCTTCTTCTTGGTTGTATATTTCCTCTTTTTAACTCTTTCTTTTATTATTTTTATGATTTTTTTGCTAATCACTTTTTATTTTATATCATTATTGTATGATTTACTCTTCTAATCTCCTCTCAAGTGTTGTGCAACTACAAATTTTAGCTTATTTTAGCCTTCGTCTCTATCTCATATTGCTAGGTAACATCATTTTACCCTAAATCAGCCTCAAACTAGCACATAGAATGATATCATAGCCCATAATATTTGATTTTTATTTCATTAGTGAAATAATTTTGGGTTAAACATGCACCCAAAATCTTGGTCTTAGTACTTTTCTAACTATTCTTCATTGCATATCCCTTTGTGCACAGTTAAAACTATTAGAAATCCATTTTCATATCTATGTTTATGACTCTCTTTTCTAAATATAAATCTATGGTCTATCCTAATATGGTATAATTTCATTCTAAAATATTTTATAGGTATAAAGCACACCTCTCCCTTTGTCATTTCATCTTCTCTATCATCTAGACATACTTTGAAGCCTCCATCATACTATAAAATAAAATTCTATTCAAAAACATTATTTTATTGCTCTTTTACATGGTATCGTGGTCTATCATTACTTATCATGATTTTTTTATCACAAAATCCCTTACTATCCATAGCTAATCACTTTATATACATCCCTATACTCTACACGATAGTGTTTCCTCTAATATTACAACATGATTTTATTTTTCAAATAAATTTTCTTCATCCCTATTTAGATATGTGTGTTTGGTATTTTAAAATATACCTTGGGATTTGACTTTTGCCAAGGAAACTCTTAGCCTCACCTACTCTAGATAGTCCTAAGACCTAACACTCAATATTTCTAGATCTTGTTATTTTCTATTGCAAGTCTTGAAATAATGGTCGATGTTCTCAAGGCTTGATAATGAAATCATGGTTCAATTACATAGAGCATGATATCATTTCAAATATTGTTTTAGGTAGATATTTTTATATATTTTAGTAGCATTTCCTTTCAAAGTAATGTTTATTATTGTATTTTATCTTTGTTTTCTATAGAACACAGAAAATCTAAAAGGGATAAAAAGAACCTAAGTCTTAGCATTTTACTTTATGTTCTTAGCACATGAATAAATAAATTCCAAGGAGCATAACTTAGTCATTCAATTTTTTCATCTCATTTATCCCTTAGGAATTCAAACTTGAAGTTGCATGTAGTCCTACATTAGGATTAATTTCTATGTTGCATTCTCTTGGATCCTTGCTCAAAAGAAAAAGGTTTTATTTATTGTAAATCTAGGCATAGTATTCATTTAAGTGAAAATCATATATATATATATATAGGTTAGCTCTTGTATTTTTCATAATTTATCTTATGCATATTTAAGTTCTAAATAATTTCATAATCTTAGTACTTAGTTATCAAAACCAAAACCTAGGTGTTTTCCAATATACACATTAAACAAAGAATTTGGAGTGAATCCATAAAACACTCCTGGTGAACCCATCAACATATAACATCCACCAAAAAACCTCCTGATATGACGACCCCTATGGATATTTTAGCCCTTGTGGATCTACTAAGGTTTCCACATGTCCTCACACTATGATCAATTACGATAAGGTCTTCAAGAAAAATATAGCAAATTACTCTAGATGAATAGATATAAGAAGAAGAAGCCTAAGTATCATTTCTTATATATCTAATTTTGTATGATATTTTTTCAAATTTAGATATAATTCTCTTGTAGGATGATTTTAGTTGACTAATAAGAATTACATTAGCAAAATAATTCATTAACAAAGGTATTATAATCATTAGAGTACAATGAGGAGACATTATTATATTCAATGGGATATGTTTTGGCACTTATTCAAAATATTTATACCATGGTTATGGAATAACTTCTATCTAGGTAGAAGAATGTAAAATAGAAACAAGAGGTTTAGAAACATCCACCGAAACACTCTCAATATGCAAAATCTAACCATGAGAAAATACCTAGAGCAAAATGTTGAAATACTTTTTAAAACTCAAAGATAATAGAACCTTCAAAATTCTTTGGGATGGTTGAAGGGAAGGTGGCAGGAGAATGGTTAGTTGAGATATAGACATATTTTAATATTTATAAGTTTTCTATCCAAGACAAATCTAAGATACCCATGTTTAATTTAGAAGGTATAATAGTTGTTTGATGGTATAATAAGAAGGTTATGATGCTAGTTGACCACATAAATGTTATCTAAGAGTAGTTTGATAAATATTTCTAGGTGAAAACATTGTCTATATATCTATTTATCTATCTATCTATCTATATATATATATATATATATTAGAGAAGAAATTAGGAATCCTACCAATTATAGTAGGAATTTAGAATAGTTATGAAGTATGAGTAGAGATTTATAGAAATTTTGAGATGATATTATGCTTGTGGATCTCTTCCATATGGGATGCAACATTATATAGCATAGTATCTTAGAGAAGCAAGTTGACCACATGACATTAGACATATATTTTGACCTAATTGCTTTAGTATGGACCTAAATGACCCTTGGAGTACAGAGATCAAGTTAGATCCTAGAGTTAAAATAGGCTTGTTGGACCATTTTGGAGGTGATCACATTTTTATATGGACTCTTCCTCAATCCAATTAGTACATTTATGACCACCATAGCCTCCACCTATAAGGCAATAGAGTGGAGTATCATCATATAAATATAGAAACAAAAGATAACATCCCACATAGAGATAATAAAACTAGGGTCATGGTGGACATATTACATGGAATATTTGATATATAATACCACCAATACTCTTACCCCCACCATAATATAATAAAAACTATCAATTGGGGTCTACTCAACAACAATAGTTAGTGATACAAACTTAAAGCACTCTTACCATTAGCCTTGCTAAAGGATTTTATGAGTGTGATGGGTTGCATTATACCAAGGAATATCCTCAAAAGTATAAGGAGGTAGGATCACAGTAGAATACTTAAATAGACAACAATTACCCATTGTAACATCACGTGCTTGTAGTTGATAATGACCATTAGGCTAAGTGCTAGGTAGTGTTCATTATGATGATATATTATAGACATGGAAAATTGACCCACCCAAGAAAGTAATTTTCCCTAGAACCCTTGAGAAGGTCCTTAAAATTGTCTAAGCAAAAGTTTGGGCCTCCTTACCCCTTTTTCTCCTCCTTTTTCCTATCTTTTCTAAAATTGTGATTTCTCCTTATGGGGTGTGATTTCAACAAGTTATGGCTTTCTCTCAGAAAACCCCATTTTTGGGCCAAATCTTAGGACATCGGCCCTCCCCTAGGTTTTTTTATTCCTACCCTTTTACCCTCCAAGCCTCATATAAATAAGGGTTTGGGTCCTCCGTTTCTCCTAGAAGTTTTTTAAGTGATTCTACGTTCTAAGAAATGTTATTTCAAGTGATCCATTCTCTTAGAAAGCAATTCTTCTATCAATATCAAGTGTTCTTTTGCATTCTATTGTTGCTCAATTTCTGATTTTTTTCTCTTGATGTATAAGTGTGGGAGTCTTGAGGAGGATTCTACCATTTTGTGGAAATATTCATCCTTTTGTCTATTTTTTCACTGCCACCAAGTTTATTCTTGCATTTTGGTATTTCTAAAATTATTTATTTTTGCATTTTACATTCAATTTTGCATCCATATATCATTTTTGCACTTTTGTTGCAAAATCACAATCCTTCCATATAGTGAATTATTTTGGCTTAATATAAAATCATGGTTACCCCTTACGAGTTTGATTTTGGCTTTGTTAGTTTTGGGGGTAAATTTCTACTCCTAAACCCTCAATTTGCATTTGCATGTTTTATTTAGACCATAATACTACTATTTGCATTATGTGTTTTGCATAGTTTCATTTCATTACATCTTGTTTTTTTTGTTTCCAAAAAATTCAACAATCGCTTTTGTTTTTGAACAATCAACTAAATGGACCAAGGGGACTTGACTACTACATAACCAAGCTCAGTCATACAATATCCTAAGTAGGCCCCAAAATGGTGATCAAATTTTCTAGGTTTTGTGAAGCTATTTTATAGATTGTGAAGTTGTTGGACACATCTAGATGCAAGTTAAAATCTAAGGTCAACCATCAGATCAAATAAGTTCTCTAAATTAATCTCTTAGGTTTTTTTTTTCTTTCTATTCATTTTTATTTTAAAACCTAGATCATAAATAAAGGGAAAATATTTGGTCACATTCTAGGCATTTGAAATAATAAAAGCATATAGTTTGCACTCTAGGTTAAATTTGTTTGTGCATTCTCTTAAACCCTTTCTCAAAAGATAAATATTTAGTTTATTACAATTTAGGGTTTAGTTATCATCAAAAATCAAGAATCATCCTAGGGTTAGTCTTTGTTTACTTGTATTTTTGTTTGTCCTGCATTGTTCTTTCATTTTCATAGATTAGCTTTTAGAAAGGCCAAACATAGGTTTTTTTCTTAATATACACATCAAAAATCTCCATCCTAGACTTGGATAAAGTCCTAAAACCATTCCTAGTGAACCATTCAATCTCCAAGATCCCAAGTGTAGAGAATATAACACACCCCTGCAATCACCTCAGCTCCTACAGATCTAGTTGAGAATTATACACGACAAGGTAATTTTCCTCCTTTGCATATTTGGTGAACCCTACGTGAAAAAACATTGTAGTGGATAAGATAGGAAGCCTCTTTTTATTTTTCTTTTAAAAAATTTAAGCAAGGCCACTAATTTTGTTTTCTTAGAATTATAAAATATTGAAATATCTTAAAAGTATTCTTGTGTATCTTTTGTTAGTTTTCTCCTATATCATTTATCTTCCTCCTAATGGATGTCAACATTAGGAGTAAGTGAAATATTTTAGAATGTGATCAGATCTTTCAAGAAGATGATTAGGTTGATAGGGAGAATACCAATATAGATGTGAAAGAGGAAAAACATGAAGAAACTAGTAATAAATTTGATCCTTTTAATGGATCCAATAGAGGCTTTACTTTTTCATCATTTGATCATAAATGGGGTTTTATGAAACACCGTAAGGAAGATTTGGTTAAAGCTATAGAAGAGGAATCTTGATTCAAAATAGGTGGGATGCCTCCTCCTCCAACCATATCTCCTAGGAATGTTCATAACAATTCTTTGTTTGAATATTCACATCATTTTAATCCTTTTCATAAACCAACATATTCAACTACTGTGACCACCAATGTTGGGGGGGTTCCAAAGGATCCTCCAACTAGTAGTGCATCCCAAAATTATGCTAAAATTTCTCCTCATTCTACTCATCTCAACATTCATGCTTTTGTTCCATAAAATTTTAACTATCCTTCATAGCAAAATACCACATATCATAACCCATACCATAATAGTGTTAATACCTCCAACATTGGCCAAGTTTATTTTCAAAAACCTACCTATACCCCTCCCCTAGGGAGCCTAGGGGTATTGCACAACAACAATCCTAATATGTAAAGTTTGAAAAGTGTGATGAAGCAATTGGTTTCAAGAGTGATATCAGCCCTTAGACCCTATAGTCACTTCTAGGCTTTACCCTAAGAATTTTTCAATGTTGATTTTACCTATTTAGAAGGGAACAAAGGACCCGCTTAAACATTTAAGGATGTTTGGATAGTATGCCATGATATTATATATGATAACATATTTTTACTAAAGACATTCCCTAAAATCCTTAGTGGTATGGCATTGGAATGGTATTATCAATTTCTTCATAATTATTTGAGGAATTTTGAAGAGATAGTAGAATTGTTTGTTTAGCATTTCAGATTTTATGTCAAGAAAAATATGACTATGAAATTTTTTCTTGGAATTTACATGGTATAATCGGTAGCCACCATGAATTCAAGTAGACTATCTAGATTTTATGGCCACTATAGTATTCTACATTGTCCACCCTGGAAGTTGTCATGCAGTTCTTCATGTAGTCCTCCCCTATAACCACCATGCCACACTCATTTTAAACCTTTTACGCCATTGAAAGCACCAAGAAAAGGACAAGCATTTAGTCTGATGAGGCCCAAGATTTGAACCTTGGACCTCTTCCCCCCTTACAGATTTTGGTCAAACCAATTGGTCTACACCTGGAACCTAAAGATGTTTATATGTTGAAACAAGGTAAATACAAAATATTTTCAAAATTCTTGTGTCGTTGGAGAATTTTAGTGGGATTATTGAGATATGCTTTACCTCCTTGAGACATGCTAAAAATATTTATTAAAAATTACATGAGCAAATTTCTTATGAATTCGAAACAACTATCACCTCTTTCAACCACATGATAGATTTTGCAATAAGGATAGAGCAAGACCTTACTCGTAGAGGTAAAATTAAGCCAAAGAAATAATAAAATAGGATCACAAAAAATTAGAACAAGAACAAGCATGTAGTTGGTGATGGGGTAAAATATAGTAGGCCTATTAATAGTGTTGTTAACACCCTACAAAATATGGTGCTTAGCCAATCTCAAAAATCCCATCAAGTAATTTTACAAGACTCAACACACCTATTGTGGTGGTCTTAAAGTAGATTTTGGAAGAAAATATGATTGAATTGCCTCCATAAGGCAACCTGGTACCATGACTAAGTGGTATAAGCTTGGTAAACATTATGAGTATCATAGAGTGGAGGGGCACATGACAAATTTATGTAAGAGGTGGAAACATGTGGTGTAGGACCTAATTGACAAAGGTTACCTTGTTATAGAAGGTGCTGGTTGTCAATCTAGCACTGCACGAAGGATGAGGTCAAACCAGTGCCAAAATTAAATGATCACCAAGTTAGGATGGGTTTATTGATCTCTGGAGGAGGTTGGTTCCTCAAGGGTGGTTCCAAATATCAACCACAGAGTGGAAAAAGGGAAAAGGGAGGAAAGAGATGAAAAAATAGTCATATCTAGAACTCACAAGGATGGGTATAGCCACATCAAGACACATGAAGGTAAAGCACCACGAGTAGAAACATTGACATAACACCTAATAGATCATCCTATGATACCTTCATCAAACTCTTCGAAGTTGTGGGTAGAGAGAAAATTCTAGAACCAACAAATAGGTGCATGAAATCCAGGATGCAGGATTAGAGTGCTCCTATATGACTAGCTTTAGAAAAAATAAACTCCCAACCCGTATTTATAAATGCACACTCCTGAGTCACTAAGAAAATCCCATGAAATCCATACTACAAAATAATATGAGACCACTCAAATGACCAAAATAAAAATAAGCATTCATACATTTAATAAAACATGAAGGCAAAATTAGATATTAAACAGTGATGAATATATATTTACACAGTGGTAAAAAAACCTTATATATGAATTGTAATGGCTAAATATTCGTCCTTAGGAATGACCAAAATTCCATTATTTATAGTAAATTTTACATTAAATTCAAAATTTGAACATTAATGGTGGAAGGCGGTAAGACAACACTTGAATATAATAGATGCTCAATTGGTACGTTGTTCCTCAATATGGCTCTAATATTCTAGAAGGAGGTAGATGCATTCGATTTTATATGGGCCCGTGGATTCACTGACACTTATGTCCAATTCATTAAGTTTCATCCACCTCATCCTTTTACTCGGTTGGTGATCCCTTGGTTAGGCATTGCATGATTGACATTAATCACCTTAGGAACAATGCACCTCAAATCTATCACTTTTTCTTACGAGCACCTGGTACTGGAGAACTACGGTAGTGGGTACATATTCTGATTGAATTTTGGGTGATGGTAGGATCTTTGCATGTTTATTTGATACTTTATTTATCCTCATTTCTACCAGTGGATACATTAGGGAGGAGGGCGAGCATTTGTTTGAACTTCCACCCAATTTGTGCTCTCATATTTTTCCCGATATGGGCGACAGTTTGTGTATTTCCCAAGGGTAAGGTTATATGCCTTTTCCATCCTTGCTAGCTGCTTGAAAGGTCCACCCAACTAGTGGGTGGGTCTTTTGGATAATTTTTCTCAAGGCAAAGCGTAGATAATTTGCCCTATCTATCATCTTCCCTACTTCAATCTTCCACCTGTCCACTACTTTAGGCCACCCATCACTACATCAACCACAACTTGATATCTTCTTCCTGTCCATCAATGTTCATAAAATTTTTGGTGAAATCCTTTGAGAACCATCATCCTAAAAAAAGGATGTGGGTGCAAAAATGTAAAATTGCACCCACACTCTTGGAGACTCACAGGGACTTTTCCCTTGCAATAAAGGAGAACCCAGAAAGCTACATCTTGAAATACACATAACCAAAAAGAGAAAATAGGATAGTGAGGGCACAAAAAAAAGCAACTGAGTAAGGTTCCAATACAATTAAGGGATAAAGCCAAAGGTGAATGGAAAAACAAGGGGGAGGAAAGCAGAAGAGAAGAAAAGAAGGGAGACAACAAGTGAAAAAATGAGCAAAACTAGGGAAAGAGAACAAGAGGGGCAAAGGGAAGGGAAGAAAACACAAGAAGTAGCAGAAGAAAGAGGATAGTTACTACTAACCTCATTGGTTGGTAGAAGAAAATAAGTGAAGAAAGAGAAGGAAGAAAAGGATGCACAGAAAAAAGAGAAACAAAAGGGAAGGTGATCCATGGGACACCCCTATAGACTGCATTCCCATTAATATACCCCATCAAGGATTATGGAGGATTCAATAAAAAATAGAATGCCAAGGGTATTTGTAAAATCTGGTGCAACACCTCTTTTTCACATATTCTCATAAAAACCTTATTTGTTCATCTCCACTTTCCCAAGGAATCTTCAGTCGTAGCACCATTCTTAGCCTCATGTTTCTTAACTCATGTTGCTTCTACAGTTTGAGGTACCTTGTATAAGCCAGTGTTTCCAACATTCAAGGAGAGGGCACTACTTTAAAAAAAGTAGTGGATATATTTTATGAGACTACATGTAGATATGCCTGAATCATGAGCCTTAGATCCATTATGTACAAGATCACAACAACAAACCAAGAAAAAACATGAATGTGTTTCAAAATAAAATCATTTTTGTAGACACCTAAATCATGTCATTCTTAGGGGAGCTAATCACATAGACACATTCATAATATCAGATGACATAATATTGGACTTTCCAAGAATCAAAAGTAGTTCTCACCACTCATTTAAGGTCTTTTCAAGTCATCCAAGCCTAGCCACTCAAGCCAAGAGTGACCAAATCCTAGCCGCTCAATCCTAGAGCTGCTAGACCTTAGCCACTGTAGACGACAATGACCAGATCTTAGTCGTTATAGATGACAACGGTTAAACTCTAAAAGTAGTTTTGCTGATAAACGGGCCTAATCACTGGTGGAAGTGGTAGTGTGCATGCAATAAAGGTGAGCGGGAGTAACTTTGCATTCCTTTTCATGACCAGTTCACATAGGATACTTGATTTTGCATTTAGAATTTAGTTAACTGGCCTCCAAACATTAAAAAAGGATAAAATCTTCTCATGCTAACGATCAGTTCGCATAGGAGACTCAAGTTGGTAGTTATATTTCAGTTAACTAGCCTCCAAACATATAAAAGATAAAAATATTCTCATGCTAACTCGCACTATACATGAGAAATTCATTCCTAGGGCTTGGACATAGACCTAGGGTTTCACACTATAAAAGGTTCAAGCCTAAGAGCACCAAGGATCCATATTTTATATTTTATGGATCTTGGAAGAGAGGAGAGACATATTTTATCATCTTTATCCAAGTAATTTATGAGGATAGATTATTTAGGAGAGTTTTCAAGACTTGGAGAGTTCCATTGGAGATCACATGTACAATGAAGCCTTGAAATATTGGAGAGCATAGCAACCATTATTTCAACATCAGATACAAGCTTTGATACATAGCTTTGAAGAAAAGAGGAAGAGAGTCAATTTAGCAGTCGTTGTCTTGGACAATGGCCCATAGGCTTAGCTTAGGATTTAGACATTAGATTCATTATTTTGTTTAGCATAGCATCTTTTCATTCATTTGCATTCATATCGTTAGTCTAATTTATGCATACTTTAATTTGCTATATCCATTGCTAACAACCTCATCCGGGGAGGTATTCTTGGACATCTAAGCATGTGTTGTTTCATTGCTTACAAGGCCACAGGTTCATCAAACAAAATTTGCAACATACGAGAGCAAAAGGGATCCCTCTAGGAAACAGGCCTGGAGAAGGAGGCATTTGTAAGCCCCCATACATTTCTGTGTGCAAAACTGGGAAGCTTTTTGAAAGTGCACCATCTCTTCATGAAAGAGGCACTATTTACCTATTTTTAACCTTATTGTATCAAAATGGGTATCCCTAAGAGGGACCGACATGTAACTAGGTTTTAATACAAATAAAGAAATCCATCTTTGTTATTTACGTGTTATATGCTTTTCATTGTCTTCCATTTCATTTTGGGTTTTTAATACATTACAAGTAGCATAAAAAGAGCAGTGCATGCATCCCAGGGTTTCTCCAGATGGTGATATCGATGGGACCTCCACTGATTTTTTATTTTCTACCTAAATAGTAACTTAGTTTTGTGTGTAAGTCTAGCAGCTCTAAGCTATAGCAACTAGAAATAAGCTGCTCTAAGCTACAGTAGCAAATGGATATTTAGCTACTCCCACTAACAATGGCTAAAAACCAGTCGCTCTAGTCAACAACAACCAAAATTAGAGTGCAGTAGAGGTCAAAACATTGACTCTCTAAGCTGGATCAAAGTTTGGTACAACTTCTATGATATTTTATAGCTTTTTATCTGCTTCTTTGTGTCTAAAATAGAGAACTTAAAGCACATTTATGTTTGGAAATTGAAATAATAAAAGGAGAAAGAATTAAGAATTTTACATATCTTAGATTTTCTTTTAGATTTCCACTAGGTGTTTCTAGGAACAGTGGCTTATGCCTAAAATTTTTTCCCTAGAATCCAACGTGCTAGATATTGTATATTGTTTGCTTGCTTTGAGGCCCTGATAGAGGCCATAGTTGTACACAATAAAGTGTGCTCATACAAATCATAGTAGTTCATGCATATTTCTGAATATTGAAACGTATTTTTTCATTTAGGCATATAGGAAAGACTCATTTTTGCTATATGATGCACTCTATGTTACACAATCTTAAAATGAACACCACACACGCACGTATCATGTGAACATTGGGGAGTTGGATTTCATCACCAACCCTCAATTCAGTCCAATGATGTTGGAATTCATCTCCTTCGACTGGTTTACCCCCTAGAGCTTCCTAGAAACGGATTGAGAAACTTACTTATAGTGATAGTAGGTTACTTGTGCTCAAACTGTCTCCCACTGTTGGAACAATCATTGGTTCAAAGTGGAAGAGCTAGGTGAACCCCCCACTGGGACTTCAACGGTGTACCCTAGCTTCTTTTGAGAAAACCATATTTGGCATGGGTGTACTTGATTGTCACTATGGATGAGTCTTATCATTCTTAATCCAAGAACAAGAGCAAGAAATTGAAAGAATAACACATCAAAACACACCAAATAGTTTAGGGCACACTTAAATCGATAATCAAGATAAACATTTGTTTGGTATTGTGTGGCTATTCCTAAATTACAACTCAAAATATTAATTCATCAACAACATGGTCAAAAAAAGAAGTAAACACCCCTCGGTATGATACCAAGGGAGATACTGAAGCAACTCATACCCATAGACGGAGTCATAGTAACATTGAATGACCTACCTGTAAGATTGTGACACATAGCTCTGTGAGCCTAAGGGGTGATAACACAACCCTTGGGGGATCTCCTAGAGAATCCCCAAGTAGGGAACCACATCATGGAACAAAGTCACATAGACAAAAAGAAGCTTCATAACCATCCTCATCAAGGAGACATGAGGAGACCTCAAGGGCCTCCTCTAAACACACAAAAACATCTCAAAGACGTGAGGAAGCTTCAAGGGCTTCCTCCTCACATGGACATAAATAAGGTTCTAAAAATAATTCTTCACATAGGGATGACGAGACTACTACATCTCCATCCACATGGAGAAAAAATGTAAATACAAAGCCCTCTTCATCAATAAAGCAAGCAAGAGTCACAACACCTCAAGATTCACAAGAAACATATGAAACAGGTATGCCCACTGAAGGGCAAGAAACTAGAGCTACATATAGTCATGGGAATTAGATAGAAGAAAACCTTAACACAAAAGGAAATATTCTCATAGACTATGACTTCATAGGAGTGAATGGCACCCCACAAGACCATCCATGGAAAACAAGACAACTAGACAAGTTGGATCGGTTTCCTACATGACCAACTCAAATTACTATAGCTACTGAGAACTCTGCATCTGGAAGCTCAAAAAATATGTATTCTAAACACATCTCTCAATTTGGAGGTATCTTAGAGCAACCCCATAGTAGACACACAGAGTCTGATCATAGGGATACTCAACAGTACACTAAACAAATCACATTAGCTAGTAAGAGTATAGGTACAGCATAAACCTCCTCGAGGAATCTACAAGTCAAGACAACAAGAATAGAGTCAGATAAACATGAGTCTTCTATGACAATGCAAACTTACCATGTGAGATGGTTAGAAAATATATTACGTAAGGAGCAAGAGCTGGTGGAAGCTCTTGAACAGGATAAACAAAGAGAAATACTCTTGCACCAACATGAGAAGTACTTAAGAGAGCAAGCTGAGAGGCTAGCTCTTAACAATTTGTAGATAAATTTTGGTAACCACAAAAGGACTAGATGCAGTGACTCACCTAAGGAGAGGTGCACTAGACAAGATAGCCCAAAATAAAATCCCCCACCCAACCATGAATAAAATCCAACTAGTGGGAAAGGGGTAAACATAACAAACTAGGATCACAATCCCGAGTCCCCTCGTAGGAGGGAGGAAAATGGAAAAAATCAAATGTATAGAGAGTTACCTCCATTGCCACTACGAGTAGGCCTACAAGAGAAGGAAATTTTTGCATCAAAGGCATTTCAAGAGCTTGTTGAAAATATGAAATCCTTTGAGAAACAAGAGGTATCCTAGAACTCACCAAAATTGAGTAAAATACACAACCAACCATTGTGCCCATCAATCCCTAGCCCTCCATATCCTAAGCACTTTGATATTGTTAGTTTAGAAAAATTTAAGGGTGAAGAGGATGCACAAGAGTATGTCACTAATTTTATCAACGCCTATTTTCATCTTGAAGACAATGACGCTCTCATGCTAAGAATATTCATAATGATATTTTCAAGTGTGGCCACTCAATGGTTCAACCAACTACCTAAGCATAGCATAACCAACTTTGAACAACTATTAAATGCATTCCTAAAGCATTTCTCCTTTGGTGCTAAGAAGAAGGTGAAACTTTTAGACTTGGCCAACTTGAAATAGTATGATGATGAGCCAATAATGGATTATGGGAATAGATGGAGAAAAGTCAAGGTGAAATTATCATTCTTCGTTCCCACAAAAGAGATCATTCGCATGTTCACCAAAAGTTGTTCCAAATACATCTCCCTCTTGTTACAAATTCAGAAGTATCCTTCGTTTGAGGAAGCCTTGGCACAAGACAAGCTCATTGAAGACATAAAAGTAGATGAGCGAACCATTAAAATTTGAAACAAAAAGGAGTGGAATAAGAATGGTAAGAATGACAAGTACAAGAAGAAGCAGGACAACCCTGCTCCAGTCAATCAAGTCATATTGGCTACACCCAAGGATGGGAGTGCATAACAACCTTAGAACTATCAAGCACATCCCTCGCCATCCAATTACGACCAAAGGAACAAGCAGGGGTGAAACATAGAATGCAAGCCGCCTAGCTATTTCATGCCTTTGATAGAATCAATGCAATCAATCTTTAATCAGCTGAGCGAGGCTAGAAGAATCAGATTTTTTGATATACCTATTATAGATCCCAACCATCCTAAGCCAAAATAATATAGGGAAGATCAATTTTTACCTTATCATAGGCTACCAGGGCATGACATTGAGGCTTGCATTGGTTTTAAGCATTAAGTGCAAAACATGATTGAGGAGGAAGAACTCAAAGTTGACAACTATTAGTCAAAAAGTGACTAACTACAGAAAAATAGCTGATGCACCTTTTTTGCATATTTTCCAAGAAGACCGAAGTGGCCCATATGCTAAAGATCAAAGAAAAAGCAAAACACCGCAAGGAGGAAAAAGTGTCGTGATATCGCGACATGTTGCATTTTCGCGGTCCAAAGCGAAGAGAAAGAGCGAGGAGGAAAAAGTGTCGCGATATCGTGACATGTTGTATTTTCATGGCTAAGAGAAACAAAAGGGAGCAAGGAGGAAAAAGTGTCGCGATATCGCGACATGTTGCATTTTCGCGGCTAAGAGCAACAAAAGGGAGCAAGGAGGCAAAAGTGTCGCGATATCGCGACATGTTGCATTTTCACGGCTAAGAGCAACAAAAGAGAACAAAGAGGAAAAAGTGTCGCGATATCGCGACATGTTGCATTTTCGTGGTCCAAAGCAAAGGGAAAGAGCAAGGAGGAAAAAGTGTCGCGATATCGCGACATGTTGCATTTTTGCGGTCAAAAGCAAAGAGAAAGAGCAAGGAGGAAAAAGTGTCGTGATATCGTGACATGTTGCATTTTCGTGGCTAAGAGCAACAAAAGGGAGCAAGGAGGCAAAAGTGTCGCGATATCGCGACATGTTGCATTTTCGTGGCTAAGAGCAACAAAAGGAGCCAAGGGGGAAAGAGTGTCGCGATATCACGACATGTCGCATTTTCATGGCTAAAGGTGCCAAAGAGTCCAATCGGGAAAGAATGTCACAATTTTGCGACATGTTGCATTTTCGTGGCTAAAGGCGGCAAAAGAGTCCAAGCGGGAAAGAATGTCACGATTTCATGACATGTCGCATTTTCACGGTTGAAGGCGGCAAAAGAGTCCAAGTGGGAAAGAATGTCGTGATTTCGTGACATGTCTCATTTTCACGGCTGGAAGCGGCAGAAGAGCAAAGCAAGAGACGAATGTCGCGATTTTGTGACATGTCTCATTTTCATGGCGGGAGGCGGCAGAAGAGCAAAGCAAGAGATGAATGTCGCGATTTCACGACATGTCTCATTTTCACGGTGGGAGGCAGCAAAAGAGCAAAGCAAGAGAAGAATGTCGTGATTTCGTGACATGTCTCATTTTCACGATTGGAAGCGGTAGAAGAGCAAAGCAAGAGACAGATGTCGTGATTTCGTGACATGTCTCATTTTCGTGACTAGAAGCGGTAGAAGAGCAAAGCAAGAGATGGACGTCGCGATTTCGTGACATGTCTCATTTTCATGCGGTGGGAGGCAGCAAAAGAGCAAAGTAAGAGATGAATGTCACGATTTCGTGACATGTCTCATTTTCATGGCGGGAGGCGGCAAAAGAGCAAAGCAAGAGATGAATGTCATGATTTCGTGACATGTCTCATTTTCGTGGTTGGAAGCGGAAAAAGAGCAAAGCAAGAGATGAATGTCATGATTTCATGACATGTCTCATTTTCGTGGCTAGAGGCGGCAAAAGAGCAAAGCAAGGAAAGAATGTTGCGATTTCATGACACGGCCAGCTGTAAAGGAATAGAGTATATTTTTGGCAACTGGGGACATGCACTGACATCGAGTGCTGATTTTTGAAGAATGGTATGTTGATTATAACTTGGCAGGTCCGCTGGATGATTGCAGAATAATAGGCTCATCTAAAATTAGCCGGAAGGAAATCTATCCAATCTATGGGAAATCCGTTGTATATTATTAGAAACTGTAGACAATTACTTGTAATTTATTGAAGAAATTAAATGTACATAGTAGAAGATACTCTTTTTAGGGTATAAATAGGAGTGAGTCGACCATGAAAAGAGGTCGGCTCTTGGACGTTTACAAGCTTGATGTACATGTACTAGATTACAAGCAATAAAAGATTTCTTCTTCTGGCTTTCGAAACTTCTGTGTGCAAGTGTATGTATCTGGTGTTTTAACTTTTATTCACTCTAATTTTTATAATGTATCTATTCTAAAATCTGGATTGTGCACGTATAAATATTGTTTCTAGAGTTGAACATTAAAATATAGTTACATGCTTTTAGACGAACATCTAAAAGTCACACTCAGGAATTCATGTTTTCTATAAAGAAGATATAAAGAAAACTTGAAAGTAGTAATCTGCATCATCAATGTTTGTTGTTGTCCAATCTGTACCATGAGAAAATTTTCTAGCTTAGGCTATATTTCCCTTATCTCTTGTTCCCCTTTTCTCTAAAAAACTCAAAGGAACCAGACCTTCTCTGGAGACTAGACAGATGATCTCAAGCAAGATCTGTCTATTCAATGTTGGCAAAGTCTAAGGCGCAACACTATTAACCGAAGGCAGATTTTGTTCCAATAGTTTTTGGCATGCCCGGTGGGACCAGCAATCCCATAGTATTGTATAAGTTTTGGTGTTTTACCTTAAGAGCCTTTTTGTTTGAAAATCTCAAGAAAAACCACCTGGCGACTCCGTTGCAATTTAGACCATAAAAGAAAGACCTTGTCTAGAAACCTTGTGGTTATATAGCCATATGATAACCATATCCCGAGCTAGAAACTCTGAAGAACCTATCGAGTTCTTTGAACTACATCTCAAAAGCCTAAAAGCACACCCTGTGCTAGTCGCACGATCAAATCCTCCCGACACCATTAGCACCTCTTTAACACCCATTGTAGGAGCATCTACAAGCAATCCCATAGCGGTTGTAACTCCTTTAGCAATCATGGCAGCCACCCTTGCCCCAGCGCATCTTGTGTGGAATCAAATTGGCCCTTTGAACTTGGGAACACACCACCAAATTCCACAAGCTGCACTAAAAGCATTACCGACCTTTGACGAAATAGGCAAAATAGCAGATGAGCACTATTTAGATGTATCATCGCTAGCATCTATTTACAACATCACTCAGGAAGATGTAATGGTTAGATTGTTGATTATATCTTTGAAAGGAAAGATGCTCTATTGGTACAGAGCGCTTCCCACTGGATCCATTACTTCTTGGGCAGTACTTGGATCGGCCGTATGGTCGATGAATTTAATATACATGCGGATCCTTTCACATTGCTGAATCAATTCACTGTCATTGAGAGGCATCCACAAGAAGAAATCCAAGATTTCAACATCATATTTACCAGAACTCGTGATAGAGTACCACAAGGCCTAAATCCCATGGAATAACAAGCTATATGCTATTATTTAAGGGCTTTTGATTCAGATCTCAGTATGATAATAAGGCAATCCCGTGTAACCACTTTTCCTGGGATCTATCTAGAGGCAACAAAGGGTGAAGGCTGATCTCATCGCTACAAAAATATATCCATCAAAGAGTCTATTGCCAATTGTACCAGAGCTTTCCCAAGCGTCAATCTCTAAACTGCCTGTACTCCCATCAACGCAGGCCCTCCCAGCTATAGCTGCACCTCCTACATTCCTTGCATTACCAACCACACCCCTTGCATCAGCTCCCCCCAATGATCAATACATGACCATAATTGATACAATGAAGACATTGTCAAATGAAATGGCATCCATGAAAAAGAGAGAGGTGGAACGAAATATCCAAGCAAGAAGATTTCCATAGATACAAAAGGAAGGTGCTTCAACAAGTGGAAGAGGACAAGATAAAAAAAATGTGGTGTATGCGAATGAGATAGGAGATAATGGAGAACCCACTAATTTCGACTACTGGTGTACCACTTGCAATGATCCTCATGGAGAGGATTCATGCATGATTCATCAACATCATGTGCAAGCGGTTATCAATGAGAGATTCAAAGAAACCGGCAAGGGACAGGTGAACATAATCAGAGAAGTCCACCACAATTTGGCAATGCCATCCGTGGAACAAGTCTCAGTCCTGACAAGGTCGGGAAAAAATTCGTTACAAGTCGACCCTAAGGAACTCCAACCACTAGGTTTTCCTCCTACCCCCAGGGCAACTCCACAGAAAAACCAGTCGAATGAGAAAGGACGTTCTGACCCTCCTCAGACTTTTGCGGCTACACCAAGAAAATATTTTCCTCCTAGAAAAGGGAGCGAGACTCAAGAGCAAGCGAAGGAAAGACTCAGGTTTCCTTCATTAACAAAAAGACAAAGAATAGAAGCTACGTAGGTCTACAGAGACAGATATGATGCATCGACTAGTGGAAGGGAGAAAAGTGTTGAAGTATCCCCAGCTACAACTCTTTCGTTCAACATTATAGAAGAAATGAAGAGGACCCCTTCCAAAATAAGCATGTATGATGCACTGCAAATTCCTGGTCAGATTGACCTCCTCCAAGAATCTTTAAATTTAAAGAATAATACCTCTTCCTCAAATGTTATACAAGCAAATGTTGTGTCAACCTCTGGAAAAAATAGACCGCCCCCATTCTATCTATCCTTGCAAATGGAGGGGTGGATAGTTCACAATTGCATGATTGATTTAGGGGCCGCAACTATGGTGATGTCGAAAGCCGTATGTGATATAATGGGGATGGAATATACTCGAAGTCATCCTGGTGTGTTGCAATTGGATGGTACTCCAATAAAAACTGTCGGGGTGATCAAAGATATCCCTATTCAACTCCATAGAATGCCAGAAGCAGTCGTCATACAAGAAGTAGTTGTTGTAGACTTAGAACCATATTTTGGTATGTGTTTATCCAGAGAGTTCACAGCCAAACTGGGAGGTTATCTATCACTAGATTATTCACATTTGGAGGTACCTTTCAAAGGTAAAAGATTCAAGATCTACAATGAAAAACCATCTACTTTTCATGTGGAAAGACTAGAAGAAACAGCTACCATCAACATGATGTCCGAGGAATTGGAGAATATTGATTTAATGGAAGAAACCATGGAGGAACTCCAATCGAAGATTAGTTTTCAATGGAAAACTTCAATGCTATGGTAGAGACAAAAATGGGAAGCTATTCCATTGAGAAACCAAAAAAGCTCCCTGTTGCTATCCCTAAAACAGGTGATTCAGCCAACCGGTTATGGAAATTGTACTTTGATGGGTCAAGGTGCAAAAATGGATTAGGAGTTGGAATTGTTCTGATTTCACCTACTGGAAAAGAAAAAGTCTTTTCATATAGGTTGACATGGAGTTGCACCAATAACGTGGCTGAATATGAAGCCTTGTGTTTGGGACTTAGGAAAGCTAAAAAACTGGGTGTAAAATAGTTGTTGATCTATGGAGATTCAGAGCTGATTGTTAAACAGGTTACTGGTAAATGCATTTGTAAGCAACATTACCTAAGGGCTTACAAAAACAAAGTGTTAGATCTATTGGAAAATTTTGAAGCACTAAACATGAAATCCATTTCCAGAGAGAAGAACACACATGCAGACACTGTTAGCATCGGTAGGATCAAATTTTTGCCCAGTCAGCAATGTTATTCAGAAGTCTAAAATAGTTAGACTTATATACAGGCCTTCTATGCCCGACAAGGACATTTTTGGCAGGTATTTGAAAACGATGAGCAGATCCTGGATTTTTTGATTCATGAGATGAATTGCTCTACAGAAAGAGCGTTACAAGAAGAGGACGAAGAGAGCCTTATTCAACTAAAAAATAATCATATCCCCAGGGGACTGATCACCTTGGAGAGCCTTTTCGACAATAGCGACAGAGCTATAGGTCGAAGGATCAAGGTAGATGAACGTCGGTATAAATAAATAGAACTAGAACCGGGAAAAATGATCAAAGTAGGGACAGATTGTACAGTGGTAGAACTAGAACAAATAAAACAGTTATGTAGAGAATATCCAGATATAATAGCCTAGACTTATAGTGATCTAAAAGTGTACAGGAAAGAGGTCATTCAGCATACCATCAAACTAGAGGAAGGAGCTAAACCTTTTAGGCAGAGGCAGAGGCCTGTGAATCCCAAGATTGAAGCCTTAATGAAACAAGAGTTGTTAAAACTCCTGCAGGCTAAGATAATATACCCAATCAAGCACTCTACTTGGGTGGCAAATTTAGTTCCGGTCCGCAAGAAAAATGGAGAAATACGACTATGCATCGATTTCAGAAATTTGAATAGAGCCTCTTTAAAGGATCACTATCCTTTACCCCAGATTGACCCAATCCTTCATACTGTGGCGGGAGCAGAAAGGTTTTCTCTGTTAGACGGCTTTTTTGGTTACAATCAAGTTTGGGTGAGAAATGAAGATCAATACAAGACTGCGTTCACCACTAAGTGGGGAACATTTGCATACCAAAGGATGCCCTTTGGATTATCCAACGCAGGAGCAACTTTCCAAAGAGCCATGGACGTAGCTTTTGGGGAGCTTGCGAACAAAATTATTGTCGTCTATTTAGATGACATGACTATTTTTTCTCACAACAAAAAGGACCATGCCACTCATCTGCAGCAAGTATTTGAGAAATGTAGAGAATTTGGGATATCACTAAATCCTAAAAAATCTATTTTTGTTGTGGAAGAAGGAATACTCCTTGGGCATGTTATTTCTAAAGTTGGGCTGTCAATTGATCCTGATAGAGTAAAGGCACTTCTTGAGTTGTCGCTCCCAGTTAACAAGAAAGGTTTGCAGTCTTTCTTTGGGCAAATAAATTTCGTCAAAAAATTCATTGTGGATTTTGCCCAAACAGTTAAGCCAATGACTGAATTATTGAATAAGGACGCTCCTTTCAAATGGACCGAGCCAAGGAAAGAAGCTTTCCAAAAAATTCTAGAAGCCATCGCTCAAGCTCCTGTGCTAGTCAACCCTGACTATTCTCGAGGTTTCATACTATATGTTGTCGGAGAGCAAAATAGTTATGCTACAGTTCTCACTCAAAAAGGAGCAGATGACGAAGAAATACCCATAGCCTTTCTGAGTTCCACCATGCACAAACATGAGGAAAGGTACAACTTCATAGAAAAACAAGTATACGCAATTATGAAATCCTTGAATAAGCTAAAACACTTCTTATCCTCGAGTCAGACG
The DNA here is from genome assembly GCA_028583015.1 of Wollemia nobilis. NCBI lineage: Eukaryota > Viridiplantae > Streptophyta > Pinopsida > Araucariales > Araucariaceae > Wollemia > Wollemia nobilis. Next base: position 7,798,829 of record JAQPPZ010001361.1, read on the forward strand.
ATGGTGTATGTTATTCATCCCGATGTAAGGAACTTCATAATTCAAGGAGAATTGGGTGAAAAAAGAGCTGGATGGGTGACTCGCATCCAAGAGTATGATGTAGAAATACATCCTACTAAAATAGTCGAGAGGGAGAGCTTTGTGCCAAGAATTGGCCAAGCAAGCTGCAAGTGGATATGGGGAGAGCCACCCCGTCATGGAAAACACAGAGCAACACCAAGACAGAGTAAGTTCGAGTTGGATCGATGACTTTGTGAGGTATTTTTAGACTGGGTCATGTCCTGAAGATATGAACGCTTCCCAGAGAAGGAGATTCAGAACCCAAGCATTGAAATATACCCTTCAAACAGAGGGGTTGTATAGGATTAACATCGATGGTGTATTGTTAAGATGTGTTCTCGATAATGAAAAGCAAAAAGTGTTAGATGAATTTCATGGAGGTTTTTTAGGGGGACATTATATAGGCCAAACCATAGCTTTGAAGATCCTTAGAGCTGGATGTTATTGGCCTTCCATCTTCCTAGATGCGTACAAAGTGACCCAGAGGTGTGAACAGTGTCAGAGGTATGTGGGGAGAAACAGGAATGCACCTATGCCCTTAAAAGCTATTCAAGTCGAGGAACCATTCCAGCAGTGGGGGTTGGATTTCGTAGGGATAATAGAGCCAAACTCATCATCAGGCCACAAATACATTCTCATTGCCATGGACTACTTCACCAAGTGGGCAGAAGTAGTGCCTACGAAGAAAGCTGATTCAGAAGTGGTGATAGAATTTGTTGAAAGTCTAATCACAAGGTTTGGCATACTAGATTCTTTGATTACAGACAATGGATCCCCTTTCACTAGTGCAAAGATGATCGAATTCGTCAGTAGATATGGAATTTACCTGAAGACTTCCTCTAATTATTACCCACAAGGTAATGGATTAGTTGAGTCTACTAATAAGAATATTCTAAGAATTCTGAAAAGAACATTAGAGGACAATAAGAAGAACTGGCACTCACTCCTGAATCAAGCCCTATGGGCCGATAGAATCTCAATCAAAAAATCAATCAATACATCGCCATATGCTTTGGTTTATGGCAAAGAAGTTGTTCTGCCGATTCATATGGAGATACCCATGTTGAGGATGCTAAACCAAGTTAACAAAGATGAAGGTCATCCAATGGATGCCCGACTGATGCAACTTCTACAACTTGAAGAATCTAGGGAACAGGCCTACGATCATCATCAAAAGCATATGGTAAAAATAGTCGGGTGGTTCGATAAGAAAACCACTTTCAAGAAATTCAAAACAGGTGACCTGGTATTAAAATGGAATGTCAAGAAAGCAAAGCCAGGACACCATGACAAGTTTGATGCGTTTTGGGAGGGGCCATTCGAAATTGTTTTAGAAAAGCAATTCAATGCCTTCCGGTTAAAAGATCAAGATGGATGGGTTCTACCCATCATGGTGAATGCTTTTCACCTAAAATTGTATTTCCAATAAAAGCTACAGATCACCATTATATGTACAGTATATTATAAGTTTGGAGTTTTGTAAATATTTCCCTTTTTACGGCCTAATAAGAATCAAGTGTGCAAAACTTATCAAGAGATAATTGCAGCCATGGATAGAATCAGAAGATCTAAACATCAGGGGCAACAACCAATAGCTAGAGTTGGGACCAACTCCCGAATTGAATTTTTTGTGTTCTTCAGACAAAGGTTAAGTCCCTGAATGGTAAAAGAAAGGTTCTGATAAGGTAAAGACCACCTATATTCCAAAGTGCATTCTTTTTATTTTATCCTTATTTTTCCACTCGAAGTTTTACTTTTCGCAACTGTGCTGGTGACTCTATTTCCCAATGGATGAAGGCTTGGTCCCTATTTTTGCGAGCAAAAATTCCCCCGAAAGGCGCCAAGAATGTTAGTCAAAAAGTGACTAACTACAGAAAAATAGCTGATGCACCTTTTTGCATATTTTCCAAGAAGACCGAAGTGGCCCATATGCTAAAGATCAAAGAAAAAACAAAACACCGCAAGGAGGAAAAAGTGTCGCGATATCGCGACATGTTGCATTTTCGTAGGAAAAAGCAAAGAGAAAGAGGAAAAAGTGTCGCGATATCGCGACATGTTGCATTTTCGTGGCTAAGAGCAAAAAAAGGGAGCAAGGAGGAAAAAGTGTCGCGATATCGCGACATGTTGCATTTTCACGGCTAAGAGCAACAAAAGGGAGCAAGGAGGCAAAAATGTCGTGATATCGCGACATGTTGCATTTTCACGGCTAAGAGCAACAAAAGAGAGCAAAGAGGAAAAAGTGTCACGATATCGCAACATGTTGCATTTTCACGATCCAAAGCAAAGGGAAACAGCAAGGAGGAAAAAGTGTCGTGATATCGCGACATGTTGCATTTTTGTGGTCCAAAGCAAAGAGAAAGAGCAAGGAGGAAAAAGTGTCACGATATCGCGACATGTTGCATTTTCATGGCCAAGAGCAACAAAAGGGAGCAAGGAGGCAAAAGTGTCGCGATATCGTGACATGTTGCATTTTCGTGGCTGAAGGCGGCAAAAGAGTCCAAGCGGGAAAGAATGTCGCGATTTCGCGACATGTCACATTTTCGTGGCTAAAGGCGGCAAAAGAGTCCAAGCGGGAAATAATGTCGTGATTTTGTGACATGTTGCATTTTCACGGTTGAAGGTGGCAAAAGAGTCCAAGCAGGAAAGAATGTCGCGATTTCGTGACATGTCACATTTTTGCGGCTGAAGGTAGCAAAAGAGTCCAAGCAGGAAAGAATGTCACGATTTCAAGACATGTCTCATTTTCACGGCTGGAAGCGGTAGAAGAGCAAAGCAAGATACGGATGTCACGATTTTGTGACATGTCTCATTTTTGCGGCGGGAGGTGGCAAAAGAGCAAAGTAAGAGACGAATGTTGTGATTTCGTGACATGTCTCATTTTCACGATGGGAGGTAGCAAAAGAGCAAAGTAAGAGATGAATGTCGTGATTTCATGACATGTCTCATTTTTGCGGCTGGAAGTGGTAGAAGAGCAAAGCAAGAGATGAATGTCGTGATTTCGTGACATGTCTCATTTTCATGGTTGGAGGCGGTAAAAGAGCAAAGTAAGAGACGAATGTCGCGATTTTGTGACATGTCTCATTTTCGCGGCGGGAGGCAGCAAAAGAGCAAAGTAAGAGACGAATGTCACGATTTCGTGACATGTCTCATTTTTGTGGCTAGAAGCGGTAGAAGAGAAAAACAAGAGACAAATGTCACGATTTCATGACATGTCTCATTTTCATGGTTGGAGGCGGTAAAAGAGCAAAGCAAGGAAAGAATGCCATGATTTCATGACACGCCAGTTATAAAGGAATAGAGTATATTTTTGGCAACTGGGGACATGCACTAACATCAGGTGCTGATTTTTGAAGAATGGTCTGTTGATTATAACCTGGCAAGTCCGTTGGATGATTGCAAAATAACAGGCTCATCTAAAATTAGCCAAAAGGAAATCTATCCAATCTGTGGGAAATCCGTTGTATATTATTAGAAACTGTAGAAAATTACTTGTAATTGATTGAAGAAATTAAATGTACATAGTAGAAGATACTCTTTTTAGGGTATAAATAGGAGTGAGTCAACCATGAAAAGAGGTCGGCTCTTGGACGTTTACAAGCTTGATGTACATGTACTAGATTACAAGCAATAAAAGATTTCTTCTTCTGGCTTTCGAAACTTTTGTGTGCAAGTGTATGTATCTGGTGTTTTAACTTTTATTCACTCTAAGTTTTATAATGTATTTGTTCTGAAATCTGGACTGTGCACGTATAAATCTTGTTTCTAGAGTTGAACATTAAAATATAGTTACATGCTTTTAGACGAATATCTAAAATTCGCACTCAGGAATTCATGTTTTCTATAAAGAAGATATAAAGAAAACTCGAAAGTAGTAATCTGCATCATCAATGTTTGTTGTTGTCTAATCTATACCATGAAAAAATTTCTAGCTTAGGCTATATTTCCCTGATCTCTTGTTCCCCTTTTCTCTAAAAAAACTCGAAGGAACCAGCCTTCTCTGGAGACTAGACAGATGATCTCAAGCAAGATCTATCTATTCAATGTTGGCAAAGTCTAAGGTGCAACACTATTAACCGAAGGCAGATTTTGTTCCAACAACAACCCACTGGATCTCGATAACAGAGACATGGGCATATACAAAAACCCGTTGCCCAATAATGATGCCCCTAGAGATCAAGGGTCCCAAGTCAATCAGGTTCGAGATGATATACCTACCCATAGATGCATTGGGGTGGTTGAGATTATTAACATAGCAACATAGACTAGGTGGTATGGTCAACCGCAACCTCTTGTAGCTCCCATGAACATCCTAGTTGTACCTAGGCAAAGGTAATACAACCTTCTAAGTCCACCAACTCAACTTGTGGTAACTATCCAGAGTAGATTGGAATAAAACCTACAGACGAATCCAGCTAAGCTATCCATATTTGAACTCATACAACAATCCCCAAAGCATAGGGATACTCTAATAGAAATTTTAAGAACAATTGAGCTCCAACCACAAGATGTGAATGCATTCACTCACTTTGTGGGACAAGTACAAGAATTCTAGGAACCTGTTATTCAATTCAATGATTATGAGATTAATACAGTACCTATCACCTTACCAGACCCTCCGCTAAACATTGTGACGACAATCAACGACTTACCTTTCAAGACGGTCTTGGCCAATACAAGTTCATCAATAAACATCATTACAAAAACAATAATAGAGCACCTCAAGATCCCCAAGTCCAATATCATTATAGGAGCATACACATTGAGATCTTTTAATGATACTTTATGTAATGTTGTGGGAATGATAGTCCTACCCATCAAGGTGGGGCACAAGACTATTCCTGTGATATATCATGTTTTGGAAGGAGATATTTAGTACAACATCCTCCTAGGGCATCCTTGGATAAGGGCCATGAAGTGTGTGCCTTAGATCTTGCAACAATGTGTCAAGTATGTGCACGAAAACAAATTCTATGTGGTTTTGGATGATGTAACGCCTTTTAAATACGTCCATCAGGTGGACATTCCAAGAGAATTAGTAATTTGTTCTACCCACCTGTACGTAGTGCCTTCATCTCCAACCACATAAATGGATAAAAAATACAAAAGGGTAAGAAAAGACCCATGCACATCAACACCTCTTGGTGCACTCAAAATAGTCAATGCTTCTAAAGTACCATCAGCGTCAAAATCAAAATACAATCAAAATCTAAAGGCACCCTTAGTCAAAGAAGAAAGGTCCAAGGAAGTGCCAACCATAGCCATTTCTAAAATTCCAAGTCCTATGGAAGTAGAATATCTTCAATATCAAGATGAAGATAGTGATTACCACCATGCTTCACCAGTATCATCGATAGGGTCATCCATGTTACATGCATCAATACACTTGGCAAGCACAGGTATAAGGTAGTACCTTATGCAAAACATTACCTTTACACCTATCATTGAATCTGCACAAAACATGGGAAGACCTAAGGACTTGAGGCCACTAGTGGGAATAGTGGTTCCACTTGGAATCCCTCCCAACCAAACCAATTTTGTCTATGTCGACCTGGACAATACCCATAAGTCTTCAGACATAGAAGAGGATAGTAACAAATTATTCATGATCAATGTTCGTTACCTCTCTAATATCTAGTTTGCTCTAAGCTACTTTGAGCATTGTCATTGGCATGTCTATGGCCTTGGTATATATGAGCAAGGGTGCAAGCGTCTATACGAGCCACAATATCAGCTTCCCTCCAATAGTTTTGGGTTAGGCTATTATAGCGGAGGTCGATATAACTCTCTTGTAGCAGCATTGGATAGGTTAAGCTTAGGGTTAGGAGAATACATCGATTTCATTCCTTATCACCCTCTAGGAACAAGATATTTGAGCAACAAACAAGTGACCACAGTGAATGTACTGCCTCCAAAAATTTATCATCCAAACATCTCAATTGATTCCACCCCAACAGATTACAACTCATGGGATGAGGAGAATGGATATAAAGCAAGTGATGATGAGGTGCAACTTGGCTTAGCCTACCAGGGGCCTCGCTATTTATAAAGATTCACATGGCCCATCCACTATGAGAGTGGGTATACATTATATGAAAGTGACTATGAATTAGAAGACTCAACATAAAGAGCCTGCTTAAGCCTAAGCCATCAACCCCTAACTTTGGGGCAAGATACAAAAGCAAATGGATTCTTCATAAGTGATGAATAATATGAAGATGAAATGGAGATTGCCCACTTATGACCAAGACATGAGCCCCTTGTTTTAGGGTCACATACCAATACTAATGGTTTACGAATAAGTGATGATGACTTTGAGGATGAGATCAAGATGGCTTATCTTGGACCTCACCACTTGCGACAAGTCAACGAGCTAGTAGAGAGAGAAGTGGCACTCTATGCTATAGATCCTCATTTATGATTTTTGGGGATACCTGTTGATCTAGCTACCAATAATTAGATGGTCAATCCCCCTCTGCCTACATTCAGAGAGTGATTATATCCCAATAATCCTATTATCCACCCTGCTCATGGGCTAGATCCAAAAATTTCCATTCCTCCAGAGCCTCATCGTAAGTATGGAATGGAAACCCTAAAGATAAGATTGTATCCATGTGGTCCTAGAGATTTCATCCCATCCATAAACATGATCTCCATTGATTTGACCAAGCCACTTCATAATCCAGCAGATCCTTCCAAATCATTGCATCTTGATTTAGAGGCTATTGATTGGAATCATGCTAATTTTCCCATTGAGCCTGAAGACCTCTTCCCCAACAAAGAGATGTTACAACCGTTTCATTTTGCATTAGTTTGTGTGTATGACATCTTCCATGTTGGTTTGGAACCTGAGTCAGTAGGTCCTATAAATCTCATCGATGATATTTATTTGATACCCATGCCTCATTAGCTAGAGGATGGGTCACATATGGATATAGAAGCAACTTTTGAGGTGGACATCAGTGATGATCCTACCCAGCCAAGGAAATTCAAGTTCGGAGAAAGTCTATCTCTAGAGGAACAAACCATCCTAATTCCCCTCCTCAAAGAGAGGCAAAATATTTTTGCTTGGACTTACAAAGACATGCCAAGGATAGATCCAATGTTAATCGTTCACAACCTTTCATTAGATCCCATGAAGCATCCAGTCAAGCAAAAGTTGTAGAAAATGAATCCAACCATTGCTTTTATTGTGAAGAATGAATTGCAAAAACTAATGGATGCAATATTCATAGTTCCTATAGACTACCCTGAGTGGGTGTCGAACATGGTACCCATGGGGAAACCTGATGGAAGAGTTCGTATTTGCACAGACTTTAGATATTTAAATAGGACAACACCAAAGGATTCATTCTCGTTGCCAAACATAGATGCTCTTGTAGATGCAACTACAGGTCATGAGATGCTCTCCCTAATGGATGGTTTCTTTGGATACAACCAGATCCATATTAAGCCTGAAGATCAACATAAAACTACTATCATTACTCCGTGGGGAACATTCTATTACAAAGTGATGTCATTTGGTCTCAATAATGCTGGTGCTACATATCAGTGGGCCATGACATACATATTCCATGACTATATGCATAAAATATTAGATAATTACATGGATGACTTACTAGCCAAGTCCCTATTGTGTCAAGAGCATGCTGAAGTCCTTAGAAAAGTCTTTGATCACCTCATAGAACACAATGTCCGATTGAATCCTAAGAAGTGCGTATTTGGCATAACTTCTAGCAATATTTTGGGATTCATCGTATCCAAGAGAGGCATCGAAGTAGATCCTACAAAGGTAAAGGCTATATTGGAAATGGCCACCCCTACCAACATTAGGGAGCTAAGGAGCCTACAAGGCAAGATATCATCCATCAAAATATTCATCGCATAATTATCAAATAAATTCCAACCTATGAATTGGTTGCTACGCAAGGAGGTCCCATTTCATTGGGATGAATAATGCCATCAAGCCTTTGCATATATTAAAACCTATCTGGCCATACCGCCAATATTGGCTCCACAAAGGCTAGACATACCATTTTTACTAAATATCGACTACTGATTTCGTATTGGGCACCATGTTAGCCCAAAATAATACAAAATACAAATATCAAGCCATATATTATATTAGTTGCACCTTGGTGAGGTATGATTTAGGATATTCGTATGTCAAAAAATTGTGTTTAGCAGTGGTCTTTGCAACTTGAAAGTTGTGACACTAGATGTTGAGCCATACGACCTACGTCATATCAAAACAAAATCCTATGCAGTACATGATGAGCAAGATATATCATGATACACGTATCGCAAAGTGGATCATGCTATTTACAAAATTTTACCTAGAATTCATAAGCCAAAATTCCATCAAGGTACAAGTCATAGCAAATCAATTAGTAGAGGTGCCTCTTCAGGATAACAAGACTTTCACCATAGAATTTCTTGATGATGCAGTATTTGCATTATCAAATCTGCAAAAACTCAAATAACCTAAGAGAGAAAGAGACATGTCATTGTTCTTTGATGGTTCGAAGTGTGAACAAGGGGGTGGAACAGGGATTATATTTATCACATCGTAGGGTGCTCCATTCCCCTTATCATTCAAACTAGACTTCCCTTCCACAAACAACAACACAAAATATGAAGCATTTATCCTGGGACTCCAAATAGCCATAGCAATGGGTATTAAAATATTGAATATCTTTGGTGACTCCTTGCTCATAGTAAACCAAGTCAAAGGACTATTCCAATGTAGTTTCCCACTCCTAAATACTTACAAGGAACTTGTTGACACCTACCTAGCCCGATTGGAATGGTATGACATCGAGGCAATCCCTCATATGTCAAATCGATTTGTAGATACCATGGCCTCTTTGGGATCCCCTAGGAATCCATATGCTTATGTTACAACTATTCATGTAAAAGTGCTTTCGCACTCAGCAATACATTATGAAGCTCTTGACAATCAAGAATTAGTCAACATGATCAACATTGAACCAAATCAGGATTGGTCCTTCGTAGCCAGATATTTCTTGCAAATGGCACCTTAGGGGTATTTGATCTCCCAAGGACATATGGAGTGTGGTGCAACCATACACCATAGATTTTTTCCTCAATCCATGTTCACCAGCTCGAAAATGCAAGAAAAGCAAGCCATATTTTCTATAGAAGTCGTGGCTTATCAGGATTGGCTTTCCCAACTGCGGGACTTTCTGAAACTTGCAATAGTACCTCAAGGTTTGTCACATAATGAAAGGTGAATGTTCAAATAGAAATAAATAAGAGACATCTTGCTAGGATAAATTCTCTATAGACGAGGATATGATGGAGTATTACTTCGTTGTCTTGAGCCCCAGGAAGCATCCCGGGCAATTTTGTAAGCTCATGATGGCACATGTGGAGGGCATTTCAATGGTATGGTCATCGATAAGTACATCTTGAGAATAGGTTACTATTGGCCCACCATGGAAAAGGACTACTACGAGTATGTCAAGAAATGCAGTAAGTGCCAGCATCATGCAAATCTAATGCACTTACCATCGCAAGCCTTGCAACCCATCTAAGTAGCATAGCCATTATTGAAGTTGGGACTAGAATTTATTGGGAAGATCTCACCCCCATCCTTAGGCCTACACACATTCATCATAAAAACCATAGAATACTTCACTAAATGGGTGGAAGCGATCCCCTTAACATCAACAACTGGATCAAGGATTACGGAGTTTATACTCCACAATATCATAAGTCATTTTGGGGTCCCTTCGAAGATAATATCAGATAATGGGCCATATTTAAAGAATAAAAATGTGTGTGCTTTAATTAATAGATACCATATTCAGCATAATTTTTCAATTCCTTATTATCCACAAGAAAACAGGCAAGCAGAAGCCTCAAACAAAATAATAGTCTCTAGATTGAGGAAAACGGTGCAAGACAATGACAAGGATTGGCACATGCAGTTACCTCTTGCACTATGGGCATACATGACTAGTATACGGACTCCCACTAGGACAACACCGTTTTCACTAGTATATGGAACTAAGGCCATCATGCCACTAGAGTTGGAAATTTCAAATCTATCCATAACATTAAAGGACTTCATAGTGGATGATGTCGCACAGCAAGGCCCTTTTTGAATCCATCATAGACTTTAATATATAATTCAAAAGGAGCCAAGGAATGATCCCCTTTGAATATCAGATGTCCCCTACCCAAGATTACTTGTACTATATTTGAACCTTCAATTTGGACATACGCCTCCTCCTACATCCAATATGGTAAAAGAATATTTTCTCAAATATTTCAAGAGGCTCTATAGGCTGAGAGAATCCTGATCCAAGTAGGAAAAGTATCTTCAAGATATTCCACACTCCCATCCCCCTTTCAAACCATTCTTGCTACCTTGTTAACTGCACAATATCTACCATGGATGCCATGTGAAGTTGTGTAGGAGAAAACACAAAGGGTGGATCTCATGCAAAGGATATGAAAGCACGAAATTCTGCAATGAACAATTTTATTACTTACACCTTCTCCTAGTGAATAGAGAACCTGGACAAAATGGGAAATTCTACTTGTAGAAAGGGAACAATTTTACATCCTTTTGTAACCAAGAGTACACTGAGCAAGGGCCAAGCTATTATTAGGAGAGCTTAGCCAATCAAAATATAAATCCCAAGGAGATATCGAACATAGGAAGGCAAATTAATGTAGCCTACCAGAGAACATGTGTGGAGGCATCGAAGGTGCACATAGTAGGTATTCTATAGTAGGTAGATCCCAAGGAATGGATAGATTGAATTCTATTTCCAGAAGTACCAGTACCAGAAGAGGGCTCCCACATGGTAAAATTTATTGTCACATTGATCATCGATTGCATAAGTACTAGTATACATGATGATCTACCAATTTGTGGATACATTGCAACTTGGAAAATCTTGGGCAATGCCAACCAAACTACAAACAATGGCTTAATTTTAGTACAATATGGTCCAACCATTGTAGATTCATTAGATGATTTTTCAATATGAACCCCCTTTAGGAATTGACTTTCTTTGGAGATTGACCGCACTATCTTCCCTAACCATAGTGGCCATTCAATTTTGGCACAGCTTCGTGGGTGCATCAAGCTTACCCATCCCCACCTTCTCTTTAGGTCAAATTTACGACCAATAATGCCCCTCTCTACCTATGTGATATCCTATAGTTCCACCTCTAAGAAACTTTATCACCACTCTTGGTTGTTCACTACATCATACTGCAACCCAAAAACATAACAAATTTTTAGCCAATTTCGTATAAAAAATTTAAAATAAATATTAAAAATATAATATAAATTAATCAAATAGCAACATAGAGCAATATTTTAACACATAAGTCTACTTGTATTGGTGTTTCTCTCTTTTTATTCTCTACATGTTTTCTTTCTTTTTTGTTATCTTATGTTTTCCTCTTGGCCAAAATCATGCCCTATCCTACAGAGGCATGATTTTATATTTTGCCCCTCTTATTCTTAAATCATGCCCCATGTGTGTGAGGCACAAATTCACAAAATCATGCCCTGTAGTTCCAAGGTGCAACTTTGGTCATCATGTTAAACCAACCAAAACTATGGTTGGCCCCCAAAATTGCACTAGGGTCACATGCAATAAATTCTTCCAAAAAGATAAAAACACTTTAAAAAATACTAAAAACCTAATATAGCCTAGTCTAGAGAAAGGATTTTAGTCCTTACCCATGCTCATTTTGCTATTGCACTACCCTCACCCTTTGCAATGGCTAAACGGTGTGTGGGTAGCACCATTTCTCTTTTTCAATAGATATCTTTTCCTCTCCTTCACACAGTGAAAATGAATTAGGGTTTTCACCAATTTTTCCTTTTTATTCTCCCTTTTTATTTTTATCTCTCCTCTTTGATGCTCTTTTTTTTGTTTGTCTCTCTGCATTTTTTTATCATCTATTTCAATTTTCCTCTAGAATTTGATCTTCCTTCCAAAACTTTAGGGGAAACCCCAACTTGAGAGGCATTAATATCCTTAATGTCTCGTTTTGCATGCAAAAATATCTATATATCCAAAATGGCACCATTTTTGCACCACCCATTTCTTCTAAACTAGCCACCCCTTTCTTCTAAACTAGCCACCCCTTTTTTATGTTCATCATTCTTCACCCATAGGTGTCTACATCTTTTATTTGATGTATTTATTAGGCCATAAATGCATCAAAGAGGGGGTAAAATGTAGATATGGAAAATTGACCCACCCAAGTGAGTCATTTTTCCTAGAACCCTTGAGAAGGCCCTTAAAATTGTCTAGTACAAGCTTGGGTCTCCTTTACCTTTTTTCTCTCTTTTTTTCCTATGTTTTCCAAAATTGTGATCACTTATTATAGGGCATGATTTTGGCAAGTTAGGGTTTTCTCTAAGAAAACCCTATTTTTTGGGCCAACTCTTAGGATGTCGACCCTCCCCTTGGTTGTATTTTTGTCTTCCCACCATTTTTCCCTCCAAAAATCTTATAAATAGAGGGTTTGGATCCTCATTTTCTCCTAGAAGTTTTCTAAGTGATCCTAAGTTCTGAGAAATGTGATTTCAAGTGATCAATTCTCTTGGCAAGCAAGTCTTCTAACAAGATCAAGTGTTCTCTGGTGTTATTTTGTTTCTCTATTGCTAATTTTATGCTCTTTATGGATAAGTGTGGGAGATTTTAGGAGTCTACAATTTTGTGGAGATATTCATCTTTTTGTCCATTCTTTCATTGCCACTAGGTTTATTCTTGCATTTTGGTATTTTTAAAATTATTTTTTCTATATTTTACATTCAATTTCACATCCATCTATCATTTTTGCACTACTATTATGAAATCATGCTTCTTCTGTATAGTGAAAGATTTAAATAGAATTTGAAATTGTAGTCACCCCTTATGGGGTGTGATTTCAACTTCATAAAATTTGGGAGTAAAGTTTCACTCCCAAACCCTCAATTTGCACTTACATGTTTTGTTTAGACCATAATACTATTGTTTGCATTATATTTTTTGTACTATTTCATTTCATTTCATCTTGTCTTATTTTTTTCAAAAAGGTCAACAATCACTTTTTTTTTTGAATGGTCAGCTAAAAGGACCAAGGGGGCTTGACTACTACACATCCAAGATCATTCATATAGTGGCCTAAGAAATCCCCCAAATATTGATCAAATTTTCTAGGGTTTGTGAAGTTGTTGGACACATCTAGATGCAAGTTAAAAGCTAAGGTCAACTATCAAATTAGATAAGTGGTCTAAATTAATCTCTTAGGATGTGTGTTGTTTGCTTTATGTTCATTTCTATTTTAAAATCTAGATCATAAATATATTTGGTCATGCTCTAGGCATTTGAAATAATAAAAGCATATAGTTTGCACTCTAGGTTAAATTTTTTTATGCATTCTCTTAAACCCTTGCTCAAAAGATAAATATTTATTTTATTGCAAGTTAGGGTTTAGTTATCATCAAAAATCAAGAATCATCCTAGGGTTAGTCTTTGTTTACTTGCATTTCTATTTATCCTGCATTGTTCTTTCATTTTCATAGATTAGCTTTTAGAAAGGCCAAACATAGATATTTTCTTAATATACACATCAAACATCTTTACCCTAGACTTGGAGTGAGTCCTAAAACCATTCCTAGCGAAGCCTTCGATCTCCAAGCCCCTGAGTGGGGAGAATCGTACATGGGAGGGAAGTTTTCCCCCTCTACATAAATAACATTTTTGATAAGTCTATCATCACTATTTTATATCCTAGAGCTTTAGCATTATTTTGTAATATTGAATTCATGTAGACATGGGATAGTTCATCAAAGGTCTAGTGAACTAAGGCAAACAATCATGAATTTAGGATCTCACTAGTCCATTAGAGATATGATTAAAGGATGCAATATTTAATTAGAGGGATGGAATGATTAAGGTATTATACCATAATCTTGGGTATATATTAACTAAAATTCACCATGCAAATATTTATTGTTAAAAAAAGAAAATAAAGTGCAATATTGATACTATAGATTGGTCTCTAGTTTATGGAAGAAATTAGTCAATATATCTCTAAATTATTTCAATAATATATCTAAGGAAGAATATTTGGAAGAGATACGTTATATTTTTCATTAATATTAATAACTCATAGGGATGTGAGAAGGGACTCACAATAGATTAATACCTAATTTTGAGAGAGTTTGTTGATGTATTTCTCCAAGAGTCACTAGGGAGGCCTCTAGCTCATGAATTGGATTTCAATATTGACTTTTTATCAAGTTCAAAAACCTATTTCCAAGACACCATATAAGATGTTAGAAATATAGTTATATGACTTGAATATTTAGTTATAGGATTTATTGGACATAGTTCTAATAATACCTAGTATGTCTTCTTATAGTTTACCTATCATATTCATTAAGAAGGATGGGATTATAAAATTGTTCATAGATTATTGATATTTGAATAAGTTGGTAACTAAGATCTTGCACCCTTTATCTCATATTGACAATATATTTGATCAAATGTATGGAGCCTTGGTATTTTTGAAGGATGATTTGTTGTTTAGCTATCATCAATTATGGTTTAAGGAGTGTGATGTTTAAAAGCATCATTCAAGACTTGTTATGGCCAATATGAATTTATGGTCATTCCCTTTAGAATGATCAATTCATTATTTGCATTTATGGGACCAATAAAAAATATTCTATGTAAGTTCTTGGATAATTTTATTATGGTGTTTCATGATGATATCTTAGTATACTCTAATATTGGGTCATATCAAATAGATTTTATAGTTACTTTGATTGTAAAATTTATATGCTAAGATATTAAAATGTTTCTTATTCTAGTTAAAGATTCAATATCTAGCCCATGTTATCTCTATAAATGGAAAATGATGGATCTTATAAAGATTTAGGTAATTAGGAATGGTCTACACAAACAAATATCACTAAAGTATGAATATTTACAACTTTAGCAAGACATTTCCAAATATTTTTATGAATAATAAATTATATTACTTCCTTACAACCAAAGCAAAAACAAAATTCTATGGTCTAAAAAACATGAGTAATATTTCAAGAATTGAAAATATTGTTGGCTAGTGCATTGATTTTAGTATTAGTTTATCCTAACAAACCTATATAATATGTACATATGCATCCATTGAAAAATTAGGTGGATTACTAATGTAGGAGGCTTGAGTATTTACCTATGATTATAGGAAGCTCAAGATGCATGAGCTAAATTATCTCGTGTACAATTTGGAGCTAGTTGCAATAGTTCATGCTCTTAAAATATGGAGACACTATTTTACCAGGCAATAATCTAGGTTGGTGACCAACCATCACATGTTGATGTATTTATTTACCCAACTAATTAATTCTCAATAGATGAGATGGATGAATTTTTTTATATGAGTATTATTTTGAGGTCCTATACATCAAGGACAAGAAAATTTATGTAGTTGATACCCTTAGCCAAAGAAAATATTTTTTCTCTATGATAGTCATTTCCGTAGATTTGGAGGAGTACGTCAAGGTCAAAATGGTCAATTATGTGTAGGTTCAATAAATTTTGGTAGTCCATCTAGATAGTACTTCCCATGGAACTGAGTACAAGGGATATTAGTTCAAATATGAACATATACTTAGATTCCATGTTTGAGGTCAACTATTAATGATAGAATGGAAGCATATGATACACACCATGGAGTCAAGAATATGTATTCTAACATGAATATATTCTTCTTCTAGCCTAGAATAAAGATATTATTATTTTGTTAATTGATTTTTGGATTTCCAAAGGCTTAAGGTTGAAAACCAATACCCAAGAACCTTGATTTACCTCACAAGATACTAGATTGGAAGTGGGATGTATTGTCTATGGACTTTATTATAGGCTTATGTTTGATACATTGGATGCATATTGTAATTCTAGTAGTGGTGGATAAACTAATGAAGGTATCCCACTTCTTGCCTACCAAGGATACATATGAGTCTAGGGATGTAGCTCAATTATATGTTGATTAGATTTTAATACTAAATGGAAAATATCATTATAAACTAAGATTCCTTGTTTACTTATCAATTATTAAAACTTTTTAGCATGCTTTGTGAACTCAATTAAATACTGCATATCAAGTTGTGAGTGATGGATGTACTCAAAGGGTGAATCAAATGCTAGAAGATATGTTGAGGATGTATGTGATGGATATACAAAATCAATAAAATAAGTACCTAAATATGATAGAGTTTACATATTATAATAGCTATAATAATTTAATAGAGATATCCCAATATGATTCCTTGTATGATAGTCTTTATCGAACTCCTTTAAGTTGTGATAAGTTAGAGGATGGGATGGTTATAGGACCATAAATGCTTCAAGTGTTGGAATAGTAAGTGAATAAGACCAAGATAAATCTAAAGAACAAAAAATATTGATAGAATATTTATGTAGATATGCTAAGATAAGAATTTATTAATATGGAATAAGGTGTTTGTTAATGTTAGACCTCATAATAACTCATTCTAGTTGAGGATAGGATCAGAAGTTATAACTCATTTTGTTGGACCATTAAAAATTTTATATAATATTAGATCTATTTCCTATTTTTTATTCATGTCACATAACCTAACATGAATCCATAATGTATTCTATATTTCCTTTCTAAGGAAATATATGTATAACCTATCTCATGTGTTAGACTAGTCAAATTGGGAGGTGAACAAGGATGGTGAGGTCAATGTTGATCCTTTCAGCATCTTAGAATAGAGAGTGAAGCAACATAGGAAGATTTAGATAGAGAAAATTTTAGTGTAGTGGGATAAATATAGCAAGAACTACACTATTTAGGATGATGTAACTAAAATGAATGACTTGTACCCTGATAAATTTTTATGACTTCTAATAGGAAGTCTTACTAAGGGGAGGATGTAGTGTCCATTTTCCTTCCTCATTAGCTAGGTATTTTATTTTATATTTTAATTAGGATTGATATGATACATCGATAATTGAACTCGATGAATTAATTTTAGACATTTAATTATTATGGTTATTCATATTATTGCTTTCATATTATCAAAGAAGTTATTTATTTTTTATTTCAAAAGATGCCATGATGTGTGATATTGATATGATAGAATGATCAATTCATTGATTTGAATAATGTATGGGTTGAGCATTTTTTAAAATATATTAATTTTATCTAATGAAATTGGGAAAGAATGGCAAGAAGGAGCAATGATAAGAGCGGAGTAGGTGGGAAACCTAGTTTTCAAAATTTTGGTGCAGAGAAGGATGAGAGAAAGGTAGGAGTGTAGGATGACAACAGGGAAAAGGATGACAACAAGGAGGATAACAATGATGCAGAGGATGGACAGCCAAAAATAGCTAAATATCATGATTAGCCTAAGATTTTCTGGGGGAAAAACCACCTGACACTGGGCCCCCTCCCCAACACTCAAAGGGTCCCACTATTGATCCTACCAAGGGAATATCCTATGCAAATGTCTTATCTAAGGAAGGAAGTCACCCTCATGAGGTTCCTACAACAACCATTGTTCTTGAAGGGTAAGATATTCTTGTCCCTAATAGATTAGCTAATAATTATCTCTCTATGGAAAGTTTTGCCCTTATGGGGAATTTTTTTGGGGGAAGTCCTAACATGAAAACCATTCATAGATGGGCCTTAGCCAAATGGAAAACCTAAGGAAACTTGGAGCTGGTAGCTCTTTCCAGGTATTCCTTTGCAATAAAATTGAGCAATCATGAAGACACTAGTTGTATCCAGACTAGGGGACCTTGGTTCCTCGGGTGCAAGAGCTTATTCCTATAAAAATGGGACCTGGACTTCGATCTTGAAACCTAGGACATCAACTATGCCCCCATCTAGCTTCGTATTCTAAAACTTTCCTTCCACCTCTAGCATGAGGATATTCTCCTAGCCTTTACAAAAATCATAGGATATCTAGTTGCTATAGACCCTGTCACTCGAGCTTGTAAGTGCATGAATGTTGCCAGGATCTGCATCAATGCTAACCTATCATCGGAGCTTCCTACCTATGTCAACTTGAAACATAAATCTAAATCCTATTGCAGGAAGCAACCCCTGGAGTAAAAAAATAAGTTAGCCTTTTGTGTTGAATGTCAAACCCAAGGGCATCTCAGGATTCAATGCCCTAACCTCAATACTCAGTTCATTCAGGAGAAGTAACAACGGCAAGAAGAAGATGCTTCTTGCATCCAAGGGGTCCCTACAAATTAGAATAGAGGTAACAAAAACCTAGAAAACAATAGCTACCCAAGACCACAAAAGAAATGATAGAACCAAATGCAGACATGAAAATTATCTTACCAGCAAAAAAGACTGGCAAAACCCCAAGGAGGCCCACACTCCCTCAAAGGTAAGGAAATGGCTAAAACTCAATGAATAACACAAGCTTATACTAAGAGGGGGGGTGAATAGTATAACACCTACTTTTTACTTTCTTTCCAAACCAATATCAATTAATGTACTTAATTGCAATAACCAAATATAGCAGTGTGTATTAATAACTCAAATAGCAATAGTAAGCAAGAGCACAAGTCACCACACACAATTGAGACACCAGATTTAATGTGGTTCCCCCAATGTGGGTTACTCCACAAGATAATCTCCTTATAATATTTCACACATAAATAAATATCTTTATCTAATACAATGATTACTTTGATCTGCTCAAAGATAGGCAATACACTGATCTACTTAGGTAGGCAATCCACTGATCTGATCAGCTAGGAAATACATTGATTTACTCAGATAGGCAATCCACTGATCTACTTAGCTAGGCAACACACAGATTTGCTTAGGTAGGCAATCCATTGATCTGCTCAGCTAGGCAACACACTGATCTGCTCAGGTAGGCAATCCATTGATCTGCTCATCTAGGCAACATATTGATCTACTCAAGTAGGCAATCCACTGATATGCTCAACTAGGCACTCCACTGATCTACTCAACAAGCTCACATAGAACTTATCCAAATATTCTCAACTAGTTCACATTGAACTTGTCTAAATCTTCTCAACAAGTTCACACAGAACTTGCTCAAAATTTGCTCAACAAGCTCACATAGAAGTTGTCCAAATCTTCTCAACAAGCTCACACAGAACTTGATCAAAATATGCTCAATAATATCACATAAAACTTGTCCAAATCTCTCCAAAAATATATCCCAAAGGCCTTCTCAAAGGCTCAACCAATCATGCTCAAGTAGAATTCAAATCTCATCCACAAATATACAAAGGCAAGTCTCAATGATGAACTCAACAATGAATGGCAAAGCACTCTACAATGAATTACAACAATAATATATAATGATATCAACTCAAATATATCTCAACTCAACTCAAGTCAACTGATAGAAGCATAAAGAGAATTGTTAGAGACTCAATATGTTCTAAGCTCAATCTCAACTCAAATCAGAATTATAGAATAGTTTGTTTCATGGAACTTGAAAAATCACTTCACACATCACTTGACTAGGCTCAATCAACTCAACTCAACCAATCATCACAAGAGACATATATTTCTCACAAAACCCTAGTCCAAGCATGTATCAACCAACTCAAATGTTTCCAACAATGCTCAACCACAAATCTCACATAACAATGATACTCATGTTCTTTTCAAGTTCTTTGTATAACCAATGGGCTTCAATAACTATGCTTATAAAACAAGGTTTAAACACAAATCTCAAACTAGAAAACCTTGAAGCATTCAACCAACCACTTTACAAAAGGAAACCATAATCAATCCTTTTCTCTCCAATGATATTTCAAAAATCAACCACCATAATAAATCAATAGGAGAATGTGCCCATACCTTTTATGAAGATGAAGAAACCCCTTTGGAAATCTGCCACACTCAACAAACTTCTTTTTCAACTTTCAACAAGGGTTAGAGATCATCATTAATATCACAACAACAATATCCAAATAACACCTTATCACTCCTACTCAACAAAATGCATCATGTCCCCTTATGAAATAATTAATCACTTTTGAAAAAGAACAAAATAGCCTTCACTTTTGAACCCCTTTACAAAAATAGAAATATATATTTACATACACCTTATTTCTCCCTCTAAGCAAGTTAATCAAATAGCCCTCGAAATAATTTTTCCAACGATATATAATATGATATACTTCTAAAAGGAAAATCACCAAAAATATCTCTTTTTATCAACATGCATCACAACCTTTATCTCTCCTAGGGAAAACTTAGAAAAGTAAAATATTAGGAAAAATTATTAACTTGCATTTTTCCTTAGTGGGATTCGATCCCCGGTGGCTACCCCTGCACCACTCTAACCATGGCATCAATAACCACATGATTCAACCATTCACATAGATAAGTGAGCACAAACCTTCTATTTGTTTACTTCGAGCATGTCCTCAAACACCACGTGCACCAAAAGAGTCCTCCCTTTCACTTTGCAAAACCAGCATCGGTGGGATTCGAACTTCGGATCTACTGGTGCTTCAACACCTTACACGCATTCCTCTTGTCGCTAGGCCACAAGTGCCTACGGTTCTTAGTAAGGGACCTCCCTTACTTTTATTGTCTCCTTTCTCCACTGGATTCGAATGAGCTGCGACGCCTTTGCTCCCTCTTCGAATGAACACCCTTTGCACACTCTTTAACATGTTGTCACCTTTTGCTTCCTTAGAAATTCGAATGCATCACCATCATCGAGGACATCGGGAATAAATAAAAGCATTTGGTGGCATATTTATATATGCCTTCCTCCTTTCTTTTGACGTCGACGCTATAAATTAAACTTTAATATTATATGCCTCCTTTATTTTGACGTCGACGCTATAAATTAACTTTTAATTTTAAATTTTAATTTTAATTTTAAATAATTAAAATTTAAACTTAAATATTTAAAATTAAATATCTCCATCATCGGGGCACATTTTTTGACAAAACAAAAAGCTAACCTAAGTTTTAAGAAAAACCCATTTCAAATCTGCCATCCATGGTTTTAAATAAAACCTTTTATTTTGCCTACCTTGGTTTTCACAAAAACCTTGTATATATCCATACTTTCCAAAATATCATAAATGCTTATTTATGAAATACTTTGGCCACAAAAACTCAATGTGATCCATGTGACATAAATGATCCATGTGACATCAATGACAACATAAAATGCCTCAAATTTCCAACACTCAAATGAATCTAGATCAACAAAAAGTAAGTTTCCCTCTTGCTATCTCTAATAGATTCAACATCTTAGGTGATGTTGATAAATTATTAGAGGAAAATATGATCTCCTCTGTCTCAAGTTCCCCCTATCAATAAGCTCAAAAATCCACTCCAAACCTATTTCAATAAGGATCTACGAGTTGTCCCATACCATATCCTATCATCCCATCCTCACATTCCCCCTTTAAATCAAGAAAAATCTTTTCCCCCCGATCTGAACATTGACTTGAGTTTTGTTAATTCTCCCTCAAAGTCATGTCCCTCCCACAACCCTCTTGATGAAAGTCTTGGTAAAATTCCTAAAACTCTTAAGGCAGATTTTTTGTCTCCCCTTCTGAATCAAAGTAGTGGTAGACCTCCAAGCCCTATCCTGGAGCAAATACAGCCCTAAGAAAACCCGAAGTACTACCAAATCACCCATTGACCTTGGTAGTGAAAAAAAGGAAGGATCTCCAAATATGAGCATTGGAAGAGAGGCCTTGCAGATGACATCACCAATGGTATTCAGAAAACCCTCTTCCCCATCATTACTACTCAACCTAAAGAGGAGAATAAAAGTTCCAAACCCCCCCAACCTCAAGGAAGGGGAGGCAAAAAAGCATCCAAATCTTCTAAATGAAGATCCTCTCATGGAATGTGAGAGGCCTAAATGGGCATGCTAAACAAAGACTTGTTAATTCAATGAGGAGAGACATCAAGCCATCAATTTTCATTATGTAGGAAACTAAAACAGATGCCAATAGCTCCTTGATCGTAGCCAACATGATCTGGAAAAAAGTAGGTGCAGTTTTCAGCCATGCTAGAGGATCCTCTGGAGGCCTCATGTGCCTATGGGATAAGAAAAAAGTTGATGGTAGATTACTACATTCTAGTGATAGACTCTTAAGTGTACTTTTTCATGATAGCAGCAAGAATTTGTCCTGGATCCTCACTAATGTCTATGCTCCTAATACTATATTAGGAAGAGCTCAAATTTGGGATGCCCTCAGAAAAATAAAAGACACTTTCCAAAATATCCCTTGGATTGTAGTAGGGGACTTCAATACCCCCTTCTATCCCTCAGATAAAAAAGGATGATTTGAGGTCCCAGTCAAAAGCATGGAGGATTTCAATGATTTTGTCAACTCTAACAATATTATGGACATAAAAATCAAAAAGGCTAAATTCACCTGGAGTAATAGAAGAGTAGGAAATCAACATATTCAAGTCAAGCTAGATAGGTTTTTCTCTCCCAAGAAGCAGTTTAGGTTTTTGGAGATGTGTGTATTCATCCTCTTCCTAAAATAGGATCAGATCATAACCCTGTCTTGCTTGAAATTGACAAACCAAACCCTTATAAAAGACCTTTCAAATTTGAGGCCATGTGGATACATCATCCAAATCTGAGGTAGAGGGTTTCACATTGCTGGCAACAAGATTTTCAGGGATGTCCTTCTTATAAACTTACCCAAAATCTTAAAATTATCAAAGAAGACCTGAAAATATGGAATAGAGAAGTCTTCAGCAACCTATTTACCAACAAGTAATCAGTCAAAGACAGACTTGAAAATATAGAAATAAAAATTTAGAATGGTTTCATAGATGAGAAGACTAGAACAGAAGAAAAGAAAATCCATGCTGAATTCCACAACATCCTTGCCTATGAAGAATCATTTTGGAGGTAGAAATCTAGAGCTCTTTGGCTCAAGGGAGGAGACTTAAAAACTAAATTCTTCCATGTGTCTACCCTCATGAATAGAAGCAACAACCGCATCAAATAATTGGTGAAAAGTAATGGTACTTCTACCACATAGTTAGAGGAAATCAGAAACAAGGCAATTTCATTTTTTAGATCTCTCCTTGAGGATGACAAATCTTGTTCTACCTTTGCTCAAGATTCTATGCTCCATCATATTCCCCTATCTATTCCAAATAATGTTAATCTCAGCTTAATTACCCCCTTCCAAGATGAAGAAATCAAGTCGGCCCTTTTCTCCATGCAACCTGATAAAGCTCCTAGACCTGATGGTTTTTCCCCTCATTTCTTTCAAACCTTCTAGGAAATTGTTGGTCTTGATGTATGCTTAGCCATAAAATAATTTTAGTCTTCCAAAATAATCCCATAAGGTTTAAATTCTACTTTCATTGCTTTTATTCCTAAAAATTCCACTGCAAAATCTTTGTCTGACTTCAAACCCATTAGCCTGTGTAATATTGCCTACAAGATTCTAACTAAAATCATGGCTAATAAGATGAAAAGTATCCTTCCCAGCATCATTGATCCTTGCCAAGGAAGCTCTGTCCAAGGTAGATCAATCCTTGATGGTGTCATCTCCATCCATGAAGCTCTGCATTCTACCTCGAAAACCAAAAAGTCTACCTTTGTTCTCAAACTTGACATGAATAAAGCATATGACAGAGTTAACTGGGACTTCCTTATGGTCATCTTGCTTAAATTTGGTTTCCATCTTGAGTGGATCGAGCTAATTAAATCTTGTATATCCTTGTCGTGGTTCTCAATCCTCATCAATGGATCCACAATAGGGTATTTTCAGAGTAGCAAAGGACTAAGGCAAGGAGATCCTATTTCACCTCTTTTATTCATCATCATTATTGAAGCCCTAGGAAGGACCATCCAAGTAGCTTGCAGAACATGTCTCTTATCTAGAATCAAAGCTTCCTCCTAGACCAATCCTGTCTCACACTAGTAATTTATGGATGACACTATATTTTCTACTAATGCTTCCATATTTGAAGTGTAGGTTATCAAATTCATCCTAAAGATTTATGAAGTAGCTAATGGGAAAAATGTGAAATTCAAAAAGAGCAAAATGTATTTCCTAAACACACCTATTCAAAGACAACTCAAGATTTATAGAATTCTTGAATGCTTTGTAGCTGACCTCCCAACCACTTATTTAGGCCTCCCTCTATTTTGTGGCCAACCCACAACCTCTATGTGGAACAATGTTATAGAGAGGATCCAAAAGAAACTTGTAGGGTGGAAGGGTAATATACTATCCCAAGCTACCAAGATCACCCTTACGTCAGCATCCCTTCAAAGCATCCCTGTGTATTTCCTCTCTATTTTCAAAGCCCCAGTTGCAATTTACCATAGAATAGAACAGATAAAAAAAAATTCTATGGTGAAGAACTGAAAACAAGCATAGGCTGCATCTCGTTGCCTAGGATAAAGCATGAAGACCTAAGGACATATGAGGCATCGGGATCATGAGAATTCAATCCTTCAAAATATATTTGATAGGCAAACAAGCCTAGCATTTTATGTTCGATACCAAGAATGAATAAAATTCCATTGTCAAAAGCAAATATTTGCAAGGTACTAATTTTTTTAGTGATGATGCTCCCTCTAGAGGATCCACCTTCTGGATTTCTATCATCAGTAATAGGTTTATTCTAAATAAATATCTAATATGGAAACTAGGGGATGACAGCAAAATATATTTCTAAAATGATAAATGGATTTCCAAAAATATCCAAATTGAAGATCCTATCCTATCTAAACTCCTAGCCTACACAGATTCCAGGATATGACAAAAAGTCTCTGACTTCCTTACCCAGAACAACATTGTTGGATGGAAAACCATTAGGTGCAACACCCTCACTAATTAATCATCAAGTATGAATTCCCTCCAACACTCTACCATCATTCCCTCCACTAACTCCATTTATAATTTCATTTGGGAACCTTTAGAGAGTGGGGATTTCACTATTAAATCTACCTATCTTCTTCTCCTTGATAATGAGGATATCCTACTACCTTTCAACCTCATTTGGATCAAATCCCTCATTCCCAAAGTGTCATTCTTCACCTGGATTACTATCCAAGAAAGAATTTTGACTATAGATAATTTGAACAAGAAAGGCATTACCATCCCCAATAGATGCTCACTATGCCTCAATGCCTGGGAATCCCCCTCTCACATTTTCCTCCACTGCCCCTTCTCCTCATCCATCCTTGAATCCATTTTCCAATCCTTCCACATCCTCTAGGTTCAAACCTTGCTCCATAATTGACCTTTTTATCCACTGGCCCTCCCCCTTTCTTGATCCTCACCTCAAATTCTTCTGGAAAACTTACCTCCACCATTTCCTTTGGCAATTCTAGCTTGAAATAAACTACAGATTCTTCTCCCAACACCCAACTATCTTGGAGATAATCTCTTGCAAAATCCTTTCCAATGCCAAATAAAATTCTTCCCTCATACCCCCATCCCCCAAGCCTGCCTCCAAGTTTGATATTACTTTGGTCAATTTTCATGGTATATCCTTAGAGGATTTTAGTCCTCCCATCAACCAAAGAATCAATTCTAAATGGATTCCTCCTTCGATGGGCTGGTTCAAACTAAATTTTGATGGAGCTACAAAATGTAACCTATGGAAAGTAGGAGCAGGAGGCATCCTCAGAAACAACCAAGGAGAAGTCATCCTCACCTTCATTGAGGGATTAGAGGACCATACCAACCATGTTGTTGAGGCCAAGAGCATGTGGATGGGTCTTTCCCTTACCAAGAACTTTTCCAATAGACCAATTATTGAAGGAGACTCTCTCAATATCATCAGCTACCTCAAGAATAATAACATTCCTTCTTGGAGAGTTAGGGACTACATTGAAGGAGCCAAGATTTTAATCCTTGACATGTAGGAAGTTATATTCCAACATGCCTATAGAGAAGCTAATAGAGCTGTGGATAGGCTTGCCAACATCAGAGTCCATACTCCCAACATCTTAACCTGGAATGATGACATTCCTGATGAAATTTTTACCATTGTTGACCAGGAAAAACCTCAAAAGAATAATCACATTGGTCTTCCTCATGAGGACGTGGTCCTCCAGGATCCTCATCCTTTGTCACATGTGTAATTTCATAAGGATAATTTGGATTTCCATGTGTACTGTGAACATTCCAACTAAGCATGGGAAATGCAGACTCCTTAATATCCATGCGAGGAGTGGAATCCAACTGTCCACCCAAATCACCCACCACCAAAAGGTCACGTTTGTTCGGACCATTTTCTTTGGAATGTACGCTAACACTTATTTCAAATTATGGCATTCCATGTCAACTCTATGTAGGTACCTAGGCAACATGGTGATTTCCAACAAGAGGACGCTCCATGAAAGCACCCACTCCAAGTATCTATTGTGGCGTCAGTACGATGCCAACATAGGGCCGAGTAATCTCCACTCTCAAAATATAATTGTAGACCAAGAAAATATGATTGACAACATTAGGATTATGATGTGGCACTTCAAGAGGGAAGAAAATTATGGAAATAGTCATATTGATAAGATGTCCTAGGACTTGAAGCACATTTTCCTAGAAGATCACGGTGGCAAAGCAAAAATTTCTAGAAACACCCTTCTAGGCTCCAAAAATAATCATTCACAATATAAAACGATCATTATTCCAAACCTTCCATATCTCCTTGAGTAGATTCCCTTTATGAGCAATCATTCCCAATACAAGCTTGAACCTTCCAATCCCTAAGTGCCAAATTCAAATTGCTTTGTTATGTTTATTAATGGAAACCTCTTGTTTTTGTGGCTTTTTTCTCAAGATTCCATCCTTAAATTCACCACATCTCTTCCTCACATAACCATCGTCTCCCTGGTTGTTTTCCATCCTCAATGGTGCAATAAAGCTTTTGACCCTCTCACCCTTGGTCTTCCTTCTAGATCCTTCCCCAACCCCCATCACATTTTCACCATGAGCTTCATTGAGCCCAACAATTTTATCTGTGACCCCCTTGCTAAGATAATTCTCAAAGACCACCATTTTTTCCTTTCCTCCATATGTTCTCTAGTGAGGAGCTCAAAATTACCTTAGCCTTTCTGGAGTCCTAGGAGAATGGTGTTGTCACTATTTGAGGAAGGAAATTCTGCATGGATCTCCACCTTCTATCCATGATTACTGGGCAGAATTTGAAAGGACATTCTATCCAAAGACACAAGCACAATTGGGAAGTTGAACTCAAGGAGTTCAAAGATAACAAAAATATTTTCAAATGTGCCAAACAGGGAATCTATAGGAGTGACTTGAACACCCCCTTGAATGATGTGATGAAGCCAGTAATGGAATTCATCACTGTCGATGACCCAAAAAAAGCCCTCATCACTTATCATCTGGCCTTTGTAAATCATTTCCATAATATCAATCGCCTTAGCATCCCCCAAAATTTTCCTCAATTCCATAAATTATTTTATAAACTCCTATAGAAAGAAGAAATGCTAGGACCTTCCTCTCCATCAAGTTTTATTCAAGGTAATTTACACCTATGTTCTGGCTAATAGTCCTAAAACAAACCCTATAATCCCTAGCCCATCCAAACCTATAGGGTCCTTTGTCCACCTTCCCCTTGTTGAAAGAAAGAGGAAGGCCATTGAGGCTGTCATGGAATTGAAGGTGAGGAAAAGTATCAGTTTTGAAAGAATGGAAGGGCCCGTGAGGAAATTTGTTTGCATCCAAAATATGGTTGCAAGACGCAACATTATTGACATCAAAACTGAGGATGAAGAGGTTGAGGATGATATGAGATAGTTGAAGGAATTCATTATTTCTTCCATAATAGGCATGATGAATGGTATGGTCAACTTGATGATTGATATTAGGGAAGGTCTTCAAAATTTATTCTTTGGAGGGCAGAGTGGCCAGGAGGTCGATGGCAGATTTGAAGCTGAGGAGGTGGCTGCGATCAAAGAAGATCCCAAGGAAGCTAGCCAAGGTGATACCAAGGATGAGGACAAGATCTCCGCTGAGGAATAATTTCCTTATTTTCTTACTTTTTGCTTCTATGGCTACCCTACGAGGAGCCTGTTCCTTTTTTATTAGTTATTTTTCCCTTGTTCCTATGGCTACCCTACGAGGAGCCTGTTCCTTTTTTATTAGTTATTTTTCCCTTGTTCCTATGGCTACCCTACGTGGAGCCTTTTCTTTTTTGCTTTATAGTATTATCTTCTTAGGTTGCATCCTTTGTTCCTTTTTCCTTAGGTCTGAGGTTGTGTCCTCTATTTTGGCTTTCTCTATTCTAAGCTCAGGGTATTATCCCTTGTTGTTACTCCTTTCTGCTCACAACAAGCATGGCTATTTTTGTATCAAGGTTTTGGGATCCTTAAAACCTGTTTAAGCAATGCAATATTTTAATTAACAAATATATATATATATATATATATATATATATATATATATATATATATATATATTAACTTGATGAATAACCCAGGTGTTGTAGGTGAGTTTGAGAGGACAAGGCAATCCTCCAAGGGAGGTCCCAGGTTCAAATATCCACCCTACCAAAAATTTGAATTGGGTACCCAAAATCCAATTGATAATGTTGGTGCGGGCAGGGCCGGGTGCAACTCCCAAGTGACTTTGATGGTGTAGAACCCCCTATTTATGGTCTCTTAGACCAAGGCGGCCCTGCAAGGGGTTTTTCACTAAAACAAAAATTGATGAATATATTATGATACTTTTGTATTAGATAATATTTGTAGTGCTGACAAATTCTTTCAAGAATAAGTATCTTTGACTTATGATGTTTTATAGTATTAGGAGTCGATGACCATCATGTAGTGAGGTTGTTTGCTTATTTGATTTTATTCTTGTATTGTGTAAAACTAATGATGTTGTTTTCCAAGTTAAGTTATTTTCTTAGTGAAATTTATTTAGTCAAATGCCTTAGAAGCATTATATATTGTAATTTGTATTCTTGTCTTCTTAGTCTTGTGTGATGGTGTTGTGAAACATATTCAATGAGGATAATTAAGAATAAGATAACAATTTTTTTTTCATCTAATAAATGAAGGAGAAATGGAGGTATGCTTAGATTAAAAGGAGTAAGATGTAGTAGTGAAATGAAGAAGAAATTAATGAGTGGAAAGAGGTAGAAGGTGGAGAAACTAAGAGGTTGTGTTGGAGTGAAGGTGGAGGAAGGAGGTGTATGAAATGTGGAAACTTATTACTAGAAGCTATATCTATAGGAAATGGATGAAGCAAATTGGAATTGTAGAATTGTAGTAATGTAGAGGATGGTTGTAAAATCAAAGAAGAAATAGAAGTGTGTAAACTAGGTACCTCATAATTGCTTTTAAAAAATAAAAAATAAAATAAATTACATATTGTAATATGATATTTGGATGTTTCCCCTATAACTATTATTGTTTTGATATCATAGTATATAATACAACTTCCAATTGTCCTTTATATAAATAAAATGTTTTAGTTATTAGTGATTTAATGTGTGTGTGGTTTCCTAATTTTGTTTGAAAATGATCATAGATTTACATAAGTAGATAATAGACATCACTAGGGATATGTGGCCATATTTAAAGCCATGATGATTCCTTGTATATTAGGTATTTATTGCTATGTTGGAAATTATGTATATTGATCATTTATTAGTATGTTGGATATTATGTACACTGGGAATTTATTGGCATGTCAAGGTTGTGTATGTTGGTCATTTACTAGAATGTTATGTTATGAAATTTGGGAACTATAGGAATGTTTAGTTGTATTTCATTAAATACTGGAAGTGATAAGGGATGGAGCAATGAGAGAGTAATCTATATTAGGACCAAAATTTCCTCAAGGGAGGCTATCACAAATCTTAAATTTACTACTATACATTTGGTTATTTCTTTCTGGAATTATCCCTATTGCTTATTGAATGGATTAACCCTTGTTGTTTTCTAAATGAAATTACCCTTGTTACTAATTAAATGGAATTACCCCTTCTATGTTTGTATATGGTATGGTTGGTTTGTATTCTACCCAAAAACCATGTTATTCCATGATGAATAGGGGGATATTGGGGGGGTGGATGGCATTATCCTTTTCCTTATGGTGGTTTTCCTATAGGGGAATTTCTACTATCACAAGAGTATGCAAGTATTATGGCTCAAAATCATTGATGTTTCAACTATAAAATCTATATCCTAGGAAATGTTCAATATAAAAATTGTAGCCATTTTGACCTTTACTGTATATGTATTGTTCTAAATTTTATTGCTTATGAAAAAATTTCCTCGTAATAATTATCCTTTGAAAGTAAAAGGGATATAAGTTTTGTTATTGTTAAGTAACCAATTCTAGTAAGGAAAACACTGTAGAGTTATAGGTTCTTATATCTTGTTAGGTAATCCAAGTTGTTCTTTATTGAGTATGTGCATCTTGCAAATGAGTCCTTATACTTGCAATGAACCCAAATACTAGGTTAGAAATTGAAGAGGAAAAGAATGTGAATTTCATTTTTATCTCATGTCATTAGCTTTGTGTACATTACTAGAATTTAGCAAAATTAAATTATTGAAATTGGTTTCACCTTTTTTCTATATTATTGAACTTGTACTATTTCCTCATTGATTTTATGTACATAAAGTAAAAAAATGGGAAAAAATTGTAGTGCTTGATTAGATGGATTTTGAAAAAAATATTCATAGATAGTTAGTTGAAATTAATGTTTAATATTTAATTAAGTGGTAGAAAATAAAAAATCTTAATTGTAATCCAACATATAATCAAAATTTATATCCAAATGTATTAGTATTCTAATAAACTTTGAAATCTATGTTAAATATTCTAGAAATTTTATTTTAGAAACGTTTAATACTTGATCCATGTAGAAAGAAAAAAAAATTTGAAAAAACAAAAAAAATAAACAAAATAATATTAAAATTAAATTCACTATATACCACCTAAGATTTTTAGTTGATCTGATGGTTTTACTTCATATAATTGATCTTTAAAGTTTACAAGATATTTATACCATCCAAAAGAAGGGGTGTCAAGAGTTTAACCCTAGACCTAACATTGCATGAGTGGCCTATAGGCTCCCCCTTGACTATGGGAGCCTAAGCATCATTAAAATCTAGATGCTAAATTTTCATCCTTATTGGTGATTGATAACATAATTGAAAAAAATCTCTTTCCTTTACCCTTTTCTCATGTCTACATCCCTTGCTATCATTGCATTCACATAGAATGATGGTAAGGGGATTAACTTGTCCACAAAAGGTCATGAATTTGACTATAGATAATGTGGCATTGGGTCCATAGAAAAACAAAATAATTTTATGTTTTTATAAAGGAATGTAGAGTATGAATGTTAAAGGCACACTGTTGGGAATGAGGGGTAATAAACAAACAATTAAAAAACAATATTATGCAAAGATAAGAGATAAAAAAATTATCATAAATTTGCTTATTTCAATATCACAATATTATATTTTCATCAACTCAAAATATTACAATCTACCATCACTTTACATGTATAAATATATCATGGAGTCTCTTCACATTTGGGATACTCTTCAGTATTCTATAGCTCTTGGCATTTCATCTTTAGTTGTCTTTTCATCTTCTCATAATCTCATGGGATATATGTATATCCAATTTTCTCTTATGGAAAAATATAAATTTATCCCCAAATAGTAATAAATATCAAATGATTACAAGACTCAAAATAATGTAATATTCTCTAACACCCCCTATTACATTATCTTGTATGAGGATTATTCTTTGAATCTGGCTCTAGCTTTGTTATTTGTTGGCTTCTACTTCTACTAGCTTTGATTCTCCTAGCTTTGGCTTAGCTAGATCTATGTAACCTCCACTAGATCTATCTCTGTGAATTGTTTAGGTTTGCCTTTGGTTCAATACCTCTAGGTCTCTACCTTAGGATTATCAATACCTTAGGGTTACCTCTAGGTCTCTACCTTTGGGCCACCTCTATATCATCATTACCTCTAGGTCACCTCTCAACCATCACTATCTTCAGGTCACCTATTTCAATCACCATTTGGCCATCATTACCTTTGGGTTAGCCACTAGAATAGTTATAAGGCCATCAGCTCGAAGAAATCATTGCTACAACATATCCTTAGAATCATCCACAATATCATAATCTTCTCTATAAGCATTCTTCTATAGGCCATCTTCCAAGCTATGCCTGGGTCATAATCTTTAGATACTTAAATTATATATTTCACACTTCTTCATGGGAAAACTCATACTATTCTTTACATTCACCAAAATTTGATTTTTTACTATAGGTGTATTCCTTTTGTAGAAACCACACAATATTTCTTTCATCTTATCCCATTCATATATATCTATCCATCCATAATTTATTTTTATTTTGTTATTTTCTTTGTACTAACAATATCTTTGGAAATGATTATTTCCTCCACAAATTTCACAATAATGGAGGTCCTAATATTTTTCTATCTTATGTCCATGTCTTCCACAATGGTTACAATTTTTCCTTTTTTATTTATTTTTTAACAAATTTGTCTTATTGATATCTAGCAAACATTTGTTGTTATTATTTTTTGTTAAGCACTCATTATTACCTATTACAGATTTCCCTGTTATAAAATTATTTTTAACATTTTGTGGTTCACTATTACTTCTCTATCCTTCATTGTTATCTATCACAAAATTGGTATTAGTGGTCCCTATCACAATTTCACTAGCTTGTCTTGTATATCCAAGGCCTTCATATTTTGGCCTTATTTATGGTATTATGGGCTCTTAAATGCATTTATCATACTTTTCCAAACTTTTACCTTTGTATCCTTTTTTATTTGATAATTTTGAACCAATCCCTTTAGTATGCCTTTCAAAATAATCAAGCTCTTTATTACCATAATTTTGGACCTTGTCACTGTTGAGAAAAGTGTAACAAATAGTATTGTCATTGTTGTCAAAATAGTCAGACTGATTTATTGATGCAATGGACAAGATTTTATTGAACAGCAAGGTGCAGCCAAAGTACAATGGATAGGAGTTCAGTGTTGAGCAAGGTGTTGCAGGAGGATTGTCATTGTTGTCAATATAGTTAGTTAGATCTACTAATGCAATGGACACGTAGTTTAGAAGTCACTCAGATGCAAAGGATAAAGTTTAGAAGTTAGTCAGATCATGAGTCCTTAAATGATAGATGCACAGAAATAGAAAACATAATTTAGAATGAGAAGAAGAAGTCTTCAGAACCTGAGATGTCAAGAAGCAAAAAGGTTTTTTTGTGAAAACCAAGGTAGACAGAATAAAAAGTTTTATTTAAAACCATGGATAACAGATTTGAAATGGGTTTTTCTTAAAACCCAAGTTGGCTCTTCGTTTCGTTGAAAAAGATGCCCCGGTGATGAAGATATTTAATTTTAAATATTTAGTTTAAATTTTATTTTATTTAAAATTTAAATTAAAATATTAAATTAAATTAAAAGGGTCGGCATGTTACTATTTCACGGCAATAAGCTACAGGAAAGTGACGAATGTGGAAGAAGTGTTTGAGGCCAACAAAGTTAAATCTGGGCCGACGGATTTTAGGGTTTGGCAGCTGACAAATTCTAGGGTTTCTCAACAGACGTTCTTTTAGGGTTTGTTCCTAAAACTTCTTCTATAAAAGCAAGGGTACTTCAAGTTTGAAAAGCGGGGTGAAAAGATAAAGTGCGAATGTGAGCATAGTGTTTGTGAAAGTGAAGTTCATGTTGAGCAGAGAGCAGAATGTGAAACGACACAGAGTGTGCAAAGCGTGTGCGTAGAGAAAGTAGAGTGTGCAGAGAAGCGCGAAGGGCAAAGTTGATTGCAAAGTCCAGTCTGTAGCGGTGCGACAAAGCTGTGTGAAGTGATTGTGCAAGAGAGAGCAGAGTGCACAGCTATTGCAAAGGTGATGTAAACTAGTTAGAGTCTTGCAATAACAAAGGTATATGTCAAACATTTTTTATTCAATATTGAAGTCCAGTTGGTGCTGGTAAACAATTTGTCCAGTTGGTGCTGGCAAATTAAGGGGTTGGTGCCTCTTTCTAGTAGGTGCTGGTAAAATAGGAGTTGGTGCTCCATTCTATTGAAGCAGATAAAGTTAATGGGTTGGTGCTCCTTCCGGTTGGTGCTTGGTAAAGGATTATGTAAAGTTGTAGCTTTGCATTGGTTGGATTTGGATGGTAGTCCAAGCGGTCTTTTGAGGAGTAGCCACATTGGTGAACCTCGTTAAAATCGTTGTGTTATGTGTGATGCTTTCTTGATGCATTTAGTATCTCTTTTATCTGCTTTAAGCTACTTGTTGGTTTTATAATCTAATTTTTTTAGAAGTTTTTAAAGAACACACTTGATTCACCCCCCTCTCGGTGTCATTGTGATTACAACAATTGGTATCGAGCCGGGTTCCCAATTTTGGCTAAATCGGTCAGGGTTGATCTTGGATTAGTACACAATGGCTAAGAAGAATAGATCCTCATCCAAAAAGGCATCCCAGTCAGTTTCGGTTCCTGTAGAAGAGAAATTTGAACCGAAAAAGGTAGAAGAAGTGAATCCTGAAGTTTGTGATGAAAATCTTGAGGCTGAAGTAGATTTTGAAGGAGAGTTGATATCTTCTCTTGAAGAGTGGAGAATAGAAAAGAAAAAGAACAAAATATTGTCCAAGAAATTAGAAGAATATGAGGATGAGATTGAATATCTCTTCCTACAAGTTCAAAAGGCCAAGAAATCAGAAGAAGCCATGAAGACACAGTTGGATAATAAGAATAATGTATACAACACAAGTGAAGAGGAATATAAATAGGTTATTGTTGATCTAAAGCCACAAGTAGAATAGAACAAAAGGATTGAAGATATTCTTAGGTCTCAGATCAATGAGAAAGAGACTGTATGCTGCCAACAAGAAGAAGAGATTGTTTCATTGAAGAAACAACTAAAAGAGGCTAATATAAATCTCAAATTTGAGAAGAGCACAGAGTTGCTAGATACAATGATAAATCAACAAAGAAGCTCCACGACTAAGTTTGGTCTTGGATATGAAGGTGAACAACCTTCATCCTCCAAATATGTAGAGAAGAAGAAGTCCTCGGTTGAAGGATTGAAACAAGGAAATTCTGAAGCTGAATCCTCAAAAGGAAGAAAATATCAAAGAAGATCTACAACAAAGCAACCACAGCAAAAGAGGTTCTCTCACTCTCACTCTTTTAATAATAATTCTTTTTATGGCTATTGTTCTAAATGCAACCACTTTGGTCACAAGGCAATTTATTGTGGGCTGAACAATAGATCAAAGAGTTATGCTGATAAAAATACTTCTATTTTTTTGAGTGAACACCCTGTGTAATGTTTTAAATGTAATGGCCATGGGCACATAGCAAGGTTTTGTTCAAGCACTTCTATATCCAATCTAAGGCAATACCATAGATTTCATCAGACACAAAGAGGACAACACCGACAAGGAACATATCATGTGCATAAAAGAAAATAAAATAATCATCCATCAAGAATGCACAAGATACAACCCCACAAGAGAAATGTTCAAGTTCACGAACAGGAGCAAAATAGGGATGTTGTTGAAAAACCCAAGCCCAAGTTCGGGAAAGTCCGGAGAAAGACGAGAAGAAAGGAAATTGTGTCTCCTTGGACTGAAGGAGGCTACTCTACCATTGCTCTAAGCAACTCCAGGTGGCACATCCTCAGGAGGAGCAATATTAAAGTTTTATTTTAATGCTCCTATGCATTTGTCTAGGTATCTGAGGATGAAAGGTAAGCGGTCGGGTTAATGTTGTATAGTTGTTAAAGTGTGTTTTTCAGTTTATATAGTGGTTTGTGGAAATGCCGTGAAGTGTGGTGTTTAATTTGAGAGTTGTCACCATTGGTAGTTTTGATATATGTCATTGTTGTACTATTGATGATTCTTAATACCACTGTTCAAAATTACGAATCATAATAGTCCAGATAATTTTCTCAATGAAATAATGCTTGCCCTAGCTGTGTATTTGTGTTTCGAGCAGCATGTATTTGTTTTTACTCTTTGATGTGAAGATTGCCGGATCTTTCATGACACGTTGGTGAATATATTTAATTCACGAGACATTTTTGTTTTAACTATTGATTTAATGCCGGTCCAAGGATAAGAAGCTTGAGGCTGAGTAAGGTGCACTATGGTTGGCCATAAAGTGTTTGACAAAATGTCTTCTTTCGACATGCATAGTTGAAAGTAAGAGTTGGCAAGCAAAATTGCGAGTCTTGGACAAAAATTGGTACAGATGTGAGTCACTTGTCAATTTTGTTGACAAAAGTGAAATCAGCATGTTGAATGGGAAGATTGAAAAAAAAATGTTTTTTAATGAGCAGCCAGATGATTTCCAGCCTGGTGATGAATAGTTGAGTTGCTTTCATAGTGGTTGTTTTGATCAAGTTAATGCTTTTCTTGATACATGATTTGGGCTTACTCCATTGAGTTTGATTTGAGCAAGTTACTCTTTGCCTTGGTGATTTATGTTGGTGGCTGTCTTGTTCAAATACCTTTGGAAGGAAAAGGATGTCTACTAGTTTCCTTTTCATGTAGTGATTGATTGAATGCTTCAAGGTTAATCTTGAGTTGAATGATGTTGGTTAAACCTTGTCTATAAGCATTGTTGCTAAAGCCCTAATTGGTTGAGAAAAGATGTTGGTTGTGCTTTGTGGTACGGTGTTTGGTACTTGCACGAGTTGAAAGTGGATTGAGGTAGCTCTTTGGATTCTCACTCGAGAGAGAGACAAACAGCTTTCATTGGGTTCAAGCTTGTTGAGAATATATCCAAGATGCATGGTGAAGTTGTATGTAGATGTTGCTGGCATTGCAGAACAAAAAGTTGGCTATATAAGATTATTGTATGTCTTCACTAACAATGGACAAGTTTGAGTTTGCAAGGTAATAGAGGGTAGTTGCAAAAAAGACAGTGGTTCAGTCATGTTCTTACACATGTTATATTGGTGAAGTTGACGGTGATGGTGTCATTCATTGGTTATTGCTGCTATTCACATTGTTGATTTTATTGATGCCTATTATGCTTATCATGATGTTGTCAATCAGTGAAATGAAGTGGTCTTGGACTCATGAGGAGCATTTGTGTACTTGTTTTTCTTCTTGTTCATGCTTGGAATATTTGCTAATTGTAATAATTTGTGTCTAAGAATATTGTGCATAGACTCAGGGGGAGTCTGCAGCAGCCCTTTGGTATTATTGTCAAAGGGGGAGAATATTTACAGGAAAATTGCACGTGTTGCCAACAATTCCAAAGGGGGATATTGTTGAGCAAAGTGTAGCAAACAGTATTGTCATTGTTGTCAACATAGTCAGACTGATTTATTGATGCAATGGACAAGAGTTTATTGAACAGCAAGGTGCAGCCAAAGTACAATGGATAGGAGTTCAGTGTTTAGCAAGGTGTTGCAGGAGGATTGTCATTGTTGTCAATACAGTCAGTTAGATCTAATGATGCAATGGACGAGCGGTTCGAGAAGTCACTCGGATGCAGAGGATAAAGTTCAGAAGTTAGTCAGATCATGAGTCCTTAAATGATAGATGCACAGAAATAGAAAACATAATTCAGAATGAGAATAAGTCTTCAGAACCTGAGATGTCAAGAAGCGAAAAGGTTTTTTTGTGAAAACCAAGGCAGTCAGAATAAAATTTTTTATTTAAAACCATGGATAACAGATTTGAAATGGGTTTTTCTTAAAACCCAAGTTGGCTCTTCGTTTCGTTGAAAAAGATGCCCCGGTGATGAAGATATTTAATTTTAAATATTTAGTTTAAATTTTATTTTATTTAAAATTTAAATTAAAATATTAAATTAAATTAAAAGGGCCGACATGTTACTATTTCACGGCAATAAGCTACAGGAAAGTGACGAAGGTGGAAGAAGTGTTTTAGGCCGACAAAGTTAAATTTGGGCCGACGGATTTTAGGGTTTGGCAGCTGACAAATTCTAGGGTTTCTCAACAGACGTTCTTTTAGGGT
This sequence comes from Wollemia nobilis, assembly GCA_028583015.1. Lineage (NCBI taxonomy): Eukaryota > Viridiplantae > Streptophyta > Pinopsida > Araucariales > Araucariaceae > Wollemia > Wollemia nobilis. The sequence continues at coordinate 7,836,917 of JAQPPZ010001361.1, forward strand.
TTGTTCCTAAAACTTCTTCTATAAAAGCAAGGGTACTTCGAGTTTGAAAAGCGGGGTGAAAAGATAAAGTGCGAATGCGAGCATAGTGTTTGTGAAAGGAAGTTCGTGTTGAGCAGAGAGCAGAATGTGAAACGACACAGAGTGTGTGAAGCGTGTGCGTAGAGAAAGCAGAGTGTGTAGAGAAGTGCGAAGGGCAAAGTTGATTGCAAAGTCTGGTTGTAGCAGTGTAGCAAACTGTGTGAAGTGATTGTGCAAGAGAGAGCAGAGTGCACAGATATTGCAAAGGTGATGTAAACCAGTTAGAGTCTTGCAATAACAAAGGTATATGTCAAACATTTTTTATTCAATATTGAAGTCTAGTTGGTGCTGGTAAACAATTTGTCCAGTTGGTGCTGGCAAATTAAGGGGTTGGTGCCTCTTTCCAGTAGGTCTTTGGTAAAATAGGAGTTGGTGCTCCATTCCGTTGAAGCAGATAAAGTTAAGGGGTTGGTGCTCCTTCCGGTTGGTCTTTGGTAAAGGATTATGTAAAGTTGTAGCTTTGCATTGACTGGATTTGGATGGTAGTCCAAGCAGTCTTTTTGAGGAGTAGCCACATTGGTGAACCTCGTTAAAATGTTATGTTATGTGTGATGCTTTCTTGATGCATTTAGTATCTCTTTTATCTGCTTTAAACTACTGCTGGTTTTATAATCTAATTGTTTTAGAAGTTTTTAAAGAACACATTGATTCACCCCCCCTCTCAGTGTCATTGTGATTACAACAATTGGTATCACAATACTTTATGGTTAAGCCCCATTTTTTCTTTTTTCCACTATGGTCTTTTCCACTAAACTAAGTCTTTTCATTAATACTATGAATTTTATTACCATTATTCAAACATTGAATTTTTTTATCTCTACTTCAATTTATGTCACTTTCATTAATAGTTTTCAAATTCTGAAAGATGGCTTTATTACAATGACCTTCAACACATTATGATTTATCACTATTTCTATCACAATCTATTATAATAGTATGACCTTTATCATTGTAACCACAAATAATTTTTATATCACCTTTATTTTCTCGAACAATCTTCAAATAATTATTTTCACAAGATTTATCTATCCTTTGCACAATATCTCTTGTATCACAACTCACTTTAACCATTGTAGGCTTCAAATCATAAGTATCACAACAACTATCTACCATTGTGGGCCTCAAATCACATGTATCACAACTGATATCTATCCTCTAAAGAAGATCATTTGTGTCACAACACACATTTTTCATCATGGGCTTCTACTTTAGTCTTTCAACTATTTTCTCTTGTATTTTTTACTTGCCCTTATAGATATTAAGAGTGAGTAATACTATGTATATTATCTTCTCTACATCAACAAGTAATATAACAAAAAAATTGGATCAATTATTAGTTTCTTCAAGATTAAAACTTTAGTCCTTAAGTGTTGAGAAATCTCCTTCTTCATCTTCTTTGAGAATCATTGGTAAGTACCACATTAGTTCCACTAACACATTGTTTTGAGCATTTCTAATAATGGAATGTAATTAGGACTTTAGTATTAATAATTATTTATTTTAATCGATATCTTTATCGTCTTGAAAATTGAAATCTCTTGCTTGCTCCTCTTCTCTTTAACTTGTTTTTTATGACTCATTCTTTCAAATTTTTGCTTAATTTTATTTATTTATACTAACTTCTAATGATGCACACTTTTTAATATCACTTTGCTTCTTTGTTTGCTTTCTCTTTGTTTTTCCCATGTTGTCTAATGATGTGAACACTTTTCTTTGTAGCCTTTGGATTTTATTTTCTTCAACACAATGGTTTTTAATTTTTTCACAAAAAATTATTTTTGAAGCAAAAATGTATTTAGCAATTAAGGTATTAGTCATCGTCCAAAATACACCATGTTACATATAATTATAATTTTGTTCTTTGCAATAGTTTTTTTTTCTGCCCTTTTATCTTCAAAAATAATACTCGCTTGAAGAATGTCCCTAAACTTATAACTTCACATAAAAATTGCCCACACAAAAAATGCACTTGTATACCTTATAAATCCTTATAAAAATATTAATTCCTTTTTTTAATTACAATAATACCGCTTTTTTTAAATAAAAGGAGCAAACTCAATTTTTAATTTTCCCCCTTTTATTTTAAATTTACATTCATCACTTTTTAAATTAAAAAATACTCATGAAATTCTTTTGAGTCCCTGATTATTCTCTAAGCAAAAATATTTTTATTTTTTATGCTCAAAACAAAACAAAAAAATCTCTTTTTATTTCTTTAAAAAATATGTCCCCTTTTTTAATGTCTCTCTTCTTGCATAAATCAAATCCTATTATATATAATATTTTTTCTTATTAGCTAAATAAAGGGGTGGTATTTTTTAACAGGGTCCTCAAAACTTATTTACAGTAAAATTTCATACATCCATATTAAAGTAGCAAATATCTCGTGATACTTTATCCAATTTAAAGCATGATAAGTTATATACATTTATCATACCACAACAAAATCCTAGTGAAACCCTAGTAAAACTAAAGCATACGTAGTCAGAACAATACAAAATAAACCCAAAATTAGCAGAATTACATATTTTCTTTTTTTCAAAGAAGGTTCTAAAAATCATACACTGCATGCTCTCCTTGATAGTTGGATTTTATGGTAGCACCTCATACTTCAAGATTGCTACTCCTTCCATTGCTTCCATCATAGAAGAAAAGTTGAAGCACTTTACTCATTTCACTATCCTTTCCATCCCTTGGTGACTTGCAAATTGAATAATTCTTATTAACATAGATTTTAACAATCTGGTATACTTTTGCTTCATTTTTGTTATAATTTTGGAATATGAGATGGTTCCTATCCTTCCATTAGCACAACATAGGTGTGGAGGTATAAATTACCATAATTTGTTGATAATTTTTTGGTTAGATTTTCTTTCCTATTGGATCAATAGGTATCTTAGGGAAGTAAGTGAGACCCATTATATTCTCAAATCATTCCAAAATCTACTCCAAATTTATCTGATAAAATCATAGTGAAGGAAGATATTATCCATAGATTCCTCATTTTTGTAGCATAAAATACATTTATTTATGCATATTCTTAACCTCTATCATGCATGAATAAGAAGCCTTTTAATTTTGCACAAATAAGAAACCTTTAAATTATGCACTCGACATGGCTCAAACTTGAGATCTCACATTTAACAAATATTTAATCATAGTTTCAACTTCCAAATTTACCACAATGCTTTCTGTGACTTACAAATAAATGCATGATCTTTTAAAGTGGAGGTTTAGGTACCTTATGAACTAAAATTCCATATAGCCTTTCAAACCCTATTGAAGCCTCTCATCATATCCAGTTTATTTCTTGTGAATATTCACCAAATGCAAGTGTTTTTTAGGCAATCATTACATTATGCACCATCCACAATTTTTATCTCTTCAAATGCTACACATTTTTTTAAGAAAAAATAATTCTAAATTCTTCTGAATGCTCAACAAAAAATAACATGCAAGCAAGTGCAATTTATTTAGATATTAGTAGAGAATGTAACACCTAGAGTTGTCAATGTTTATCTTTTAGATGGATTTTAAACATAAGTGTCCTCATTTATGCATTGCAAGGAGTATATTTTTATACTTCTCCTTTGGTGACAAGATATTTCACAAGGAACATGGTTTGTACAACCAGTAAGCAAAAATATTAATGGATATTTTACACAATATGGACTAAGGTGGAACATATTTATTTACAGCATGGTAGCATGCATTCTTCACAATATGGATTATATTTCAAGGTAGAAATAAAGGTAATATGGTCATGTATTAATATATCATATGGGATACAATATACTATTGAATAATATGATGAGATATATTCTAAAGGAAAGAGAAATAAGAAAGAATAATAGATATATTTCAAATAAAAATAAGAGAACATCTGCACCATGTGTTTAGTAAAATTTTGAGTGGTTGTACTCTAGCATTTCATAGGAACTTTACAAGCATCCATTCCTCACACCTCTAGTACCCTTGGAATTACATGAAAATATCTTGGAAAAAATCTTCACGGTCCATAAGAATCAAATTGACTTATTTCTAGCTAATATCATAGGGCATGTCATCAAATGATTACAATTGTCCCTTGACTCACACAACATTAGACAACCACATTAAATCCTAATAAAATTTTATGTATCTAATACCACATGCTAGGGATGAGGGGTAATAAAAAAAAATTAAAAATAATATCATATGAAGAACACAGGCTTATACTAAGAGGGGTGTGAACAGTATAAGACCAACTTTTACTTTTATTTTCCAAAAAATATTATTCAATATTATCAATGGCAATATCAAAAACAGTAATCAAAGCAATGCACAAATCATCACACATAATAGAGACACCAATTTAACGTGGTTCACCCAATGTGGGCTACTCCACAGAGAAAATATTTCTACTAAATTTTATCAACAAATATTTTTGGAATCACTTCCCTATTACAATACTTATGGACATCTGTCCAAAGGAGACACAAATCCCCTAAAGCTCTGATTTGTGGATCACTCTCCATAGGATAACTCTTTCCCATTTTCTTTGGTTTATGGAAATTGATCTAGGAGAAATATTTCTCCTCAACTGGTTTGTGGATCTCTCTCCATAGAATAACTCTATATTCCTAGCTGGTTCATGAATCAAACTCCATAGGAGAACTCTTTCCCCTTGATCTGGTTTGTGGATATCTATCCAAAAGAGAACTCTTTCCCCTTTTCTCTGGTTGATGATCTTCTAGAAGACTTCTACCCCCATTGCTCTAGCTTGTGGATCTCTCTCCACATAAGACCTTTATCCTCACTACCCTAGCTAATGGATCTCTATCCACTAGAGATTGTTGTCCTTTGCTCTATCACCTCCAAATATTTCTCTAAACTCTATCCTAGATCTACACAAAACTCTATCCTAAGTGTAGTACAAATCTTCTCATAAATATTTGTCTCAAATCTATCCTCAAGCATTAACACAGCTTGATCCAATCATAAATCAACTCTGCTTATATTTTTCCCAAGCCTTAACATAAAGCTTGAACAAATTAACAAATAAAATCTACTTAGATCTACCTCCAAGCCTTCTCAAATACTTTCTCAAATCTACCTCCAAGCCTTATCAAAGACTTGCTTAAATATGCCTCCAACCCTTCTCAAATACTTGCTCAAATCTACCTCCAAGCCTTCTCAAATATTTTCTCAAATATACCTTCAATTCCTCTCAATAACTTGCTCAATTATGTTGTCAAACCTTCACAAAGACGTGCACAAATCTGCCTTCAAGTCCTCCCAAGAACTTGCTCAATTATGCTCTCAAGCCTTCACAAAGATTTGCACAAATCTGCCTTCAAGTCCTCTCGATAACTTGATCAATTATGATCTCAATCGTTCACAAATACTTGCTCAAATATGCTCAAACACACGCTCAAAATATCTCACAAGATATGCTCAATAAATTTCAAATTTTGCACACAATGCCATCAATTATTTTGTCTAATATTCAAATTAATTCCTTTAACTTGAAGTTGTTTAGACATATTCTATTTAGAATTCGTTTAACCTCTAGAACATATAGAGAATGATGTACTCTATCAAGACTCAATATGTTCTACTCAATCATTAATTTTATCACTTTCACAAATCTGATTTCTAATATTTGCACATTCACTTTTAATATCACTTAAAACCAATGCTCAAGAAGTTTCACTCAATCATTCAATCAATGAAACACAACTTGCTCACTAACCCTAAACAAGTGTTTTCATACTTCTTCAAACAAATATCACAATGTGGATCTCAAATCCTAACTCAAATAATCTTAAATCTCTATCTCAAATGTTCTCTAAACATTCACCAATGAAGCATAAACTCACTCAAATATTTCCAACAATACTTATCAAACAATCCTTTTCACTCCACCTTATATTTCACAACATTCAATCCAAAAACACTTCAAACAAATGATTATGTGCCCATACCTTTTTGCTTTGATGGATATATGTCTTCAAAATATATCTCACTCACAATATCTTTTGCAACTATAAAAGGTTAGCACAACACTTCTTTATGAGTTAGCAAACCTTCAATATGTGTGCCCAAATAAATTCCAAACCTCTCTTGGTTTCTCAAATTATTGCATCAACTCATATAATCAAACCCTTCAAAATATTTTAGCAAAACATACAAACAATCAAAATACCTCATACACCTTTTAACTCCCTCTTAACACATTCAAAACAAAATCAACAAGGATTCTTATCAGGGTTATGCATAAGGGGTCAGCCCCAAAATATATTTATAAAATGAAGGCGAATTATCTTGGAATCCCAACAAAATATGTAGAAGTATACATGGCAAATTGCAATTATGTTTTTCCAAAAAATTTCAAACCGTGGCGAATTTCAAAAAAAAATCTCCAACAATTTTCAAACCATGGAAATTTTTTTTGTGTTTGGGGCCATGAATATCGGGTTACAAACTCTAAAAATTTACTAAAAAATTAAAGGATTTAGACAGACAAGAAAGGCTTTTAGCCTTTATGATTTATGACGATCGGTTGTAGAGATATCAATCAGTTGCAGATATGTCTATCAGTTGTAGTGATGATGATCAGTTGCAAATATGTCAATCAGTTGTAGACATATCGATAAGATGCAGATATGTTGATTACAAATCAATTGCATACATACCGATCGGTTGCAGTGATGAAAATCGGTTGTAGTGATGACAATCGGTTGCAGATATGTTGATCGGTTGCAAACATATCGACCACCTATAGACATGTCGATTGGTTTTAAACAAAATGATCAGCTACATTCATGTCGATTGGTTGCAGATAAACTAATTAGTTGATGCCATACCGATCAGTTGTAGCCATACCGATCAGTTGTAGATATTTCGATCGATTACAAACATGTCGATCGGTTGCAAACATGTCTATTGGTTGTAGATATACTGATCGGTTGTAGACATGTCACTTTTCAATCAGTTGTAGACATGTCGATCCATTGTAACCGATAGACAATTATCGATCGATAGTCCCTACAATCGATAGACTAATGGCGATTGACAACAATGCAACTGATCGACTAATGTCGATCGGTATGATACTACAACCAACTGAATAATACCTATCGACACCTCTATAATTGACAGACAATTACCGATCGACAATCCCTACAACTGATAATTTGTTGTTGATCGACCCCTTTGCAATTGACCTACTAATAACGATAGACACGATGCTACAACCGACTGACAAATGACGATCGACACCTCTACAATTGATAGACAAATGTCGATCGATGACCCCTGCAACTGATAGGCTAATACCGATCAACACTTCTGCAACTGATCGACACCTCTATAAGTGATAGATGAATGTCGACCAACACCTCAAGTTTTTCATTGTTTCAGAGCTATTTTTGAGTTATATTTTTTTTATGTATGTTTATTGGTACCCAGTACAATATATATATGGGTAGTATATGAGGTGATTTGGGCAGGAAATATAAAATCATTTATAATTTGAAAGCGATTTGGACGGGAAATAAAAAATTATTTATAATTTGAAGGTGATTTGGGGGGGAATATCAAAATCATTTGTAATTTGAGGTCGACGAATTAAAATAAAATTATTTTCATGATTATCAATGGTGGGCGAATTTATTCCAAAAAAACTTCCACCTCATACATTAGCCAATTTAAAATATTGAAAATCTTAAATAGATCCAATTTGTGATAGTTTGTGCCTATGCATAACCCTGATTCTTATTACTTCAATAATTCACTTTCAAACTAATTCACTATAACTTCCTTCAAAACTTAAATGCATGGAATAAAAAGAAATTATTCCCTTATATCTCCCACTTATCATAAATGCATTTCCAAAAGAAATATAACCACCTTTCAAAATAATATTCCAAGGCACTTGACAATCTTCACTATATCAAAATCCAAAATAATTAAAACCCTTTTTATAGCAACAATAAAAATTAATTTTAACACCTTATACCTCCCACGTTAGCGCATACCATGCAACTTAGAACCTTAGGTGGCAATTTTTATTAAAGCAAAAATAAATACCTTGCGCGTTGCCTCTGTGGGAATCGAACCCCCATTGTGCTTGACGCCTGCGCCTTAGTCACGGCCTAACCGCCATGTGAGCTAAGCGCTCACTTGAAACCAACAATGCACCCTCTTTCCTTTATCCTTCCATTGGTGCCAAAATGCATTTAAAACAAAAACACTTCCCTCTACTACCACCGAGAATCGAACGCGAGACCTATCATCCACCAAAGCCTTACGCTGCCAAGCCTTACCACTAGGCCAACCGCATGGTTGGTGATAGGGGCATGCACCCTTGCCTCCTTATCCTTCCACGTGCTCTTCTATGCCTTTTAAAAATAAAAACCTTTGTCCTCTTTTGCTCACGAAAATCACATCAACCAATTTAATTAAACATTCGCATGTGCATTCGGAGACTTACCTTTTGGCTCCAAACTTTATGGTATAAATACCATGTTTCCTCCTTGCTCGGACATCGGTGGAAATTAAAATATTTAAACCTTAACCTTGGTGCCAAACCCTACTTAGGGTTATAAAATTATTATAATATAAATATTATAATTATTTTATAAATAACCTTAGGCTTTCTCTTAACACTTTAATATTATAATAATAAATATTATAATATTATTTCCTTTGGGCCTAGGTATTTCCTTCCTTCGGGGTATTTAGACAATATTTTGACCAATCATGTGAAGCTTTAAACCAAATATCTTGGGCTTAAAATATAAATATTTTAACCCTCCTTTTGTCAATTCCTTGCACTGAGATGAACTGAATTTTGACATCAATGACAACATAACTACTCAAAATTTCCAACAATCTCCCCCTTTGTCATTGATGGCAACCCTTTTTCCTTAACCATTCCTTTTTCCTTTTTCCAATTTTGCTCCCCTTGAGAAACTGCTCCCCCTAACTGAATGCTCTCCCCCTAACTCAAATCTCTCCCCCTTTGACATCAATGGCAAAGGGACTCCTTTGGGGCTAAATATAAGACTCTTAGCTTAGCCCCCTCCCCACCTCCTCTCCTTGAGGTGATTAATTTTGGGGTGGGAGTATCTCTACTCCTAGCATACACTACTCTTTTTCTTTGTCCACCTTCTTTCTCAATTGATTCTTCTGACTCTTTTGAATATCCTTGTTCTTGCTTGTCCCTAGAAATTTTGTTCTACACCACTTGGCCATATGCCCAACATTATTGCACTTATAACACTTAATGTTGTGGTTCCTTGAAGGTGCAAATATCTTGAAGTTCCTCCTGGTGAAGCCATACCCATTCCTATCATGAACCCTACAATCAATTGCTTTATGACCAAAATGATTACAAGAGTAACAATACCCTTGAAAGAAATGCCCATCTCTAAAATTTCTCTTAGTGAAACCATGTTCCTTCTTTTCATGTGTCCTGCACTGCATAGCCTTGTGACCAAACCTGTTACATGAGAAGCAATGTCCTTTGAAGAAATCTTACCTTGGACCCACTGGTCTCTTAGTCCTTTCTTCCCTGTGATGTTTCTTGTTCCTTATTTGTGCATTGTTTCCTTCCTTGGTGAACCTTCTATTTTTCAACTTATCCTCATAAGTCTCACTTTCTCCTTCACTCTCTTCTTCTGAAGCTTCTTCTTCTTTGGAGCTTGAGCTTGACTCCTCTCCTTGTTCTCTTTGTCCTTCTTCAAAACCAAGTCTTGTCTTGTTTGATGAAGATATTTGTGCATTGATAATCTTATCCAAAGTCTTTGAACTTTTCCCAAACCTGTGTAGCTTGTCTTTAGACTCTTTCACTTCCTTCCTTAGTGAAACTACCTCATGCTCTAATATTTCACATTCTAAGACTTTTGCCTCTAACTTTTCTTTAAATCTCCTTGTCTTAGCTATTGAGTTTGTCAGATCTTGTATAAGCTTTCCCTTCTCTTCATCACATTCTTGAAATTGAATCTTGAGTTTTGAATTCTGCTTTCTAACCTTTCTTAATTCCTTAAGAGCAGAAATAAGCTCAACTTCTAGATCTACTACTCCTTCCTCTTCATTTTTTGATTCTTCCTCTACTTCTTCAAGAGCATCTTCATATCTTTCAGATTTATCTTCAACAGGATCACTTCCTTCATCTTCTATTGCCAAGAAGAGAATTTCTTCTTCTTCACTATCTGAGGATATTTCATCACTATCACTTGAAACCTTGCCTATCTTGTCCGCATAAAAACTCTTCTTATGCCTCTGGAAAAACTTATTTTCATGCTTTCCTTGTCCATACCTATTTTTCTTTTCATGCCTAGATTTTCTTGCTTCCTTTCTCTTATGATCTTGTTTCTCTTCACTACTACTACTTCCAGCTTCTGGATAGTTAGATGCATAGTGACCATATTTACCACAATTGAAACACTTAACTATTTTCATACCTTTGTGCTTTCTTGAGTCCTTCTTGTTCCTTCTACCATAGTTTACTTCTTCATCACTGGATGACTCATCACTTGAATCTGGCTTCTTATATTTTGTCTTCTTTGCTACTTTGAAGGCTACCTCTTTCTTGGGAATAGGATCCATTACTATTCTCATCTCATAAGTTGTGAGAGTTCCATGTAGCTCATCCATAGTCAAAGTTTCAATATCTCTTGTTTCTTCTATGGCTGAAACCTTTTCATTATACCTCATAGGGAGTGACCTTAAAACCTTTTGAGCAACATCGAATTCTTCTATTTTAAATCCAAGTCCTCGCATGGTGTTAACAACCTTATCCACATGAAGTAAGTATGCAGCAATGTCTTCCTCTTCTTTCATCTTCAAGTCTTCAAATATCTTTTTGTGATTTTGCAATTTTGCCAATTTGACCTTTTTGTCTCCCTCATATGTTTGCTTTAGTTTATCCCAAATTTCCTTTGTTGATTCGCAATGCATAACTTTTACAAACTCTGCTTCACGTAAACCACTTAAGATTGCATTCATTGCCTTTGCATTATATAGATGTAGGAGCTTACCATATTTATCTATAGGAGGACTAGCTGGAGGTGTGTATCCATCCTCAACTGTTTGCCATGTCTCATATCCTTGTGCCATCAAGTAAGTCTTCATTCTTATGCTCCAGAAAGCATAATTGTTCCCATCAAACAATGGTGCCTTATTTTTTGAAGATCCACTCTGAGATGCCATCTGTGTTCTTGTATACTTTTCCTTCAAGTTGTTAAACTCTTTCGAAGGAACCCACTCTGATACCAATTGAAGAACACAGGCTTATACTAAGAGGGGGGGTGAACAGTATAAGATCAACTTTTACTTTTCTTTCCCAAACAATATTATCCAATATTATCAATGGCAATATCAATAACAGTAATCAAAGCAATGCACAAATCATCACACACAATAGAGACACCAATTTAACGTGGTTCACCCAATGTGGGCTACTCCATGGAGAAAATATTTCTACTAAATTTTCTCAACAAATCTCTTGGGAATCACTTCCCTATTACAATGTTTATGGACCTCTATCCAAAGGAGACACCAATCCCCTAATGCTCTGATTTGTGGATCACTCTCCATAGGAGAACTCTTTCCTCTTTTCTTTGGTTCGTGGAACTTGATCCAGGAGAACTCTTTCTCCTCAACTAGTTCGTGGATCTCTCTCCATAGAAGAACTCTATCTTCCTAGTTGGTTCATGGATCACACTCCATAGGAGAACTCTTTCCCCTTGCTCTAGTTCATGGATCTCTATCCATAGGAGAACTCTTTCCCCTCTACTCTGGTTGATGATCTTCTAGAAGACTTCTACCCCCACTACTCTAGCTTGTGGATCTCTCTCCATAGAAGACCTCTATCCTCACTACCCTAGATAATGGATCTCTATCCACTAGAGACTACTGTCCTCTACTCTATCACCTCCAAATCTTACTCTCAACTCTATCTCAAATCTACACCAAAATCTATCCCAAGTGTAGTACAAATATGCTCATAAATATCTATCTCAAATCTATCCTCAAGCCTTAACACAAAGCTTGATCCAATCATAAATCAAATCTACTTAGATTTACCCCAAGCCTTAACACAAATCTTGAACAAATCAACAAATCAACTCTACTCAGATTTACCCCAACTTAACAGACTTACTCAAATATTTATCCAAGCCTTCTCAAAGACTTACTCAAATCTTCCTCCAAGCCTTCTCAAATACTTAATCAAATCTACCTCAAGTCCTCTCAAAGACTTACTCAAATCTACCTCCAAGCCTTCTCAAAGACTTGCTCAAATATACCTTCAAGACTTCTCAAAGACTTGCTCAAATCTACCTTCAAGTCCTCTCAAGAACTTGCTCAATTTACTCTCAAGCCTTCACAAAGACTTGCTCAAATCTACCTTCAAGTCCTCTCAAGAACTTGCTCAATTCTACTCTCAAGCCTTCACAAAGACTTGCTCAAATCTACCTTCAAGTCCTCTCAAGAACTTGCTCAATTCTGCTCTCAAGCCTTCACAAAGACTTGCTCAAATATACCTTCAAGTCCTCTCAAGAACTTGCTCAATTCTACTCTCAAGCCTTCACAAAGACTTGCTCAAATCTCTCAAACACATGCTCAAAATAACTCACAAGATATGCTCAATCAATCTCAAATATTGCACACAATGCTATCAATTGTTTTGTCTAATATTCAAAGTAATTCCTTTAACTTGAAGTAGTTTAGACATATTCTATTCAAAATTCATTTAACCTCTAGAACATATAGAGAATGATGTACTCTATCAAAAACTCAATATGTTCTACTCAATCATTAAGTTTGTCGCTTTCACAAATCTGATTTCTAATGTTTGCACATTCACTTTCAATATCACTCAAAACCAATGCTCAAGAAGTTTCACTCAATCATTCAATCAATGAAACACAACTTGCTCACTAACCCTAAACAAGTGTTTTCATACTTCTTCAAACAAAGAGCACAATGTGGGTCTCAAACCCTAACTCAAATAATCTTCAATATCTATCTCAAATGTTCTCTAAACATTCACCAATGAAGCATATAAAAACTCACTCAAATATTTCCAACAATGCTTATCAAACAATCCTTTTCACTCCACCTTATATTTCACAACATTCAATCCAACAACACTTCAAACAAAGGATGATGTGCCCATACCTTTTTCTTTGATGGAGATATATCTTCAAAACCTGTCTCACTCACAATATCTTTTGCAACTATAAAAGGTTAGCACAACACTTCTTTATGAGTTAGCAAACCTTCAATATGTGTGCCCAATTAAATTCCAAACCACTCTCTTGGTTTCTCAAATTATTGCATCAACTCATATAATCAAACCCTTCAAAATATTTTAGCAAAACATACAAACAATCAAAATACCTCATACACCTTTTAACTCCCTCTTAACACATTCAAAACAAAATCAGCAAGGATTCTTATTACTCCAATAATTCACTTTCAAACTAATTCACTATAACTTCCTTCAAAACTTAAATGCATGGAATAAAAAAAAATTATTCCCTTATATCTCCCACTTATCATAAATGCATTTCCAAAATAAATATAACCACCTTTCAAAATAATATTCCAAGGCACTTGACAATCTTCACTATATCAAAATCCAAAATAATTAAAACCCTTTTTATAGCAACAATAAAAATTAATTTTAACACCTTATACCTCCCACGTTAGCGCATACCATGCAACTTAGAACCTTAGGTGGTAATTTTTATTAAAGCAAAAATAAATACCTTGTGCACTACCTCCATGGGAATCGAACCCCCGTTGCGCCTATCGCTTGTGCCTTAGCCGTGGCCTAACCACCACGTGAGCTAAGCGCTCACTTGAAACCAACAATGTGCCCTCTTTCCTTTATCCTTCCACTGGTGCCAAAACATGTTTAAAACAAAAACACTTCCCTCTACTGCCATCGAGAATCGAATGCGAGACCTATCATCCGCCAAAGCCTTACGCTGCCAAGCCTTGCCACTAGGCCAACCACGTGGTTGGTGATAGGGGCATGCACCCTTGCCTCCTTATCCTTCCACGTGCTCTTCTATGCCTTTTAAAAATAAAAACCTTTGTCCTCTTTTGCTCACGAAAATTCGCATCAACCAATTTAATTAAACATTCGCATGTGCATTCGGAGACTTACCTTTTGGCTCCAAACTTTATGGTATAAATACCATGTTTCCTCCTTGCTTGGACGTCGATGGAAATTAAAATATTTAAACCTTAACCTTGGTGCCAAACCCTACTTAGGGTTATAAAATTATTATAATATAAATATTATAATTATTTTATAAATAACCTTAGGCTTTCTCTTAACACTTTAATATTATAATAATAAATATTATAATATTATTTCCTTTGGGCCTAGGTGTTTCCTTCCTTAACCTTAGGCCTTATCTTAACAACTTTAATATTATAATAATAAATATTATAATATTATTTCCTTTGGGCCTAGGTATTTCCTTCCTTCGGGGTATTTAGACAATATTTTGACCAATCATGTGAAGCTTTAAACCAAATCTCTTGGGCTTAAAATATAAATATTTTAACCCTCCTTTTTTCAATTCCTTGCACTGAGATGAACTGACTTTTGACATCAATGACAACATAACTACTCAAAATTTCCAACATCATATAGATATAACACACAAAATGTTTATCATAAATATACTTATTTCAATATCACAATATTAATTTTCATCAACTCAAAATATTATAATTTTCCAATGTTTTACATGTATAAATACATCAAGGAATCTCTTCACATTCAAGAGACTTTTCAATACTCTATAGCTCTTGGTATTTCACCTTCATCCATATTTTCATATTCTTATAATCTCATGGGAGCTATGTCTCTCCAACTTTATCTTATGAGAGAAATATTAATTTATCTCCCAATAATTACAAATATCAAATGATTACAAAATATCAAATAATTACAAGATGCCAAATAATGTAATATTCTCTAATGCACACATGACATGATTATGCCATGCTTTAAGCATTGGTGTGAGGACAAGGTTAAACCCTCAACACACCTAGCATGAACCATTTGAATTATTTAAATTTGAAATTAGGAACGAATTTTCATGGCACAAAGTGCTAAAGATATATTTTTCAAATTATTTAATTTTTTTTAAATTGAATAAAAGAAGGGAGTGCTTGTTTTTATTTTATGGATTCTAAATACCCTTTGTGGATCTATTTATGAAAATTTTAAAATAAACCTTTTTATTTCCTTAAAGGAAAATATAAGTTAAATTATTACATAATTATTTACCTACATCAATTAAGTCCTTTTCTATAGGATAAAAACAAGTTCAAAGAGATTAAAATATGATATGTCTATTAGTGAAATGAGAAAATTGTACTATGAAATAAATTTTGCCTATGTAGTACACTTAGAAGTTACAATTAGAAATTTAATGTGAAAAACCTTAATCAAAAATTCGCATTTTAATCTAGAAACAATACAAGTTTCCATGCTACCATATTTTTTTAATGGTGCAATAACATGAGAAAACCCATAATGGATTTATATTTAGTAAAATTATTTGAAAAATAATTAAGCAAAAAAATAAATTATACGTAGGACTTGTGGGTCAATTTTTGACCACATTGTAAAAATAAGAAAAATGTCTAACTAAGCTACAAAATATGCTAAGTGTTGCAAAAGTAGTAAAGCAGCATGAGACCAACAATAGATGAAGGTCACTAATGACATCATAGAAGAGTCAACACCAAGCATATTCTTCACGGGTATGCAATAATTCTAAACTAAGTTAGAAAAATTCTGCGATCACCCTAAATCAAACAAAATATGAGCTATTCAAATAGAAGGTTGTCCAACATTGTGGAAGCCTGATCTTAGGCTTTTTGGAGTGATGATAGAGCAAAAATATTATTAGCCTAGGATCGCATTACTTTCCAAACCATGATGTCCAAAGCTATATCAAAATTTCATCTAAACAAAAGATTCCTAATGTCACGAGAAAAAGTGAATACACTCAAGACTGGAGAAGAAATCATTAAAGTCAAAAGTGCTTGAGCCAAGACTATGAAGCATATGACATCATCACTATAGAATTTGGTCCAGGACCGTGTTAAAAAATATATTGAACCAAAATACATTTCAAGTCGTGATTTCTCCATTTCTCAGAGCTTGGCTTCAAATATGATAGTTAGGCATCATTTTCATAGCAACCATTGTGCATATCGGCCAGTTTCCATAAAATCTCCAATAATGTAGCCACTTGCAAAGATTTATTACATATCAATGGGTCAAATTCAAATGCTAATACAAAATAGAATCTTGACTAGCCATCTATATTTATAAAATATTTTTATACAACTATCTATAATTATTTTCATAACTGAATGTAAATATTATGCTACAAGATTCAAATAAGTAGCCTATAAATACAAGTTTGAACCTCATTCAAGGGGTCGGCTTTGTAGTCCTTGCCTAGTATTACTTTGTAATTCACTTGTTGATCAATAAAGTGGTAGTTGTTTGGTCTCCATTGTCTTGCATTTATAGTTTTTTATGAATATATTTTTCTAAATTATTTATGTTACATAATGGTGTTAGTCTATTATGTTAAAGTAGTTCAAGAATATGAATTACCTATTATATTGCTAACATTTACAATCCTTGGAATGATTAAATTTTATGTATTGTTTTAAATCATTTCTATTACATCTAGTGCTTAGTGTATTCTACTAAAGTGATCAGTGATTGCCTATTGGATTAGCTAATTTCTTGGATCCTTGGAATGATTAAAATAAATACATTACACTTAAATTAACTAGTAAATGTGATTCATGGTTGATTTGTTAAGTATCATATAAGTGATCATATTAGTCTCTCACTTTGTAAGATCCAATGTTGTTACACTATATCCCATCCATTTTCTACCATTTCCTTCTCTTAACCTTAACTTATCTTATCCCTTTTCCTAAATACCTTTCTTAAATGAGTTAGCCTTCTCTAGAGGTTAAACAATAGGATAACCTTGTTTCATCCAATTACTATGCTTTTGTTAAAATCAACGAGCACAACATCATTCCTTAATAATGGTAAGTTTTAGTCCAAAAATATAGTAAGTTGTTGGTATACCTAGTGGGACAAATTTTTCTTCTCGTCTTCCCTTCCTAAAGGATCCAACATTAGGTGAATAGTCTTGATCTTATTAGTAAATATTTTATGTTCATGTGGTGACTCCTAATAATAGAACTTAGAGTTAAATTTATAAAAATCATGGATATACACCAATAAATATGGATTTTTAAAATTATTTACCAATAATTGTTGGTAAATAGATGATGGTAATCATATGGCTGAATACCCAGGTGTTGTAGATGAGTTGGAGAGGAGAGGGCAAACCTCCAAGGGATGTCCCAAGTTCAAATCTCCACCTTACCAAAAATCTGAATTGGGTATCCAAAATCCAATTGATAATGTTGATGCGGGTAGGTTCAAGTGCGACTCCCAGGTGACTTTGACGGTGTAGAACCCCCTATTCGTGATCTCTCAGACCAAGGCGACCCCGCGAGGGGTTTTTCGCTAAAAAAAAAAAAAAAAATCATATGACTTAATAGTATATATCGGTCCTCTTAATATCTTGATCCTTCGTAAAATACTAAAAATTGTCTTAAAAAACCTACCAATTTATGAAGGCAAAAGGAATTCCACCTATGAACATTGTCAAGATATAACTTCCCTATATTCTATATATAATATTGCCTTTGAATATGTAATGATTAGATTTATCATTATTTATTTCAAAGGGAAAGTGTTATTATGGCATAGGACTCTAGAATATAAGTGCATTTTTACATGGCTAAACTTAGCTAAAGCTCTTGTTGATGAATTTTATGACAATGGAGATCCATTTTGTTACTTAGTTTTTTTTTAAAGAGTATTCCACGAGAGTATTTTTTATTTTAGTGTTCATTTCAAGAGAACTTGAAGAATAATTTCCCTATAATTCTAGCCCTCTCCTACTCAGGCTTATTTTCATTACATTTATGATTTACATCCTAATTTGAGTATTCTCATCCAACAATCTAGAGAAAGAATATTTCCATAAAATTTTTGAGAAGTCGTTCATGCTAAAAATATGTTAATTATAATAGGTAAACTTTCCCCTAGAAATACCATTTGCCAACTTGACTTTCCTTCAAACACATTCCATACTCCATTTCATATAGAATATAGGACATGTCTGCCTTTGATCCTCAAAACTAGTGTCATTCCTACTATATATAATAATCAACTTCAAACTAATAAAGGGTTGAGAATTCTTGTTCAAAAGTTAACTAAAGATATTAGAAATATGAAGGAGAGATTCTCTCAGTCTAAGAAAAAAAATTCTAGAAGTGTTGAACCCATGACACAACAGTCATATCAGTACATTTAGCTTCCAACATCCACCAATGTCAATTGTACCATAGAAAAAGCTGAAGAAGAGTGTTTGTGTGACAATGGATAGAAGGTTACTGACGCTCTAGATGCATGTAAATTTTCATCAATAATATGTTCTCAAGTGTTTTCATTAGCAATAATATGGTAGCTCTCACTATAAAATTTAGACATGAATATTATAAAAAGACAAGCCTTGTAGATGACCAATAAGAAGCATATAGTGGCAGAAACTCATGGTCCTTGACCCAACAAAAAAAATAACAATAAATTCAATTGCCATTTTAGCTAGCAGAACTAGAAAGAAAATATCTAAATCAAAATAGAATTGAGTTATACAAAAATCTATAGTTCTTGGCTATGACTTTGGACCACAAAACTAGAGAAGTAAAGTAGTTTTAAAATCTTTTCAAGAGTTCTACTCCCAAAGGATTGAGAGAAGATTTGTTGGTAGTAGAAGATGTTGATTTGGTTGAATTATATCTGAAAAGATAAAATAAAAATGATGGTATAATTGCAAGAATTATGTCATTGGATGTTCATGAGAGATCATCCACTCCATTTTACTTATCTCTATTTTTGAGAGAATTAATATTGCATAATTATTTAATAGTTCTAGAATCTATAATCAAAATAATGCCTCAAGAGGTTTGCAGAAGCTTAAAATTGAACACCAATGTAATATAATATGAATGGTACAATTCAAATAAAATTATATAAATATAGTGGGGATCTTAAAATATTTCATGATGATGATATATGTACACCCTAATCTGGTAGTAATACAAGACATAGTGGTAATTTATTTATTACCTATGTTCATGATATGCCTGGCCAAATATTTTTTAGGTCAAGTTGGAGGATACTTAAATCAAGATCAAGTGGTAATTCCTAGCAATAATAAGACAATCCAAATACCTAATCAGGTCTTACATCCTTTCTTCATCAAAGGATATGGAGGACAAAAAGAGACTCAACCAAGAAAAGGAAGTTGTGGCCTAGATATAGAGATAATAATAATGAAAAGAACAAATAAAATTTGGCAAGGATGTATAAGTTATGTTTTTCTTCTGTAAACAATTAAATTTAGTAGTTGGTCATATTTCTTCTCCAAGTATAGGAAAGGTTTAGCCTCCATGGATTTGGACATTTGATCAGAGTAGACTGAAGGATGAACAAAATGATTAAGTCAAGCAAACATTAAGTCTAGAATGCATATGCTCCAAGGTATTCTACCAAGGCCAATACCTAGTGAAGTGAAGCTTAATATAATACAAATATTCATAACATCCAGGTATACTCAACTTTCAATATTTTCAAATAAAAAAGTAAAATCAAAGTGGATCCTAGAAGAATTAGAAAATAGCTCAGAACCAATGAAAATTAAGTATGAAGAGAAAATTAAATTTGGTGCCATATGGTGAGAGCTCTCACTATAAAATTTGGTGCCATATGGATCCACCTTCTTCTCTATCTACCTTCATAATTAGTATACTGACTCCGTACCCAATGGACAAGAGCAAAATATTTTAGATGTGATGAAAGCACTCGAGAACCTAACATGATATGCAATGAAGATAACATAATTTGTGCAAAAAAGATGATACATCATACTACATTAAGTATGATGCCAGCTGTGCAAAATTCATAAAATAAAAGTGGATCTCAATCAATCAAAATATCTGAATATATATCTCACATAAAGCAATTTTTTTGGGAAAAATTCCCAATCAAGATTCATGATTCAACACATGTCAACTAACAAGATCATCCCTCAAAATTATACTTTATATGAGGCCTAATTTACCCAGACAATTAGAAGGAAAATCCTTAGTGTGAGTCAAAGGATAAGATAGATACTATCATGGAGAGGAGTGATCAATAGAGAGAGTTCCTATTAGACTGTGTCAAAAGAGAAAAGGATGGGAAGATGATATATTCTATCCTACAAGTGACTGGAATATTTTCTCATGATAATTTGTTTATTCCTAAAGTGAATTTCAGCTACAGTGGAGTATGCTCATGGGGGTACATTTTTTGGAGGGTGTCTCATGACTAAGATACCTCTTTCTTCCTTTTTGTTTTTTTGTTTTTCCTTTCTTCCTAATATAATACCACTTCTTTAACCATTCGTCTATACACTACATCACAAATGCCTTCATTTGTTTCTGAATTTACATCATCTTTGTTTATCTTCTATAAATCATATTTATTCTAATGTGTTGTCATCCCCATGCTTTTCCACTCTTCTCCTCTTTACCACCATTTTTCTCCTTTTTTCGCATGTATCCATGTTCATTTTTCTTCTATCATCCACCACTCTCCTTTATCTTGTGGTAATTATCGATTGTATCTTCTCCCCTATATATCACCCATATTCCTTCTTCTTCTCTAATTATTTTTTTACCTTTTTCTAATTTTATTGAAAAGTTCTAAGTTCAAAAGGAAGGCCATATGAGTTCTCCATTCTCGTGATAGAAAATGCCCTTGGAGGCTCCAAACATGTAGGTCAATTTTTGACCACATTGTAGAAATGAGAAAAATTTCTAAGCTACAAAATATGCTAAATGTTGCTAAAGTTTTAAAGATGCATAGGACCAAGAATAGCTAAAGGTTGTTGACAACATCATAGAAGAGTCAACACCAAGTGTTTTCATCGTAGGTGCATGATAATTCTCATCAAAGTCAACAAAATTTGATGACCACATGAGACTAGATAAAAGGTAACCTATTCAAAGAGAAGGTTTCATGATGCTATGGAAACCTAATTCCAATATTGTTGGAATGATGATAGAACAAAATTATTATTAGTCTAGGATCACATTACTTTTCAAACCATAACACCCAAAGCTATATCAAAATATCATTCAAATAAAATATGTCTGACATCATGAGAAAAAGTGAAGACACCTAATACCAGAGAAGAAATCATCAAATTCAAAAGTGCTCAAATTTAAGACTAAGAATCATATGATGTCATCACTATAGAATTCAGCTCAATACCATGTTAAAAAATAAATTGAACAAAAATATGTTCCAAGTTGTGGTTTATCCACAGCTCAGAGCTGAACTTCAAATATGACAATTAGGCATAATTTTCATAGCAACCAGTATGTACACCAACTGGTTTCCATCAAATCTCCAATAATTCAACCACTTGTAAAGATTTATCATAGATAAATTTCTCAAATTCAAATGCATATATAGAATAAAATCTAGACCAGCCACCTATATTTCTAGAACATTGCTTATAGTTATTTGTAACTATTTTCATAACTGAATGTAAATATTACACTGCTAGATTCAAATACGTATCCTATAAATACAAGTTTAAACCTCATTCAAGGGATCGACTCTACAATCCTTTCCCAGTATTACTTTGTAATTCATTTGTTGATCAACAAAGTAGTAGTTGTTTGGTCTCTATTGTCTTGTATTTATAGGTATTTTATGAATATACTTTTCTATGTCAATAATGTTACACTATGGAGTTAGTCTATTATATTAAAATAGTTTAGGAATATGAATTACCTATTGGATTGCTAACATTTACAGTTCTTGGAATGATTTAAATCATTTATGTTACATCCAGTACTTAGTCTATTTTGTTAAAGTGATCGGTGATCACCTATTGGTTTAACTATTTACTTGGATCCTTGGAATGATAAAATAAATACATTGTGCTTGAATAAACTAGTAAATGTGATTCATGGCTTATTTATTAAGTATCATATAAGTAATCAGATTAGTGTCTCACTTTGTAAGATCCAATGTTGTTACACTATATCCCATCCATTTTATACCCTTTCCTTCTCTTAACCCTAACTTCTCTTATCCCTTTTTCTAAACCCCTTCCTTAAAGGAGCCAACCTTCTCTAGAGTTTGAAGCACATGGTAACCTTGTTTCATCCAATTACTATGCTTTGGCTATAATCGACAAGCACAATGTATCTCCTTAATAATGTCAGATTTTAGTCCAACGGACTTATAATTCCACTATTAAATAAATAAAAAATCAAAATTAAAATGTTAGTAATGAGTGAACTTCAATTGTCAACATATATGCACTTCCATGAGGGTTTATTTAGGTCTTGATATTTAATTTTGGTTACATCCACAAAGTAGGATTCTTAATTGCTTAGCTTAATCAAAATTTTAGAATGTGTTTGGATATCCCAAGTAGGCATGACATGTAGTATCAAATATTTATTGTAACACTTGGGTCTTAGTAAATATACCTATTTCTAATTAAGTTTATTTGGAAGATACCACCTTGGAATAAAGGACAACTTGGTGGAATTTGGTGGAAACTAACATTAGACCAAGATTAGTTGCATCAATAAGACAATTTGCTATTAAAGGTATCCTAGTGGTGATAATGCAATAAAGGGCTGACACTATATCATATGTGAAAATATTGAAAACTATTAATAATCTCACTAATGTGATTGTGGACTACCTTACAATAAGATAGGAGAATGTGAGATACAATAAATATGTTAAATGCTTGCTTAAAAATCATTCTCAACATAATCTAACCATGAGAAGATACATAGACCAAACAAAGGAACATTTTTCAAAATATAAATAAAACTAAACCTCTAAAATTCTCTAGGACATGTAAAGGGAAAGTGATAATGGTTGGTTGATATATAGACATATTTACACATTGTTGAGTTTTCTAATGAATACAAGGCTAAGATCATAGTCTTCTATTTAGAGGGTATAGTGGTTGTTTGATGGCATGATGGGGAGGTTATGATGTGGTTTGATCACATAAATTTTAATTGTGATTGTTTTGAGGAATATATCTGAATGAACTACATCTTAATGTATACATCCATAGAATGATCTCTTAATTCTACCAATTAAACCAAAGATCCAAAAAATCATGCAGTATAAAATACAGATTATGGATTTTTTTAGAGATGTCCAATCCCTAGAGATAATATTGTACTTGTGATTTGCTTCCTATCTAGAATTCAATATGTTTTGGCATTTATTATCAAAATAAGTGAACCACCAAGTTAGTGTGAGGTATATAGGTTGAATTTATTGGCCATGGAAGTAACTATAGAACCCTTGGAGTATAGGAATAAGGTTAAATCCTATAGAAATTACACATATTTATAGAAATGATAAGAAGCAATCCATCCACTAAAATATTATATGGAAAGTGTGAAAATTATGAAATATAGAAATGTCTAATGGATAACACAAATAATCATCATGTTATCTATAGATAAAAAATATAATACTTCAATATAATGTATGCAATAGTAGGAGGTATTTACACCAATACCAAATTCTCAATTACATAAATGAGTTTGACCTAATCCATCACAACAAAAAACATTTAAAGTTAATTACAAATCACAAAGTGTGTTTTGTTAGCTTTTGAAGCTTATTACTTAAGATTAATGATCCAAAATATATGAAATAAATTCATAATCTAATGTATATGATAATGACAATATTTTGGTTTTTTTGTCTGGATTGGTGGAAATGAGGGAAAAAAGTAGAGAGGGGAGGGTCCCGATCCCTTCCCTGCTCCCCCTCCCCTGGTTCCTGCCCAGTCCCTGGCTCATCCTAGGTCATCCCTCCCTATGATTTTTTGTTGCAGATGATATCCTTGAGGGATATCCTTCTCCTCTTTATTCACCTCTCCCAGTCGGTCAGGGTTCCCTTGTTTGAGTTTTTGTCCTGGTGCTTCCCAGGGTTCCTTGCTATTTTTGGGATCCCTTCCTTTTTTTTCTCTCAGGCTTCCCCCTGGGGTTTTCTATAGGTTTTTGGCATGGATCTGGTTCCCTACGGTTCTTTAGGTGGTGGGGGTGATTGGTTGGGTTTTTTATGACTTCTTGGGATTTCATTTGAGGTCCTTATTGCTTTGGGGTGGTCTTGGGGGGCCTATTTTCCCCTTTTTATAGTGAATCCTCTATGGGATCATGTGGCTACTGTTGGTCCCATCCCTATGGGGAGGGCCCTCTTTGATTTCCCACTTAGTGGCTTCTTCGTGTTGGTTCTGCTCCTTAGTGGACACCCTGGGCATTTGTTTGGCCTTGGGGGGGCTTTTTCTCTGTTTGGGTTGTTCCTAGCCTCAGTCCCAGTTCCCTGAAGTTTCTCCTATGCAAGGATGGGATTCTTGGCCCCTGCTATTGGGGTTCTTTGGGTTTTGCTGCATTTTTCAAATCATGGGGGGATCTGATCTATGCATGTAGACCCTGGATCCCCCAGGCTAGGCTCCCAAGGATCCCATCTTTGTGGCTATTACCTCTTCCCGCCTGGTATCCCTAGTCCTTGTATCCCTGGTCCCTTAACCTGTTGTCTTTTCCTGTTGGTTGTCTTAGGGACAGGATTCTCTTGGTGGTGCTTTCTAGCTACTTTTCAATGGGTAGGATCTCCTCTTTGCTGGTTTTCAGCTGCTTCCTACTAGGTAGGATTCCCCATTTTTTCTAGGCATGATGGTTTCTCGCTAGGCGGGATGGTTTCCTGTGGGGCGGGATTCTCTAGAACCGCTGGGTTTCTCGCTGGGTGGGTTTTTCTCATTTCTTGTTGGTTTTCTCGGGAGGCGGGATTCACTTGGTAGAGGTTTTTGCTGCTTCTCACTGGGAGGGATCTACACTGGGATGGATTTTAGCTACTTCCCGTTGGGTGGGATTCACTCTTTGGTGGTTTTTCGACTGCTTCTCGCTAGGTGGGATTTATATTATAATGGTTTTTTGCTGCTTCCTACTGGGCGGGATTTACACGATGGTGGTTTTCAGCTGCTCCCCACTGGGTGGGATCTTCAAACTTACCTTCCTTTGAAATTGGTGGTTTCTCGTTGGGCGGGATTGTTCAAATTTACCTGTTCCCACTGGGTAGGATTTCTATTTGTTTTTCATTTTCAAGGTATTGGTGCCTTGGGCCCAGAATTTTTTTGTAATGGCTTATTCTCGGCATGTTATTTCCAACTCTTATGTAATCAGGTTTTGGGATCCTAGTTAAAACCCGTTGTAAATACAATAGCTACTTATCAAAAAAAAATAATGACAATATTCAGAATATATAAAACACATAAATAACTCTAACATTCACTCCTACATATGGCATAAATAAATACTCACATAAATGATACCAACACTAAAATAACCAAGTAATATTATTACAAGTCATGTCATCTTACATCTTCACATTACTCTGTATATATAATGTAATGTGACTCTTCATATGGAGCACTCTTGGCCTTCACACTTCTAGACTCTTCATCTCCCTATTCTATGGACTCATGTACACATGGACTAATGTGCACATTTACATTATTGAATATTATGCACACTTGTGCATTTATTACATTATATAAATTAAATACCTAATCTACGACTTGTACCAAATAATATAATATACTCCAATACCCCCCCCCGTATTACATTATTTGGTTATTGAAGAGTTTAGTCTTCAATATGAATCTTCATCTTGTAGATACTTTTCATATTGTTTAGGTTCATATTCTTCTTACTTGTCCTCATCATTACTATTAATTTGTAAGCCCTTAGATGATGTCGTGTTGTCATTTGGTACCTATAGAAACATATTATTTTTTCCTTTGTTCTTCACATTACAAGTCTTCATCTTGGCCTGGTTCCTTTTCTTTATCTTTGAATTTTGTTTAGAGTTGTTGATATAGTCAACTATTAGATATCCTTGTTGAGCAAGAGCTCTAATCACATCTCTAGTCCATCTCTATTTCTCTTGATCTTTGTGTAGTCTTCTTTCCTATTCTCTATGCTTATATTCACTGTTAGCAAAGGCTTTAAAATAATATTTTGAAATAAGCATTGTAGTCTGAATGTTAGAATCTTTTCAAAACTCAAGTAATATTATTTCTTGTAATGATAGAAGGTATATGAATGATATTCTTTCCCATAATATTGTCAAGAATTTAGATTCCAATAGTCTACCTTTACATGGTCTTTTCTATTATAGTGAGTGCATTTTGAGTTTCCTTGTGTTGTTTTGAACAACTTAATTTCATCTATTTTCTTGATCAACTGATATAACCATGTATGAATAGTTGAAGCAATTATGTTTTTTCTTCTTTCATAAACCTGTAGGATAAATTCTTGTCCTACATATTTTACTATGCTTTATTAATGATCATTATGATTATAAAAATATTATACCATATTGTTAGAATATGTCTTTAAAGTATTTGTTCTTGTTGGGTTGTCAATTTGTGATTCCTCAAGAGTGCTTTTAAGCCATATTGGTTCTTTTCTTCTATTTTTATTTTTCATATTGTTATTATATTTTGAACCAAGTATATCTTTGAGCCATGTTGATTCCTTGAATCCTCTATACTTAATGAGTTCTTCCATATTAAGGAAATTGTAAACCTTTGAGGTAGACTTCCTTATGACTCCCTAGTTTCAATGTAGTTCTTTCTATTTTATGTTTTGTAGAAAACCTTGTATCTCCCAGATTTAGAAATTTAGATAAACTATATTTGCAATTTTGTAAGTCTAGTTTGATGTAGAAACCCTTTTTACTCCAATATAAATTGAATTGCAAATATCTTTAAAATGTTTTGTAACTTTAATAATTAAATTACAAAACTTTGTTTCTCCTTAATTCCTCCAAATAGATTATCAAATGAATTTTCAACTCCTTCAATAGTATGTCTAAGATCTTATGTTTTCTATTTCCAAATAACTTTCACTTTGCACCTTAGATAATAATATTTCCACTTAACCTTATATCTCCTAACTTAGGGTTATAAAATTATATGCAAGAATTATATTACCTCAACCTTGAACCAATGGTAAATTCATGGTCAACTCTGCATGACCTTGAAACATGTGCTCCTTTGTCTTGGATGCTCTTTCCTATTCTCCCAACATTGGCTCACTATCAATGTTGACATCCTCCAAATTTTGGTGCTCTCTCCACATCCTTAAACTTAGATATTTTGTAATCTCTAACACTCTTCCAACGTACTTTAGCACCTATACATTTAATATCCACATATGGTGCTACATAATACTTCATCCTCCTAGTTTGACTTCCACTACGCACTATTGTAGAAAGAATTGATGCTTAATTGATCCACACCTTGGATATGCTACCAAATGTGTCTTCTCTACCAAATCTATCTCCTCTTCACTACCAACTATAATACATTGCCTGCACCTTGACTCTTTTGCATTTTTATTACTCTATTTTGCATTCAATGTTATCTTGCATCTACAAATGCTCTAAATTTATCTTCATGTGTACTCCTTTCAATGGAAGTTTGGAATTCTAGTTACCTTTGTCTTCCACTTGCCAAATGGTGCTTCACAAATGTTACTCTTCCAATAGTTGGTGCTCTTACACAATGAGTGTTACTTCTAGGTATTACACAAATATTGCACAAGTTGTAACATACCTTCAACCACTTGTCACTTGCATGTGATGGTTTCGCTTTAAGCTTTGGCACTCAAAATATGCCCTTTGTATTCCAATCGCATGGTCTTCTTCCAAAATATTGTTTTACCTTCTTTTTGTAGGGATAAATTCATTTTGGCTTCTAGATGGGCGTGCTTGATAGTGGATTCTCTTGATCTTGGATTACATAGCACTCTGGATGGTAGCTTCCTTTGTCTTATTTTTATAGCACTTTTGACAATGGCTTCCCTTGGGCTCAATTTACACGTGATTTCTCTTGCACAATGTTGGATTTACCTCGATGCTTTCCCAAAGCACCTTTGTATGTGTTCTCTTGAGAAATGGTGGTTCCAATTGTGGCTTACTCCTTTTGATAAATTATCTTCTCCTTCTACGTTGGATGCTTAGTGTCTTTAGACACTGGAAAATTTGGATTTGTTCTAATCCTTGTGGATTTACTTACCAACGTATTTTCCAATGGTTCTTTTGCTTTCAATGTACTTGCACTTGCACTTCATAAATTTTCTTTACTTCTCCTTTCCAAATGCTTTGAATAATTTCACTAATAACAATGTATTCTACTTATCTCTCCAAATACATGTAGATAATAACTATTGTAGTCTTATGTGATAACTTGCTTTGAAGACTACTTTCAACTTTTCTCTTTTCCAGATTAACAAAAGTAATATGGTGCTCTTTAATATGTCAAATGTAAAACTAATTTAATGCTTCAAAACTAAATTAATGTAGCACCAAAATATTGTACCTTTGCACCTAATTTATTTGATGAGTGATTCACCTTAATTTTATAAGTTTTTCACCTTCACTTAACTATCTCAAAACTTACCAAATATGCAATCCTGGTTACTTCTCTTCTTCTCACTTTCTTGTTGTCTAATAATCCTTCTCAAATATGCTATAAAGATATCAAACTCATAGTTTTCTTTCCTATCCTAAATCTATTCACAAATTTGATTTTGTGACTTCAAATCTCCTTCACTCTTCTAATCCAAAAACTTACCAGATTTGCAGCCTTACTTGCTACTCAACTTTCTCTATATTTTTATCAAATAGCTCTCTCAAAATTTATGCTAGAGTTCTCTAAACTTGTAGCTTTCTTTATTCAATGCTATCCACAAACCTAGTTTTTTGGTTTTCAATATCCTCCAAAACTCTTCTATCAAATACTTAAGTTAGAAGCTATTACTGCTACCCCAAATACTATCAATATTTATGCACCTTATGCAGTCAATACCTTTCTTATTTTGTTATCCAAAACCTGGAACAAAATTCTTCAAGTCTTGTAATCTATTACAGCCACAAACTCCCTTAATCTCCTATTTAGGTTAAAGCCAAAATCACGATAGAATCCATTACCATCAAGCTATCATATAGTAACTATCCACAAGAGAACACTCAACTCCATAAATTAATTTAGGAGAAACCCCATAGGGAAAATCCAGCAACAAATATAACCACTTTAATTAAGCTAAATATAGTTAAACTTTTACATAGAGTTAAAGGTATTTAAATCTACCTGTGTCTCCCACTAGATTCATCCTTAACTCCTTGATCTTACATAAATATTAACTACTTCCTACCTTCCTTAGACAATAAGATTTATAATTTTATCCAAACATTTATGGATTTACATTTTAGAACCTCCACTTATAATACAAGTACCAAAATATATCCATATTTAGTTAACTTAAAGACAACTCATTTTATCTTTCCTATTCTCATAAGAAATCCATCATCTTACAATTCTACGACATGGACCATTCCTTCTGGATAAAATGCAACTAGACTTCAAACTCAACCTACATCATTACTTATCTCTAGCATGAACTAATCTATTGAATGTATTCACAGTTACATCATTAAAACATTGGATATGGAATCCACATGAACTGTTCTACAACAATACCCTTTGTTCCCTTATAAGCACAAAATATTACAAGAAAATTTTAACTAATTATACACCACTATTTATAAATAATAAAATTAGTATGAAATATACATAATATCATCTACTTTTAATCACATCACTCTTAACTAGAGCAGAACGTATATAATTGGCATTCCCAGATGTAATCTACTTTAATATATGCCCTTATTAAATCATTTTAAAGCAATATGAATTGCACTTATGTCAGAATTGAATCAATCAAAAATTATAACCAGTAAAATAACCATAAGGTTATAAAATAGAATCTAGATACCATTTAAACTTCCCATGGTAAGGATTCAAAGCACAAACTAGTGGTAATGTAGAAACGTAAGCTGAACATAGATATCAACCTGTGTGGGAACATTTATTATCTTTAATTTTTTTGGTTAACCATGGGATTTATTTATACAAAATGAAATTTTACCTACTCAATAGTATGTTTACTAAGTTGAAACTCAACATGATTTTGGTTCTTTTTGAATAGAGATAAGGACATACGACATCCACCAACCTCTATTCTAACTCTAGCATGGTATTACAAAATATTCTAAGTTTTATATGGATTTGTCTCTCAAATAAAATTATATGTAGAGAGCTAATACTTTTAGGTTGATCTCAAGCCAAAGGTGGATTCATTTAAAAAGTTTCAAAAAATCAATATACATCAGTTGGCAACACAAGTTTCAAGAATCCATAGAAAATGGAAGCTTATAATAATAATGGTACTAAGTTCAAATAATTCATCCTAGAACACTAGACGACCCATTCCATGGTAATTTCAATGCTATAGATTCATTAAAATTCAAACTTAAAGGAACAATTCATTCCACTTACAAAATTTTTCTATCTCAAGAGAGAGAGAGTCATCCCAATTAAGTTACATTTCCAAAAAAGTTGTGAACTTAAATCCAAACTGGATGAATAAAAAAAAACATAAATTTATTTCCTTTTTACAAAGATTCTACCTGGTAATTTCAACGTAGTTTCCAACAACTTCTTCTAGAAACTCTTCTTCCCTACCTTTTTCTTCTCCTTCTTTTCTTTGATCTCACACCAAAACCAAAGAATTCCCCCTCTACTCCTTCCACTGGTGGTCAAAACCAATTACCTCCACATTTTCCATACTTTTTGATTTGCACTCCCTTCTCCTAACATCCCACTTCACCTTTTACCATCCATCATTGTAAAAATTTCAAACATAGCATAAAACAATAAAATTAAACCATTCCACATTAATTTGAAGATCATATTAATTAAAATCCATGTTTGGTTTCATTTCTAGTCCAAGGAAAATACTGCAATCCTCAAACAACAAAATATTATTTTTGAATAATAGCACTTTTCTAAACTTACAAATTCATACAAGTGGTACTTATTCTTCATTGTGGTACACAAGGTAAGCCATTTTTCCAACTATATCTAGATTGAAACATGATTGGAAGGTTAGAAAAAATATTTCATTAGATACCCAATCAATTGTAGATCTCTTGCAACAAAATAAAGTTGTCATATATATTCTTTCCCATAAAACATAACAAATAAATGTTTAGCAGAACCTTAACATAAGTTGGTTTATCATTCACACAATAAATTATATCATATTCTTTTCATAACAAATATATAATTGCATAAATAAAGATGAAATTGTTTGTTATTCTACTGATAAAAACATTATATTTTCCATATAATATAGGTCCTTCATAAACCAATCATTAAAAATCAATCCACCCATCACATGATAAAATAGCTTAATCATTAATCCATCAAATCAAAAGGTATGCCAAGGGAGGGTCATGCCAATAAATTTTTGAGTATATAGTAGGTGATGTATAAGTGTGGAGTTATGTAAGTGAGGTTTCATGCAAGTGTGTATTGATGTAATATTTTATCATTTAGTAAGTGAAATCAATAGATTATTTGTCCTTATGTAGATATCTAGATTCAATAGGAGATTTATTATTTTGTGGTATTTTTTCCATGAGAAATATGAAGTGTTAAATCTACTCTGTGTGTGAGGATATGGAAAGTTTATGTAAATAGAAAGGTCAATATTTATGAAAGTGAAGAGTCTCATATCCATGTGTGTATATATTGGAGAGAAATAATTGTCATAAGTGATAAAAAACTTTGCAATATATTGTATTTGCATTGCTTGAGTTTATATATTTACAGTTATCAGTAAAATATTTTTTGTGAGTTTGTTATTGAATTATGTGAACTTTTTATATTTATTTATGAAAAATATTTTTGGACTACTAATAGTGCAATCTATTAATTTTCAATCAAATGGATGTCAAAAATTTTCCTCATCTCCCTACATCAAATTTTTATAAACTTCCAAGATAAGGTTAGACTTCATCAAATGATTAGCATAAGTAGTTTTCATCACCTTCTTGTTGGACATTTTGGATGTTATGTCTCTTGGAAATTTCATTTCATCTTCCTTCTAAAATATCTTGTGACTCATGGTTCAAATCTCAAAACTTTTCTTCTCTTTTTTCCTCTAAAACTTGTCCAACTTTCAATCTTTGAAAGTTTTGTTCTTCTTTCACCCATCAAAATTTATCTACAACTTTCCTCTTTTTTGGAATTTTTAGGTTATACAAACAATCAAAATTTGTGCCTTATTTTTTTGTTAGATATTTTATAAAATGGCACCATCTCTTGGTTAGAAATTTCTTGCCCGTATTGGTTCATTCCCTCTTTCCTCACATTTTTACAATTTTACCTTTGACTCTTCCTTCTTCCAAAAATATGCCTAAGGCAAAAGCTTTTGAGTATAGTTAAAATTCACTACATTCACTATTATTATCATCCTGACCCTAATCATAGAAGAAAGTATCACTAGAACCCCCTTCCTGGCTACTTCCTCCAGTTTTTTTATTTGTATAGTATAAAATTTTGCTTTGTGTCCTTACAAAAAGTGTAAATTGGATTCTTGAAGGGATTCTTTGGATTCTTCTCATCTTACTTTGATTTTTTTTCATCCTCAGTCTTGATAACTTCTTTTGTATGCTATTTTATGGTGATAGAATTATCCATCCTATTATATCCTATCCTAGTGATGAATAACATGCTTGAACACTTCATCAAGTGGAGGAGGAGAACAATCTAGGAAGTAAACACAAAGCATATTAAATACAATAGCAACTATCTTATATGACTTAGATATGTTGTTGAACAAAATATTGACAAGCTCAACATTTTTCTTGATGTTATCAGTAGCTTCCTTCTCCTTGGACCTTTAGTATTCCTCTAAGAATGCAAACACCATCTTCCAACTTCTTGAATTGAATGATATACTCATTAATGGTCTTAAAATAATCCATAGTCAAGGTAGTAAGCTCTACCTCCAATATTCTAGTTTGTGTAGAATCAATGTCATCACATAAACCTTGATTTTATTAAAGTATTTCATCCTTCATATCCCTAAACAATTATTTTCTTTCTTCATAATTAATTCTTTAAGGTGACTTATTCACATATTTGAGCAATCCCTTACTCTAAAGTGGAGCTTCAATCTTGATTTTTCAAATGGCATAGTTTTGAATTTAACAAAGAAATGTACTAATCCAAAATTGTTTTTACCCAAAAATAAATTAATACATGTTTTTGTGACTAAAACAACAATACCTACATAGAGCTAAAAAATCATGCAATTTTAAAAAGGAATAAAAAATCCCTTACATGTAAAAGTTATAGACCCCAATATTTTGGCCTTAAAATCACACAAAATGCTTCTAACACCTTTGAAAATAAAAAATTTAGTACTTGTAGTTAATGGGAGGCCACCATGTGCTACTATCGAGTGGTTGAGGAATTTCCAACTAGGAATTGATTGGATAGAGAAATATTAAATATGCAACCACCATGTGTTGTTGTTTTGTAAATAAGATGCCAACTAGACCTTGATTGTGTGGACCACTACACAATGTATCAACAAACCAAATCATGCCATGTTTCAAACTCTAATTCACTTTAGAATCTATAATTCACTAAGTATGTTGCTAATTATTTGACTGCTTGGTCAAATGGTCTAATGATTTGGCAAAACCTAATTGGTAAAACCAATTTTTATACCATAAATATAGCATTCACCTTACCCTATCTACTACATCAACCAATATCACATTGATTCTTACCACATTAGCATTTACTATATCATCACATACCATGTCATTGCATGCCATGTTAGAGGCTTCCACTTTAGTAACTACCACATCACCAACTACCATGTAAATTGTCACGTCAACCACTATGTCATCAAGTGTAATAACATCGTGTCACACTACTAGTTTCCAAGTCAATAATAGATGCCACATAATCATAATGTTGCACGTTATCAATGAGTTTCATGTTACTTATGATTACCACATCATTAATGGGTGTCATGTCATCAATGAGTGCCACATAATCAATAATAAATTCTATGTCATCGCATGGTGCCATGTCCTTATGGGGTACCATGTCATCCTAAATTTCCACATCATGGTTGATGATGTCACGAGTCTTATCTAAAATGTGGAGTGTGTAAGGTTTGATCCATGGACCTTCCTAAGTCCCAAGAACTAGGAAGGGTTCCTCTAGCCACAACACCTTGGGCACCAATGCAAATGAGAAGGATGAAAATACTTCCTTTAATAAATCCCTTTGATATTTTCATAAAAGTATTTTTCCTTTATGTATCATCCACCCATGAACTAAACCATGCTCTATAAAAATATGTCAAACTAAATCGCATACCCTTTTGTCCCCATCAAGGATATTTTGTAGAATATTCTTTATTTTGAAATTCAAAAATTTGAAAATGGAGGAAAATATAGAAAAAAATTCATAGTAAAATGGATACCTAGAAGCAAAGTAGGAAAAGTGTTGAACTAGAAACCCCTTAAAATTTCACAAATCCAAAAATATTTATAGGTTATTTTATCTATCATGATTTTCCCAACATAACATTTTTTCTCAAATGTAATTTATCAAGCCATCCTTTAACACTAACACAAAAAAAAACATTGTTGAGTTATTAAACACTAATATAATAAAATTGTTGCTAGGACACTTTAGTAGCTTTATCAAGTGAATTGGGTAGTTGTTGGAAAGGGTTTTTATCGTGATTAAAATTTTATAGGCAGCAACAAGGTTTTTCATTGTGATTAAAATTTTACAAGTGGTGGTAGAACCACGATAGCTACTAGCAAGGATTTTAATCATGATTAAAATTTTACAAGCAGTAGCAAGGGTTTTGATTGTGATTAAAATTTTATAGGCGGTGGCAAACCCATAGCAGCTACAGGTAGGGTTTTTATCGTGATTAAAATTTTACAGGTAACAGCAAGGGTTTTTATCATGATTAAAATTTTACAGGAAATGACAAGGGTTTTGATCATGATTAAAATTTTATAGGAAACTACTAACAGGGTTTTTATTATGATTAAAATTTTACAGGTAGTGGCAAGGGTTTTTATCATGATTAAAATAAGTGCTTGGAAAAATTAAAATTTAAAAAGGGTTTCAAGCTGGTGAGCAAATGTTTTTTTATGATTGATAATGGCAATGGCATTAGTGAGTTAAGTGGTAAGCGATGGTGATGCAACTATCGATTGTGATGGTGGTAGTTGAGGTACATTTGTGACTTCAAATAGTATCAGGGTAATCATGAGCTTTAGTGTGTGTCAAGAGTGAACCTGTGATCCCTGATGGAGGTGGGAGTCCCTCAGAGAAAGGTGAAGGGAGATATTTAAGTTCAATTTTTGACACATCACAAGGTCCAAATGGATCCAAGAATATTTCCTCTTCTTGTTCCTTTATAGCCATTTTCAAAAATATAGTTTCTTCTCGGCCTCCTCATCACCCCAAGGTTGATATGTGCCCTTCTCAAGGTGCCCTCTGAATTCCATCAAAGCTTGTTTCCTCCCTCATGAACCAAGATTTTCATTCTCTTCTGGGGAAATTTTTAGGACCTCACCCTAATATGGATTAAAGTTGTAAATGGGCCATTACTCATTGGTACCCTTAAGGATCCATTGACCTGGTTTCCTTTCCCAAGGGGTTTTTTCTCATTCGTTTGAATAACCCCATTGATTCAAGTAGAATTTTGTCAGGTGAACTGTAGTTCTACAATTGAAGAGGGCTTTTTATTAGGAAATGAAGTATGGATTTTGATCCTGAGACTCAAAATATCAACCTAGCTCTAATCTGAGTTCACCTTCTAGGTATTCCTCTCCATTTATGGGATGAGAACATTTTATGGGGGATTGCCTAGGATATTGGTGAGTTCATCAATCTTGATCCACCTACCAAAGCCAAGAACCACATGGTCCATGTTCACATGTGCATAAATGATAACCTCAATTCCTCTCTTCCTTCTTCCATCTAGCTAATTTTAGATGAGATATCTAGGACTCAGATCATAGAATATGATAACAAGCCAGTATTTTGTTCCAAATGCTTTGAGCAAGGTCACCTCAACTCTTAGTGTCATATTTCTAAGGCTTCTAAGGTGCCTTCCACCAAAAAACCTTTAGGAGAAAGGTTATGGTAACAATAATGTTCCCACAATCAATCTAAATCTTCTTCTTTGGTGGGATCTAGACCCCCTCCTTATGGTACTGAAGTTGTTTCAAATTAGGATATTCCTTATCATCATCCGTTAGGGGAGGCTTTGAATGATCTGGTCAAAGATTTAGCATCCATTACTCAAAGGTTGTTGGTGGATCCTCTAAATGCTTCATCCTCTATAGGTCAATCCCTCCAAGATGTTCCTCAAGTTGACATATTTTCCTCCTTTAAGGTATACCCTCTAGCTTTTATTTATAGTCCTTTTTCTTCTCTATATGTTCCTAATGTTTCTCCTTCTATTGAGAATGTTGATCCTCAAAGTCCTCCTCCATAGAGCCCTCCTTCCACTAAAGGCCTTCTCAGCATTTCCCTGTGTAAAAATATTCCCCGAGCCTACCTTTCACTAGAAATAAAAAATGCTCCATGTTGATGTTGATTCAAAGAAGAAACAAGGTCATCCTTCCTCTCAGCTCATCAAAAGAAGAGAATTTTCTAAGGACATTGCCAATGGAATTCATCTCACAAGTAAAACCTTCTTTCAGATCCACTTGAAATGATACTCAATCCAAATTTTCCTCTTCACAAGGAAGAGGTAAAATATCTTCTTCCAAAATCTCCAAATAAATATCCTCTCATAGAATGTGAGAGGCCTCAATGGACACAACAAACAATGTTTGGTTAAGTCCATAAGGAAATACCTTAAACCAACCATTTTCCTCTTGCAAGTGTAGGCACCTAAAACACATCATGTTTAGGAGAATACTCATATGGGCACATCCTAAGACCATATGAATGATCTTGGACCTTCTTAAGATCCAATAGTGGTCCTAACCACTCATAATGGGTAGTTATGGCCCATTCAGGCTTAGCCACTATCAATCAGAGTGACCACCAACACTGGTCATTGAAGCTGAGAGTGGCTAGATCTAGTCGTTGCTCTAAAAAGCCACTAGCACCAAAACATATTTTGGCCATCAATACGGGCCCAGATAATGTAGTCTAACATTGCTTGCAAGTGGTTTTTGGTGTGAAACTCACAGAGATCCTCTTGCCTACCCCTTCAATGCAAATTTTTGATTGATCCTTCCCCTTGGGACGGTCAGTTGCATGCAGATATGGATCTTGGCTTCTCCAGGAAGCTAAGATCTAGATCTAGATCTGAATCTAGGAGGTCTACATAAGGACTCCTCCCAAGAAAAAAAAAGATCCACATATATCAGAATTTTATGTAGTGAAGCCCTAACAAATTGGAGAGAGATTTTATACCCCGTTGAGGAGTAACATAGCTCTACCTGATTTAGCAATAATTTCTAGCCATACAACCATTCAAGATTGAAAACTCTTCACTTCCAAATAGTGTACAGACATAGAGGTAACCCTTGGACATCAATTTAGATGAGGAATATAGTGCTACAACCCCCTAGTTCATGAGAAAGAAGGTTTCATATCATGGCCACTATCCTTGACAATGGCCTACAGGCACAACCTAGGGTTTTAGACATTATTTTCCAAGTTTTAGCTTAGATCTGTAATTTTTTTTGCTTTTTTAATTATTTTTAGCATAGATCTAGTTTCCTTAATGCATTTGCACCATTATTCCTAAGTTTTCCATGTATTTATCATTTATTTTTGTTGCATTTTGATATTATTATGCTTACATATCATGCTTCATAGATTTGCTAATAAAGCCTCATCATGAGAGGCTTCCCATGCTATTCATCTCCTACTGTTGTTTCTTTTACATAGGATGCATGTTACAAGAGCAAGCCAAAGTTTTTAAAATATTAGATCCCTCTAGAAAAGAAGGAGAAGAAGGCATCAGTAAGCCCTTATGCAAGTTTGTGTGTGAGACCAGGAGGCCTACGGAGTGCACCATCCCCTTGCGAGGGACACCATTACTTCTGCTTGTATTTCATTATATCAAACTGGGTATCCCTAAGAGGGACCAATATGTAACCAAGATTCACATGAATAAATAAAATATATTTCTTGCATTCGTTACTTCTATGTTATTTGTTTATTATTGGTTTTTTATTTTGATAGAATGTTGCAAGTAGACTAAGGTGCACACTTCTCAGGCTTCTACATATGGCAATCATGGTGGAACTCCCACCTGGTTTTCTTTTTTCAACTATTTTTCTAATGTTTTTATGTTGTTCCTGTGTGCAAGTCTAGCCACTCTGGTCGACAGTAACCAGGAGACAGAAATAACTTTTGAAGATAGTAGCTAGCAACATCCACTCTAATCGACAATGACCAGAAAAAATTAGCAACAGAGGTCAGCCTGTGCTTCATTAGATGTGGATTTTAGGTTGGGGTAACTCTCTGCTTTTTTGTCTTTCTCTATCTATAATTTTTTTTTAGAAAATAGTAGGGAAATTTTCATTTAATTAAGAAAACATAGAAAAATACTAAAATAAAAATGCATTTAAGCTTTTAGTTTTCTTAGTTTTCTTCTAGTCACTGGTAGGAATAGTGAACCTCTATTTTCAAGGTCTACCCTAGTATCCAGTAGTCTGGGATGTTGTTTGTTAAGATTGCTTGCATGGGGCCCAGCTAGTGGCCATTATTTCATGGAGTAGTAAAATGCATTCTCTAAAAATCATTAAAATATTTAGACATGCATTTTTTTGAAGATAAAATGTTCCTTTTAGGCATATAGGGAAATAATCATGAGTGCTTCTTGATGCATTATTTTTCATTATACAAAAATCTAAAAAGAACCCCACACATCACATCTTATTTTTAACATCAATGGCGTTGGGCTCTCACATCCAACCCATTTATCGATACCAATAGTGGATGTTATTACCACTTGGTTGGCTAACTTGAAAGAGTATCATCGAGACCCACTCATGGCCAAGGTTGACCCAAGAACTATCATATCCATGCAAAATAGCATGCACCACTATTTGGAGGGATGTATCATTGTGCACGGTGTGCTGGGTGAGGGTTGGTAGTACCTATGCTACCTCATTGAATATGGACTTCACTACCATATTCGACTTGTGCGAGTATATAGGTGAAATCCACTTGAACAATCTGAGTATATCATCAATGAAATGCAAAACATGATGAGAGTTAGATTGTAGCTATCAAAAAATATAAAAACACACCAAACCAGTCTAGGAACACCAAGAAAAATTAAAAGAGATAAACACTTGTTTACTTTGTTTGTGTGTTCTAAAATCTACATAAAAATATAATTCACAATTGTCATGGTCTACACACGAAGCAACCACCCTCGGTCGAGCATCGAGGTGGAAACTTACACTCCGCACAATCACAATCACAATGACATTGATCCGCCCACACACCATATCACTGAATGAAGTTTAGTGAGCCTTAGGGGTGATACCTCAACCTATGGGGGGACTCCTCAAGAAATCCCAGCTAGAGATCCATATCCTAGTTCCTCTCATGGTAGGCATGAGGGGGAATCAAGGCCCCAATATTCACATAGACATGAGGAGGCCTCAAGGCCTCCCTCATCACATAGACATGAGGATGCCTTAAGGTCTCCCTCATCACATAGACATGAGGAGACCTCAAGGCCTCCCTCATCACATAGACATGCGAAGGCCTCAAGGCCTCCCTCATCACATAGACATGAGGATGCCTCAAGGCCTCCATCATCACACAAAAATGAGGTGGCATCAAGGCCCCAATATTTACAAATATGTGAGGAGGATTCAATACCTTAATCCTCATATAGGTATGATGGGGCTTCAAGGCTCCAATCTTCATATAGACATGAGGGGGCTATAAGGCCCTAATCTTCACATGACATACTTAGGTCAGATCAACCCACTAAGGGGTAGAACACAAGGGCTACACCATATCATAGACCCAGAGCACCTCCTAGTCTCCCTGAAGATGGGAGGATACCCATAGATTATAATCTCATTGGTGATAATGGGACTCCATGGGATTGATCATGGAAGACCAAAAAACTTTATGAGTTGGACCGAGTTCTCTCGAGACTAGCTCAAATAATCATTGCTATTGCACATTCTGTTTTAGGATGTTTGTGTAGTATAACTATAAGGCATACCAATGAGCTAGGGAAAGATTCAAAGTGCCCTCACAGCATGTGTACTACCTCCAACCATGGGGGTACAAAACATAGATCACTCTACATAGCTCATATCAACATAATATACAAGGGCAAGAGCATAGTAGGAGCCTTTCCAAGGGGCTTATTCATTAAGGCTCATCACATAGAGTTGTAGGATCGTGAACCTTTAGTGGCAGATCAGTTTGACCACATACATAGGTTAGCAAAAGTACTACATGTAGAGTAAGAAACCCTTGAGCAAGAAGCATGAAGAAAAAGGAATTTGTGCCTACATGAGCAGTGCTTAAGGTTGGAATAGATAGAGCATGAAGAATAAATGAATAGGTTATCTTGAGCTGACATACACATAGCTGGTGAGAAATACCAACATGATAGATGTGTTGATTCTTAGCATGAGAGACACACTAGACAAAGATATGAGTGCTCTCACCATACCTGAAAGCATCAACAATGCCTGGATCCATAAAAAAAACAAATTAATGAAGAACAGACAAGGATGGATTATTAGGAGCAAACATATCCTAAACCTCTATCCGTGGTCATGGGGGATGAATATAGATGCCCAAATCAGGCAGACATAGGATTACCTCCCCGACCACCATGAGTAAACGTTCAAGAATAGGAGATAATTTCTTTGAAGACATACAAAATACTTGATAAGAGAGTCAAATCTCTCAATAAATAGGACTCAATTGGGTAGAAGCCAACCCTAAGTAAAATACACAACCAACCATTGTGTCCTTCAAGTACCAAGTCCTATGTATCCTAGGCACTTTGAGATACCTAGGCTAGACAAGTTCAAAGGATAGGAAGACATGCAAGAACATGTCATGAATTTTATGAATGTGTGCTTCCAACTTGAACATAATGATGCCCTAATGTTGAGAACGTTCATCATGATGTTATCGAGCGTAGCAACCAAATGGTTCAACCAATTACCTAAGCACAACATCATCAACTTTGAGCAACTGGTGAATATATTTCTTGAATGCTTTTCATTTGGCATCAAGAAGAAGGTAAACTTGTCTGATCTAGAAAAAATGAAGCAATACGATGATGAGCTAGTTATGGACTATGGGAATAGATGGAGGAAAATAATGGTAAAATTACCATTTGTTGTTCCCATTGTAGATCTCACCCAGATTTTTACCAAGAGTTATGCAAAGCACATATTATTTTTATTGCAACTGCAATAGTTTTAAATATTTGAGGAAACCTTTGCTCAAGCCAAGCTAATAGAAGACATCAAGGTTGATGAAGGAGACCTTAAGCTCTAAAATAAAAGTATTGGAATAATAACAGCCGCAACAACATGAATCAACAAAATTAGGCCAAGCCTGCTGAAGTCAACCAGGTTGTGTTAAGCATGCCAACAACCATAGAACTATCAGGCTTAGCCCCCACCAACCAGTTACAACCCAAATAACAACCAAGGTCGAAATAAGGAATATCATTCACCTCACTATTTCATGCCTTTATCATAGTTGATGCAATTGATATTCAACTAGTTAAGTGAAGCACAAAGACTCAAGCTACCTGAGATGCAACTTCTTAACCCTAACCATCCCAAGCCCAAGGGATATATAGAAGATAAATATTGCCTATATCATAGAATACAAGGGTATGACATCAAAACATGTATTGGATTCAAGAATGTGTTTGCAAAACATGATTGGGAAGGGTGAGCTAAAAGTTGACAACCCATTAGCACCCTGTTGAGTGGTATTTTCACCCAGTTGTGAAAATACAACTCTCATTTAGGATTTGGGTTCCAAATCCCCTCTTGCAAAGATGTCAAACAAACAACTTCTCCAAGGTCTCCGTTGTATTAGCATTTGCAATCTGTGTATTGGTAATCTCAAATGAAGATAATCAATTTAAATGCTTGGAACACCTTAGTGATTGCAAGTAACTGTAAACAAGGGGTAATGTTGTTTTATTTCACCATGAAACTTTAGTGATTGTTCATTGATTTTTTTGGATTTTGTAATTTTTTAAATGTTTATTTTAAATAAGTTAAACTTTCTGAAGAAAATAAAATGCAGAGAATGAAAATGCAATGCAGAAAACAAACTAAAAATAAAAATGCATTCAGTATGATGCTATCCTGTTCCGAAAAAATCGAAGATGTGAGGCCTCCATGCATGCAACCTAACCTATTGAACCTGCAAACATGCACAATCCAGATAAGCTAAGTGCTGGTTTCTAGGGTTTTAACTACGGTTTCCAGATTTAGACATTCGCATGAAGCAACCAAGACAACTTGCATTAAACTCCATCTATAAGCCTAAAACCGAAAGGGGAAAGATGAACATTCAATTTTGCATGCAGAGAATAACTCCTTCTTTCTTGCCAACAAGATGCAAATTTTTGAACACTTCTGCATTAAAAATATATCATTTTACAATAGCAGAATCTCTGGTTTTTCCAAACCAGTCTATGGAAGAGAAACAACTCAAATAGGCCCAGAATGGCCTTCTCACCTTCAGCTCTGCAACTCTGCTTGTAGTGGTTTTCAACCCCCTCTAGCCTCTTTGAATGGCGTATTTAAACTTCTAAATAAATTGCTTCTCCTTCCATGAAGGTTCATTTTGTTTTCTAGTGGCTGCTCGTTTCACCTTCCTTGACTGTGTGTGCTTTGGTTTCCATTTTGTGGCCCTTCGCTGCGTTTTCTCCTCATTGGCTTGCATTCGTTTCCCTCTGTGTGTAACGGTCATCTTGAATGATCATGTAATGCTTTGTCTTATTCATTAGATTTTGTCCTTATGTCCACGTCACTATGCAGGTCCGTTACCTTGGTGAAACTGGAACATGTCACAATATCGCAACACTTCTTGTTTCTCAGCTTGGCCGCCCCTTTTGAATCACAAAAATGCAACATGTCATGATATCGCGACACTTTTGGCCCTTTCTGTCTTCTGTTGCTTTTGAATCGTGAAAATGCAACATGTCACGATATCATGACACTTTTGGCACCTTCCGTCTTTTGTTGCTTTTGAATCACAAAAACACAAAGTGTCACGATATCGCGACACTTTCGGCCCTTTCTGTCTTCTGTTGCTTTTGAATTGTGAAAATGCAACATGTCACGATATCATGAAAATTTTGCTTCCTTGCTCTCTTTTGTTGCTTGTAGCCACGAAAATGTAACATGTAGCGATATCGTGACATTTTTTCCCTTTTGGCTTCTCTTTACGCTTTGAATCGCAAAAATGCAACACGTCACGATATTGCGACACTTTTTCCTGTACGGTCGTGAAAATGCAACATGTCGCGATATCGTGACACTTTTTCTCTTCTTGTTCTTTCTTGTCTTGTACGGTCACAAAAACGCAACATGTCACGATATCGTGACACTTTTCTTTTCTTGTTCTTTCTTGTCTTGTATGGTCGCAAAAATGCAACATGTCACGATATCGTGACACTTTTCTATTTTAGCCATGATGGTGCAACATGTCACAATATCGCGACACCTTTTCTCCTTTGGCTGCGAAACTGCAACATGTCGCGATATCGCGATGCTTTTTCTATTTTGGCCGCAATGGTGCAACATGTCGCGATATCGTGACACCTTTTCTCCTTTGGCCGCAAAACTGCAACATGTCGCGATATCGTGATGCTTTTTCTATTTTGGCCGTGATGGTGCAACATGTCGCGATATCGCGACACCTTTTCTATTTTGGCCGCGATGGTGCAACATGTCGTGATATCGTGACACTTTTTATCCTTGTGGTATTTTGCCTTTTTCCTTGATCTTTAGCCTAGGGGCCACTTCAGTCTTCTTGAAACACATGCAAAAAAGGTGGGTCCCCAATTTTGGGGTATGTTGTGGAGCAGCCACAACAAATGGCGACTCTACTGGGAAATGCTCCTGAGCATTTTGGTGAGAACTCAAACTAAAAACACATAATCAAATACAAGCATCAGAAAATATCCCAAGAATGAAACTAGATGAGAAATACATGAAGTATTATAATTATTAAGCATCAGCTCGATGTGTGCAATGTGCTTCATTCCCTATCGTTTGAAACTTGTTCAACTTTCCATTGTCAGTTTCACTTATGATTTGTATGCAAGGCTATGAGTGATTTGTGCAGGATTTGATATATGATGAAGATGCTAGAGATATAACAACTTGCTTTGCAAAGGCTCAGACCTTCTAGTATCATGAACAAACATATCCAAACTGTCAAACCCTCTTAGGACTAAATATGTGCATACTGAATTAATTTATTAGATCCCAAAGTTGGTTATGTGTCACTACCATCTTGAACC
Organism: Wollemia nobilis; assembly: GCA_028583015.1. Lineage (NCBI taxonomy): Eukaryota > Viridiplantae > Streptophyta > Pinopsida > Araucariales > Araucariaceae > Wollemia > Wollemia nobilis. The sequence goes on from JAQPPZ010001361.1 coordinate 7,881,710, forward strand.
CATGTGCAAGTGTAAGTGAAATTAGAACTTTGGGGAATAGGATTCCCAACCTAAGCGAGATGGGAATTTAACCCTATCCTTACTATTCTAATCTGGAGTTCATTACCTCATCTTGAACAAAATTATTTAACCTGTTATGGATGAAACTGTCAAGCTAGCCTGTCCATTTGAGCAGTCAGTGGTCTTGTTTTTAGACAAGACATGTTGCCACGCATGAGCATACTCCACTGCCAGCCAGACATCTATAGCCCTGATGGATATTAACCCCATAATCTAGGATTTGGTTCTACTTTTGATTCCTTGGACCTTGGGGATGACTACCCATCCTTGCAAGGGACATGTAGTACGATCCTTCCAATCCAATATTAATAAAGAAATGACAAATATTTTCTTTGGAATTTCAAATTCTTGAATGGGAAAAATAGAAGCTTTGGGGAATTGGATTCTCAACCTAAGTGAGATGAGAATTAGACCCTATCCTTACTACTCCATGAAGGTCAAATCAGAGCTTTGGGGAATCAGATTCTCAACCTAAGCGAGATGAGAATTAGACCCTATCCTTACTACTCCATGAAGGTCAAATCAGAGCTTTGGGGAATCGGATCCTCAACCTAAGTGAGATGAGGATTTAACCCTATCCTTACTACTCTGATTTTAGGCTTTAAGCATTATGGGAGTGGTAAAAACCATTGTTTAAGGATTATGTTGCATGATGGGACAGACACGAAATATTCCTTTCGCCTCACCATTTCTTCCAAGTATGGTTTTGACCATTTTTCTCAATATTCTCTGTAATATGCGTAGAACGTGCTTGGTTCAAGATAGTTCAGGCATCACTTCGCAACCTTAGGATCCTTTTAATATATGTTATGTAATAACCTTAAGAGGATTCGACACCTTTTCAATGATTGCACATGAAATGAAGATGCAACTGAGATGAAATGTATATGCAATGCGGAATGTAATATGAGATATGAATGCATTGCTCCTTTTGAAATGCGGATGGAGTATATATATCACCTACTTTACCATAATATGAAAAACTGACAACTTCATGCATCACAAGTTCCAAACGATATTCTTTAATGTATTTGCGATATTCGTGGAGCTTTCTGCAATACAATTCCGATGTTTCATATTTTCCAAGTCCCAATCAACATTCATAAGGACCAACACACAAAACTTAAAACCAAAATGAAATCCATCCCGAAACCAAAACACGAAAACCAAAAGTATATACAAATGTACAAAAAGTTTGGATTATCATTTTCCTGGATCCCAAACCTGATTAGAATTCTTTAAAAGATATATGATGTGATATGCATACCAAGTTTTGCAGGAATCCATCAAAAACAAGATCAAACCAAACAAAGAAACAAACCTCCACTTGCCCCTCTCACCATACCAATTTTATTTAGTTTCATTAATAATCCTATGGTGGAGCTTCAAGTTTTCAAATTGATTAGACAATGATTGATATTCAATTCCTTTATGTCTATTCTTTAAGGTGCAAATTTCATAATTCCATTCATGATTTAGAACTAGGCTTTCTTTATTCAAAATGAAATTTTGTAAGCAAGAGCCTACTTCTAAAAATTTCAAAGCTAATTCATTTTCCATGTTCTTAGACCAATCAAAATTGTGCAACAATTTACAAGTATCTAGGATATTTACTAAATGGGGATCATTAAGAATTTTTATCCTAGATTCAAGAATTAATTATTGATGAATTTGATTTAGCAATTTAAGTGCATCAAGCTCCTTTTCATTCATTAAATTAATGTTATCAAAGGTGTGGTTAGAAATTAATCCTTGTTCTTCATTCACCTTCAATGGCATTTCATCATAAATATCATTTGAATTATACAAATCTTCACCAAAATCTTGGATGTTTGGACACAAAGGTTTAGATTTTACCTTTTTCACATTTTCATTTACCAAGATTTGGTGAGGATTTGCAATTTCCTCTTTTACCTCATGGTCTTCATATTATTCATTGATTACTTGTTCATCAAACATACCAAAATTGGGCACCCAATTGAAAACATGCCCATCCTTTTCAACCCTCAAATATTTTTGGTCAAAGTGTATGTCAAGTAATCTGTCTTGATGATCACTTATTTGAGTTGCTTCCAATTGATCAATCTCTTTGACATTTAGTTCCCATTCTTGTTTCGCTATCCATGGTATCTCTTAATGTGATATAGAAGTTTCAACGTCTTGCATATCAAGTGAAATATGAGTTTCATCTATAGGGGTGTGAGAAAAAAATGCATTGTCATATCTCCCCCAACCATTGTAAAAATTATCTTCCAAACTTGTGGGATGAAACTCCATGGCATTTGTGACATGATCTTTTGATTCATTCATCAATTCTTTTTCTTCTTTTTCCTTGGTAATAGAATCATTATAATCTTTTAAAATTTGATGAGATTTGAAACCCTCTTTCGAAACATCCTCAAATTGTACAGGAATTGTAATATCTTCCTTTGAGTAGGCGATTGTGTCATCCTGCATATCAATCGACACAAGGGTTCATGAGGAGGTTTAAAGTGAGTGTAGTCTTCCCACTTCTTCCAAGCATCGTAATAATCATCTTCCAAAGTCAAGTGGTGACGTTCAACCACTTCTTCAACATCTTCCAATTCATCAATGTGTTTTTCATCAAATTCACCTTCACCTTCCTTAGATGGTTCCATTACTTCCAAAATCGGGTTATTGTTTGTATTCAAATTGATAAGGCTATCATAGTCCACATTTGTAACCCATAATTCAAGTCTATCACAATTTTGAGGGTGAAGAATTTTTTGATCATTAGTTCCCAGCTTCTCATCAAGAGTTTTTTCCAAGAACAAGTGGTGAAATTCTATCATATCTTCAAATTCATTCCTTTGATCTTTCACCTTAGGTATCATTGGAGTGGAGGGTGCTATTTTTAATGGTTGATGTAGGTTGGCATCAATATCTTTAGAAGGACAATCTCTTATGTGAACATATTTTTCCTTTTCTTCTTCAAGACCTTGTCGTTCTACCTCTTCTAAGATCTCATAGATTTTCTCTAGAGACAAGCCACCCATTTTTTCCTCAATGAGTGAAGCAAGTGTGGGGTGTATGGCTCCCAGGTATACTTCCATGGCTTCCTCTTCTAATGTGTTAAAATTTTCTCACATTTGGGAGTGCAACTCATGAAATCTTCCATTGAATTGACTCAAGGATTCATTAGGCCCCTTACATATGGAGGTAAACTAATTTTTCAACATTTCTAAGTCAACCTGATTACCAAACTGATAAATATAGGCTGCTTCTAGTTGTATCCAAGAAGTCCTAACCTCCATGGGTAGTTGGTTGTACCAAAAGAATGGTTTATCTTCCAAAATGTATGCAAATAAATTACAAGCTACCTCCTCATAGAAAATCTGGAATTGACATAATGTATTCTTGTAGACGTGCAGTTTTTGCAAGTATCCTAGTGGCACCTCTTGATTAAAACATCGTAAAAACTCCAATAACATTTTAGGAATTTGATATGGTATCACATGTGTAGACAAACCCTTATAATTATCCTCCATCGTTGATACCATTCTTTCTCTTAGAGATGCTATTTCATCTCTTAGGGATACAACTTGCTCCTCAAATGTTGCCATTAGTAAACTCAGAATATAACTTTAGGACCAAATCTGTTAGTCAAATAAATATCTTGCAAATAAACATGAAATGACTAACCAATATCAAATGAACAAATCATCACACTCATTCATTATAATGCATGAATAAAACCACGGCAATAAAGAATATTCTCCAAATTGTAATGAAGTTAGTGTTAACACATCATCAAATAGAGAATATTAGAAATGAGAGTAATCATATGGAAATAAAATCTCGTTAGTCAATACCAATGCTTTTCAAAATTAAATCAAATCACATTATTCCTGTATGAACAATCAAATAGTGTTAGAACAATATACATCAATTGCTTAACGTAAATAAAATAAAGTAAACCAATTCGGTCATCCTTTTAACAATCTGTTGAGTGTTAGAGGAGGTCGAAGCTGCTAATCAATACAAAACTCTTAAGCAATTATAAACATGTAGCATTTAAAATCATGATAAAATAAACCATTTCAGACCCTCCTTCTAGCACCAATCTGTGGAGTGGTATTTTCACCCAGTTGTGAAATACAACTCTCCTTTAGGATTTGGGTTCCAAATCCCCTCTTGCAAAGAAGTCAAACAAACAACTTCTCCAAGGTCTCCACTGTATTAACATTTGCAACTGTGTATTGTTAATCTCAAATGAAGATAATCAATTTAAATGCTTGGAACACCTTAGTGATTGCAAGTAACTGTAAACAAGGGGTAATGTTGTTTTATTTCACCATGAAACTTTAGTGATTATTCGTTGATTTTTTTAGATTTTGTAATTTTTTAAATGTTTATTTTAAATAATTTAAACTTTCTGAAGAAAATAAAATGCAGAGAATGAAAATGCAATGCAGAAAACAAATTGAAAATAAAAATCCATTCAGTATGATGCTATCCTGTTTCGACAAAACCAAAGATGTGAGGTCTCCATGCATGCAACCTAACCTATTGAACCTGCAAACATGCACAACCCAGATAAGCTAAGTGCTGGTTTCTAGGGTTTTAACTACGGTTTCTAGATTTAGACATTTGCATGAAGCAACCAAGACAACTTGCATTAAACTCCATCTATAAGCCTAAAACCGAAAAGGGGAAAGATGAACATTTGCATGCAAAGAATAACTCCTTCTTTCTTGCCAACAAGATGCAAATTTCTGAACACTCTACATTAAAAATATATCATTTTACAATAGCAAAATCTCTGGTTTTTCCAAACCAGTCTGTGGAAGAGAAACAACTCAAATAGGCCTAGAATGGCCTTCTCGCCTTCAGCTCTGCAACTCTTCTTGCAGTGGTTTCTGACCCGCTCTGGCCTCTTTGAATGACATATTTAAAATTCTGAACAAATTGCTTCTCCTGCCACGATGGTTTGTTTCATTTTTTAGTGGCTGCTCGTTTCACCTTCCTTGACTGCGTGTGCTTTGGTTTCCATTTTTTGGCCCTTCGCTGCATTTTCTCCTGATTGGCTTGCATTCGTTTCCCTTTGTGTGTAACGGTCATCTTGAATGATCATGTAACACTTTGTCTTATTCATTAGATTTTTTCCTTATGTCCACGTCACTATGCAGGTCTGTTACCTTGGCGAAACTGGAACATGTTGCGATATCGTGACACTTCTTGTTTCTCATCTTGGCCGCCCCCTTTGAATCATGAAAATGCAACATGTCACGATATCGTGACACTTTTGGCCCTTTCTGTCTTCTGTTGCTTTTGAATCGTGAAAATGCAACATGTCGCGATATCGCGACACTTTTGGCACCTTTCGTATTTTGTTGCTTTTGAATCGTGAAAACACAACATGTCGCGATATCTTGACACTTTCAGCCCTTTTTGTCTTCTGTTGCTTTTGAATCGTGAAAACGCAACATGTCACGATATCACAACACTTTTGCTTCCTTGCTCTCTTTTGTTGCTTGTAGCCGCAAAAATGTAACATGTCGTGATATCGCGACACTTTTTCCCTTTTGGCTTCTCTTTATGCTTTGAATTACGAAAATGCAACACGTCGCAATATCGCGACACTTTTTCCTGTACGATCGTGAAAATGCAACATGTCGCGATATCGCGACACTTTTTCTCTTCTTGTTCTTTCTTGTCTTGTACGGTCATGAAAACGCAACATGTCGTGATATCGTGAAACTTTTCTTTTCTTGTTCTTTCTTGTCTTGTATGGTCACGAAAATGCAACATGTCGCGATATCACGACACTTTTCTATTTTAGCCGCGATGGTGCAACATGTCGCGATATCGCGACACCTTTTCTCCTTTGGCCGCAAAACTGCAACATGTCACGATATCGCGACGCTTTTTCTATTTTGGCCATGATGGTGTAACATGTCACGATATCATGACACATTTTCTATTTTGGCTGCGATGGTGCAACATGTCGCGATATCGTGACACTTTTTCTCCTTGTGGTATTTTGCCTTTTTCCTTGATCTTTAGCCTAGGGGCCACTTCAGTCTTCTTGAAACACATGCAAAAAAGGTGGGTCCCCAATTTTGGGGTACGTTGTGGAGCAGCCACAACACACCCAAAAATAGAGACATGGGCATATTCAAAAACTTGTTGCCTAATCATAAGGTCCCCAGAGAGCAAGATGTTCAAAAAAACCAAGTTCAAGTTGAACATCCCATGTAAAGATGCATTGAAATGGTTGAAATAGTCAATGTGGTGACAAGGAGTTGGAAAAATAACCAACCAAAGCCTCCAGCATCTCCTATTCATATCCTGACTGAACCTCGATAGAGGTAGGTGCTAAATAATCCTCCAAGTTTACCAGCATGACCTGTGGTAGATTTTCAAAGTAGACTTATGAAAAATCTCTAAATGACATTGACCAGGTTATCAATATATGAGCTCATTCAAGTCCCCAAGACATAGTGAGACTTTAATGGAAATCATAAGATCGATTGAGATTTAGTCTTAGAACGCTAATGCATTCAAAAACTTTGTGGGGTAGGTCCAACAGTGTCAAAATCCTGTGATCCGTTTCTATGATCACGAAATCAAGGTAGTCCCTACTACCATAGCATAACCACCTCTGCATATCATTGCATCCACAAATAATATACCCTTCATGTGGGTTCTAATTGATATAGGCTCATTGATTAACATTATCACAACAAAGGCTATAGGGCACCTAAAAATTCCTAGGTCCAACATTGTCCCAACCTCCTATACATTGAGAGCTTTCAATGATGCACTATGCTCCATAGTGGATACAATTGTTCTACCTATAAAGGTAGGGCATAAGACCATCCCCATGATGTGTCACATATTGGAGGGGGAAATGCAGTACAACATCCTCCTAGGGCATCCCTAGATAAGGGACATACAGTCTGTTCCCTCAATCTTTCACCAATACATCAATTATGTGCACAAGGGATAAGTACATATGGTTTCATTGGATGAAGATCCATTTAAATTTGTGCATCAATTCAACTTGCTGGGGGACTTCATCTTTCCATCGACACACCTATACATAAAACCTTCATCCCCCATCACATAGCCAAAAATTAAGTCTAAATTAGTGAGAGGTGATCCATCCACATCAGCACCACATCCTGCATCTAAAGCTACTAGTGCTTCTGATAAATTGACAACTTACAAGGCAAAGGACTCATAGAAGCTAAAATAACCCCTAGTGGAGGAAGGACCTAAAGAAATTTTTATTATAGTAGTTGTCAAAATTGTGAATCCTATGGAGGGGGAAGATCCCCAAGACATAGTCGAGGAGGTACTTCAACCTATCTCGCCTACTTCATCAATGGTGTCATATGCACCGCAGGTGACAATTCACTTAGCCAACACAAGGCTAGGTGAATATCTTATGCAGAACATGACTTTCACGTCTATTATCGAGTATGCACAATATATGGGATGACCAAGAGTCCCAAATTTTCTAATAGGGATAGTGGTTCCATTAGGGATTACCCTAACCAAACCGAATTTATATATGTTTGTTTAGATTATGCCCATAATAATTTTTATATTGAAGAGGATAAGGATGAACCATTCACCATGAATGTTCATTACTTTTCAAATCCTGAGTTTGCTCTAAAGTACTTTGAATGATGCCATTGGCATGGCTATAGCTTAGGTTTGTACGAGCAAGGGTATCGACTTCTATTCTAGCCATAATACTAGCTACCTACTGATAGATTTGGGCTAGGATATCATATCCATAGCCATGATGATTCTTTGGTAGTAGATTTATATAGGCTAATATTAGGGTGTGGGGAAGACATCAACTAGAATCCCTATCAACTTTTGAATAGAAACTACTTGGGTGAAATATGGATGGCTGGTCAATATAGGATCACCCAATGAGTATCATCCAAATTTCTCTCTCGAAGCTCATCCATCAAGAATCATCCTATGGGAGGACAAACCAAGTCATGGCTATGAGTGAGAGGAAAATGAGTATGTCACTAGTGAATATAAGGATGAAGCCAGATTGGCCTACCATGGATCTTGGTATATTCAACACTTTGCTTAGTCAGGTAACACAAAAGGTAAATACATCACATATGAGAGTGGCTATGAGTCAAATGACTCAACTAATATGGCCTACCTTGGGCCTAGACATGCACACCACATCACAGGGCCAATGGAAATAGATAATAGATTCTTCATAGATGATAGCAACTATGAATATGAGACTAAAATGGCCTATCTTAGGAATCAACATTCAGGTCAACACCCAATTCCAATGGACAGGAATGAGGTTTTATTCATAGATGATAGCGATTATGAGGATGAGACCGAGATGGCTTATCTTGGGCCTCATCACTTATGTCAAGTGTTGGCAATTTTGGGTACCTTGGGTACATTGCCCTTGCTCAAGTGTTGATGTTGTCATTGATGTCAAAGAGCGAAAGGGTTTTTGTGAAAACCAAGGTAGACTAAATTATAGGTTTTGTTTAAATCCATGGTCAGTGAGTTTTGAAATGGGTTTTTCTTAAAACCCAAGTTAGCTCTTCGTTTTGTTGAAAAAGGTGCTCCGATGATGAAGATATTTAATTTTAAATATCCAGTTTAAATTTTATTTATTTATTTAAAATTTAAATTAATATTTCAAAATTAAATTAAAGTTGTTCACCGACTTGTTTTCAAAGCCGACGTTGCTAGGGTTTTGCAACGGATCAATTAGGGTTTCCTACTGACAAAGCAAGGTTAAGCAACCAAAAAATTCTAGGGTTTCATGTTGACCTAATTAGGGTTGCAGCTGACATGTTTGAGAATGTTTTGATGGGATATTCTATTCTATAAAAAGGTGGGACTTTTGCAAGGTTAAAGTGTGGGCGTGATGCGATATATGCGAATGAAGTTTGTGTGCAGCAGAGTGTAAGTCGGTGATAGTTCTTTGGAGTTAAAGAAAAAAGATCGCAACGATGAGATAGTGAGTGAGTGCGTATCGACTGATCGAGAACAAAGAGAGCGATATGCAGACGGCGTGTTTAAAGTCCGAGGCAAAAATATGTAGATGGTAGAAGTGATATTTCATGGAAGGTGCAGCAGAGTGAGTGGTGCAAAGAGAAGATAAGAACGCGGTATGCAGAAGTCATGTTCCGAGTGTGAAATGACAGTGTGCTGGCTATAGAAGTAATATTTCTATGAAGTTACAGCAGAGAACGCGGAGAGATATAGAGGAGTGGTTGAAAAAGTGTGAATCATTTTTCACAGCAGCAGCTGAATGCCGACAAGTAGCAGAACGCAAGAAAAATAGCAGATCGTGCAAATTGATGTGACAGTTTAATTCTACAATTTTTATTACTATCTCCAAGTTGTAGCTTGGTAAAAGGGCTTGGTGCCTCTTTCCAGTTGGAGCTGGAAAAATTGGAGTTAGTGCTCCATTCTGTTGTAGCAGATAAAATTTAGAGGTTGGTGCCTCTTACCGGTTAGTGCTTTGGTGAATGATTATGTAAAGTTGTAGCTTTGCATTTGGTTGGATTTGGATGGTAGTCCAAGCAGTCTTTTTGAGGAGTAGCCACATCGGTGAACCTCGTTAAAATGCCATGTTATGTGTGATGCTCTTAGTACTTTTATTATTTTTGTTTTAATCTGCTGTAGTTTATTTAAAAGTCTAAATTGCTTTTAAGTTTTTAAAGAACACACTGATTCACCCCCCTCTCAGTGTCATTGTGATTATAACAATTGGTATTAGAGCAAGGTTCCCAATTTTGGCTAAATCAGTCAGGGTTGATCTTGGATTAGTACACAATGGCTAAGAAGAATAGATCCTCATCCAAAAAGGCATCCCAACTAGTTTCAGTTCCTATGGTTGAGAAAATTGAACCAGAAATGGTAGAAGGAATGAACTCTGAAGTTGAAGAAGTTGAGGCTGAAGTTGATTTAGAGGGTGAGCTAATGTTTGCCCTTACGGAATGGGAATCAGAGAAAAAGAAGAATGAAAATTTGTCAAGGAAACTTAAGGATGCAAACAACATTATTGCCAGTTTAAAAATACAGACTGAAGAATACAAGAAAATGTCCGAAGATCCGGAAATACGAGTATCCATGAAGATAGACCACTACAGCAAATTGCAAGAAGAAAATGTGAGTCTTCGAATACAGATACAAGATCTGGATTGAAAAATCAACTGTCATGTAAAATGTGAAGAAAGCTCGATGAAATTGGACAAAATTCTGAGCGATCAAAGATCCACAGGTATCAAATTTGGTCTCGGCTTTTCTGAAGGAGAATCATCAAGCTGGACCAAAAGCAAGCAATGTTGAAAGTGAAAAGAACAAAGAAAAGAATCAGGCAAAAGAAAGATATAATGCCAGACCTGAAATAGCAACTGACAATGATGGCTTTACTAAGGTCACACATCAAAAGAATAGAAGATCCAAGGCTCCAGCAACAACCTGGCCAAGACCATATTTCATGTTTAATCATTATTTCTATGGTTTTTGTTTCAAGTGTAATGTTTATGGGCGTAAAATTGTTGACTGCAAATACAATGTAGGTCCAAGAAGTTTCACTAGTAGAAATGTGTTTGCTTCTTTAATGAGTTATGCAGTAGAGTGTTTTAAGTGTCACAACTTTGGTCATATTGCCAGAAATTGTCGTAGTATGTCTGTTTCATATCAACCTCATGAAAGCGGATTTCAACCGTATAGAGCAAAACAAAATAGAATTTATACTGAAGGATATGTGCAAAATTCTAAAAATGGGAAGTCACAACTAGAACCCAATACCACGGTTAAAATAGAATGGAAACAAAAAGAACATCTCGAGGAAAGAACAGGATTCTTTAATAGTGCAGACAGCTTTTAGAGCTTAGAATAAACATGTTCCTTGGATTCTTGATAGTGGTTGCTCAAGTCATATGACAGGTGACAAACAGAAATTCGAAAATCTACAAAAGTATGAGGGTGGTTCTATAAAATTCGGCAATAATGACGGAGCCAAAATAATAGGTAAAGGAACGGTCAAATTTAGTGAAGGAAAGATCAAGTCAGAGGAAGTTTTATATGTGGATGGTTTGAAACATAATCTATTGAGTGTGAGTCAAATCTGTGACAAAGGACATGAAGTAGTTTTCAAGAAGCATGGTTGTGAAGTCAGAAAAATAAACAACAGGAAATTAATAGCAACTGGCTCAAGGATGTCTGGCAATCTGTACACACTCTCAGAGTTTTCAGAAGGTATGTGCTTCATGGGACAAGAAGAAGAGAACTGGTTGTGGCATAAGAGGCTTGGACACATAAGTTTTGATAATCTGGTAAGAATTAGCGCTAAACAAGCAGTGAGAGATATTTCAATCATTAAAAAACATATAAATAGTATGTGTGCTTCATGTAAGAAGGGTAAACAGACCAGAGTTTCATTTAAAACAAAAGAACATCACACTAACAGGCTTGGTCAAAACAGGTTTAGTCAGAACTGGCTTAGTCAGAACATGTGGATTCAAAGAACAGGTATGCCTAAAAGAAACAACACTATTACTTGTTATAAGTGCAACAATAAAAGTCACACTTGTCGGACGAGTGCAAATTTGAAATTCCAGGATATAGGAACGAGGAACGGTGGCATGATCGGGTCCAAGGATCGGAACAATGACAGGAACAAGAATATGGTCAAAGAGTTCAAGAGAAGACCCGACAAGGAAGTTATAGATGTTGATGTTGATCAGTGCCTAATGGGAGTTTTACTCCCACCCCATAATTAATCACCTCATCAGGAGGTGGGGGAGGGACTAAGCTAAGAGGCTCATTCTTAGTTTCGAGCCCCAAAGGTGGCCCTTTGCCATTGATGACAAAGGGGGAGAGATATGAGTAAGGGGGAGAGCTTCAAGTTAAGAGGAAAGCTTCAAGTCAGGGGGAGCAAAACTTCAAAGATATTGATTTCAGTTTTGGCTCTTGAAGATGTGTTTTTAGTAAAGGGTTGCCATCAATGACAAAGGGGGAGATTGTTGGCAATTTTGGGTACCTTGGGTACATTGCCCTTGCTCAAGTGTTGATGTTGTCATTGATGTCAAAGAGCGGAAGGGTTTTTGTGAAAACCAAGGCAGACTAAATTATAGGTTTTGTTTAAATCCATGGTCATCAGTTTTGAAATGGGTTTTTCTTAAAACCCAAGTTAGCTCTTCGTTTTGTTGAAAAAGGTGCTCCGATGATGAAGATATTTAATTTTAAATATCCGGTTTAAATTTTATTTATTTATTTAAAATTTAAATTAATATTTCAAAATTAAATTAAAGTCGTTCACCGGCTTGTTTTCAAAGCCGATGTTGCTAGGGTTTTGCAACGGATCAATTAGGGTTTCCTGCTGACAAAGCAAGGTTAAGCAACCAAAAAAATCTAGGGTTTCATGTTGACCTAATTAGGGTTGCAGCTGACGTGTTTGAGAACGTTTTGATGGGATATTCTATTCTATAAAAATGCGGGACTGTTGCAAGGTTAAAGTGTAGGCGTGATGCGATATATGCGAATGAAGTTCGTGTGTAGCAGAGTGTAATTCAGTGATAGTTCTTTAGAGTTAAAGAAAAGAGATCGTAGCGATGAGATAGTGAGTGAGTGCATATCGACTGATCGAGAACAAAGAGAGCGATATGCAGACGGCGTGTTTAAAGTCCGAGGCAAAAATACGCAGATGGTAGAAGTGAGATTTCATGGAAGGTGTAGCAGAGTGAGTGGTGCAAAGAGAAGATAAGAACGCGGTATGCAGAAGTCGTGTTCCAAGTGTGAAATGCCAGTGTGCTGGCTATAGAAGTAATATTTCTGTGAAGTTGCAGTAGAGAACGCGGAGAGATATAGAGGAGTGGTTGAAAAAGTGCGAATCATTTTTCATAGCGACAGCCGAATGCCGACAAGCAGCGAGAATGCAAGAAAAATAGCAGATCATGCAAATTGAGGTGACGATTTAATTCTGCAATTTTTATTACTATCTCCAAGTTGTAGCTTGGTAAAAGGGGTTGGTGCCTCTTTCCAGCTTGGAGCTGGAAAAATTGGAGTTGGTGCTCAATTCATTTGTAGCGAGATAAAATTTAGAGGTTGGTGCCTCTTACCGGTTAGTGCTTGGTGAATGATTATGTAAAGTTGTAGCTTTGCATTTGACTGGATTTGGATGGTAGTCCAAGCAGTCTTTTTGAGGAGTAGCCACATCGGTGAACCTCGTTAAAATGTCGTGTTATGTGTGATGCTCTTAGTACTTTTATTATTTCTATTTTAATCTGCTATAGTTTATTTAAAAGTCTAAATTTCTTTTAAGTTTTTAAAGAACACACTGATTCACCCCCCCTCTCAGTGTCATTGTGATTATAACATTCAGGTCAACACCCAATTCCAATGGCCTATTATAACATTGTGATTCTTCATAGATGATAGCAAATATGAATATGAGACTAAAATGGCCTATCTTAGGCATCAACATTCAGGTCAACACCCAATTCCAATGGACAGGAATGAGGGTTTATTCATAGATGATAGCGATTATGAGGATGAGACCGAGATGGCTTATCTTGGGCCTCATCACTTATGTCAAGTCAATTAGCTAGCTGAAAGAGAAGAGATACTCTGCACAATATATCTTGGCCCTCGCTTCAGGGGAAGACAACTCACTTCAGATGAAATCTATCACATGGTTTTTCTTGATCCACCTATATTTAGAGAGCTACTTCAACATAATGATCTCATCATATCGTCTGTTCATAGAACGGATCCTAATATCCCTATACTCCTATAGCCCCATCTTGGGTATGGAAGGTAAATAATTAATGCAGCGTCTCACCTATGTGGTCCTAGAGATTTTATCCCATCCATCAACATGATCTCCATTGATTTGACCACTCCACTCCATAACCCAATTGATCCATCTAAACCATTGTGTCTTAATTTAGATGCTATTGATTGGGATCACATTGATTCACCCCTAAAGCCTAAATATTTCTTCCCCAATGAATAAATGCTACAACCATTTTATTTTTCACCAGGTTGCACACATGATATTTATCACACTGGTCTAGACCATGATTCAGCTGGACCTTTAAACCCAGTAGATGACATCCACTTAATCCCCACTCCTTAGCAACTTGAGGAGGGGTCACATATGGCAATAGAGGATATTTTCAAAGTGGACATCAGCGATGATCCATCTAATCCAAAGAAATTCAAGTTTAGAGAAAGCTTATCTCCAGAAGAACAGACCATCATTATTCCTCTATTAAAAGAGAGACCAAATCTCTTTGCTTGGACCTGCAAGGATATGCCAGGTCTAGATCTAAAATTTTTTTTCCACAACCTTTCACTAGACCCCACGAAGAAACACCACATTCATCAAGTTATGATTCACTCTTATATCCAAATAGAAGGTAGGGTAGAATTATTTGACTCTAAATCTTAGAAACATGCATCCAACCATCGTCTTGATGGTAAATAATGAGTTGCAGAAACTGTTGGATGTAGTCTTTATTGTTCCCATTGACTATCCAAAATGGGTATCAAACATGGTGCCCGTAGGAAAACCTGATGGAAGAATCCATATTTGCACATATTTTAGGGATTTCAATAAGGCAACACCAAAGGATTCATTCTCTTTGCCTAACATAGATGCTCTTATAGATGCAACTACAGGTCATGAGATGCTCTCCCTCATGGATGGTTTTTTTGGTTACAATAATATTCAGATTAATCCCGAAGACCAACATAAAACCATGTTCACCACTCCATGGGGGATATTTTCCTACAAATTAATACCAATTGGTCTTAAAAATTTTGGTGCCACATATCAACGGGCTATGACATACATTTTCCATGACTACATGCATAATATCTTAGAAGACTATATCGATGACTTACTGGCCAAGTCATTGCTACATGAAGAGCATGTCGAGATCCTCACAAAGGTCTTCAATCACCTGATTGAGCACAATGTCAAGTTGAATCCCAAGAAATGCGTCTTTGGCATAACTTCTAGAAGGCTCTTGGGATTCATGATTTCTAAATGAGGCATCAAAGTAGACCCAACAAAGGTAAATGCTATCTTGGAAATGGCCCCGCCCACTAACATCAAAGAGCAGAGAAGCTTATAGGGCAAAGTAGCATCCATAAAGTGATTCATCACACAACTATCAGATAAATATCGACCTATGAATCGACTTCTACACAAGGGGGTCCCATTCCATTGGGACAAGGAATGTCAGTAAACCTTTATTGAAATCAAGAATTATCTGGCAACACTGCTAGTATTAGCTCCACCAAGGCCAGATGTGTCATTCCTGCTATATATATCTGCTACCAATTTTTTTGTGGGCACCATGTTGGCTCAAAAGAATGTGCAATATAAAGAACAAGTGATATATTACATCAGTCGCACCTTGGTAAGTTATGAGCTAGGATACGCATACGTAGAAAAGTTGTGCTTAGAAATGGTTTTTACAACCAAGAAATTGTGCCACTACATGCTAAGACATACAACATATGTAATATCCAAATAAAATCCTTTACAGTATATGATGAGCAAGATATATCATAATACACATACTACAAAGTGGATCATGCTATTGATATAATTCAACTTGGAATTTATAAGCCAAAAGTCCATCAAGGGATAAGTCATAGCTGGTCAACTGGTAGAGGTGCCTCTTCAGAATAGTAGATCTCTCACCATAGAACTTCTTGATGATGCAGTCTTTGCATTATTAGAAGCACCCAAACTTGAAGAACCTAAAAACAAAGTTACACGACTTTATTCTTTGATGGTTTGAATTGTGAGCAAAGAGGTGGTGCAGGGATTGTGTTTTTCATGCCACAAGATGATCCAATGTCCTTTTCATTTAAGCTATACTTCCTTTGCACAAATAACAACATTGAATACGAGGCCCTAATCTTGAATCTCTAAAAAACCATCACTATGAAGATCAAAAGGCTACATATCTTCAATGACTTCCTTCTCATAGTTAACCAAGTTAAGGGACTATTTCAATGTAGGTATCCAATCCTGAAAGCTTATAAGGAGCTTGTTGACACCTATCTATCCCAACTAGAACGATACAACATCGAGGTAATCCCTCGTATGTCAAACAAATTTGTAGACACTATGACATCTTTGGGATCCTTGATCCCTCAGAATCCATCTGTTGATTTCACTACCATTCATGTGAATATGCTCTTGCACTCAGTGATGTAGCATGAGGATTTTTATAACAAACAATCAATCAACATAATTCATATAGAACCAAACCATGAGTGGTTCTATAAAGCCAAATTATTTTTAGAGAAGGCACCTTGGGGGTCCTTGATATCATAGGGTCCTATGAATAATGGTACCATCATTCACCACAAGGTTGTTTCTCAATCTACATTTATGCACATCAAATTGTAGGAGGAACAAGTCATCTTATCTATTGAGGTTGTAGCTTATCAAGATTTGATCTCCAAATTAGAAGATTCATTGAAACTTAGAAACATCCCACATAGAATTTCACATGTCAAACAATGAGCATTCAAATAGAAAGCAACAATATATGTCTTATTAGGAGGCATATTATATCGTCGAAGCTACGATGGAGTCCTTCATTGCCTAGAGCTCCAAGAATCATCTTGGGTGATTTCATAAGCTCATGATGGTACATGTGGTGGCCACTTCAACGGCATGGTCATCATCAAGTGTATCCTTCGAATGGGTTATTATTGGCCCATCATGGAGAAGCATTGCTACGAGTATGTCAGTAAATGCATTAAATATCAATATCATGCAAATTTGATGCACCTTCCATCATGGGCCTTACAAACCATTTAGATGGCTTGGCCATTTTCTCAGTGGTATTTTAATCTAATCAAAAATATTTCTCCCCCATAATCAGGATAACACATGTTTATCTTAATGACCACTAAGTACTTCACCAAATGGTTGGAAATGGTCCCCTTAAAATTTATGATAGGACCATGAATTGCAGAGTTAATACTTCACAATATCATATATCTCTTTGGGGTCCCCTTCAAGATAATCTCAGATAATTGTCTGTCATTCAAAAATAAAAAATATGCGGGCTTTAACATCTAAATACAATATTCAACATAGTTTTACAACACCATATTATCTGCAAGCAAATGGGTAAGTAGAGGCCTCAAACAAGACAATAGTAGCTATCTTAGAGAAGATGGTGAAAGAAAATCATAAGGACTAGCATCTACAATTACCTCTTGTATTATTGGCTTACAGGACTAGCTACAGATGCCCACTGGGGCAACACCATTTTTTCTTTTATATGGCACTGAGGCCATCATGCCCTTAGAGTTATAAATTCCAATATTGTGCATAAAATTGAAAGAGTTCATCAATGATGATACTATGTGGCAAGCTCAACTTGATCAATTGATCCTTCTTGATGAATGTTGCATCAATTCTCTTTAGAATCTCTGTGTTTACCAAGATCATTTAACATGAGCTTATAATAATAAATTCAACCTTAGAGACTTTAAGGTTGGGGATCTTGTGCTTAAATAAAACCAATAGAACTCAAATCTATCGCCACATCTACGAGATAAATTTACAGCCAATTGGATAGGTCCCTATATCCTCTTAGAGAAGATTGGACCTGGGACATATCGCCTAACATTATTAAAATGTGGTGAGGAGCTGGTGAGGAGCCAGAGCCTCTCAACATTATTCATATGAAGTCATTTCACACATAATCATAAAAAAATACAAAAACATTAAAATAAATGTCAAAAATAGAAAAAACATTCAATAAATTTCAAAATTACAAAAACAATAGAAAACATCAAAATAAAAAATTCCCAAAGGCATCTTAAATCCCTTTGGTCACACACAAAATTTTCCAAAGGCATCTTAAATCCATTTTTTCACACACAAAATTCCCCAAAGGCATCTTAAAGCCCTTTGGTCACATCACAATATCCCCAAAGGCATCTTAAAGCCCTTTGGTCAAAACACAAAAAGCCCCAAAGGAATCTTAAAACCCTTTGGTCACACAAAAAAGGCCCTAGAGGCATCTTAAATCCCTTTGGTCACATCATAAAATTCCCCAAAGGCATATTAAAGCCCTTTGGTCACATCATAAAAATCCCCAAAGGCATCTTAAAGCCCTTTGGTCAAAACACAAAAAGCTCCAAAGGCATCTTAAAGCCCTTTGGTCAACTCACAAAATCCCCAAAGGCATCTTAAACCCATTTTGTCAGCTCGTAAAAAGCTCCAAAGGCTTCTTAAAGCCCTTTGGTCAACTCACAAAAGGCTCCAAAGGTATTTAAGCCCTTTGGTCAAAATTAAAACACAAAAGCCCAAAAACAGTTTAAAGTCAAAAAGTTCAAAAAACATTCAAAATAATCAAAACTCAAAAACAATTGAAAACATTAAAAATACAAAAATATTTACAGTTGACATTCACATCTATTATTTGTATTGCATTAGGAATGTTGCATCCATTGCATTTGCATTAGATAGATTTGTGTTTACAATTTTACAAATGACACCACATTTGTATCTCAATCATGCACTTTCAAAATCCATCATCATCCATAACCCATGTGTGTAACTGTGTTTTTCAACACAACCACTCATGTTGCTATAAGGAATATACTAGGGTTTTATGGTCACTCAACCATACCTAGTGATTTTATCAAACTTTGTAGAAAGCTATATTTACTTTTAATAGATGAGGTTTGGTTTTGATAGCACCTGGTATATTTTAGAATCCTATCACTAATCAAAACACTAAAATCCTAGTTGGAACAAGGGAAATATGAATGCTACAAAGTGGTACTAGGTATTCTAAGTGAAATATTTTTACTTGCTCGTCTTGTGATGCACATGGTCTAGTATTTTGATCATTGGAAAAAGGAAACACTCTCCCCTACCCAAATAAATCCCTTGCTTTCATCAAGACAAGCAAAAATCCTAAACAAAGAAAGATGCAAAAGCAAAATAAATAGTGATTATCATCACTACATAAATCCCTTGCTCAAAGAAAAATAAAAATGTAAAATAAATAGTGATTTTCATCACTAAACATGAGCAAGTATCCCAAATAAATGTGAAGAAAATAAGGGGGTGAAGAGCTTGAATCCCTTGAATGGTCGATCTCCACAAACCATTGAGTGATCCCTAATACAGCAATGGGTTGCATGAATCCCGCCTGGCATTAGGGTAAGCTCTAAAAAATTGTAAAAATGGCTAGCTTCAAGTGTCCTATATCTCCTAGTGGTCTAATAAAAATAAGTCCAACTTAGGATCAAGATGAACATTTGAGGATCCCCAATATAGCAATGGGTTGCATGAATCCTACCTGGAACTAGGGTATGTTTATTTTTTATCTAATATATTCATTTTCAGACACAAGGATAATGAGTATCTAGGTCTTTATAACAAAAACCTTATCTTTCAAGAGTCATGTATGGTCAGTATACAACTTTTGATGAAGTAACTAGGGTGTTTTTTTTTATTAATAACGGGTTTTATAAGGGACCCAAAACCTTATATACAAGCTATAAGGAGGATCTCGTGAAGGTTTGACTCCCTAAATAACAAGCTAAAATTGGGCCAAACACATGGTCCATAAGCTAAAAAATAACCTATATTATTACAACACCGCCCATGGGCACAAGTAGAAAGTGTGAGGTTCTACAGCCTGTCCTTATTTTGCAAGTGGCAATGTGCCACCTTGGCATATCAGTGTAATAAGATCCCATAATTTGCCTCGCATTGTGAACCATCATGATACTTGACATCATGGAACTATTCAATATTAGTAACTGCAAGTTCACTACAAGAATCAATGATGCATTGGGGAAGGTTGCCATGCCACATCACCAAGTATTGGATAGTTAATCCAAGATTGTCATTGTATCTACCACCTGATTATCTTCCCTATACACCTGTTGTTAATTGTCCTTAACTAGAAAATGGACTCTTCTATTATTGGCTACACATTCCAAGGTTGACCTCTTTCAAATAATTTATAGTGTTTAACGAGTCTCCTTCGATTATCAGGTTCTGGACATTGAGCTTGATAGCCATTTGGATACCTCAAAAATTTGCTCGAGCTTCTTCAAAATTATTAGATTGGACTCCAAGTTTTTTTGCATAAGCCAAGATGAGATGACCTTTGTCATCCCTAATTACGTCTCCATAACTCCCATCACCGGGGTTACCTTTTGATGCACCATAAAAATTTAACTTGAACCACTAAAGGGGAGGGGGAATCCAAGAGATAAGGGATTTGTCCACAACAGCTTGGGAATGACCAGAAAACTCAAAATATAGGTTAGCATAATGTGCTACTTGAATATCAAACGATGATGGACAATCCTCAGAAGACATGATATTGGTATTTCTGGAGGCAAAAGTCATAGCTCTCAAGCAAATCAACTCTAGATCTAGAGATGAAAATTGAAAAGATTGATTATTCCTTTCCAACCAAATTTACCACATAAAATGAGGAAGAATTATCGACCACCAAAACTTTAGGCATGTGAATTTAAAGGGGTTTGTCCACTGGGTAATAATATCACTAATAGACTAAGGAGCAACCCAAGATATGGAAACATTTGATAGGATCATGGATAGGACAAGGCCAGAAAATGGGCACTCTAGAAACAAATGATTAACTGACTCCCATGCATATTTACATAAGTAACATCTATTGGGTAGGATCATACCATGGGTTATCAAGTTATCGGTGGTGAGGAGTCTATTTTTTCTGCCAATAAAAAAAAGGGTAATTTTGGGAATAAGGTTTTTGATCTAGATACTATTGGAAGGAAATCAATCATCTTTAGGTTCATTCATAGCCATATATGCGGTCTTAACTGAGAAATTCCCAGACTGGCTAAATTTCCAAAAGAGAGTATCAGGTGGCCTGGTACTTGGGATAAAGTGAGTTCGAAGATGCTCAAATAAATGAATACGAGCTAAGCGAAGCTCAGGGGAATCTAGGTCAACAAGGATGTCAACCCAGTGGGGGACCACAGCTTCATTATTGATGAAATTCTCAACTTTGGGACCAAAAATCAGATTGGTGATAGGTTTAAGAATACTTATAGACTGATCCTGAATCAAGGGTTGAGTTGTAATCCATGAGTCTTCCCAGAATCTTATTCATGATCCATATCCAAGCTTCCAACATCCACATTTTTTAATGATAGATCGGTTTTGGCACACCGAGTTACAGAATGCAAACCCAATAGGCATTAGGGAATTATCCATCAATGACCATTGCCTGAGGTATTTGTTCTTAACAATGTCAACCCATTGGATTGGGTAGTTAGACACTATCTTCTAGGCTTGTTTTGAAATAATAGCCATATTCATTTGGTGAACCCTCCTCAGACCAAGTTCTCCCCTGCACTTTAGAATGCAGACCTTATCCCAAGCAAAAATAGGAATTATAATTTTATTCTCTACTCCTGACCATAGGAAATTCCATTGAAGTTGTTCAAGCTTATTACATATAGCAATCAGAGCTCGAAACAGGGATATAAAGTATATTGGCACACTTTGAAGACACGATTATACTAGAGTGAACTTCCCTACGTTGCTAAGCATGGCTCCTTTCTAGCCAACAAGTTTCTTCATAACCCTTTGAATGACATTGTCCCACATCCTCACGGATGGTTGCCTTGGAATAAAGGAATGCCAAGGTAAGTTGTAGGTAGTTCAACAATGGCACATCCTAGGATCTGAGCTATTCTAACATGTCTATCATCTAGAGTATTGATGAAATAAATGTTATTTTTCAAATAATTTACTCTTTTTCTAGCAGTTGTCTCATAAACTTCCAATATATATTTGATAACTCTAGCTTCAGGAATACTGGAGAGGTTGGGTAAAATTATGTCATCAACAAATTATTTATGGAACACTAGAGGTAGCCTGGTTGAAGCCTTGATCCCTGAGATGCCACCCTCAGAGAATTTTGCATTAAGCACTCTTCCTAAGCTATCTGCCACAAGGATAAATAGGAAGGGTGACATTGGACCCCCTTTCCTTATTCCTCTTTTGCTCCTAAAATATCTTGTAGCTACACCATTCACTATGACTGAAAACCAGGCAGAGGACATGTAGGCTTTAATCAATCTAATCCATCTGTGGTGAAAACCAAACCGGGATAGGACAACAGTAAGAAAATCTATCAAAAGCTTTACTGATATCTAATTTTAAGAAGAAACTTGGGGACCTATTGACCGTGATAGTATGGATAAGCTCATGGACAGTGATCACACTATCCATTATGACCCTTCCTTGGAAAGAGCTACCTTGACACTTATCAATGATTTTAGGCATAATGAGCTTCATTCTATTCACCATGGATTTAGTAAGGATTTTGTATAACACATTGCACAAGTTGATAGGATGGAAATCGAACATGGATCGACATTCATGATATTTTGAGATAAGAGCAAGGAATGTGGATTTCAGATCTCTAGGGATAAACTTGGTTCTTTGGATTTCTAAAATGGCTTCATAGACATCATATCCAAAAAAATACCAACAATTTTGAAAAAACTTAGGATGGAAACCATAAGTGCTAGGGGCTTTGTCAACAGTCACTACAAACAAAGCTTCTTTAATTTCATCACAAGAGAATGGCTACAATAGATCATTATTAGCTTGAGACACCAGGTACAGGATGTGTTGAAGAAGGAATTCTGACACCTCGTCCAAGAAATCCTGATATGGGCCCAATATATTACAAAAAATTTCCACTACCTCATTCCAGATTTCTTCGGGGTCTTCAATAAGTGATCCATCTTCTCTATGGAGGCATCTGATCTTATTTTCTCCTCTATGTCTCATTCTGGTGGCATGGAAAAACTTTGTGTTTTGGTCACCTTCCCTAATCCACAAGGCTCTATACTTTTTTTGCCATAATGTTTCTTCCCTGGCCAACAAGTTATGAAATTCACATAACAGTACTTTTTCCTACCATCAAACTTCATCAGTAGCATTGCCATTCTAAACCAACTTTTCTATTTCTTTTAGTTGGGAGAAAATTACTTGTCGTGATTCAAAAATATTTCTAAAAACCTCCTTATTCCATTTCTTGAGCTGGAGCTTAAGGATTTTGAGCTTCGTACAGAATTTAAAGACACTTGTACCATCAACAGGTTGACTCCACCACTCAATGATTTTTATCTTGAACTTTGGATGCTAAAGCCACATGGACTCAAACCTGAAAGGAGGTCTAAAATTCTTATTCTCTAGGGTGTTTGAGTCTCATGGAAAACCTTAAAAATGCTCAAATAGCAAAAAATCATGTCATTAATCAAATCATCAACTTTATTTAGGAGGTTTTGTTCATTAAACAGTGTGCATGAATAGGACAAATACCGAATAAATATTAGTAATATATTTAGACGACCATTGACTATTTTGTACAGTTCTTTTAATTTACAAAAGTTTATAAATAAATCACATACATATCACATCATATCATCTCACATTTGAATGCTTAAATGATTAATTCTTATGCTAAGAGTTATTATTTATATTTATCATGATTATACATTTTGTGGTGTCGCCCATTAGATTGTTGAACTCATATCACATGCATTCCTTATGTTTTAAGTGATTAAAGCATACAAGTTCATTTACATTAGACCATCAACATGTAAATAAATACATCACATCATATAGCATAAGATCATAATATTGCATCACATAAACATAAAAACAAAAATATATAAATACACATAATGTTGATATCATATATATATATATGTGTGTGTGTGTGTGTGTGTCAAATAAGTAAATAAAGGTACATAATTGCTTGTAGGCTACAACTATGTAGGTCATCTGACCTTACACTAAAAAAAAAATCCAAAGCCATCAAAATACTTAGATTGGTCCTGTGCCCCTAGGCTTGCCTCCACCCTCAAATTTATCCCTGCAAGTCTGTCTGGAGCTAGTCCTGGTAGATCTCTTTGAGCAGGCCCCTGCCCTATGGATTGGTCAAACTAAGGGATGATCGATCTCACTTTGATTCCTCTACGAACCCCTACTAAAGACATATCTGGTAGAAGATCTCTCTAAAGCCTAACCTCATGCTCCAGTGCAAGGATGTAAGCATTATCTCATGTGCATTGAGCCAAGTCCTCTGATAGGATTCCATGCAGACATCTAATCTCTGCATCTGCATCTAGCCTGCTCAATATTTGAGGTGCTAGCATAAGGGGAGTAACATATCCTCGAGCGACATCCCTCTTGATAGTAAGCTCATCTATCCTAAGTTATGTCAAATCAATATGTGCCTGGAGAGCGGTCCTCTCCTCATCAAAACCCTTGACTCAAGATTGGAGTATAGCAATAGTAGAGTCCCATTGTAAGATCTAAATCTAAGCTTCCTATATCTTGGCCTCTACGCTATTTAGCTGAGCCTAAATAGGATACTCTCACACCTCTGGAGCTAACTACTCCTCCTCCTCCTCTAGAACTTGCTCCTCTACTACTTGTTGCTCTATAGGCTACCCCTAATCCTCTATTCAGTTTTGCACTCAGTGCCCCTCTGGATCCTCTGTGGCTACCTCATACCTGTCTCAACCTAAGTTTCTACCTCCCTTCCATAGCTATGTAGCCCACCTAATAAAATCCTAAGCTAAGCCTATTTATTGGTTTGGTTCATTTCCAATGGGTTTAGTTTGGTTCCTTTACCAATTAATTAATGAGGTTCATTTTACCGGTTAATTAAACAAAGAAAGCTAGGGTTTGAGAGATACCCGTGAGTCATCGGCTCCTCCACTTGTCGAATCCTCACCCTACTCCGCCATGGTGTTTGAATTCGGTAGCATTCTGAATCACAATCACTCTCTCACCTCAGAGCTCAAAAGTGCAAATTGATAGCTAGAAAATAATGAAAGTCAAAACCCTAATTTTCTTTTATATTTTTCAATTTTGCCTCAACCGTTTCTAGTGTCAACGGCCCATATTTTTTGGCCACTTCTCGTGACATCGGCCATGATTTGGTCACTATTGTTGATAGTGGCTAGCTAACAACAATAAATGCAATAAATATCTCACCATGAGAAACCTCAAAATGGACAAATAAGCATGTCTGCCAGTCCATAATCAATAAAAATTGTAAAATAACAAATAAATAAATAAATAAATAAAAATATATAAAATCTAAAAATAACATATAAAATCAAATAACAACAAAATCTCGAATGAGACTCGTATTCAATTATTTTCTCTATAAACTTGGTAGTTGCAGCGATTGGTACTCCATGCAATCCGATAAGATGAGTAAATTACCATAAGGTCATTTGGGGCAAATTAGTTATGGCAGAATTGAGATGCTTCACTTCAATATTGAAGAAGGCCATGGAGGTCGAACTGCCCCATGGGAACGAGGATTTATATCAATTCTTCTATGATATTTTTAGCAAATCATCGAATGTAGTGATTTAGCACAAGCATGAATGAAATTGTTATCATCTTGATTTCCTAAGAAGGCCATTGCAGATCAAATTGCTTCGTGGGATAGAGATGTACAATTACTAAAAGGTGTTAAAATCAAACCTACAATAGGATCTACCTATAATAAATAAAACCTCTAAAAATAGCTAAATCATTCATCTTGGTCAAGTGACTCATCGCTTTATTCATTGTCCTTCCCTCATCAACTCGTTGTTTGAGGGGGTAGTCATAATATCAACAATCATAATCAAAATCAACAAAGGATCACTCGATCATGTCAAATTATGTTCGTCTTATGAATCATTGCCAAAAACTAAAATAAGCTTACCCTTTGTTGGAGACAAAATCAAATATGACAATTAATATTGTAGCTCTCCTCCTTTTGAACCTATAGTAGCACTAAAGCTACCCGATCGCCTGATGGACATGGACAAGCTTTTTTAAATTTAAGCCTCCCATCCTATTGGAAGTAATGATTCTAGGATGCGTGCCCTTTCTCATGACTGAGGTATCCAATGTTGATCATATCAATGATCATTACACACCCTAAAATGTGGTCCTAGGTGGTCTATTTTTACTCTGCACTATGTTTTCCCATAATGCATCACAAAAGGGACATATTTAGACACCTAAAATACATTATGTTTAGGATACTACTCATATGGGCATATCTGAAGACCATATGAATGATATTGGACCTTCCCAAGATCCAAAAGTGGTCCTAACCACTCACAAGGTCCGATTATAGCCCATTCAGGCTTAGTCACTATCAATCAAAGTGGCTACCAACACTGATCACTAAAGCTGAGAGCAGCCAGATCTAGTCGCTGCTCTGGATAGTGACTAGCACTAAAATATTGTCTGGTTGTGAATACAAGCCCATATCATGCAGTCTTACTGCACTTGCATTGCTTACAAGTGGTTTTTGATGTGGAATTCCCAAAGATCCTCCTGACTGCCCCTTCAATGTAAATTTGTGACTGATCCTTCCCCTTGTGATGGTTAGTTGCTTGTAAATCTGGATCTTGGCTTCTCTAGGAAGCCAAGATCCAGATCTAGATCTGAATCTATGAGGTCTATATATGGAATCCTCCCAAGAAAAATAAAAGATCCTTGAATATCAAAATTTTGTGCAGTGAAGCCCTAGCTGAAGAACACAAGCTTATACTAAGAGAGGGGGTGAACAATATAAGACCACTTTTTACTTTTCTTTCCCAATCAATATTATGCAATGTAAATATAGCAATATCAACAATAGTAATCAAAGCAATGCACAAATCACCACACACAATAGAGACACCAATTTAACGTGGTTCACCCAATGTGGGCTACTCCACGAAGAAAATATTTCACTAAAATTTTCTCAATCAATCTCTTGGGAATCCTTTCCCTATTACAATGTTTATGGACCTCTATCCAAAGGAGACACCAATCCCCTAATCAAGTTCATGGATCTCTATCCATAGGAGAACTCCTTTCTCCTTAGCTCTGACTGGTGATCTTCTAGAAGAACTGTTGCCCCCACTGCTCTAGCTAATGGATCTCTATCCACTGAAGACACATGTCCTCACTGCCTTGGCTAATGGATCTCTATCCACTGGAGACTATCATCCTCTATACTCTGTCACCTCCAAAGCTCTATCTCAAATCTATACTAAACACAGTCCTTCGGTCTAGCACAAATATGCTCAATCTCTATCTCTAGTCTGGCACAAACCTATCCTCAAATATGCACCAAAATCTGTCCTCAAATCTGCACTAAACATAGTCCTTCGGTCTAGCACAAATCTATCCTCAATATCTATCTTCTAATCTAAACCAAACCTTAACTCAAGGTTTGAACAAATCAATCAATCAACTCTGCTCACAAGTCTACTCAAAGACTTGTCTCAAATCTGCCTTGTAAGCTTCCACAAAAGCTCACACTAATCTGTCCACAAGTCCTCTCTAGAACTTGTCCAAATATGCTCAACAAGTCCTCACTAGAACTTATTCAAATTTACTCTCAATCTATATTGTAAGCTTCCACAAAAGCTCACACAAATCTATCCACAAGTCTTCTCAAAGACTTACCTTAAATCTGCTCAACAAGTCCTCACTAGAACTTGTCCAATCTCATAGAAACATAAAGAGAATTGTTAGAGACTCAATATGCTTCACATTCACTTCAATACTCAATCACTTTCAATCACTCTTTTAAAACATACAAATAATTTTTAGAGACTCAATATGCTTCACATTCACTTCAATACTCAATCACTTTCAATCACTCTTTTAAAAACATACAAAGAATTGTTAGAGACTCAATATGCTTCACATTCATCAAAATACTCAATCATTTCAATCACCTTCTCAAATCAATTTAGAATATAGAATAATTTGTTTCATAGAACTTGAACTATCACTTCACACATCCACTTGACTAGGCTCTACCAAATCTACTCAACCAATCACTTCAATGAAATAGTCCTTGCTCACAAACCCTAGTCCAAGCATATGAACACTCACTCAAAATGTTTCCAACAATGCTTATCAACCAATCTCACATAACAATGATACTCATGTTCTTTCCAAACCCTAGTTCAAGTTCTTCACTCAATTACTCACTTCAACAACAATGCTTATAAAACAATCTTCACATAACAATGATACTCATGATCTTTGCAAACCCTAGTTCAAGTTCCTCACTTAACCAATGGCTTCAACAACAATGCTTATCAAACAAGGTTTTATCAACAACTCTTTATTCCAAAAAACCTTGAAGCATTAACTCAAAACACACTCAATAAGGAAACCTAATTAAGTCCTTTTCACTCCAAAGTTGTTTTCTTGGAAAACCAACCAATCAACTCAACCATGGAAGAATATGCCCATACCTTTTTCTTTGATGTAGAATGATCTTCAAAAACCTAGTTCAATTATCACAACTTTCTTTGCCAAGTACAAAGGGTTAGATGACAAGAATTATCACCCTAACACTTTTCACAATTTACCTTAAACACAAAGATAAATTAAATCCCAAATACACCTTATTGCTCCATCTCAATAATAAATTTCAACATCATAAATTTCATCAAAAACCCTCTTATAAAATATAACACAATTTCTACTTATAACTCCTTTCTTAAATTGCACTCATCAAATAAAATAATTTATAAAACAATGCAATTTATTCTTCTAAGGTAAAAATTAATTACCCTAGTTTTACTTTATCAAAAACAACTTTTTACCATGCCCAAAAATCACTTTAACATATAGGTAAATAATCCAATTTAATTACCACCTTATACCTCCCAATTTACTCACAACAACCTTAGGGCAAACAAAAATTAAATCAAAAATTGTACCTTTGCCCTTAGTGGGTTTTGAACCCACGATGTTGCCTCCTCAAGCGCCTTAGCCGTGGCCTTGGCTGCCATGTGAGCTAAGCGCTCACATGGGAGCTAAACTCCCCATGCGCTCCTTATTCCTTCTGCTAGCGCTGAAACCAAAAATGAAAAGGGGCTTCCCAAAATTGTTGCCATTGGGTTTCGAACCCGTAACCTCCCCTCTGCAAACACTAAGCACTTGCCACCTGTGCTAGCCATCGGATGGTGCTAGAACCCAAGCGCCTTGTCTTCTTCAACGCCCCGAACTTTGGGATAAATGCAGTGCACGAATTCCTCTATCTTCTCCTCCATGAAATGCAACATGTTTTCAAATTTGAATACATTTCTTTTGGCCTTAGCAAGGCAATATTTATATTGCTAAGTGCCTTGCTTTGTTATTTCTTCCAACACGTCGATGGGGTGGTTTTTGACTTGCACGTCGGTGGGGTAACCTTAGGGTTATACCATTTCAAATAAATAAATATTTATTTATAAAATTTAAATTCAATTTTGAATTTAAATATTTATAAATTAAATATTTAAACCTTCCTTGGACTTTTTAACTTGGAATAAAAAGTCTCCTTGGGTTTTTATGAAAACCTTTTATTTTGTCTAACCATGGTTTTAATGAAAACCTTTTATTTTGCCAATCCATGGTTTTTAATAAAACCTTTTATTTGCCAATCCACGGTTCTAATAAAAACCTTTTACTTATGCTTCCTTTTGACCTTTGGCATCAATGGTGGTTCACTCCTTGGCATCAATGACAACCTCATGCCTTGACATCAATGACAACTTTATGGACTCAAAATGTCCAACAATCTCCCCCTTTGTCATTGATGGCAACCCAATAACTTTTTACCATTTCCTTGACCTTTTTATTCTGCTCCCCTTGGGAAATTGCTCCCCCTAACTCAACCAAATATCTCCTTCTTACTCAAATACCAAATCTCTCCCCCTTACTCAAATCTCTCCCCCTTTGACATCAATGGCAAAGGGTCACCTTTGGGGCTCGAGGCTAAGAATGAGTCTCTTAGCTTAGCCCCTCCCCCACCTCCTCTTGAGGTGGTTAATTCTAGGGTGGGAGTATTTCTACTCCTAGCAAGCACTGGTCTTTACCTTTATCCTCTTTCCTTCTCATATGATCCTTCTGATTTCTTTGACTATTCCTGTTTCATATCCATATTCTTGTTCCTATTCCTATCCATATCCATATTCCTATTTCTGTTCCTATTCATGCTTGATTCTGGAATGTCTGCTCTACACCACTTTGTTGTGTGTCCATCATTATTGCACTTATAACACTTAATGTTATTATTCCTTGGAGGTCCAAATGTCTTAGGATTTCTCCTGGTGAAGCCATATCCCTTTCTATCATGAAATCTACAATTCATTACCTTATGACCAAACTGATTACATGAGTAGCAATACCCATGGAAAAGCTATTTGTTTCCATATTCCTGTCTTTCATGTGTCATGCATTGTGAAGCCATGTGCCCAAATCTATGACATGAGAAACATCATCCATTGAAACTTCCTTGTCTTGACCTCATTGGTCTCTTAGTCTCTCTTAACCTATTCTGATTGTTGTTCCATCTGTTTCTTCTTTGTGCATTGTTCCTTTCCTTGTTGAACTTTCTATTGTCCAACTCATCCTCAGAAGTCTCACTTTCTCTTACACTGTCTTCTTCTAAAGTTTCTTCTTCTTCAGTTTCTTCTTCTTCAGAACTTGAGGTTGACTCTTTTTCCTATTTCTTTTGAGCTTGTTCAAAACCAAGACCTATTTTGTTTGTTGACCTTCTTTGTACCTTGATCATTTTATCCACAATATTTGAACTCTTTCCAAACTTGTGTAGCTTATTCTTGGACTTTTATAAATCTTCCCTTAGTAGAGCTACTTCTTGTTCTAACTTTTCACATTCTAAGACCTTTGCTTCTAGCTTATCCTTGAACTTCTTTGTCTTAGCCATTGATTTGTCTAGATCCTCTATAAGCATTCTTCTCTCTTCATCACATTCTTGAAACTGAAATTCCAGTTTAGAGTTTTGCTTTCTTACCCTTTTTATTGTGTCAAGAGCATAAATAAGTTCTGCCTTAAGATCATATCCTTCTTTTTCTGATTCTTCCTCTATTTGTTTGCCTTTGATAACATCTTCATTATTTTCTGACTTGTCTTCTATAGGATCATCTTCTTCTTCTTCTAGTGCCATTAGAAGATTCTCTTCTGGTCCTTCTAGTGCATCCTCATATTCATCATCACTAAAACTGAAACCATTCCTTGTACAACTATCTTCAAGATGTCCAAAATTACCACATCTAAAGCACTTGAGAATTATTGGTGTCCTTTTCTTAACTTCTTCTTTTTCTTCAATCATAAATAGGACTTCATCTTTATCATTATCTGAAAAACTATTATCACTATCACTTGAGTACTTACTTGCCTTGTCTGCATAGTAGCTCCTCTTTTGTCTTTGAAAGAACTTATTTCCTTGTCTACCTTGTCCATCCTTACCTTTCTTTTGGTGCATGTATCTTTCTGATTCCCTATTCCTGTGATCCTATTTTTCTTCATCATTGTTGTTTTTAGCTTCTTGACAATCAGTTGCATAGTGACCATACTTTCCATAATTGAAACATCTAACAGATTTTGTATCTTTAAATCTTCTTGAATCCTTATTCCTTCTGCCATAATTAGCTTCTTCATCACTGGATGACTCATTGCTTGATTCTGACTTCTTACCCTTTGTCTTCTTAATTGCTTTGAAGGTTGCTTCCTTTTGGGGATTAGGTTCTTTTGTTCTTAACTCAAAAGCTATAAGAATACCAAGCAACATATCTCTTGTCAAAGAATCACCATCCTTTGATTCTTCTATAGCAGAAATATTTTCACTAAATATTTTTGGAAGAGATCTTAAGATCTTATCACAAACATCTGATTCATCCACATTAAGTCCAAGTCCTTGCATAGCATTAACAACCTCATCTACTCGAAGTAGATAAGTACTAATGTTTTCCTCATCCTTCATTCTTAACTCTTCAAATTGTCCTTTGAGATTTCGTATCTTTGCCTTTTTGACACCTTTATCTCCTTCATATATGCTTTGCAACTTATCCCAAATTCCTTTTGCATCTTTACAATGCATAACTTTTATTGACTCTATTCTATGCAAACCTCTCAAAATTGCATTCATTGCTTTTGAATTATAATGTTGTAGAAGCTTACCTTCCTTATCTGTAGGTGGATCAACTGGGGGTATGTATCCATTTTCAACTGCTTCCCAAATTTCATTGCCAAGTGCCATCAAGTGAATCTTCATTCTCATACTCCAATATATATAATCACTTCCATCAAATATTGGTGTTGAATTATCTGAGGACACATTCTTAGAATCCATTGTGTTCTTGAAAGCTTTTCCTTCAAGCTGTTAAACTCTTTCGAAGGAACCCGCTCTGATACCAATTGAAGAACACAAGCTTATACTGAGAGGGGGTGAATAGTATAAGACCACTTTTTACTTTTCTTTCCCAATCAATATTATGCAATGTAAAGATAGCAATATCAATAGTAGTAATCAAAGCAATGCACAAATCACCACACACAATAGAGACACCAATTTAACATGGTTCACCCAATGTGGGCTACTCCACGGAGAAAATATTTCACTAAAATTTTCTCAATCAATCTCTTGGGAATCCTTTCCCTATTACAATATTTATGGACCTCTATCCAAAGGAGACACCAATCCCCTAATCAAGTTCATGGATCTCTATCCATAGGAGAACTCCTTTCTCCTTAGCTCGACTAGTGATCTTCTAGAAGAACCTTTCCCCCACTACTCTAGCTAATGGATCTCTATCCACTAAAGACACCTGTCCTCACTACCCTGGCTAATGGATCTCTATCCACTGGAGACTATCATCCTCTATACTCTATCACCTCCAAAGCTCTATCTCAAATCTGTACTAAACATAGTCCTTCGATCTAGCACAAATCTTCTCAATATTTATCTCTAGTCTAACACAAACCTATCCTCAAATATGCACCAAAATCTATCCTCAAATCTACACTAAACATAGTCCTTCGATCTAGCACAAATTTATCCTCAATATCTATCTTCTAGATCTGAACCAAACCTTAACTCAAGGTTTGAACAAATCAATCAATCAACTCTACTCACAAGTCTACTCAAAGACTTGTCTCAAATCTGCCTTGTAAGCTTCCACAAAATCTCACACTAATTTGTCCACAAGTCCTCTCTAGAACTTGTCCAAATCTGCTCAATAATTCCTCACTAGAACTTATCCAAATCTGCTCTCAATATATATTGTAAGCTTCCACAAAAGCTCACACAAATATATCCATAAGTCTTCTCAAAGACTTACCTCAAATCTACTCAACAAGTCCTCACTAGAACTTGTCCAATCTCATAGAAACATAAAGAGAATTGTTAGAGACTCAATATTGCTTCATATTCACTTCAATACTCAATCACTTTCAATCACTCTTCTATCACTCTTAGAAACATATAGATAATTGTTAGAGACTCAATATGTTTCACACTCATCAACACTCAACCTCTTTCTCAAATCAATTCAGAATATAGAATAATTTGTTTCATAGAACTTGAACTATCACTTCACACATCCACTTGACTAGGCTCAACCAAATCTACTCAACCAATCACTCAATGAAATAATCCTTGCTCACAAACCCTAGTCCAAGCATATGAACACTCACTCAAAATGTTTCCAACAATGCTTATCAACCAATCTCACATAACAATGATACTCATGTTCTTTCCAAACCCTAGTTCAAGTTCTTCACTCAATTACTCACTTCAACAACAATGCTTATAAAACAATCTTCACATAACAATGATACTCATGATATTTTCAAACCCTAGTTCAAGTTCCTCACTTAACCAATGGCTTCAACAACAATGCTTATCAAACAAGGTTTTATCAACAACTCTTTATTCTAGAAAACCTTGAAGCATTAACTCAAAACACACTCAATAAGGAAACCTAATTAAGTCCTTTTCACTCCAAAGTTGTTTTCCAGAAAACCAACCAATCAACTCAACCATGGAAGAATATGCCCATACCTTTTTCTTGATGTAGAATGATCTTCAAAAACCTAGTTCAATTATCACAACTTTCTTTGCCAAGTACAAAGGGTTAGATGACAAGAATTATCACCCTAACACTTTTCACAATTTACCTTAAACACAAAGATAAATTAAATCCCAAATACACCTTATTGCTCCATCTCAATAATAAATTTCAACATCATAATTTTCATCAAAAACCCTCTTATAAAATATAACACAATTTCTACTTATAACTCCTTTCTTAAATTGCACTCATCAAATAAAATAATTTATAAAACAATGCAATTTATTCTTCTAAGGTAAAAATTAATTACCCTAGTTTTTACTTTATCAAAAAAAACTTTTTACCATGCCCAAAAATCACTTTAACATATAGGTAAATAATCCAATTTAATTACCACCTTATACCTCCCAATTTACTCACAACAACCTTAGGGCAAACAAAAATTTAAATAAAAAATTGTACCTTTGCCCTTAGTGGGTTTTGAACCCATGATGTTGCCTCCTCAAGCGCCTTAGCCGCGGCCTTGGCTGTCGCGTGAGCTAAGCGCTCACGTGGGAGCTAAACTCCCCACATGCTCCTTATTCCTTCTGCTGGCATCAAAACCAAAAATGAAAAGGGGCTTCCCAAAACTGCTGCCATCGGGTTTTGAACCCGTAACCTCCCCTCTGCAAACACTAAGCACTTGCCACCTGCGCTAGCCACCAAATGGTGCTAGAACCCAAGCGCCTTGTCTTCTTCAACACTCCGAAATTTGGGATAAATGCAGCGCACGAATTCCTTTGTCTTCTCCTCCATGAAATGCAACACGTTTTCAAATTCAAATGCATTTCTTTTGGCCTTAGCAAGGCAATATTTATATTGCTAAGTGCCTTGCTTTGTTATTTCTTCCAACATGTCGGCGGGGTGGTTTTCGTCTTGCACGTCGGTGGGGTAACCTTAGGGTTATACCATTTCAAATAAATAAATATTTATTTATAAAATTTAAATTCAATTTGAATTTAAATATTTATAAATTAAATATTTAAACCTTCCTTGGACTTTTTAATTTGGAATAAAAAGCCTCCTTGGGTTTTTATGAAAACCTTTTATTTTGTCTAACCATGGTTTTAATGAAAACCTTTTATTTTGCCAATCCATGGTTTTTAATAAAACCTTTTATTTGCCAATCCATGGTTCTAATAAAAACATTTTACTTATGCTTCCTTTTTACCTTTGGCATCAATGGTGGTTCACTCCTTGGCATCAATGACAACCTCATGCCTTGACATCAATGACAACTTTATGGACTCAAAATGTCCAACACTAGTGTACAGACACAAAGGTGACCCTTGGACATAAATTTAGATGAGGAATCTAGTCCTACAACCCCCTAGTTCATGAGAAAGAAGATTTCATATCACAATCGTTGTCCTTGAGAATGGCCTGTAGGCACAACCTAGGGTTTTAGATATTATTTTCCAAGTTTTAGCTTAGATCTATAATTGCTTTTACTTTATTAATTAGTTTTAGCATAGATCTGGTTTCCTTAATGCATTTGCACTATTATTCCTAAGTTTTCCATGCATTTATCATTCATTTTTGTTGTATTTTGATATTACTATGCTTACATATCATGCTTCACAGATTTTCTAATAAAGCCTCATCACGATAGGTTGCCCATATTATTGATCTCCTACTATTATTTCTTGTACACAGGATGCAGTTTACAGGACCAAGCCAAAGTGATTAAAACATGATAGGTTGCCCGTGCTATTGATCTCCTACTATTATTTCTTGTACACAGGATGCAGGTTACAGGACCAAGCCAAAGTGATTAAAACATCATATCCCTCTAGAAAATGAGAAGAAGACATTAGTACGCCCTTATACAAGTTCATGTGTGAGACCAGGAGGCCTACGGAGTGCACCATCCCCTTGCGGGGGACACCATTACTTCTACTTGTATTTCATTGTATCAAACTGGGTATCCCTAAGAGGGACCGATATGTAACCAAAATCCACATGAATAAATAAAATATATTTCTTGCATTTGTTACTTCCATGTTATTTATGCATTTATGGGCTTTCATTTTGATATAATGTTGCAAGTAGACTAAGGTGCATGCTTCCCAGGGTCATACAACAAGAATCCAAACCAGATGCCCAAAATGCTTCATGCATTTCCAAATACATATGGAAAAAATTGAGAATTCCTCATGTCCTACCAATGGAGCATTTGGAGGGTTTCTATGTTTGTGGGATCCAAATCTTGTTGAAGGTAGACTCCTATTTGTGGTAAAAAACTACATGAACATCCTGTTCTTCAGTAAGGACTATCATTGCAGATGGGTTTTATCAAATATTTATGCTCCAAACTCCCCATCTAGGAGATTTTATCTTTGGAACAATCTTAGTCAAATGAGAGAGGTTTTTTCCAATGAGGTTTGGATGCTAGCTAGATATTTTAATTCTCTCTTATTCCCAACTAATAAGAAAGAAGGCTTTACAATAACAATTAATTCCTATGAATATTTTACTTTATTTGTGGATGAGAATGAACTCATGGATATCCAACTCAAATGTCTAAAATTCACCTGGAGAAATCATAGAAAGGGTGACCATGTTATTCAAATAAGGTTTGATAGATTCCTAATGTCCATTAATGGCATTTACCCCTTTGGAGATGTTGTCCTTCATTCTCTATCCTGAATAGGTTCTGATCACAAACCCCTTCTCCTTGATTATTCATTCTAGGTATCTCTATTCAAATACCCTTTTATATTTGAGGCTATGTGGCTTCAAGATATAGATCTCAAGGCACTCATTGCACATTGGTGGTCTTGAAGATTTTTTGGATCACTAGCCTCTCAACTTAGCAATAAGCTTCATTTTGTGAAAGCACAACTCAATAAGTGGAACAGAGATATTTTTAGCAATATTTTTTTTAGAAAATAGAATATCCAATCCCATCTCACAAACATTGAGCTTCTTGCCCAATAGGGAGAATAGGACACACATATTCTTGAGGCTAAAAGGAAGCTTTTGTCTGAATACCACAATATCCTTAAAAGTGAAGAAGTTTTTTGAAGTAGAAGTCCAGAGTAACCTGGTTGAAAGAGAAAGACTCTAATACTAAATTTTTTCATACCACCACAATGAGGCACAGGGGTTCCAAAAATATCAGGGAACTCAAAGAGCTAATGGGACTAGGATTATGCGTAAGGGGTCGGCAAAAAAATGTATTTATAAAAATGGGGTGAATCAGTTTTGAAATCTAAGGGAATAATGTCCAAACTCATGTAGAATGTCCACTATTATTAGGACAACATTGGAAATTTAAATTTATAATGGTCAAATTATTATAAAATTGAGGCGAATCGACTCAAAAAAAAATCACCCAAACTTTTTTGGCTAATGGGCCCTGATCAAGGATCCCCAATATTAGCCAATTCCTAATTTCAAAAATTCAAATATTAGTTAATTAACAATGATTAGCCACTAGGCATAACCCTATATAGGACTGTTATTTTATAAATTACAAATATCAGAGATGAGGTAGTGGCTTTCTTCGAAGATCTACTTGGACCCTATTTGGAGTGCAATATGCAAATTTCAGAGACCCTCCTAAAAAATATCTCCATATTGGTATCCTTGGAGCATAACATTGTTTTCTTAAACCATTTTTCATAGAGGAATTTTGTAATTTAGTTTTTTCAATACAATACGGGAAGGCTCTAGGCTCGGATGGTTTTCCCCAAATTTTCTTTCAAAAATATTGGTACATTATGGGGCTTGACATCATTTCAGTCATTCAACAAATACAACAGACTAATAACATTCCTAAATATGTAAACTCCACCTTTCTAGCCCTCATCCCTAAGTCCAATAATGCCAAATACTTATCTAATTTTTGCCCAATCAGTCTATGCAATGTTTTTTATAAAATCCTCACCAAAGTGATTGCCATGAGGTTGAAACCTATTCTCCCTTTCATCATTAATTCCTATTAAGGTAGTTCTATACCAGGGAGGCTAATTATTGATAGCAAAATTACAATCCATGAGCTTATACATTTTGTTTATAAAAGTGGTAAATCTGGCTTGTACTCAAATTGGAAATGAATAAGGCTTTTTATAGAGTGTATTAGAGTTTCCTCTTCTCTATCTTATCCATATTTGGTTTCCTTCCTAATTGTATCAACCTAGTCAATTCATGCATCTTCGGAGCCAAATTCCCTATATTATTCAATGGCTCCACTACTGTTTATTTCCAAAGTGCCAAAGGTTTGATACAGGGTGACTCTTTATCCCCTTTTTTGTTTATCATTCTAGTGGAAGCCCTAGGGAGAAGTCTATGATCTTCCTATTCTAAAGGAGAAATTTTTTATATTAAACCTGCCTTGTCTCTCATGCCCATATCCCACCATAAGTTTGTGGATGACACTATTCTAGCCACTCATGCCTCTATTCCCCAAGCCAAAATCATCAAGTCCATCCTTATTTCCTTTGAGTCTACTATTGGCCAAAAATCAACTTCTACAAAAGTAAATTATATTTTTCAATATACCCCCAAATGGTAAATTAGCATAGCTAATATCCTTGGTTGTACAATTGTTGACCTTCGTGCTACCTACCTAGGTTTTCCACTTTTTGTTGGTTCTGCAAAAAAATCTCTTTGATTTCCACTCATTAAGAGAATTCACAAAAAAATGGCAGGATGGAAATGAGGGCTCCTTAGTAGGCAGGAAAAGCTACCTTAGTCAAGTCCACTCTCCAAAGCATCCTTGTTTTCTTTTTCTCCATATTTTACATTTTGGTTGAATTTTATAACAAGATTGA
This sequence comes from Wollemia nobilis, assembly GCA_028583015.1. Taxonomy (NCBI): domain Eukaryota; kingdom Viridiplantae; phylum Streptophyta; class Pinopsida; order Araucariales; family Araucariaceae; genus Wollemia; species Wollemia nobilis. The sequence goes on from JAQPPZ010001361.1 coordinate 7,920,535, forward strand.
ACAACTCTAAAGAAAATTTATATGGTCAAGCTCAGAACATAAGCAAATATTCCATTTGATTGCATGGGACTAGGTTTGATCCAAAAAAGAATATGGTGGTATCAAGCTCAGTAAGGTTAGATAGATGAACCTAGACCTCATGGCCAATCAAGGATGGAGGATCCTTTAAAATGAAAATTCATTATGGGTTGATATCATTAAGGTTAAATACCTCTGGCATCAACCATATTTTTTGGATGATCCTTCACCTATTCAAGGTTTTTCTACCTATAATTCCATATTATGTACGAGGGATATCATCAATAAAATAATCTATTGGAAACTTGGTGATGCCATAAGATACACTTTTGGCAGGACAAGTGACTGGGTAATAGTCTTATTTAGAATCATCTTGATCTGATCTACCTCAAACCTATGACTGATATGTTATTTGGTACACAAGTTTACAACTTCATTGATGTTGTAAGGAAGAAATAGAAAACCATTCCTCACGGTAATTTAAATTAAGATCATAAAAGAGCTAGTCTTATTTTGTCTAACATGTTGTATCTCTGTGTTATTTCCAACTGTTCCATTGAAGATAAGCTCCTATTGGCACCTAGTAAAAATGAGTTTTTCTCTGTCGAAATTGCCTATTTTCTTAATGAAAACCTTGGTCAACCATGGTTCCCTTATAATATCATTTGGAAGAAGTACCTCATCCCAAAATTTTATTTCTTCTTTTGGCTTTTCGTTTAGGACAAAATCCTTTCCATTCCAAATATCCAAATTCGAGGGCTTCCCATTCCTAACTATTGTTACCTTTGCAAGCAGGAGTGCAAATCCACTAAACATATTTTCCTCTCCTATCCTTTCTCCCTCAAAGTTATTTGCTCCTTATTTTCCTTTGTGGGTATTGCCTGGGTTCCTCCCTTTTCTCTGAATGACCTCTATTTATAGTGGCCTAATATCTTTAAAAAAATTTGTGTCAAAATCTTCTGGACCTTCTTTCTCCCCCATTTCTTGTGGGAATTTTGGTGTGAATGAAATTCCAAAGCCTTTAATAACTACATATATGATTCCAACTATGGTATTTCTAGAGTTATCCACGCAATGGCTGAAAATATCTCTGTTATTTAGGGCACTGGGTGGTCGGAGTCCCCAAGTGAAGCTAAGTTAACCAAGTCCCTCCATCTCCCTTCCTGTAATTTTTCCTCTCCTTCTTCTATAGTTGATCACTAAATTATCAAGTGGTCTTCTCCACCTTTAGGATGGATCAAGTATAATTTTGATGGTGCTACCAAGGGCAACCTGAGGTTGACTAGAGCAGGAGGTATCTTTTGAGATCATACAGGGAAGATATTGCTGGTATTTGTATAAAATCTCATCATCCAAACCAACCATTTTGCTAAATCTTGAGCCCTATTCCAATGTCTATGTCTCCTACCTAGAATAAATTACCCTAACTTTATTGTCGAAGGTGACTCTATGGACATTATTAGAAGAATTGTAGGCACCCAATCAGCATCCTAGAACATCTCTAATTTAATCTCTGAGGTAAATTTTTTTTGAGCTCTTCCCCTAATGTCACTATCCAACATGTCTTTAGGGAAGGAAACCAAACCGCTGACTTTCTAGCTAACCTGGGGGTTTATTTGCCTAACCTCACCATTTGGAATGAAATTTCTCCTCCCCCCTTGGTTGATGGCAATCCCACACCTATATCTCTTTTGTGAGTTTTCCTAGGATTTGGGTTTCTTGGGTAGCTACATCTTCTCCATGTTATGGGAATCCACCTCATATTGGATAGCATTTTTAAGACATGTCATTGGAGGTTTCATCAAACTATGGAAATTTTCTAAGTTCACAGGATCTATTTTCAACATACACTTTCATGTGTGGCTTCACCTTGACAAAATGAATATTCGAGGTACGTGGATCTTGTGGTTCAATGTGGAGATATTGTATTGCACCATCTTCAATGAACACCTCCTACAGGTTTTTGTTGTGTGACAGATGATAAAATGGAACCATCTATTATTTTACACAGACACGTGAGCAGGCTCTACGTGATCCCATTAAGGCTTCCTATTTTACCCTTGTGAGGGTTTGTCTCTTTTTGTCTTTCTTCTTGGTTGCTTTGAAGAAGGTGCTTCCTTTTTGTTTCATATGGTTGGGATCATTTTTCCTAACTAGAACTTTTCTATAGAAGGTTACGGGATCCTTTCAAAACCCTTATTACCAATAAAAAAAAACTTTTTCAAGTGACTTGGAATGTTTTTCATAAATGGAAGTCTACCTTTGAATTTTCTAGCATATGGGGTCTTCCATAAAATATTTAACATTTTCTTTTCTTATTTTATAATCATGCATAATGTCATCTCATTTGTGTTACACCTAGAAAAGAATCTATAGAAGAAAAGAAAAATATAATGAGGTTAATAGAGAACCTTAGAAAATCCACTTTCAAGATTACAACATCCATCTAGTAAAATAACAAAAAAATATTAAATTGAGTGTTACTTGAGGAAATAGGAACATGCTAGTAAATATTTCTCCAAGAGAAAATTTGATGGAAACCAATGACATCCTTGCAATCCAAATCCTCCTAAGTTTTTAACAAACTATCAATGACACACAAGATTTCTTTGAAACACTTTCAAGCAATGTTAACTTTAGGAATTATCGAATAATATGGCTTGTCAAAGATAAACAATTGAGTAATGGAAATTCATACCCCTTTGATACCATGTTGGATTTCACAATACTCTTTAGAAACAAATGGAATCATTATATTATCCAGATATGCAGAAATAACTCATAGAAAAAAAAACACACTACATACAAGGGTGTCCACAAACACCAAAATATCTTACGTAAATAATTATAATCACACTCTTACTTATCACAAAATGGTTGGTAGAAAGGGGTATTTATATCCAATTACAAGAGATCCTTATATCAAGATTAAAAAATGACCTTTAGGCTAAATAATAATATAGACTATAAAATATTCACCTAAACAAGATATACAAGAGCCAAAAGAACTTATACAAAGAGTATAATACAAAATCCAACCATGGCCTCAAGTGAGGCTTAAACATTCCAACATTACTTTGATCACAAATCTAGAGTAAACACAGATGAATGAGGATGATAAATATAAGTATTAATCTTGTTATCTTTAGTTGGGTCCTAAATTAAAGTGAGTAATAGCTATCTTGTAAATATTAAGCAAAGTATCAAGGACAAGTTCAAATTTGAATTTTTATATAAATATCCAAGTGTAATAAAGTGGACAAGAAGAACATCTTCAAGTAACTGAAGGAAAGAAAACAAGAAAAATCTATATTACAAATAAAATAAAATAAAAACATTACTCAAATAGACTATGCAAAGAGAGGAAAGAAAGACGATAAATATTTTTCAAACTTATAAATTTGATTGAAGTAAACTAATAAATATAATTAGATAAGCTTTGGAATCATGCAAAATTATAAAACCTAGGAAAATAAAACATAAAATATTCCCTGTAAATCTAGGGTATGATGAAGAATGCAAAATAGTAAGGAGAACCTTGAAAGAACTAGGCAAAGAGAAAATAAATATCAAGATATATAAATAGTTAATGAAAACAAAAAAGGAAGAATACACAAGAGAAAGGTAAAAATATTTGATATATCTTGCAAAGTATAGCCAAAGACAATTTTAAAAAGAGCTACGAAAAAGCAAAAGATACATAAAAAAATAATATCACAAATGAACAATGTTAGTAGTATGCAAAGTAATTATATTAGAGAAACCAAGAAAAAGATACCCCTCCTATGATTGACACAACTGAGAAATTTTTTTCTATGGAATATGTGAAGGAGCGTATTAAGAAAATAATAATAGGTAAAACTCAAGATATGGATACTTTGCAAGTTGAACATCTCAAGTGTGGGGTTGACATCTTAGCACCACACACCCAAAATATTTTTAATGACATCATTAAATGGGGCTTTCCACTAACCAACATTTTCTTACCAATGCATAAAAATGGAGACACCAACAATCCTTCAAATTACCACACCATCATGGTTTATCATCTTTTTAAAAATTATTTGATAATATAGCAGAAAGCAAAATCAATAGATGGAAAGAAAATCAAGAAAGAGGGCAATAGGGAAATTAGGGTTTAGATCAAAGTACTCAACAATAGATCACTATATTACTTTAAGGCACCTAATAGAGAGGATATAGAATGAAAAATAATTTTATTGTTATTTTGTGGACTTTAAAAAGGCTTTTGACATAGTACCTAGAGGTAAGTTATAGAAAATAATGGAATAAATTGGCACACCAATCAACTATAGATTAGTTGTACACAAACTTTATCACAATTTTTTGGGAGTGATATTGGGGTAAAATAGGGTTATCCATTATCACCTACTTTATTTAGCCTTTACATTGACAAATTGGAGGAATGGGTACAAAGGATGGGATGATAGGTGGCTAATTATGTAGTGAAACTCCTCCATGTAGATAACCTTGTCTTGATTGGAAAGACACTTGAAAATTTAAAAGAACATCTAAAAACTTTAGAGTATTTTTGTAAAGAAGTTGGGATGCAAGTAAACACTAGCAAGACTAAAATTATAGTATTATCTAGAGAGAGCAAAAATAACCATATACTTTATTTTGAAAGAAAACCTTTATATGTAGTAATAGAATACAAATATCTTGGCTTAGATTTTCAAAACAAACTCAATTAATAAATATGCAGGATGAAATGAATACAAGCAAGATGGAGAGGTGATATATGGGTGTGAGGTATGGGTCAGTAATACATCAAATTTTAAATGAATACAAATAGAAATAACATAAAAGTGACTAACTACAAATAATTTCATAACCAAAGCATCGGTTTCATATGATATTTGACTTGTTGAAACAAGGACTTTTCCACTACAAGCAAAAGATATGATAAGTCTATTTGGATACCTAAAGAAAATACAAAGAATGGAAGATAGAATAAAATATACGTGGATGAAACAAAATAATAAAAGGATGGATAGATGGAGAATTAAAGTACATGAGGTCTCAAAATCGAACAAATAAATTAAATAGTATGTGAGGAAAAAAATCCAAACTTGTCATGTGGACTAAAAAATTAAGGAAAAAATAGTTATGCGTCAAGTTCAACCTAGTACAAAGATGAAAAGATCAATGAAAGGGAAAAAATACATATAACGCAACTAATATCTAGTTTGAACCATCTTAGATGTAAAACTAAGAGATGGACAAATCCTCAAGAGACATGGTCAGCACAAATATGTATCTTTTGCACATCAAGAGTTGTGGAGACCAAAAACATTTTGTCATGGAATGTGAAGCCTATAAGTTAAACTCACAAATGGAACTTTTTGAAGAATAAATAATAGAAAAAATTCTCATCAAAATCAACAACGGAAGAAATACGCTCCAAAAGATGATAAGAGGATGTTGAGCTTTTTGACTTTGTTGAACAATTTTCATTCTTATATGTTGTTAAAAATTAAAATTTTGAATAGGAATTCTAAGGTTTGAATTCAAAAGGAAGTAAGGTTATACACAATACCCCATATTGTATTAAAAATATTGATTCCATAAACCATGTGGGTCTCATGGATGTAATTAAAATAAATTTCATTTATCTATTACTTATCTATAACATACTTTAAATTTTAACTAAAACCATATTTAAACTTTGTTAATTAATTTTTTTTAGGGTCCTTGTGGGACACCATAGTGGTTAGGACACACTCCAAAATATGATAAGAGGACGTTGGGATTTTTGAATTTGGTGAACAATTTTCATTCTTGGATGATGTTAAACTTTAAAACTTTGAATAAGAATTATAAGGTTAGAATTCAAAAATAAGTAAGGTTTTTTTTTTAAGAGATAGGGAAATCGACAACAATCTCCATCATATTATCCTCACGAGCATGGTTTGAATATAGAAAGCTACCACTATAGCCCCCATATCACCTAAGTTTTACTCCAAGTGAGGGGGACCTTGGAGGGGCTCAGTATTGGAACCGCTGACCTCAAGCTAGCAAACACTCAGCTGAAACTAGTTGATCTACTACCTCCACCCAAAAGGAAGTAAAGTTATACACCATACCCCATATTGTATGAAAGCTCTTTATTACATAAACCATTTGGGTCTCATGGGAATAACTAAAATAATTTCATTTATCTTATTAATTATTGATAACATACTTTAAACTTTAACTAAAAACTATATTTAAATTTTGTTAATTTATTTTATTTTATTTTTGGTCCCTGTGGGACACCGTAGTGTTTAAGATACACTCCAAAAGATAATAAGAGGATTTTGAGCTTTTTTACTTTGTTGAAAAATTTTTATTCTTATATGTTGTTAAAATTTAAAACTTTCAATAGGAGGTCTAAGGTTTGAATTGAAAAGGTAGAAAGGTTATACACCATACCATACCCTGTCTTGTATTAAAGCTCTTGATTTTGTAAATTATTTGGGTCTCATAGACTTAATTAAAATAATTTCATTTATATTATTAATTATGGATAACATACTTCAAATTTTAACTTAAAACTATATTCAAACTTTGTTAATTTATTTTATTTTACTTTTTGTTCCCTATGGCAAACCATAGTGGTTAAGACACTCCAACACATGATAAGAGGATGTTGAGCTTTTTGATTTTGTTGAATAATTTTCTTTCTTGGACGTTGTTAAACTTTAAAACTTTGAATAGGAGGTTTAAGGTTTGAAATCAAAATAAAGTAAGGTTATACACCATACCCCATATTTTATTAAATCTCTTGATTCCATAAACCATTTGGATCTCATGGACATAATTAATATAATTTCAATTATCTTATTAATTATCGATAACATGCTTTAAATTTTAACTTTTTCTTTTTCCTCTAAAAAATCATATTTTTATATTAAATAAATATGAAATTACATTCTTTAGATACTTCTTTGGCATTTTTTTAAATTTCAATAGTGACCTAAAAGTCAGTTTTTTTATGCATCATAACTAGTTATCTCTATCATGATACATTATATCCTTAAACACCTTCCCTATTTATTGAACAGTATCCTTTAAATCACTAACTTCTGAGTTTTTGAACAAGTTGTTTTATATGTTTGCTTTAACTAGAGTGTATTAATCCCCCTAGGTAGATATTTGGACTAGTTGCAGTGCATTTCCATCATTGAATTCCTATACTAAGCATGTACCTGGATCAATTTGAAGTGCCTCTTTTGAGAGTTCATTTACTTTTCTATTCAGTTCTCTATAAATATGCCAAAAAAGAAAAGATTCACTTTGATCCACTTCTTTTATTTGAGAGAATATGGGTTGTAGAATCATGTTTTTGACCCTAAAAACACCAAGCATCTAGTTTATTACCACATGTGAGTCTCCGTAAATTTGAATTTTTTGTATTCCTTTTGGTTCTGCAACTAAACTAGTCCGAGGGTCATACCTTTAGCATAATTATTAGAACCTTCTCCCAATCTAGCCTTGAATTTAAAATAATGAGAGTCAAAAATATATAGTAATCCTCCTACTCCACAAACTCTAGGGACCCCTTGTCTAGCCCCATCAAAAAATCCCTAGGCCCTTAATTTATCAATCTTTGGAGGGATGATTTGTCTATTTACCTTTGTTGTTGCCAAAAACTTATAGTTATTGAAACTTCCAATGATTTGGAAGGAGACTTGCCAAGTAGGATTTTCCTAATCCTAAATTTATTTCCATTCCTCGATAACCATACTTCCTAAGACACAAACAATGGGAGGGTTATCAAATATTTGAAATATCTATTTTCAAACCAATATTGTAAGCACTCTTCTAAGGAATCTTCTTGCCATCCTATAGGAATCCTTAATTGTGCTATAACATCCTTCCAAACCTATCTAGTAAAGGAGCAAGCAACTAGTAAATTATCAATTGTTTCATTATTTTACTTAAATAAATGAGGCCTTCTTGGACCATTCCAATTCTTCTATTGTAATACCTCCCATGTGAAAACCTTATTTTTTATGGCAAGTCATAGGAACAGTCTTGTCTTCAATGAGGCTTTCTACTTCCACAGTGTCTTCCGCAACCATGCTAGATTGGCATTGCTATCTTCCAATAGAGTCTTATACCCCAAATTTGGAGTGTACTCCCTCATAGCTTCATTATTTTTCTAGACCAATTTATTAGTTTCCTCTCATAACTTGATATGTCTAGCTTTAAGTCTCTCCACATATTCTTCCCACTAGTGTGCCTCTTGTCCCTAAAGCCCTAACATTGTTGCTTCCTTCCATCCCTAACTCTAGTTTGTAAAATATTATGGATCAGATACTTGGGTAATATTTCTAATCCATTGAGCTCTTAGGGTTTGAATTATATTATTTTGTAGTCTATGCATATCACCATAATCAATCCAAGGGTTTGATCCTAGTCTTATCCTTGAACCATCCCTTATTTTCTAGGTAAGCCAATAACCTACACATAAAAGGCTTGAATCATTACCTTCCAATAGATTGAAATATTATGGATTTGCTTCATTGGGGCCCTTATCCACTCCTCAACTATGAGTGGCTCTAAATACTTTTTATGTATGATTTTATTCATAAGCCTTCCTTTGCTATTATCTTCCAAATACATTTTGCTTCTAGAGCCTTGTTAAATACCAATATGTTATTAAGACCCCATCCTCCATTTTCCTTGGGCTTGGCTAAGGTCACCATTTAACCAAGGGAATACCCTCCCTTTCCCTTTTCCTTGTCCATAAGAACCTATAGCTTAACTATCTAATTTTTTCCAAAATTCCTTTTGGTATATGAGCCAAATATTATCAATATATTGGTATTGCCTCCAACACATACTTGACCAAATTCAATCTCTTATCCAAAGAGAGTCATTTGTTGCACCATATATTAATTCTTCCTTCCACCTTCTTTATCAACCAATTTCATTCTTTTTTAGTATAGTCATTTGGTTTCAAAAAGAACACCAAATATTTAAACCCCTCTTGAATATCAACTCTATTAAAGGGGAAAATTGACCTATTATTATGGTTTTGTAGGCCCAAAATGGCCACATCCTTAGAAATGTTTTTGCAAAATTTTCTAAGTCATGAAGAAGGTTGTTCTACCCCATGGCAGTGGTGCAGCGCATGATGCTCTACCCCATGGTCAAAGCAGTCAAAGTTATACTTAACAATTTTAAGATCGTGGGCCACAACACAGTCAAGATGTAGCGGTTCGCAGCAATGTTCCATCCCATGTGGCATAGAACAATGTTCCAGCCCATGGTCAACACAGTCAAACTTGACATAACCACTCTCAAATCATGGTTCACAACACTTCTCTACCCTGCATAGGTCATAGTGTGTTCTATACCATGCGGCTCAATGCAGTGCTCTAGCCCATGGTCAAAGGGGTCAAAGTTTACATGTGAGCATTCCAATATGTGGAGCCAACGCAAGGTTCTACCCTGTGCGGGTCAGTGCAAGGTTCTACATCGCATGGTTCAGCGCAATGCTCTACCCCATGGTCAGCATCGATCAAACTTGCGCATAAATATTTCAGGGTGTGGGCTATGACATGGCTAGGATGTTGTTCTACGTCATGGTTCAAAACAAAAGGAAGATGACCCGAATACTAAAGGGTGTGGGCCAGCACAATGCTCTACCCTACGTGGCTCAGAGCACATTTATACAATGAAGCATCCTTTGCTCCAGCCCATGGTCAAAGTGGTCAACTTGTGTGAATAGCATTTTCGATGAGCGGGCTATGACATGGTTCCATGTTGCTGAGCTAGCTAAGAAGCATGGGCTATGACATGGTTCTACGTTGTAAGGTTGATGATAAAGTGAAGCACTAATCTCAGTCGTTCTATAGGGAGATCAACGATCTGTTTGTTCTAATGCTCTCCAAAGCACATAAAAGCAAGAAATTTGGTTAATATGACTTGGTCGATCGAAGTGAACTGGAAGGTGAAGCAGCGAACATATCAAGAACCAAGAAGTGAAGACAGTTGTAGATCTATGGCTAGATATTGTCTACAAGAACAGTGAACGGTCTGGATGATAGTTTAGATGTAGTTTGGAGTCGAACGCCATGAAAGCCAAGCAACTTGTAGAGGTCGAGTTGTAGAGGAGTGCAAGATCACATGATTTCTTCTTCCATCCAAAATAAATAAGAGGCTGCCACCTCAACACCTGGTTGATCTAGCATTTTAATTCCTTGTAATGTTCCATTTTATTTTAATCTTTCAAACATGTAAAACTATAAATAGAGGTCGAACCCTCATTTTTTGGGGTTGGCTCTAGAGTGTTTGCTTGCCCTACTATGTAAATACTTTTTGCAAATCAATAGAAGGAACATTACTTGGATGTTTGCCTCAAGCTGGTGTCTTCTATATCTTTGGAGATTTGAACTGTGAATGCATTTCTACTACTGCTGCTATGGTTAGTCTATTCTGTTGATATTGGATTGCTGACTTAGAGCACCTTGAAATATTTCATGGTTGAACATATGCTTGGAAGGAGTTCTTTTCTGTTAGTCTAGGTACTGATCTAATTCTACTATTTGGATTATTAGTATCTTAGATGTTTGAAATGATTTCTTGAAGTATGTCTCTATTTCTTTAATTGATGAAGATTACTTATTTTGAGTGTTGTTAATCGCAAGTGTGGGACACTAGAAATTGATTGGCAAGAGTTTTCCTATAGATGCCTATGTTGTTAGATTTATCCAACCACTATTTAATCATTACCTTTCTAACCCTAAACCCATTTCTATCCCTATATTTTAAACATTTAACTGAGCTTAAATGAGTCAACACCCTATCAGTTGACAAGGTATACCAGCCTACTCTAGAGGTTGGGTTAAAGTAATATTTAATCCATCCAATATTGGGGTTTGGACTGTGATTAGCGGGTGCACGCCTAATCAGAAATCTGAAGATAATAGTCATAGTTTTGAGATTTCCTTGATGTCAATTTAGATCCCAATAGTTTTGGCACACCTGGTGGGACCTTGTTTACAAGAACACTAGCTAACCCACAAAGTTTCATTTTTTACCTTTCCCGAAGGAATCAAGATTTAGTGGATTGTCTTGACCTTATTAAGTGATGAAAATAAATTCACTTGGTGACTCCCTGAATGCAAGAAACCAGAAAATCCATTCCAATAGCTCATATTTTTCATGAATACTAGGTCATCTATCAAGAACAATCAAGATCCTATTATCTTTTATGAGCTCCCTTTAAGAGGATCCAATATCATAAGAAATTTATCCTCAAATTTTTAGTCAAGAGAGGTTCCAGCTGAGTCAGCCCCTAAAATACCTCCAAGACCACCTCCAGCAAGAACAGTGCTAGAAATATGGTTGGATAGCAGAATGTGAATCCAAATCAGCCTCTATAGAAATACCCTAATTGGGATACAATTTAGTCCCCTGAGACTTGCCCAGATGCATGATATCCCTCAAGATGTATCCAAAGCTATACCTACTTATGATGGATCAAGAAAAACTGCTTACGAGCATTGCCAAGATATCCTAAATCTAGTAACAATCCATAACATCAGAAATGAAGATGTGATTGTTAATATTCTAGCCCTATATTTTAGAGGGAAAATCCTACATTGGTTCAGGACCTTAGAGGACAATAACATTACTTCATGGGCTGCATTAGTTGAGCCTTTTGTAGAAGAATTCAATGAGTCTATTGATCCCTTTTCTCTCCTAAACCAGTTCACATCCATGCAAAAGCATCAACAAGAGTCAGTTTCAGATTTTAATCTAAGATTTAGTAGAACCTGGAAAAGGATTCCACCTAAAGCTAGGCCAGCTACCCCCCTTGCTTTTATGTACTATATCAGAGCCCTTGGGTCAGAACTTGGGTTACAAACTCAATAGTCAGGAGTATACACCTTCCCTCAGGTTTACAATGCAATTGTGTAGGCTGAGAATATCCTCATTAATATAGGAAGGTTACCTCCAAAAACTGTGATGCCCTACTATTATGATATTCCTCATATCCAAAGTCAGATAACTACATCTTCTTACATGGACCCCCCTCCTTTGTCATCCCCACTTCCTCAGATGGCTCCAATTCCATCCCCTAAAATACCATCTACTTCAGTTTCCTTTCCACCACTTCCATCTCAAACACCTCAGGAATCCACTATGTTGCTTGATATTCAGAGTACTTTGAAAACACTCAATAACAAGATGAATGCAATGGAGAAAAGAGAGATAGAGAGGTCTCAACAAAGGAGATATCCCTATGTCAATAGAGATCAAAATCCTGGTACCAGCAATAGCACAGGGATCAGAGTTAATGCAAATCAAGAAGATCAAGAATATTCTCTTAAAACTAGTCTTGTGAATGTATGGTGCCTTGTGTGTAATGATCCTCATGATTCAGAATCATGCATTATGTACCAACGTCATGTGCAATAGGCCATGGAAAAGGTGGAGAGAAATTAGAAAGGTAGAGTTAACATGCTATGGCAACCAGATCAAATCATGGTTGGGCAAGATCTTGATGAAGAAGAACCTATATCTATCATGACAAGATCAGGTAAAAAGACATTGCAGGTTGATCCCTAGAAGATGGGTCAATTTCAAGTCCCCTCTCAAAAGAAGAAAGACCCTCCCTAAAAAGTAATGATCAATTTCCTATTCCTCAAGCAGCTAAAAAGAGGGACTCAATTCCTAAGAGCCAGGAGAGAGAAGTCAATTTTCCTAAGAGATATGAGAAAGAGAATGACAAAGAAAGGATGAGATCCAAAAATGAAGCACAAGAAAAGTTGAGATTTCCTTCCATCACTAAAATACAAAGGATTGAAGCTACACAACAGTATAAGAGGAAATATGGTGAGCCAGAAAAGAAGTATGAGAGACCCCTTTTAAAAAAATCAGAGTATAACATTGTGGAAGAAATGAAAAGAATCCCCTCTAAGGCTAGTCTCTATGATACTCTCTTCATCCCTAGTCAAATAGATCTGCTTAAGGCTTCTTTGAGTAAAAATTCCCAAGAAAAGTAGACTACCACCATCCTTAGCATACCTTATGGTAAAGAGAAGATGTCTCCTACTACTATGAAGAACAAACCCCCTCCTTTTTATATATCCTTGAGAATGGAGGGTTGGATAGTTCACAATTGTATGATAGATTCAGGGGCCTCTACCATAGTCATGCCCAAAGCAGTCTATGAAGAGATGGGTATGGAATATACCAGATCTTGTCCCAGAGTTTTGTAGTTGGATGGGACACCAGTTAAGATAGTTGGGGTAATAAAATATGTACTAATGAGACTGCATAGAGCCCCAGAAGTGACCATTGTGCAAGAAATTATGGTGGTAGACCTAGAGCCTTATTTTAGCCTATGCCTTTCCAGAGAGTTCACTACCAAGCTAGGAGGTTATATGTACTTGGATTACTCTAGCATGATAATCCCTTTCAAAGGAAAGAGGATAAGGATAACACCTGAAAATCCTGTGTCCTATCACATTGAGAAGATTGAAGAAGATATGTGCAACCTCACACCCCTAGATGAGTTTGAACTAGTAGAAAGTTTTGAAGAGTTAGAGGTAGAGGATGAATTACCATTCAGAGAAGATTACAGTCAATTTGGGATAGGAATGGGCACATACAATATTTCTTCAGAAGTAGAGAAAAATATCCCTGCTATATCCAATCAATCCTTGAGAGAGACAGAGATTTGGACTATGCATTTTGATGGTGCAAGATGCAAAAATGGAGTTGGTGCCGGTGTAGTTTTGTAGTCCCCCTCAGAGGGTGTAAAATTTTTGCATATAGATTGACATGGTCTTGTACTAACAATGTTATAGAGTATGAAGCTTTATGCTTAGGATTAATGCAAGAAGAAAGCATGGGGATCAAAATGCTTAACATATATGGTGACTCTGAGTTGATAGTCAATCAGGTAAGAGAGAGATGCAGTAGTAAGCACCATTACCTGAGAGCATACAAAAATAGGGTATGGGATTTGATGGAATCTTTTGATGCCCTGAACATTCATTTTATCCCCAGAAAATAGAACATGTTGGCTGACTCCTTGGCTGTTAAAGGTTCCAATTTTAGTCCTTCTTCAGATATGGGATCATCTAAAGACAAAAGGGTCAAACTAGTTTTTAGGCCTATAGTACCAGATAGACAAATTTTTTGGTAGGTTTTTGAAAGTGATGACCAGATTATTGATTTCCTAGTAAGGGAGGCTTGCTTATCCAATGTACAGGAGGAACTTCCTCATGAGATAGATCAATAAGATGTTATCCAATTAAAGAAAAATCATATCCCTAGGGGTTTGGTCACCCTAGAAAGCCTCTTTGATAATGAATATGGGAGAAAAGCTAGAGCCATGGAGATCAATGAAAAAATCTATAAAGAGATTGAGATTGAGAAGGAAAAGAAGCTCAAAGTTGGTATCCATTATTCTCTAGAAGAGGTAGAGGAGATCAAAGCCCTATGCTCTAAATACCAAGACATTGTGGCTTAGTCATATGAAGATCTAAAGGTATATGATAAAAAAGTGATCCAACATACTATTGAGCTAGAGCCTGATGCAAAGCCTTTCAGACAGAAATAAAGACCTATAAATCCTAGGATTGAATCCATAATGAGAGAGGAGTTGCTCAAATTGTTGAAGGCTAAAATTATATACCCAATCAAGCACTCCACATGGGTAGCTAATTTGGTCCCTATCAGAAAGAAGAATGGAGACATCTATCTGTGTGTAGATTTTAGGAATCTCAACTAGGCATCATTGAAGGACCACTACCCTCTCCCTCAGATTGACCAAATTTTATAGATTGTTGTAGGAGCAGAGAGGTTCTCATTATTAGATGGTTTCTCTAGATATAACCAGATCTAGGTAAAATATGAAGATCAATTCAAGATAACATTTACCACCAAATGGGGAACTTTTGCTTACCAAAGGATGCCTTTTGGTCTATCTAATGCAGGGGCCACCTTCCAGAGAGCTATGGATTATGCTTTTGGAGAGCTAATCAATAAGGTCATTCTCATCTACTTAGATGATATGATTATGTTCTCTCATAAGAAACAAGCTCATATAGAGCACCTAGAGCAAGTATTTGAGAAATGTAGAGAATTTGGTATCTCTCTCAACCCAAAGAAGTCATTTTTTGTAGTCCATGAAGGGAAGCTATTAGGGCATGTGGTTTCTAAGGAAGGAATGTCTATAGACCTAGATAGGGTAAAGTCAATTCTAGCCCTCCCCTTGCCTATGAACAAGAAGGCCTTGCAATATTTCTTTGGGTAGATCAACTTTGTGAGGAAGTTCATCTCAAACTTTGCTCAAATAGTAAAGCCTATCTCAGAGTTGCTAAAGAAGAATGCAGATTTCAAGTGGATAGAAGTAAGGAAATAGGATTTTCAAGCCATTAAACAAGCTATTGCCACTACCCCAGTCCTGGTGAATCCTTGATTTTAGTAAGAATTTCATTTTGTATGCTTATGGAGTTGAAGAGAGCTATGCAGTTGTGCTTACTCAGAAGAATGATGATGGAGAAGAACATCCCATATTTTTCTAGAGTCAAACCCTTCATGAGTATCAGATCAAATACAACTTTATTGAGAGACAAGTGTTTGCAGTAATGAAGTCATTGAAGAAGTTTAGACAATACTTGGCTCAAAGTAAAACCCTTGTTTATGTGGTCCACCCAGATGTAAGGAGTTTTATTTTACAAGGAGAACTGGGAGATAAAAGAGTTGGTTGGATTACTAAAATCTAGGAGTATGATGTAGAAATCCATCCTACCAAACTAGTCAGAGGTAGAGCACTATGCCAAGGGTTGATAGAAAAGGTAGTTGTAGAATAGATGTCAGCTTGTCAACCACCAACAGTAGATCAGGGTGAAGAGTTTTCATTAGAAGGTTCAGATTGGGTTGATCAGATGACAAGCTATTTTCAAATAGGAATCTATCCTCAAGGTCTTAACCCATCACAGAGGAGGAGATATAGGCTTCAAGCCTTGAAGTATGTCCTATTACCAGAAGGATTATATAGAAAAAATCTTGATGGAGTCCTCCTAAGATGCTTGAAAGATGATCAAAAGAAAAAGGTCATTAAGGAATTCCATGGAGGATTATCTAGAGGACATTTTTTAGGAAGGGTCACAACTATGAAAATTATCAAGGTAGGCTATTATTGGCCTACAATTTTTGTTGACACCTTCAAGATAACAAGGACATGTGATGAATGCCAGAGGTATGTGGGGAGGAATAGAAATGCATCATTCCCCCTCAAACCTATTCAAGTAGAAGAGCCTTTTCAATAGTGGGGACTGGACTTCATTGGAGTGATAAATCCCAAATCCTTAGTAGGACATAAGTATATCCTGACTACCATAGATTATCTTACCAGATGGGTTGAAGCCATTCCCACCAAGAAATCAGATCAAGAAGTGGTAATTGAATTCATGGAAAGCTTGATCACAAGGTTTGGTATCCCTGAAGCTATAGTAAGTGACAATGGTCCAACTTTTATAGGAGCTAAATATATTGAGTTTGCAAGAAAATATGGTATAATTTTAAAAAAATCCTCTAACTACTACCCTCAGGGGAATGGATTAGTTGAGTCAACTAACAAGAATCTGCTTAGAATTCTGAAGAGATCACTAGAGGATAACAAAAGGAGTTGGCATCTACTTTTAGAGCAAGCTCTATGGGCAGACAAGATTACTATCAAGAAATCTATCAAGACTACCCCTTATGCATTGGTGTATGGTAAAGAAGTAGTCCTACCTATTCATCTAGAGATACCAACTTTAAAGTTGGAAAACCTAGAGGAAGAGTTTGATCAGAATCCAACTGAAACCAGGTTGATGCATCTCCTACAATTGGAAGAAAAAAGGACTCAAGCATATGAAGATTTCTAGAAGCACTCAGTTGACACTAAAGGATGGTTTGACAAGAAAGCCAAATTCAAAAAGTTCAAAGTGGGTGACTCTGTTCTAAGGTGGAATGTAGAGAGAGCCAAACCAGGCAATCACCAAAAGTTTGACTCTTTCTAGGATGGTCCTTTCAAAGTAGTTGAGGTTAAAGAGAATAATTATTTTCAGCTCCAAGATCTAGAAGGAAACATTCAACCGATTTTGGTTAATGGATTCCATCTAAAACTCTACTTTGAGTAAGAGTTCATTTCATGTAACATATGTATATATTTGTACTATACTTTTGTTTCTTTTTTAAGTTTTCTATACAAAAAAAGAAAGGTAGTATAGCGGCTCACAACATGTCATTAACCAAGAGTCAAGATGGTCAAAGTTAAGAATGTGCTCTCTCTTGCAATGTTTTCCACACCGCACCCAAAGAGAATAAGACAAAGATAGTCATGGGCTATGACATGCTCCACACTACAACCAATCAATAAATCACATGATGTTTTCTATCACCAAGATACTCATATTTTGAATTGAAAAGCATGCAATGGGTAGTTGTCCATACATCACATTAATGGTGGAAGGTGTGCATGCAAGATATTTAAACTCAAAATTCAATTGCCATTCATTTTACAAGCAATGTCGAATTACCAGAAAGAGCTAAAGAAGTAGTGAGATGAAGCTACCAAGTAACAAAGAAGAGCAAATTCCTAATAAATTTTCTCAAAAATGGTACCAAAAGTAGCTCAAGAAGCTATCCAGTAGGTGACTATTGAGCTAGAATGCTATGTGGATAAAGTGAAAGTAGTGGTAGACACTAAGATGACATGGAGAATGAGAAACTAAGCTCAGATGAGACATTGACGACAAATTCCAAAGGGGTGAACCGATGATAGTTCAAGGTAGTTGTGCTATCCACTCCTTATTATCATTTTATATCTGTGATTCTATGCATCCCTACCCTGAGTTGATAGCTACCATTGTAAAGTTTTATGACCCTAGGGTAAAAGTAGTAAAAATGGCTAAGGGTAAAACCTTGTTCAATATAACCACTAAAGCCTACCGAGATTTGTTTGCCATAGGCATAGACCCTCCTGTGAGCCCTAAACCCTTTGACCCATCAGCTCAAGCTAAGTATTACTCATTGCAGGGATGTGCTCATGATGGTGAACCTTTTAGAAAGTGGGTTTACAACCAATTTAAAACTATCAAGTCTAGGAGTACTTTGCCAAAAACTCCAATTGCTACTGAATAGTTTGCTTACCTAGAGCTCTTTACTATGTTGGCCTGCCTAGAAGGTCTAGATTCTGATCGGTATGTAAGGGATTGGCAAATAGCCACTGTTTATTGCATATCCAATGAGAAAATGTATAAATCTTCGACAGAAGAAGAGGGTATCAAGCCAATTTATTTTGATTGGTCAGCCTATCTCTCTAAAAGAATGCATGAACAACTGGTTAGTATGAAAAGAGACTCAACAAACCCCTCCTTTCGGCATTGTTCAAATATGATATGGATGTTCTATAGTGTCATAAGACACATGATGCCCTGGATTCCAATGGTGGATAAGAATGATAATGGAGACCCTATACCAGTCTATCAATGGACCAGTCATTTGAGGAACACAGAGTCATATTACAGATTCAACATGGAATTTTTAGGGCCAGCTCTGAAGGTTATGTATGGTCAATGCCCTAGGCTGCCACCTCTTGCTAAGGAATTATTGTGAGTAGAGAATGTTGAAGAGGGATATTGGTATATCCTTACTGAAGGGACTATCATCAGACTCTATGGCTTCACTGGTAAACCTTTCCTACTACCTCATTTTATTATTGATAGGTTGTTAGCTCTGGAATATTTGAGGTAAGCTGACTTTATCAATGTCAACTTTGGCACTAGTAAGGGAAGGAAGGGGACTATGATTTATTCTCACAATGTAGATGATATAACCATAACCAAAAAGGGTCAACATGAACAAATTACTCAATATTTGGAGAGACTAGATCTTCTATATATTCCACAAATATGGAGATATGACCCTGATGACAAGTTCTTGAAAAGGAATATTTCCCTAAATGGAGAAAGAGCCCTCAAATTTGAGAAAAATTTGAGGTCTCATTTTGAAAAGGGTAGAAATAACAAGGAAAATTCTCCACTAGAATGGAATGTCAAAAAAATGGAACAACTTCCCCCATGGAGAGATTTTTATGAGCAATTAGTTGATTATGATCCTGAGAAAAACAAAGGCCACCAATTGAAAGAATCCAAGATTAAAGAAATGGAGGGTAAGCATGGTTGGGACAATGGTAAAATTATGGAATGGTGGCAGATGAGAGTTGAAATAGGTACATAAAAGGCTAGATTTGACCATCAATTGGACACTAATTTTTTGAGCTATATGAAAAGAATATCAAAACATGGAAGGCCAAAAATGGTAGGAATTTGGTGTTAAGTTACAAGAAAGTAGGAGTAAAGGGAAAGAGGAAAAATCAAGTATCATCAGATTCCCCTTCTCCACCTTCACAAGAAGAAGTGCAAGAAGTAGTGATAGATGCTCCATCAACAACTGAGGGAACCCAAATTGTATTTGAGCCTTCACAAGAGCAATTACAGAAATATTTTATGGGTGCTCAAATTATGAAGAAAATGCATTATTTTGGTGGTGGTATGGATAAGGATGAAATAGAAAATATAGAAAATATTCAAGCAATGAAAATACCAGAACATCTAGCCTTGGGTGGAGAACCTCCTCTAGAAGATACAGAGGGAAAGAAAAAGGATGATAGTTTTGTGTTCACTCCTATAAAATTCACCACTACAGTTGTAGTAAAGTCATCCCCTATTGCTGAAGTTGCATCACAAGAAGCACAACATGAGGGGAATACAAAGAAATATAAGCCTACAGTCCCTATAATTTTCAAGAGAAAGGCTAAGGATTCAGTAGGAGAGGCTAAGAAGGAGGTCTACAAGAAGAAAAAAATGGATCAAAAGCAAACTATTGAACAAACCCATGTATCAATTGTAGAGCAACAAGTTCAACAAACACAACATCAAAGTGCAGATGATATTTTCCAATAAACTACTTTGGTAGGTGAAGGTATGATTTCTATCCCTTCTTCTCCTTCTCCTTCCCCAAAAGGATCCCCCTCCCATTCTCAAGAAAAATTGGAACAGAAGGCATCCTCTCCCCCTCATAGTTCACCACCCACTTCACTAGTCATTACAAAGTCTCAAACTAATCCATCTCCTCCACATTCATCAAAAATTCTAGTGACATCATCACCCATTCACTCACCTCCACCCTCAAAGTCATCACCACTAGTAATATCAGAAGGGAAACCTCTTCCATCTCCCCCATATCATTCCATGGTTTTAACATCCACCACCATGTCCTTCCCAGCTATAACTTCTACAATAAGCATAAACTCCACTATCCTCACAACCACTCCCCTTTCATCAATGTATGAGTCATTTTTCCCTTCACTTATGGCTACTTCCACTCCTACAAATTATCCCACAATAGCCTCTTTATAGAAAGGAAAGGAGGTTTCATAGAAAATCTAAGATTTTTAGGCTGAGAAATTGTCTAAGCCTTCAAAATAGATGGCTAGATGAAGAAAAACCATGATCATTGATCCAATGACTAGGCAAAGGACAACTAGGTCCATCACTCCTCTTGTAAGAAAACTAGAAGAGGACATGACTGTAGAATATTATCAATTGGAGGAGCATATAGAGGATATTGATCAATTTCCAATGGAGGATGAATTAGTTATAGCCAAGGCTCACCTTGAAACTTTTTATGTCAAGACCGACATCTACAAGGAGCAATGTGGAAAACTAGAGGAAAATATTGAGAAGTTGGAGAAAACTATTAGCAATCAGAAGAAGGTGGAGAAGGTTGTAAGAAATGAGGTCAAGAGCTGGTAGAGTAAATATCAAGAGGCCATAAAATTCAAAGACCAAGTTTGAAGAGTTGAAGAAAAAGAATGAAGCTCAGGCCAAAGAAATACAAGATTTGAAGCATCAACTCTAGATTGAAAAGGCTAGAGTTATAGGTTTTTCTAAGGAAGGGGTCAAATAGGTTAGGAAGAAGATATGGTCTAAAATCCTTGAGAAATGTTTAGAAATCCAACCTGTAATTGACTACATGGATGATGCCAGCCATTTACTACAAGCGACCAAGGAAGATCTGGATAACTTCACTAAGGAGCTACAACCTATGGTGATACCAATAGAGCAAATATATAAACTATCCGAGAATAGATTCAGTGAAGTTACCAAACCTATTCTAAATAAGGCATGGAACACTTCTAGATTGGCCACTAGAATTGTGATTGACAAGAATAAGTTGCTCCAAAAGGGTTGGTTACTATCAGATAAAATTGAGGGTAAACTACAAGAAATTGTAGATATCCATCAAGAGATGATGCAATATGGTTTTGGAGGACTTTGGGTTGAAAATAAGACTTTGTTAATAGAAGAAGACATCCAAAATAATGTAGCCTCAATCATCCAAGATGAGTTTGAAATAGATGCTTGGGAAGAGCCGATTAATCAAGAGCATGTCTCTCAAATGATCAAAGACTTAACTAGGCTCAAATATTTAATGGAGGACTTGGTGAACAAAGGTAATTCTATGTCTTATGAAGAGACCTCTAAATTGGAGTATGTGCATAAGCAACTCAAAGAAATGACCAATCCTACTGAGTCAACTTGGAGCCAAGCACTGCAGACCCTGAAATAGATGATCCAATTATTTGGAGTAGAGCCAAAAGTTGAGGATAAAGAAGAACCTTCACAGGAAGAAGAAGAGGCTGAAGAGGACCAAGAAGATGATAATGGAGAAGAAAAACAAGAAATAAATGAAGAGGAAACTCACCAAGAGGAGGAGGATCAATCAGAGAAGGTTATTGAAGATACTGAAGAGGTATAGGATGAACAACTCAAAGTGCAAGATCAACAAGGGAATGTATAAAAATGAGTAGTTTTATGGTGAAGTGAGCTAAAGCATTTTTTGTATCATAGGCCAGCAAATGAGGCTATATTTTTATATTCTTTGTAAATTGTTTTGAATCTGACATTGTCAGAGAATAGTCATAAAGCATGAAGTTATAACAAGGAGCATGAAAAGGCCATGGAGATATTTTGCAAGGGAAAGTCTGATCTAGTTAAGGTTATAAAAGGAACATAGTTTTATATAACGAGAACAAGATTGTGCTCATGAAAGGAGTTGCAGAGTTTTATTGCTTCCTACATGATTTCCATATGAACCATTACTCTCTGAGTATCTTCACAAATGTTTTAGAGAGTGATGGCCATATAGAAGTCATTCTATGAAACATGGCTCATCGAATATTGGAGTCTATCCCTTTTCCTCCATATCTTCTTCCCTCCCACTGCATACACTCTTTTCCTCACTCCATACATATCTTCTTTTAAGAATTTTCCTCCATTCATCTAGCTCACTCTACTATTATTTCTCTTCATCAATTTTTGACTCCTGATGCCCAATGGATAAGATTCTGAGTTCTCAGGCTTTGCGAGCAAAACCCCCTAGGAGGCACTAGAATGTAGGCCCAAAATGGCCACATCCTTAGAAAATTTTTTGCAAAATTTTCTAAGTCATGAAGAAGGTTGTTCTACCCCATGGTAAGTGCACAATGCATGATGCTCTACCCCACGGTCAAAGTAGTCAAATTTATACTTAACAATTTTAAGATCGTGGGCCACAACACAGTCAAGACGTAGTGGTTCGTAGCAATGTTCCATCTTGCATGACATAGAATGATGTTCCAGCCTATGGTCAACATAGTCAAACTTGATATATCCACTCTCAAAATCATGGTTCACAACACCGCTCTACCCCATGCAAGTCATAGTGTGTTCTATATCATGCAACTTAGTGCAATGCTCTAGCCCATGGTCAAAGGGGTCAAAGTTTACATGTAAGCATTCCAAGGTGTGGGCCAGTGTAAGGTTCTACCCCCATAGGTCGGTGTAAGGTTCTACATCATGCATTTCAGTGCAATGCTCTACCTCGCAATCAGCATCAGTCAAACTTACGCATAAATATTTTAGGATGTAGACTACGACATGGCTAGGAGGTTGTTCTACATCACAATTCAAAAAAAAAGAATATAATCCAAATACTAAATGTGTGGGCCAGCACAATGCTCTACCCCACGTAGCTTAGAGCATATTTATACACTGAAGGATCCTTTACTCCAACCCGTGGTCAAAGTGGTCAACTTGTGTGAATAGCATTTTTTATGAGCGGGCTATGACATGGTTCCATGTCACTGAGCTAGCTAAGAAGCATGGGCTATGACATGGTTCTATGCCACGAGGTTGATGATAAAGTGAAGCACTAATCTCAACCATCCATGAGAAGATCAATGATCTATTTGTTCTAATGCTCTCCAAAACACATAAAAGCAAGAAGTCTGGTTAATATGACCTGGTTGATCAAAGTGAACTGGAAGGTGAAGCAGTGAATAGATCAAGAACCAAGAAGTGAAGATAGTTGCAGATCTATGGCTGGATATTGTCTACAAGAATAGCGAATGGTCTGGATGATGGTTTGGCACAGTTTGGAGTCGAACACCATGAAATTCAAGCAACTTGTAGAGGCCGAGTTGTAGAGGAGCACAAGATCATATGATTTCTTCTTCCTTCCAAAACAAATAAGAGGTTGCCACCTCAACACCTGGATGATCTGGCATTTTCATTCCTTGTAATGTTCCATATTTTCTTTAATTTTTCAAACATGTAAAACTATAAATAGAGGTCGAACCCTCATTTTTTGGGGTCGGCTCTAGAGTGTTTGCTTGCCCTACTATGTAAATACTTTTTGCAAATCAATAGAAGGAACATTACTTGGATGTTTGCCTCAGGTTGGTGTCTTCTATATCTTTTGGAGATTTGAACTATGAATGCATTTTTGCTACTATTGCTATGGTTAGTCTATTCTACTGATATTGGATTGCTAACTTAGAGCACCTTGAAATATTTCATGGTTGAATATATGCTTGGAAGGAGTTCTTTTCTGTTAGTCTAGGTACTGATCTAATTCTACTATTTGGATTATTAGTATCTTAGATGTTTGAAATGATTTCTTGAAGTATGTCTCTATTTCTTTAATTGATGAAGATTACCTATTTTGAGTGTTGTTAATCACAAGTGTGGGACACTAGAAATTGATTGGCAAGGGTTTTCCTGTAGATGCCTATGTTGTTAGCTTTATCCAACCACTATTTAATCATTACCTTTCTAACCCTAAACCCATTTCTATCCCTATATTTTAAACATTTAACTGAGCTTAAATGAGTCAACACCCAATCAATTGACAAGGTATACCAACCTACTCTAGAGGTTGGGTTAAAGCAATATTTAATCCATCCAATGTTGGGGTTTGGACTATGATTAGTGGGTGCATGCCTAATCAGAAAGCTAAATATAATAGTCATAGTTTTGAGATTTCCTTGATGTCAATTCAGATCCCAACAAGTTTGATTATGATCCACATAGTTAAAAGAGATGCTTGAATTTTATGCATTAATCTGCATACTTGTTGCTAGATAAAAAAATATCTAAAGAGTGTTTTAACTTCTCTACATATCTTATTGTTCTAACTGTGAAAATAAGAACATCATCTACAAAAAGTAGATGGGTGACTTCTACTATTCTACCTATTCTAATTTCCTTTATCATTCCTTCCCTTCTGTATTCTATAATACATCTACTTAATCCCTCAACTACCAAAAGAAATAATAGTGGTGACAAGGGGCAACATTGTCTAATCCTCAAAGAAGCTTTGAAGAACTGATAGGCTGGCCCATTAACCAAAACTACAAAATAAATAGAACACATACATCCCATAATCTAGTTCACCATCTAAACACAAAACCTAACATGAGTGAGTATCATTCTTAAATATAGTCAATTTTCTCTATCAAAAGCCTTGGAGAGATCCAACTTCATCACCATTGATAGTAGTTTATTTTATTTTATGGTATGAATACTTTATTGAGCAACATCAATGCTTCATGAATTTGTCTACTAGGAAAGAAACTGAATTTATCAATAGATATAGAAGCATAGAAGAATCGTTTAATTCTTTATGCAATTATTTTTGCTATGATTTTATACACACAATTACACAAAGAAATGGGCTTGAAATCATAAAATGAAAAATTATTATCCTTTTTTATAATAAAAGCAATGAAGATAGAGTTGAAGACTACATTTACCATTTTATCCTAGACTCCTCCACAACCTTGAGTAGGTCAGACTTCAAAATGTCATAGATCCCGAGAAATAATTCCATAGTCCACCCATCAGGTCTTTGACTCTTATATTTCTAGGAGGTTAAAACAACTTTGAGTTCCTCCTTTGAGACTTCCTTAATAAACTCACCATTGGTTGCCTCATCTATAAATCTGGGAAAGAGAAGTTATTTTAACTATTTCAGCTATATTAACTTGACTAGGATCCTTGTATAGTTGACCAAAAGGCCTTACACCCATGTCAACTATTCCTTTAAATGAGAAAACTTTACTTCCTTCTTGTCCCTGGAGCTCCTAAATTGTATTTTTTGTTTTTTGTGATTTGCATAGCTATGAAAATTTTTAGTGTTCTCATCCCCACTTGCAATCCATAGTGCTCTACTTTTGAGCCTTCATTGTACTTATCTCTTTGCCAACAATATTATCTTCTATTGTTCTAAGATTTTATACGTAAGCCTTATTTCCTCATCAATTTTTTCAAATCATATGCTAGAAACACATCAAGATCCTCCTCAATATCGCTCAATTTTTGCTCATTCATCAATTTTTTTTATGGGCCCACTGAACCACTACTTCCTTAACCCTTTTTAGATTTGCTGCAAATTGTATACTAGCAGATTTTCTTAGAGTAGGATCAAAATTCACCCATTTTGATTTGACTAGAGTTACAAAGCTATCCTCTTTTAGCCACTTAGAATTGAATTTAAAAGGACAATATGATTTTTTATCCTCTTTTGTTATAATAAGAATGATAGGGAATTTATCATAGTCTCCTCCAACTTTAATCCAAGACTTCAATCTGTAAATACCATTTACCAAAAGTCTCTACTACTAAGAATATATCTAGTCTCTTAGAAATCCTATCAACTCATGTCCTCATGTTTCTCCAATTTGGGATAGATTTTATAGGGACTAGGTCTACCAACCCCCTAGATTCAAACTTTTGGAAGTGATTAGCCAATTGACTAGTTCTAGCAAAAAAACCCCACACTTCACTCCTCAAGAGAGTTAAGTTTAAATCACCTCCTAAAATTAAATTATTAGCTTCTAAAAACTTTTGATCCATAAGCTTATCCCAATATTGCATCATATATTTATAGGGACCATAAATGTTCACCACTGTCACTATTTCCCCAAGCTCCATAGAAAAGAATTCAATTCCTACTCTTGATTCAAGCAATGTAAATTTGGTTAGCCTAAACTGATTTGCCTTCCACCCTGTGGCCACATATCTTGAGGCTCCTACAGCATCAAGGGCCAAAAAATCCCATCCTTTAAGCAAATTACTAAGATATTCCATCAGTTTTATAGCTAACCCTTTTGTCTCTTGTATTAGAAAAATCTTTGGATTATGAATTTCTACCAACCTACATAGTAGTTGTTTTTGCAGAGCTACCCATATCTCAAATATTAAATAAAAGTACTTATTGATAAATTATGTTTGAGGTCATCCTTGCTCTAAGGATTCTTGTTAAGGATGGTTGATTGTCTTGTTGAACTTCACAAAGACTTTTATTCTTAGCCAATGAAGTAAAAACTTTGTTGCCCCTCCTACTAGTAAGACTTCTATCCCGCACATATTTATTGGGACCTCCCCCAAATCCTTCTTCCCTTAGACCTATATTTGATTTTAGGGATCATAGGGGATACTTATGTATTTTTTGGCACATAGAACTTTCATGACTATAGGCAAAATAAAGAGGGGAAGCAATTTCAAAGTGATTTACTTGTGAAGCATTACTGAAAAACTTACTAGATTCTAAACCAAGGTCTGGATCTACTTCCTTCAAGGAAGAGGAATTCAAGGGTCCTCCTTGCCCCTCAACTTCACCCTTACCTTCTTCTAGTGGAGACTTTATTTTATGGACTGGTAAATCTAGTCATTGGTTAGTTGAGGGACTCAAAAGAGAATTACCTATAATCCCATATGAGAAATGAGATTTAGCAATAGTTTTGCTTTGAAAGCTTTTATATGGGTCCAAGAGCATGACATCCTTTATATGGGTCCAAGAGCATGACATCCAATTTTTTCTCTGATAATACTTGTCTTGCTTTAATCTGAGATGATTTTGAATCCATCACTTGGTCTGGCATAAAAATATTTATCTCCACATTCTCTGTATTTTTTGTTTTTCCCCTTATTTCTCTAGCTTATGTTCCTTATGCATTGATTCAATAATATAATCAATCTGTAAGTTATGTGTCTGAAGGGAAAATTGCATCTCATTCTCACCCTTAAATATCCCTCTATCTTCCTTACAACACCAAACCTTCCTTGAAAATTTAAGAGAACAGTCCTTTGAAATATGCCCATAATTATGACAATGTGCACACAACACATCAATATAGTTTAGGGTTTTTACATGTGTCCATTTGTTATACTTCAACACAATTTCTCCCACCAATCCATCTCTCCAGTACACATCACCAAGAATCTTGGCCATTGTACTCATGCATGAGGACCGATACCTCTCATCCACCTCTAAGATAGAACTAATGCAATTGCCTATGGCTTGGAAAACATATCTAGACCAAAATTCTAATGGCAACCTTGGTAACTTTACCCATACATAGTGAGAAGGTATTTGAGTGGTCCTAGGATCAAAACAAAGGTCCCTTAGTTTGAGTATTAACAAAGTTGATCCCCAAAACCATTTCTCTAACATAATATTTTCCACATCTTCCTTAGTCCTAAATTGAAATGACAACCACCCTCTTACTAGAAGTAAAAAACTAGGCACATACCCTAGAACTTCCATCCATTCCCTAGCCATCCAATCTACCAAGGATTTTTCAAAAATTGCACACCCATAAAACCTCCCAATAAGTGTTTTCTTTGAGAGTTCAATGACTTCCCACATTTTCACATCTTCTCCTAGGACTAATTTTTCTCTATTACTCTTCCTTTGAATGCACTTGGTTGCCTTTTTATGTGCTTCCAAGGGATTCTTCTTTGGGTTTCCTCCTTCCAAATTCTTATGATATCCCTATTAGACCTGATCAGAGAGTTGTGGCATATTTTGAACTTGCTCTAAAGAGGACATATCCCAATCATCACCCTTGTCTAAGAGTTGAGTGTCTTCCTGTAAAATCATCATCGACTCAGGCCCATTCTTGAACTCTTCTAAAGGAGACTTATTTCTTTCAAACTTTCTTCCACAATCAAATATGGAGACATCCTCATAAGGATCCGTCGAATAGTCCACTATTTCTTCTTCATGACATTGTTCTAGAAAACCCCTAAATCTTCCTTCCTTTTCAAAATCTTGCATTCTCCTTATAGCCTCAATATCGAGGGACTCTCCATTAGTGTTTGCATTAGCAAAACTAGCCTCGATAGAGAATGTCCCATTGTCTTTATCACCCTCTACTTCACTCACCATGGTTATATTCAAACTTTGTTAATTAATTTTTTATTTGTTTTTAGCCCTTGTAGGACATCGTAGTATTTAGGACACACTCCAAAATATGATAAGAGGATGTTGAGCTTTTTGACTTTGGTAAACAATTTTCATTCTTGAATGATGTTAAACTTTAAAACTTTGAATAGGAAATCTAAGGTTTGAATTCAAAAGGAAGTAAGGTTATACACCATACCCCATATTGTATTAAAGCTCTTACCCCCAAGGACTAGGTGGATTGGTAAGTGCAGGTGTGGCTAGGCACTTACCAAGAAGAGACTTAGGTTCAAACCTTGGGGGAAGCCAACCCTTTGCAAAGGTAGTAGTCTGATCCGAATCCTTTGAGTGCGCACCAAACCGACGACGATGGTACGAACCTCGAGCGACCGATGGCTCCCATCTAACGCCAAGTTATCCATAAACGAGATAGTGAGTTTGTTGGTGCAGTCCCTATGGTTTGAACCATGCATTGTCCAGTTACTAAAAATAGTGGTTGTTACCAACTCTCCTATGTACCCCAAAAAAAAGCTCTTAACATAAACCATTAAGTCTCATGGATATAATTAAAATAATTTCATTTATTTTATTAATTATCAATAGCATATTTTAAATTTTAACTAAAAACTATATTATTTTTTTAAAAGAGTTTATATAAAACAATGTAATAATTAAAGCTTTAAACTCTCTTTAAAAAACCAAATTCAAACCCAAAAAAATATATAACCAACATAAATATTTTAATATATAACATCCATAATTAAAAAAATATTTATTTAAATCTATTGAAAACATCCTCTTCAAACATAGAAAATACTAATTCCAACCTCAAATTTCCCAAAACTTACCAAAAACCAAAACTTACCACTCCGCTAAAACCCTTATTCAGCTCAGGACATGGAAAAGACATGAAGCTCCAATGCCTGACGCCTCTTCCCAACGCAAAGAATCCACTTCCTGTAGTCATCCATCGTTATCAAGTTCATATCTTTAAGAAGATTATGTTAGATAGTGTTGCGCCGAAGGCTGCCGGTGACGGCGACCGTTGTACGTTGAGGTGACTAAACTGTTACCTCAACCACGATGGTCATTCTATCTATTCCATTTACAAGAAAACACCATCACCGGGAACAAAGAGATCCACAACGGAAAGAAGCATGAGGGCCCTAGGGGCCAAATGTCGCTTTATACCCTTTATACCTTTTTTTTTTTCCTAAGAGACAGGTTGATTGGTAGTGACTGAGTGCCTGAAATAAGTTAAGTTGTGATAGTAATAACCTTAAAAAAGATAAATTAGTTGATGGTAGCAAATGCTCAACTAAAATCATTATGAGGACTGGCTATGGTTAAAGCTTAGGCTTTTGCTTGAAAAATCTAAAGAAATATAGTGTGCATTGTATGTATTAAAAAAAACATAGGGTAAGGAAATTAATGAATCAAGTATAAAATAAATATTTAAATAAATATTGTTTTAAGGTCTTCAATTTTTAACAATTTGATAAAGAAATGTTTGTTGATTTAAATGAATTTATATTATTAAATAATGTTCAAATATTTAATGAAAATAATTTATGTTACATTTTTCTTTGATTTTTTTTTATAAACACTTGCGACGGATGCATAGGGCTAAGGAATCCTCTCCTAGTCATGATCCCTCGTAATACCATGCATAGGGCTAAGTAGTCCTCTCCTAGTCATGATCTCTTGTAATAGGGCTGAGTAGTCCTCTCCTAGTCGTAAGGCTTCGTAAGGCCAAAAACGACTTTTATTAAGGTGGGATTAAGACACAACCATACATATGCCACCATTTGAACCTTAGACCTCCGAAAGAAGAGTCAAACGTAAATTTTGTGTTGTCCTCCAAAGACATTTCTCATATTCAAGAACAAATCAATAATGATGTTTTTGAACTTTGATTGTGTTAAAGGAAATTAATGAATCAAGGTATAAAATATATATATATTTTTTAAGGTATTTATTTTTTATCAATTTAATAAAGAAATATTTGTTGTTTTAAATGAATTTATATTATAAAATAATGTTTAAATATTATTTATATATATATTTTTATTTTTATTTGGTTACTATGAGAAACCTCTATGATCGAGGTACAGGGCTGAGCAGTCTCCTTCCAACCACGACCCTTCCTAAATTCGATATATATATATATATATATATATAGTCATTTTTATTTTTATTTTTATTTTTAAATTTGGGTAGAGTGATAAATCCCTACAACATAAGTATAAGGTTAAGCAATCCCTTCCCAACCATGACCCCTCATAAGGTCGAGGGCTAGGCTTATCAATAAGAGATTAACACACATCCCCACACATTCCAACGATGACCCCTCATCAGGAGCTACACTTATCCATAAGAGATTAACACACAACCCCACACATCCCAACCATGACCCCTCATCCAAAGCTATGCTTATCGATAAGAGATTAACACACGACCCCACACATCCCAACCATGACCCCTCGTCCAAAGTTATGCTTATCGATAAGGATTAACACATGTCACACATGTCACGGCTTGAACCTTAAACCTCCCCAAAGAACTAAACCCCAAATAGTTATGATATCCCTAATACATTTATGTTATATTTTTTCAAATCTAAAAACAAATCAATAATAATATATTTGAAATTTATTTATATTATAAAATTTAGATTCAAACATACACTACAACATTTTTATGTCAAATCTAATACTTTATGTTTTTTCTATGATTTCACATCGAACATAAATTTTTAGCATATATTATATATATGCATCCACACACGCTCGTTAGAAATACGGTAGTTTCATATATATATATATATATATATGGAATTTTAATACAATCAAAAGATCCACGTGAGTGCTTTGTCTCTTCTTTTTAAAGTCAATCTATAAATGAAAAACATAGGGCTTGATTTGACACATATATAATTTAAAAGAACATTATTTTTATTGATTAGATAGAATTAGATAGTTTTCATATTTAAAGTTTAATATGAAAATTTAATTACCTGTTAAATATATAATTAAATTAAGTGTAAGTTGATATTAAATATTTTTGATATTTTATAAAAATAAAAATTTAATATATATATATATATATATATATATATATATATATATATATTTATTTATTTATTTATTTAGTTAGTTAGTTAGTGTGAAAAACTCTTAAGATTATAAGGTTGAGCAGTTTCCAGTTTTTTGTAAAGCTGAGAGTTATGCTTTTCAATAGAGAATTTAACACACTCACCCCTCACACACTAGCCCACACCACTCTTTGAACCTTAAACCTTTTGAAGAAAAACCAGTTCCCTTAGAACATATAATATAATATATTAATTCATGTAACTATATTTATTAATTAAAAATATTTCAATATTTCATAATTAGTTTGGTATTTTTTTACTCACTAGTGTCAATCAATTTTAATATTTAATATTTATAACAGTTTTGGCATAATGTATGAGACACACATTTAAAAAAAAAAAAATAGCTAGCATACATCTATTCATCGTTGTGTCTATTTTAAATGGCATTCATCTTATGTATAATGAGCTAAATTTATTAATACCTTCAAAAATATATTATCTAATTTTTTAAAAAGTTTATATTATTATTATTTTTTAATATATACAATAATGTTTTATTGGATTTTTCATGTACTTGTTTACAATTATAAATATATATTTTTTGAGTAATACTTCTTATACACATTCATCATGGGGATTGAACTTGGGTCACATCACCGATAATGTAAGTGGCGTCCTTGTTAGTAGACCACACTCACAGGGGATACAATTATAAATAATTTATTAATTTTCGGGAGGGAAATGCAATTACTCGAACTTTGGCTCTTTTTTGGGAGGTCTAAAGTTCAAACCGTGAGTTGCGGGTTGTAGGGGTTTCTCAGACTAACCAAATCTAGAAAATAAATAATTTATTAATTGTTAAATCAATAATTGTTTAAAGTACTTAAATATTTTAAAGTTTACGTTGAATTATATAGTTTATAAATAATTTAGTAAGATATATATTTAAATATTTATATTAAGATTGGGAATTCAAGCTAGGAGTGAGGAGGAAGTATGAGCAGAAAGTAGAAAGTGAGGAGGAAGTGCGAGCAGGAAGTAGAAAGTAAAGTGTGATCCAGTTGAATAAATTCTAGTGCGAGTAGGAAGTAGAAAGTAAAGTGTGATCCAGTTGAATAAATTCTAGTGCGAGCAGGAAGGAAGTGTGATCTTGTAGACACCTAAAATACGTCATGTCGAGGCGACTACTCATATGGGACATGCTAGAAGACCATATGGAAGACCTTGGACAGATTCCAAGGTATAGCAGTGGTTTTTACCACTCAATTTGGGCACCTTTGCCTAGTCAGTGCTAGCCGCTGCTGACACCCATGGTTAGCAGTGCTCACCGCGCTTGTCATCCATGGTCAGGACTCAGAGTCAGTTGGCCTTCATCCGACCCAAAATTGGTTGCAATGGCCAATTGGTTGTGGATTGGAGCGGTTTGAGTGAGGAAGGTTCTGGATCCTTCCATCCAACAAGCTCAACCACCCAATCTTGATCTTAGCTTCTTCAGGAAGCTACCCCTAGCCCTTGGCAATTGCTATATAATCCCCCTCCAAATTGGGGAAAAGAGAGAGAGAAGCATAATCAATTGAGCAGTGAAGCCCTATCGAATTGCATACCCATTCACATGCATTGATAGGAATACTTTTGCTACCCAATTGGAGATCACATTGCCATGGAGGTCCTAGGAGGATAGGAGAGCCAAGAAATGCTAATCCGTGCAATCCGTGCACTCACTGAGCAATTCAACCACCAAATCTATCAGAGGACACAGAGGCGACCCTTGACCATCAATTTGGCAAGGAGGATCAGAGAAATTGGCCCTGATTTGGAGGGTAAACTTACTTCAGGCTCTACCACGGCTGTCAGCCATGGTGAACAGTGCCCACCGCTTGAATGACCCGTGGTCAGAGGGTAATCCCTGATTTCCTTGTTCTCTGTTTTGCAATTTGTTTAACTAGATTAGATTAATCATTTTGTAGGGTTA
Source organism: Wollemia nobilis (assembly GCA_028583015.1). Taxonomy (NCBI): domain Eukaryota; kingdom Viridiplantae; phylum Streptophyta; class Pinopsida; order Araucariales; family Araucariaceae; genus Wollemia; species Wollemia nobilis. Next base: position 7,954,215 of record JAQPPZ010001361.1, read on the forward strand.
ATTCAGTATTCTAGAGACATTTGACCGACAGATTAGGAGTTAATTGCAATTTTCCTTCATTATTGTAGTGTAGGCATAATGAATATTTTTCATGCTTTCATGTCTTCAATTGGTTAATTAGGAGCTTAGATAGATTTATCTTAGTTTCTTTCATGTTTCTAATGGCATATTATCATGTTTTAGATCAATTTACATGCACTAAATCACTTTCTTGATTTCTTGATTATCATGTTATCTTTTGTGCAAATATCCTTTTAAAGCCTCATCAAGAGAGGCCTCCTTTGCTTTTAATGTTTCTTGTTGTTTATTGCACGTAGGACTAACAGGGTTTTGGGATGCAAGGCAACAAATGCCTCTAATCATGGAGAAGAGGGTCATCGACACCCTAGAGCAGTTCGTGTCACCCTAGAAGGCATTTTGATTGCATCTACCCTTGAGAGGGATTTGAAACTCTATTGTAATTGATGTATCAAATGGGTATCCCTAAGAGGGACGAATCTGTAACTTGGCTTCATTGAAATTAATAAAGGGATTCTTTATATTTGTTTCATTTCTTGTTGTCAACTTATGCTTTCCCATTTGTGCTTATTTCGTGAATTGCAATAGATAGATTAGATAGCAAGAGCCTTTTTGGTGGTTACAGAAGGTGATCACGATGGAACCCCATATTTTTAGCCATGATTTACTGACTTTGGTCTATGTTTTTGTGGTAGGTACTCACCACGGTTGATAGCCATGATCAAAAAGTTAGCCCATGGTTGATAAGCACGGGCAATAGTAGCCATGCATCAGAGCCACGATCAGAAATAGACCAACCACAGAGTAGGAGTAAAAAGTTAAATCAGATGAGGACCTGAGGTAGGCCCTTATGACACCCTCTATTTCTATTTTCTATCTCTATATTTTTCTAGAACATCAAAAATGAAACCTAGCTAGGATAAGGATAAAAAGAACAATAAAATGAATTAGGTCCTTGGGGTTTTTATTTGGTGCTTCTACTAGTCGCTGCTAGGAACAATGGGTCTCTGAGTGTAGCCCGCCCTAGTCTCCAATGGTCTAGGCCATATGAATGTTAGAGTTTGCTTGCATGAGGCCCAATCAGTGGCCAATTACTCATACTAGTTGTATTCTCTGAACATCACGTAGCGTAGTGTGCATATACCTCTGAATATCAAACATTCTTTATTGCATATCATGTAGGAAATGATCATGTTAATGTTGTATTATGCATCTTTCCTTTATGCAAATTAAAAATAACCCACACACACCATGACGCATTTAAACGCTAGTGAGTTGGGAGTCACATCCAACCACTAGTAGGGTTTCAACGATGGTGGAGGTGATTTCCATCCATTGGCCCAACTCCCATGTACCCTATGTTCTAGACCAATACCGGATCCAAGAACCTTTCGTAGCCCAAAAAATTTGCATATACTCCTCTTCGGAGGGTATGACGCTGACTGGGTGAAAATGGGTGAGGATCTGGGAGGACCTGTGCTCCCTGCCCGGGTGTGGACTTTCATTGCCGCACTTTGGGGGGATTACGCGACCTGGAGTTCATAGCCAGGTTGTCGAGCTGTGAGCATACAGGTGAAAGCCATTAAACAATTGAGAAAATCATCAACATTTTGCAAAACACGACAAGAGTTACTTTACTGATACAACAAATTGAAAACACATCAAACAGTCTAGGGCTCATTTTAAAACTGTAAAAAGAGATAATCATCATTGTATTCTTTGTGTGTTAATAAAAGTTAAATCTAGACATAGGATACACAATGGTGCAAACACGGAGAGGTGACCCGGGCATAGACCCGAGATCGAAGCCCAAGCTCCACCTAGTGCACATCACGATGTAGAACACCCTCAATCACAGAATCCTCCTGGACGTCATTCAACGAGCATTAGAGGGGATAATTCTACATGAGGGGATTCCATTGAGAATACCCCAATTAGAGGAAGTACTAGACATCCCTCTAGACACAGATCAGAGCATGGGACTTCCCAGCATGGGGGTTCCGCATATGGTAGCATTTACCATGATCGAGGAATCCAGATTGGTACCCCTTCGACCTGTATCTAAGGGAGGCTCACGACCTCCACCATCCGAGTATAGATAGGCTCAAGATCCACCCATTCAGGGGTAAATAGATGGGACCACTTTCGAGCATAGGCCCATGCAGACTCCCCATAGGGGTGAACCTACTAAGTTCACCATAGATATATCCAAAGTGGGAGCAAATGGCATGCCGCCTCATGAGCCATGGCATAGCAAATAATTAGATGGTCTAGACAGAGTCCTAGGGCATCTAGGATATAAGCCTACGCCTGCACCCTCTCAACCTATGAGCGTGTGTAGCGGAAGCACCATTAGGACCACCCGAGAACATGGAGAGTGCTCCAAGCATTCTCAAGACATACGTGCTCCTGCATCCCATGCAGAGATAGAGTATAGGAGATAACCTAACATGAATGCCATCTTTATAGATAGAGGCAAGAGTGTGGTAAATCAGTCCATTGGAGGACATACCCATAAAGTCGCTCGAATAGAGTGCACTCCCTAGAGGCCTCAAATGATCGATCATCTTGATAGAGCTCATAGACTGATGTCAGAGTAGAGATGATAGATTCTCCAAGATCAATTGGAGGATGTTCATGCAGAGAAAGAATACCTCAAAAATGAGAATACTCAGAGGTAGAGGTTCATAAGACAAAAATTATATGAACAATGCATGCGTGAACAATGCATCCTCGATCAGAAGGAGCATGTAGAGAGAGAGGATCGATTGGCTAGCACTAATTTACCTCCTCATAGTGAGATCAGGGAGTGTGTCGATAGATGAGTGGCTTCACAGCCCGAGTTACACCTTGAGTACATAGACACACATACTCGCCATGCAACTCAACATAGAGATCGACATCCAGCATCTAAACAAAATGAGCATAGGTAGTATGAGGAAGAAGTGGGAGAGGAATTAGAACAAGAATATCTAAAAATCTCCCAATTCGAGGAGGAGGGTGAGCCTAGTCCACCACCTCGATCGAGGAAGAATCTGCCTCCGAAGGTGCCTCCAAGGCAATCTCGAGAAGAGGATATCCTTTCCTCGTAAGCCTACAAGGCCTTAGCAGAGAAGGTCCAAGCCATAGAGAAGCAAGGAATGGCTTATCAGAAGCCTACCTTGAACAAAATTCATAATGAACCTCTATGCACGTCAGTGCCTATTCCAGCATATCCTAAGCATTTCAAGATGCCTAGGCTGGAAAAGTTTCAAGGAGAGGAAGATGCACAGGAGCACGTGACTAGTTTTCTAGATATGTGCTTTCAGATTGAGAGCAATGATGCTTTGCTCCTATGCACCTTCATCATGACCCTCTCAAGCCCAGCTCGAGAGTGGTTCAACCAATTAAAGAGGCACAACATCACTAGTTTCAAACAACTAGCTGATGCATTTCTTGAATGCTTCTCCTTCGACATCAAGAAGAAGGTAAACTTATCCGACCTAGCCACTCTAACGCAACATGACGATGAGCCAGTGATGGATTATGGAAAATGATGGAGGAAGATGATGGTGAAGCTGCCATTCTCCATCCCATCCTCTGAATTAACATGAATGTTCACAAAGAGTTGTGCCAAGCACATTTTATTGTTGCTACAGTTGCAACAATACCAGACATTCGAAGAGGCTTTGGCACAAGCCAAGGTGATTGAGGACATCAAGTTACAAGAGGGTAACTTGAAGCTCAGGAATAAGGAGGGGCACAAGAAAAGCACTAAGAGACAACAGGCCAAGCCGACCCATGTTAATCAGGTGGTGTTGAACCTTCAAAAAGGAGAAAAAGGGTAGCAAAAGCAAAACTATCAAGCCCAACCTCCGCCTGCGTAGTATGAGCAGCGCAACAACAATTATAAGGGTAAAAATAAGGAACAATACCCACCTCACATATTCACTCAGTTATCAGAGTCCTTGGCTTTGATTTTTCATTAGTTATGTGAGGCGAAGGCTATAAACTTACCCGAAGTCAAGATGATGGATCCTAACCAACCTAAGCCTAAAGGCTATAAAGATGATCATTATTGCATCTTTCATCGATCGAAAGGCCATGACATTGAAGTATGTTGGTCTTTCAAACATCTTGTGCAAAATATGATCGAAAGAGGTACGCTTCTTGTCGACAACCCACAAGCACCTGATAACAAAAATATGGGGATTTACAAAAATCCTCTACCAAATCATGAGGCACCAAAGAATAATGTTGGCCAAGTCAACCAAGTGTGAATCGAACCACCAACCCAGGGGTTCATCGGTATGGTCAATGTTGTCACAAGAAATGTGAGGTATGAATGACCGAATCAACCTCCAACACCTATTAGGGTCCAAGTTATACCTCCTCCAAGGCCAGCCCAGTATGTGCCCGACCCACCAACTAGACCGATGGTGACCATCAAAAGTAGGTTGATCCAAAACCTATAGACAACTCTAGCAAAGTTATCGATTTATGAGCTAATCCAATAGTCTCCTAAGCATAAGGAGACGCTCATGGACATTTTAAGGTCCATAGAAGTGCAGCCTCAAGATCCTGAAGCATTTACACACTTCGTGGGGCACGTGCAATAGTGTCAAGAACCGGTCATTCAATTTCATGACCATGAAGTCAAGATGGTTTCCACTATTATAGCAGACCCACCATTGCATATTATTGCATGTGTGAATCATAAACCATTCAAGTGGGTTTTTATTGACATAGGGTCATCGATCAATATCATAACTACCAAGGCGTTAACTCACTTGAAGTTACCCAAGATGCATATCATCCCTTCTACCTTCACGTTGAGAGCGTTCAATGATGCATTATGCTCAATGGTCGATACTATAGTTTTACCTATTTAGGTAGGACTGAAGACCATCCCGGTGATGTGTCATGTAATCGAAGGTGCTATGTAGTATAACATACTTCTAGGGAGGCCTTGGATCAGAGAGATGCATTGCATCCCTTCTATTTTACACCAGTGTATCAAATACATTCATGAGGGACAGGTTCACGTGGTGCCTTTGGATGAAGAACCCTTTAAATACGTGAATCTAGCAGACTTACCAGGGGAATTCATGCTCCCTTCAATGCACCTGGATGTGTGACCAACATCACCAATCAAATATCTAGGAGGTAAAGTCAAAGAAGTGTGTGCTAGACCTACAATATCCGTATCTCAATGATCGGAGCACACCACAACTACTTCTATTAGACCGATTGCATCCATGATACAATGGGATGATAGGAAGTTGAAAGAAAAGGTGGGCAAAAAGAAGATAAAGCAAATGCCCAAGCCAGTTATCGTTGAAGCCCCTACTCCCATGGAAGTAGAGGAAGTTCAAGGAGGAGTCGAAGAGGTACCTCAACCTACTTCACCTGCATCTTCAACAGGGTCATCTGCACCGTAGGTGACCATCCACTTGGTTAATCCTAGATTAGGGGAATATATTGTGTAGAACATGATATTCATACCTATTATCGAGACTACATAGGACATGGGCCGACCATGAGCCCATCACCTTCCCATAGGGATGGTGGAACCATTAGGGGTGCCACCTAACCAAACCAACTTCATCTATGGAGGGCTAGACCAGGTTGCATCTCCCACACCCATGGATGAGGATGATAATGAACCATTCACCATGAATGTTCATTATCTATCTAACCCAGAATACGCCATGTGATACTTTGAACATTACCATTGGCATGGTTACGATCTTGAACTATTCGAGCAAGGGCGTAGAAGGCCATATGAACCATAGTATCAGTTTCCAACTGATAGGTTTGGGTTGGGATACTATATTCGAGGATAGGATGAACTTCTCATGGCATCTTTAGACCACCTATACCTCAGTATGGGGGTGAAGTTGACTACAATCCTTATCACCCTAATCCTTCTACATTTTAGAGGGATAATCGGCTAGTGACCTATGTCACTATGGAGCCACCCGAGAGATATCATGAAAACATCTTGGTGGAGACCGGCCCAGAACATATTCCAAGAGCCAACTTGGACAATCAAAGTCATGGAGCTATCGATGATATTGGTATGCACATTTATAATCTAGACACAACTATAGACACCGAATCAAAAGTTGCTTCTGAGGACGTTCATACAGTATCCATCATCGAAAGAGATGGACCAGACTATGATTATAGAATAGATGACATTAAGTTATCCTCAAACAATGAGCAATATGAGGATGAAACCGAGTTGGCCTACTTGGGCCCTACACTCTTGCATCATATTTTACCTTTGGAATCAATGAACATGAGCGAAGAGCCCTTCGACAACGATGATGGCTATCAAGAGATAGCCTACATGGGACCTCATTTATAACATCACCCAATTCCATTAGGTAGAGGTGAGGGTCTCTATTATGATAGTGATGATGAGGATGAGATGGAGAGAGCCTATTTAGGACCTCCTTACTTACGCCATCACAATGCACCTTATACGACTGAGGATATGTATAGAGAGATCAATCTCCATCCTCACCTTAGGGGAGGGCCACCGAATCTTAATGTGATCTATCACATGGTGTTTCTCGATCCGCCAACGTATGTGGAGCTCCTTGAGCCCAGTGATCCCATCCGATAGTCTATTCATAGACCGGATCCAGAGATCCCCATACCCCCAGAACCACATCTCGAGGATGGAAGTTTTGCTAATGTTGAGTCACTTGCATGTGGTCCTAGAGACATGATCCATTCCATCAATATGATCTCCATTGATTTGACCACTCCACTCCATAATCCAATCGATCCATCCAAACCATTGCATCTAAATGTAGATGCTATTGATTGGGATCACATTGATTCACCTCTAGAGCCTGAAGATTTCTTCCCTAATGAAGAAATGTTGCAACCTTTCCATTTTGCACCAGGTTGTGCACATGATGTCTATCATGCTGAGGATGCTTCCAATGAGGAACCTATAAACCCAGCAGATGACATCCACTTGATCCCTACGCCTCATCAGCTTGAGGAGGGATCCCATATGTCAGTAGAGGAAACCTTCGAAGTGGATATCAGTAATGATCCCACCAATCCAAGGAAGGTTAAATTTGGAGAAATTTTGACTCCTGATGAGCGTGCCAACCTCATCCCTCTACTGAGAGAGAGACCTACTCTCTTTGCTTGGACTTATAAGGATATGTCGGGTCTAGATCCGAAATTGGTTACTCATAACCTTTCGCTAGATCTATCAAAGAAGCCAGTCAAGAAGAAACTCAAGAAGATGCATCCAATAGTAGCCTTAATGGTTAAGGATGAATTGCAAAAGTTATTGGACGTAGAGTTTGTCATCTCCATCGACTATCCAGAATGGGTATCCAATATGGTGCCTATAGGAAAACCTGATGGAAGGATCCATATCTATATGGATTTTAGAGACCTAAATAAGGCAACACCAAAGGATTCATTTTTGTTGTCGAATATCGATGCTCTTGTAGATGCAACTGTAGGTCATGAGATGCTCTCCTTAATGGATGGTTTTTTTGGTTACAATCAAATTCGGATTAAGCCCGAAGACCAACATAAAACCATGTTTATAACGCCATGGGGGACATTTTGCTACAAAGTTATGCCATTCAGCCTTAAGAATGTTGGTGCCACATATCAGTGGGCTATGACATATATCTTTCATGACTATATGCATAAGATCTTAGAAGATTATATCGATGACTTATTGGCAAAGTCATTATTGCATTCTGAGCATGCGGAGGTCCTGAGGAAGGTCTTCGATCGCCTGATAGAGCATAATGTCAGGTTGAATCCTAAGAAGTGTGTATTTGGTGTAACTTCAAGAAAGCTCTTAGGATTCATCATTTCAAAATGAGGCATCGAAGTTGACCCAACAAAGGTCAAGGCTATTTTAGAAATGCGTCCCCCCATAAACATCAAGGAATTAAGAAGCCTTCAGGGCAAAGTAGCATCCATAAAGTGATTTATCACACAATTATCGGATAAATGTCGACCCATGAATCGACTACTACACAAGGGGGTCCCATTCAATTGGGATGAGGACTGTCAAGCAGCCTTTGCTGAGATTAAGCAATACCTAACGATGCCACCAGTGCTAGCTCCACCAAGGCCAGATGTGCCATTTTTGCTATATATATTGGCAACCGACTTTGCACTGGGAACCATGTTAGCCCAAAAGAATGTGCAAGACAAAGAACAGGCCATATATTATATTAGCCAAACCTTGGTGAGTTATGAGCTAGGATATGCATACGTTGAAAAGTTGTGTTTAGCAGTAGTGTTCGCTACCAAGAAATTGTGACACTATATGTTGAGTCATACGATGTATGTCATATCAAAACAAAATCCTTTGCAGTATATGATGAGCAAGACATATCATAATACACGTACTGCAAAGTGGATCATGCTACTGATAGAATTCGATCTGGAATTCATAAGCCAAAATTCCATTAAGGGACAAGTCATAGCAGATCAACTGGCTGAGGTGCCTCTCAAAAATAGTAGGCCCCTCACCATAGAGCTTCTTGATGATGTAGTATTTGCCTTATCAGAAGCACCCGAACCCGAGGAACCGGACAACAAAGCCGATATGACCTTGTTCTTCGATGGTTCGAAGTGTGAGCAAGGGGGTGGTGCAGGAATAGTGTTGTTCATGCCATAAGGTGCTCCAATGCCCTTGTCATTCAAGTTGGACTTTCCTTGCACTAACAACAATGTTGAATACGAAGCCCTAATTTTGGGTCTCCAAACAGCTATCACCATGAAGATAAAAAGGCTAAATATCTTTGGCGATTCCCTTCTCATTGTTAACCAAGTTAAGGGATTATTTCAATGTCGATGTCCGGTATTGAAAGCTTACAAGGATCTTGTTGACATTTATCTAGCTCGACTGGAATGGTATGACATCGAGGCAATCCCTCATTCATCCAATAGATTTGTAGACACAATGGCATCTTTGGGATCTCTAATCCCTCAGAATATATCTACTGATTTCACTACCATCCATGTAAAAACATTGTCACATTCTATTGTGCAACGTGAAGCATTGGATAACAAAGAGTCAATCAACATGATTCATGTAGAACCAAACCATGAGTGGTTCTACAGAGCCAGAGACTTTCTCAAGAGAGCATCCTGGGGGTCTTTGATCTCGCAGGATCCGACGGGGAGTGGTACTACCATTCACCACAGGGTTGTTTTCCAGTATGCATTTGCAAATGTAGAACCGTAGGGGGAACATGTTGTCTTGTCAGTCGAAGTCGAAGCTTATCATAACTGGACATCACAGATACATGACTTCCTTAAACTTGGTGTAATCCCTCAGGGATTTTCATGTGCCATAAAATGCACATTTAAATAGAAAGTGACAAAGTATGTCTTGTTAGCAGACATCCTGTATCGTAGAAGCTACGATGGAGTTCTCCTTCATTGTCTTGAGCCCCAAGAGTCATCTTGGGCAATTTTGCAAGCTCATGATGGTACATGCGGTGGCCATTTCAGTGGCATGGCTATCATCAAGTGCATCCTTCGTATGGGTTATTATTGGCCCACTATGGAGAAGGATTGCAATGTGTATGTCAAGAAATGCATTAAATGTCAGCATCATGCTAATCTTACGCACCTGCCATCACAGGCCTTACAACCCATTCAAGCGGCTTGGCCATTTTCTCAGTGGGGACTGGATCTCATAGGCAAGATCTCTCCTCCATCATTGGGTCGACATACTTTTATTATTATGGCTACTGAGTATTTCACTAAGTGGGTGGAAGCCATTCCCTTAACAATGACAACTGGAGTGTGTATTGCTGAGTTTATACTCACCAATATCATTAGTCATTTTGGGATACCATCCAAGATAATTTTGGATAATGGAACGTCATTTAAGAACAAAACTGTGAGAGCTTTGACGTCTAAGTATAGAATCAAACATAGTTTTGTGACTCCATATTATCCATAAGCAAATGGGCAGGCTGAAGCTTCAAATAAGATAGTGGTCTCCATCTTGAAAAATATGGTACAAGAGCACCACAAAGATTGGCACATCCAGCTGCCCCTTGCATTATGGGCTTATAGGACTAGTATTCGGACACCCATTGGGGCAACTCCATTTTCACTAGTATATGGCACTGAGGCCATTATGCCCTTAGAGTTGGAAATTCCAATGTTGCACGTCGCATTGAAAGAGTTCATTGATGATGACACCACGTGACAAGCTCACCTAGATCAACTGACGCTACTTGATGAACATCACGTGAATGCCCTTGAGCACCTCCATGTTTATCAAGAGCGCTTAAAATGAGCTTACAATAGCAAAGTCCATCTGAGAGACTTTGAGGTTGGTGATCTTGTGCTGAAAGAGAACCAACAGAACTCAAATTTACCGCCAAAAATATGAGACAAATTCATAGCTAACTGGTTAGGTCCTTATATGATCTCAAAGAATATTGGACCTGGGACATATCACTTGACATCGCTTGGAGGAGTTGAAGAGCTTGAACCTCTCAATATCCTTCATATTAAAGTATTCTATGCCTAAAACCTAAAAAGGCTCCAAAGGCATCTGTAAGCCCTTTGGTCAATTCAAAAAGGCTCCAAGGGTCTCTCAAAACCACTTGGTCAATCCCAAAAGGCTCCAAGGGTCTCTCAAAACCACTTGGTCAATCCCAAAAGGCTCCAAGGGTCTCTCAAAACCGCTTGGTCAATCCCAAAAGGCTCCAAGGGTTTCTCAAAATCACTTGGTCAATCCCAAAAGGTTCCAATGGGTTTCAAAATCCCTTGGTCAAAATGTTAAAATCCATAAAAAATTTGGAAAAATATCAAAAATAAAAAACATTTGCATTTCATGTTGCAACCAGTGCATTTCATTTGCATCATTGCATTGCATTTTGCATCATGCATCTCATTTTCCACATGCATTTCATATTTGCATTGCATTAGGCATATTCATCCATCACACTTGCATTGGAATAAATTATGTTTACAATCTTACAAACGACACCATGTTTGTATTTCAATCATGCATCTATGCACTATATTCTTCATCCATTTATCACCCTTGTGAGTAATTGTATTTTTCAACACAACCCCAATTGTTGCTATGAAGAATATACTAGGGTTTTCTAGTCATTCAACCATACCTAGAGGTCTTCTCAAGAGTTGATAGAAAGCTTGCTTTGCTTTTGTGGTTGAGGTCTAGTTAGTATAGCCCTTAGCATATCAGAATCCTATCACTAATCAACAAATTAAACAATCCTAATAAGGACTAGGGGAAGATGAAAGCCACGAAGCAGGACCAGGTATCCTGAGGTGAAAATATTTATTCTTGCTTATCCCTCTATGCGGACGGTATGGGACATGTTGGCAATTGGCAAAAGGATAGGTTTACTCCCTACCCATATAAATCCCTTGCTTACAAATGAAGGAGCAATATCCCAGAGTGATATCCCAGATCAATATCAAATATTGATATCCCCTATCGATATCCTAGATCGATATCCCAAATTGATATCTCAAAGTCAAAATCCCCAGTATTCAAATCAAAGTTCAAATCAAGATCAAATGAAGATCAAAATCAAGTTCAGATTCAAATCAGTATCAAATCCCTTGCTCAAAAAGAAAGTACAAAATAAACAGTGATTCTTATCACTAAAGTACAAAATAAATAGTGATTTTTATCACTATATATGAGCAAGTATCCCAAAAAATTGAAGAAAAGAAGGGGGTGAACTTGAATCCCTGGAATTGTCAACACTACTGTACCTTACGCATGATGATATATCTGATGCATTAGCATTTTTCTTGTGTGTAGACCAATGTTTGAATGTGGAAGAGCTAGCTTCAGGTGTCCTGTATCGCCTAGTGGTCTAGTCCAACTGAAATCTAAACCTAGGATTGGGTAGACATTTGTGGACCCCCGATCTTAGCAATGGGCTGAAAGAATCCCGCCTGACATCGGGGTATGCTTATGCCTTATCAAATATACTCACTTGCACACATAGGGGTAATGAACAGTTAGGGCCTATCCTAGCGAAAGCCTTATGTTTCAGAAGTCTAGTATGGTTAGTATACAACTTTTGATAAGTCAACTAGGGTGTTTGAGTCTCATGGAAAACCTCAAAAATTCCCAAATAGCAACAACCAATTTTCAATGCAATCATCAAAACATCAATTTCTTTTATGAGAGTTTGTTTATTAGAATTATTTGTAATATATGTTAGATACCGGATGGATGTCAGAAATGATATTTAGATGGCCACTGACTATGTTATCTATATTCTTTTAATTTACAAAAGCTTATGAACAGAAAACAATACATCATTGCATCTCACATATGGGTGTACTATCTTTCACAAAAAGATAAAGCAACTACAATCCATGATTGTTATACATTCTATGGTGTCATCCATTAGATTGATTAGAACTCATATTGCATACATTATGTTTTAAGTGATTAAAGCATACATGTTCATTTACATAGCATTCATCAAAGAAAAATATGCAATACATACATGGCATAGATTATGTCATAGCAATATAAATTAAATGCATACAAGTAAAGCAAAGTATACATGCATTTAACATAAACATCGCATCCATATGCATCCATCATAAGTAGTCCATCTACACATATAACTCATAGCATCTAATCATCTATCGCATATCTAGCTAGTGCATGTCATCCATACATCATATCATATAGCATCTAATCAATATAAGCATTGCATCCATATGCATAACATAAAACATAAAATACCAAAATAAAACAAAATATATATATAATATATATATATCATATCATATATATATATATATATATATATATATATATATATATATATATATAAATATATATATATATTTGCAAGCATCAACTGGGGCATTATGAGTATCATACTTTCCAAAAGGCTCCAAAGACACCTTAGTTCTTTGGTCAACCCCATAAATGCACACATTGGCTCATCATAAGAAGCCTCAAAATGGATAGATATGCACATCTACCGGTCCAAAATCATCAAAATTTCAAAAAATTTAAAAACATTCAAATAATTTCAAAAATACACAAAAAAATCAAATAAATCAAGAGCCAAATGTGCCTCGTATTCAGTCATTTACCCTATACACTTGGCGGTTGTAGCGACTTACGATCCATGCAATCCGACAAGATGAGTAAATTACCATAAGGACATTTGGGGTAAATTAGTCATCATTGAATTGTATGCTTCATTTCAATCCCTAAGAAGGCCCAGACGGTCGGACTGCTCCAAGGAAACGAGATATTCATCACAATTCTCCTATGATATTTTCAGTAGATCATCGACAATATGATTCAACACATGCCTAATTAGAATTATCTTCATTTTGATTCCCTAAGAAGGCCTTCGTGGCTGGACCGCTCCATGGGATAGAAATAGGCAATTACTATTAATAGTTGCAATCATAGCTGATTAGGCCTTGCCAAGTATTAAAATGCTAAATATTACTTTGTTCAAGATCATTCATAGTGGTCAAGCGACCTCGTCACTTCATTTAATTGTCATTACCCTCATCGACTCGTCACTTGAGGGGGTAGTCATAATATCAAATCATAATCAAAGTCAACAAAAGATCCCTTGATCTTGTCAAAATTGTGTTCGTCTTATGAATCATTACCAAAGACTATCATAAGCTTACCCTTCTACTGGGGAAAAAATCATATATGACAGTTTGTTTGTAGCTCTCATCCTTTTGGTTATATAGGCCTAACTCCTATTGTAGCACCAAAGCTACCCGAATGTTTGATGACGAGTGCAAAATTTTTCAAATTTAAGCCTTCTAGTTGGAAGCAATGATTCTAGGATGCACGTCCTCTTTCCAAGACCTGGGACATCTAATGTTGATCAGACTAATGATCATCATCCAACCTATGTCATCATTTTAGGAGGTCTATTTTTTCTCAGCATTGTTCGATCTCACAACACATCTCAAAAAGGGCATTTGTAGACACCTAAAATATGTCATGCCAAGGCGACTACTCATATGGGACATGCTAGAAGACCATATGGAAGACCTTGGATAGATTCCAAGGTATAGTAGTTCTTTTTACCACTCAATTTGGGCACCTTTGCCTAGTCATTGCTAGTCGCTGCTGGCACCCGCGGTTAGCAGTGCTCACTACGTCTGTTATCCGTGGTCAGCACCCAGAGTCAGTTGGCCTTAATCCGACCTAAAATTGGTTGCAACGACCAATTGGTTATGGATTGGAGCAATTTGAGTGAGGAAGGTTCTGGATCCTTACATCCAACAAGCTCAACCACCCAGTCTTGATCTAAGCTTCTTCAGGAAGCTACCCCTAGCCCTTAGAAATTGCTATATAATCCCCCCTTCGAATTGGAGAAAACATAGAGAAGCATAATCAATTGAGTAGCGGAGCTCTATCAAATTGCATACTCATTTACATGCATTGATAGGAATACCTTTGCTACCCAATTGGATATCACATTGCCATGGAGGTCCTAGGAGGATAGGAGAGCCAAAAAATGCTAATCCATGTAATCTGTGCACTTACTAAACAATTCAACCACCAAATCTATCATAGGACACAAAGGTGACCCTTGACCATCATTTTGGCAAGGAGGATCAGATAAATTAGCCCTAATTTAGAGGATAAACTTACTTCAGGCTCAGTCGCGACTGTCAGTCGTGGTGAATAGTGCCCACCACTTGAAGGACCCGCGATCAAAGGGTAATCACTGATTTCCTTGTTCTCTATTTTGCAATTTTTTTAATTAGGTTATATTAATCATTTTGTAAGGTTAATTCAGTATTCTAGAGATATTTGATCGAAATATTAGGAGTTAATTGCAATTTTCCTTCATTATTGTAGTGTAGGGATAATGAATATTTTTCATGCTTTCATGTCTTTAATTGGCTAATTAGGAGCTTAGATAGATTTATCTTAGTTTCTTTCATGTTTCTAATGGTAGATTATCATGTTTTAGATCAATTTACATGCACTAAATCACTTTCTTGATTTCTTGATTATCATGTTATCTTTTGTGCAAATATCCTTTTAAAGCCTCATCAAGAGAGGCCTCCTTTGCTTTTAACGTTTCTTGTTGTTTATTGCACGCAGGACTAACAGGGTTTTGGGATGCAAGGCAACAAATGCCTCTAATCATGGAGAAGAGGGTCATCGACACCCTAGAGCAGTTTGTGTCACCCTGGAAGGCATTTTGATTGCATCTACCCTTGAGAGGGATTTGAAACTCTATTGTAATTGATGTATCAAATGGGTATCCCTAAGAGGGACGAATCTGTAACTTGGCTTCATTAAAATTAATAAAGGGATTCTTTATATTTTTTTCATTTCTTGTTGTCAACTTATGTTTTCCCATTTATGCTTATTTCGTGAATTGCAATAGATAGATTAGATAGCAAGAGCCTTTTTGGTGATTACAGATCTAAAAGAAAGTGCAAGGTAATATTAAGTTATTGCAGAAGAGCAACGAGTTCGTTCAGAGTGCAACAATGCTTTAAACCTTTACCATGAATATGTGGAATATTATTTCCAAAAAATTGTTGAAGTAAAGGAACACCAAGAAAAATAAGAGAAAAGGGCTATTGCGAACCAATAGGAAGTGCGAGCGCAAGCTACGAACAAGGGAGCAAGCACAAGCCAAGAGGGAACATGAGAAAGGAGTGCAATCCAAGAGCAATCCCCATTAGATAGTATGGAAGGAAATTCATATTTGAAAGCCCTAATGGGATGTTAGGATACCCTAATTGAAATTATGGAGGCCCAAGTTGGAGATAAGTAGAAAAGCGAATACATGGCAAGTTAATTCTAGATAGCAGATGTTATACCAGAAGTGAGTATCAAGGATGATATAATTGAGCATGATATAATGGTTATTAAAAGTAGAGGGTTAATATGTATGTTCCATATATCATGGCCAGGGTTTTTGGAGATCCAAAATTGGATCAAGTGGAAGTGGGGATTAAATTCAAATTACTCAATGACTTTTCTTCCTAAAGATTTTTTTCTTATCATCTTTTCCATTTCAAAAATTAGGGATAAAATAATGGTCAATGGCCCATGGTTTAGGGGAAGAGATGTACTTTATTTGAGACCATGAAATAATTTTTTTTTGTTGAGATTGAAATTATTAAGAAGCTTCCAATATGGGTTAGGCTTTTTGGACTTCCATATCAGCTTATAAATAAGTATGTTCTGAATAATATTGTAAATACCTTAGGGGAATTAATCAAGGAAGGAGTAACGACTAAGGTGTCATGACCCACCTTGGTAGGACTCTTTGCATGATGGACTATGTATTGATAAATGATGATCTGATGCTTAGTTTTGATGCATTTGGATGATTATGCAATATTGATGTTGATTTATTATTTTAAGGAATATGGTACTATTGATATATTCCTTGATTGCAGGATCAGGTAAACTTGTGGGTGGAAGAGGTAGATCAACCACCGAGAAAAGGGTACTTGAAAATGAAAATAATGATTATGGTGGCTCAGGGTAACACGAACAATTACCATCATGTAGATGCACACATTCTTGCTTTTGTGGTGATCATCAACAATCCAACCCTCTATAGCTAGAAGTTGGTAACCTAGAATTTACTGTAAGTCTTCATCTAGTACAGGCGATTAGACTTGCGATGAATCACCTACCTTGTTTGATGCATTTGATTGCTCTATTTTATTTACATATGTATGTATGCATAAATGGATTTGGCAAGGAATCCCCTTTGGAAATGATTAATAGACATAGAGGTTCTATTAATTCTTGATCCGCTTAATACCATGCTAATTGTTAATATTAGTAAATGTATTTTATTTGAATTAGTCAAGTAAAGAAATGATTAATATTGTTTATTGTTTGTTTTGCTTTTGTGAAAATATATTGGGCAATATATTTTGTAAAGAAAAGGTAATTTAATTAATATTGGTCTAATTGCATGTTACCTTAATGATTTGGTAAATTTTGAAATGCAATTTAATTAATTTTATCTTTTCTAGTAAAGCAAATTAAATGGATATAATAAAATGAGATATTTTAGAAAGAATCTGTGAAGACAAAAACGCAACACCAAATAACAAGATATAAATTAAACTCAAAAATATAATATTACACAATGAATGATTTTATATTAATGGAGGGAGCCTCAAAACTCCACTGTTACAATAAGACTCTTTTGATCCTTTGATACAAATATACACAATGCTAGGGTTCTCCGAAACCCTAGCTACAATACTAGTGGTGTATCAAAATGCGTCTATGCTCTCAACAGAAGTGAGTGGAATTCTGATTATCCAATGTCGGGCTACTCCAGCTTAAATAGTTATCCAATGCTAGTGTAATGCTATCCAATCTACACAAAAAAATTAGCAAATGAGTTGATAATAATAATGAGGGCTCCACAGTGTTAGATCCTAAAAAATCAAGACTAAAAATCCTAGCTATGCAATAACAAAATGTGAGCAGATTCTAACAAGACAATAGAATTTAACAAAATAACTTTGATTTACCTTGCTTATCTGCCATTTTTTGATCTGATGTAACTATTGCAGGAAATTGGTGCGACGATATCCTAGCATCACCTAATGGCTAGTAGGGCTGCAGAGCTCTGGTCTAGGATGCCTATGGGTGCTCGACATCAGTAGACGATGCTCATGGATGCTCAAGAATGGCAAAAAGTACCTAGAGGTTCTTGGCAATGGAGGGGAAGCACCCGAAGGCGTTTGACGATTGAGGGGAAATCTGTAGAAGTAGATATGGCTGAGCAAAATAGGTAGTGAAGGATGCGAAGGCTATGACAGGTGAGGATGAATTGCAAAGATGCGAATTAATCAAGACACGAATGGCTTAAGATTGCTTAAGGCCAAGGACTTAGAAAAACACTTAGGGGTTGAGCCATCAAAATGGCTCCTATTTATAATCTTCCCTCAGGTATGTTAGGGTTTCAATGACACTAATCGTGTGGTCAAGATTAAAACATAACGGAGGGTGGAGATTAAGGTTGGGCAAGCGACATGGATCAAGGCGGATGGATGGCTAGGATTAGAACAAGATGGATGGCTGGGATTTATTTACACATATATACATATTTATTAAATATATATAAAAATATAATATAAAATATTAATATTTAAATATATATTAAACACTTATATGTGTGTGTGTGTGTGTGTGTGTGTGTGTAAATAATGGGTGGAAATGGCGAGAAAACCCGGATGGACAACAAGTGGCTAGATTTTGATGTCTACATAATCATTTTATATTAAAATATTTTGCCCTTGTTGCCTTGCGTAGGTGGATTTTAATTTGGGTAGATGGGATTCTATTTTTATATTAGAAAAAATGAATGTCTTCTTGGATGACAAAATAGAAAGGATATTATAAGTTTATTGCCAAGATATTTAAAAAAAAAATGACCAAGAATTGGAGGAGAATCTTGGAGGATTGGAATGAGGTCTTTGAAGAAGAATCCATTGTAGGGAGACTCAGGTTAGGGTTGTTTTCTTAATTTAGTTCTTAATGTTTCAGTATTATGAATCATTTTGATGAAATATTGTTTGTTGTAATCGACCTGTGATGGCCTGTATCTTAGCAAATTAAACTTTATAACTTATAGACCCTTTTGTCATTGTTTTGATAAAGTGCTCCTTGCTATAATCGACCTATAATTAGGCATGTGTGTTAGCAAGCTAGTTTTAGCTTTATAAGATCTTTGAAATCAAGTTAATAAAATGCTCTTTATTGTTTTATGGTTTGGTTTTAAGAGACATATATCGTTGGGAGTAGCTTGGTGTTTGGCTAGTGTTTGCCTTGGTCACCCAAACCCTCCTCATGGTGGCCCTATTTAAATCAAGAAACCCCTACAATTCTACCCTGTGTTTGGCCACTGGTGTTTTTATTTTGTTGTGTGCATTTTTTTTTTCACCACTAAAAGATTATCCCTAAGGTTAAACTTAGAGTAAGTGTTTAATTTTTAGCCTCATCATCGAGGAGTAATGTCACTGTGCGGCCTCTCCATGCTCGGGATATTGCAAACAAGGGAGGACCACACATGCCATCCCATATTTTTATCCCACATAAGATGTGTGATGGACCACATGCACCTTAAAGGGGGTTTGGCTTCCCTTTAAGGTTGACCATAGGATGTGATCAGGGGATGCTCCACTCGGTGCCACCAACGTTGGTTGGTGGTATATACGCTTGACACGTGGTTTGATCTTGTCTGTTGACCACCATTTGACTACTTTATGACTTGGCTTGTTGACTTACCTATGTCCTATCATATGGAACATTGTGGTTGTTTATCTTTTCTAGGGTTCCTTCTAGAGGCTTCATCAGTATTGACTTTTCCAAAATCCTTAGGAGGAGGTTTCCAATTCCTTGTTCTATCCATATTGCAATTACTCACATTCCCTTTAAGTTGGTTTCTCTTAGAAGAGTTAATCTTCAATATTTGCATCACTTGATCCCATATTTGGTGGGAGTTTTGGGGGTGATTAAGGAGCTGATAGACTGAATCAACCAAGTTGGCAATGGTATTTTTCCATATATAGTGAATATCCTTCCTTTCTTGATTAAACATTCGATTTTTCCTTTCATTCCAGATATTCCAAAGAAGAATGGTAGAACCCATCCAAACTAACTGCCTCATAAAATGATCAACACCCTCTTGATTAGACCAATCCCTCCAAAGTTGTTCAAAAGTAAAAAAATTGGACCACTATAAGCCAAGTAAAGTGGCCATTCTCCTCCAAAGCTTAGAGGCTAAAGTACACTCAATAAAAATATGATTGAGAGTTTCCACATTCTCTCCACACATTTCACATATAAAAGGGCCATGAAAACCATGCTTTATAAGATGCTCCCCAGTAAGCACCCTGCGATGCCATAAAAGCTAAGTAAAGAACCTCACCTTAGGCCAGAGCTTTTGAACCCACAACTGAGAAAATATGTCAGATGATTGGTTAGGATTATTATGGCATAAGATCAAATAACCTTGAGCAACCGAATACTCACCCTTAGTAGTGTTGTTCCATCCAAAACAATCTTTATCATAGGACCAAGAGAGAGATCTCATATGAAGAATGCACTGGATATCTTGTCTTTGCCTTTCTGGGATTTGAATAGGCCAGTCCTCAATAGGGACCTAATATCTACCAACCTTTGAATTACCAGTATGGTACTGACAGTAATTAGCCACCTTTATCTAGTTGGCTCGATGAAGCTCCTCCATCCAAGGCCTCTAATAGGGAAATTGAGTTATTAAAGGCTTGTGACCATCCCAAGAAATTGTCCCCAAAATTTATGTTGACCATTATGAATGATTCAAAATATTTTTTTCTTTATCAAATCCTCACCTGATCTATGTTGCTCCAATTGATGTGAAAATTGGTGGAGAAGTTCTAGGGTTTGTCAGGCATCTACCCTCAAAATTTTAAAATATAGGTCTTGCTGACATGGAAAAATTATGCTATTATTAAAATGGGGAAGCTTCATTCCAGTTTTTTGATAGTCTTCACATAACATCAATAAATATTATTGAAGTGATGGCAATTTTAAAAACTACTTGGAAAGTCAAGAAATATAATTCATCTAATATCATTGTGAGATTAGATTCATATATTTTTATGGGTATTTTAAATTCCATTTATTTTTTGGAAGATAACTATTGACTATTAAATGAGTCTTATAACATTTGACTAGTGACTTAGAGTGATCGTAACTTCAAATGAAATCTCATTTTTTAAGAAGGTAGTAAGATTACCAATTATTTTGCTAAGAGTGCTACCAATTAGGATACAACCCACTTAGGAAGTGGAATTGAAGAAAATGTACTTTAATTTAAACAAGCAAGATGCAATGTTGTCCTTAACAAGAATGCAAAAAGTGATTAGGACAAGGCATTGGTCGAAGGACCAAAGGAGCACATCATTGGTAAAGGATTGTGAATAAGTTTAAAAATCTAAATATACTTTTTAACATAAAATTCAAATTGGAGCATGACATGAGGGATAAATTCTAGAAGTTATTTGTTGCACTAATACTGTTTAAGTTGATAATTGCCAAGTATGACTAGATGCATTGCCATAATAAGATCAAATGGGATTTAATTATGTCCATTTAGTATAACATGGTCATGGTAAAATATGGTCACACATTGTAGGGAATTTTCTCATGTGGAATATATTTAAGATTAGAATGAATTCACGTCATGCATTAGGAAGTGCTCCTAGAGAAAAATTGAACGCATACTAGAAAAAATTATTTTTATATGAGCAAAGCTTGGCATAGGTGTAATCATGACAAAATATGGAAAGATGAGATGAAATGCATAGTGTGTAAGACAACCACAAATTGAGGAGAATTGTTATGAGGTTCATATATAATCTAAATAAAAATTAACAAAAACGACATGTTTTTATTTCTTTAACTATCAAGTCTAATTTGAATTCATAATAATTTGACAATCAATTTGGTATATGGCAAAGTTTTATTCCAATGTTAAAAAAAGAAAAAGATGTGTACATTTCATGATATCATCCAATGGAGAAAATATATGGAAAATATCAAGCTTATTATAATAATTATGAGCAAATGTTTTACATTTACATATCTTTCAAGTTTCTTTCAAGACTTAGTGGATACTCTTGGTACGTATAGGACTTGAATTTGACTTACCTAATTCTATGCCTCACTCTCATCGTGATATTAAAGTTAGTATATTGTATCATTATTTTACCTCTCTTTTGTGGTATGATGGGAGAAGATATCAAAATCAAGTTTTGAGGGAGGTGGATTTAAGTGAGATTGAGTAAGATGCACTCTATTTTGAATGGAGAGACCAAAACTAGAACAAATATTATTTTTAAAACTTGCATTCTTAAGTGCCACTTATGGCTCCTTGTGAGAGTACATGCTTAAGATACTACAAGTAGAACAATAAAATGTGTTTAACATCAACCACATGTTCCTACAAATATTCATCCAATGAAACCAAGTTTTAGGAATGACTTGATAAAAAATTGAAACCTTTGTAAAAGAGTTGGATTATCTTTCATATTGTATTAAAAGGTCATGCAGATATGCAGATCTAAGGTGATGTATTACAATTAAAATGAGAAAAATGTAGAACATTAATAGGTACACTCTTCAAACAAGTTGACATTAAATGCACAAAACAAACACATGTCGTTGTAAGGTCGTCAAGGACCTCAATCTAGGGGAACACATTGGATTTATGGTTAGAACCAAAATTTTATATATGAGCCCCATGGACAAAAAACATGCACCATGCAACTAAACAAGAAGATGAAAGTGTCCAAGACAGAAAAATATTTAAGTGAAGGTGTCTGGGAAAAAACACAAATAACCCACTAGTTGAGATTGCTCATATACCTTTTATTAAAGAGAACCACGATAATGTAGATGTCTTGGAGTTGTTCTATTACAACACTATCAAGCATCTAGTAAATGAGTATAAATTGTAAAAAAAAAGTGAATCATGTTATATGGATGAGATGAAATACTTCAAAAATGAAACAACATTCTTCAAGTTGGGAATGTTGAAGCCCTTGCAAGCGATGAAAGAGAACAAGAATAAATCAAATACAATTAAACTATACAACAAAGCTATCTGTAGATGTCTTGGAGTGGTTTTATTATAATACTGATAAGCATATAGTAAATGAGTATAAATTGAAGGTGAATCAATTTATACGGATGATATGAAATACTTTCAAAAGTGAGACAACTATCTTCAAGTTGGGAATGCTGAAGCTCTTTTCAAGGATGAAAGAAAATAATAATAAATCAAACACAATTAAACTATACAACAAAGCTATTTGTCAGCTCATTCACTATTATTTTGTCCATGCTTAACTCTTGAGTACTCTCTATGTTATCTTATTTTGTCTGTATCAAAATATTGTTATTTTATGTAACTATAATCCTATTCTTTTCTTTGTCTTTGACTACTTTGTTAAATTCTAATATTTAAAGAAAGTTATTTATATAAAAACTTAATTTTATGTTTTAAACAATCATATTATTTCTAGGATTAATTTGTTTGTTGCTTCTATATTAAACTTCACAAGTCTATCCCCAAAAATAATTATGGTAGAGAACAATAATAAACCGAATACAACTAAACTATACAACAAAGTTATCCCTCAGCCCACTAGCTATTATGTTGTTCATGTTTGTCTCTTGAGTACTATTCTTTGTGTTATCTTATGCTGTATGCATCAAAATATTGCTATTTTATATAAACAATAATTTTCCCCTTTGTCTTTGATTACTTTGTTAAATTCTAATATAAAAAAAAATAGATAAGGATTTAATTTTATATATTTTAAACAATCATATTATTTCTAGGCTTAATTTATCTGTTGCTTGTTGCTTCTAGATTAAACTTCACAAGTCTATGGTATAACATGGAAATATGAACTTCTCCTAAAGACTAATTATCCTTTTAGAGCAAAATTTCTGTAATGTAGTTTTTTTTTCCTTTAAAAAAGTCTAATTTTATACTTAACAAATATGAAACTACATCCTTCATATGACTTTATCTCATTTCTTCAAAGCTTCAATAATTACTTATACATCATAGCTAGCTATCTATATCAGGCTAAGTTCTATCCTTAGACACCTTTTCAAATTATAAACCAGTATCCCTTAAATCACTGTTTTTTGAGGTTTTCAAAAAAAAAAAAAAATGCTTTAACTAGAGTGGATCAATCCTCACGATAGATATAGGAACCAATTGCAATGCATTATCCCTTGAATCACTGTTTTTTAAGGTTTTCAAAAAAAAAAAAAATACTTTAACTAGAGTGGATCAATCCTCAAAATAAAAATATGAACCAATTGCAATGCATTGTCCTAGCTGATAAAGTAATTTTACTTAAAATTCATACTATCATATATCTCAGAGGTCAGTTCTTACTTGATAAAATATAGTAAAATGTTTCTAATCTTTACCTTCAATTAATAAAATTATTATTATTATTATTTTGGTAGAATTATGTTACTAGAATAAACAATTTTAGTTTAATTTATCATTAAATTGGTAGCTGATCTATAATGAAGACGCTTTGATATCCACACAATACATTTAAATAAACTTATAAAGGTCTATAAAGGTCAAACATGGTGTACTACGATCTATAATTCTAATCATAAAAGTTTAATTAAGCTAGCAAATATATATATAAATATTCATTTATATATATATTAACTAATTCAACTGTTTAACTTCGTTAAAATTTATTAACAAATAGAGCCCAACTCTTGCAAAATGAGCAGCTTTCTACAGAGTCCCCGACAAATTGTTAGAGACTGTCTTTCAGTATGTGTGTCTGTAGAACACAGTGTTGACAACAGTGAAGCTCTTTTCAAATAGCTGGGGACAAAATTAACGTAATAATCACAAACCCCAGCTCTGCCAAATAATCTACAATGTAACAAACGATGCTAAAAATATTTCCACAATATTTCCTGCCGAGAACGCTCCACTAATATTCTACTGTACCCGGATTCATATCAGCTGAGGCTGCTACCTCCCATTAAGTTTTTTTGTGTTCCCAAAAATTCACATTCAAGTTCTAAAAGCCCTATAAACTTGATAATACAGAACCGTTTTAGGCAAAACGCTACTGAATCTGGGGTTTTTTCTAGCCTACTGAAAAAGCTTACGGTTTCGACTTATAGCAAAGGCAAACTATAACTGATATTCACAAAGCGCTGGATATTTTACAAGCCAGACGTGTAATGGTATGCAGTCTATTGTTACATTCATGGTTTCTTTAGGAGTTGCTACCA
The DNA here is from genome assembly GCA_028583015.1 of Wollemia nobilis. NCBI lineage: Eukaryota > Viridiplantae > Streptophyta > Pinopsida > Araucariales > Araucariaceae > Wollemia > Wollemia nobilis. Next base: position 7,979,068 of record JAQPPZ010001361.1, read on the forward strand.
CTTTTTTCTACTAAAACGAATTATGATACTTGTCAATTTACATACAAAATTACTGGTTTTACTGTTCTACAGAAAGCGGGGGAGTCTTTTTATCAGAACCAAAATAGAGTATTCATACATACATACATACCTGCTGCTACATAAGGAAAGTATGATTGTCCTGATTGATTGCCATCTTATTATTCATGAGAAAAGAAAGCAAAACATAAGACGAAGAAGAAGAAGAATTTATTTGTTTTTCAGGACAAAAATCCTAAGATTTAATATTGAAAGCTTTCAGGAGCGCCGGTGTGGGTGTGGGCATTTCTGCTTCGAGCGGTGCTGCAGCCCCAGCGGCGTTAGCCTGCGGTGGTTTCCGTCTCCGCCTGTTGTGATCTGCCAACCGCTTCCTGCAACTTCGCTTCGTCTCATCGAATTCCAAAAGCCCATGAAATCTGCACAAAAAAGCGTCACTTACATTATTCATGTCACTTACATTATCGATAATGTGATTCGATACGAAATTAATCCCATAATAGATATGTATAAGAAGTATTAAGAGAAAAAAAAAAAAAGAAGGTAATCAAATCATTCACAACCCAGACAAGGCTAAGGCTAAGGTTAAGGCCATGAATATATGTACACCTGCTACACTGTTGACAGAAGCGTTGTTGGACGCCGCTGGTGAGGACGCTGGTGGCTTTGGAATGGAATTCACACACTTTGTGGCGGCGATGGTAGTGTTTGGCGTTGCTCAAGTCGGCCTTGCACCCTTCCGCCTGGCAGCGCGGCGGAGTTTTTGAAGCTGCACCCATTGCCCGGGGGGGGCGCTTGTACAGCCCGCTCACGGTGGCGGCGGCGGCGTCTGCCTCAGAAAAATAAGTTCTGTGTCCCAGATTCAGCCCTATTCTCGCCGCCTGTAGTTCATCCGCGCAACGCTCCTCCCGTTTCACAGGAAAAACGGTGCCCTCTTTATGGCCGTGCTGCTCTCGCATCCCCACCCATGGAGATCCGGAGTCGTAACCGCCGACGCCGAAGCCCAACCCGGGCATGTCCGTGTACAGTAAACCCCCATGAAACCCAGAAGACGATGGAAATCCGCCGAAGCTTCGAATCCCCATCCCCCCCAGCATACCCAATGTCTTTTCCTGGTGGCTTGACAATCCCATCAAACTCTCATTGTATTTACGAAAGCTCGCGGCTTGAGACCCTTCTTCCGCTTCCGCTTCTGCTTCACACTGCTGCTTCTCATGGTGAGGAAACATAAAAGGATTGTTCACAGCTTCCCAACCCCAATCCAGGCGTCGGGAAAATTCTGGTGCACTCCTCAATCCCAAAGACATGGAAATCCCAGCAGAGGAATTATTATCCCAGCTAATATTTTCTCCTCGCTCCCCAGACCAGCAGGTCCCTGTGGTATTCATCACCACGAGTATAAAAAAAAAATGGGTGCTGCCGCAGCTATACGACTTCGAGATGACTGAGTGACCCTACGAATGATAGGGATGCCCTTGAGAAACACTGGCCCTCCTCTCCCTTACATCCATTATGGCAGAGAGCATGCCTCAGCTGACCGCAAGTTTGCGAATCAAAGCGCAATGAATAAAATCGACACAGAACCCAGATTTCCCAGTACCTACTCTACTCTCATTAGGCCCCTACAGTCATCTCATAACCCCCTTTTACATTCTTTCAGCAGTCATCTCATAACCCCCTTTTACACTCTTCCAGCAGTCATCTCAGCTGGATTATTATAACCCTTTAAGTTTTCCTCAGCTTAGATTTCAAATCACCCGCTCAAACACGTGAGGACGTCACTGATGCCCCTTCGATCCTTCGACACGTGTTTGGGCTGTTTCACGTTCTGCGTCCTCCGGACGTCGCGTAAGAACCCTAAAAGCATTGCACAGTGGGAAGCCTGCAACTGTTACCTCCCACCAAACAAGAAACCATAATTTTGATGCCCTTGGCAAAGCAGGGGAATGTTTTTTCATCTCTTTACAGTCACTTCCAAACAATTTTTTTTTTTTTTTTATATAGATGAGGGTGAACATAGTACGTTCTGTGGGGTTGATGGTTACATCAACTACGATTGAAATTGGTATGTTTTTTGGGTTTTTATTAAGAAAATTCAAGTCCAAATTATAAGATGGATGTGAATAGTCTGTTATGTTTCGTTAGAAAAAGAAAGAAAGAAACCCATATATACATAAAATCAGAAACCAGACATTATAAAATATTTATTTAGGTTTTTACTAGTTTTTGGAAATCAAACGAGAGCAACCCAATTGCAAAAATTTAGAAAAAGAAAGAAAGAAACCTGTATATACATAAAATCAGAAACCACAGCCGATATTATAAAATATTTATTTAAGGTTTTTACTAGTTTTTGGAAATCAAACGAGAGCAACCCAATTGCAAAAATCAGCAACGATTCGTGGAACATAGTGTGTTCTGTGGGGTGAGGTGATGGTTATATCAACTGCGTTTTGATATACTTTTGTCGAAATTAGTATGTTTTTAGGTTTTTATTAAGGAGACGCAAATTTAAATTATAAGATGGACGTGAACAATTTGTTATGTGTTGCTGTTTAGAAAAAGAAAGAAAACAGTATATACATAAATTCAGAAACTACAACCAATATTATAAAATATTTATTTAGGATTTTTAAGCTAGTTTTTGGGAATCAAACCAAAGCAAATCAATAACAAATAACAACCACAACCTGGTCGTAGAAGAAATCCAAAACAGAACAACCAATGAAACTAAAACAACTAACAACAAACATTTGACAAACAATGAAACTAGAACAACCAACAACAAACATTTGACAAACAATGAAACGAGAACAACCAACAACATTGATGAACACTATCATTCAATCTATTTTTCTAACTAATATTTTTTTATTAATTTATAATCAATTACTTTATTTAAATACCTACTAGTGTGGAGATTCTTTGAGGTTAAGAGGGTTGATGGTACATATAAAAGAATCATTTTCTTTGTTTTGTCCAAAGTGTTGGAGATGGTGGGAAAAAAAAGGGTAAATAAGATCTGATTTTAATTTGAGATGAGGAGGTTCATAGTACATATAAAAGAATCATTTTCTTTGTTTTTTTTGTAAAGCGTTGGAGATGGTGGGACAAAAAGGATAAATAGGATTTGATTTTTATTTGATGCACACAAAGGGTTAAGGATTGGAATTTTGGTTTCCTGGTGAACCTATTTTTAAAATTTATGATATTAAATATTTTTTTATTTATTTAAAATAAAAATATATATATTTTTTAGTTTTATTTTAATAATAAATATATATAAAATAAAAATATTTTTAGTGAAGGGAAAAAATTAATAAAATTATTAATTATTATTTTTTAATAAGTATTTTTTAAATTAGTATTTAAATGAATGAATTTAATATTAAGATATTATTTATAAGACATGAAATAACAAATATTATATCATTAGACTATCATTTTATTATAAATAAAATGATATCAACATCTAAAAATGATTAAATTAAATATTGTTAATAATTTTTTGTCAAAAGATGCATGAAGTTATATATTAAAATTTAGAAATTATAAAGTTATACAATATTGAAAAAAGGTTCCATAAAATTGGGGTGAACCAAACAAAAAAAAATTATGAAACCAAAAAAATATGGTTCAAGCTAAATTTTAACATAATGTTTTACAAAAACTTGTAGTATAAGGAAGGTGGCTTGTTCTAAAACTCTAGTGAAAGTCTCATTCTTTTGTCTTCAACCATACAAGATTAAGATAAACAATTTTGTTGAAGCTACAATTACAACTATGTATAAAAAAGTCTTAATAAAAAAAAAACGAATATCAATTAAAAAAAATAAAAATAAAAACTAATACTATGAGATTCAAATCAAAGGTGAATATGAGATTATTTTTTACTCTTTGACATAAAGAGGTATAATAATTACATCAATGATTTCATCGTTATTTACACTTTGCAACTCATATAAAAAATCAATTCTGTCTATTTAGTATATAATTATATTGACTAATGTTTTACAAAAGATATTATGGACTTTGCTAAGATGGAGTCCTCCTAGAAAAATAATAGTTAAATTTATAAATATAAAATTGAAGTCCCACTTACATATTTGAATTTTTTATCTAGTCTAGGAAATAATGATGTAGTCAACATCACTAGAAAAAGTGCTATTAATTGCATATTCATATATTTTATGAAAGCTAACATAAATATTATGAAGTAGTTAGTCCACTTATTTTATTCCCTTCTCTTTTGTGTTGAGTGGGAATACAAAAAGTCCATAAAAATAACAAGTAGATTTAATTCAATTCATTGAAAAACCTACATTTTTTTTTTACAAATATGGAAAGAAGAAAGACAACGATAATTGAGGCAACTTTGATGATGTTGACCAAGGTAAAACTAGTATAAAATAACTACATAAACTTGATGAGAAATCCTATATCATCTCTGTCTATAGTGGTTTGAGTGTGGTTGAAAGGATCTTCAATATACTAGAAGGGGACGAAAGTGTTTGAACATACTTTAAGGAAGGACAAATGAGTGATAAAATACAAATGGTAATCAAGGAGAATAATACATATAGAATAAATATTTTATGATTTTAGGGATTATGAAGAAAGATTCAAGTCCAAAATAATAGAAACCACAGCTAAGTAGGCAATGTAAAAAAAAAAAAGATGATAAAAAAATGGTGACAAAATCAAGTATTATGATACTTTTGTTAAAGTCTTGAAATTTTCTAACATTACTGATAGTAGATATGATGTCTATAATGTGATAGTGACCTAAGCCTTGTTAAAAATTTAACATCTTGACAACTTATATCCATAACAAAGAAATAGTATAAAATTTAAGAAAATATAAAACCTTGTGTGAAAAACCAAAAAATGAATGAACACTAGAGATAACACAAGAATAGATTCTCATTGAATTAGCCTTTAAATTACTTGAAATATTTAACATTTGTAAGTTTAATGTTTGATGAATTACATCATGTCTTCTGCAAAACATCATCAACATGAGGTGGTGATTGCAGGGTTTGATGATGATTTTAGATCTCATATGTTGGTTTATTATTTGTCTAACTATCGTTTTAGTAGGAAGGATTAAAATAGAAAAATAATATTACTATTTTTTATATATCATATCTTGTCCTAGTTATATGGTAATAATATGATATTTTATGGTAGGATCTTGTTTTTAATAAAACTATCTCATTCATAGTGAAATATATATGGAGAGTTTTACTTTAGAGATGTGTCCTTTATAAAATTTTCTATGTTTAAATCTACATATAAAAAATATATATCAAGTAAATATAGCTTAAAATATAATGTTCATAATAAATTAACATATCACACTATAGCTATTATTCCTATGAGTTCCTAGCTCCCCAGGGGAGTGGAGAGTAGGGATCTTTGAACCCTGATCTTTGCAGGTTGTTGGATGCTCCCCAGGGAAGCGAGGAGCTCTGAACCTTGATCTTTGCTGGTCATTGATTGCTGGATGCAGATGCTGAGATGTTGTTCTTCTTTTGTGTAGTGGTGCACAATTTGTTGGATAATGGGACATGGTTATGCTTTTTAACTTGGTGGACAAGTGTTGGCCCTAATGCTAAAATATTGCTATTAGAGGGCCTTACCTCTTTCCTCATACCCTATTTTGGGGGTATGTTCTCATTTCTTGGATAGATCTTAGATTTTAGATCTATATTTATTGGAAGTTTGCTTTGTTGGGGCATAGTTTATTCCTAATCCATTTTGGAGAAGCTATGGATGATCTTAAGTATCATCCACTTGTCTATTTTTATTTGTACGACCTTGGTAGGTTTTTTCTCATGATATTTTACCTTTTTGATGGTTTATCAGGTCGTTGCCTTTTCCATAGGGAAAGTTTTTTCCAATTTCAAATCTAAGCAGGAAGTGGTTGTTTCCTATTTGTTCTATTTGTAGTTTTTTTCCCGTTTGGACTAGGAGGGAGTTTCCAAATTTTAAATCTAATGTTCAATGAGAATGTGTCCTATTTGCCCTGAGATGTGGATCTTCTGGTTCTTTCGAATACCTAAGATCCTGACATGTTTTAGGTTTGGGGAGCCTTCCAAAACCCTATGGTCCTCTACTAGAGGCCTGATCCATTTATAGAAGGTTTTGGGAGCCTTGCTTTTTCATTTCACTTTTAGTATTTGAGTGGGAATTTGATTTTTGAATCATTTTAGTGCTCTTGGTTCTATTTGGATGGGAAATGGTTGTTATTTCCATCCTTGTGTTTGTTTAGGCTCAAGGAGCCTATCAAAACCTAGTGGTCCTCTTCTTGAGGCTTGATCCACTTGTACAAGGTTCTAGGAGCCTTTCAAAATCTTATTTGTAATGGTTTGGGGACCCTTCCAAAATCCCCTATGAGGTTCGAGGAGCCTTCCAAAACCCTTTGGTCCTCTACTTGAGGCCTAGTATTTTTTTTTAAGATTTTGGGAGCCTTTCGTGCTCTATTTAAATTTAAAAATTAAAATTTCATCGGATGGCATGGATGGTTATCCCATTTTATGGTGGCTTGGGCAGGAAGTTCCTTTCTAGATCTGATTTTAAATTTTGAAGTTTAGGTGGGAATGTTATCTATTTTGGATCTACGAGATTTGACTATCTTGGATGTTGGATCAATATTTGTTGGATGCTAAATCAATTTCCCCTTAGGGATGTAGTCCCATTTGTGATCTTCTTTGGTGTATTTTGAATATCTTTGTGGTTTTGTAAAGGTTGGGGGACCCTCCCAAAACCCCTATGTAAAAGGTTTGGGGACCCTTCCAAAACCCCTTCTTATACCAAATAAAAAAAATTATTCCTATAAGTTCCAAATAGAATTATAGAAACCATTTAAACTATCTATTTCTTTATTAATGAGGTGGTGGTGAATGGTAACCACTCATATTCTATTTTAAAATTAATTAGATAAAAAATTAGAATAAACATATTGATCAAATGTGATAGTTTACATTTAATTTATCAATCCGAGGGTAATCAAGGCTAGATTTAAAAAGTAGGAATCCAGTTACATTGTATCGTGGGGATAAATACTAAGATTAATTCAGATCTCTTTCAGTTTTAGGTGTTTACAGAAAAGTAATAAATAAAAATTAAATTGTGGAGGAATGAAAATGAAATACAATTTATGATTTATGCAATAAACATGATAATTAGCTACTGATGAAGTGATGAAATGATCTAGTGATGATGATAACTAATAGTAATTGCCTACTGATGAGGATCCTCGTGCAGTTAGTTTTATTTATCTATTCTGACTTTATGTTTTATGAGAATGTAATTTAATTACCTAGGTGTTGTAGTTGAGTTGGAGAGGAGAGGGCAATCCTCCAAGGGAGGTCCCAGGTTCGAATCTCCACCCTACCAAAATGCTTGAATTGGGTACCCAAAATCCAATTGATAATGTTGGTGTGGGCAGGGCTAGGTGCGACCCCCGGGTGACTTTGATGGTATAGAACCCCCTGTTCGTGGTCTCTCAGACCAAGGCGGCCCAGCAAGGGGTTTTTCGCTTAAAAAAAAAAAAAAAGAGAATGTAATTTAATTTATTTTATATTCTAAGGTTAATTAACTATTTCTAACCTATTGTAGGGGTGAGAGATTAGGGACTGGATGTAGGAGTGGGCCCTACCTCCTAGAAAATAGTGTAAGTATTTCTCCCCTAAACTACTTTATCTCAGTGACTAAGATGCATAATTATTACTAACATTATTCTATTCTATGAATGCAAGAAAATTACAGTTACAACTACATAAAAGAAATCAAGCAGTAATTACACATGACATAGTTACCATATGTGAAGAATGAAGAGCTAATTTTATTGCTGGAAATTAAAATGTACATGCTGGCGTATTTCCTCAAAAATTGTACAAATACATTGAACATTCGATATTTCTCCCTTAGATTATTCAGTTGTAAACAATTGGACATTAAACCTTTTCAAAGGTCTCCCTATGTAATATATATTGTGAATTGGATAATTCTAAGTGATATTCTTCCACGTATTTTGCCATGTGGAGTTGTGGACTTTATAATGCGACAACTATGCACTAACGAGAATAATCCAAACTAATACAATTCATAATTTTGCTTGGACTCAGTAAACAACCTAAGTGGTCCAAGTGGCACTTTATGAACTAACATAACAAAGTAATACTAACTTAAACATTTCATAAGATATACACATAACCATATGTCCTTTATTCTCGAAAAGTACCAAACAATATTGCGTATGAATCTAATCATCTTAACAATATTCCAATTATATAACTTTATGAAATAAAGTTATAACAACTTTATTAATCACAATATCCTCGTGAAGAATATGTGATAAGTCAACTAATATAAGCTTACTGTAATCCTTTATTGCCATGTAATATCACCATGTTGTCATTGATATGGCATGCAATATCGGTTATCTTAACTTGGTCAACTCTCTTCGGTAACTGCTGGTGAAAGTTCTCTTCGATAACAATCTTCAGTAGCTACCTTCTGCAACATACTTTGGTAACTATCTTCCATAACATATTTTAGCGACCATATCCTGTAACAATCTTCAGCCACTATTTTGTCACTGCACCTAGATTCTTCTTAATACTTTGTCTTTATGTCCATCTCCTCTCGTCCAAGGTGTACCCTGAAGCTTGTGCTACTGCATCGTGCACCTATGGAGATTCCTTCAATACTTTCCTGCATAATTACTCACAAATCAAATGTAGTTTACATGAAATGCACACATTTGTTAGATTAAGTGCATTCATATTTTTACCTGATAAATCAAAAAAATAAACAGAAACAACTTACTTAAAATATATTATAATCATAAATTAATTATAAAAATTAAACAATTTACTGCGAAAAATATATGCTAAATAATCACTCATCATTTTCCCTTAAACTGAAATATATGCATATCCTCATTAATGGGAAGATATTGAGATAAAAAAATATTATAGATATTACATATATATCAGATGTCATCATCCAGATCTTTGCAAATAAATGAAATATTAAAATCAATCAAGATTAATGTTTTCTTTTAGAAAGTTATTTGCAAGTTCATGAAATAGGAAATCACAATTATTTTTCAAGAATAAGCAAATAGGTTATCATATATTATCTTCAAAAAACAAACATTGGTAGTAACATTGAAAAATGAATATTTTTTAGAGGTAATTTAAACATAAGCCAACATATTACAATATAACACACAGTTCCAATAAGATATCTGCAACTATAAATACATTGTTTCAGATTTTTAAGGATTATTTTCATGACAACATAAATGTTACAGAATCTATCAAACAGATTGGAAAGTACTGCAGTTGAAGAATATCCCAGGAGGGGTTTTTCACTTAAAAAAAAGAAAAAAAGAATGTAATTTAATTTATTTTATATTCTAAGGTTAATTAACTATTTCTAACCTATTGTAGGGGCGAGAGATTAGGGACTGGCTGTAGGAGTGGGCCCTGCCTCCTAGAAGATAGTGTAAGTCTTTCTCCCCTAAACTACTTTATCTCAGTAACTAAGATGCATAACTATTCCTAACATTATTCTATTCTATGAATGCAGGAAAATTACAATTACAACTACATAAAAGAAATTAAGCAGTAAATACAAATGACACAGTTACCATATGCGAAGAATGAAGTGCTACTTTTATTGCTGGAAATTCAAATGTACATGCTGGCGCATTTCCTCAAAAATTGTACAGACACATTGAACATTCGATATTTCTCCCTTAGATTATTCAGCTGTAGACAATTGGACATTAGACCTTTTCAAAGGTCTCCCTATGTAATATATATTGTGACTTGGACAATTCTAAGTAATATTCTTCCACATATTTTTCCATGTGGAGTTGTGGACTTGATAATGCGACAACTATGCACTAACGAGAATAATCTAAACTAATACAATTCCTAATTCTGCTTGGACTCAGTAAACATCCTAAGTGGTCCAAGTGGCACTTTATGAACTAACATAACAACATAATACTAACTTAAACATTTTGCAAGATATACACATAACCATATGTCCTTTATTCTCGGAAAGGACCAAACAATCTTGCGTCTGAATCTAATCATCCTAACAATATTCCAATTATACAATCTTTATGGAATAAAGTTATAACAACTTTATTAATCACAATATCCTCATGAAGAATATGTGACAAGTCAACTAATCTAAGCTGATTGTAATCCTTTATTGCCATGTAAGAGCGCCATGTTGTCACTGATGTGGCATGCAACATCGATCAACTAACTTGGTCAACTCTCTTCGGTAACTGCTGGTAAAAGTTCTCTTCGGTAATAGTCTTTAGTAGCTACCTTCTGCAACATACTTTGGTAACTATCTTCCGTAACATACTTTAGCTACCATATTCTGTAACAATCTTCAGCCACTATTCTATCACCACACCTAGAGTCTTCTTAATCCTTTGTCCTTACGTCCATCTCCTCTCGTCCAAGGTGTACCCTGAAGCTTGTGCTACTGCATCGTGCACCTATGGAGAGTCCTTCAATACTTTCCTGCATAATTACTCACAACTCGGACGTATTTTACATGAAATGCACACATTTGTTAGATTAACTGCATTCATATTTTTAACTGATAAATCACAGAAATAAACAGAAACAACTTACTTAAAATATATTATAATCATAAATTAAATATAAAAATGAAACAATTTACTACAAAAATATATGCCAAATAATCACTCATCATTTTCCCCCAAACTGAAATATATGCATGTCCTCATGCATGGGAAGAAAATGAGACAAACAAAATATTATAGATATTACACATATATCAGATGTCATCATCCAGATCTTTGCAAATAAATGAAATATTAAAATCAATCAAGATTTACGTTTTCTTTCAGAAAGTCATTTGCAAGTTCATGAAATAGGACATCACAATTATTTTTCAAGAATAAGCAAATAGGTTATCAGATATTATCTCCAAAAATCATTGGTAGCAACACTGAGAAACGAATATTTTCAGAGATAATATTAAACATAAGCCAACATATTACAATATAGCACACAGTTCCAATCAGATATCTACAACTAAAATACAATGTTTCAGATTTTTAAGGATTATTTTCATGACAACATAAATGTTACAGAATCTATCAAATAGATTGGAAAGTACTGATATCTACAGTTGAAAGTAGAATATTCCAGGTTGTCACAAATCATTCCTATGACAATACAAATTTCTCAGAAACTATTAAGCGGATCAAAAAATAATGATTTCTGGAATTTCTTGTAACAAAAATAATTTCATCAATAAATGTAGAACATCTGATCATCTACAGAAAAATATATTGTTTACAATTGTTTTTAGAGAACAGTTCCTGCAAGAGCATAATAACATAACAATTCTTAGCAGAAAAATGAGTTCTCCAAATTATTTCACTGCAATAATGTGCTAAAATTGTGATCGTAAAACATCAAACACTGCATATACGAACAAGTTCAAACATAAAATACTATTTACAGTATTATTTTAGAGATATATATATGTTACTAAAATATCTACAGATAGAAAATATTGAATATTTTACAGATAATAATAATATATACATATCAAATATTTAAGTCTAAAAATCATAAAATATTTAAACAATTTTTTTCAGTTCATCCGACTTGTGTCTATCGGGTGGAAATTCTTGATGATGGGGGTCTTGCTGGTGGTAATTTGCGTTCTTGTTTCACCTTTTGTACCTGCTCTTTGGCCTTCTGTTCACCAATCGGTGTCTCAACCATGACTGTTTTGATATGTTCAACCTCGAGGGAATCCTCTCTCTGCACTGCATCTTGCATTTGAGAAGGTGGAGGTTTCTCAACTGATGCAACTATGTTGTCTATTACTGCATTAATCTCTAGAGGTATCCCGACATTTAAGACAAGATTCTCAAGTGCAGTTCCTATCTTGGTGGAAGGATCCGATCTTTTTGATTGATTCTACTATGTTAGACTGATGAATGGTTGGGAACTTTCTTCCTCAAGAAGCTTAGAAAAGTCAAAGGGCTTGTTGGTGTAGGTCGCTTTACTAAAATTAATAGAATTTTTTTTCTTTCTACCGGTGGTGGAGCTTTTGTTAGGGGAAGCATCGATAGGTGGTGGTCGATTGATGGAATCAATAGGTTTCATCACCTTATCCGTTGAGAGCTGCTTAATCATGTCTATCTAGAGAGCAAGGGCTCGTTGGATCAATTTTGAATGCTCTATGAAATCCTCCCTCAATTTATCAATTTTTATTTGTAAAACAATATTTTGTGCTCGAAGGTGAGACAGGGTTTCAACAGCTGGTTCAGGTGTGGGTAAGTTAGATTCATGCCCTGATATATCTCCTTTCTCATGAGTTTTAGGAGTATGTTTTTGACGTCAAGTTTTTTATGTAGGATGGGTTGGTTTAGCAGTTTTGGTGGGTCGATATTTATATTTTGGGGACTCAGGTTCCTCCTCCTGACTATCTGACTCATGATCTTCCTCAGATGGACTATCTTCTTCAAGCTCATTTTTGGTAGACTCAAAGTATTCTAGCAGGTTAGACTCCTCGACTATTCTATTCCAAGCTATTTTTACTTCATGTGCTTTTTTCAAAACTATCAATTTGATAAGGCCATGGTGTGCAAGTAAATGTAATTTAGGTTTTTCTTGAGGGTTTTTAGGTTGAACATGAATAACAGTAGACTTTAGAGACTGAAACAGAAAATACGGTAGGTTGATAACACAATCATTATTCTCTAAGAATTTTAAATTTATCAACATGCGGATATGGTAGGCTGCACAGGTGGACATACGTCCTTCTAGGGTGAAGAATTTGATAATTAGGATGATGGCTTCCTGCCACATGAGAGGAAGTGAAGCAGTAGCAACACCCTTAATCCATCCCTCTTTATCTCGAATAATGGTGTATTTTTCACCGAATTTTGCCACTAGCTGGGTGACGCTTTTAGAGGGGTTTTTATAATATGGTAGCCCTACCTCTGGTAAACCTAGTACTTCAAAAATAATACTTGGGTTAAGGTCAAATTGGATGTCTCCAACTCGGGTGGTCATCTTTGCGGGGTTACAGTTTAGAACAAATTGTTTGGCCACCCCCTGATCATGCCCTCTGAATTTTGTGAGGGCATCCCACCACCTAGCTCTTTGAAACAACTCTATTACAGAATCACTAGGATTCTATGTTTCGACAGATGGGGGTTCACTACATTTTTGAAACATGGAATGGGGCATGGATTTTAGGGTAGAGGGTAGATAGGATTCTATGGTAAGAAATTTCAAAATTTAGGAGCTGAGAAACCTGCAACAATATTTCAATCGCACACAAAAAAACATCTTACAATTTTTTAAAATAATTCATTATCTTCATAAAGGATTAAGCGAAAACATAGAATTTTAGGAGTAATTTTCATAAATCATTTAGCATTAATATCCATAAAAATTGATAGGTTCTTTTATCGATATAAACAATTTTAATTATGACCTAACCTTCTACATAACTCCTAAAAATATTTGTTAATTACTCCATAATAAACAACTTTAATTCTGACCTAACCTTCTGCATAACTCCTAAAAATATTTGTTAATTACATCTGTAGCAGAATGATTAGGGTATTTAAAATATCTGATTCTATGACTAAAAACAAAACTAAAATAGTAAAAAATTTACCTATCATTTTCACTTTTTTGCCTCGCCAGAACTCTGTCACCCTACATCGTAATTCTCTAAAATATTTTGCCCATGTTTCTTCTTCGTAATTTCGAGGTTCGATCTTGTTTTTTAGCAGAAATCTGTGATGTTCCAACTCCGTTTCGATTGCAGATAATTTTTGATGATTTTTTTTACGACCTTCTATGAAAGGAAAAAATAATTCTAGGGTTTATTTTCCTCTGCATGGAGTTTTAGCCATGCAGAGGTTCTACACCATCTGATTTCCCTTATCCAATGATGGTGACTACTTTAACTCTCATCGACGATGGTGACCACTCTAACTCTTATCGACGGTGAAGAAAGTATCGTAGTCTAGTAGATCACGTTCATTGATTTGGATTTAATCGATGGTAAAGAATTTAAATCTATGTCCTGATGTATAATTGGTTGATAAAAGCCATGCATCGATGATCGTCTCCCTCCACTATCATGGTGAAGTTTCTAGACTCATCATGGGTTTCCTTCCTTCCATCGCAACCCTCCATTTGAAATTTGATCAATGGCTAGCATTGTCCATCCATGATGTCTCCCATGATTGGCAAAGAGAATCCACTTGTCATTCATCGACATAGGCTCTAGGGTGGTCAATTTTCCTTTGGCACCAAACCTACCTGCCACCTTGCATGGCGAGGGTGGACTTTATTGCCAAGTGTTAAAATACCTTTTGATCACCCTGGTTAAAAACATTATTTTAATCACTTACCTTATTTATTCCTTTGTCCTCCAGTGTGTCACTAACCCACATGTCTTCTTTCTTATCATTTTGCTATGTTTTATGCCATATTTCATCCACATGGTACTTATTGTTGACGCTATTGGTCCACATCCTCACTCATTTACTTTTGTATGCATGTATTCCAATAGACCATCATTCTTTGAGACTTTTATTTCCAACCCCCGAGAACATCTACGCTTTCAAGAAGGGTTTAAAATTAATGGCACGTGGCACCAATTTGTGTGTACACATCATAAGAGGGCTTCTCATTTACGCCTTCATGTACACATTTAAAAATTATTTTATTAAATATATTTTTTTTTTTTATTTTTTCCCCTCAATTTTTCTTAAAATATTACTACCACATTTCCCTTATAATCTTTGTTGATACACCTTTATCACTTGTCTTGTCATTTTTTGAATTGCCATGTGTCTCTCATATCTGGGCTGATTTAAGCTTTGACACTTAGAACATTTTATGATATGCATTACGGATAACATCTACAGATGGTGCTTACAGAATATTACTACATAAATATTATTACATAAGATTATTACTGAAGATACCTACAGAAAATTTTACAAGACTCAAGACATCTACAACTCACTCCTACACATAGTGTTAGAGTTTGAGAAGATACTTTACCTATTTCTTCCCCCAAACTGTATTGTGAACTTTATATACCTCTATTTTATCTCCCCCCAAACTATAATTTTGGCTATATAGCCAAAACAAGATGAAGGGTGTTTTATTTATATTGGTGGATAATATAATAATAAGTTTTATCTATGGGGGTTTATTATAATTTTTGTGATTGTGCTTCCTGAATTTCATTAAGGAGTATCCAAGTGAGAGAAAAATAATGATTATAAAGCTTGATATCAATCATCAATGTATGCAAAAATAGATATCTATCAAAGGCTTGGGGTATTTTCAATCACTTAGAAAAATGGAATAGATATCCTGATATTATGATGGCTTCTGTTAAGAGATACAAAGTTTTGAGAGATACAAGCCACATTTTTGTAGGAGAAAATGAACTATGGTACTTCCATAAGAATTTGCTTCTGACTTTTGCCTACTTATGATATTCTAGAGTTATTTCTCAAAGACTTCAAACATCCTAGTGACTTTTAAACAACTTCATCTATTCATTTCACAAATCAATATGGTGTTAAAGTTATCCTAATGTTTTCAAGATTCTCAAGGACCAACTGTGTGTGCAGTGATTATTCATTTCCCATTATGAGTAAGGATTGAGTAACAACAAAGGTCACTTATGCCAACAAGCTAGCTTATCTGTGAGCATCCATAGGTCTTGTCCAGACTTAGTGCTACTTGCATAAGGATACCTTATTGCTAGGTGGGTTTCATTCAACCCATTGTTGTAATGAGGATCACCCCATGGTTTTCGAGATACTAAGAATTCTAAGGATTCAAGATCTTTTACCCTTATTTGAATTTTCTTGGGATACTTGCTCATTTTGAGAGGGAGCAAGGGATTTTTATTGCTTTTTGGGATTCTTGCCTACTTTTAGGGGAAGCAAGAAGATACTTTTTGGGATACTTGCTCGATTATATGAGGAGCAAGGGATTTTTTTTTGCGAAGGAGTAAGAACTTTGGGGAGTTGGATTCCCAACCACTCTATCAAAGTATTGATGGGAATTTGATCCTATCCTTACTATTCTTCTCCTTTTCTTTCTTTTTAGGGGTGAAGGGTGAGCTTGTCCTTTTGCCAATTCATTAGTACTCTAGACCATGCGCATAGATGGATAAGCAAGGGAAACTATTCACTTATGGCAATAGTAACACATGAGTTAATCTCTCCAAATCTCACAATATTTTCATATGTTCAAATATGCGTAGTCCAAGAAAAATTTGATTGACTAGGAATAACTTACAACATCAAAATATTGCTTGAATTTCAATGAAAATTTTCTCAAAACACTAGTGTTGTTTGAGTAATTGAAAAACACCTAGATTTTATCTAGAAAACAAGGTATTATGCAACATATGATAGTCATTTTCCTATAAAATTTTTAAAGAAATATCTTCTTGGGCTATTTTTGAAACATTGAGACTGAAAATTGATGAAAATAAGATAGAAATACTACAAATATAGAAACTTCATGATGAAACAAAGGAAGCATAATATTTTTTTTATGTGAGAGAGAAGTTATTATTCAATAGTGGTTGATTATAGTTTAGAGATGTACTACAAATTGGCTTGCTGCTTAAGGTGGTGTATGAATTCTTCCTTAGATAATGGCTTCTTATAAAGTTTAAGCCTATGGCCATTTACTAGTAGTTTCCTTGTTGAATCATCTATAGGCTTAAGCTTGATTGTACCATTTTTGAATATCTCTTTAATTTCATAGGGTCCTAGCCATCTTGTCCTCAATTTACCTTGAAAGTCTTGGTAATGAGAGTCAAACAACAAGGCCCAATATCCTGATTCGAATGTACGTGGTACAATGTGTTTATCATGCCATTTATTTCATTGTTGTTGGGTTATTTCAGTCCTATGTAATACCTCTAGTCTCCTTTCATCCAGAATGTTTAACTTTTCCAATCTAGATTTCTATGCTTTGTCCAAATTCATGTCAAGTTGTACCATTGTGCGAAGAGTTTCTATCTCAAATTCGATGGGCATGATAGCTTGTTTTCCATAGACCATTTCATAAGGTGATAATCCTATGGTAGTTTTCCAAGTTGTATTGTATGCCCATACAACTTCTTTCAATATCTCAGCCCAATCACCCCTATTAATAGTTATGATTTTTGTAATGATCTTTTCAAGTTCTCTGTTCATAACTTCTACTTGTCCATTGGCTTGAGGGTGATATGGTGAGGTTTTCCTATGTTTTATTTGATAGATGTCAACAAAGTGCTCAATTAATTTGGAGATAAATTGGGTTCCATGATCTGAAACTAACTCTCTAGGTGCTCCAAAGTATTGCATAATATTTTCATAAAGGAAATCAACAACTGGTTCAGCTTGTGCTCGTGGTAAAGCTTTAACTTCAGCCCACTTAGTAACATAATATGTACACACAAGTATGTGTTTATTACCTTCGCTTGGAGGGTCTATTGGTCCAACAAATTCAATTCCCCATTTCTTGAATGGTTCAAACATTATTTGTGGAACCAAAGGCATCTCCATCGAAGGGGTAGGCTTACTAGCTCTTTGACAAGCATCACATCTATCAACAAATTTATGGACATCTCTATTCATGGTAGGCCAAAAGTAACCAATTTGAAGTATTTTACTAACTATCCTTTGGGTGGCATAATGGCCTCCACAGGGTTCTTCATGTGCTACTCGAATGATGTCATATACATCATCTTCTTGCACACATCTCCTAATTACTTGGTCGGGACATCTTCTAAACAAGACTCCATGGATCCACATATAAGGAGTGCTTTGACGTATTAATTTTCTACGCTCATGCGGTGTATAGTTTTGAGGTATTTTTCCTATTACTAAGTAATTTACAATATCAGCATACCAAGGAGTAAAAATAGAAAGAGCAAACAAATGTTTGTCTAGGAAATTATCAAGAATTAACTCATCATCATCAAATATTTGCATACGAGATAGGTGATCTGCAATGATGTTATCTTTCCCTACCTTATCTATGATTGTGACATTGAACTCTTGTAGCAAAAGAAGCCATCTAACCACTCTACCTCCTACTATCACTTTGTTCATTAAGTATTTAATGGCAGAGTGATCAGTGTGAACAAATACTTCATACCCTGTTATGTAATGTTTAAATTTATTGATGGCATGGACTACAACTAAAAATTATTTTTCAGTAATAGTGTAATTAAGCTCGGCTCCATGCAAATTTTTACTTACATAATAGATAGCATAAGGTATTTTGTTCTCAACTTGTTGCAATACTTCCCCTATTGCGTAACCCGAAGCATCACAATGTATGTGGAATGGTAATTCCCAATTTGGTCCTCTCAGGATTGGAGCAGTAATCAATTTATCTTTTATAACTTCAAAGGCTTCTTGACATGCTTCAGTCCAATTGAATTCACTTTCTTTAGTTAAGAGCTTAAGCATGGGAGCAACGATTTTACTGAAGTCTTTAATGAATCTACGGTAGTATCCTGCATGTCCTAGGAAACTTCTCACCTCTGTTTGTGTTTTTGAAGGTTGAAGGGATTGAATAACTTGTATTTTTGCAGGATCTACTTTAACACCTTCTTATGATATATAATGTCCTAGAACAATACCTCCTCTCATCATCATGAAACACTTTTCATGACTCAAAGAGAGGTTTTGCTCTTGGCATCTAATCAAAACTTTTTGCAAGCTTGACAAGGTTTCTTCAAAGGTATTACCGTAGACTGTGAAGTCATCCATATAGACTTCCACACACTCATTTATTAAATCAGCAAAGATAGCTAAAACAACTCTTTGAAAAGTGGTAGGTGCATTGCATAATCTGAAAGGTAAGACTTTATAAGCATAGGTGCCTACTGGACATGTGAAGGTGGTATTTTTCTGATCTTCCTTAGCTATGGAGACTTGATTATAGCCACTAAACCCATCCAGAAAGTAGAAATATTTCTTTCCAGCCAATGTATCAAGAACTTGATCAATGAATGGCAAGGGAAAATAATATTTCTTCGTTACTTTGTTTAATTCCCTATAGTCCACACAAATCCTCCATTTTCCATTATTTTTAGGGACTATCACAAGAGGTGACACCCATTGACTATCAAAAATTGGATATATAAATCCTACCTTCAAGAGTTTAATGATTTCTTCCTGAACCACGTCTTTCATAGCTGGATTCAATCTTCTTTGGGGTTGTCTTATTGGATAACATCCTTCTTGGATAAAAATATGATGGGTACAAACATTTGGATGTATCCCTTTCATATCCTCGTAGTTCCATGCAAATGTTGATTGATATTTCTTAAGCACATCTATTAATTGTGATTCTTGTATGCTTGTGAGCTCATCACTGATATTCAAGGTTCTTCCTAGTGTGATATCTATTTGCTTGCATATTTTTTGTGTTTGCATCTATCCCCATTATCTCATGTTCAAGAATATTTAAGTAATAGTCATATGGTATCATTTGTTGAGACTGACTTGTGCTTGCCTCATTAATAGCCATAGTAGATTCAGATGAACAACCATTATCTTGACCTTGATCTTCTTTTCGATTTTCTAACAGTAATGGTAATGGTCCCTCAACCTCTTGTTGAAGATGTTCACTCAGAACATTGATTGATAAGGTTTGGATTTCATCAAAATCATGAGGGAAATCATACCATAATTGCTTTGGAAATTCATCTTCTATTGTTGATTCAGGGAATAGGCTAAGGTCTTTAGTATTCTTGCCATTAGAAATAGTCATATTTCCCGATCTACAGCTAATGTAAGCATCAGCTATTGTGAGCCATGGGCGCCCTAGAATTAAGGGATGTCCCCCTAACTTTTTCTTGGGTTGTAAGACTATAAAGTCTATAGGGTATTCCCATGAACTTACAGAGACTATAACATCTTCTAGTTTTCCTTCTGGCTTAATGGTAGACCTATCTACGAGTTGGAGTACAATAGAAGTTGATTGCAATTTATGTACCCCTAAAGATTCCACTGTTTCTTTAGTCATGACATTAATAGTGGCTCCTAAATCGACCAAAATATTTTGCAAGGCTATGTCACCAATGTGTACCATGAGTATAGGTATTCCAGGATCTGTGTATTTTGGTAATGACCTACCTCCCATTATTATCTCAGATAATTGTCCAATGACTTGAATAGTTTGGGCTTCGTTCTTCTTTTTCCTTCCTGAATTTGTACATATGTTTTTAATGAGCTTGGAATAGATGGGTATATCCTTGATAGCTTGTAATAAAGGAATCTTGATAGTAACATTTTCTAACTCCTGAAGGAAGTTAAAGGCTGGCTTAGATGGTTCTTTTGGTATTGCCAATATTTGAGGAAATGGTACCTCCACTTCCTTCCTTTGAGGAATTTGGATTTCTTGTTGTTTTGTTGGAATGTTTTCTGGTGAATTTTCTATTTCCTTTTCATTGTTATCCTCCTTTTCGAACAAATATGTAGTGGGGTTATCAAGCTCTGTGAGAGTTACATTGTTTTCCAATACTTTTCCTGATCTCAATTGAATTTGTTGACAAGGTGCTATAGATATGGAACACGTCTCACTAGTTTCATAGGCTTGTTGAATGTTCTTGTTGTTGTTAGGATTAGGGACTGGTTGAGCTGGAAGAGGAGGTTGCTTAGGAGGATTATTATTATTAACTGGAGGTGGAAGAAGTCTATTTTGAGGATTTTGAGGGGCTTGTCCCCTAAATTGGTTTTGAAAGTTTTGTTGTTGTGATGGATTTTGAGACCAACCAGATCCTCCCTGGTTATATTGGCCATTAGTATTCCAACTATTTTGACTTGACATTCCTTGATTCCATGGTGGATTTCCATAGGTATTGGCCATAAAGTGGGCCCATGGGGGTATGTTCCAGTCTTGATTGTTTGAATAAGAGTTCCAATTTGTCCAGTTTGGTGCATTAGACCATTGATTAGGCCTTTGCGAGTTGGAATAACTAGGGTTTGACCAATTTGGTGGTCCATTGAATGGACCATTCCATATTTGGGCTACAAAATAAATATCTTCTACCTCTTCAACTTCAGGTTCCTTTATGGCAGCTTTAACAATGGAGATGTATTTGTAGTTTTTAGTTTTGTGATTTTTATCACAAATTTTACAAGTAGCAATGTTGGAAATATTTGTAATGTTGAGAGGGCATTCTCTCAAGTTGTGCTTTTTCCTACATCTGTGATAGTAGATTTCTTCACTATCCTATGCTTTTGGCTTCTTATCCATTAAATCCAAATATGTAGTCAAGGTACTTAACAAATCAGTTTTTAAACCTTCCAACATGTTTCCAATTTCTGCTCTTGTCACTCCTCCTGTAGATGTATACTTATTACTCCTTAGAGGTTTGTTTCTTGAATAGTTTCTGCAAAGGTTTACAATCTCTTCAAACACCATAATATGGATATCTCCTTTTGCCATAAGGTTCAGAACCTCAAGGACATCTTCTTTTAGTCCTTTTAGAAAGAGTTCTTTTAAGATTTCTTCATCAAGGTCTATATTTACTCTAGACCCAACAAATAGAAATATCTCAAGGTAATCCTCCAAAGATTCTTCTTCTTTTTTATTCATGCGGAATAGCTCAACTTTCTTATCCCTAACTCTACAGTAATCTTGATATCATTCAAGGAATAGCTCTTTTAATCCATGTTCTCCATCCCATTGATTACAAATATTTTCTCCTAGACCCATGAACCATATTAAAGCTGCATATTTAAGAGTAGAGGGAAACAACCTTAGCTTTTGTTCATCGATAGTGTAAAAGTAAGCTTGGCACACTACTTCAAATTCAAAAAGAAAAGCATCCAGATCTTCATGTGGTTTCCCATGGAAGGTGGGCAATACATAAATAGAGACTGACTTAGGTTCTCTTGTTGTCCCATATGTATGTAATATTGGGAAGGCAAATGTCTTTCTTTACCCATTTCTTCTTTGGTCTCTATTATATCTTTGTTCATTCCCCCTTTGGTTCTCTTCTACTTCTCCCTACCCACTTTGTTGGTCAACCATAACTGAATGTAAGATTTCAAGAATTGGACCAGGTATGGGTTCAGTAAAAATAGAAGAAGGATCTATGTGATTGTCAAATTCTGGTTTTGGTAATAAGTATGAGTCGAGATCTTGTTCTAGGATTTCAGCTTGATTGGTTGATGTTGTTGTTTCAAATTCTTCTAACTTATAAATTCTAGGCTGCCTACTAAAGTCTCTTTGGAAATTTCCTTCTGAATTGTTGATCTTTATAAATCTTCCCTTAGAGTCTCTAGGTCTGCTCATGAATTTTCTAAGTTTTCTTGTTTTTGCAACACGTCTAATCTTCCTTGAATAGTCTATGAATATCATTGATTGGATCAAGTTGTTTGGGTGTCATGAAGTGTTCTTCTTCAAAATTAAAGTGGTCTATAACTAATTGAATCAATTGAATAAGAAAATCTTGTGTTGGAATGGGGTCGAGATTTCCAAATTGTAACTCACAATGTAAATCTTGACATAGCTCCCTAAAGTGCACAACTCTAGGTATCCTGTGATATTTCTTGCTATATTCTAGGGCTACTTCTTTCTTTTCTAGGTCTGCAAGGAACTTGTGAATGAGGAGGGAGTCTTCAAAATATTGATTCCAAGGGTAAATTGTTGGATTTACTATTGCTCTTCTATCCCAAAGCCAATGCTCACAACTCCTTTTCAAGATCTAGATAAGATGAATGGTAGTTCATCCCTAGAGTTTTTGCTATGTCAATCCTTTTGATTTCCTTCAATTCATCTAATTTTTCTTTAATAATGTCAATGTGTTCATACAGACACTCCCACTCCTTACTAGATGTTCTATTTCCTTGTTCAAAAAGAAGGTTAACTTCTTGTTTTATCAATAGTTCTCTAAGGTCTATAAGTGCAGACTGATTCAGACTATTTTCCACCATCTAGCAACTTATTATTTTATTCTATTTTCTCTCTCTTTGGTTTTGGTTTTGTTTGGGTTTTGATTTTGATTTTCTATTTTAATCCCACTGTTGTCAAGTTTAGATACAAATCACAACAAATGAATTTATAACTACCCTTAATACAATAGGAAATAATTGAAATAAAATTTCACAATAATCCTAATGTTTTGCTAAAATTAGATGCGACTCACGTTCCTACGAATATTTATACAACCAATCTTAGCACACTAGGAATAATATGAAATATTGTTGAAAAAGTAAAATTTAACAATCCTAATATTTTGCTAAAATTAGGTGTGACTCGCGTTCCTACGAATATTTATACAACCAATTTTAGCACATTAGGAGCAAAATGAAATACTGTTGGAAAAGTAAAATTTATTGGAAATAAAAGGTTAAACTATTACTATTTGTTTGATTGTTCAGGAGGGTTTCACTATGGTTGTGTCACTCAACCATACCTACTTCCTACTTCTTACAGGTCCTAAATATTTAGGGGTATTTCAGTATGATTGTGCCACTCAGGCATACCTACTTCCTATTTTTCTCATAGGTCCTAAGTCAAACTAAACAATAATAATCACCCAAAGCTGGAAAATTTGCAGAAATTGAAATTTGCAGGAAATAAAATTTGCAAAAAAAAATTTACAGGAAATAAAATTCTAACTTAAGAAAGTAGTAAAATTGATTCCTCAAGAGAAATGAACCTGGCAACGTCGAATGAAGGGGCTTGTTGGGACCATCTCGTGCCACTCTGACTCATATGCACGCCAAGGACTCATACGTACCTCTTTCCACATACAAGTAAGCCTCACCTTTTTGCACTGCCAAACAACTTTTCTGATTAACCACTACGACGCTACTCTCCCCGACAATGGTGCCAAAATGATCGGTTGTAATAGCTTACATTTAATTTATCAATCCAAGGGTAATCAAGGTTAGATTTAAAGAGTAGGAATCCAGTATAGATTGTACCATGGGGATCAATGCTAAGCTTAATTTAGATCTCTTTTAGTTTTAGGTGTTTGCAAAAAAGTAATAAACATAAATTAAATTGTGCAGGAATGAAAATAAAATGCAATTTATGATTTATGCAGTAAATATGATAATTACCTACTGATGAAGTGATGAATTGATCTACTGATGAGGATAACTAATAGTAATTTTCTATTGATGAGGAAATTTATGATTGTGGAAACTTAGCAATTTATATCTTTGATATAAAGATAAATGAAGAATATCTATAATAGAAAGGTAAGTTGAATATGTTTTAATTAAGAAAACTTAACAATTTATATCTTTGATAGAAAGACAAAAGAAGAATATCTTTAATAGAAAGGTAAGTTGGATATGTTTTAGTTAACTTGATAGAAATGTAATATTTGTTTTGGGGGGTATTGGGAGTGGCCCCTAATAGAAGCCACTCGTAGCTTATTAAAAATAATAAATATTTTAGTTGATTAATATAATTATTTAATAGATATGAAAAACAAATGTGGAGGTTGCAGCTAGCTAGGGTAAACGATGGAGGCTGCGACCAGCTAGGACAAATGGTGGAGGCTGCAGTCAGGTGAATGTGGAGGCTATGATCAGTTACTATGAATGTGGATGTTGTAGTTAACTAGGGAAAAAACAAAGGCTATGACAAGCACAACAATGGATATGGGCAACATGCGACGAGCTGCAACAAATGCAAAGGCTACGACAAGCACAAAAATGGACATGGGAAAGAAGGCTCCTGCAAATATGTGGAGGAAGGCGAGGATGAGGGTGAAGTTCACGAGAAACCAAAGGTTTATAAGAAGCCCCAATAGCCGTGATGTGGGTTGGATGAACCATCCATCATGTGTAAACCCTAGGTGCACTCAAGCATTAAAGGGAGAGGGTTGTTTGTAGACCATATCTTTAGTCTATGATAAAACCTCTTCGATCAGAAGAAATATCTGTGAAGGATATTTGGGTTCTCGGGTGGATGAAACTCTGCCCTCTATCAAGATTTTGAAGGATGAATTTGGGTTGGATCTGATTGATTATGAATCCCGAACAATTATCTGCAAACTCAAGGGCAAAAGACCAAGCTTGGAGGAGCTCAAAGAATACATTAAATTTTGGTGGAGTATCTCCTACCTAAAAATTTCTTTTTCGTTTCCTTTTCTAATTTAGCGGATAAATATGAGGTAATGGACTATAGATATAATTAGTTTTTTGTACAAAGAGGTGTCTATATATGATCTTGGACTCTTAGTTTCAACCCCTTTACAAAAAAAGTTAATAGCATCCTAGTTTGGGTGAATCTTTATGCTCCCTTTGTGGAGTTTTGGGGAGAGAAGATATTCACCAAAATTGGTAATTTTATTGGTGCATTCTAGTATATGGATGCATGGATGCCAAAATAGAGGAAAATTTATCTAGTAAAATTAATATGAGTAAAGCAAGATTGGTTGTTTAGATGGATGTTTTAATTCCTGGATCTCAATCCATTACTATCTCCTCGAGCAAAGGGGAATGGATCCAAAATATTGAATATGAAAACTTCTCCTTAATATGTTATGGTTGTCAACAATATGGCCACATGAAGAAGAGATGCCCAAACATTCGATCATGCTTTAATTCCTCCATGGTGGAGAAGGCCTTACATGTGAATGATTCAAAATATTCAAATATCCCGGTTCAAAAGCTCATCTTCTAGAGGCACCAATTATCCAACAAGAATTAGACAAGCAACAAAAGACTCAACTCCAAAATAAAAATTTAAAGTAGATCATTGATAAAATCCAAACAGTTACTAAAGACCATCCAGATAGTTCCATGGAAAAGATAAGCACCTGAGATGGTATCATTGAAGCTACTTATGAAACAATTGGTGATGGTCGGTTTTCTAAAAATGAAGATCCTAAAAAATGTATTACAACTAGATATTACCTTAGGAGCTTGAAGTGCAAAAATGCATTCTCAAATCTTGCCACTCTACAGGAGGAAGAACTTATGCTACAAAAGAAAAATAGTCAAAATGGATGATTGAAGGAAACTAGCAATCCAGATTTGGTAAAGTGGACTATGATAGTGCAATGTTTTAAAAATATTACTCTACTAAGATGCAATGCATAGATAGTAGATGTGAAATTTTGGTATTCATATAGAAAATTGAAAAGATCCGAAAAATAAAAATAAAAATTCAGATATTTTATGTAAAATGATGTAGGTTTTTAGCTATAGCATCTCAATTGAGATGAGAAGTGTATCTATTTGTAAAATCTCAAGCTCTAAAGAAGAAATTTGTAATTTTTCAAGGATGGGAGACCCGAGTACAACCCCTTATTATCCAGCAAAAAAAAACAAAAAAAAAACATTATATATAAACTATACAGATATTAAATTTGTAAAGGTTATTATATATAACCTTACATCCATGGAATAAGAAACTTTAAGTATATTAAAAATCATGTCAAAGTGAAATTGCAAAGTGTGAAGGATTAGGGTTTTTTATTAAAAAATATCTCATCTTTTAAGAGCCATATCTTCGCGAAGAGTTATCCGATTCAGTTGATTCTTGGACCAACTTGTGTAGAATTTGAATAGTTTAAAAATGAGCGGTCATATACAAAATCCAAGCAATATTAAGGGAGATATAACCCTGTGAAGTCAACAATTTAGAATAAGGGCAATGACAATTTTTTAAGTCACGAAAAATGAAATAGCAAATATTTGCCAACTAGGGTTTGAATGATGGGAAGAGCAATGAAGGACTAGGACTTTAGTGAGGCAAGACATTCTATCTGGATAAGGAATTTTTTAGCTAAGTTCGTTTTTCCCTTTCTTTATCTTAGAAATTGTGCATGAAAACATTATAAAGTTTTTATCAAATATTATATTTATTATAGGACTTTCAGATAAATTTCATTAGATTTTGAGTTTTAATTTTATTTCCATGGATCGATTTATAGTTAAATCCTTAGAATCATCCCTAGTGGTAGAGGTTAGTGAGCACACCTTAGAGAGATCTTCATTGCTCCAAGATAGGGTAATTTTTGGTAAATTTAATGGGTACTGGTCAGGGGCTTTAGCCTTGAGAAATTGAATTGATAGGAGTTGAAAGTCTCCAAGAGTGATTCTATAATTTTTTCCCAAAGGTTTCTTCCTAGCCATTTTATGTTTTAGGGAATAAAGAGAAATAATCCTAAAAGCGACACCTTGGTTTATGGGAAGAGCATGACTCTTCCTTACCCGCTGGTATGAAGGCTTTTCACCTAAAATGTAAATCTATCCCTAGTACCAATCTCGATTAGGATGTTTGGGTTACCCATTAAATTTTAGAAAATAGATACCTTCAAGGCAATAGGCAACACTCTAGGATAATTCCTTGAGATTTCAGATACAACAAAATATGTATTTTTGGCTATTTATGCTCGAATATTGGTCATGATTGATATAAGTAAAGCTTTACCAAAATCAATCATTCTTAAGTATGGGGATAAGATATGGACCCAAACTATAGATTATGAAAATATATCTTTTAGATGTAGAAGATGTCATGAGATGGGGCATATTGATAATGCCCTAAGAAGATCCTAGCAGAATCATTTGTAGAAAATAATAAGAGAAATTTACAAATGGTTATGGATAAAGATGGTTTTCAACTTCCAAAAAATAGATCTAGAAAAATAAAAGAAAATGAATAGTGGAGACCAATAAGGAAGGATATTGGAAGAAATTTCATTTCTTTTGAGGCTCTAGCCTATGAAGAATAAGTAGATCAAAACTTAGAGAACACAATACAACAATTTCAACATATTAGTAAGGAGTTGTATATTCAGAATAATCCTAATTTACGAAAGAATATTCTAAATGAACCTAAGGAATGTGTCTCATCATATTTTAAAAACTTTCTTGAAGTACCATGCACCATTCATGAGAAATAATTGGTAAATAAAATACAGTTTTAGAAGCTAATACCTCTGCCATTAATAAAGAAATACCATAAAAGGAGCAAGATAAGTCAAAAGCATCTATAATAGAGCTAGGAGAGGATAAATATGTTGAAAAACAAAATTGTGAAAGAACATTGAGGAATAGAATAAGAATACCTACTCCTAATATAGACAAGGCAAATAGAGGAAAACCCTCAAAATATCAAGCAAGATCCAGGAAGAAAGAGCAAACATAGAGAAAATAACACAAACTAAGTTGGTTGAACTTCTCTTTACCAAATAATAAAATGATATTGGTAATACAAAGGCGAGACAAAAATCCCTTATGAGACATGCTTATCATCTCATGGAATATAGGAGGTGCTAATGCCCCCTCAAAGCATAGGTGTATTAAGGACCTATGTTTAAGTAATAAACCTGATATTCTATGTATCCAAGAAACTAAAATGACAAAAGAAGAAGTTTTAAAAACTATGAAAGCAGTTTGGGCAAGATGTGAATGGGATGCTATGGATTCTAAAGGAGCAATAGGGGGAATTCTAACTTGTTGAAATTCTTCTAGAACCTCTTGTGTAACCATTTATAAAAGTAGGCATTGGATATCCTCTTTAGTCACTTGCCACTTTGCAAATATTTGTTTCATCCTTATCAATGTTTATGGACCTACAATTCAATCAAGTAGATTAGAATTTTGGAGTGGGATTGAAAACTTTATGAGAAGTAAAGACCAAGAAACCCGATTCATGATCATTGGAGATTTTTATTTTATAACCAAGCTGAATTAAAAATTTGGGAAATTATAATATTGACCCAAAGTATGAAATATTTCTCAACTTTTATTCAAAACAACAATCTATGGGAAGTTGAGTTTGAAGAAGACAATTATACTTGGACCAAAAACAAGAGAGGCCAGAACCTAATAGAATTTTTTTTAGATAGATGCATTCTCTCAGATCATTGGCTAGATGAAGGAACTTGTGCTAAAATTAATACCTTAACAAGGATTGGTTTAGATCACTGGCCAATAAGAGTTAAAATGATGGTAAGTAAATAAAAAAATATCATATTTTAAATATGAGCAAATGTGGGAAGATCATCCTCAATTTGTTGATATGATAGGTCAAACACAAAATTCTTTAGGTAATGGTGGGTTGTATGCTCTTCCAAACCAAATTAAAGCTATGACATTTAGATTAATAGAATGGAACAAGAATACCTTTGTAAACAATTTTGAGAATAAAGAAGAACTAAAAGATAAACTTTAAAAATTATAAAAAGGTGATAAAAATAATACAAGCTTAGAGGAAAGGGAGTTGCTTAGTGATTATCATAATATTTTGAGTAAGGAAGAGAAATTCTGGAGATTAAAATCAAGACATACTTGGTTAAAAGGAGATAAAAATATAAAGTTTTTTCATAGGATGGCTATAGTATAGATATCATCTTCTAGAATTAGTAGAATTAAATCTATAAAAGGGATTTGGATTGAAGATCAGAGTAAAATTAGAAAAGAGGTAAAGTTATTTTATCAGAATATTCTAGGTTCAGAGGAGATCAAAGTTCTTAATGATAAACTTCTTCAAGATGTTCCTTCAGTTATAACAAATGAAGACAATAGAAAACTGATGGAGCCTATTACTCTAGAAGTTCATTTAGCTCTTTTCTCTTTTAATAAAGATAAATACCTAGGTCCATATGGGCTCTCTGCAGCTTTTTACCAATATAATTGGGATATAGTGAAGGATTATTTATTGGTTGCAGTGGAACAATCTAGGGTAAAACAATACATTCCTTATAAATAAATGCAACTTATCTTACCATAATTTCAAAAAGGAAGGATGCTGAATTGTTCGATTCCTTTAGACCCATAAGCCTATGTAATATGACTTATAAGATTATGTCCAAAGTGATGGTGAATAGATTAAGGTCATTGTTAGGCAAAATCATTTCAGAAGAGCAAGGAGGATTTGTGAAAGGGAGACAAATTCTTGATGGGATCATAGTATCTCATGAAGTTATACATTAAGCAACTTCAAGAAAAGAGAAAGCTATGATCTTAAAACTTGATATGCGTAAAGCCTATGATAGGGTTAAATAAGATTTTCTTTGTGCAGTTTTAGATAAGTTTAGTTTTTAGAAGAAATATATTAGATGGATTAAAGCTTGTGTCTCTACAATTTCTTATTCAGTGTTGGTCAATGGGTTAGTGATAGATTCTTTTAAAGCCAAGAGAGGCCTTAGAAAAGGAGATCCTCTATCTCCTTATTTGTTCATTATTATGGCAGATGTTTTGAGTAGGAACTTAAATAAGACTTACAAATATGGGCTTATAAGTGGACTTAAGGTTAGTAATAACATCAATAACATCACCCATCAATAGTTTGTAGATGATACAACCTTTTTTTGAAGGGTAAGGATAAATGAGGCCAGAGCTTTGAATAACTTTTTAAAAGAGTACGAAAGAGCTTCAGGGCAAAAAATTAATAGGACTAAATCCAAAATTTATTTCCTTAACCCTCCTGCTAATATCAAAGAAATAATTTGTAGGTTGCTTCAAATGTAGGAGGTAAATTTACCAACAACTTATCCAGGGATACCTTTATTTGAGAGGAGAATGAGGATAGATTTATGGAATCCAATTATTAGTAAAGTTTAAAATAAACTTCTAGTTTAGAAAGGTAGATGGTTATCGTTAGCAGGAAGAGTGTAGTTAATTAAGTCAGTCTTACAAGACATTCCAAAATATTATATGTCATTGTATTCTATGCCAAAATCGATTGAAAAAATTTTAATCTTTATTATGCGATCCTTTTTATGTTCAGGTTTACATGATAAAAGGAAATTTCCCTTAGTGAAATGGAGCAATTTGTGTGATTATAAAACTAGGGTAGGTCGTGGTTTAAGATATATTACAAATGTAAACTTAGCTCTTAGGAAAAATGTTATCTGGAGATTGTACAAAGAGAGTCAAAGACAATGGACGAGAATTCTTCTAAGTATGTTGATCCCAATGATTGAAGTATAATATTTACTACATTCTCTATTTCAAATGGTTATGCTCTTTGGAATGGTTTAGAAAAATATATTTGATCTTATTATTAAAGGTTTAATATGGATGGTGGAAATTGGAGAAAAAATTATATTTGGATGGATACTTGGTGTGATAAAAAACCACTCAATTTGGATCCATTTTTGAAACCTTGGATGAGATTGCTTTAAGATAAATATGGTGATAGGGTTTCAAACATTTTGTACAAGGATCGAGAAGGAATATACAAATGGAAAGAAGATTATTTTAAAAGTATACAAGACATTGATGTAGAGGTAATTGAGTAGAAACATAACAACTGTGATTATTTCGAGGAGTGCCAAGAATAAATTGATTTGGGAGTTGAATAGCTCAGAAGAATACACAATAAGAAATGAATATAATGTTCAACACCAACATAATAATAATATCACCACAATATAGAGAGATATTTGGGATAGTACAAACATTCCTAAAGTCAAAATGTTTGTTTGGTTAGTAGGTCATAGAATATTTTTATCCTACGATAACCTTATGAAAAGGGATTTTCATGGCCCCTCTCAATCTATTTTCTGTAATAAAGAGGAGGAGAGTATTGACCATCTCTTGGGACATTGCTCAATAGTCTAATATCTATGATCGTGGATTCTTAATATATTTGGTAAATGTATGGTGATGAGTAGAAAAATTTAATATTGTTAAAGCAATGGTAGAGCACTTATAAAAGTGAGGCTTTACAGACAATATGGGATATATCAAAAAATATAATTCTTTGGACTATATGGCTTGAAAGGAATAGAAGAATATTTAAAGGAAACGAAAGTATTTTAGAGGTAATGAAAAAGAAGATATGTTTAGCCATAGAGGAGTCTAAACCAACCCTATCAACTCACCCAATCCCGAATTTAGAAGTAGAGAGTTTTGATAGATGTAGTCAAGTCATTAAATGGAATTTTGATGTTGTATACAAGAGAAGCAAAAATAAGGTAAATAATATAAAGTGGAAACCATCAAATGTGAAGTGGGTTAAATTGAATTTTGATGGAGCATCTAAAAGAAATCTAGGACAAGCAGGAGGAGGAATAATTAGAAATAATAGAGATATTTTGTCTCATTATGCTTTTAATAGTGGATTTAAGACAAATAATGAAGTTGAAGCTTGGGCAGCTTTAGAAGGGTTAAAAATATGTAAAAAAATGAAATGGAATAGAGTATGGATGGAATGTGATTCTCTCATAGTAATAAATACAATTTTGAGGAAAGCAAAGGCTCCATGGAATATACAAGAGATAATTGTGGAAATTCAAGATCTTGCTAAAGAGTTTAAAGAAATCATTTTCACACATATAATAAAGGAAGGAAACAAATGTGCAGATAAGCTAACCAATAGAGGGATTTTGATTGAGGATCATGAAGTTAAATTATCCTTTCCATGGTTAGAGGAAGTAGAAATTTTAGTTGAAGCTAACAAAAAATGTTGATTGCCTAAATCTATTAATGATTAAGATTTACTTTAATGTTTTCCATTGGTAATATATGTTTTATTTTGTAACAATAATGTGTTTTCATTTAGACTATTTATTATAATTTTTGTGGTTGCACTTGTGTTTTAGGAAGGAAACTAGCAATCCAGATTTGGTAAAGCGGACTATGATAGTGTGATGTTTTAGAAATATTACTCTACTAAGATGCAAGACATAGATAGTAGAGGTGAAGTTTTGGCATTGTGAAGGTTGCTATAGGAAAATATCAAGAAAGATGCTAAATTCTGGAGTAATTGTATTCATAGAGAGATTTGAAAAGATCTAGAAAATGAAAATAAAAAATTCATACATTTTATGTAAAATGATGTAGGTTTCTATCTATAGCATCTCAATTGATATGAGAAGTGTATTTATTTGTAAACTCTCAAGCTCTAAAGAAAAGAGATGTAATTTTTCAAGGATGGAGAACCCAAGTACAACCCCTTATTATCAAGCAATAATATATATATATATATATATATATATATATATATATATATATATATATATATATATATATATATATATATATATATATATATATATATATATATATATATATATATAATATTGCATCAAATAAATTATTTAAACAACATTATAATATAAGAATTATTTCTTCAAATATAATACCAAGAAAAAATTATATAATTTTAATATACTAATTATAATTGATAATAATTAGCACCTGGGGGTGCAGCACAATGGTTCGAGCTTTGGCTTTTATTCAAGAGATCCAAGGTTTGAACCGTGGTGTGGGTGAGTGTGTGAGGGGGTGGGTGTGTGGTTGCTTTGTGTTAAATTCCCTATTGATAAGTATAGCTCTCAACTTTAGGAGGGGTCATAGTTGGGAGGAGATTGCTCAGCCTTGTACGTCGGTCATAGGGGTTTCTCACAATAACCAAATCCAAAAAAAAATTGATAATAATTAAATTGAGTATTTTGTATAGCTTTTATACTAAAAATATTCCCTTAATAACTATACCTATGATAATATGGTTGTAGATATTATTTAATTGTTAGAATTGTATAAATTATTTAATAGTTGGTTACTAAAACTTGTGAAACATTACAAAATTATAATCTTACAATCTCTTAAGTTTATGAGGTGCGATCAGAGGGGCTCTGCAGGTGACTTCCTATGGAAGTCTTGTTCCACTTCCTTGCATCCCTTCCCTGGCCCTATCCTAGGTCCCTGATCCTGTCCTAGTTTCCCTGGCACTTCCTTAACCCTTCCTCCTTGGTAGGATGGTGTTGTAGACAATCTCCTTGGGGAGGGATATCACTGATCCAATGTTCTACCCCTTTCCTTGCCCTTTGGTGGGGTTTTCCTCCGGTTCTTGGGTCCTAGGATGGTTTTGGGTTCTTCCTTGGGACTTTCCCTGGATTTTCTAGGTTGTTCAAGGATTTTTTCTTTGGATTCCCAGTTTTTCCCAGGTTTTTTCAGGTGTCTTCTTGATGTTTACCCTTGGAGGATCTTCAGTTGCAAAATATTGGGGCTGTGGGAAAGAGGCTTCATGAGCAATTTTGCATAGCATCCTTTTGGTCTTGGGGAGGACCATGTGCTTTCTTCTGTGACTCTGCTCTTTGGGATCGATGTTGTGGGTCCAGCGAGATTTTAGTTTCTTTCGTGGCCTACCTGGGAGGGCCTCTGGTTTCCTTGCTACTATGTCCTTGCAGGACTTCCTCATCTATTTCCCTAAAGCTATTCATTGGCGGTGTTGAAGGCTGTCTAGGATTTCTGGTTGTATCAATTCTGTTTGAGCTCTATCGTCTACAGCTGGGATTCCTCGTGACTTCTTCCTCTTGGGTTCCTTGGGATCTTTTCCATCTATTTCCTACGGTATGTTTTTCTGCTTCTACTGTTTCCTCTGCTAGGCTGGCATCTTTGAAGGCTTCCTTCTTCACTACTTGAGGACTTCATGGCCTGTGGATTTCCTCAAAATACTGACCCACTTTCCAGGATTGTGACCCTTTGCATGAGGATTTTGTGGCCTGAGGAAATCCTCAGATTGTTGCTCCATCTTTCAGGCTCGCAAGGGATTCAATTTTTATCAGTTTGAGTGATCCTATGGCGTCCCTGGTTGGCTTCCCATCCTTGTTGAGGAAATATTTACTGTAATATCAGTTTCTTTGTTCCATCCTTTGGTGTAGGATGGTTTTTATACTTTTGACTCGTTTTCCCCTACGTGGGAAGTTGTTTCTCTCATGTTTTTTGGTTTCCCTTGGGTGGTTTGGCACCTATTCCCTTTTCCCGTCCTTGGGATGTTTCAAATTTAAATTTAAGCGCTTGTTTCCTTTTCCCACCTTTGGGAACTTTCAAATTGTTTTTTAGGCGGGGTTTACATTTTCTTCTACCACCTTCTCCTTTCTCGCTTGGTGGGATTTTCAAATTTTATTTTACATGTTTTTCCTCACTACCTTCCTGAATGCTTTCCTGAAGGTGTTCCTCAAGGCTTTCCTCAAGCCTTTCCTATTGTCCATCCTTGGACTGTTCCTCTTGAAGTTTGATGTAATCAGGTTTTGGGATCCTTGATAAAAACCCACTTTTAATTTAACTTAACTTACCAAAAAAATAATCTTATAATCTCATGCAAATAGGAGGTAGTAGTATTTAGTATAATGACCCACGATGGTAGACTAAATTTCTTGTATTAGTGTTCTTTCACTATAATATTTCAATTTGACATTTCAAGGTGGTTTTAGAAAGACTATAATCTTATTTAACAACTAATAGTTTTATTTTCATGAAAAATGGACCAAATTTAAGGTTTGTACCTCCCTCTACTTCTAATGTTTGTAATTATAAGGGAAGAAAAAAATGGAGATGCTTGCTTTATTGTATCAGCTTGAAACTTAAATATTCAATAGGACTTTCATACATAAAGAGATCTCCAAAAAATACAAAGAATGAATGAATAAATAAAAATAAAAATATAGATATAAATGTGTTGTGTGATATTTTTTAGATTTAAAATATATAATACAAAATTTACATGAAAGTTTTTTTAAGCGAAATAATATATATATTTTATTTGGTTATTGTGAGAAACCCTTATGATGGACGTATATGGTTGAACATTCTCCTCCCAACCATGACCCCTCATAAAGCCGAGAGCTATACTTATCAATAAAGAATTTAACACAAAGCCACCACTGGTTGAACATTCTCCTCCCAACCATGACCCCTCATAAAGCCGAGAGCTATACTTATCAATAGAGAATTTAACACAAAGCCACCACACACCCTCTCACACACTCGCCCTTAAACAAAATAACGTTTACAATTTATGAATAAGATAATGCATGTAAATATTAATGGTATTATTTAGAATAGTATTTTTTTATATTCTTACAAGTTATTTTAAATATTATTTTTTTTGAAAAAGTAATATTAAATAAATAATATGTTTATTAAAATATATTTTATTATTGTTTAGGGAGGTTTAAGGTTTAAACCGTGGCATGGATGAGTGTGTGAGGGGGTGATCAATACGTCGTAAGAGTTTCTCGTACTAACTAAATCTAAAAAAATAATATATATTTTACTTTTTATAAGTTCTTACAAGTTCATGCATAAATTTGCAAGTCATAATTGTTAGTATAATATAATAATATATATATATATATATATATATATATATATATATATATATATATATATATATATAGATATATATATATAGTACTAACTAAATCTAAATATATTTTATTAAATATATATTTTATTTTTTATAAGTTCTTACATGTTCATGCATAAATTTATAAATCATAATTGTTAGTATAAAAATATATTAGTTTTACAAAATAACGTTTACAATTTATGAATAAGATAATGCATGTAAATATTAATGGTATTATTTAGAATAGTATTTTTTTATATTCTTACAAGTTATTTTAAATATTATTTTTTTTGAAAAAGTAATATTAAATAAATAATATGTTTATTAAAATATATTTTATTATTGTTTAGGGAGGTTTAAGGTTTAAACCAAGGCGTGGATGAGTGTGTAAGGGGGTGATCAATACGTCGTAAGAGTTTCTCGTACTAACTAAATCTAAATATATATATTATTTATTAAATATATATATTATTTATTAAATATATATTTTAATTTTTATAAGTTCTTACATGTTCACGCATAAATTTGCAAGTCATAATTGTTAGTTATATATATATATATATATATATATATATATATATATATATATATATATATATATATATATTTATTTAGTACTAACTAAATCTAAATATATATTATTTATTAAATATATATTTTATTTTTTATAAATACTTACATGAAAATGTTCATGCATAAATTTATAAATCATAATTGTTAGTATAAAAATATATTATATAAAACTAAATAATATATATAAATTATATATATATATATATATATATATATATATATATATATATATATATATATATTTAGTAATATTAAGAGATGGGGGGTTTTGACCAGGGAGACACACACCCACCCCTTCACACACTCACCCACACCACGGTTTGAACCTTGGACCTCCCAAAAGAAGAGCCAAAGCCCAAACCATTGCGATGCACCTCCCAAGGTGCTATATAAAAATAAATTTTAGTCTATAAGAAAATATTCAAATTTATAATTTTATTTAAGGGTTGTTGAAAAGTGTCAATATAAATTATTTATATATTAAATTATTTTATTGAAGGTTGTTGAAAAATGTCAATATGAATTATTTATATATTAAATTAAGTATTAAATCCTATGAAAATATGACCATGTGATCTAAACACAATATTAAACTTGAATCCACTATATAATATAATGTTTTATAATACTAAAATTATTTTTGTGCAGTGCAACGGTTAGGGTTTTGGCTCTTCTTTGGGAGGTACAAGGTTTAAACCGAGGCGTGGGTGAATTTTTGGCTCTTCCTTTGAAGGTCCAAGGTTTAAACCACGACGTGGGCGAATGTGTGAGGGGTTCGGGTTTTGGCTCTTTTTATGGTCGTTGAAAAATATCAATATAAATTATTTATATATTAAATTAAGTATTAAATCCTATGACCATGTGACCTAAACATAATAATAAAATTGAATCCATTGCTCTCAATCTCTTTTTCTTTATTAAGAGCTGAGTGGATATGTCTGAATAGCTTTTTCTTTTTCTTTGTATCTTGGATGTTTTGCTGAGTTAATAAATTTTTTATCTTATTTTTCAAAAAAAAAAAATATAATGATTTACAATATATTAATTGTAAAATTATTTTTGTTCACTAAACAACTTATAAATAATAAAATATATATTTAATAAATTATATATATATATATATATATATATATATATATATATATATATATATATATATATATATATATATATATAGGGAGGGAAGAAAGTAGAGATGGGAGGGCTCTGGTCCCTCCCCTGCTCCCCCTCCCATGGCTCCTGGTTCCTGCCTAGTCCCTGGCTCAACCCAGGTCATCCCTCCCGGGGAGTGGTTGTTTGCAGATGATCTCTTGGGGGAGATCCTTCTCCACTATCTGTGCCCCTCCCGATCGGCTAGGGTTTCCTTGGTTGTTTTTTTAGACTGGTGCTTCCCAGGGATCCCTGTTTGGTTGGGGATCCCTTCCCTTTTTCCCTCAGGCTTCCCCCTGGGGTTTTTTGTAGGTTATTCACGTGGATCTGGTCCCCTGCATTTCTCGGTGCGGTGGAGGTGATGGTTTAGGGTTTGGACAAACTTTTTGGGGTCTCCCTTGAGGTCCTCATAGCTTTGGGGGTGGTCTGGGGGGCCTCTTTCCCCCTTTTGCTTGTGAATCCTCGACGGGATCTTGGTTGTTGTTATTCCCATGTGGAGGCTTCTTCGTGCTGGTTCTGCTCCTTGGTGGACACCCTGGGCATCTGGTTTGGCCTTGGGGGGGGCTTTTCCCTGTCTGGGTTGTTCCCATTCCTAGTCCCAGTTCCCTGAAGCTGCCTCTATGCTTGGACGGGATTCTTGGTCCCTGCTGCTTTGGGTTTCCTTTTTTCTTGCATGTTTCATTCTTGGGGGGGTCTAATCTATGTGTGCAGACCATTGATCCCACTGTTTTGGTTCCTAAGGATCCCATCCCTATGACTGTTTCCTCTTCTTGCTCGAGATTCCCAATCCCTGGATCCCTGGTCCCTTAACCTGCTGTTTCTTTTTATTTTGCCGGGACGGGATCCTCTTCTATTTTCCCAGGGCAGGTTCCTCGTGGTGCAGCTCTCTGGTCGCTTCCTGATGGGCTGGATCCTCTCTGTGCTAGCTGTCGGCTTCCTGCAGGATGGCTCTCGCTGAACGGAATGTTTTCCCGATGGGCGGGATGGTTTCTCCAAAGGGCGGGATCCACAAAATCTGTCTGTTTTCCCGCGAGGCGGGATCCTTTCTTTTTTGCTGGTTTCTCGGATGGCGGGATTTCCCTGCTGCTTCCCGCTAGGCGGGACTGTTTGTGGTGGTTTTGACTGCTTCCCGCAAGGCGAGATTTTATTGTAACGGTTTTTCTTTGCTTCCTACTGGGTGGGATCTTCTCGATGGTGGTTTTTGGCTACTCCCCGCTGGGCGGGAACTCCAAAACTACTTTCTTTCTTATTTGTTTATTTCCTGCTGAGAGGGATTGTTTCATGCTTACTGTTATCGCTGGGCGGGATTTTTGTTTTGGTGTTCAGTTTCAAGGGATTGATGCCCTAGGCCCATTGCTTATGTAATCAGGTTTTGGGATCCTTGTTAAAACCCACTGTAAATACAAACACTACTTACCAAAAAATATATATATATAAATATATATATATATATATATATATATATATATATATATATATATATATATATATATATATATATATGAAGTTTTTTGTAGGACTGCCCAAACTGTTGAACTCGTTTTGACCATATCTCACTCATCAGGACTCGGATTGAGCTAAAATTTTGAGGGTAGATGCCTGAAAAACCCTAGAACGTCTCCACAAATTTTCATATCATTTGGAGCAACACAGATCCTAGCGCATCCCTATGTGTGAATGACATATTTGGCAAGCGGCTATGCGAGGGTTTCATCTGGGTTGAGTGCAAGCAGCTCCAGAGGTTGGTTTTTAGGGCCTTCGGGCCCTAGTGACCAATATTTTTGTGGTTTATTCTCAATATTTTAGTAGGAAATGTTGCAGGGGATACAATATGGGTTAGAAATTTGTCTTTCAATAGATCATACTGTGAACTTGAGTGACAACGACTTCCAATTTGCTGCACAAAAGAAAAGTGAAAACCATACCTTTCCACGGCGTCTAGGGCAAGGATTAAAGAGATCACGAAACAAGTTTCAAGTAGTTGATCAAAAAATGGCTCATATCTCAAGTGAATCTGGTGCTAAGGTGCACCCACAAAATAATTCTATTGTGAAAACCCCTATCAAGGGTAAGAATTTTGAAGACTCAGTCCCAAAAATGAATTTTAGGGATGCCCTTCATGGTGGACAGCCTCAGCCCAATGCTAATATCAATATTAGGGCTTCCCATAAACCTCTAAGAATGCCTAATATTGATCCCAGGAAAACGGAGTCGGGATGTCTTAAAGTAGCTGATGGAACTCCTATTGTTAAGCTTGATATGGGTAACATTAAGAGTGGCATTGAAGATTTGGAAAAAAGAGGACTAATTTGTCGGTTCGTGGGTTTTCGTCCGAGTCTATCTGCTTTCAAAGTCTGGGCTGCAAAAAGCTGGAAAACTAAAGGTGAGTTACAAATCTCTATTTATCCAAATGGTTATTTTCTTGTTTTATTTGCTAATAATGAAGATAGAGAGAAAACTTTTCAAGGGGGTCCTTGGTTTTTTGGAAGGGCGGGGCTTTTCATGAAGCCTTGGCATACTAAATTTAAAGCCGAAGAAGAGATGCCTTCTATTGCTCCCGTGTGGGTTAGACTCTTTGGCCTCCCTATTGAATTTTGGAATCCTACTATTTTTTCTTCAATTGGAAACTCTTTAGGAACTTTTATGATGATTGCTGATTGTACTCAAAATTTTGAACATATTATTTATGCTCGGATTTGTGTTTTAATGGATTTTGACAAACCCCTACCTAAAAAGATCACATTACAATTTGGGGAAGACACTTGGGAGCAAGTAGTGGACTATGAGAACATTCCTTTTCGTTGTAGAATTTGCCATGAATATGGTCATTTGGCCAGTGCTTGCCCAAATAAAATTCCTGATCAAAAGAAAGAAGATATAAACTTAGCAGGTTTCCAAATACCTAAGAAGAAGAACACTCGAGAAAAAACCAGTTATGAAGGATCAATCAAAGTCATCTGCTAATATGTTTGAAATCCTTTCCACAAATGATGTCCCAAGTGAGGAAGAGGAAATAATGGAAACTGAAATCTTAGAAACACAATTTAAATATGAAGGGAAGAACTTAGAGACAAACCAACAAATCAAAGGTTTTCAACAGAAAAAAAAGGAGAAAATTTACACAAGAAAAACAATATTTCAAATGTCAAAACTTCAAATAATGCAGGTCCCAATATAGACTCTGTTGAACCATCTAGTAAAATTTTGGCTGTGTACGAGCATTCTTCAAGGTTAGAAGCCATCTCAGATTCAATTGGAATAAGTCAAGAAATAGGGAAAAAAAATTGAAGATGGATTCTAATCAAAAAGTAGGTCGCAAGACCAATCAATATCATATGGTAAAAGAAGGTGAAAAGCTTGTAGAGGAAGGTAAGATTAATGCCCTTCCCAAATTTTTTAGCCCTGGTATTAATGAAGATCATCACTTGGAATATTAGAGGACTCAAAGGGAGTCTTTCAAAACAAAATGAAATTAGAAGAATGATTCGGGTAAATCATCCACATCTTGTTTTCCTTCAAGAAACAAAGATGTCAATGGAGGATATGGACTTAATTGCCGAGTAAAATTTGGCTAGGCTGGAAAAGTGGTTTCCCTCGGTTCCCAAGGGACTTCGGGTGGCATTGCTTGTCTTTGGGATCCAAAAGAGGTAGTTATTCACCATATGGTTGGCAGTTGGGGTTTGTTGGCTATAGCTATTCAAAGTAGACATTCCAACCAGATTATGCTCTGCATTATTGTTTATGCTTCGACTTCTTTGGAGGAAAAAAGAAGACAGTGGAAGGATATTACTCATATTATCTCTCATTTTCCTAAATCTTGGATCTTGATCGGAGGAGATTTCAATACCATCCTCTCTCTAGATGAGAAAAGGGGGGGAAATAGAAATTTGGACAAAAGCACTGACCTCATGAGCGAATATATTGCAAACCTCCATCTTGTGGATATCCAACCAAGATAATGGCCTTATGACTTGGTCTAACGAGAAGGCAAGGCTTAGCTTGTATAATGGAGAGATTGGATAGGTTTTTGCTCTCTAAAAATTTCTTAATCCATGGTCACATTCCTAAAGTGAAGACTCTTAATAATGTTGGTTCGGATCATTGGCCGATCATGGTGGAAATGTGGAAAACCAATGTGAGTTTCTCTCCTTTTCATTTTCAATTAATGTGGCTTAGAGACATTTCCTTCAGACCTCATGTGCAACAATGGTGGAAGGAAGGTAAACCTAGGCATGGGACTAAGATGTTTTGTTTTGCCAAAAGACTGCAATACATTAAATCCAAAATCAAGACTTGGAACTGGAAAGAGTTTGGGGATGTTCATAAAAAAAAACATGAAGTTATTGCTCATATTGAAAATTTGAATAAGAAAATCCATTTAGATGGCCTCACAGAGAAGAGAAGTGCGAATGAAATTAAACTCACAACTCGGTTAGAGGAATGGGAAAAAAGAGAAGAAATCTTATGGAAGCAAAAATCTAGAATTCAATGGCTCAAAGAAGGAGATCGAAACACAAATTTCTTCCACAAATCTCTTCTAGCTCGAAGATCTCACAACTTTATTTCTTCCTTAAAATCAGATTTTGGAGATGTTGTTTATACTTGGGATGGCATGAACTCTATTGTTGTTGATTACTTTTCCAATATTTTTGTTGCTACTCCCCTTGACTCGACTTCACAATATAATGTTCTTCAAGCAATCCCTTCTCTTATCACTTCGAGGAGAACTCTATTTTTACTTGACTCCTGTTACTATCAATGAGCTTCAACAAGTAGTTTTTAAAATGCAAAAAGGGAAAACCCCAGGTCTCGATGGTTTTCCTATTGAGTTCTACCAAGAGTTACGGGATATCCTTCATGTTGATTTATTAGAGGTGGTGGAAGAAGCCGGGAAAGCCAAAGAAATTTTGAAGGTTATCAATAAAACTTATATTACTCTTGTTCCAAAAGCTCAAGAGGTTGATCATATCTCAACTTTTAGACCTATTGCTTTATGTAATGTTCTTCTCAAAATCATTACTAAAATCATGGCAGAAAGGTTGAAGCCTCTTTTGCATAAGATTATTTCCCCAGAGCAAGGGGGTTATGTGGAAGGACGTCAAATAGTAGATGAGATAGTTCTTGCTCAGGAAGCCATCCATTCCATGGATATGCAAAATTCTCCTTCCATGTTCATTTGGTTAGACTTATCCAAAGCTTATGACAGAGTGGATTGGCACTTCCTTATCAAAGTTTTGAGGCAATTTGGTTTCTCTAAGGATTGGATGG
Organism: Wollemia nobilis; assembly: GCA_028583015.1. Taxonomy (NCBI): domain Eukaryota; kingdom Viridiplantae; phylum Streptophyta; class Pinopsida; order Araucariales; family Araucariaceae; genus Wollemia; species Wollemia nobilis. The sequence continues at coordinate 8,022,228 of JAQPPZ010001361.1, forward strand.
ATTGGATTATGGGATGTATCTCTTTAGTTTCCTACTTAGTTCTTATCAATGGCAGGCCTTCTCGGTATTTCCCGGCTTCAGAGGTATTAGGCAAGGTGACCCGCTATCCCCTTATTTATTCATCATTCTTGCTTGAATGCTTGGGTAGGACTATAACCAAAAAGAGGAAAACAAAACCCTTGAGGGAGTTACCATTGCTCATGGAGCTAGACCTATCTCTCATCTTCAATTTGTGGATGACTCTACTCTTTTAGGTAAAGCTACAGTTAAGGAAGCTTCTAATATTAAGCAAATCATTAGTTGTTTTTCTAAGGCTACTTGGGCAGTTGATAAATGAAGACAAATCTAAAGTTATTTTCTTTCATCTGCTCTGCTAGACGAGGAATCCATGGTCTTGGATAAGCTAAGATATAAGAAGACCTCTCTTCCAATCACTTATTTAGGTATTCCCATAAATATTCAAAGGCAGAAAAATAAATATTGGAATTGGTTGTTGGACAAAGTCAAGAAGAAAATTGGAAAGTGGACCAACAAGTGGCTTTCTTATGGGGGTAGAATCACCTTGGTAAAATCAGTCCTTCAAGCTATTCCTATTTATGTTTCTTCCATTTTGAATATCCCAAAGGCTGTTCTTCGAGAATTGGATCAAATCGGTCATCGTTTCCTTTGGAGTGGTACTAAGGAGAAAAGAAAATGGGCCTTGGTGAAATGGGATACTTTATGTCTTCCTAAGAGTGAAGGGGGGTTAGGTTTACGGTCTTCAATTAATAACAACAAAGCTTTAGCTGCTAAATTATATTGGAGGATGTTGCATAACCCCAATGCTCTTTGGGCCAATAATCTCCGTGCTAAATATCTTGAGAACAAAAGTCTTGAAGACCTTGTTCGCTATCAACTTCCTACCAAAGGTTCTCCCATTTTAGAAGTTCTTAAGGCTGGTGAGGATTTGATAAAGAAAAAATTATTTTGGATCATTCATAATGGTCAACATGCAAATTTTTGGATAGATTCTTGGGATGGTCACAAGCCTTTGATAACTCGGTTTCCCGATTGGAGGCCTTGGATGGAGGAGCTTCACCGAGCTAATTGGATAAAGGTGGCTAATTCTTGTCGGTACCATATTGGATCCCTATTGAGGACTGGCCTATTCAAATCCCAGAAAGGCAAAGACAAGATATCCAAGGCATCCTTCATATGAGATCCCTCTCTTGGTCCCATGAAAAAGATTGTTTTGGATGGAACAACACTACTAAGGGTGAGTATTCGAGTTGCTCAAGGTTATTTGACCTTATGCCATAATAATCCCAACCATTCTTCGACATATTTTCTCAATTGTGGGCTCAAAAGCTCTGGCCTAAGGTGAGGTTCTTTAATTGGCTTTTATTGCATCGTAGGGTGCTTCTTGGTGAGCAACTTATGAAGCGTGGTTTTCATGGCCCTTTTAGATGTGAAATGTGTGAAGAGAATGTAGAAAATATCAACCATATTTTTATTGAGTGTACTTTAGCCTCTGAGCTGTGGAGGAGAATGGCCACTTTACTTGGCTTACAGTGGTCCAATTTTTTTACTTTTGAACAACTTTGGAGGGATTGGCCTAATCAAGAGGGTGTTGATCATTTTATTAGGCAATTAGTTTGGATGGGTTCTACCATTCTTCTTTGGAATATTTGGAATGAAAGGAACAACCAAATTTTTAATCAAGATAGGAAGGATATTCACTATATTTGGCAAAAGACCATAGCCAACTTAGTTGAATCAGTCCATCATCTCCTTAATCACCCCCAAAACTCCCACCAAATATGGGATCAAGTGATGCAAATATTGAATATTAAACCTTCTAAGGGCAACCAACTTAAAGGGAATGTGAGTATTAGTAAGTTGGATAGGAATAGAAATTGGCAACCTCCTCCTAAGGATTTTGGAAAAGTCAATACTGATGGAGCCTCTAGAGGGAACCCTGGAAAAGCCAGTGTGGGAGGAATTGGTAGACTTTCGAGATGGCTCCCTAGTTTTTACTTTTTCTTGAGAATTTGGGTATTCTTTCCAATAACCTTGTTGAGGGGTATGGTATCCTCGAAGGTCTTCAGGAGGCTACTAAGGTTGGATGGGAAAAGGTGTTAGTTGAGTCGACTCTCAACTTATGATTAATCTCTTGAAGAATCCTTCTAAGAATCATAAGGTGGATTGGAGAATAAAAAGAATTATTGAGAAGATTCGAGTAATCCAGATGGGATTTTTGAAAGTTGATTACAATCATGTGGTCGAGAGATCAAAACAAGAGTGTTGATGCTTTAGCTAATTGGGCTTTGGACAAAGGTGATCTTACTTGTTATGGCCACCCTCCTATATGGTGGGCTTCTCAAATTAGGGAAGCTCTTCTTTCTATCATTTCTTTGGATGGCTCCAATTATGAAGGTACCTAGTTTCTTCTTGTTTTTTTTTTTTGCTTCTCTTTGGTTCATTCAGTTTTTTTTAGTTCCCTAGCTCATTCTATTCTTTATTTTGTTTCCTCTGTTGATTCTTGCCTTAATAGTCTTCTGGTCTAGATAGGTCTTTGTTTTGTTCATTTTTTATTTCTTTTTTCTTTTTTGTTTTTTTTGTTTAGTTTTTTAAGGTGGGTGGGTTTTTTATTTTGTTTTGTTTTTGTGTTCTTTGTGTTGTTTTTTGTTGTTCTTGTGTTTTTGTTGTTTTATTTTTTTTTTTATGTTTTTTGTTATTGTTCTTGTGTTTTTTTCGTTCTTGTTCTTGGGTTTCTCTTTGTTTGTGTTATTTCATGTTTTTATGGGTGAGTGTTTTCTATATTTTTTGTTTTTTTTTATTGTCTATTGTTGGTTGTTTTTTATTTTTATTTTTGTTTTATTTTTTAATTTTTTAGGTTTTGGTTGTGTTTATTTTTCTTGTTTTTTTTTGGGTTATGTCTTTGTAGTGTTATGTTGTTTTTGTCTTGTTTGTGTTTTGTTATGTGGTTCTTGTGTTTTTCTATGTGGTTTGTGTTGTGGTTTCTTTTATCTTATTGTGCGTGTTTGGTTGTGCTTTTGTTTTTGACACACTCAAGGAGCATGTTTTTTATTTTATTTTATTATTTTTGTTGTTATTTACTTATTTTTAAATTGGGTTTGTGTGTTTGTTTGCTCCTTGAGTGTGTCAAAGGTGGTAGGCCAGGTCCGAGTCCTGGGCATTTTTTGCGGAATGGATACCCCTGCCTCCTTGGGTCTTACCCGAAAGTGGCATCCCTTTTGGGATGTTTTCCACAAATAAAAAAATAAATAAATAAATAAATAAATAAATAAATAAATATATATATATATATATATATATATATATATATATATATATATATATATATATATATATATATATATATATATGCGCACTGGGGTGCGGCGCAACGATTTGGACTTTGACTCTTCTTTGAGAGGTCCAAGGTTCAAAGCGTGGCGTGGGTGAGTGTGTGAGGGGGTGGTGGAGTTGTTGTAACGAGGTTGGGGGATTCCTGGTCAAAACCCCCATTACTTAATATTATCAAAAAGAAAAAATAACATATATATATATATTATTTATTAAATATATATTTTATTATTTATAAGTTCTTACATGTTCATGTATAAACTTGTAAGTCATAATTGTTAGTATAAAAATATATTATATAGAAATATGTAGATTAATTCATATTTTAGTTATAAGAAAATATTCAAATTTATAATCTTATTTTATGGTTGTTGAAAAATATCAATATAAATTATTTATATATTAAATTTAGTATCAAATCCTATGAAAATATGATTATGTAACCTAAACACAATATTAAACTTAAATTCACTATATAATATAATGATTTACAATGTATTAATTGTAAAATTATTTTTGTTCACTAAACAACTTGACCTTGTAATTATGACAAAATATTAGCCCCTTGAGGGTTAGGTGGATTGGTAAGTGCTTGTATGGCCAGGCACTTATTAAGAAGACACCTAGGTTCAAACCTCGGAGGCAGCTTATTTGCAAAGGTAGTAGTATATATTATTAAATATTTTATTACTTAATATTATCAAAAAGAAAAAATAACATATATATATATATATATATATATATATATATATTATTTATTAAATTTATATTTTATTATTTATTAAATTTATATTTTATTATTTATAGGTTCTTACATGTTCATGTATAAACTTGTAAGTCATAATTGTTAGTATAAAAATATATTATATAGAAATATGCATATTAATTCATATTTTAGTTATAAGAAAATATTCAAATTTATAATCTTATTTTATGGTTGTTGAAAAATATCAATATAAATTATTTATATATTAAATTTAGTATCAAATCCTATGAAAATATGATTATGTAACCTAAACACAATATTAAACTTAAATTCACTATATAATATAATGATTTACAATATATTAATTGTAAAATTATTTTTGTTCACTAAACAACTTGACCTTGTAATTATGACAAAATATTAGCCCCTTGAGGGTTGGGTGGATTGGTAAGTGCTTGTATGACCAGGCACTCATTAAGAAGACACCTAGGTTCAAACCTCAGAGGCAACTTATTTGCAAAGGTAGTAGTATGATGTAAATCCTTTGAGTGCACACCGGTATGATGATGACGATACAAATTCTAAGCAACCGATGGTCCCCTTCATGTTGGATCAACAAATAAGAGGTAAAATGTATTTGGTGGGAGCAACCCATGTGATTTGAATCCTACACTTGTCGATCTCCTTCATGTCGGGTCAAAAATAGCGAGGCAGAATAGGTTTGGTGGGAGCAACCCATGTGATTTGAACCCTACACTTGTAATTTACTAAAAATAGTGTGGTTGTGACCAATTCTTCTATGTAAATAAAAAAAAAAATTATGACAAAATATTAGATGTAAGTTATTAAGTCTAAGCTATCCATTTGCAATAAGTGTGGATCATGCTATGGATATGGATAAATTTTTTTGACTGAGGTTAGTGTGAGAAACCCTTACTACCAATGTTGAGGGTTGGGCATCCCATTCCCAACCATGACCTTTGATAAGGGTGAGAGTTGAGTATCCCCATCCTAATAATGACTTATGATAAGGGTAAGAGCTGAGCTTATCAATAGAAACCAAACACAACCATACACACACCCACTCCCTCACACACCTACGTCGCGGTTTGAACTTTGGACCTCTCAAAAAAAAACCAAAATCTGAATTGTTGTGGTTGTTCCTTGTGACTATGGATATGGATAATTTATTATGCTTCTAAATAATTGTAAATAATTATAAAGGTAATTTTTAAAACTTTAAATATCTATCATTAAAAAATAGATTAAATTCACATATTTTAGTTTGATTGGTTAACAAAAAAAAATAATTAATTAATATAATATGCATTAAAATCTTGGGTAATTTCATGGAAATTATAAGTTTATATGTTCTTGGGAGAAACCCCTGCGATTTGAACCCTACACTTGTCAGTTATTAAAAATAGTATGGTTTTCACCAACTCTTCTATGTAACCTAAAAAAAATTATGACAAAATATTACATGGAAGTTATTAAGTCTAATAAATGTGGTTCATGCCATAGATATGGATAATTTTTTATTGAGGTTAGTGTGAGAAACCCTTACTACCAATGTTGAGGGTTGGGCATCCCCATCCCAACCATGACCTCTAATAAGGGTGAAAGCTGAGCATCCTCATCCCAATCATAACCTATGTAAGGGTGAGAGCTGAGCATCCCCATTCCAATCATAAGCTATGATAAGGGTGAGAGTTGAGCTTATCAATAGGAACCAAACACACAACCATACACACACCCACTCGCTCACACACCTTCATCGCAGTTTGAACATTGGACCTCCCAAAGAAGAGCCAAAGCTTGAACTATTGTGTTATCCCCGGGGACTATGGATATGGATAATTTATTGTTCTTCTAAATTATTTTAAATAATTATAAAGTAAAACTTTAAAACTTTAAATATATATCATTAAAAAATAAATTAAATTCACATATTTTAGTTTGATTGGTTAACAAAAAAATAAATAAAAATTAATTGAATATACATTAAAATCTTGGGTAATTTCATGGGAATGGTAAGTTTATATGTTCTTGTAAACCACTTTAAAAATATTTAAAATTTTAGAAAATCTATCATTAAAAGTCAAATTGACGTTGATGTTGTTAGCATAACATATATTTTATATGTTTTATTACATTATTCCATGATAAGTAAGCACATTTCCTTCTCACAACACTTTACTAAGTGGTTAGGGCATAGTATAGTTATGTAGGTGGTTGAATCCATTGTCAATTGCATCAACTATCTTCACCTTGCATTATATATTTTACACCTTGTGAATTCAAAGGTTAATGCTCGTATTTTAACCAAAATTTGTTTATTTGAACCAAAAAGGGGATAAAATAATTATTTTTTGCAAAATTCTAACACAAGGGGGGGAAATTGTGGAATTGTGAATATCATTGTTGCAAACATAAAATATTTTTTTTTGTAAAAATTAATGTAACAAAAGGTGCATTTTCGATTACATTCGACACCTTTTTAAACATTGGCATTGTAAAATAGGTGCATTTTCAGTGGAAAATGACACCTATGTTTTAAATTTATGGACACCTGTGATTGTATACTGCATTTAATTTCTTATTTTTTGTATTTACATCATAAGTTCAAATTAAAAAGAAAAGAAAAACCCCAAATTTTAAACTTACTTGTGCAATTTATTGCACAACAACATTCGATATATACGGTACCTATGGCCCACACTTATAGGTAATGTTGTCATGCTTTGAGCTACTATATCTAATGCCTAATATATTTGCAACAATGATGTTTGAGCTATTGTTCTCTATAAATCATCGGGGAAAAATAAGGAACGACAATTTTTTGATACTCACTCTATTATATACCCTAATTCATTCTTATTGCTTGGCTTGATCTCCTCCAACTCATCATCCCTTTTCAAAATATTTTTGAGGCAGGTGCCATCAATTTGAGTGAATTCCCTTTCACATACTCTTTGCAAGTATAAACAAAGGGGGACCATTTTGGTGATATAAGGAACATTCACAATGGCCTCTGTTCATAAATATCTTTCAGATTCATAGTTTCTTAAAGGTTCCAATTTTGCTCCATGGAAAACACATATGAGAGCCATTCTTTAGGTTAAAGATTTATGGGATGTAGTGATTGACACTACAAAACATCCCAGTACAAATCAGGATAAATATGATAAAAATGATAAAAGGTCTCTCATGTTTACCATCCTTGCCACTAATGAGTAAGATATGGGTTTTCCCTTTGCAACTAAACTCAGAGGTTTTTTTGTATTTTCAGTAGTTCAAGAAAAGTGTTGAGAAGGAAGCAATATGTTCTATTAAGACCCTCCACTCATATCGAGGGGGGAATATACCTCAAAATAATTTTCCACATTTCTTAATTCACAATGGATTAAGAGGTATATTACAATAGCCTGTAATCTATAGAAAAATGGAGTTTATGAGAGGAGGAATCATTCCATCACGAAAATGGTTTGTTGTATGCTTACAAGGGTAAATATTGAGCAATAATATTGGACAGAAGCTATCAGTACAACGTATCTCCTGAATAGAGCACCCACAAAATATCTTAAAGGAATGAATCCACAAGAATCATGGAGTGGTAGAAAACCCTCCATTTCTCATCTAAGGATTTTTTGTTGTAAGACATTCATGCATTTTACAAAAAATAAGAGAAATAAGTTAGATGAGAAAACCTTGCAGTGTATTTTTCTTGGTTATGATGAGCATTCCAAGGGATATCGGTTGATAGATCCTAAAACCAAGAAAACTCACATAAGTAGATATGTGGTATTTGATGAAGCTTTCACATCAGATGACACATCTTCAGCTGCATACCTGGATGAAGAGGGGCCTAAGAAAGAGACTCCACCCGAACAGAAAAAGGTTCCAAAATGGTATACTAGCACAATGAGAGATTCAAAACTGACTACACCTCTAGATCTAACTCTAGATCGACCTTGTACATGCAGTATGACTCACTAGATGAGAGCAAAAGCATAAAATTCAGAGGTTGATGAGCTTTACCAATACTTTTAAGAACTTTCTATAGATGCAGAGGAAGATAGGGAATAAGATATGGATGTGGATGATGAAAGGGTTTATATGAATTCATTGGATGAGGATGAACCTACTTCAGTTCAAGATGCACTTAGCGAGCCTTAGTGGAAGGCTGCTATGAATGCAGAACATATGTCTCTCATAAAAATAACACTTGGAAGCTAGTTGATCTAACTTAAGGTAAGAAGCCCATTGGATGCAAAAGGGTATACAAAGTGAAGTATAAGGTGGATAGAATAATAGATAAGCATAAGGCCTGCCTTGTTGCAAAGGGCTATGTACAGAAAGAATGCATTGACTATGAAGAAACTATTGCACCCACTGCTATAATAACTACCATTCATGTACTTTGTGCTATGGTAGCTCAGTTTGGATGGAAGCTAAATCTTATGGATATCAAAAGTTCCTTATTAAACGGTGATCTAGAGGAAGAAGTGTATATGACTCAACAAGAAGGATTTTTTGAAGGCCAAGAGAAATTTTTTTACAAGCTGGTTAAATCCTTGTATGGATTAAAATAAGCTCCACGATCTTGGTACATCAAAATGGACAGTCACCTATCATAGCATGGATTCAAGAGAATTTCATCAGATGCTAATATCTATATCAAGAAAAATGGTTCTTATGTAGTGATCTTAGTAATCTATGTTTATGATCTGATTATCACTAGTAGTTTAGAGAAATTGATAGATACAATGAAATATGACTTGAAAAAGTCATTTGAGATGACATATCTAGGACTTCTTCATTATTATCTTGGTTTAGAAGTGGCACAGAAGAAGCATCACATCAGAGTGATAGAAAAAATATGCTAAGACATTAATTGAGAAATATCGTATGACTGATTGTAAGCCCAAAACAACTCCAATGGAAACTGGGTTACAATTATCATGATATGATAAATTTCCACATGTAGATGGTACTCCCTATCACCAGTTAATTGGGATTATCATATATTTGACCAACACCAGACCAAAAATTAGTTTTACTGTGAGTTATATTTTGAGGTTTATGCAGGAACCAAAGGTTAGTCATTGGAAATCAATGAAAAAATTTCTTCAATATGTCTATGGTAGTACAAAATATGGCCTAGAATACAAGAAGAATGACAACTTCTTGCAAGGTTACACAGACTCAGATTATGTTGGGTCATTTGATGATAGGAAATCCACTTTTGGATATATTTTTCATCTTGGCTCCAGTCTTGTCTCTTGGCACAGTAAAAAGTAGAAGGTAGTTGCTTTATCATATACAGAGGTAAAATATCGCACAACACGTGGAGCAGTCTGCGAGGTGATATGGTTACATCATATTCTTGCAAGTATGGGTCTTCCCAAGAAACTTCCAATTCACTTGTTTTGCGACAACCAAGGTATTTTGAATCTCATCAAGAATCCAGTATTTCATGAATGCACCAAACACATTGATACACAATGTCATTTCATTCAAGATGAAGTTTCAAAACACAAGATCCAACTCTAGTACATTCCCACCGATGAATAGGTTGCGGATATTTTCACTAAGGCACTTGGACGTGTCAAATTTGAGTTGTTTCGCAACACTATTTGTATTTAAAAATAATGTAATAAGGGGGTATGTTAGCATAGCATATAGTTTATATGTTTTATTACATTATTCAATGATAAGTAAGTGCATTGTCTTCTCACAATGCTTTACTAAGTGGTTAAGGCATAGTATAGTTATGTAGGTGGTTGAATCCATTGTCAAGCATCAATGGTCTTCACCTTGTATTAAATATTTTACACCTTGTGAATTCAAAGGTTGATGCTTGTATTTTTTCAACAGATGTTTCATATTGTAATTTGATTGGTTAATATGAAGAAAATTAATTGAATGTGCAACAAATAAAAATGAACTTATGAAAATGATAATTTTATGTGTTCCTATGAACCATTTTAAATAATTTTAAAACTTTAGGAAATACATCATTAAAAGTTCAATGGATATGATATTTTGTAATTTTAATGTAATTGGTTAGCTTATATATTCTTAAAACCTCTTTTAAGTTTTTTAAACTTAAAAAAATCAATTGTTAAAATTTGAACCGATGTCACATCTTATAATTTGATAGGTCAATACCAACGTAATTAAAAAATATATAATATAACACTTATTAGATGCAATTTTATATCATATAACATTAGTTCATCAATTAGATTCCTCTATTTTCAAGGAGGAGGACAAGATTTGAATCTTTTCAAATGATTATGCACAATTACCAAGATTTTGTAATACCACTATGTGGCCATGATGTAATATGGGTAGGTCCAATTTCAATCCCATATAACCCATTGAAGAAAAATAATTAGATGTAACTTATAAATGCAACTCAATTTAATTTCCATTAATATGGACACTTCCATGATAAATCGATAATAAAACCTCCTATAATACCATGTAATGCGATCATGATGATTATATACATATGGTCATATCAACCTCATATTTAATCAAATTACCTATGAAAAGTAAACTTAATTTAATTGAATATTCACTTAGAAATTGTCAACTAAACTACAAGTCTTAATTTCAAACTTAAATAATTATTTAATAACTATAAAATACTTTAACCTTTAAATTATCAATCAAAGAACTATTAAATATACAAATACTTTAACCTCATATTTGTTGAAGGCTTGGGTAAGCTCATATCGAGGAGAAGATAACAGGGTTTGCTAACAGGTTTCAAGGTGGGTGAGGAGGTTTTGAATCACCTATAGTTTATGGATGACATAGGATTGTTGGGAGTAGCCAACTTTAGGAAACCAAGAATGATCAAAGATACTCTTAATATTTACCTTAGGGCCACAAACCAAATCATCAATGATAAGAAATCCAAATTGGTCTTCTTCAATCTTGATCGAAGGCTTCAGGATAGAATTTTAGATATTTTGGAATTCACGAGGACTTCTCTCCTAGTGGTATATTTGAGGGTCCCTTTACATTTTAAAGAACTAAAGATAGCTATATGGAGGAATTTTTTGGATTTCTTTAAAGAAAGAATTAACCATTGGTCCCACAAATGGTTAACCTTTGGGGGTAGATTAAATTTTCTATAGTCAATCATTTAGGTCATTCCAATTTATAAATTTTATAACCTTGCTACCCTACATACCATATGAAAAGAGTTGGATAAGATAGAAAATGTTTATGGAGAGGAGTAAAAGGAGAGAGAAAATGGGCCCTAGTAAGTTGGGAGAAAGTAATCCAACCCAAGGTAAAGGGATGTTTAGGACTGAGATCAAATTTAATTAATAAAGATTTGGATTGAAAGCTTTATTGGAGGTGGATCTCCCATCCAAATTATTTATTTAGTAGATATTTAACTAGTAAATATTTGGGACAAGTGAACTTGAATGAGGTGAGTTGTTTCCATTTGGATGGTAATGGGTCCTGCCGCTCTAACATTAGGATCTCAAGTAGTGAAATATGGATTATTTTGAAAAGTGGGGAGAGGGAAGAAGGCACAATTTTTGATAGATTCATGGGATCAATACCCACCTATCATTTCTGAATTTTGAGAACTACAACCAGTAAAAATAACCATGGAAAGAAAGGGTTGGATTGAGATTGAAAGTTATTTCAACACTAGTAAGTTTGGGGATTATAGGTTTAATCAATTTAAGAAGTTGGATGAGTGGCCAATTCTAATCCCTTTGAAATTGACACCCATCATGACTAGAATCTTGGTAAAAAGGTTTCTCATAAATAGATATGAGGAGGATGAATTAGCTTGGGACTATGAAAGCCTTGGATTCTATACAATGAAGGATGGATATGATAAGATCCTTCTAGAACCTCCTCCTCATGCATGTCAGGTTGAGAATTTGAGAAATATTTGGTAGTCCAAGGGTTCATTGAAAGTAAAATTATTTATGTGGTAGTTCATGCATAATGGAATTCTTACTTTTGATAATCTAAGATGTAGGGGAATTTGTACATCCTAATGCATTTTATGCTATAAAAGCAAGAAAACATCTGACCACTTTTATCTTAAAAAATAAATAAAAACTTTGTAGCAGTACCTTAGCGCAATAGAAATCAAATAACGAAGAGGAAGTAGAAGCACAAGTGATCAATGCAAAAAGGGCACTTCACGACATAAGAACAAGAGAGACTGAAATGAAAGAGAAAACTTCGAAAACACATTTCGTACCTTAAGTGCTCATCAGTTCGACTGATGTATTTAAGACCAAACCAGGCTTGAACCTCCCCGAGATGAAGTGTTGAAGAGCGGCCAATACTGCTGCTATAGGAATGCTTGGGTACAGGATATCAACATTAAAGGTGAACAAAACGCAGCTTGGAGGAAAATCTCTTTCATGAAGGATTTTCATCAGGCTCAGAGAGTCTTGTAGATGATTTGGCTGCTCCAAGAGAATGGGGAGAAGCTGGTGGTGAATCCATTTGGAAATAGGCTCCAACATATAACCACAATAGGATCAGATGGGTATACCCTTCATAGGTTGTTTGTGAACCTTTGGAATGAGTTAGAAAGTATAGACTCGAGTAATGATGGGGTTTTTTTGAAGAAGATAATCAACTATTTTTTGATCGAGGGGAAGACTTCTTTGTGCATTTTTAACAATGGAATCCAAGCTATAAAAAAGAGAGTTCTAGAGAATAGAAATAACCTATTGGTAAACTTCCAAATCTAAAAGTTATCTGATCCCTTCTTCCAGGTACCATGCCTTGCTGAGAACAGTGAGACCGAGATTTTTATCAGTAGGTCTGATGATAATGGAATCATCATATCTAAGAGAGTGTAAGGCTCTTGCTATATGCATGGGTACGGGAGGCCAGAAGATACTCTCTGTGGTAGAAAGTTGTTGTTCAACTCGATGCTTTCTGTCATTAAGAAGATCCAAAAGTGTTGGTATTTCACATCGAGTTCCCATGCGGAATTTGAAATACGAAAGGGAGAGTAGGCAGGTTCTTCCTAGTTGGCGATGTTCCTTCCTTTTGGACCGAAAAACCACCAAATCTTGAGAAGCCTAGAAAATAGAACATACTCCACACGGACATCATCATGGACCATGGGAGGTGGGACAGGGATATATTTCAATCCTAGCCCAAGAAGCTCTTTTTCTACCATTGTGAGAGGTCTATCAAAGAAATTATGAACAATGGCATTTGTGATCATGCCATCAACAACACCTACATTACTCTTGATGAAGAAGAGCAGGCATCTATCGACAGGGCTAAAGATGTCACTCCAATGATTCAGTAGTGGTTTACGTCATTGTCACGAGGACGACCTTGGGTCTGCTAAAATCCTGGACCTGACTGCCTGGGAAAAAATCTCGTAGAGTTTTGATTCATTCAAGAACCATATCCTTGGAAAGTTCTACCACCGTTGTGACTACTTTTGCATAGAAGGTATGAATTATTTCTCTAGTTATTTCCAGTGAAATCTACTTTGGGATCGGTCTTGCGACCCATTTTTTGATTGAGATCGCTGGTTCTGTCTCTTAGGATGATTTCACTTCTATTGTTGTTGGCCTGACTATTGAGGTTGTTGTTGTTGATGTTGTCCACTATGGGAATGACTTCGACTCCTATTTCTTCTCCTTTTATTTTAGGGTGAGAGATTGCGGGAGTTGGGTCGAGAGGAAACGGTAAGATCTATGACAAGTTTTCTGAGCTCTTGGATCTCATAAAAGAGTGGAGCACACTCCTTTTTTATGAGGGATGCCACTAAGGTGTTGGATTCATCAATGATAGTATCTTGTTGTTGTTTCTTATCAGTTTTTCAAGTGTCGGTTGCACCTTGTTGGACCTGACGATCCACACACAATTCCATTTCAAGAGCGTTGGCCTTCATAGTAAAATATTCCATGACTTACGATTTCCAATAGGATACAATCTCAAAATCTAAAATGAAAGTCATTTTGTTAAATATTTGCTCCACTTGTGCATCGAGCTGTGTGAAAACAACATCCTTTTGAACCTTCAAGCTCTCAAGTAATTTATTTTCTGTCGAAAGATATACTTTCGAGTATACTTTCTGGAAATTCAAGGTGAGCTCAAAAAATTTCTTGTCCATCTCTTCTTGAAGAGTAGGATCTGGTATCCGAAGGCTTGGAGGCTTCATACATAAACTATTTGGCATGGTGCCCTCATCGATGCCTTTCTAGATTTTTATGATGAAAGTCTTAGTTTTGTGGACCTTGATGAATGCAGATCTAAAGGTTTCCTAGAATTTTAAGCTAATATCTTTAAGATTCTACGACAGTTATGGAATACGCCTCGAGGATTGCAACGCTTCAAGCTAAGAAGAGTAGGACTTTGTTTGAGTGCATTCTACGTGTGAAGTGGAAGCTTCAATCTCTGGAAGCAACATTCTGAATCTCTTTTGAGTGGATCTGGTGGATTCCAGAATAGGAGAGCCTTCGTGAAAGAAATAGGGATCCTCTTCCAGATTTCGGATAACTAAGGCAGCGTGCGACATCAGATTGAAAAGATAACTTTTATATTCAAAAATAAATAAAAACTTTGTAGCAGTACCTTAGCGTATTAAAAATCAAATAACAAAGAGGAAGTAGAAGCACAAGCAATCACTGCAAAAAGGACACTTCACAACATAAGAACAAGAGAGACTAAAATGAAAGAGAAAAATTCAAAAACGTGTTTCGCACCTTAAGTGCTCATCAGTTCGGTTGATTGCAGTAGACATCCCAAAGAAGAGCCAAATCCTAAATTGTTGCATTGTCCCCGGGGACTATGGATATGGATAATTTATTGTTCTTCTAAATTATTTTAAATAATTATAAAGTAAAACTTTAAAACTTTAAATATCTATCATTAAAAAATAAATTAAATTCACATATTTTAGTTTGATTAGTTAAAAAATAATAAAAATAAATTGAATATACATTAAAATCTTGGGTAATTTCATGGGAATGGTAAGTTTATATGTTCTTGTAAACCACTTTAAAAATATTTAAAATTTTAGAAAATCTATCATTAAAAGTCAAATTGAGGTTGATGTTGTTAGCATAGCATATAGTTTATATGTTTTATTACATTATTCCATGATAAGTAAGAACATTTCCTTCTCACAACACTTTACTAAGTGGTTAGGGCATAGTATAGTTATGTAGGTGGTTGAATCCATTGTCAACTGCATCAACGGTCTTCACCTTGTATTATATATTTTACACCTTGTGAATTCAAAGGTTAATGCTCGTATTTTCTTAATATGGTATCAGAGGGAAGATTAGGGGGACGTGATATTCGAAGAACACGTGCAAAAATCACACTGACGTGCAAACCTCCACTGACGCACGTGTAGACCCCACTAACGGAGGTGCAGAAACCTTCGCAAAACCTAATGCATTTTGACGTGGAAACACTTGTCTTTTGCAGTAAAAATGATCTTCGAGGCAAGCGGTATTCGAGGCAAGAGTCACATCTAAGCATTGGTAGGGCACAACTCCCAAAGAGTGGTATCCTTGGACTGGTATGAATCCTAAGAACAAATCTAAGATGACCACATGACAGACTTGGCTAATGTGGACTAGCACAAATTTTGAGGTGACATGGATTATTGACTGGATGGCTGACATGGTGTTGCTAACAACATTGCTAACGTGGTAGGAATTCATTGGATTACCCTTCAACTAATGTGGCTCGATTGGTGATGGGTATTTGGTAGAGGGGTAAAATAAGGCTTCAACAGTCTTGATTTCCCAAAGGTAATCAAACAATAAAGCGTGAGGCTTTGTTTTTATCCCATGCAAATTGCAACGACGAGATGCATGTGGGATATTATCCCTGAAATATTTTTTTTAACACCTTTGTTAGCTAGTGTGATTATAATTCACTTCATTCCTAGTAGTTTTCATCTGAGCCAATTGCAGAGTTGGTCGGGCAGAGTTCGCTAAGGCATTGGGCAAGCCAATGCGGGTTCAAATCATGCGAAGTTTTTTTTTTTGTTAAAAGGAGGCTTTAAAGGTATTTTTATTGATTTTGTATTTTTGAATCAAAATCAACCTACAAGGAGCCTATTAGCCTCATTTGTTTTCAAAACAAAGCATAGCCAAAGCAAAATACTTGTAAAATTTCAAGAACTAGATTTGTTTTTTTAATGGAGGGATAGAATTTGCACATTGTTTCTTTTGTAAATTGAAAGGGTCATCCAAAATTCTTCAAAATTTGTTTATTTGAACCAAAAAGAGGGATAAAAGCATTATTTTTTGCAAAATTCTAACACAAGGGGGAGAAATTGTGGAATTGTGAATATCATTTTTGCAAACATAAAATAATTTTTTTTGCAAAAATTAGTGTAACAAAAGGTGCATTTTCGATTGCATTCAACGCCTTTTTAAATTTTGGTATTGTAAAATAGTTGCATTTTTGGTGGAAAACGACACCTATGTTTTAAATTTATGGACACTTGTGATTGTATACTACATTTAATTTTCTATTTTTTGCATTTACATCATAAGTTCAAATTAAAAAGCAAAGAAAAACCCCAAATTTTAAACTTATTTGTGCAATTTATTGCACAACAACGTTCGGTATATACCATACCTATGGCCCACACTTACAGGTAATGTTGTCATGCTTTGAGCTACTTTATCTAATGCCTAATATATTTACAACAATGATGTTTGAGCTATTGTTCTCTATAAATCATCAGGGAGAAATAAGGAAAGCCAATTTTTTGATATTCACTCTATTATATACCCTAATTCATTCTTATTGCTTAGCTTGATCTCCTCCAACTCATCATCCCTTTTCAAAAGATTTTTGAGGTAGGTGCCATCAATTTGAGTGAATTCCCTTTCACATACTCTTTGTAAGTATAAAGAAAGGGGGACCATTTTGGTGATATAAGGAACATTCACAATGGCCTATGTTCATAAATATCTTTCAGATTCACAGTTGCTCAAAGGTTCCAATTTTGCTCCATGGAAAACAAAGATGAGAGCCATTCTTTAGGTTAAAGATTTATGGGATGTAGTGACTGGCACTACAAAATATCCCAGTACAAATCAGGATGAATATGAGAAAAAGGATAAAAGGTCTCTCATGTTTACAATCCTTGCTACTACTGATGAGATACAACCTCACATTTGTGATGCTAATATTGGTAAAGATGCTTGGGATGCATTAGTTACCATTTATGAAGGGAAGAATTAGTCCACCATTCTTAACCTTCAATCTCAACTTCATACTCTCAGTATGAAGTCCGGTGAATTAGTAGAACTGTTCCTATGCAGAGTGGTAGAATTGAAAGCCAAGTTAAATGCTTTGGGAGAAAAAGTAGAGGATACGCTCTTGACTTCAGTTATTTTGAGAAAATTTTCAAATTATTACAATATGTTGATCACATCCCTTCAAGTGTCCATGATATAAGTTACTTTTGGGGAGTTGGTAAATTTACTTCAAACTGAGGAGGCAAATCATCTTCAAAGAGATGAAGTGACAAATAATGCACTTTACTCAAAACAAGGGTCTAGAAGATATGGTAACTTTCAGAAGGGAGGATCTTCTTCCAAAGGTTTCAAAGACAAGGAACCTCAACATAAACAAAATATATATTGTAATATTTGTGATATGGACAACCATGACACCAACAAGTGTTGGTTTAAGAATAAACAACCCCATGAGCAAGATCAAAAGAAAAAAGGCAAGGGCAAATACAAAACACATAAGAAGAATAAAAAACCCAAGGAAAATGTTGCTAATGAGGAATCATACTTAGATTATGAGAGGGCACACAAGGTGCTCATGACTCACACAACTTCTCAGCAAAAGGATCATGTGTGGTATATTGATTTCGGTGCCTATAAACACATGATTGGTGATAAATCATGGTTTGAGATATTTGAGGCTAAGGAAGGCAAATCGTAACCATTACTGATGATAAGACCTCCTGAGTCCAGGGTGAAGGAGATATTTCCATAAATCTTCTATATGGACAATGTTATATTGGGAAATTTCTCTATGTTCTAGGATTGGCAAACAATTTGTTGTCAGTTCCTTAGATCTTGGATAAAAACATGGCTACTGATTTTAGAGTTGAGGATCGAAGGAAGCGATGCTTCATCACCAGAAAGAGAAAACATGTAGCCATAAGTTCCTACAAGCATGGCTTGTTTACTTTAGATGTCATTTCTACACCTCATGTTGCCATGGTGGTAAACACAAAAGAGGTCACTTCTCTTTGGCATAAGATATATGGGCATCTAATTTCAGGATATTTAGTTGAGCTAAGTAAATATGAGATGGTGAAAGGTCTTCCCAATCTTTCATCAACTTTGCCAGTTTGCTCGGATTGCTTAGCATGGAAGCAACATCGAGTAAATTTAGAGTTGAGCTCTTCAAGAGTCAAAATATCTTTGGAGTTGGTACACACCGATCTGGATGGTTCTATGCCCAAACATTATGGGAGAAGGAGGTATTTTCAGTTGTTTGTTTACGACTACTCACGAAATATATGGGTTTTATTTTTGCAACTAAAATCAGAGGTTTTTTTGTATTTTTAGTAGTTCAAGAAAAGTGTTAAGGAAGCAAGATGTTCTATTAAGACTCTCCACTCAGATCGAGGGGGGAATATACCTCAAAAGAATTTTCCATATTTCTTAATTAACAAGGGATTAAGAGGTATATTACAATAGCCTATAATCTATAGAAAAATGGAGTTTATGAGAGGAGGAATCGTTCCATCACAAAAATGGTCTGTTGTATGCTTACAGGGGTAAATATTGAGAAACAATATTGGGCAGAAGCTATCAGTACAACGTATCTCCTGAATAGAGCACCCATAAAATATATTAAAAGAATGACTCCACAAGAATCATGGAGTGGTAGAAAACCCTCCATTTCTCATCTAAGAATTTTTGGGTGTAAGACATTCATGCATTTTACAAAACATAAGAGAAACAAGTTAGATGAGAAAACCTTGTAGTGTATTTTTCTTGGTTATGATGAGCATTCCAAGGGATATCGGTTGATAGATCCTAAAACCAAGAAAACTCACATAAGTAGATATGTGGTATTTTATGAAGCTTTCACATCAGATGACACATCTTCAGCTACATACCTGGATGAAGAGGAGCCTAAGAAAGAGACTCCACCCCAATAGAAAAAGGTTCCAAAATGGTATACTAGCAAAATGAGAGATTCAAAACTGACTACACATCTAGATCTAACTCTAGATCGACCTTGTACATGTAGTATGACTCAGAAGATGAGAGAAGAAGCATCAAATTCAAATGTTGACGAGCTTTACCAAAAATTGATGAACTTTATGTAGATGCAGAGGAAGATAGAGAATAATATATGGATGTGGATGATGAAAGGGTTTATATGAATTCATTGGATGAGGATGAACCTACTTTAGTTCAAGATGCACTTAGTGAGCCTTAGTGGAAGGTTGCTATGAATGCAGAACATATGTCTCTCATAAATATAACACTTGGAAGCTAGTTGATCTAACTTCAGGTAAGAAGCCCATTGGATGCAAATGGGTATACAAACTGAAGTATAAGGTGGATAGAATAATAGATAAGCATAAGGCCTGCCTTTTTGCAAAGGGATATGCACAGAAAGAAGGTATTGACTATGAAGAAACGTTTGCATCCACTGCTAGAATGACTACCATTCGTGTACTTTGTGCTATGGTAGCTCAGTTCATATGGAAGCTACATCATATGGATGTCAAAAGTGCCTTATTAAATGGTTATCTATAGGAAGAAGTGTATATGACTCAATAAGAAGGATTTGTGGTTTAAGGCCAGAAAATTTTTACAAGTTAGTTAAATCCTTGTATGGATCAAAATAAGCTCCACGATCTTGGTACATAAAAATGGACAGTAACCTATCATAGCATGGATTCAAGAGAAGTCCACCAGATGATAATCTCTATATCAAGAAAAATGGTTTTGATGTAGTGATATTAGTACTCTACGTTTATTATTTGATTATCACTAGCAGTTTAGAGAAATTGATAGATACAATGAAATATGACTTGAAAAAGTCATTTGAGATGACATATCTAGGACTTCTTCATTATTGTCTTGGTTTAGAAGTGGCACAGAAGAAGCATCACATCAGGGTGATAGAAAAATATGCTAAGACATTAATTGAGAAATATCGTATGACTGATTGTAAGCCCAAAGCAACTCCAATGGAAACTGGTTTAGAATTATCATGATATGATAAATTTCCACATGTAGATGATACTCCCTATCACCAGTTAATTGAGAGTCTCATATATTTGATCAACACCAAGCCAAATATTAGTTTTACTGTGAGTTATCTTTTGAGGTTTATGCAGGAACCAAAGGTTAGTCATTGGAAATCAATGAAACAAGTTCTTCATTATGTCTATGGTAGTACATAATATGGCCTAGAATACAAGAAGAATGACAACTTCTTGAAAGGTTACACAGACTCAGATTATGTTGGGTCATTTGATGATAGGAAATCCACTTTTGGATATATTTTTCATCTTGGATCTAGTCTTGTCTCTTGGCACAATAAAAAGTAGAAGGTAGTTGCTTTATCATATACGAAGGCAAAATATCGTACAACACATGGAGTAGTCTGTGAGGTGATATAGTTACATCATATTCTTGCAAGTATGGGTCTTCCCAAGAAACTTCCAATTCACTTGTTTTATGACAACCAAGGTGTTTTGAAGCTCATCAAGAATCTAGTATTTCATGAATGCACCAAACACATTGACACACAATGTCATTTCATTCAAGATGAAGTTCCAAAACACAAGATCCATCTCGAGTACATTTCCATTGATGAACAGGTTGCAGATATTTTCACTAAGGCACTTGGACGTGTCAAATTTGAGTTGTTTCGCAACACTATTTGTATTTAAAAATAATGTAAGTAGGGGGGATGTTGGCATAGCATATATTTTATATGTTTTATTACATTATTCCATGATAAGTAAGCACATTTTCTTCTCACAATTATTTACTAAGTGGTTAGGGCATAGTATAGTTATGTAGGTGGTTGAATCCATTGTCAAGCATCAACGGTCTTCACCTTGTTTTAAATATTTTGCACCTTGTGAATTCAAAGGTTAATGCCTGTATTTTCTCAATAGATGATTCATATTGTAATTTTATTGGTTAATATGAAGAAAATTAATTGAATGTGCAACAAATATAAATGAATTTATGAAAATGATAATTTTATGTGTTCCTATGAACCATTTAAAATAATTTTAAAATAAATTTTAAAACTTCAGGAAATACATCATTAAAAGTTCAATGGATATGATATTTTGTAATTTTAATGTAATTGGTTAGCTTATATATTCTTAAAACCTCTTTTAAGTTTTTTAAACTTAAAAAAATCAATTGTTAAAATTTGAACCGATGTCACATCTTATAATTTGATAGGTCAATACCAAAGTAATTAAAAAAAAGATATGATAACACTTATTAGATACAATTTTATATCATATAACATTAGTTCATCAATTAGATTCCTCTATTTTCAAGGAGGAGGGCAATATTTGAATCTTTTCAAATGATATATGCACAATTACCAAGATTTTCTAATACTACTATGTGGCCATGATGTAATATGGGTAGGGCCAATTTCAATCCCATA
The DNA here is from genome assembly GCA_028583015.1 of Wollemia nobilis. Lineage (NCBI taxonomy): Eukaryota > Viridiplantae > Streptophyta > Pinopsida > Araucariales > Araucariaceae > Wollemia > Wollemia nobilis. The sequence goes on from JAQPPZ010001361.1 coordinate 8,043,967, forward strand.
TAACCCATTGAAGAAAAACAATTATATGTAACTTATAAATGCAACTCAATTTAATTTCCATTAATATGGACACTCCCATGATAAATCGATAATAAAGCCTCCTATAATACCATGTCATGCGATCATGATGATTATATACATAAGGTCATATCAATCTCATATTTAATAAAATTACCTATGAAAAGTAAACTTAATTTAATTGAATCTTCACTTAGAAATTGTCAACTAAACTACAAGTCTTAATTTCAAACTTAAATAATTATTTAATAACTATAAAATACTTTAACCTTTAAATTATCAATCAAAGAACTATTAAATATACAAATACTTTAACCTCATATTTTTTGAAAGCTTGGGTAATCTCATCTCGAGGAGAAGATAACAGGGTTTGCTAACAGGTTTCAAGGTGGGTGAGGAGGTTTTGAATCACCTATAGTTTATGTATGACATAGGATTGGTGGGAGTAGCCAACTTTAGGAAACCAAGAATGATCAAAGATACTCTTAATGTTTAACTTAGGGCCACAAACCAAATCATCAATGATAAGAAATCCAAATTGGTCTTCTTCAATCTTGATCGAAGTCTTCAGGATAGAATTTTACATATTTTGGGATTCATGAGGACTTCTCTCCTAGTGGTATATTTGAGGGTCCCTTTACATTTTAAAGAACTAAAGATAGCTTTATAGAGGAATTTTTTGGATCGTTTTAAAGAAAGAATTAACCATTGGTCCCACAAATGGTTAACCTTTGGGGGTAGATTAAATTTTCTATAGTCAATCATTTAGGTCATTCCAATTTATAAATTTTATAACCTTTCTACCCCACATACCATATGGAAAGAGTTGGATAAGATAGAAAATGTTTATGGAGAGGAGTAAAAGGAGAGAGAAAATGGGCCTTAGTAAGTTGGGAGAAAGTAATCCAACCCAAGGTAAAGGGAGGTTTAGGACTGAGGAGATTAGATTTAATTAATAAAGCTTTGGATTGAAAGATTTATTGGAGGTGGATATCCCAACCAACTTCTTTATTTAGTAGATATTTAACTAGTAAATATTTGGGACAAGTGAACCTGAATGAGGTGAGTTGTTTCCATTTGGATCGTAATGGGTCCTTAGTGTGGCAGGCTCTAACATTAGGATCTCAGGTAGTGAAATATGGATTATTTTGAAAAGTGGGAAGAGGGAAGAAGGCACAATTTTGGATAGATTCATGGGATCAATACCCACCTATCATTTTTTAATTTTGAGAACTACAACCAGTAAAAATCACCACGAAATAAAGGGTTGGATTGATATTGAAAGTTAATTCAACACTAGTAAGTTTAGGGATTATAGGTTTAATCAATTTAAGAAGTTGGATGAGTGGCCAATTCTAATCCCTTTGAAATTGACACCCATCATGACTAAAATCTTGGTAAAAAGGTTTCTCATAAATAGAGATGAGGAGGATGAATTAGGTTGGGACTATGAGAGTCTTGGATTCTATACAATGAAGGATGGATATGATAAGATCCTTCTAGAACCTCCTTCTCATGCATGTCAGGTTGAGGATTGGAGAAATATTCGGTAGTCCAAGGGTTCATTGAAAGTAAACTTATTTACCTGGTAGTTCATGCATAATGGAATTCTTACTTTTGATAATTTGAGATGTAGGGAAATATGTACATCCTAATGTATTTTATGCTATAAAAGCAAGAAAACATCTGACGACTTGATGTTTGAGTGCCCGTTCACATGCTAGATCTAAGAGTGATGGTTTTTAGCTTATAAAATTTTAGCCAATGGTGATCTAAATAAAACTAATACTTGGTAAATATGGAAGAGGGGTATATTTAAATATGAAGCTCTTCGTATCGAGTGGAATATTGAATTAAAATTTATTTGTTGGTAAGTGTAGTTGGAGAGAAATGATAATTTTTTTAGAGAAACTTTTTCATCCTTTAATGGTATTTGATAGGTCATTTGGAGCAAAGTCACAAAAACTATGGTAATGTGTGCTAAAGAGGAAACTCAAGCTGATATAAGAACAATGGAGAAGAAATCCAAAGTGCAAGGGGGGTAGGGCATAGCTAACCACCCCTAGAAGGTTGGATTAGTATTAAATGAGCTACAAAAATAAATCTGACTAGAGCTAGAATTGGAGTAGTATGTAGGAATCATGTTGGGATGGTGCTCTATTAAGAGCTACAAGGCCTAGGTAGGGCCATGAACAATAAAGTGGAAGCCTTAGCTATCAAATATGCTTCTATTTGGGTAGTAAGACAAGGTTATAGTAGGATAATCATAGAATAAAATTCTCAAATCTCAATAGGAGCTCTGGATTTCATGTGGAACTTTGCTTTGAATACATGGAGGTTGAGTATTGTTGTCATCCAAATTATGAAATTGTGGAGGGAATTAGATTATGTGATTTTAATTTATGTGGGTAGATATATGAATAAAGTGGTAAATTTCTTGTCTAAGATGGGTACTAATAAGGAGGTAGACGTTTAGTGGCACAGTGGCATAGCTATTGAGGATGAAACGACTAGGAAAGTTGGTGAGCAAATCCAATGTTTAGCTAATTTGGACAGCCATTGCAAACATATGGTTTAGGAGATTTGGCTCCAATGCAAATCTCCTTTTATTGTTGTAAATAGGTGTTTTTTTTTACTAAGGCTAGGAGGAGTCCCATCCCAACTTGTAAATAATCTTGTTTTAGTATAATATTTTCAAAAAAAAAAAAATTCAATCAAAAAATTGGATGTGGGTGAGCTAGGAGTGAGTAGAAAGTGAGAATCATGAGAAGGAAGTAGAAAGCAAAGTATGACCAAGGAGATATTGTTGGTTTTTATTGTTCTATATCTTAGTAGAAACTAAAAACTAAAAGGTTCATGTTAAGAAAATGTAGGTTACATGGTAGGAAATTCATTTTTTAAAGTTCTTACTAGAAGTAAAGATGTCATAGTTAGAATTAAGGATGCACTAGTTGGAAGTAAATATGCCCTAGTTAGTGATAAGAGGAAGATCAAATCTATGGAAAACCCTATCCAAGTAGTAGATATTACACTGGAAGTGATTATCAAGGATGATATGATTGAGCATGATATAATGGTTCTTAAAATTATAGGGTTAATATGTAAGTTCCATGGGCACTGGCCAAGTTTTTCTATGATTCAAAATTGAATCAAGTGGAAGTGGGGATTAAACTCAAATTACTCCATGACTCTACTTTTGAAAGGAATTTTCATCATTATATTCTCTAGTTTAGAAATAAGGGATAAAATAATAGATGGTGGTCTTGGTTTAGGGGTAAAGATACATTATATTAGGAACACATAATGAGGATTTTTTGTGGATATAGAGAGTATTAAAAGGATTTCAATGTAACCTACATTGAAATCCACAAGAACATTAGGCGAGTTCATCCAAGAGGGGCAAATTATTAATTAGATAAGGCATGTGTATATGCTCCAAAATGTGTTGCCATGGATATTTAAAAACCTTTAATGTAGTACATTAGGATTAAATATAAATCAACAGAATGGGACCAACAAGTGGATTATGAAAACAATGCATTCTGATGTTGCAAACTTTATGAGACTGGACATATGGTACGAGATTGCAAAGTGAAAATTATAGATAAAGAGATGAAATATTTTAGACATGAGGCATACTTCAATACAAAACAAGATCATATTATAGGAGAAGCTAAGTAAAATAAAACAATTTTCACTCCTAATAAAGTGGCAAGAAAAATTTATTTGCATCATCAAATGGAAAAGGTCATTATAGATTTGCTCAAATCAACCATTAGAAGAAAAAATGACATAAGGGATGAAAAAATACAATGCACAAGTTCAAATAAAAGAGTTCAAGGTGCGAAGGAATATGGGGAGGTAAATTTTAAAGTGAAGGAAATGAAGGAGGTCAAGGTTAATCTAGGTCAATCATATTCATTTTCTAAAGTAGCATAAAATATTTTTTTTGTAATAAAAATGGAAATAGTATAGAGTGTATGCATTGCACTTTAGGCTTTCAAGAGTAGCATAATAAAAAATGCATATGGAGGATATCCATGGAAATTTAGGGCTTGACAACATAAGAAAGTAATGACTATGGAGGATTGTTCATGCACTTTAGGATTGTCTAGGCCACATAAAGAAGAAAATATATATGAGACTATTTCTTACATTTAGATTATTTAGGGTGACATAAATATTTAGAAAATAAGTCTCATTATGAACAATATGGAAAATAGAAGAGACTAATGAAGATGAAAATTTGGTAAAAATGGAAAAGGAGAGGAAGGTCATCAAAGAATGAACAAAGAGAAAAAGAAACTCAAAGGGATGTAGATTTGAGAAGCCAAAAAAATATTGTAGGTGTTAACAATAAGTGGGACTACGCCCACTAATAAAAACAAAATACGATGATGATGAAAATTTTATCATGGAATATTACAAGTATGAATAAGAACCTTAAGAAAAGACTTATTAATGAATTAATAGCTTGTTATAGACTTGAGTTCATTTTAACAGAAGAAACAAAATTAAGTAGTGAGGAATGTAAGGATGCTTTTGAAAAGTTTTGGAATATGGGTAATCATCTTGCAGTTTCTTCTATAGGAGTTTTAGGTGATATTACAATAATATGGAACAAATGCAAATGGGATGGATAATTGTTAGAAGAAAAAAGTAATTGGGTTGTTTGACTATTTTGTAGGAAATAAGACAATATTAATGTTGGAGTTATACATGTACATGATCCAACTATAGTTCCTCCTCATGAAATATGTTGGAAGGACCTTAGAATATTTTTCCTCATAATTATGATCTATGGATTCTTGGGGGAAACTTCAACATAATTATATCTCCTTTAGGAAATAAGGGTGGTACTCTAATATGGTCTAAATAAATACAATATTTAACTCTATTTTTCAATTCAAATAGCCTTTGGAATGTTAGTCCTTCAAGTTTTCAATATACATGGGATAATAGACACATTAGGCAAAATCATATAGTAGAAAGATTAGATAGATTATTGTTATCTAAAACATGGTTGAAAACTAAGTATATGATATTCATAGACATTTTATTTTGAGTAAGAACAGATCACAAGTCCATTCCTTTGGCTTGTGATATATCCAATAACGGTTATCTAAATCTATTTTTCTTCAATTCTATATGGCTTCAAGATCTTAATTTCTTCCATATGGTTATGTTAGTGTGGGATGAATCAAATTTTGAAGGATCATATATGTACAAGCTTATTCAAAAGATGAAATATTTAAAGGAGGAAATGAAGATTTGAAATGCTAAATCTTTTGGTAACATTTTTAAGAAAAATAAGAAAATTGAATCCAAGCTCAAAATTTTAAAAGAGATAGTAGAATCAATGGAATGTACTAGGATTCTTATGTGGAAGAAAATAATTACTTTTTAATTATCATAATGCATTGAAAAATGAGTCGTATTGGTTCCACAAATCTAAGGAGAAATAGATCGGAAGGATATAGAAATGCATTTTTTTCATACTACAAAAAAAATTGTTTTCATCACATCAAAAATATTTTAAATCTAGATGGAAGAAATATTGAGGAAGAGGATATAATGATGGAAACAATTAATTATTTCAGAAATGTTTTATCACAACAAGATAAGGAGGAACACGATAATATTTTGAAAAATATATAATTATTTATCATAAAGGGATAAAATGAAGCTTGATGAAGAAGATAACTATAGAGGATCTACATGAAGCAGTTTTCTCTTTCCATCCTAACAAGACACCTGGTCTTAATGGATTTCCTATAATTTTATTTCTAAAATGTTGGGATTTATTGAAGAGTGGTATGTTGGTTGTATTTGAAGAGGCCTAGAAAAGGAAGACTACAATAAGTGACATCAAAGACACTTTTATTACATTGATTCTCAAGAAAGGCGAGAAAATATATTTTGATAATTTTCATCCAATAAGCCTTTGTAATATTATTTATAAGATCATTTTAAAAATTATGGCAAACAAGTTGAAAGACATTCTAGATTGTGTTATCTTAGAGGAACAAGGTGGTTTTGTTCATGGTAAATAAATTCTTGATGGTGTAATCATTACATAGGAGGCCATACATTCTCTTCATTCCATAAAAAAACTAGGTATGTTCATAAAATTAGATATTAAAAAAGCATATGATAGGATATCCTAGAGTTTTCCTATCAATATTCTCAATTTGTTTGGTTTTGATTACAATCAGTGTGAAGGGATTATATGTTATAAAATTTCTAAATATTCTATTTTTATCAATGGTTCTCCTATCGGTTACTTTAAGTCATTATGAAATCTACCAAGGTGATCCACTATCTCCTTATCTATTTGAGGCACTAGAGAGAGTTTTCTTAAAGGTAAAAATGGAAGGAAAAGTCAAAGGTGTTTAAGTTGCAAAAAATGGTCCCTTTGAATCTCATCTCAAATTTATTAATTATTATATTCTTTTCAAACATTCTTTAGTCAATGAGGCCATAGAGTTTAAATAAGTATGAGAAGGCTATTGGATAATTGGTTATTTCTACAAAATCTAGGAATTTTCATTAACACTACCCTAGATTTACAATGAATTAGTGTGGATATATAAGGGTTTAAAAGTAAAAAAATTCGATCAACCTACTTGGTTATTCCTTTGTCTCATAAAGGAAAAAAATGGAGCTTTGGATCTTGTTTAGATAGAATGAAATTTTTAATGGTAGGTTAGAAAGGTAAGTTGTTAACCATGATAGGAAGACTACAATTCACAATGATTGCATTACAATCCATCCCTATTTATATGATGTCACATTCAATATTGCCAATAGGTATAACATCAAAAACTCATAAATTCATTCAAAGAGACTTTCTTTAGAAAGGTTACAAGGAAAAATTTAGGTTTGCTCTTTGTATGTGGGATAGGGTTTGCAAAAGAAATAATATCAGAGGAGCAAGCTTGTAGAATTGTAGACCTATGAGTTTGATTTTAGGGAAAAGGATGGGTTGAGATTATTTAGCTATCAAGGAAAGAATTGGGTAAAAATATTTAAAAATATATTGTTTCTCTTTATGCAGTAAAATTATTTAGGAAAAGGACCCTACCCAAAGGATTTTCAACATGGAACTTAATATCAAATAGTTTAAAATTAATTTCAAAACATATTAGATGGTCAATCAATGAGGGAAATTATGCAAATATTTAATCTAATGCTTGGTTGAAGTTGTATCCTCTTATATTTGACTCAAAATAGCAACCATTGGCTCACATTTTACAAGATTGTATAGGTCCAAATATTAAAGACAATATTAATATAAGCAAGAACTCCAAATCATGGATTTCTATTAGTATCTTGGTTGAAGTAGAGAAACACAAATAAATTGTAAATAAAATTCAAAAGATGATTCAAGAGTTTTATTCATTAATTTTTACACAAAAGGATGAGTTCATTTAGAATCTATTAGAAGATGGTGGATACTTAGTCAAATTGGGATATGGATATTTTGAGCAGTCAAAATTTTCTACTCCCAAAGATTTTTCTTGGAAGAATATTTGATCACTAGAGGCTCTCCCTAAGGCCTCAAAACTCCTTTGATTAGCAATTCAAAGTAACATTCTTATAGAAGAGAGTCTATAAAGAAGAGGATATCATGGGCCCTTTAGATATGCCTTATGTGAGAAGAATTTAGAAACATCAGAGTATTTACTTCTTCATTATCCCATTGTTCACATCATTTGGGGTTATTTAAAAAAAATGAATACATATTGGGTAGATCTATTAACATTGAAAGTGTTGATAAAATGTTGGACTAATTATTTCAAAGCTAAAGCATTATGTATTATGTGGAGGATTGGTCTTTGCCATTATTTGTTAAAATTTATGGCTTGAAAGGACTAACATACTTTTTAAAAATAAATCTCAAAATCATGCTTAATTTTAGAATTGTAGATATGATGCTCATTGTGGGCAGTCTCAAGTGTGCAAAAATAGGTGGTCACAACTTGGTTATAGGAGTTGAACATACATGGAATAATCATGATAATGACATTAAAATAAAATATCTACTTCAATCTAGGGTAATTTTTTTTAATAAAATACGGGTAAAAATTTATTAGATCAAAGAAACCTTACAACAGAGAACAAACAACCACCAAAAAATAGCCAAAAATACCTCAACCAGACATATCCTTAGCAAGTAAATTATGAATATTCTGAGAACAGTCGAAAGAGAGGTAATCCCAACCCTTAACATACCAATTCCCCTAAAAATGAGAGGCCCATTTGGCCAAACAATTCGCAACCCTATTCCATTCCCTAGAAATGTGAACAAAAGAGATAAACTCCAAATTACAACAGATTTGAAGAATCTGTCGAACAACCAAAGTCAACCTCCAATGAACATTACCAAGATGGTGAGTCTAAAAAATTGATAATAATATGTGAATCAGACTCACAGATTATCCTCTGTCAACCCTTGTTCCAAAGCATAATCGATAACAAGAGCCTCCATATAATTATTAGAGTGTATCCTCTTATAGCATGAAAAAATGAAACAAACATTCCCAAAACTCTCTCTCCCAACTCCTTCGATACCAGCATGCCTAGGATTACCCTAATAATACCCATACGTATTGATATTGAAAAACCATAGAGGATGAGGATGCCATCTACCATCTCTCTACATTTTTTATCTAACATATTTTTTTCAGACAAAATAGAAGGATGAGGACCATTCTCCACAAATCCTAAACTCAGCATCATCAAAATCTTCAACTACACCAAAGGAAGACTAATATGGCATTTCGAAGAGACAGTTTTTGGATCATACCAATGATTCATTGCCAAAGCCGAGGAACAGTAAGCTTCTTATCATGAAATTTTTTTCGCTTTTTTTCCAACCAAATCTGCCACAGAATGCAAGGGCCAATAGTCCAAGCAACCTAGAGAAAGAAAGCCATACCAGGAGATCTCCCTAAACTCCTCCATAACTCCAAAAGATAAGAAATATGGATACAAGGCTGATTCCACACCCCCCACCAAAGATGCCAAATATCTCGTGCAAAAGAACATTGAAAAATAAGATGGCCTGAAGACTCTTCATTGTTTGCACATAAAAAACAAAAATAAGGTCCCTAAAAACCTCTCTTTTGCAAATTATCCTAGGTAAGGCATCTATTGTGAGTAGCTAACCACAGATAAAAATTACATTTAGGCCAAGAGAACTTTGACCACACCTGCTTCCACTAGGGCACCTCATCATCCCCAAAATGTTGCCAATCCAACTCCCTATATCCCAAAGCCACCGAATAGACCCCTCTAGGATCCAAGCCCCAATCCAAAGCATCATCATCATGTAAAGAAGAGCAGGCCCTACAAGCCAAAATATGAGTCAACTCATATCTTTCCTGAAAAGTACCCCCTGCCAGCCAATCTATAGGGTAGATTAAAAATGTCTATAAATTGGGTTTATCAAAATTAATTTTGATGGTGCTTATAAAAGAAATCCATGAAAAGCTAGTGGAGGTAGTATTTTTCAAAATAACGAAGGTAAAATTATATTCACTTCCTCATAATCATTTGGAACTTCAACTAACAACTATGCAAAGGATATGACACTTCTTATAGGGATTAAAATTATTATTGAAAAATATGGAAATGTATTTTAATCCAGGAAGATTCACAAACTATCATTAATGCTATAATAAAAAATGGATGTCGGGATAGGATTAAAAAATATTATTATTAATGTTCATCATCTATTTTTAGAAGCAATATCTATAGAGAAATAAATAAGGTAATAGATAGTTTAGTCAATACTATTGATCTTCATCTTCTTGAAATTCAAAATTTAAAAAGGCAACTCAACAAGTGTGATTTTATCTCTTAATAAAAATGATCACAAGGAGCTGACTTTGAAAACATAGCACTTCAAGAAAAATAAAAAATATATTGATAAAAAAAGAAATAAAAATATGTAACATAAAAATGCATGTTGGATATAGATTATTTGACCGGACAACAAATGTAATATTTTTATATTTTAATGGGATTGGCCCCCAATATAAGCCACAATAACTTATTTAAAAAGAAAATTTATTAAAAAATTTCTAAGATGACTTTAAAAAATATTTTTATTTCAATTGAAGTACATTAAATACTTTTTTGTCTATTGTACTATATAAGCTTTGTGTCAAAACACTCATACAAAGAATCAAAATATTTTAGAGGCAGAGGTGAACACCCAGTCAAAATTCAAAATGGATACCTTCGGGAATCTCTTAAAGCTCCTTGGGACAGAGTGGCAAAATTCAAAATGGATACCTTCGGGAATCTCTTAAAGCTCCTTGGGACAGAGTGGCACTGATGATGATGGAGTATTTCACTCTAGATGATCAAGTGAATATTGTCTGTAATTTTCATTTTGCTTACCTAAACCACATGCGAAGGAGGAAATTCATGAATGTGTCTACTTTCTTATTTGTCTCCATTGAAAATTTGTTGAACAGGTGAAGCATGGTAAAATTTCTAACATATGCACCAAGGCCTATTGAAGCTTATGTTTGACCATGTGTCAAAGTTTGGTGATAATATGAAAAAACTAAATTTTGGGTGACTTGTGTTAGAGCAAGCTAATAAGGAATTTTCTAAAAATTTGGAGAGTAGAAAATCCATTTCATTCTCAACATCCTCTGATCAGATTTTTGAATATGATTCTGATATCCTTGCAAAAATTAAAGAGGAAATTTTTAAAGGCATGAAGGGAAAAGGTTGAAGGTCTAAAGAACCCAAAAGGAAATACCAATTTTATCAGACGATTGATTCACCTCATAGATAAAATGATTAAAACAGATAAGATGCACCATGTTATTTTAGACTCAAATAATTTTGGATATCTGAGCCCTGATCTCAAGAAGAAACCCAAGATTGAAGCTAGAAACTCTACAGGAAAGGAGAAGACCTCCCGAGAGATCATGAGCCATTGAGAAATCTAGAGAAAGCATGGACAACAATGAATGATCTATTGACCTGCCTTAGTAGGTTGGTAAAAATATCTACCATTTATGTGGAAGAAATCACTTGAGTGATGAATTATTTCAATAATAATCATAGAAGTGTAGAGGAATATATGATGCAGGATGTTTTAGACGATCTCAATTTTGGTTTGGGATTCCCTTGTTTATCTTGTTTCTCTCTAGTGTCTGTGGCTTGGGCCATTTTTGTCTTGTTGTCCTCTTTTATTTCACGGTCTTCTTTTGGTTAGGGCTTGGTGGTCTACCCTTATCTTTTCTTTTTTATTTAGGTCTGGTTAGGGCTTGCTTTGTTTTTTAAATTTGTAAAAGGTTTAGGGACCCTTTCAAACCCCCCTCTTTTATCCATCTAAAAAAATGAGATTAGTGTCATTTATTAATTTTATTAAAATAAGTTGAAAAAGAACAAAAAATTGGTTTCCATTATGAGGAACCATGAGAGTCAAAGGTAGGAGCAATATGAGAGGTTGTGGGAGATTGAATGCAGGTAGCTTTTTGACCAGTGGGCCTCGAGGGAGCTACACTCCAATCCAAATTTTTATTGGGAGAAAGTTCAAGATGAAAGGTTTGCTTCTAAACATCTTTCGGTGGCCCTGATTACTCAAGTTGGGTTGGTTCCTACTTGTATTGGCACTTTGGGTATTGGTGGAGCCTTATGCTCTTTTGGTGGTGGTCTCTTGGTTGTCTTGCTAGCTATTTGTTTAGATTCGAATATGGAAAGATCCATGATCTTCTATCTTGTTGAGACAGGTGCCTTATATTGTCCCCCCTCTATCATGGAGTTTTTTTCTTCTCTTGCAGAAGTTTCCAATTTGAAAGTATCTCCTTAGAAGCACCATGGGGTGAGATTCTCTCCCCTGTCTTGGTTATGAACTCAAATGAGATTTTGGTTATATGTGAAGGGATTAAAGGGGATAACGGTCAGTTGGAGGAGGTTCAACCCCCAAATGTTGAGCTAGATTCTAAAAGGGATGAAATTTCAAACTTTTCTCTTTTCAAAAAATGTGTTTATAGAGGAAGAGTCTCGAATAAAGGTTTTGAGGTTTGTGTGGGATAGAATCGCAACTGCTGAGGTGGACCAACTTATTGATATTATTCCTAATGATCAATTTAGCATTGATAGACCAATTTCTATTTTTTTTAACCCTTTGGTGGCCCCTTATAAGGTGTTTATTTCTTGTTCTCTTATGGAGAAATTTTATGTTGTGGTTGTTTCTCATCAAGATAAAAAATTTCTTTCAGATTGCTTGTTTGAACTTAGAGATCATTATTTGTGCCTTTAGATCTTTTAAAGCTTACTATGGAAGAGGGGGAGACTTCCCTTGTTGGAAATTTAGGGAACTCTAGACCAGACTTGTACTTGATCAAAATATGAACTATTTTGAAGTGATATCCTAAAGACCAGATGGATTAAGTTGCTCTTCCGAAAGGTTTATTTCTTATTAAAATTTTGGATTTAGTTGCTCTTTCGAAAGATTTCTTTCTTATTAAACTTTATCTGTTGGATGATTTTAATCATTTTTTAGGGAGAGACCCCTAGTTTTTTGGGTGAAGGAGTCTCTTCCTTTGTAAATGGGGAACAAATTTTGATTCGAACACCTAGAAGATCAACACTACTCCTGTCTAGGTGAGACTCCTTGACCTTCCTCTCCACTTTTTACATGAAGTTATTTTGAGAGGGATTACAAAAATATTGGGTGATTTAGTCATAATGAACCTGATGACTAGAGCTAGATCTCAGATGGTATTTACTCATATGTGTGTGGTAGTTGATTTAGATGCATAACTAATTGGTAATGTTGAATTACTTTTGGATGTAAGATCTATGATCCAAATTATTTACAAGAATAGACAACTATTCTACTCTAATTATAATAGTTATGGTCATGAGTCTTCTCATTGCCCTTAGAGGAAGTATTTTGCTCCTTAGAAGGATTGTCTTTATGGTGAAGATTTGATAAATTTTAGTGAAGATGTAATTCAAGTTAATAAATCTCCTACTGTTGATGAAGGTCTTTCAAATATTATTTCTTCGATAAGCTCTAAGAAGGTTCTAACTAGTAAGGATGCAAAATCCTTTCAGGTAATTATTTCAAATGTCTGACAATAGGTGGGGACTCTATTGAAGAGACAATACCTTTGAGTGTTTCCAATCTATCTAAATATTCAGAGTATAGATCAAATTCTCTTAGAAGAAAAAAATGAAAAAGTGGTGCTTCTCCTAGACCAGTTATGAGGGGATAGGCTAAAGGATATATTCATCTTGGTGGCTGGGGGAAGCCTCCTCTCATTAGGTCTAAATATAAAAGTGAAATGATGGCTAAGTATATTCAACCGTCTCCTAACATGATTTTCAACCAGAATACTAGGGGAGATAGATGTTAAAAAATTCTCTGATGCAGCTCCATCGGACTATTTCGGTCATTGGTAGTCTGGGTAGGCTTTCTCTCAAATTTTCAAATTTAAATTAGGGTGCTTTAGCTTAGGTATTTTGAATTTTAAAGCACCATATTTAATGATGTAGTTATTAATTTTGAGCTCCTCCATTGGGGTGGATATTTTCTTTCTTTATTTTAGTGCCTTTAATCTCCTTTGATATCCTTGAGTTTTTTTCCTTCTTCGTGGAGATCCTTAGTTTTGATTTTTTTAGATTTTTCTATGGATTTGTGTTCCTTTTGTTGGTGTGGGGTCTCCTTAACCCCTTGTTGTAAAAGTTTTGGGATACCGTTCAAAATTCCCTTTCTAATTAATAATAAAAAAAGCATAAACATTTCATATTGATTTTTATTTAATTATAAAATATTTATTTTGTAATACTCATGCTTTAAAATATTAACATATAAATAATAATATGAACACCATGTAATTTAACTATTACATTTTATTCCCTGCAAATAAAATCATTACCATACCTAAATAGTGAACTCATTGAAATAATTATATATATAAGTCGGATGTGAAGTACAATTGAGGGCAAATGGGACCATCCTATCCATGATTTGAACTTGGGTCTCCTTGATGAGAGCCCAAAAATATACCAACTCGGGTGTTTCCATAAGAACAATATGATATAATTTTAATTATATTATCAAGCACACATATTCATTTAATTTTTTTATAATTTTATGTTAAAATACATATATGTGTGCACACATATATGTATAGTTTTTCATTACATATATAATAACTCACCATCAGCTTGAAATATTAAGCTTAGTTAAATATTTTTTATTGGTAAAGGGGTTTTGAAAGGATCCCAAAACCTTTTATAGAGCTAATTAGAAATAGGTAATCCACCTGGGATTACCTTGAACAACAACCAAACTAGAACAACAACTAAACAGAAGCCACATGCAACAAAGAAGAAAGAACAACACAACTGAAGCACCAAATGAAAGGGAAAAAAGAAAGCAAAACAACAAGAACTCAAGAAGACACTGAACATACAGGGCACTAAACACACAATACCAGGATCTACTACCAACACATTTAATCGCACCACAATGGTATCATTTGCATCAATTGAAAAGCCTATCCTATTTTCAATGATCTCAATGCCATAAATGGATTACCATCTGCACTTGAAATGATGAATTTTCCTAGTAAAGTAACACCACCGCACCTGAGCACAAGCCCAAAGGAAAACAACTAACCTCCACAACCACATCCAACCATCAAAGAAAGAGCTTTCCATTAGAATTTATATGAACACTAAGGTTTAAAGGAAAGTTATTATGTCAAATATGCAGATTCTCTTCCAACACCCCTAAATTTTCCAGGATATTTGCAACTTGATTGCCTTCTCTGTAAACATGTTGGACAATAGTATTATTGAATTTGGTCATGTATCTTTTACACTCACTGATGATGTTGCTTACGCTCCAAGCAGGGACTTGAGACTAAGTTATATAATTGATAATGTTCATCGAGTCCCCTTCAATGATTAAATTCTCAATGCCAAGGTCTTCAAGGATGGAGAGTCCCACATACAGAGCTCTTGCTTCAGCAACATTATTGGATTGAATACCCATATTTTTGGCATAAGCTAATATTATTTTCCCTTGATAGTCCCTGACTATACCCCCACCTCCAGCTCTACCTGGGTTACCTTTGGTAGCTCCATCAAAGTTGAGTTTAAGCCATCCATCCGACGGAGGAGACCATTTGACCATGGACCTATCAATCTTGGGTGTAGTAGGACCATGAGGTTCAAAATAAAGTTTAAGATATTCATACAACCCGGACTCCAATATTCCTCTGGGGACTTTTAAGGATGGGATTAATCGAGTGTTCTCCATGGTAAAGGTGATAGTACGGATGAATACAGTTTGATAGTCATTGGATCTATCACAGAAGGCTCTACAATTTCTTTCTAACCAGAGCTACCACAAGTAGTGGGGAAGGCAAAATGACTAGAATGCTTTGAGGCGCATGTTGGAGAACGGATTAGACCATTGCTCACATAACTCCAAAATGGTTCTCAATTTTACCCAGGCTAAGCTGACCAACTAAAATAGAGAGTCAAAAATAGAGCACAAAAAAGGACATTCAAGGAACAAATGACTCACTAACTCCCAATTGGATTTGCATAGATAACATTGGTTAGGAATAGTCAAACCTCTAATGAGAAGATTGTCTATTGTAAGAACCTTGTTCTGGACCACCAACCAAAAGAAAAAGGTGATTTTAGGAACAAGTTTAGTGATCCAAACCCATTTGAAGGCAGACCAATAATCAATGGGATGGTCTTGAAGGTAATAGGTAGTTTTTATAAAAAATGACCATCTTCACAGAACCTCCATACAAGCGTATCTCTAGGTAAATTGGTAGGGATGATGCAAGTTCTGAGAAGATTATTGATTTTAGATGCAACTAATTTTCCTTCATCATTGAGGTTGGTTATCGAAATAGATTTCCATGTTGCACGTTGCGACCACCTGAGGATGAAGTTATCCACCTTCTCACCAAATATCTGATTAGTGTGAGGCTTCAAAATAACAAGGTTTGGATCATTGATCAACGGTTGGTCCTTGAGCCAGGTGTCTTCCCAAAATTTGATATTTCTTCCACAACCACCGCCCCCCCCCCCCAAAAAAAAAGGTTCCATATTACTCCTTCCTTTAAGAGGTTTCTGGTTTGGATGACAGAATTCCAAAACCAAGATCCATGAGGAAGGGGATGATCATCCAGGAAGGATCTTTGTTGTAAGTATTTACCTTTGATGATCTCGATCCAGGTTGCTTGATAATTATTTATAATCCTCCATCCCTGTTTAGCTATAAGAGCTAAATTCATTTTGTTGACTTTGCGGAAGCCCAATCCTCCTTGATTTTTCTTCGTGCAAACCCTATCCCAAGCAACTAGAGGATATCGCCTATGCTCTTTAGATTCAGACCATAGAAATTTCTTCTGGATTTGCTCTATTCTCTTGCAAATGGATATCATTGCTTTGAAAATGGACATAAAGAAAATAGGGATACTTTGGAGATAGGCCTAAACAAGCATTGCTTTGGCCACTTGGCTTAACAATACCCCTTTCCATCTAGTGAGCTTCTTAAGGATTCGATCAATGATATTATTCCACATCCCAATATTAGGGTTTCCTTGGAATAATGGAAGACCAAGATACATGGATGGTAGATTCGATATGGAACACCCCATGATTCTGGAAATTCTAATTTGTCTGTATATGGGTGTATTTAAAAAATAAATTTTACTTTTTTGAAAGTTGATCTTTTGCCCCACAACTTCCTCATATAGGTTAAGAATGAATTTAATGGTCTTGGCCTTAGGAATAGAAGTGCATGTCGCCAAAATAGTGTCATCAACAAACTGTTGATGTGTTATGGGATTGGAAATGGAGGAAGCTCTTATTCTAAAAATCACTCTTGTCAAACATGTCGTCTTTAGTGATATGCCTAAAGTTTTTACCAATATGATGAAAATAAATGGTGACATTGGGTCACCCTACCATAGACCTCTACCACTCTTAAAATACCCAACCGTTGAGCCATTTACCAGCATGGAGAACCAGGTGGAGGAGAGATATTCCTTAATCAGGGAAATCTAGTCTGTGTGAAAGCCAAATTTAGCTAAAATAGCATAGATAAAATCCCATGAAACATGATCAAAGGCTTTATTCATGTCAAGTTTAAGAAGAAGACTTGGATTTTTGCTTCTAGTTATAGAGTGGATGAGCTCGTGAATTGTAATAATGCCATCTGTAATGAGTCTCCCCTGAATAGAACTACCCTAGCAATTGTCAATGATGCTTGGCAATAAAATTTTCATTCTATTAGCTATGGTTTTGGACAAAATCCTATAGATAACATTGTAGAGACTGATGGGCCTAAAATCAAACATAGACCAACACTGCTAGGATTTAGGGATGAGGGCAAGAAATATGGAATTGGTATCTCTACAAAAGTTTTTAGACTTATGAACATCTTGAATAGATTTGGTTATATCATTGCCAATGATGTCTCAGAATTGTTGGAATAAGTGCAAGGAAAATCCATCCGGTCCAGGGGCCTTATCAAGTGACAGAAAAAATAGCCTCCTTGATTTCTTCATTGGTAAAGGGCTTCAACAAATGAGCATTATAATCTTGGGAAACCAGGAAAGGGATATTTTGAAGAAGAATATTGAAATCATGGGATGAACTTGGTTGAGATGGCCTGAGGATATTCTAAAAATGCTCGATCGCCTCACTTCTAATCTCATGGATGTCACTGGTAATGGTTCCATCACTTTTAGTCAACTCTCAAATTTTATTTGTACTTCGACATCTAAGAGTTGAAGCATGAAAGTACTTTGTGTTGGCATCCCCATCCTTTAGCCATAATACCCTAGATTTTTGTCTCCAAAAGGTCTCCTCCTTGGCTAGAATATTATGATACTCGGCTAGTGGCATCACCGAATAGATTGATAGCTTCTTTATAAATTAGAAACTTTTCAAGTCTCAATTGTATATGTTGGCTACCAATCCTTCTATTTGTCCATGTATATTTAGCTCCTCTTAACTGGATGTCTATTAGTTTGTTTTCATTGACGAACTCAAAAAATCTTCATAACACCTTGGTAAAATAAGGTTACCTTCATATTTTTTAGATGGATAGAGCGGGGTGTTGAAATCACCAGCTAGCATCCATGCTTCTCTTTGGAAAATATACCTCATTTGACTCAACAAGTGCCAAATATTTAACCACTTTGATGGGTTATTAGGGGCATAGATGTTTGATAGAACCCACTAGGTTTTAGTGTCTTTATTGTAAAAGAGTATGTTAATTATTTTGTTCAAAGTAGAAATAAGTCTACCTTCAATTTTGATAGGGTCCCACATGCATAAAATTCCACTAGTCATACCTTGAGCTGGGATTAAAATGTATTCATAATTCTTCTAGAGACTTTTAACAATTCTTTCACTATTGGCATCATCAATATTAGTCTCCTACAACAAAATAATATTGGATTTCAATTCAGCTCTCATGGATGAAACCAACCTTTGCTTGGGTCACCCATTTAACCCTCTCACATTCCATGAGAGGATCATCATTTAAGATTTTTTGATAGATATTTCTTACCTCCAACTCTACTTTGAGTCGAAGGTGGTTTGGATCTCTTCCCATCCTCCTTAGGGAAGTCAACATTAGTTTGTTCTATCAGAGAAGTGAGAATGGTAGATTGAATTCCATTAGCAATATCATCTTCAATCTCTTTACGCCTACGCTCGAAATTAGTTGGTCTACCTTTCTTCTTAGCACTATCAGTATCAGTTGTAATATTTTTTTGGCTCCTAGTTTTAGGAGGGCTAAAAATTTCTATCAAAATAGGGGACTAATTATAATTCAAGGGGAACTCTACATTCTCGTCCTGGGTAGAGGTTTTGCTTGGGAAGTCTGCAAATTTTTGAGAAATAGGTAGGCTAAAGGGACCCGACCATGAAGGAGAATGAGGAGAGTTTAAAATGATGTTCAAATATCTTTGTTGATGACTATGAGACTTTGGGTAGGGAAGGGCTTCCACCATGGGAGAGACATCCTTACTAGCATTATCAAGAGAATCTTCTTGAGGCTCGAACAACGGCCCAAAGGGGTTGGGTTTATTGAATAGAGAACATACCTATTCAGTTTTAGTCACCAAGGAGTGAGACATTGGTTGCTTACCCTTTGGATCCTTTTATTGATTATTGTTGTTCACAATTTCTTTCGAAGGTGGTTGATTTATCTTGATATGATATTTCCTACTATGACCAACATCCTTTTTTGGTTCTCTTCTCAAATATGGATATTGAGCTCTGAGATGACCCTGTTTGTGGCACTCAATATAGTAGGCAAGTTTATTTTCATACTCAATGGCCTGACATTTGCGCTTGGAACCTGACACCAAATCCACATATGTTGGTAACTCTAAATCTAGGTTAGCCATAACACAAAACCTAGCATAAGTCATACGAGTCCTTGCTTTAGTAGTAGAATCAAAGGCAACCAAGTCACCAATAGATTGGGCATTTTTTTATAGTAGTCCTTCATCCCAATATTGAACTGGAAGATATGGAAGCCTAACCCAGATGGGAGTCATGTTGATACTTTGCATTTTATGATCAAAGTCCTCCCTCCACCTTATGAGAAATAAGCTGCATCGACCAAAGAACTAGGGACCACCAATGAGGATTCGGGTCATGTCTTGAGAGTTATTGATATTGACATGGAAAAACCCTTGTGGCAACACCACTATTTCCATATTTCCAGATGGACACATTTTTCCAAAGGTCCATTTTTTGATGGATTCTATATCTGGGCATGGCCCAACATACTTACCCACTAGGAACAAAGAATTCTAAGCAATCATGGATTCCATGGCTCTTTATGAGATTAGAATTTCTCTATTGTTTTAAATATAGGTGTTTGGGTTTTCACCTCTTAAGGAAGTAGGAATTCCTGATCGATTGTTAAGAACATCTACATAGGACCCCAAAGTCGATGTTCGAGGTGGGTCAAGTGGAGGGTCCCCCTTCTCATTATGAGTCTTCCTATTTTTATCATCCGTGACCTTCGGGCCATCAATACCTATAACATCAACTCCATCGTTTTCCTGAGATCCGATCTCAAGATCATCCTCTCCACCATCGCCCAAATCTTGGTTCTTGCCAAAGATAATTTTAGATTTATGTGGTGATCTACTCCTTGACCCAGTACCTGCACTCGCAGCTTGCAAGTAACCTCAGTAGGAAACTTGTATTGTAATGGCGGTATGCTCTTCCTTGGAGATGGAATTTTGGTCCCTAAAAATCCGTCTGCGGATCTTTGCTAAACCCTCCTCGTGCATCTTACAAGTTACTTTGAAATAAAATAAAAAATTGGATAAATATTTAAAATAAATTATAATAAATATAAATAAATTCCTCTTCACTTTAATTTTTTAATTAATAATTTTATTATCATTTAATATATATTGAGATTTATATAGATATAATATTTCACAATACATTTATTTGTCTCCTAATGTTTAAACTTTATAAGAGATATGATACTTAATGCATCAAAGTTATACATTCTTTAATTTATCGCTTCTTAATGTCATTATAGATATTCATAAATATAATAACTAGCTTAGATATAAAGGATATATATCTAAAAATAAATATTTTAAATGTTTTTGTTAATGTCGGCTTTTTTAATAAAAAAAAAATTGTTTACGATGTGACATGTATGACCTCTCTGCCTCCCACCCCCTGCCATTGTAGAACGCCTATCAGCGTAATAAGAATTTATTTATTTACATAAACGAGTTTGGGCATAAAATCAGTGTTATTTCTTGTTTAATCTTTTTAGTGGCTTTTGGTGTCTCAATCTTTGTTTAGATGGGCAGGATGTTCATTTGCTCTTGTTTCGGTTAATGTGTTGGATTCTATCTTGATTGGGCAGCAATCTGTGTTTAATGTTTAAATTTTTCTGTTGTTGTAAGTACCGCCTAGTAGCTTATATTTTGGTTGAAGTGTTTTGTCACTTTTTTTTAAGCAAAAAACCTCTTGCGGGGCCGCCTTGGTCTCAGAGACCACGATCAGAAGGTTCTACACCATCAAAGTCACCCGGGGGTCACGCCCGACTCTACCCGCACCAACATTATCAACTAGATTTTGGGTACCCAATTCAACTTTTTGGTAGGGTGGAGATTTGAACCTGGGACCTCCTTTGGAGGATTGTCCTCTCCTCTCCAACTCACCTACAACACCTGGGTAAGTGTTTTGTCACTTTTTAGGTGACTAGATTGGCTCTATAAAATGGTTTGGAGGTCCTTTCAAAACTCCTTCACCCATTAAATGAAAAAAAAATTACATAAACAAAATTATTTTATGTTTATATCTTCAATAATTAACTAGAATTTTAAATTTAGTCATAATTAACTTCCATTAAATTTGGATGTAACCAACTCTCCTATATATTCCCCCCCAAAAAAAAAAACTTCCATTTAAATTTACATTATAAAATTATATTACATACAATATTTTTGAGTTTTAACATATGAAATACCACAATACCAATATTTAAAATATATAAAGAATAATAAATATGAGTAAAGTAACACAAATATTTTTTCAATTGTTAAAAATATGTTTTTTTTTATTCATAGTAATCCCAAAAATCATCATCTTTGCACATTTTCCTCTTAATAAGGGTTTTCCTATGCATTTAAATTGTGATAAAAAAATTTCAAGTCAATGGTCATCTTATATATTGTGAGACAAATATTATTTTTATCATAATAATTGATCATTGATTTAATTTGTAATTAAATCAAATGTTTATCTAAAATAGTACTTATTTATTGTATTGCTCACATGTAATATTGATTCTAAATAAATGCTTATTAAATAAGAATGAGAAGAAATGCATTTCAAGTTTAATTTTATAAAGCTAATAATTCCAAGGAGTTCATCCTAGAGTAACTTTTCTTTTTAATATTTATAGAGTATGGAGTGGTAAGTGTATATATGGGATTTATCCCAAGTTTGTCATGATATCAAAGAATACTTCCAAGAATGGAGAAGAGATCTTCAACATGAATTTATAATTAATTTTCTTTGGAGAGAAAAACGGCAACCCATATGGCTCTCAAGAATTTGTGGAGAATGTCCTTACAAAGTAATGAAGGGTTTTTCTCCTCTTTTCCATGTAAAAGAAAAATGCTTCTGAAAACGTAGCATGAGTAGAAATATTATTTCTTTTTATTTTTTATTTTTTTAGTAATATTTCTTATATTTAGAGATTGAACTTGGATTATATAACCAATAATGTAAGTGGTGTTCTTGCTAACAAACCACACTCACGGAGTAAAAATACTATTTTTTAACTAGGAAGAAGATACTTAAAACACTATTTTATTTATGAACAATCACCTAAAACTTATGTGAGATGATTTTGAAGCTCCCTAATGCAAAATGTAAAATATGGAAGCCAAAATTAAAGTTAATAGTATATTCATATGTAATAGTTTGTTCTTTGTTGTAGAAAACTTGGTTGGTATTGCAAGGTTTTAGAGAGGGTTTACATGGTGATCATTTACGTATATCAATATTTCAAGTCTTGGACAATGCTTTTCACTCGCTATTTTTACTTTCGGCTTGTTTTTCTTATGATTATTTTTATTTTTATTTTTAATAATATTTTCATATTATTAATATTTATTTGTAGATAGAAAATTAAAGGTATTATTACATATAATATTGTGCGCATTTGATTTTTAAGTAAAGACGGTAATAAATAATAATATACAAAAATATTTAATATTAAAAATTAAAGACATTAAGATCAAGGAATTAGTATTTAGTATGTTACGACAATGCTTACGTAAGGTATGGATATGCATTCATGAATTAACATTAACAATATCCAAAAAAAAAAACATATACCATGCTTTTTAATCCATAATTGTCATTTGGTTTAGAAAATTTTAAATTGAATATCTATTTGATTACTTTTTTTTTTCAAACAATTTAGCTATTAGTTTCTTTAAACATAGATAACTAATCCTTCAAGAGGTGCTTCTATAGCTAATTTATATATGCTTTTTAATTCAATAAATTATATATTCTAACTTTTATAGTATGACCATCATTGCCAAATAAAACCCATTAACAGTACTAAGAAAAATCATATACAAAGTTGCATGTTGACCCAAATATTCACTCGTACAAATCTAGCATATTCAATTAAAAACAATATGTATTGCTCGACATTTTTTTTTATTAGTGGAAAGGGTTTTAAAAGGGTCCATGAACCTTTTACAACATGATCAAAGTTGAAAAACAACATAACCAAAGGTGGAAAACAACCAGTTTCACCACAAAAACAAAAAAAAAGTGCAGCATAAAACCAAGAGAAAACAAAGAGATAAAACCTAAAGTAACACAACAGAGAAGAGGAAACTTAACGGGGCTGCCTAAACAGAACAAAGAGAAACAACAGAGTAGAACTAATTAAGCTCAACGTCTAAGAGGATTATTCCATCATCGAGACACAATTGCATTTTCTAGAGTTGCTAGGAAAATCATCAACGAGAAAACAAGGAATATTTACTCTATCAGTGTTATTACTTTGATAAGACGAATCGTGAACATGATAGCAGATTTTATTGAAACCATCCTTTCACTTTCTTTGGTCCTTGCAAACTGTGGAAACTTGTGAGCTTGGGAGTTTTATCACTATCCATAATTCGAGATTGAGAACTACAGGTTTTTTGAAATCATCCTCACCCTTTCTTCAATCCTTGCAAACAGTGGAAACCAATGAGCTTGGAGTTTTGTCACTGTCTATAATTCGAGATTTATGACTGCAAGTTTTCTTAAAATCATCCTTACCCTTTCTTCGATGCTTGCAACCATGAGAATCTATGAATTTGGGGTTTTGTCCTTGTATATACTTCCAGATTGAGGACAACAAACACATCACGAGTAAGACTAGGGAGTTGAAATTCTTTTGGAAGAAAACAGTGGAAGAAAATTGCTTGGCATTTTTTAAATTATAATGTTAGGAAGAAAATAGTGAAAATAAAAGTTTAACCTATTTAGGTGAAAATATGTGATCTTTGATTATACATTTATTATTTTTGGGCCATTATATTATCTTTGTCTCATTAAATAGGTTAGTTCCTTAATAAAATTTTTAAGTCACTATAATTAATCATTGGTTTAAAATTTTTTACATTGAATATCTATTTGATTACCTTCTTGTTTCTAAAGAATTTAGATTTTAGTTTCTTTAAAGATAGGTAACTAATCCTTCAAGATGTGCTTCTATAGGCAATTCATATATTGTTTACTTCAATAATGATATCTTAAAACTTATATATTCTAAATTTTATAGTATGACTATCATTTCCAATTCCAAATAAAATCCATTTATGACACTGATAGAAGAAACATATACAAAGTGCTTATTATATGTTGACCCAAATATTCACTTGTACAATTATAGCATATTCAATTAAGCAACAATATGCATTGTTTGGCATTTTTAAAATTATAATGTTACAAGGAAAATAGTAAAATTAAACATTAACATCTGTAGATGACTATATGGGATCTTCAATAAAATTTGTTGTCGGTTATACGCTAATTATTTTTTGATCTATTATGTTATCTTTGCCTCATTGAAGAGGTTAGTTCCTTGATAATATTTTGAAGTCACTATAGTTAATCAAGATTCACTCTATTTTTACTATGACATTATGTCATTTGATTACATGCAACAAGATTATCCATTCAATGGATGTATTTTATGTTTGTATCCCAACAATTCCATGACAACATTAATCATTTTATTGATTCTATTTAATGCCATGATATCAAAGAATAAATTCTTCAACATATGCATAAAATTATATATGCAAATATATACACTAAAATATAGATTTTTCTCAATAACTATTAAATTTTTAATAAAATTATTTACTTGAGTGCGAAATCAAGAAAATAATAATAGATTCCTCAAACTATTAATTGAGAATTGAATATTGCATTTTACATAGAGACACAACCTTATATTTATGCCACTATTGCACAACCCTTTAGAATGAAAAGGTTTTAACATTATATTCCATTTAAAATTTACCTATGAAGCCTACCACTAGTATATTTGTAAGGTGTAGAATCATTTATAGTGTTATTATAGCATCAAAAATATGAAAAGGTTTCAACATTATATTCCATTTAAAATTTACTTATGAAGCCTAACACTAGTATATTTGTAAGGTGTAGAATCATGTATAGTGTTATTATAGCATTAAAAATTACATATTTGAAAATAATAGGCTTTTAATATGGTATAATATTTGTACTAACGTGAAAATACCAAGTATTTTTGTGGCATCATTCTAACACAAGCCTAGAGTCACAATAGTTTCACAAGCTAGTTCCACTATAACACCATTAAAATACTAGATATTAATGTCAATTCTACAATGAAACTAGATATCAATGGAATTTAATAAAATAAAAAATATATAAAATACTTATTGACTATATAATACATTAGTTATATTATAGATTTGATCATATACACTAAGATTATAAGTTTTACAGTCTATATAAATTAGTAATATATGTGATTGAGATATAATTTTAACATATGATATTACATCAATATATGAATTGGTTCAATAAAGGAATATGAAGATTGTTGTTTTTGTAGCGACCCGGGACGCACACACCGCTTTACTCTACTTGCAATATTATACCAAAATGAAAATGAAAGACCATGAAATGCATATAACATGGAAATAACAAAGAGAGATCCTTTTATTGATATTGAAACCCGGTTACATGTCGGTCCCTCTGAGGGATACCCATTTCGATACAATGAATTACAAGTGGGTAAGATGTCCCCTCGCAAGGGGTGGTGCGCTTTTAAAGGCTTCTCGATTCCGCACACGGAAATGTATGAGGGCTTACAGATGCCTCCTTCTCCAAGTCTGATTCCTGGAGGGATCTTTGTGCTTTCGAATGTTGCTAATCTATCTGATGAACCTTGTAGTCCTGTGATCATGAAAACAACAACACACGCTTAGCTTTCCGAGATTGCCTCCTCGGATGAGGTTGTTAGCAGTAAATCTGACAATAAAAGGAAATATGCTCAATGATAATAAATGCAATGAAACTAGTGCTATGAAAGCAAAGAAATGAAGCAAAATGGATCTTATGCTAATGATGTGAAATATAAAGAAAGCAGAATAAGAGAAACTAACACCTAAACCCTAGACTAGGTTTGCGGGCCACTGTCCAGGACAACGGCCGCTAAGATGAAATCCCTCTCTATTGACCCAAAGACTATGGGCTTAAGTTGCTACTAATGTTAAATGATTACCATATGTGTATGGATGATTACCTCTCAGTTGGCTAGCACTTCGTTGCTCCTCAAGGGTGCTCAGATCTGCTCTCCAATCCGATAGGGCTTCGTTGTGGATTATGGATCTCCTTGGTGCTCTTAGGCTTGCACCTTTTAAAGTGTGAAACCCTAGGTCTATGTCCAAGCCCTAGGAATGAATTTCTCATGCATAGTGAGATGTTAACATGAGAAGCTTTTTGTCTTTGTCTATGTTTGAAAGCCAGTTAACTAAAATCTAACTTTGAACTTGAGTCTCCCATGTGAACTAGTTGTTAGCATGAGAAGTTTTGTCTTTGTCTATGTTTGAAGGCCAATTAACTAAAGTCTAACTATGGACTCAAGTCTCCCATGTGAACTAGTTGTGAGGGGGAATGCAAAGTTGTCCCCGCTCACTTTATTGCATGTAAACTGCCACTTCCACCCTTGATTAGGCTTATTTGTCGACAAAATACTTTTTATGACTTAGCCGCTATCATCTGCAGTGACTAAGATTTGGCCGCTATCATCTATAGAGGCTAAAGTCTGGCCGCTCTGAGCTATAGCGGCCAGGATCCAACCGCTCTAGTCTATAGCGGCTAAGCTTAAATGGGCTAAAACTACCATTTTGAGTGGTTAGGACCACTGCTTGCTCTTGTAAAGGTCCAAAATTGGACATATGGTCTTCAGATGTGCTCATATGAGTGGTTTCCTAAACATGACATGTTTTAGGTGTCTACAGATGCCCCTTTTTGTGATGCATTGTGTGGAAAAACACAACGCTGAGCAAAAACATAGACTGCTATGTTTATGGGGTGATTTGACCAAAGGGTTTGTGATTCCTTTGGGGCATTTGTTAAGTTGACCAAAGGGCTTATCCTTTGGGGCATTTGTTAAGTTGACCAAATGGGCTTATGCCCTTTGGGGATTTTGTTAAGTTGACCAAAGGGCTTTCCTTTGATTTTTTTGACCAAAGGGCTTATATCCTTTGGGGATTTTTGACCAAAGGGCTTGCATCCTTTGGGGCATTTGTTAAGTTGACCAAAGAGCTTATCCTTTGGGGATTTTTTGACCAAAGGGCTTATCCCTTTTGGGGCATTTTTTGACCAAAGGGCTTGCATCCTTTGGGGCATTTGTTAAGTTGACCAAAGGGCTTGCATCCTTTGGGGCATTTGTTAAGTTGACCAAAGGGCTTATCCTTTGGGGCATTTGTTAAGTTGACCAAAGGGCTTATGTCCTTTGGGGCATGGTTAATTTATTGACCAAAGGGCCTATTTGGGGCATTTTTAAGTTGACCAAAGGGCTTTTGTAAGGCATTCCTTTGGGCCATTTGTTAAGTTGACCAAAGGGCTTATTCCTTTGGGGCATTTGTTAAGTTGACCAAAGGGCTTGATGTCCTTTGGGGCATTTGTTAAGTTGACCAAAGGGCTTATCCTTTGGGGCATTTGTTAAGTTGACCAAAGGGCTTGCGTCCTTTGGGGCATTTTGTTTTGACCAAAGGGCTTATGTCCTTTGGGGCATTTGTTAAGTTGACCAAAGGGCTTGCATCCTTTGGGGCATTTTTTAAGTTAACCAAAGGAATTATGTCCTTTGGGGCATTTGTTAAGTTGACCAAAGGGCTTGTATCCTTTGGGGCATTTGTTAAGTTGACCAAAGGGCTTATGCTCTTGGGGCATTTGTTAAGTTGACCAAAGGGCTTATGTCCTTTGGGGCATTTGTTAAGTTGACCAAAGGGCTTATGTCCTTTGGGGCATTTGTTAAGTTGACCAAAGGGCTTATGTCCTTTGGGGCATTTGTTAAGTTGACCAAAGGGCTTATGTCCTTTGGGGCATTTGTTAAGTTGACCAAAGGGCTTATGTCCTTTGGGGCATTTGTTAAGTTGACCAAAGGGCTTGTGTCCTTTGGGGCATTTGTTAAGTTGACCAAAGGGCTTATCCTTTGGGGCATTTGTTAAGTTGACCAAAGGGCTTATCCCTTTGGGGCATTTGTTAATTGACCAAAGGGCTTATGTCCTTTGGGGCATTTGTAAATTGATTGCTTAACTATTTAATTTTTTTGACTAGGGGAGGTATGATACCAATATTGCCCCAGTTGATGTTTAGAAATATTTTTGTTTTGATTTTATGCTATGGATGCCATGATGGATGCTATGCCAAGATAATGATTTGATTATGCTATATGTATGCAATGTATTGATGACATGCACTAGCTAGATGATAAATATATGATTAGATGGTATGATCTAGATGATGATGATGGATGCATGTTTGTTGGTATGCATGTTTAATTTTGATTTAATTGTATGCATCTTAACTTATGTTGTTATGATATGATAAATGAAATGTGTGTATGCATTATGATGATGATCTAATGTAAATGAACCTATATGCTTTAATCACTTAAAACATAAGGAATGCATGTGATATGAGTTTAACAATCTAATGGGTGACACCACAGAATGTATAACAATCATGAATAAATAATAATTCTTATAATAAGAATTAATCATTTAGATATTAAAAATATGAAACGTGATGATATGATATGTATGATTTGCCTTGATGGAATGATTTGTTGCTATAAGGGAAATTTTGAGGTTTTTCCTGAGACTTCAAACACTCTAGTTACCCTATCAACAACTATGTACTGACCATACAAGACTTTTGAAAAGCAAGGCTTTCACTCTGTACCTAGATATTCATTATCTCTATGTGTGCAAATGAATATATATTTAGATAGAACTCAAGCATTTCCTCCGATGTCAGGCGGGATTCTTTCAGCCCATTGCTAAGATCAGGGATCCTCAAGTGTTCATCTCATCCTTATGTTGGACTTAGTTGGACTATACCACTAGGCAGTATTGGGTTACCTAAAGCTAGCTCATCCACATGCAAACATTGGTCTATACAAATGCCAAAGCTATTGTGATAGACATATCATCATGCGTAAGGATATCTCCTTCCAGTTTTGTATAATGTTGAGAATTCCAAGGATTCAAGCTCCATTCCCTTATTTTCTTCATTTTATTTGGGATACTTGCTCATGTTTAGTGATGAAAATCACTGTTTATTTTTTATTGATTTTTTTGTTTTTCTTTTTCCTTTGAGCAAGGGATTCTTGTAGTGATGATAATCACTATTCACTTTGTTTTTGTGCTTTTGATACTTTGAACAATGAATTTTGGAATTTGAAATTTGCTTTGACTTGAGATTTTTGCTCATTTTGATTAAAGCAAGGGATTTAATTGGGTAGGGCGGAGCTTGTCCTTTTGCCAATTCTCAGCACCTTTGAACCGGTCGCACAGGGGGATAAGCAAGGAAGATCCTTTTCACTTAAGGTAACCTAGACCACTTTTGTAGCTTTCATCTTTCCTTGGTACTAGCTAGGATTTTAGTGTTTCAATTAGTGATGGGATCCTGAATATCCAAGGTACTATCACAACTAGACCTTACCCTCTACTAATCAAGGTGGCTTTCTACAAAAGCTGATAAGACCACTAGATATGGTTGAATGACTAGGAAACCTTAGTATATTTCTTATAGCAACACGAAATGGTTGTGTTGAAAAACACAATTACACACATGGATGAATGGATGAAGATGGACTTGAATATTGTGATTGTGATACAAACTGTGGCATCGTTTGCAAGACTGTGATCATAACATATGCAAATGAAATAGATGTAATGCAACTATGTGAATGCAGATGTGAGATGCAAATGTTTTTGTATTTTTGATTTTTGTATTGTTTTTTGCTTTTGACCAAAGGGCTTTAAAATGCCTTTGGAGCCTTTTGTGATTTTATTTGACCAAAGGTAGTTTGATATGCCTTTGGGGCCTTTTGTGATTTGATTAGACCAAAGGGCTTTAAGATGCCTTTGGAGCCTTTTGTGATTTGATTTGACCAAAGGGCTTTAAGATGCCTTTGGAGCATTTTTGATGGAATTTTGACCAAGTGGCGTGGATACCCTTGGAGCATTTTTGATTAAATTTGACCAAGTGACATGAAATATACCCTTGGAGCATTTTTTAATTAGAATCTTGACCAAGACATAGTAAGATTACCCTTGGAGCAGTTTTGATTAATGTGAATTTGACCAAGCGACATAAAGATACCCTTGGAGCATTTTTGATTAATTTGACCAAGTGGCATAGAAGACCCTTGGAGCATTTTGGATGAGATTTGACCAAGTAGCTTAGAGATGCCCCTAGTGCCTTTTATTTTTTATTTTACTATTTTCTGATTTGTTTGTATTTTTATGATTTATATTGTTTTTGAATCTTTTGAAGTTATCTGAATGTTTTTGATATTTTTTGGTGTTACAGGGGGAAGGTATGATACCTTAGGTGCCCCCAGTGTGCATGTTGCCTACTATAATGTAGTCATCTTGCTTAGGAAGAGTGACAGAAATTAGCTCTCCCAATTGGGGCACAGACCTCTGCAGGGTGCCTCTGTCTTGATGAGATGAAATGAATGAACCATCTATGGGAAATGCCCCACTATCTATGAGGTCTTGAACTACATGTCTGAATCCTTTGCAATTGCAAATGCCATGCCCCTCTATTCGGTGGTAGATGCAGTAATGGTCCTCCCTATAACCCTTGGGTTTAGCTCTATTTGGGTATAGAGGCTTTATGTCAGGTAAGGTGATGACCTTAGCTTCCTGTAGCTTTTGAAAAATATCTGACATAGACTCATTTAAAGGAGTCCAAATGCGTTGTTGCTGCTTTGATTGTTTAGCATGCTTAGGCCTGGTATGAGGACCAGGTTGAGCCCTAGGTATGTCACTTGCTGGCTCAGGGGGCTCTTGTTGAGGCTTCTCTTGTGGCTGCCCAGGAGACAATTTGACCTTAGATAAAGGTTGCTTCTGTCTCTCAAGTTGGTTCATGATAAAGTGCAATGCCTCATTTTGTTTCTCCATTTGTGCCTCTATATTATAGAGGTGATTTTGCATATGCTCCAATACTGATATGACTTTCATGTGTATTTCTAGCGATTGGTTTGAAATACCATTGTCTATTGAAGGAGGTGATAAAGTAGGTGCTAAAGATACACTAGGTAACTGTAACTCACCCATTTCCTTTATTTGAGTTGATGTGGATGCTTCATGATGATCCACTTTGTTAGTGGTATCCACATGCTCATGTTTATGACTTAGTTCATGTTTCTGTTTCACTTCGTAGTGTTGCATTGTACTAGCTTTGATACCCCCTATCTGATGTGGGGGGAACAATTGTTCTTGTTCTTGAGGAGGCACCATGAGAAGTGAGTTAGGGGTGACTAATGCCAATGGTTTTGATCCCTTCAATGGGGAAGCAACATCTGATTGCACCACATCTTGTTTTATCTACTTTAGAGTCACTTGGTCCTCTATCTCGCTATTGACCATTACCACAAACTCTTGAGAAGGCACTTTTTCTTGTGTCTCATCAACTTTCTTGTAATACTTGAATGGCTCAGGATCATGGGGGACCACATACACTTGTCCTTGATGTATGAATTTTAGGTTTTGGTGCACTATGGAAGGTATGCATTCCATATCCCTTATCCATGGTCTACCTAGCAATATGTTGTACTACCTCTCACCCTCCAAGATATGGCACAATGTAGGTATCATCTTTATCCCAACCTGTATAGGTAGGATTATTGTGCCAATTTTTGGGGAAGTAGCATCATTGAAGGCCCTCAATGTAAATGTTGTGTCCTTAATGCGTGAAGGTGGCAGATTTAAATACTTCAAAGCTATAGTTGTGATGATGTTGATGGATGACCCAGTGTCAATCAAGACTCTCTTGTACGAAATTTGATTGATTCTTACTATGATGTGGAGCGGAGGATCAGGTTCATCCTGAGAGATTGTCTTAATCTCCTACCTATGAAAGGCAATCACAGGGTCCTTTTGTAAGTGCATTGAACTTATTGTTGGTATGGACTATGATAGATTATCAACTTTAGTTGAATTTTTTGGTATGTTGGGCTGATCAAAGCATATTTTGCTTCTTATTGTAGTATTGATCATACCGATAAAACCCTCCTCAGGTGGGGCTATGTGCACCTCATTGACGTGCTCAACTTGATTGTTGTTGGCCCCATGATTGGGGAGAAGATTTTTGAATATGTTGATGTTTTGCAATTCATTCTTATCCAACATATCCTGCACTATATTCTTGAATGCAACACAATCCTGGATATCATGGCCATTTTGTCGATGGTAAACACAATAGAGATCTTCCCTATACCCCTTAGGTTTGGGGCAATTAGGATCCAGGATGCGCTCCTTAGGCAAGTTTAAAACCTTGGCCTCGCAAAGGTGATTGAAAATTGATGCCAAGGATTCAAGCAATGGTGTATAGTTGCGAGGGGGTTGTTTCTGTTTACCCCTACCTTGATTCTTGTTGCACTGGTTGTAATGCATAGTAGGAGGTTGAGCCTGATAGTTTTCTTGTTGTTGGCTCTGTGCTACTTTTGGAATGTTTAACATGATCTGGTTGACATGCTGTAGGTTCGGTCTATTGTGGTTGATGTTGCGTGCTCTCATT
This sequence comes from Wollemia nobilis, assembly GCA_028583015.1. NCBI lineage: Eukaryota > Viridiplantae > Streptophyta > Pinopsida > Araucariales > Araucariaceae > Wollemia > Wollemia nobilis. The sequence continues at coordinate 8,076,892 of JAQPPZ010001361.1, forward strand.
CCATTCTTTCTTGCTATAGAGCTTTAGGTCTCCTTCTTCTAGCTTTATATCTTCAATAAGCTTGGCTTGAGCCAAGGCTTCTTCGAATGTATCATACTGCTGTAGTTGCAATAGTAACGAGATGTGCTTGGCATAACTTTTTGTGAACATTCAGATTAACTCTTCGATCGGGATGGAAAATGACAACTTTGCCATGATTTTTCTCCATCTATCCCCATAATCCATGACTGGCTCATCATCATACTACTTTAGGTTGGCCAGGTCTGAGAGGTTCACCTTCTTCTTAGCACCAAAAGAGAAATATTTTAAGAATGCATTCACTAGTTGTTCAAAACTGGATATGTTGTGCTTGGGAAGTTGGTTGAACCATTGGGTGGTAGCCCCCAAAAATGTCATAATGAAGGTTCTCAGCATAAGGGCATCACTATCTTCTAGATGAAAGCATGCATTGATAAAGTTGGTGACATGTTCTTGTGCATCCTCTTCACCCTTAAACTTCTCCAACCTAGGCATCTCAAAATGCTTAGGATATGCAGGGCTAGGAACTGATGGGCACAATGGTTGGTTGTGTATTTTGCTCAATGTTGGTTGGTGCCCAGCCGCATCTTGCTTCTCAAAGGATTTGATCTTCTCAGTGAGTTCCTGGAATGCCTTTGAGGCAAGGAGCTCCTCTTCTTGTAGACCCACTCATGGTGGTAATGGAGGTAACCCTCTATCCATTTGTCTTGTTCTATGCTCCTCCCTCCTACGAGGGGATTCAAGATGTGTCTGATCCTGATTTATCATGTTTACCCTTTCCCCACTAGTTTGATTTTGTTCATGATTTGAGTGGTGGTTTCGTTGTGGGCTTCCTTCTTGTCTAGTGTGCCTCTCTCTTGGTGAGTCAGCGCATTGATCTCTTTGATGATCATTTCTATTTGCTTGTTGGTTGCTACGAGCTAGCTGCTCAGCTTGCTCTCTTAAATGTTGCTCATGTTGGTGCAACAATCAGTTCTCTTTGTTTATCATGTTTGAGAGCTTCTACTAGCTCTCGCTCTTTATGCAAGGCATTTTCTAACCATCGCATGTGGTTAACTTGCATTGTCATAGAAGACTCATGCTTATCTGACTCTGTTCTTGTAGTTCTGATTCGTAGATTCCTCGAAGAGGTTTCTACTATTTCTCTGCTTTGGCTAGCTAGTGTAACTTGCTCTATGTATCTTGTATGTTGATAAGTGTCTCTATGGTCAGACTCTGTATGAGATTTGTGGGGTCACTTTGAAGCATCCCTAGGTTGAGTGGTGCATTTAGCAGTCACGCTTCATGAGCTTCCAGATGTAGAATATTCTGTGGCTATGGTTCTGGAAGTCGGTCTCGAATAAATTTGATCCCACTCATCCAATTGATCTTGGAGCATTTGTTCTCTCTGAATTGCATGTGACCCATGTGACTGATTTGATCGGTTTGTTGTGTTGGGTCTATGACTCTGCAACTCTGTGTGAGGGTTCTTGCCTATTTCAAATTGTGCAACAAGGTCGACAACTCTCTTCCCTCTATCTTGCCCCTCATTGGGCTGATTTGAACTCTCAGTGTAATGAGATGTGGTGGGTATGGAACCTGATTCCCTCTCTAGATTGGAGGTCTTGCTCACCATGGGAGGTCTCCCGGCCATAATTTTTGTTATAAAATTTTTTGACTTTCGAAAAAGGTTGTGGGTGTCATATATTTCTTTGAAAAATTAGGGTTAGGTTGATTACCCTAGCAATGAAGAAACACACCAAGCAGACAATATGATTATCTCTTTTAAGGATTAAATGTGTATCCTAAGAACTTGTTTTAGTGTGTTTCAGATGTGTTGTTGCTTTTGCTTTCTTGCTCTTGCTTTGGATTTAGAATGAGGGGACTCATCCATAGTGGGAACCAAGAACACCCATGCCAAACATGATTTTCTCAAAAGAGACTAGGGTACACCGCTTAAATCCTAGTGGGGGGTTCGCCTAGCTCTTCCACTCTGAACCAATGATTGTTCCAATAGTGGGAGATAGTTTGAACATAAGTAACTAGTACCACTATGAGTAAGTGCCTTACTCCATTCTAGGATATCTAGGGGGCAAGCCGGTGGAAGGAGGTGAATTCCAACGTCATCGGACTGAATTGGGGGTTGGTGATGAAATCCAACTCCCCAATGTTTAAAATGATACGTGTGAATGTGTGTGATTCTTTTTAGATTTTGAAATAGAAAGTGATGCATCAACTAACATTCATGACTATTTTCCTACAATGCCTAAAAAGAACATTTCATTTTAAGACAAATGCATCTATAACTAGTCTATATGATTTTAATGCACTCTCCTATTTTGTGATGAAAATAGCCACTGATTGGGCCACATGCAAGCAAACCAAAACACAATGGCCTAGCACGCTGGAGACTAGGGTGGACCTTACAAGTAGAGGTCCGTTGTTCCTAGCAATGCCTAGAGGAAATCTAAAAGAAACCTAGGAAATGCAAAATGCAGTTTTTATTTCTTTTTCTTTCATTTTCCCTAATTAATCTATGTTTATGCTTGCTATTTCTGGAAATCAAATGCAGATAGAAAATCAAAGAAATATAGGGAAGGGGTACCAACCTTGAATCCCACTCAGATGATAGAAATTTTGCCCTCTGCTGCACTCCAGTGTTGGCCGTTATCGACTAGAGCGCTGATTTATGGCCATTGTTAGCAAGAGTGGCTAAGGCTATCGGCCGTTGTAGATCAGAGCGGCTGATTTTTGGCCATTGTAGCTCAGAGCGGCCAAACCTGCACACAAAACTAAGTTAGTATTCAGGAAAAAAATGAAAAATCAGTGGAGGTCCCACCATGATCGCCATCTGTAGCGACCCCGGGACGCACGCACCGCTTTACTCTACTTGCAATATTATACCAAAATGAAAATGAAAGACCATGAAATGCATATAACATGGAAATAACAAAGAGAGATCCTTTTATTGATATTGAAACCCGGTTACATGTCGGTCCCTCTGAGGGATACCCATTTTGATACAATGAATTACAAGTGGGTAAGATGTCCCCTCGCAAGGGGTGGTGCGCTTTTAAAGGCTTCCCGGTTTCGCACATGAAAATGTATGAGGGCTTACAGATGCCTCCTTCTCCAAGTCTGATTCCTAGAGGGATCTTTGTGCTTTCGAATGTTGCTAATCTATCTGATGAACCTGTAGTCCTGTGATCATGAAAACAACAACACACGCTTAGCTGTCCGAGATTGCCTCCCCGGATGAGGCTGTTAGTAGTAAATTTGACAATAAAAGGAAATATGCTCAATGATAATAAATGCAATGAAACTAGTGCTATGAAAGCAAATAAATGAAGCAAAATGGATCTTATGCTAATGATGTGAAATATAAAGAAAGTAGAATAAGAGAAACTAACACCTAAACCCTAGACTAGGTTTGCGGGCCACTATCCAGGACAACGACCGCTAAGATGAAATCCCTCTCTATTGACCCAAAGACTATGGGCTTAAGTTGCTACTAATGTTAAATGATTACCATATGTGTATGGATGATTACCTCTTAGTTGGCTAGCACTTTGTTGCTCCTCAAGGGTGCTCAGATATGCTCTCCAATCCGATAGGGCTTCATTATGTATGCTCTCCAAGAAAAAGCTCTCTCAAAGAAGTCTGCTAAAAGATCATCCTTGGTCTCAGAATTGATATCATTATGGATCCTTTGGTGCTCTCAGGCTTGCACCTTTTAAAGTGTGAAACCCTAGGTCTATGTCCAAACCCTAGGAATGAATCCCTCATGCGTAGTAGATGTTAGCATGAGAAGATTTTATCTTTTCTATGTTTGGAGGCCAGTTAACTGAAGTCTAACTTTGGACTTGAGTCTCCCATGTGAACTGGTCGTTAGCATGAGAAGTTTTGTCTTTGTCTATGTTTGAAGGCTAGTTAACTAAAGTCTAACTATGGACTCAAGTCTCCCATGTGAACTGGTTGTGAGGGGGAATGCAAAGTTATCCCCGCTCACTTTATTGCATGTAAACTACCACTTTCACCCCTGATTAGGCTTGTTTGTCGAAAAAATACTTTTTATGACTTAGCCATTGTCATCTATAGTGACTAAGATTTGGTCGCTGTCATCTGCAATGGCTAAATTTGGTCGCTCTGAGCTTGAGCGGCCAGGATCCAGCCGCTCTGGTTTATAGTGGCTAAGCTTGGATGGGCTAAAACTACCATTTTGAGTGGTTAGGACCACTGATTGCTCTTGTAAAGGTCCAAAATTGGACATATGGTCTTCAGATGTGCTCATATGAGTGGTTTCCTAAACATGACACGTTTTAGGTGTCTACAAACACCATTAAAATACTAGATATTATTGTCTCTCTCTGATATGTGAAAAGGTCTCAAATGATTTTGGAAGGAGAAATCCTTACGCATGACGATATGTCTATTACATTAGCTTATGGAATTTGTGTAGACCAATGTTTGAATGTGGATGAGCTATCTTAGGTAACCCAATACTTCCTAGTGGTATAGTCCAACTAAGTCCAACATAAGGATGAGAGGAACACATGAGAATACCTAATATTAGTAATGGGTTGAAAGAATCCTGCGTGACATCGAAAGAAATGCTTGAGTTCTATATAAATATATTCACTTGCATACACAGGGATAATGAGTATATAGGTCTTCATAAATAAAGCCTTATATTTCAAAAGTCTTGCATGGTCAGTACATAACTGTTTATAGGGTAACTAGAGTGTTTGAAGTCTCAGGAAAAACCTCAAAAATTCCTACATAGCAACAAATCATATCATCAATCACATCATCAATTTTCTTTATGAGGTTTTGTGAATTAAGGGGTATTAAAAAGGTAGGTTAGATACCAGATAAATGTTCTAGTTCCACTATAACACCATTAAAATACTAGATATTAATGTCAATTCTACAATGAAACTAGATATCAATGGAATTTAAAAAAATAAAAAATATATAAAATACTTATTGACTATATAATACATTAGTTATATTATAGATTTGATCATATACACTAAGATTATAAGTTTTACACCCTAGATAAATTAGTAATATATGTGATTGAGATATAATTTTAACATATGATATTACATCAATATATGAATTGGTTCAATAAAGGAATATGAAGATAGACACATATTAGTATAAATATAGTTGCATGTATAATATTAATACACACATACATACGAACAATCTAATGTATCCATCCAATATGGGTGTAACTACCATCCTAATAGATAACATAGATTATATTGATGAGTATTAGTAACTTCCAATTTAATTTTAGTATTTACATAGATACCAATAACCATTGATACCATTATCCCCACCATCACTATCCAAATACCCATTATTTTCCACTAATTTCCATCGTAATTGATTGATATGACCATAGGGGGTACCCCCATGTAGGTATTGAAGGATGTATATGATTCTAACCTTTAGGATCAATGCTAATGCTAGTTTCTAGTATTAGTGCCACAATTTAATGTTAGAATCAACATCAAGGTCAACATCATCACCCTCTAGCATTGGTGCTAACACTAGTCTCCAACTCTAGTGTCTACACTATTATTCAACCTCAACGTAATTATAAATGAATTGAGAACCGACTTTAGGTCATGGCGCTAGCCTAAGTACCCTTATTGCTAGCCATTAGCCTTGGCACTAGAATTGACACTATATAGATTGATGCTAACCCACACTTTGGTACCATAACTATCTTAGTACCAAAACTTCCAGTGCCTATGCTTTGATGCTCTTCTGGTTGACACTTGGAAGATACAATTCTATGGATACACATATGTGATATCTTATGGGCATGCCTAGGAGGTTTCCTAATTTCAAAAGATTAGGGGTATCTTAATTTATAGGTAATACCTACATTTGATTTATTAATTGAATAACATAACCTAGGTCCTCTTCCTAGATATTTGCCTACTTTTATCCCTTCTAGATGAGTCTAAATGAGATAATCCAAAACCTAATTCTAGGAATATAAAAATTTGTTGTTAGAGTATATTACATTATTGGGTACATGCTAATGTACCACCTTGGGTACATTACTAGAGTAGAAGTTTAATTTAGAGTAAAGTTAGTAGTTACTTCAAGCAATGTAATAAATGCACAAATGTTAGAATATTCAATGATGTAAATGTGCATGTAGTCCACATGTACATGAGTCATAGGATAGAGTAAGGGCCAAGGGACTCGTCTTCCTATATATGGGCCTTATAGTGAGTGAAATCAGAGAGTAGAGAATATAGAGCGTGCATAGTATAGATTGGTAGAAGAGTAAAATGTAGCTCCTTAAAAATAATTCTTGGGGTGTTCATATCCTCCATCATACTGCATTGTACTATTTTTGTAAGCTTTCATTAATGGTATATTTCTAAGTTATTGCATAATTTTATCTCTTTATTTTTCTACATATTATTTTTCCATTATCATAAAGTCATCTTAGATTGCTTATCTTACTTCTTGTGGTTGCATTTCATTTATAATATATCCATCAAAAGGTAATAGTGGTATCAGAGCACACGATAGATCAATAGGAAATAGGGAGATCCACAAGTGATATTGAGAGGAATATGAAGAACACAAGCTTATACTGAGAGGGGGTGAACAGTATAAAACCACTTTTTACTTTCTTTTCAAATCAATATCAATTAATGTCCTTAATTACAATAACCAAATATAACAATGTGCATTAATAACTCATATAGTAGTAGTAAGCAAGAGCACAAGTCACCACACACATTTGAGACACAAGATTTAACGTGGTTCCCCCAATGTAGGGTACTCCACCAGATAATATCCTTATAATATTTCACATAGAAATAAGGATCCTTATCCAATACAATGATTTCTTTGATCTGCTCAAAGCTAGGCAATAACAAGTTCACACAAAACTTGTCCAAATATGAATAACAAGCTCACATAGAACTTGTCCAAAACTGAATAACAAGTTCACATAGAACTTGTCCAAATATAAATAACAAGCTCACACAAAACTTGTCCAAATATGAATAACAAGCTCACACAGAACTTGTCCAAATTTGCTCTAGCAAGCTCACCAAGAACTTGCCCAAAATTTGCTCTAACAAGCTCACCAAGAACTTGTCCAAATCTGCTCTAGCAAGCTCACCAAGAACTTGCTCAAATCTGTCCACAAATATATCCATAAAACTATCCACAAAGCTGTCCCAAAATTGTCCACAAAGTTGTCCCAAAAATGTCCACAAAGCTATCCCAAAACTGTCCATAAAGCTATCCCAAAACTGTCCACAAAGCTGTCCCAAAACTGTCCACAAAGCTATCCACAAAGCCTTCTCAAAATTGTCCACAAAGCTATCCCAAAACTGTCCACAAAGGCTGTCCTAAAACTGTCCACAAAGGCCTTCTCAAAGGCTCAATCAATCATGCTCAAGTAGTACTCAAATCTCATCCACAAATCTATCAATGCAAAGCTCAAAGATGAACTCAAAAATGAATGACAATGTACTCTTCAATGGATGACAACAATGATCCACAACGATCTCAACTCAACTCAACTCATGTCAACTCATAGAAGCATAAAGAGAATTGTTAGAGACTCAATATGTTCTAAGCTCAATCTTAACTCAACTTGACTCAAATCAATATCAACTCAACTCAAGTCAACTCATAGAAGCATAAAGAGAATTGTTAGAGACTCAATATGTTCTAATCTCAATCTCAACTCAAATAAACTCATAGAAGCATAAAGAGAATTGTTAGAGACTCAATATGTTATAATCTCAACTCAAATCAAATAAGAATTATAGAATAGTTTGTTTCATGGAACTTGACCAATCACCTTACACAATCACTTGACTAGGCTCAATCAAATCAACTCAACCAATCACCACAAGGGACTACTATTTCTCACAAAAACCCTAGTACAAGCATGTATCAACCAACTCAAATGTTTCCAACAATGCTCAACCACAAATATCACATAATAATGTTACTCATTTTCTTTTCAAGTTCTTTTACAACCAATGGGCTTCAATGACTATGCTTATAAAACAAGTTTTAAACACAACTATCAAACAAGAAAACCTTGAAGCATTCAACCAACCACTTTCGAAAAGAAAACCACAATCAATCCTTTTCACTCCAATGATATTTTAGAAATCAACCACCATAAACAATCAATAGGAGAATGTGCCCATACCTTTTTGATGCCAAGAAGTTGTCCACAAAATCTGCCACACTAAACACAACTTTCCTTTCCAATCTCAATAAAGGTTAGTGGAATTCTGTAGAAAATCGGAATGGTGTTTATTATTCATCTACGGAATAAATAAGATTACAATAGCCGGGAATAGTCACCGGCGGAACGGATCTGTTACAGGAGTTGTAACAGTCTGCCTGAAATTAAATAAAGACAAAATAGTATAACAGCTATTAAGTACGCTAACATCCCCCTTTATTACATTATTTGGGTAATGTAATAACTAATAGCTATACTAACATCCCCTTACATCATTTTGCAATACAAAGTGAGCTGCGAAACAATTCAAATTTGACACGTCCAAGTGCCTTAGTGAAAATGTCTGCAACTTGAGCATCGGTGGGAATGTGTTGAAGCTGAATTCGGTGCTTTGGAACTTCATCTCGAATGAAATGACATTGTGTCAATGTGCTTTGTTCTTTCATGATGGACTGGATTCTTGACGAGGTTCAGAACACCCTGATTGTCGCAAAACAAGTGTCTTGGAGATTTTGATGGATGGCCCATACTTGTCAGAATGCGATGTAACCATATCACTTCGCACACAGCTTCACGTGCGGCGTGATATTCTGCCTCTGTTGATGAAATAGCAACCACCTGTTGCTTCTTGTTGTGCCAAGAGACAGGACCGGATCCCAGATGAAAAATGTATCCAGAAGTTGACTTGTGATCATCAAATGATCCGGCATAGTCGGAGTCCGTGTATCCTTGCAAGAAGAATTTTTTGTTCCTCTTATATTCTAGGCCATATTCCATAGTACCATGGACATAGTGAAGAACACGTTTTGCTGCTTTCCAATGAGTGGTCTTAGGCTCCTACATGAACCTTGAAAGATAGTTGACAAGAAATACGAGATCTGGCCTAGTATTGGTCAGATATATGAGACTCCCAATCAACTGTCGATAGAGAGTACCATCTACCTGAGGTGAATCATCATATCGCGATAACTGAAGTCCATTCTCCATTGGAGTTGCCATTGGCTTGCAATCAGTCATGCGATATTTTTCCAAGCAATGTCTTGGCATATTTTTTCTGAGACACTTTGATGGAGTGCTCATTCTGGCTGAATTCCAGACCAAGACAATAATGGAGAAGTCCGAGATCTGTCATCTTAAAAGATTTGCACAAGTTTATTTTGACAGTAGATATCATAGTTTCTGAACTCCCTGTAATGAGCAGATCATCCACATAGAGTACAAGCAACACTATCTCAGAACCCTGTTTCTTGAAATAGAGGTTTGCATCTGACGGAAATCTCTTAAATCCATGCTACATAAGGTGATTGTCCATTTTTATATACCAAGCTTGAGGAGCTTGTTTCAGACCATACAAGGATTTGACCAATTTGCAAACCTTCTGCTCTTGGCCTTCCACTTCAAATCCTTCTGGTCGAGTCATGTAGACTTCTTCTTGGAGATCACCATTTAGAAAGGCACTTTTGACATCCATCTGGTGAACTTTCCACCCATATTGTGCTACCATAGCACACATAACCCGAATTATGGTCATCCGAGTAGTAGGTGCAAAAGTTTCCTCATAGTCGATGCCTTCCTTTTGAGCATAGCCCTTTGCAACAAGATGGGCCTTATGCTTATCAATTGTTCCATCTGCCTTGTACTTGACTTTATATACCCATTTGCAGCCAATGGGCTTCTTTCCATGCGGCAAATCAACAAGCTTCCAAGTTTTATTTCTCATCAAAGACTCATACTCTGTATCCATAGCGGCCTTCCACTGAGGCTCACTAAGAGCATCTTGCACTGATGCAGGTTCAAGATCATCTATGGTAGACATGAATGCCCTGTCATCATCAATATCCATATCCTCTATTTACGTACTTGGAGTCACGGAAAGTTCCTCAAAATATTGACAAAGATCATCAACCTCACCGATTTCTTTGGCTTCTTTTTCCTTTTGAGCCATACTGCGTGTACGAGGTCTATCCAAATTCAAATTGGGAGGAGTGGATAAATTTGCATCTCTGATTGTATTTGTACACCATTTAGGATTCTTCTTCGATGGAGTTGAAGAAGATGTAGAAGGACCTCTTGTCTGTGTTGACGAAGGAATCTTCTCTTCCTTAGATTCCACAATATCTTGGTGTACTTTAGATGTGCTCTGTGATGTGAAAGCTTCATCAAAGACAACATCTCTGCTGATATGAATTTTCTTGGTCAAAGGATCTATCAACCGATATCCTTTAGAGTGCTCAGAATAACCAAGAAAAATACATCTCAGTGTTTTCTCATCTAGCTTCTTCCTTTTCTCTTTCGGTATGTGCATGAAAGCATGACATCCGAAAATACGCAGATGAGATATGGAGGGTTTTCGACCACTCCATGCTTCCTGTGGAGTCATTCCTTTTAGGGCCTTTGTGGGTGCCCTATTCAACAGATATACTGCAGTGGTGATAGCTTCTGCCCAATATTGTTGCCCAAGAGTAGTTCCTATGAGCATACAACGAACCATTTCCATGATAGAACGGTTCCTTCTCTCAGCAATTCCATTTTTCTGAGGAGTATAGGCAGTTGTTAACTATCTCTTGATTCCATGCTTATCTAAGAATGCAAAAAATTCATTAGAGGTAAACTCTCCCCCTCGATCTGAGCGGAGGGTTTTAATAGAAGCTCCTGACTCCTTCTCAACGGATTTCTTGAACTGCTGAAAGAATGCGAAAGCTTCAAATTTCAGTTGGAGAAAGAAAACCCACATCTTTCATGAGTAGTCATCTACGAATAACTGAAAGTACCTCTTCCCTCCATAACTTTTGGGTGTGAAAGGACCGCACAGATCGGTGTGAATTAACTCCAGAGTTTTTCGTGCTCTTGTTGAGCTCTTCTCAAATGGTACTCTATGCTACTTTCCTGCCAAGCAGTCAGAGCACACTGGTAATGTGGCAGAAAGGGAAGGAAGACCCTTTACCATCTCATACTTACTGAGCTCAAGTAAGTAGCCAGAACTAAGATGCCCATATCTCTTGTGCCATAGGGAAGTTGCCTCCTTGGTAGAGACAGTCATGGCAACATATGGAGTAGAGATAGCATCTAATGCAAATAAGCCGTGCTTATATGAAGCTATTGCAATCTGCTTACCCTTCCTGGTAATAGTACAACACTTCTTGCCATTCTCAACATGAAAGTTGACAACCATATTTCTATCCAGGATTTGTGTGATCGACAACAAATTGTTAGCCAATCCCGAAACATAGAGGACTTTGTCAATCTGACACTTGCCATCAGGAAGAGTGACTGAAACCGTACCCTCTCCCCGAACCCCTGTAGGTTTTATCATCAGCAATGGTGACATGTTTGCCCTCTTTGGCCACAAATGATTCAAACCACGATCTGTCGCCAGTCATATGTTTGCTAGCTCCAAAATCGACATACCAAACAGGATCCCTCTGAGTGGAATCTGTGGTAGTCATGAGCACCTTGTGTGCCCATTCAGAATCTGAGTCAGATTCTTCAATAGCAACATTCACCCGGGGTTGCTTGTTTTTATTTTGTGGTTTGTTTTGGCCTTTCGCTTGTTCTTATGCCAACACCTCGTTGGTGTCATGGTTGTCTTTCTCACAGATCTTGCACCACCTCTTCTTCTGTTGAGGTTGTTTGCATTTTCCTTTCGTATCCTATTGAGAATTTCCTCCTTTCTGAAATTTGCCTCCTTTTTTCCCATTACCTTTCTTCCTAGAACCCTGTCTGTTGGTGTATAGGGATGTATTGGAAGAATCATCCTTGTGAAGTTGGCGTGCCTCTTGTTGTTGAAGCAGATTGACCAACTCGATGTAGGTAATTTGTCATTGAGACATCTGGATGGAGGTTATCAACATATCAAATGAAGAAGGTAAAGCTCTCATCACAAGTGAAATGAGAAGCTTTTCGTCCACAGTATCTCCCAAAGAACTCAATTTCTCTTTCAACTCAGACACTCTGCACAGAAAGAGTTCAACTGTTTCACCCTGTCTCAAACTCAGGTTATGAAGTTGTTGTTGAATATGAAGAATGGTGGATTCATTCTTTCCCTCATAGATGGTTCTAAGGGCATCCCATGCCTCTTTACCACTTTCTTTGTTAGCTATATGAGGTTGCACTTCATCTGAAACAGCAAACAAAATGAGCACCTTTGCTCGACTGTCTTTCTTGTCAAAAGCTATCTGATCTGCGGAAGGATCTATGGATCCTGCTGTTGGTGAAGGCCTAGTTGCTACTCTAGTAACAATATCCCACAAATCTTCCATTTGGAGAACTGCCTTCATTTTATGTTTCCATGGTGTATAATTTGGACCTTTCAATAACTGATGCGGATCAGTCATCAACTTTGCAACAACGGCCATAGTGAAGGTTCCTTATATCACCAATTGGTCCCCCTTTCGATATACCTTTTGCTAGGCCATTATACCGTACAAAATACCCGCCCTTATGTGAGGGAAACTATAGGTATTTAGAAATATCAACAAAAATCACCCGCCCTTACGTGAGGGAGACTATAGGTGAATTTTAGAGATCATACGATACGTGGAACATAAGCGGTACTGAAAGGGAATCGCCTTGTTGATGGCACCTACCATAGAAGATTCTTCTCATGTGTGGGGCGTAACTTCCCCTAAACACTATGAAGAATACTTTGTCAGGATTTACGCCTAAACACAAGTGCGATAAAGGGTAGTGGATGGAGTAAAAAAATGCAAAAATGGCTAACTTATCTCTCCCCGACGATTTATAGAGAACAATCTTAGACGTCGTTGTAGCAGCTATATTAGGTGGCGGATATAGTAGCCAAATCACGACAGCTTTACCTGTAAGTGCTGGCCAGAGGTATCACAAATACCGAACGCTGCAGTGCAATAAATTGCACGGATGGGTTTTAATTATTCCGGGGACTTAGGGAGTGTTTGATTTTAATTTTTAATGTTATAGTGCAAAAATGAAATATGCAACATACAACAAAAAAAATGCCCACAAGAATAACCCACTAGGTGTCGGGCGCAGCCGAAAATGCACCTATTACAATTTGCCAAATTGCCTTTTCAGAAAATTACTCACAATCCCCCTTTGATTTTTTTGAAAAAATATCCCCCCTTAAAAATTTTTCTTTAACAAAGCATTTTAATAATTATTATTTATTTAAAGTTAAAACAAATAATTTTAATTTATATAGTTTTAAAAAACTTATGAAAAATAAATTAAAAATTAAATTTTAATTTATAAAGTTTTTCAAAAACTATTAAAAAATAAATTAAAATTACAAATTTTAACTAAAAATAATAATTATTATAAAACCTTTGAAAAATAAAAATTTATACCTTTGGGGGGAGTCGGCGGGATTTGAACCCCCGCACCCTCCCCCCCCCGCCACGTGGCCACACGGGCTGATCCGAGAGGATCAGTGGAGCCCCCTCTTATATCCCTCCTCTCTGCTTCCCGAGCCCGCTGGCCTCTGCCACCTCCGCAGCAGCCTCCTCTCTGGTTCTCCTCCCGCCTTGTTTTCCTTTTTTTTTTTTTTAAAGGAAATTCGCCAGGTGCATTTCGCACTGCACCTGCGCGTCAGCCGTTTGGGGGGGGGGGGGGGAGCGGGAATTTTAAATTTTAAATTCCCGTCGGGGGGGTCTCGGGGAGCGCACACAAATTACGCGTCGCGCGGGGGGGGGACCTCGGGGAGCGCACGCGCAAATTGCGCGTCGCGCGGGGAGGGGAGGTGGGGGGGTTTAAAATCCTTCCCGAACGCTGCGCCCTCCGCTTGGACGTGCGTTGCGGCCCTGGACGATGCTGCAGTGGCATCCACAGGCTGCACGCTTGCGTCGAAACACCTGCAGCCCTGGAGGCGGCTACAGTGACGTCTGCGGCCCTGGACGTGGCTGTCTGCGGCCCTTCTACAGGACGTCTGCGCTGTAGCGACGTCCATAGGATGCAAACGTCGTGCATAGGATGCAGTGGATGTGTCTGCAGCGATACGCCTGCAGGACGTCTGCAGTGCAGGCTGGCCAACGTCCGCTTGGACGCGTTCTGCTGCTTCCACTCAGTCGCGCGTGGATGCGCGACGACTGTCGCGCGTCTGTGCGCGACACAAATTATTATTTTTTTTTTAAATCGCTCGGACGTCGCAACACAGCAACTTTCACAGCCTCCTGCTCCCAGCCACGCGATGGCGTGAAAAGAAAATGCGTTCGGTAAAAAGAAACGCACAACAACCTTCCCACGCAACTGGCTCTGATGCCATGTAGAAAATCGGAACAATGTTTATTATTCATCTGTGAAATAAATAAGATTACAATAGTTGGGAATAGTCACCGGTAGAACGGATCTGTTACAGGAGTTGTAACAGTCTGCCTGAAATTAAATAAAGACAAAATAGTATAACAGCTATTAAGTACGCTAACAAATTCAAATAATAATCACAAGATAAGCATAACTCAATTTACACCTTTTTACTCCAACTTAATAAACACATCCACCAAAGTCATTTTTAATAAAAACCCTTATAAAAAATAATAATCAATAAGGCTCTCAAAAATATTTTATAACAACTCCTTATTTATCCTAAATCTTAATTTTCAATTTCGTGAATATCAAAATAAATCAACAACTCATCCACCTCTGAAATAATAATCACAGCCCTTATAAAAATAAAGTTTAATTATTCCTGAACCACCTTATAACTCCTATCCTAGGGCATCAACGAAATTAATTAGAGCAAAACATAATTACCTCCTCAAGGGGATTTTAATCCCTAATTTGCACACACCGCGAGTGCCTTAGCCACGGCTAAGGTTGCCACACGAGCTAGCCATTTGTTCGAAAGGAAAAAGGCACAACATGCCTTAAGTCCTTCCATGCAAACCAAAAGTGCTTCGAGCGCTTTCCTTTCAATACCTTCGAATGCAGTCAAGGAGATTTGAACCTTGATGTAAAGTGCTGCCACACATCTTAACAATAAGCCAATTGCCAATGAGCCACTATGCCCACCATATCTTGGGCTTTTGACCACCCTTGGATTTATTCGTTGTCTCCCTTTTCAAAATGACTTTCGCATGAACTCTCTTCGGATGCTTAGCCAACAATTAACATGAGCAAGTATTAATTTCAAATGAACCTTAGGATCCCCCTTTATATAGTCTTCTCCTCATTTTTGATGACATCAGCGCATTAGTGATTTTCCCTCTTTCTTTAGACATCGACGCTAACTTTAATTTTAATTTTAAAATTAAAATTAAAATTTTAAATAATTAAAATTTAAACTAAATATTTAAAATTAAATATCTCCATCACCGGGGCACCTTTTTCGACGAAACAAAAGGCCAACCTGGGTTTTAAGAAAATCCCATTTCAAATCTACCATCCATGGTTTTAAATAAAACCTTTTATTTTGCCTGCCTTGGTTTTCACAAAAACCTTGATTTTATCCATGCTTTCCAAGATATCATTTGCCCATCAAAAATCAATGTGATCCATATGACATCAATGATTCATGTGACATCAATGACAACATAAAATAACTTAAATTACCAATAGAATCTAGAAGTCTCATTATAGTGTTGCAAAAAAAACTCGTGAAGACTAGGACTCGACATTGATTCCACTAGATTGACAAATCAACTAGTGAAGTTTGATTATCTCTAGATTTAGAGTTTCTTCCATTACAGTCCTAATATTTTGTTGTATAAAAATGATATTCAAAGAAATTTGGGAAGCTTCCTATAGATATCTAGGAATATTTTCTTCTTTGGAATCAATCCAGTACCAAAAGCAACAAATGAAAGATTAAAGATTTGGAGGATTGTAAAAAAGGTCCCATTTCTAGAGATTTCAGACCTGCATAGTGTAGAATAAGTAAGGCCATAGGATACTTATTGTAAAAGATACTCCAGAGAAGAGTCCTTGTGAATATAGGAGATTGGTTATATCCATTGAATATTGAAGGATTCACCCTAGAGAATTTGAAGAGACCCATAGAAGATCCATTGAAGAACTTTTAGTTTTGGAAGATATAGAGAAGGAATAATGAAGGTCTTATTCTAGAATTTAGCAGTAGTAGATTTCAGAGATCTAAGAGGAAGATATTATTGCAACACTTCTACAATAGAAGGTTAAAAGAAAGGTCTCATTGATAAATACTAGAGAGGCTATGAGAGTAAAGAATCTAGAGAAGAGATCTCAAGGAAAATCAAGAGAAGGCTTGGAGAGCCTCATTGAAGGAGATTCAGAGAAGGCCATTGAAGGAGTTTCTAGGAGAACTCATTGGAGAAATTTACCACCAAGGATAAGTTCCTAATAAAGTAAGAATTTGGGATAATTTTTGCCATCTGACAACAAGCCCAAATGGAGATAGATTTGGTAAGGAGTTTGCTAAATTTTGAAGGATATTTGTGAAGACCTCAAGACTTTTAGATTCTTGATAAGAAGACCCAGACTGAAGTCAAAGTTTGATAAGGAGAAAGGAGCCAGATATTAATACCAAATATGATAGGTTTGAAGATTGTCATTGAAGGCTAGAAGGCTCATTTAGAGAAAGGAAATCTATTGGTTTCTATAGTAGAAAACTGAAGTATTATTGAAGGAAAATATTAGTTACAGTTTGCAAGAGTTTCCTACCAAATTTTTGAGATTCAAGGGCAATGTTTCAGTGGAGAGATTGAATAATTTGCAATATAAAATTTTCAAATTTGAGGATAGCAAGAAAGCAACTATTTGGGCAATATCAATAGCTTCCAAGGTTCAAATTTCTAGGATACATCCTGAAGGAGAGTTAAAGCCACCAAACTATAAATTCAAGGTAGCAAGTTAGAGGGTTTCAAAGATGTAAATAGGTGAGTTAGAGAACTATTTCAGACAGTCAAGAAAATATGCAAGTTCATTTAGTAAAATACAGCAATAAGGTGAATCTAATCACCTTGCAATCCTTCATCTACAAGGTTCATTAAGGTAAGCAACTTTGGTGCAAAGGGTTCATTATTTGAACACTTATACTTAGTTTGTTACTTAGTTTCATTAAGCACCTTATTAGAGTTTAAAATTTGCAAGGAGAAGGGTTCTTATTAAAGTCTTCAAGGGAGTGCAGAAGATAGTTTCTTTTAAGGTTTATACCTGCACATTAAAATAGGAGTTAGATATATTTCGAAAGAAAGAAAAATATCATCTTCCTATTATCTAGTTAAATTAAAGAAGATATTACTCTTAAGAGAAATTTGCAAATATTATAGTGCATTTAAGAGTTATTATTAGTGCATCTTACAAGTTACTTTGAAGGAGAAATAAGGTAAAATTACTATTGCACTATTCTAGTTATTCTTAAGTGCATTAAGTTGAAGTTATCATTAGTGCATTATATTGGTTACCCTTAATGTTTTAAAGTGCATTAAGAGTTTATCAAGAAGGAAGTTTTAGTGCACAAAATAGGGTAAGAGTGAAGTGTCTAGATACACTATTGAGCACACAATATCTACAATCTTCTACGGCAAGGAGAAGCCACAAAAAGAGCAATAGAACCTCCAAATATTGGATAAGAGAACTGCCTTATCAAAGAAGAAAGAAAGCTTCAAAAGAGACCATAAAAGTCTCAAGTCTTTGGCAGATTTATTTACATCGTTATACCTTATTCTATATAGGAAATCAAGGGTAAAAACCATAGTGTCTAAAGACACTATTACAATGGGCCTTCTACAATCTATCAATGATCAAATCATCAAATCAAAGGAGCAATAGAAAGGAGACATCATAGACTATATTTTAATCATCGATTGGATATTTTACAGAGTCTAAACAGAGAGTTCCTACAAGTAAGAGGTAGAGCCATCTAAGGGCTCAATATCATTCTATTAGAGGTGTCAAAAGACACCCAACTCAATGTTAATGCAACCAGATTCAACACCTATGGAGTGCACAAGGAAGAAACCTGCATTAGTTTAAGAAATCTAAGTAAGATAACATTGTTACAAGGAGTGCAAGTAGGAAGGAGGAAAACACAAATACTACTTAACATACGTGGGCAAAATAAAAGTGTAAGGAGAGGATTACCATTGAATGTTACCCAAGAATACGTAGAAGGAGCCACCATCAAAGAGGAAGAAGGACCACCACCAAAGAGGAAGAAGCACCTTACGTTGAAGAGAAAGAATGAGTTGGATGCACACTAGAAAAGGCTTGATACAACTTGCAATAGAATTGAAAGGGCATCAAGAAAATAAGAGATGTTTTAATAGCTTGAGCACATGCAAAAGAGCACCTACATTACTCTAAAGGAGTAAGGCATCTTGCGCCACTTGGCACACAATAAAGAGAAGGCAACAACTATTCTAATGCTTGCAAGAGACATCAACGAGTGCTCAAGAGGAGTAACACCCATATTATTACCTCAATGCTCATAAAAGGAGCATCTTCAATGCTCAATACCTTAGCTAACATCTTTCAGACCTACACCACATGGAGTTACATCTTGTAGGGTTAATAATAGGGCACCACCACCTAAGGAGAGGCATTGAGCAATGTAAAAGTGCCACTTGGCACTTGTTTCAAGGAGTGCATATTAATAGATGCCACTAGAAAGACTGCATAGAGAAGAAGCATATCTTCAACAAGAGTTGAGTGCAGTAGTCAAAGTGCATTAAGTGGAATTATGGTTTACTGGTGAACCCATTTTTATATTTTTTAAATTTATGATATTATAATTTAAAAATAAATATTTTCTTTAAATTTATTTTTATTATAAAATTTATTTATAATCAATTTTAAATATTAATTAAATTATTATAAAATAAAATAAAATTCTATTTTAAAATCAAATTTTAATTTATATTATAAAAATAATTTAGTGAAAGCAAAGAAAATAAAATAAAACCATTACTTATTAATAATAAGTATTCTTTAATAATTAGGATTTAAATTAAATGAATTCAATGATAAGGTATTATTCAAAAGAGATGAAATAACAAATATTATATCATTAGACTCTTATTTTATTATAAATAAAATGATATTAACATCTAAAAATGACTGAATTAAATATTGTTAGTAAAATTTTGTCAAAAGATGCATGAAGTCATATATTAAAATTTAATAACCATAAAATTATAAAATATTGAAAAAGGGTTCCATAGAATTGGGGTAAACCAGTCAAAAAATAGATTATGAAACCAAAACGATTATGGATCAAGCTAAATTTTAACATAATATTAAAAAAAAAAACTTATTGTATAAGGAAGGTGGTTTGTTCTAAAACTCTAGTGAAAATCTCATTCTTTTGTATTTTTTTTAAAGAAAAAGTTGAATTAAATTAGAGAGAAAAGATACATAGAAACAAAAGACACTAGAAAACATAGGTTGCCAACATACAAAAGAAACTGGAAAGGTCACCAAAAAATAGAAAGCACCAAAGGACTGAGGCACTAACATTCAACAGAAGAAAAATAAAAAATAGAACCAACATAAAGCTCACACGCATCCTCCTCTTTTCTGAGCTCTATTCCTAGTAATTTTGAGATTGGAAAGTGCATATGCAGTCTTGTTAAATTCTTGATGAATGTGGAAATAGTGCACTTGAGTAAAATTTTTAATTAGCTCTTTCAATATGACCAAAATAAGTTGAATTTGAATGGAACTAGCCAAATTATCCTTGTAGAGAGTATTTATAATAAGGGCAGAGTCCCCATTAATGTGCACGTGTCTTATTTGCTACTCAATAGCCATATTCAATACAAACTCACAAGTCAAAGCTTCTGCAACATTGTTGGAAGCAATTCCAAGGTTGATACAATAATTGATGGTAAGCCTCCCATATTATTTCATGATCACTCCCCTTGCAAAAATTATGCCCGAATTAGACTTAGAATACCCCATCAAAGAACAAGGCAGGGTAATGTATCTTTGGGGATATTATAGCTAAAAAATTCATGTTAGTAGATATGAATTCTTGAAAATCAAGTTGACTAATAAGATTCAATTCTTGAATAGTTAAAATTTTTTGATTTTGCTTATATTTAAATGTGGCTTTGAAATTGGTGGCCCTTGAAGATCGAAATATAGTTTTCCATGGTGGCTCATGGTTTCTAGGATCTAGTCCTTTATACATGACTCCTTGGGCACTAGGGTTTGACCCACAAGAAGAGGAACCTGAAGAGGTAGCAATCTAGGTTCGACTTCTATTTTTACCCTTGCACCCGTGGAATAAACCCACAATGGAGTTGATAGGAAACACAATAGGGACATACATTGATTGGGCCCTTTCAAAGGCCAATAATGTAATTTGTGCCCTAGCATTTGGACTATGAGCGCATCCCTATTAAATGTATTTCTTGTCACCAACATGGACAATTCTCTTGAAACTATCCAATAAACCTTGTCCAATCCAGAAAGGAAACAAAACATGAATTCCAACCTATCAAGAATGGAAAGTCTCACAGATCAAGAAGCCAACAAAGGAAACCATAGGAAAAAAATGGATCTGCAAAATCCAAATAAATTTGCCATCCTCACATAAGATGCGGAGGAAGAAATAGAAACACCAAGTTACAATGGAAGTCAAAAAAAAGGTAAAGATATTATGGGAAAACCCCTCAATAACCACTTAAATGACACACATGAAACACAACAGAAGAATTATGAAAAATACTCAGAGCCATCAAATGAAGACACGAAAGAAGGAATTCAGGAAACTTTACAAGTGGAATTTGTTATACCAGTAAAATCATGACAAAGATAATTGCTAATTGAATCAAAAAGTTGCTTAGAAAATTGATCTCTAAAGAACAAGGATGCTTTATCCCTGGAAAGAAAATATATGGCAACATCGTTATGGTTTATGAGACTCTTCATTCCTATTTCAATATCAAATCAAAGAATATTTCCATAAAATTGGGTATGGCAAATACTTTCAATAGAGTCAAATTATAGTTTTTGGAAAGGTTCTCTTTAACTTTAGGTTTCTAGCCCAAATGATTCAATGGATTGGATCTTGTATCAAAGCTCCTTGGATATCCCCTTTGATCAATGGAGAACCTTCTACCTTCTTTCAACCTTATAAAGGAATTTGCCAGGGCTGCCCTCTATCTTCTTATATCTACATTTTACTTGCTGAAACTCTTGGCAGAGCTCTTAATAGCTTGCACAAAGCTAGGGAATTAATTAGAATCAGAGTTGTTCATGGTGTTAGACCTTTCACGCATGCCCAATTTACTGATGATACCATATTTCTTGGAGAAGCAACCAAGCACAACATTAAGATCTTCAAGAGTTGTCTTAACTACTTTGAAGCAGCCTCAGGTACCTTGATTAATTGTAGCAAAAGTTAGTTTTACACAATTAACACCACTCCAAAATAAAATAGAGGTTTTGCAAAAATTATTTGATTCAAGGAAGGATTAGATCAATATTTTAGATACTTAGGAGTTCCTATGGAATTTCATCTTAATTCTAAAAATAGTTGGTTACCAACCATTGAGAGAATGTAGAAGCGAATTCTTACTTATAGTAATGGTTGGTTGAGTTTAGTTGGAAGAAGAGTGCTAATAAAATATGTTTTATTTGCCCTTATTATATATCAACTTTTTGTTTATCATGCTCCTAAAAGTATTCTTCAAACCATTGATAGGCTGGTCAAAAACTTTCTATGACAAGGAGGTAAAAAAAATGAAAAATGAAAAATGAAATTTCATTTAGTTTACTGGGAATCAGTTGCTACAAGAATGAATCAAGAGGGACTTGGTATAGTTTGTGATGGAATAGTATGCAAGAATTTAGGGGTCAAATTGTTATGGCATCTATCTCAATCTCCAAACACCCCATGGAAAGGATCTTAAAAATAAAATATGTTGCCTCAATTACAAGAATGCACCTAATGAGAAATTTGAATATGAGGTCAGGTTCTTCTTTAATATGGAAACATACTGTAGAAGCCAAGCAATTGATTCTAGATAAGGTCTCTTGGCTTCCAGGTGATGGCACTCAAATTAACCTTTGGCATGATCTCATTCTTTGTAAGCCTCTCCTTCTAAGCAATTGCAACTCATTATTTTGCCTTGAAGCATACAAGATTAAGATAAACAATTTTTTTGAAGCCACAACTATGTATAAAAAAAGCCCTAATCATAAAATAAAATGAATATCAATTGAAAAAATAAAAATAAAAATAAATACTATGAGATTCAAATCAAAGGTGAACATTAGATTATTTTTTACTCTTTAACATAAAGAGGTATAATAATTATATCAATGATTTCATCATTGATTTACACTTTTCAACTCTTATAAAAAAATAAAATTCCAATTTATTTCACCTAAGCAACATAGGCAATAAATTCGTAAAAAGTCTTACTAATTTTAGAATCAATTTTGTCTATTTAGTATATAGTTATAATGGCTAATGTTTTACAAAAGATATTATGGACTTGGCTGAGATGGGGTCCTCCTAGAAATATAATAGCTAAATTTATAAATATAAATTTGAAGTCCCAATTACTTAGATATTTGACCTTTTTTATCTAGTTTAGTCTAGGAAATAATTATGTAGTCAACATAATTAGAAAAATGGTTATTCATTGCCTTTTCATATTCTTTATGAAAGTTAACATGAATATTATAATGTAATTAGTCCACTTATTTTATTCCCTTCTCTTTTTTCCATTATTGACATGGATGTTGAGTGGGAACACAAAAAAGTTCATAGAAATAACAAAGAGATTCAATTCAATTCATTGAAAAACCTACACCTTTTTTAACAAATATGGAAAGAAGAAATACACTTGCAATTAAGGTAACTT
This sequence comes from Wollemia nobilis, assembly GCA_028583015.1. Lineage (NCBI taxonomy): Eukaryota > Viridiplantae > Streptophyta > Pinopsida > Araucariales > Araucariaceae > Wollemia > Wollemia nobilis. Next base: position 8,099,911 of record JAQPPZ010001361.1, read on the forward strand.
TGATGATGTTGAGCAAGATAAAATTAGTAAAAAATACTACATAAATTTGATGAAGAAAAATCCTATATCATCACTGTTTATAGTGGTTTGAGTGTGGTTGAAAGGATCTTCAATATACTAGAAGGGGACAAAAGTGTTTGAACATACTTTAAGGAAGGATGAATGGGTGATAAATGTAAATGGTAATCAAGGAGAATAATACAAATAGAATAAATATTTTATGATTTTAGGGATTATGAAGAGGGATTCGAGTCCAAACTAATGGAAACCATAGCTAAGTAGACAATGCTAAAAAAAATAGGTTGATAGAAAAATGGTGATAAAATCAAGTATTATGATACTATTGTTAAAGTCTTGAAAGTTTCTAACATTACTGATAGTGATAGTGAAAGTTTCTAACATTATTGATAGCAGGTATGATGTCTATAATGTGATAGTAACTAAGCCTTGCTAGGGATAAATTAATACCTTGACAACTTATATCCATAACAAAGAAATAGTATAAAATTTAAAAAAATATAAAAATCTTGTGTGAAAAACAAAAAATAAATGAACACTAAAGATAACACAAGAGTGGATTCTCATTGAATTAGCTTTTAAAGTCCTTGAAATATTTAACATGTGTAAGTTTAATGTTTGATGAATTGCATTATGCTTTCCTTAGAGAATCATCAACATGGGGTAATGATTGCATGGTTTGGCGATGATTTTAGACGTCATATGTTGGTTTATCCTTTGTCTAACTATTTTAGTAGGAAGGATTAAAATAAAAATAATAATATTTCTTTTTTTATTTGTCATATCTTATCCTAATTATATGGTAATAATATGACAACTTAGTAATAAAAGGTAATTTTTTATAGTTTTAATCATGGTAGGATTTTGTTTTTCATAAAATTATCTCATTTATAGTAAAAAAAATATATGAAAAATTTTACTTTAAAAATGTATTCTTTATAATTTTTTATGTTTAAAATTATATGCAATTTTTTTTATATCAAATAAATATAACATAAAATATAATATTCATAATAAATTAACATATCACACGTGTGAGGGGGTGGGTGTGTCTCCCTGGTGAAGTTGTTGTAACATGTTGGGGGATTCCTGGTCAAAACCCCCATTTCTTAATATTACCAACCAAAAAAATATATTTGTATGAGTTCCTAATAGAATTATAAAAACCATGTAAACTATATAATAAACATATTTGGTGTAATGGAAGTTGCCTAATTATTATCATCCATGTGGTTGTGAGGTCTATTCCTCTTGTGTTTGCTCAAATGAGCGTTGATATTTGTAAATATTTGTAAACGATGTTCAATATAAAAAATAAACATATGTAAAAGAAAACAATTGGATTGATTTAAATATTTAAATGAGATTATATTCTTTAGTTTTAAAATGAAATATTATTAATACAATCAATTGTTTCTTAAATGTATTTTAAAAGAAAATAGTTCGATTGATTTAAATATTTAAATGATATTATATTATTTAGTTTTAAAATGAAATATTTTTTTTTTTTTTTTTTTTGGTATATAGAAGCAATGGTTACAATCACGATTTTTAGTAACTACCAGCACAGTTGGTAGGGTTCAAACTATCTACGAAGGCTCCCAGGACTTCCACCGTCTCGGTACATGGTAACCCGGCGTGAGATGGGGACCGCCGGACGCACAGGGGTTGCACCGTCGTCATCAATCTGGCGCACCACTCAGAGGAATCGGATCTGGGCTACTGTATGTGCATGGGCAAGCCCGTGGGATTAGAACCTAGGTCTCCTCTCGGTAAGCGCCCCAACTTACCAATCCACCTAGACCCACGGACTTTAAAATGAAATATTATTAATACAATCAATTGTTTCTTAAATATATTTTTCATTTTAGTTTTAAAATACATTAAAATTTAATGCATATTAAAAGTATATAAGTAATTTTATAAAGAGTTCTATTTTTTTGTTTATTTGGTTAGTGTAGAAACTCCTACGACCAATAAAAAGGGTTGATCAATCTCCTCCCAATTATGACCCCTAGTAAAGTTGAGAGCTATGCTTATCAATAAGGAATTTAACACACAAGCACCACACACCCACCCCCTCACACACTCGTCCACGCTGTGTTTTGAACCTTATACTTCTCAAAGAAGAGTTAAAGCCTAAACCGTTGCGCTATCCCCTTGAGACTAAATATGTTTTTTTTTTTTTTCCAATGCTTATCAAATTTATTTGTTAATAAAAAATAAAAAAAGTTATTTTATATTTGATTGAAATTAAATAATTATTTTAATTATAGAGAGGGAATCAATATCAAAGACAAAAATCTTTAGTTATGACGGAAGAACAACAAGTTCATACAAAGTGCATCAATGATTCAAACCTTACCATGAATATGTCGAACATTGTTACCAAAAAAATATCAAAACAAAGGAACACCAGGAGAAAAAAGAGATAAGTGCAAATGCAAGTAGTGAGTGCAAGCCAAGAGTGAGTGTGAGCAAAGAGTAAGTGCAAGCCAAGAGTGAGCCCCACTAGTTACTATGGAAGGAAAGTCATATTTGAAAGCCTTAATGGGAAGTGAGGATGCCCTAACTGGAAGTATGGAGGTCCAAGTTGGAGATAAGTGAAAGAGTGAAAACATGGCAAGTTTGATCCAAGTAGCAGATGTTAAGCTAGAAGTGACTATCAAGTATGAGATGCTTGACCATGATAATATTGTTCTTAAAAGTAGAGGATTAATATGTAAGTTCCATAAATCTTGGCTAGGGTTTATGAATATTCAAAATTGGATCAAGTAGGGGATTGAATTCAAATTACTCTATTACTTTTCTTCCTAAAGGTTTTTTTGTCATCATCTTTTCTAGTTCAAAAATTAGGGATAAAATAATGGGTGGTGGCCCATGGTTTAGGGGGGGAGATACCCTTTATTTAAGGCCATGAAATGGAAATCTTCCTATTGAGACAAAAACTATTAAGAAGTTTTTGGTGTAGGTTAGCCTTTTTGGACTTTCATATCACCTTATCAATAAGGATGTTTTAAATAATATTGGAAATACCTTAGGGAAATTAATGAAGGAAGAACTAACTATTAAGGAGTGAAAACACACTATATATACCTAAATTTGTGTTGCTATAAATATTTAAGACCTTTGCCACAATCCATTAAGATTAAATCTAAATCAAGAGAATAGGATCAACAAGTGAATTTTGAAAATATTGCATTTCGATGCCAAAATTGTTATGAGACCAAACACATGGCAAGAGTATGAAAAGTGAAAATAACAAAGAAAGAGACAATAAAATTTTGATTATGAGATAAAATTCAAGATAAAACAAGAAAATCATACAATAATAGAAGCTAGATCAGATCAAGGATATTCCACTCCAAAAGAAGAGGTAAAGAAAGCCTATCTACAACATCATATGGTAGAGGCCACCATAGTTCACTTGGATCAACCATTAGAAGAAACAAATAAGGATATAAGGGATGTGAAAGTAAAATGTGTAAGTTTAAGTTCAAAAGGATAAAAAGTTAAAATATGTGGATAAAAATTCTAAAATAAAGAGGACAAAAGAGGTCAAGTTTATTACAAGTAAATCATATTTATTTTTCTCAAGTAGTATATAATCCTCTCTTGGTAATAAAAGTGAAAGTGGTGTAGAGATTATCCCTTGAAATTTAAGGTTTTAAGAGTAGCATAATAAATAAATGAGGCTAGAGAAAAACCATAACAATTTATGATTTTTAGGGAAGAATAAGAAGGTGATTGCTATGGAAGAGCATCCTTGAACTTTAGGATTTTTAGGGCAACATTTGAGGTCATTCTTTGTACTTAAGATTATTTGAAGCAAAACAAACCTAAAAATGATAAGTCTAACTATGAGTAGTGTGAGAATATTAAAGAGAATGATGAAGATAAAAGTATTGGTGGGAATGAAAAAATAGAGGAAGACCCAAGAAGAAAAAAGAAAGAGAAAAAGACACCCAAAGGGATATTGATATGAGAAAACAAAAACAAATATAACAAGTGTTAACAAGAAGTGGGGCCAAACCTGTAAATAAAAACAAAAAATATCAAAAAAAATAATATCTTGGAATATTAGGGGCATGAATAAGAACCCTAAGAAAAGGTATTAAGAAATTTTCAAGTTGTTATAGACAAGATATTTATAGATATGAAAATTGGGCAGCAAATATTTTAGCCATTCGTAGTGTTGAATTTCATCTTGACAAAATTCAAATTTCAGATGGCATTTGTATGAGTGGGATTTTATCTCTTAATAAAATGATATAAAGAATTTTATCGTGAAAAATTAGCAGTTTATATCTTTGAAAGAAAGACATATACAAAATATCTTTAATAGAAAGGTAAGTTGGATATGTTTTAATTAACTTGATAGAAATATAATGGGATCAATGTAATGTTTTTTTTGGTAATGGGAGTGGCCCCTAATAGAAGTCACTCATAAATTATAAAAAAAAATATCCCCAAGGGCTAAGTAGATTGGTAAAGGCTTGAATGACCAAGTACTTGTCAAGAAGAGACCTAGGTTCAAACCTCGAGGGAACGCTACCAACTTTAGCAAAGGTAGTAGTCTATGTTGAATACTCTAAGGGCACAATGGTACAAACCTTGAGCTATTGATGGTATCCATATCATGTAGGATCAACAATAATGAGATGAATAGGTTGTTGGGAGGTTTGAACCCTGCACTTACCAGTTACTAAAAATAGTGGATGTAACCAACTCCCCTATGGAAAAAAAAAATTATTAAAGATAATAATTTTTTTTTTTATATTGATAAAAAGGGGTTAAAGGACCCTGACCCTTTACATAGAGCTCGAAATATGTACGAGAAAAAACAATAGAAGATAATACAAATCCAAGATACCATATCTTAGTAAAATAAACAAACTTGGGCTAAACTTGCTGATGAAGAAGCTGAAATAATATCCCTCCCACTTTCCTTCTATTTAATATGGCTTATGTACTGCTCAATGCTTTACATAACTGATAAAGAAACTGACAATAATACAATTTAGTATGCTCAAATCCTTCATCACATGATCCCAATAAGCACTCTACTTTGCTCTACCCTCTTTATCTGCTAGCTTAATTATCAATTCTTATAATATCTTCCAACTCCATGGGGCGTATGACCCAACCTTGAAATTCTCAGATTTAACTACTATATTCGCCATTTTATCAACAATTTTGTTTCCCTCTATAAATATGTTTAACTTGAATTTCTTTTAGGATTCCCAAAATAGTCCTTGCATCTATAATTATTTGGAATATTTAACTCCCTTTTTGAAGGGAAGTTATAATATTCTTGGAATCCCCTCAAGAACAATTCTCCTAAAACCCAAATTAACTACAATTTAGAGGCCTGTAAGCATCACCTTTGCTTCAACTTGGTGATTTGTGGTAATTCCTAGATTCTTAGCATATGAAGCCACTTCCTAATATTTGTCATTCCTAATGATACCCCCCCCACCAGCATGACCCGAATTACCTTTTGCAGCCCCATCAAAGTTAATTTTTATCCAATATTTGTGAGGACGTTCCCATCTAGTATCTAATATCACCTTATTGATTTTTTTCATATTTAAGATATATTTTTCTCTAGAGAGGATCATTGCAAGATTTTCTTGAGCGATAATGTTTTTAATACAATATTCCAATAGGACTATTTTAATAATAGCATAAACTCCAATTATTCCTCTGGTTTTATTTTTGAACACTCATTTGTTTCTTTCCAACCAAACCCTCCAATAAATATGTGGAATGCATTTTTACCAGAAAATATTGCTTCCTAAGTGCCACTGTTCCCAAATCCTAATTAGAGAATATGGTATGACCCAAGCAACAATAAATTATATCAATAACATATTTAGGATATCACGAAAAAAATCACAAGTTTCAAATAGGTGGTCCACACACTCATCCTCTTTGTTACATAAGACACAAACAGTTGGAACCACAATCCCTCTTTTGAACATATTGTCTTTCGTAAGGATCTTATTGAGAATGGAAATCCAAAAAAATATAACAACCTTAGGGATGATGTTTAGCTTCCAAATTCATTTAATATCAGGTTTCTCTGAGGTTACTTTGCCTAAGACTCTATATCCATCCTTCACCAAGTACTAGCCTTGCTAGTTTCTTCCTCAATTTATTTGATCCTCCTATGAATATCTGCCTAAATAATAACTCCTTAAAAGGATTTGCAGATCTTTACCCCTTGGGCCTTGCATATCTTCTTGTAGGATTTTCCACTCTTGAAAATCATCCACCCTATGAATGTAACCATTATTTTTCTTACCATAGGTTCTGGTTAAATGTTATTTAATATATTTGAAATTTTTTTAGTTCACTAAAGGATCCTATTGAATCCAAGGGTCTTTCCAAAAGTTAAAATTTCCCCCCCTGCCTACTCTCCATTTAAAACCTTTCCATATAACTTTTCTGCTATTGATAATATTTTACCAAAAAATAGACCTACGTGGAGGATTTGAACAACTAATAAAGTGGTTTCTACCCTCCAAGTATTTATTTTGAATAATTCTAGCCCATGCTCCAGTGCAAAGCCTCTAACCATGTTTAGCTAGAAAGGCTCTATTTATATCTCTCAACTTCCTCGATCCAAGACCCTCATTCTGTAAAGGTTTGCAGAAGGTATACTAGGCTACTAGATATATACATTTTTTACATTTAGTGTCATCCCATAAGAATTTTTTTTGTAGCCTTTCTAAAGTCTCTTCCACTTTCCTTGACATCCTTAAGAAAGACATGAAATAAATAGGGAGGCTTTGAAGCATGTGTTTTACAATTTGTACTTCCCTGTAGAGGATAACAAAGATCCCTTCCAACCTTGAAGTTTCCTATTAAATTTATCAATAATCATATTCTAAAGTTCATATTTTATTTTACCTATAAACAAAGGTAAATCAAGATAGGTGATAGGGAAATTTTCCTCCTTACAGCGTAACATTTTAATAATTTGATCTCTTATATTTTCCTTCGTATTTAAAAACATAATCCTGCTTTTTTCATAATTTATTTTTTGGCCTGTAGCTTTTTAATAAGAATCAAAGACTTTTTTAAAATCCAAAGCTTCTTCCTCTATAGCTTCCCCAAGAAAGAAAGTATCATCCACAAAATTTTTATAGGAAAAAGCTTCACCAATGGATGAATGTTTTAGACCTTTTATATTATCATCCTTTCTATTTATTTCTAAAGTTCTTCCTAGGGCATTTGCCATAATGATAAAGAGATATGGAGACAACAGATCTCCCTAACTGATTCCTCTGGTAGAAGAAAAGAACCCAGTATTTTGTCCATTGACTAGGATAAAAAAATAGGGGTTAGAGATACATATACCAACCCATGCCATCCATTTTCACTGAAACCCATTCGCTCCATTATTTTATCTAATAAATACCAAGAAATCCTATCTTAGGATTTGTTCATATCCAGCTTAAAGAACATGCTTGACCCTTTCCTCATTTGAATAGAGTGTGGTGTTTCATAAATGGTAATGATGCTTTCAATAATCTGTTTGCCTTCCACATAACCTCCTTTATCTTCATTAACGATTGAGGGAATGATGTTTTTCAACCGATTGGTCAACACTTTAGTAAATTTTTTATAAAATTGCATAGGCTAATTGGTCTAAAGTCCTCCAATTTATCTACCCCATTATTCTTAGGAATTAGATAAATGAAGGTATTATTCTATTCTTTCAAAAATTTACCAGATTCTTGAGCTTCTTGGATTACATTGACTACATCTTCTCCAATAATATCCCAATGATGTTGAAAAAAACCTGGTGGGAAACCATCTAGTCCTGGAGCCTTGGATGCCCCTATAGATAACACAACTCTTTAAATATCCTCCTTAGAGATTAACTTGCATAGAAATTCATTCATGCTATCATTAACTTCTTTGGAAATATTATTAACGATGCTTTCTATTTCCATGTTGCACTATGTTTTTTCTTTGCTAAGAAGGTTTTGAAAGAAAGTAATGGACACATTTTTAATATTATTTAAATTCTCATACTTTCTTCCATATTCCTCCATAAGGTAGAGTATTTTAATGTTGTTCCTATATCTCATAGTTGAAACATTGAAGAATTTAGTGTTTTTATCATCTTCCTTGAGCCATAGTACTCTGGATTTATGTTCCTAATGAATTTCCTCTTAGGAAATGGTATTATGATACTTCATGAGGAGTTACTTCTCCTTTTATGCCACTCTAGTTTTCTACCTTCCCTCTCCATTATTTAATCTATATCTTGGATATCCTTTTTAAGCTATTTTTTTTCTTAAATTGATGTTACCAAAAATATCTTTATTTCAAATTTTGATTCGATACTTGATGTTCTTTAATTTCTGGGTAACCCCATACATAACTGATCCTTGAACCTCCTCCTGCCACCAAGATTTAATTTTTTTTGTAATATATGGGTGCATATTCCACATGAGATAATACCTAAAGGGTGCTCCTCTCTGCTTCTCCTCCTTTTCCATATCTAGAAAAAGGGGATTTTTATCTGATCCTATTCTAGGCATACATGTAAGTCTATGAATATTGTTTATACTTAGACAAATATCAAAAATAAAAACTCTATCTAGGCACCTTTGAATGTGATTATCTCCCATCCTTTTTTTGATCCATGCAAACTTACCTTTACACATATCCAAGTCAATCAGCTTATTGTTCTGAATAAAAATATTGAAATCTTGCATACCTTGAGTGATGTTAATCCTCCCTCCACTTTTGTCCTCTATTATTAAGATTGTATTGAAGTCACCCAAAATCATCCAATGCAAATTAATGAAAATGCTCCTTTAAAAAGATATCTTATTCCACAGTTGGAATCTCTCACGATCATCATTTTGAGCATAAATCCCTTTTATTACCCAACATAAGTTAGTTTTTTTTCTTCAATTTGACTGTGTAGAATCTCTCTTATTGATCAATTAAAGTTCCCTCAAAATTAATTAGATTCCAAAAGATACAAATACCTCCAACAATACCTTGTGTTGGGCTTATGATCCATTCAGCATTCAGCCAGACCTTTTTCTAAATAATGTCAAGTTTTTTGTGTCAATTTTAGGTTCTTGAAGACAAACAATATCAAATTTTACTTCAATGAGTATATTTCTAACAATTCTTTTTTTCTTAAGGGAAAATAGCCCCCGCACATTCCTAGAAAATATTTTTATTTTTTTATTTTGTTTGATGGGCTTTTACCCTTAACCATCCATTCTTCATTTGCATCTAATTCTTGTCCCTTGTTCTCTGATGCTTTTTGTTCTTCTTGTTTAGGGGGTATTCCTTACTTTATTTTCCCATAATTACCTATATTCTTTGTATTTTTTGCATGTCTTTCAGGAGGGTTATTCTTTCCCATTTGGTTACATCCTATTGGATATTCTTCTGATGTTGATTGAGTTATTTTATCCAACTCTAGTCTTTTGTTGAATCTTGTTTGCATACCATCCTTAAATTACTTTGTATTTTCTATTATGCTTAGATCCTTCTATTCCTCAAATTGTTTAGTTTTGTTATTTGAATTTAAAACTTGATCTAATCCTTGCCATTCCTCTATTTATTTGATTTTAAACCCCCAAAATTCTTCAATATGATCCTTCTCCTATTTCGAGTTTATTTGAGTGGATGGGGTATCCTCTACCATTTTAGCATCATCTACTAATATTTCTTCTTCAAATTCTAAATTACTGTATGCATTCTCTATGCTGATCGCAATCACATTTTGTTGTTGTGTCTTGGTATCTAGATTTATATGATTTTCAATCATATTTATTTTCTTCTTATGGTTACCTTCTTCATAATCATTTTATTTTTCTTGATTGAGACTATTCTCTTGTTGATTAGTGTTATTTCCAAAACCTCTCAAGTTTTGTTTCTCATTATGTTCATCTGCTTGCTAGTCTAGCTCTATGCATTTACTTGCACACTCCATTGTCTTATTAAGATTTTGTTGTTTTTCCTTGTACTGAATAGAACATCCATTACTAATTTCACTTTTCGCCTCTTCATTTACCTCCTAGTAAATTTCTTAATATTGTTCCTTTTCTTGTACCATTTCTTGTGGGTTAGAAGTTTCCTTTTTCATGCTTATAAGGGTTATGAAAAACAAAAACAAAAAACATTATATCTAAACTATAAAAATATTAAATTTTTAAAGGTTATTATATATAACCTTACATAAAATAAATTATTTAAACAATCTTATAATATAAAAATTATTTCTTCTAAATAGACGTTAGGAAAAAACTATATAATTTTAATATACTAATCATAACTGATAATAATTAAATTTAGTATTTTGTATAACTCTTATACTAAGAAGATTTTATTAGTAGCTATGTGTGAGGTAATGGTAGACTATATTTCTTGTATGAGTGTTCTTTTACTATAATATTTCAATTTGACTTGTTTCAAGGTGGTTCTCAAAAGACTATATTCTTATTTAACAACTAATAGATTTATCTTTCATGAAAAGTGGACCAAATTTAAGGTTGGTACCTCCCTCTAGTTAAGATGTTTGTAATATTAAAGGAAGAAAAAATGGAGATGCTTGATAGCTTGATTTACTGTATCAGCTTGAAACTTAAATATTCAATAGGACTTTCATACATAAAGGAGATCTCCAACAAATCTAACTTATGAATATATTTATGTGATATTTTTTAGATTTAAAAGATATGATACAAGATTTGCATGGAAGTTTCTTAAGTGAAATAGCTTTAACATTGATGTTTACAATTTATATAATAAGATAATACATATTAAATATTGATGGTATTATTTAGAATATTTTTCGAGAGTTAGGTGGATTGGTAAGTGTTTGTCTGACCAAGCACTTATCAAGAAGACACTTAGGTTCAAACCTTGGGGTAGCCTGTTTGCAAAGGTAGTAGTTTGATCTAAATCCTTTGAGTGCGTGTCAAACCGATGATGATGGTACGAATCTTGAACGATCGGTGGTTCCCTTCACATCGGGTCAACAATAACGAAGCGGAATAGGTTTGATGGAAGCAACCCCTATGGTTTGAACCTTGCACTTATCAATTACTAAAAATAATGTGACTATGACCAAGTTTTATATATAACCCAAAAAATATATATTTTTATACTCTTATAAGCTATTTAAAAAAGAAACTTTTGAAAAAGTAATATTAAATAAATAATATGCTAATAAAAATATATTTTATTATTTATTTATGTATAAATTTGAAAGCCATTATTTTTAGTATAAAAATATTTTATATAAAAATATGTATTTAGATTTGTAGATTAGCTAATAATTTAGTTTATAAGAAAATATTCAAATTTTAAAATTTTATTTTATAGTTGTTGGATATATATATATATATATATATATATATATATATATATATATATATATATAAATTAAATATTAAATTTTATGAAAATATGATCATGTGATCTAAACACAATATTAAACTTGAATCCATAATATATTATAAAAATTTATCGAATTCGTAATGGTTACCTATTCCACCATGTAAAATAAAAAATAGTAATAAATATTTATAATATATATTAATAGTAAAATTAAGGTGGGATAGTCATGGCTTTACCTGGAGGTATCCAATGCCAGAATAATGTCTCGTTTAAGGAAGCCCTTCGTGGCTCGAGCTCTTCTTCTGTTTGGCATAATGCGGATGATAACTCTTCAGGCCCAGGTGGTTCTTCTTTGGAAGGAGGGTTTCGTGCAAAGCGAGTTAATGGATGCTTGGAAAGGGTTGGGGAGCGGCCTGTTCTTGTGATTCAGCCTGAGTCAATTGTAGAGGATGTGGATTATATGCAAAATCATGCTTTAATATGCAAATTTTTGGGTATTCGCATCCCTTTCTTGGCGTTTGAAACGTGGGCCAGGAGTACTTGGAACCCGGTTGGCGACATGGAAATCATGAGGGGAGCTAATAATTTCTTTTTGGTGGTGTTTTCTTGCTTGGAAGACCGGAATAGGGCTTTTGAGGGGGGCCCGTACTTTTACAACTAGATTGGCTTGTTTATTAAACCTTGGCACATGGGTTTTAATCCGACTGAGGAGATTCCTTCTCGGGTTCCCGTGTGGGTTCGGCTTTCATGGTTGCCTTTGGAGTTTTGGTGGATGAATATTTTGCACATGATTGCATTGTTGTTAGGCAAACCGGTGGGACCGTCTCAACAAACTTAAAAAAAAAGGTAGTCTCATGTGCCCGTATTTGTGTTGAGTTGGATTTAACTAAGCCTCTGCCTGATTCTATGCAAATATGTGTTGGGTCTTTTTCTTGGGTTCAACAATTAGACTATGAAACTCTTCCTTTTCATTGTTGGTTGTGTCATGAGTACGGGCATCTTCAGCGTAAATGTCCTAAAATGCCTGAGAATAAATCATCTGGTTCTAAAAATCTAAATCTGCAATCTTCTGGTGGGAAGTCAGTTACGCAAGATGTTGGGCCTGGTCAGGGGAGTGGTCCCATGGATGTTAGTGGGGCGGATAAAGAAGGCTTTGTTCCGGTTAAGACTCGTAATAAGGGAAAAAGGTTGAAGAGGACCTTTACTGATAGACAAATGGATGGCTTACATAATAAGTTTGATGCCTTGGATGAGTTGGCATTTCCTGATGAAGGAATGAATGGTAATTTGAATATGGATGCTCAAAATGTGATTGAGGTGTTGGACCATAATGGGCAACAGGAAGTAACAGATCCTTCTTTGGACACAGCCCTGGCAATTGTTCCTGTTTTGGAGGTGCGACATGATGGAGTGAAAGGGGATGACCCTCTTTTGGTTGATTTGTTGAATACTGGTAGAGGAAAGGGTTCCAAGCCTGGTCCTTCTCTAGGGTTGCTCCAAAAGAACTTAAAAAAGGGGCCCCTGCGAAGCCGGTTAAGGTGGGTAGGAAGAAAGATGCAGATAAACTTCATGTGGAGGGAGAAACATTGGTTGAGAGTGGGGTGGTTAAACCCTTGGAGTCTCACTTTTCTTCTCTCTCTAAATGATTGTTCTTTCATGGAATGTGAGAGGTTTGAATAGCTTACCTCATCAAAAAGCTATTCGGGATTTGGTGCAGGTGCATAAGTCGGATGTTGTTTTTCTTCAAGAATCTAAATTATCGATGGAGGGTCTATTTAGTATTGCTTCTAAACTCTGGGCTCGAGGTCTTTGTCAGTGTGTTGGGGTTGTGGGTAGTGTTGGGGGGATTGTTAGCCTTTGGAATCCATAGAAGCTTACTCCTCTTTGGTGGGTCTCGAATAAGTCAGCTCTTTCTATGATAGCTTCTTGCCATGAGTCTGGAGAAGTGGTTTTATTAACTAACATTTACGCCCCCTCGGATCTTGCTGGGAAGGTGTTGCTTTGGAACCATATTCAAAGTGTTCGGGCCTTGGTTCCGTTCTATCCTTGGATTATGGTAGGGGATTTTAATGCTATATCTAGTATTGATGAGAAGCGGGGAGGTGTGGGTACTTTGGGGCCTGCCTCTAGGCTCCTTAATGATAATATTCAGCTTCTTAATCTTGTAGATATTAAGCCGATGAATGGTGTGTTCACTTGGATGAATAGGCGGTGTGATTCTAACTCGATCTCTGAGAGGTTGGACAGATTTCTTACTTCTTCATATTGGGTTAGCAATTCTTGGGTTATTAATTTAGAGGTTCTTGATTGGAGGGGATCGGACCATTGGCCTATTAAACTTGCTATCTCTCGGAAAGGAATGGGTCATCATCCAAGTTTTAAATTTTAGTTAATGTGGCTTAGGGATCCCTCTTTGTACGACTTGATGAAAGTCTAGTGGATTCAGGGTTGTCCTTCCTATGGTACTGCTATGTACTCTTTTGTTAAAAGGCTCCAATTTGTGAAATTTCAACTCAAAAAGTGGAACAGGTAGTGTTTCGAGAATCTGTTTCAGGCTAAAGCTTTGGCCCAAAGTAGGCTTGATGTTATCACCAGACATATCAGAGATCATGGGCTTACGGAGCAGAATCTACAGGAGGAGTCTGAAGCTTTGCATGAGCTTCAAGAGTGGGATCTTCGGGAAGAAATTTTCTGGAAGCAAAAGGCCAGAGTGGAATGGTTACAGGAAGGAGATCGAAATACAACTTTTTTCTTTAACATTGTTAAGGCTCGAAGACATGGCAATGGTATTTCTTCGATTATTTCTTCTCAAGGTATTCAGTTGTCTGCTTCTCAGGATATCTCTCGGGAGGTTGTTCGGTTCTTTTCTTCCTTATATTTTGAGGATTCTTGTGTGGATCACGTTGATGATCATACTATTTTGCATTGTATTCCTTCTGTTATTTCAGAAGAGATCAATGCGCGTCTTCTTCAACCTATTTCCATTGATGAACTAGAAAGGGTAGTTTTCCTTATGAAGACTGGGAAAGCTCGAGGCCTGATGGATTCCCTATTGAGTTCTTTCAACACTTTTGGGAAATTATTAAATCTGATCTTTTGAAGGTTGTTCTCGAGTCCTTTCATAACCATCAGTTGTTGAAAGCTTTGAATTCCACTTTTTTGGTTCTAATTCCTAAAAGGGAGGGGGCTAGCTCTTTTGATCAGTTTTGGCCTATTGCTCTCTGCAATGTGGTGTATAAAATTATTACAAAGTTGATTGCGGAGCATCTCAAGCCTTGGCTGGATAGAGTTGTTTCTGATGAGCAGGGTGGCTTTGTGGTTGGTCGACAGATTCTGGACGGGGTGGCTATTGCTTTCGAGGCTATTCATTCTATGAGCACTTCTAAGGATAAATTTATGTTTATGAAGTTGGATATGGCGAAGGCTTATGATAGGGTGAAATGGTCTTTTCTTCACAAAATCCTCTTGGCCTTTGGATTTGATCCTTCCTGGATTGAGTGGATTATGAGTTGTATTACGACTCCCTCATATTCTATCCTAATTAATGGGGAGCCCTCTCCTCTGTTTCATGCTTCCTGGGGTCTTCGATAGGGGGATCCTTTATCTCCCTACTTGTTTATAATTATGGCTGAAGGTTTGGGTCATTTTCTTAAATATCAGGTTCACCAGGGTCTTATTCATGGGTGGAAATGGGAGACTGGTAGGCCGGCTATTTCTCATCTTTAGTTTGTTGATGATACTGCTCTCTTGGGTGTGGCATCTATTCATGAAGCAACCAACTTTAGATGCACGTTGGATATGTATTTGGTTGTCTCTGGTCAGAATATTAATGAGCATAAGTCTACTATTTTATTTTTCAATACGGATCCCAGGATTCAAGCTAGAATTATTCAGATTCTCAGGTTTCAGGTTGGGACTCTTCCCCTTACGTACTTGGGGATTCCTATTTCTGTTGGTCCTCTACCTAGGTCGGTTTGGACTAACATCCTTGATAAATTCCGTAGTCGAGTTAGTCATTGGACTCACAGATGGTTGACTTTTGCTGGTCGGGTTTTACTTTTGAAGTCGGTTGTTCAGGCTTTACCGGTGTATAGATGCCTTATTCAGATTGCTCCGGCAAGTTTTCTTCATGATCTGGATTCTCTTTCTAGGCAATTCTTGTGGGCTGGTAATCTTGATTCCTCAAAATGGAGTCTTGTTAATTGGGAGACTATTTGTCGACCGAAGCAGGAAGGGGGATTGGGTCTCCGCCTAAGCTCTATTTTTGGGACTGCTTTGGCTGCTAAGTTGTATTGGCATTGGTGTAGTAATCAGGAGCAAACTTGGGCCAGGATTATCTCCCACAAGTATCTTAGGGGGGTGGAAGGTTCTGAGATTCCTAGATACAACTTGACTGGTCGAGGATCATTTGTTTGGAATACTCTGAAGAAGGGTGCAGAGTTGGTTAAGCAGGGGTTGTTCTGGATTTGTTATACTGGGTCTCGGGATCTTTTTTGGCATGATTCTTGGGATGGATTTTCTCCTCTCCTTAGCGAGTTTCCCCATCTTCAAGATCTTGCTCAATGCTTTTTGGATGTTGGATGGGTGAGGGTGGCGGATTTCAAAACTGTTAAGTCCTTTGGTCAGATGGTTAGTTTCCAGTGGAAGGATCCTCGGGAATGGCCTGCTGGTGGCACTATGGATGCGAGGGTGAAACTGGCCCATATTTTGGCTAGTCATCCCTGCTCTTCTCTGCCTGGGGATGATGTGCTAGCATGGGGGAGGGATAATAGAGGGATATTTTTGGTTGCTACTGGTTATTGTGTTTTGGATCGACAACGGTTTGGGGAGGATGTGGTCCCATGGTGGAAGCAAGTTTGAAATAAGTTTATTTGGCCTAAGTGTAGTTTTTATGTGTGGTTGGCTACTCATAATCGGTGTCCCACTTGGGATAATATTCAAAAGCATGGTTTTGTTGGCCCCTCTTTATGCTATAACTATGGGAAGGATGAGGAGTCTGTTGGGCATTTACTTCTCCAATGCGACTTTGCTCGTCAACTCTGGCATTATTGGTGGGGAGTGTGGAATCAACCTTGTTCGCATGCTTCATCTGTAGTTGATTTTTGGAGGAGTATGGGGCGGCCTCCTGCAGGGGCTTTCTTTTTACAAGTTGGGTGGAGCATTGGTCCTTCGTGCATTTTTTGGTAGATTTGGCTTGAACGGAACCGCCGGATTTTCCAAGGGAAGGAGTTAACTGCTTCTCAGGTCTGGCAGAGGATTTTGCGAATGATCCAGGAAACTGTGTCTGCAAAATGTCAGATTATTTCTCCCATGGACCAAGCGGAACGTCAGATCATGGAAATATTAGGTTTGTTGGTTAATGGTCCTGGTCCTAATGTCTCTTGTAGATGGATGGGTCAGAGTAATCGGGTGCGGAGGGCTGGTAAATGGAATCCGCCTCCTCCGGGAGTGTTGAAGATTAATACGGATGGATCTTCTCGGGGTAATCCGGGTAATGCTGGTATTGGTGGTGTGGGGCGGGACAGTAGTGGTACTGTCCATTTTTTTTCCTCTTGCTTTAAGGGATATCATTCTAATAACTTCATGGAAGCCCTTGCAATTTTATATGCTTTGGAGCAAGGGTATGCTTTGGGTTGGCGTCGGATTGTTTGTGAATATGATTCTCAGATTGTTATAAATTTGTTGAATTCTGGGGATAGTCTTCATGGGAGTTGGCGGTTGAGTTGGATTGCTCGGAAAATTCTCAATATCTCTGCTCACTTGGAGTTCATTTCTTTTGTGCATATTCCTCGGGAGTGGAATGGGGTAGCGGATTTGTTAGCTAAATGGGCTTCTGAGTTTCAGGATGGTTGGGATGTTCAGAATTGGTCTCAACTTTCTTTTGATTGCTCTCAATATCTCTCTTCTTTATTGAGAGCTGATATGTCTGAATAGCTTCTTCTTTTTCTTTGTATCTTGGATGTTTTGTTGAGTTAATAAATTTTTACCCTCTTTTTCAAAAAAAAAATAGTAAAATTAATTTTGTTTACCTTGTATTTATGACAAAATATTACATGGAAGTTATTAAGTCTAAGGTATCCATATGCAATAAATGTGGATCATGTCATGGATATGGAGAATGTATTGTCCTTCTAAACCATTTTAAATAATTATAAAGTGAAATTTTAAAATTTTAAATATTTATTATTAAAAAATAAATTAAATTTACATATTTTAGTTTGATTGGTCAAAAAAATTATTTATTAAAATCTTGGGTAATTTCATAGGAATGATAAGTTTATATGTTCTTGTAAACCGCTTTAAAAACGTTTAAAATTTTAGAAAATCTTGGGTGATTTTTTAATAGGGAGAAAATTAATTGAATGTGCAACAAAAACAAATATTAATGAATTTATGGAAATGATAATTTGTTTTTGTGTTCCTAAAAATTTTAAAATAAATTTTAAAACTTTAAAAAATACATCATTAAAAGTTTAATCGATAGTCTTAGTGGGGACAATGTAATGATATGGGCTTTGGTTCTTCTTTGGGAGGTCCAAGGTTCAAATTGTGGCGTGGGTGAGTGTGTAAGGGGGTGGGTGTGTGTTCATTAAAAAAAAGTTCAATCAATATGATATTTTGTAAATTAAATTTAATTAGATAATTTATAAATTCTTAAAAATAATTTTTTTTTTTTAAACTTAAAAAAAAAATCAATTGTTAAAAGTTGAATCGATTTCACATCCTATAATTTGATAGGTCAATATGAAACAAAGTAATTAAATTAGGGTTTTTCTTGATAGACAATGTAACACATAACTAAAATAAGGTTAAAGTAATGGTAAATTAGATGCAATTTTATATCAAATAACACTAGTTCATCAATTAGATTCCTCTATTTTCAAAGAGGAGGGCAAGGTTTGAATCTTCCCAAATGATATGTATGCACAATTACCAAGTTATTGTAATACCACTATGTGGCCATGATGTAATATGGGTAGGGCCCATTTCAATCCCATATAACCCATTGAAGAAAAAACAATTAGATATAACTTATAAATGCAACTCAAGTTAATGTCAATTAATATGGACACTCCTATGATAAATCCATTATAAAACCATGTAATGTGATCATGACGATTATATAGACAAGGTCATATCAATATCATATTGAATCAATTGCCTCTGAAAAATAAACTTAATTTAATTGAATATTCATTTAGAAATTGCCACTAAACTATACGTTTTTTTTATTGATAAGATGGGGTGTTGAAAAGTCCCCAAACCTTGAATAAAGAGAAGAAGAACAACCCATAACAGAAGCCGACACCGAGGTAGAAGATAAGGGACACCGAGGTAGAAGATAAGGGAGGCTACACATGAACCAAACTAACATAAAAAAAACTAGCAAGCCTAAAACAAAATGGGATCATCCCAAACAAATTCAGAACAACCCAAGACCAAAGCAAACCACCAACACTAGGGAGGATGAGTTACACATTACTCATCAGTATTCTGGGTGCCAAGATCATCCTGAAGGTCCTTGATCACCTTGGTAATGGTTGGAGATCGCATATCCACCTTTTGCTACTTTAGTTTATGAATAACCTTCCCAACAAGAATCAACATAGACGTGGCCAAGGATCAACATAGAAAACCCAGACCCACAACTGACACCAAGATCGACGACTTTACACAAAGGAAATCAGAGCATTTGAGATACATTTATCCATAAAACATTGGGGAAAATATTCCACCCATATCTTCAAAGGTTTAGTGCTTTGGCCCAAGTTGGCCATGATGCTAGCCAACAAGTTGGCTTCACAATAAACATGCTAAATAGAAACATTGGAAAACTCATGAACATACAACCTTACCTCTTATATCATATTGGCAATACTCCATGGGGGGTTGGTGTTATTCTTCAAGATATTTATGGTGTTGAGGGAATCCCCCTCAATCACCACATTCTAAATTTTGAGGTCATGACCAACCTTAATCCCCTGTAGCATTGCCCAAGCTTTAGCCACATTATTAGATTGGATTCCTATGAATTCACCATAAGCAAGTTAAATTTTATCATGTTTATCTCTGATGAGACCTACTATTCTAGCACTCCTAGGGTTGCCTTTTGAGGCTCCATCAAAATTAATCTTAGACTACCTAACCAGCAACGGTTCCCAAACAAAACTATCTCTGCTCAAAGGGATATCTCTGGATTGTAGATCAATGAGGATATTAAGTTTTAAAGAAATTTTAGACTCGAAATCATAATTGGGATGGTCTGAGGAAGTAGTAATATTGATATTCTCACCAGAAAACAATAGAACTCTAGCAGTAATGGCTTGATAATTTTTGGAAATATTGTTAAAGATTATATTATTTCTTTCTAACCATAATTACCAAAGGCAATGGGGAAGAATGAATGACCAAGCGGTTTTGAGCTGGGAAAATGAAAATGGGCTGGGCCATTGAAGGTAGAGATCTTCAATAGAATTGGGATAGGCCCAGGCAATGTGAAATTTCTTAAAATAGATGAACAAACCTGACTGGCAAAGGGGCAGGAGATAAACAAATGATTGACCAACTCCCAATATGACTTGCAAAGAATACATCTATTAGGGATGGTAAGACCTCATGATATGAGATTATCATTGGTTAAGACCCTATTTTGGATGACAAGCCATAGGAAATGAGTAATTTTGGGGGTGATTTTATTAATCTAGATTCTATTGGAAGGGAACCACCCATTGGACAGATCAACCTGGGCAAAGTAAGCAGATTTGATAGTAAACTCACCTGACTCAGTCAACTTCCATAAGGGGCAATCAAGAGGTAGGTTTATAGAAAGAACATACCTTTTGAGCATGGAATACAACACTTTGGATACCTCAGTATGATCAGGATGATCTAGGTTATTAGGTAATGTAGACTAGAAGGGATCATTGTGATAGTATCTAGAAATAAAATGGGAGACTAACCCTCCAAATAGGAAATTAGTTATGGATTTAAGCAATTGGAGATCCAGATTCTTGATGAGAGGTTGCTGAGAAATCCAAGAGTCTTTCCAAAACTAGATGGAGGAACCATTACCAACACACCATCTCAATCCTTTCTTAATTATATGTCTAGTATGAACCACTGAGTGCCAGAAGGTAGAACCATCTGGGAAGGCATTATCTTCAAGCAAGGAGCATTAATAAAGATATTTTCTCTTAATTATGTCAACCCATAATGATTTGGCATTTGAAACTACTTTCCACCCTTGCTTGCTAATTAAATATAAGTTCATCTTGTGAATTCTTCAAAACCCCAACCCTACTTGATTTTTATTTGAGGACACCTTATCCCACGCAAGTAGGGGGAATCTGAATTTATTATCCACTCTAGACGAAAGTAATCATTTCTTGATCTTCTCAATGTTATGGCAGACAGAAATGTGAGCCTTAAAAATCGATAGGAAAAAATGGGATATTCTGCAAGCAATATTGAACTAAGGTAGCTTTAGCAGCTTGACTCAAGAGGGCACCTTTCCACCTGGCTAATTTCTTCATAATTATCTGTATGACATTATTCCACATTCTTGCAGTAGGTTTCCCCTGAAATAAAGGAAGGCCAAGGTAAGTTGTTGGGAGAGAGGATATGGAGCATCCAAGAATCTCGGATATTTTAAGCTGATGATATCTAGGAGTATTGATGAAAAATATGAGGCTTTTGTGGAATTTGATATTTTGGCCAACTGCCTCCTCATAAGAATTGATAATGCATTTGATGGCGTGAGCTTCTAGAATAGAATACCAGGTAGCCAAGATAGTGTCATCCATAAATTGTTGATGGAATATGGGTGGCATATTAGTAGTAGATTTAATACCTAAAATAATACTAGCCTGGCAAGCTACCTTAAATATTTACCCAAATATTCTGCAAGGATGATGAACAAGAGAGGCAAAAGAGGGTCTCCCTATCAAATTTCTCCACTACTTTTGAAATAACCTGCAGAAGCATCGTTGACTAAGATAGAAAACCAAGATCATGATATACACAAATTAATGAGGCTAACCCACTCAATGTGAAACCCAAATGTTGTTAAGATAGCAAAAATAAAGTCCTATATTACATGGTCAAATGCCTTGTTTATGTCAATTTTGAGAAAAAAACCTGGATTTTTATTTTTGGTGATCGAGTGGATGAGATCGTGCACTGTAATGATACCATCGGGTATAGTCCTTACCTTGATAGAACTACCCTTGCAAGAATCTATAATAGTAGGGAGGAGCCTTTTCATACGGTTGACCATAGTCTTAGTCAAAATTTTATATACCACATTACATAGATTGATGGGGTGATAGTCAAAAAAAGGTGGCACATTCAGTAGACTTTGGAACAAGGGCTATAAATGTTGAATTGATATCTCTTGGTAATTCCTTAGTCCTTTGAACCTCCTGAATAGCTACAAAAATATCACTACCCACTATGTCCCAATATTATTGGAAGAATCTGGGAGGGAACCCATCAAGACATGGGATCTTAGTGACAGGTTTAGCAAATAATGCTTCCTTAATTTCGTCACCAGTAAAAGGCTAGAGGAGAAGATCATTAGAATTATGAGAAACCAGGGTGGGAATATGTTAAAGAAGAGATTTTGATATAGCATCACGTAATTCATGAGGTTGCCCCAAAATTACTTGGAAGTGACGGACTGCTTCAACCCTTATATCCAAAATGTCTTTCGTGTTGGATCCATCACTCTTAATTTCCATGATTTGGTTTGCACTTCTGTTGCGAAGAGTAATGGCATGAAAAAATTATGTATTTGCATATCCTTCCTTAATCCAAAGTGCCCTGGAATTCTGACTCCAAAAGATCTCCTCTTTAGTAAGAACATTGTGAATTTCAAAAATCAAAACCTTTTCCTCTGAATGAAGCTCAGAAGAGTTGTCATGTTTTCAAAATTAAATAATTATTGAATAGCTATAAAATACTTTAACCTTTAAATTATCAAAGTAATATTAAATAGATGAATACTTTAACCTCATATTCATTGAAGGCTTGGGTAGGCTCATATATGAGGAGAAGACAATATAGTTTTCTAATAGGTATCAAGGTGGGTGAGGAGGTTTTGACTCACCTACAATTTATGGATGACATAGGATTGGTAGGAGTATCCAACTTCAGGAAAGCAAGAATGATCAAATTTACTCTTAATGTTTACCTTAGGGTCACAAACCAAGTCATCGATGATAAAAAATCCAAAGTGGTCTTCTTAAATCTTGATAAAAGGCTTCAGGATATAATTTTAGAGATCTTGGAATTCACGAGGACTTTTATCCTAGTAGTATATTTGAGGGTACCTTTGCATTTAAAATAATTGAAGATAGCTATATAGAGGAATATTTTAGATCGTATCAAAGAAATAATCAACCATTGGTCCCACAAATGGTTAAATTTTGGGGGTAGATTAATGTTTTTACAATCAGTCATAAAGGTCATGCCAATTTATAATTTTTATATCATTGCTACCCCACATACCATATGGAAAGAGTTGGATAATATGGCTAGAATTTTTTTATGGAGAGGAGTAAAAGGAGAGAGGAAATGGACCTTTGTAGGTTGGGATAAAGTAATCAACCCAAGGTAAAGGGATGTTTGAGACTAAGAATATTAGATTTAAATAATAAAGCTTTGTATCAAAAGCTTTACCAAAGGTGGATCTCCCAACCAACTTCTTTATTTAGTAGAGTTTTAACTAGTAAATATTTGGAACAAGTGAACTCTAATGAGGTGAGTCGTTTCTCATTGGATGTTAATGGATACTTATTATGAAAGGCTCTAAAGTTAGGATTTTAGGTAGTGAAAGATGGATTATTTTGGAAAGTAGGGAGAGAGGAGAAGGCATGATTTTGGACATATTCATGTGATTAATATCCACCTATCATTTTTGAATTTCTAGAACTGCAACTAGTAAAAATAACCATGGAAAGCAGGATTTGGATCAATATTGAAAGTTATTTCAACACTAGTAAGCTAGAGGATTATAGGTTTAAGTAGTTTAAGAAGTTGAACGAGTGGCAAATTCTATTCTCTCCAGAATTGACATCCATCATGACGAAATTGTTTGTAGAAATATTTATCACAGATAGAGATGAGGAGGATGAATTAGCTTGGGTCTATAAGAGCCTTGGATTCTACACAATGAAGTACGGATATGATAAGATCTTTCTAAAACCTCCTCCTCATGTATATCAGTTTGAGGATTGGAGAAATATTTGGTAATCCAAGGGTTGGATGAAAGTAAACTTTACTTGGTAGTTCATGCATAATGAAATTTTTACTTTTGATAATATGAGATGTAGGGGAATCATTGTCCATACCAATTCATTTTATGTTATAAAATCAAGGAAATATCTAACCACTTGATGTTTGAATAGCCATTCACATGGTAGATCTAAGAGTGATATTTTTTAGCTTATAAAATCCAAGCCAATGGTGATTTGAATCAAATTAATATTTGATAAAGATGCAAGAGGGATAGATTTAAATATAAAGCTCTTCGTAATGGATGGAGTATTGGATTAAACATTATTTTGTGGCAAGTGTGGTTGGAGATAAATGGTAAATTTTTTAGATTAAGTTCATCCTTTAATGGTGTTTTATAGGTCATTTGGAGCAAAGTCATAGAAATTGTGGTAGTTTATGCTAAAGAGGAAATTTAGGCTAATATAGGAACTATGGATATGGAAGCCAAAGTGCAAGAAGGGTAGGACATATCTAGTTGGAAAACACCCCTATAAGGTTGGATTAAAATTAAATGAATTGAAAAAGGTAATTTGGGTAGAGCTAGAATTGGAGTGGTCTATAGGAATCATGTTTGGATGGTACTCTATTGGGAACTACAGGTCTTGGGTAGGGCTACGAACAATAAAGTATAAGCCTTAACTATCAAATTTGCTTCTATCTAGTTAGTAAGACAAGGTTATAGTAGGATAATAATAGAATAAAAATTTTAAATCTTGGTAGGAGCTCTGGATTGTATGAGGAACTTTGCTTTGGAGACATGGAGGTTGAGGATTCTATCACTCAAACTAAGGAATTGTAGAGGAAATTAGATTATGTGATTTTGATTTATGTGGGTAGTTATCTAAATAAAGTGGTAAACTTCCTGGATAATATGGGTACCAAGAAGGAGGTAGGGGTTCATTGGCATAGTGGTATGGCTATTGAGGATGATATAATTAGGCAAGTTGGTGTGCAAAATTAATGTTTCTCTAATTTGGATAGCCATTGTAAACATATGATTTAGGATATTTGGATCCAATGTAAATCTCCTTTTACTATTGTAAATAGGTGTTCTTGTTGACTAAGGTTGGGAGGAGTCTCATCCCAACTTGTAAATAATCTTTTTTTAGTATAAATATTTCAAATTCTTTTTCAAAAAAATATATTTTAATAACCAATTGGGCATGGCTGAGCTAGGAATGATTAGGAAGTGAAAAGAATGAGAAGGAAGTAGAAAGTAAAGTATGACCAAGGAGTGAGTGTCATTTTTCTTGTTCTAGATATTAGAAGAAACTAAAAAACTAAAAGGTTCATGTTAAGAAAATATAGGTTACAAGGTAGGAAAGTCATTTTTGAAAGTCCTTACTAGAAGTAAAGATGTCATAGTTGGAACTAAGGATGCACTATTTGGAAGTAAATAAGCCCTAGTTAGTGATAAAAGGAAGATCAAATCTATGAAAAACCCTATCCAAGTAGTAGATATTACACTAGAAGTCATTATCAAGGATGAGATGATTGAGCATGATATAATGGTTCTTAAAATTAGAGGGTTAATATGTAAGTTCGATGCGCACTGACCATGTTTTTCTATGATTCAAAATTTGATCAAGTGGATGTGGGGATTAAACTCAAATTACCCCATGAATTTTCTTTTGAAAGGAGTTTTTATCACTATATTATCTAGTTTAGAAATAAGAGATAAAATAACATGTGGTGGCCTTGGTTTGGGGGTAAATATAGATTATATTTAAGACCACATAATGAGCATTTTTGTATGTATATAGAGAGTATTAAAAGAATTTCGATGTAGATTAGGATTTTTGGCCTTACTTATCAACTTATCAATAAGGAGGTTTTAAAGAATATTGCCAATAATATAGGTGACTTCATCCAAGAGGGACCAATTACTAAGGAGAGAAGACATGTTGTATATGCTCCAAAATGTGTTGACATGGATATTTAAAAACCTTTAATGTAGTACATTATTATTAAATCTAAATCAATATAATGGGATGAGCAAGTGGATTATAAAAATAATGCATTTTGATGTTGTAAACTTCATGAGATTCAACATATGGTACGATACTGCAAAGTGAAAATGATGGATAAAGAGATAATTTTTTTTTGGATATGAGGTAATGTCAATAAAAAACAAGGAGATCATATTATAGGATAACCTAAGTTAAATAAAAATTTTCCACTCCTAAGAAAATGGTAAGAAAAATCCCTTTGCATCATCAAATGGAAAAGGTCATTATAGATCGCTCAAATCAACCACTAGAAGAAAAAAATGATAAGGGATGAAAAAATACAATGCACAAGTTCAAATACAAGAGTTCAAGGTGTGAAGGAATATGGAGATGCAAATTGTAAAGTGAATGATATGAATTAGGTCAAGGTTAATCTAGGTCAATCATCTTCATTTTTATTAAGTAGCATAAAATATTTTTCTTGTAATAAAATAAAAATAGTATAGAGTGTATGCATTGCATTTTAGGCTTTCAAGAGTAGCATAATAAATAAATTCATATGAATTATATCCATGGACATTTAGGATTTTGCAATATAAAAAAGTGATGACTATGGAGGATTGTTCATGCATTTTAAGGTTTTCTAGGCCACATAAAAAAGAAAATGTTTATGAGATTATTCCTTACATTTAGATTCTTTAGGGTGACAAATATTTAGAAGATAAGTCTCATTATGAAAAATATGGAAAAATAAAAGAGATTAATGAAGATTAAAATTTTGTGAAAATGAAAAATGAGAGGAATTTCGCCAAAGCATGAACAAGAGAAAAAGAAACTCGAAGGGATATAGATTTGAGAAGTAAAAAACAAATAGTAGGTGTTAACAAGTGGGACTAAGCCCACTAATAAAAATAAAAGGTGATGATAAATTTTTTATCATGGAATATTACAAGTATGAATAATATCCCTAAGAAAATACTTATTCATGAATAGATAGGTTGTTATAGACCCGAGTTCATTTTAACAAAAGAAATAAAATTAAGTAGTGAGGAATGTAAGGATGCTTTTAAAAAATTTTGGAATATGGGTAGTCATCTTGCAGTTTGTTCTATAGGAGCTTTAGGTGATATTAAAACAATATGGGATAAATGCAAATGGGATGGATAATTGTTAGAAGAAAAAATTAATTGGGTTGTTTGTCTAATTTGTAGGAAAGAAGAAAATATCAATGTTGGAGTTATACATGTACATGCTCCAACTATAGTTCCTCCTCATGAAAGATGTTGGAAGGACCTTAGCATATTTTTTTCAAACACAATGATGATTCATAATTATGATCTATGGATTCTTGGGAGTGACTTCAACACAATTCTATCTCCTTTGGAAAATAAGGGTGGTACTCTAGGATGGTCTAAATCAATACAAAATTTTACTCTATTTTTCAATTCAAATAGCCTTTGGAATGTTAGTCCTTCAAGTGTTCAATATACATGGGATAATATACACTTGGGAAAACTCATATAGTAGAAATATTAGATAGATTATTGTTATCTAAGACATGGTTGCAAATACAACATATAATATTTTTAGATATTCTATTATGAACAAGAAAGGATCACAAGCCCATTATTTTGGCTTGTGATTTATTCAGTAATGGTCATCTAAAGCCATTTTGCTTCCATTCTATATAGCTTCAAGTTATTTATTTCTTCCATATGGTTATGTTATTGTGGGATGAATTAAATTTTAAAGGATCATATATGTACAAGATTGTTCAAAAGATAAAATATTTAAAGAAGCAAATGAAGATTTGAAATGCTAAATCTTTTGGTAACATTATAAAGAAAATAAGGAAATTGAATCCAAGCTCAAAAATTTACAAGAGATAGTAGAAATAAATGGAATGGACCATGGATTTTATGTGGAAGAAAAATAATTACTTTTTTATTATCATAATACATTGAAAAATGAGTCACAATGGTTCAAAAAATCTAGGGAGAAATGGATTAGAAGGATATAGAAATTCATTTTTTTATATTACAATAAAAACAAGTTTTTATTTTCATCACATCATAAAGATTTTAAAAATATTTTGAAAAACATTTCATCATTTATCATAAAAGGATAAAATGAATCTTGATGAAGAAGATAACTATAGAGGAGCTACATGAAGTAGTTTTCTCTTTCCATCCTAACAAGGCACCTTGCCTTGATCGATTTTCTATAATTTTCTTTCTAAAATGTTGGGATTTATTGAAGAGTGGTATGTTGGTTGTATTTGAATAGGCCTAGAAAATAAAGGCTACAATAAGTGATATCAAAGACACATTTATTACATTGGTTCTCAAGAAAGGTAAGCCAAAATATTTTGATAATTTTTATCTAGTAAGCCTTTGTAATATCATTTCTAGGATCATTTTAAAAATTATGGCAAATAGGTTGAAAGACATTCTAAATAGTGTTATATTAGAGGAACAATGTGGTTTTGTTCATGGTAAACAAATTCTTGATGGCAGGGTTATGCACAAGGGCGAATTTCGCAATTTATAGCGAATTTTAGGATTTTAACAATTTTTATTTTGCTAATTTTGGGACCCTAGAGGTCGGCCCATTCGCCCGAAAATTACGGAATTAATTTTTTTAGGGTAAATTCGCCCTGGTACAATATGTTTTCCCGCCTAATTTTTGCCTTAAAATTATTTAAAAAAATTATCCCACCCAATTCGCCTCTTGTACCCCACTATATATAGGTAACCCTGACAACGACACTCATAGTCTCAAGACGACTGACACAAGGTGACCATAAAAAGTGACTAGCAAAAGCGACTGACACAAGGTGACCGATAGAAGCAACTAATAAAAGGTGACTGACATGATGCGACTGTCACAAAGCGATTAACACAACGTGACTGCCATAAGGTGACTGTTACAAGGTGAATTTCACAATGCGACTGTCACAAGGCAACTATCACAAGGTGATTATCACAAGGCAACTATCATAAGGTGACTGACATGACATGACTGTCACAAGGTGACTATCATAAGGCAACTATCACAAGGCAATTATCACAAGGCGACTGTCACAAGGTGACTAACATACAATGACAACCATTTATCGATAAGTTTTTGTTACCATTTATGTTTCTTTTTTATACATTTTTATTCATTGAAACTCAATAAGGAGGTTTTCCTATTATTTGGGCACCAATCTCAAGCTTCCTTGGGTCAGATATTCTATTGTCTTGAATAGTAGTTCTCTCTTTTACCAGTTATTTCCATTTTTCAAAATGATGTTCTTGTTACTCTTCTATTTATATAGGTAAAATATCACATGTTGGCAGTGGAAAGAAGGGAGGCCAATCTTCCAATTTCGATAAAAGGAGTATCCTCAAATACTTTCATAATATTTCGAAATCTAGTCAGCCATCAACATCTACACAAATTGAAGGTATGAACACCTTTACTTACTAACCAATTAATTTTTGTGCATTGTTAATTTTATATATAATGTCTTCATTCATTAAGAAGGGTGATTTTTGGTGGATGGCTTTGTCCATTATTTATCTATATTTTTAAAAGAAGGTATGCTTTTAAAAAGAATAATGATAATGACCCTGGTATTGACCCTAGTATTATCTCTACAGAAAACACTGTTGACCCTGGTATGAATCCACTTCCACATAACTACGATAATGAAAAGTCCACAAATGAAAATTTTCTTAAAGAAATGGAACAACAACATGAAGAGATTCCTGAAACAAACACGCCAAATGGAAAACAAAGTAATAGTTCTTATGCAGTACCTACTTTCGGAGAATCTTCTTCTAAAAAACATAAACGTGCAAGGTCATCTAGATGGACAATTAACAGATCATTTCAGCCTGATTGGGTTTCAGATTTTCCATTTGTTGAGCCAGTGCTTCCAGAGAATAGTAATGAGGTAATAACAGAATTGAGATGCATAATTTATAGTTGGAAACATGGAAAGGATCACAGATTGCAAGTTAAGAAAGATACAATAGAAAAACATTGTGGAAAGGTTTATATAAAAACAAAAGAAAGTGATGGACCAATACAAAAAAATTATAGGTGGAAGGATGCATCAAAGTGTGCCCATATCAGATATGCACAAGAATATGATAAAGCAATGAAACAAAAGCAAACTTTGGTTGAGAAAGGTGCAATGATTCAAGCCCAATTTTGAAAAATGGAAAAGTTCACTTTAGCTTCAAAAAGTTTACAGTTTGTTGTTGTACTCACTATTCTTAAAAAGGGTAGACCTATGTCAGATTTCATTGATTATAAATCTCTATTTTGACTAGATGATGTGCAGAACTTACCCAACGCCCATTGGTCAGATCGAAGTGGTTGGGAAATGGTAAAATATCTGTCATTGGTTGAGCAGGATGACCTCAAAGAGAAAATAAAAAGGCCAAATTCATTTCACTTTCAATTGATGAGGTGACTGTTGTTGACAACACATCTTGGATTTGCATGCATGTTTACACATTGGAAAATCATTTAAGGCAACCTCATTTACTTGGACTACGCAAGATGGTGGAAAATTGCAATGCAGAAAACATTTACAATGTTGTTGTTTCTAGTTTAAAGGAAATAGCAGGAATGAATGAAATGGAAATAGCCACTAAGTTAATATGTGTCGGAGCCGATGGTGCTGCTACAATGCAAGGACACAAGAATGGTCTTTGTGTTAGACTACAAACATCTGTTACCCCATATTTGATCCCTATTCATTGCATGGCTCATAGAATTAATCTTGCATACAAAATTGTGGATACATTTACAAATGTAGCGAGAGTGGAAGAGCTTGTCCATGAAATTCATGATTATTTTTTGCGTAGTCCAAAAATATTTTTAGAGTTTCAATAGTTTGCACTAGGAGTTACTGATGGTAAAAAACTCTTAAAATATGTAGATACTAGGTGGATTTCGATGTATCAACCGACATATAGAGTTTTCAAAGAATATCAATCCTTGGCAGGGTTTATGTATGCAAATCGTAGGGCAGTTGATAAGGCTAAAGATTTGCTATTTCGAATGAGTGACTTTGAAACACTTCTCACATTGTGTGGTATTCTTCCAATGTTGGAAGAAATGAATACTTTGATCAAAATTGCACAAGAAAGATCGATTTATATTGTGGATTTCATCAAGGTGAGAAAACAAATTTGCTTACATATTGATACGATGTACGCATCTGGTGAAAGTTTTATGGATCCCATGTTTGAGAGTTGGAGAGCATTGACAAACGTGAATGATCCTCAGAACTTTTTGAAGTTCAATATAAACGATCATCTTTGTATTAATGTCCATGGAAAGGAAATTCCTTTATATTATTTTGGTCAGTGAATGGATATAGCTACAAATGAAGTTGAACAAATGCCCATAACATACAACAAATTTCATGTAGTTGTAATAGATACAAAAATTAAACTGAAACAAATAGCAGAATCATTGACAAAAGAGATCAGAGACCATTTTCAAAGAGATGAATTGCTTGAGGCTATGGGTGTGGTTAACCCGATATTTTGGAATCCTTGTAATGAATACCAGAATATAAATGGTTTGTTTCTCAAATACATGGGCACTCTTGCTAGCCATTTCACTAAACATGTGGTATTCAATGGTATTGAAATCAATGGCATTCTCAACAAAGATCTTTTGACAAAATAATCAAACTATTTTGGAACAACAATGTCTGCTCAAGTTTCACAATTCACTAATCACCATGAAAGGGGTTCTATTTCACGTTTGTGGAAACATTTATATCCCAGTAGTATCCTGCAACATACTATGAGTGAATATTTTAGTTTATATGAATTATGCCAAATGATGATTTTAGGATCTGTTGAGGATGAAAGGGTATTTAGTGCATTATCATATGTAAAATCTAAAGTTCGAAATAGATTGGACAAAAATTTGGAAAATTGTTTGAGAGTATATGTGTCGACCTATGAGGTTGAGAAGTTTCCTTATGAAAGAGCTTTGTCATATTGGAAATCTCTGGCAGAGAGAAGAGGTGTCATGAATACTCAAGATGATGAGGATAATGGTAACACTGATGACACTGTGATGACAAAATTTTTGGTATGAGTGCAGAATATTTTGCACAATCTGAAAAGAGTTTGTTCCAGCTTCCACCATTATGATGCAAAGATGCTTTCATTTGATTGATTTCACGTATTAAACTATCATTTCTCAATAGAATATTGGGATTTGATTCATTTATTTGATTTGATTTCACATATTAAGTCGTTAGTTTTCAACAAAATATTGAGATTTGATTATATTTTGAGACATGTTTTCATGTATTTTGGAATAGAATATTGATTACAGAATCATAGATATTACTATTTTTCACATGTATTTTGATTTCATATATTATGCTATCAGTTGTCAATAGAATATGTATATTATGATTTCATATATTTTGAAAACCATGTATAGCAAAGTTCAAACCATGTATTGAATAAAGTATAAACCATGTATTAAATAAATAATGTATGGCAATCCATGTATTGAAAACCATGTATAGCAAACCATGTATTGAATAAAGTATAAACCATGTATTGAATAAACCATGTATTGAAAACCAAGTATTGAATAAACCATGTATGGTAAACCATGTATTGAATAAACCATGTATTGAAAACAATGTATGGCAAACCATGTATTGAATAAACCATGTATTGAAAACAATGTATGGCAAACCATGTATTGAATAAACCATGTATTGAAAACAATGTATGACAAACCATGTATTGAATAAACATATAAAACTATAAATAAACCATGTATTGAAAACAATTTATGGCAAACCATGTATTGAATAAACCATGTATTGAAAACAATGTATGATAACCATGTATTGAGTAAACCATTTATGGTAAACTAAATATTGGTGCTCCATTATTGCATCCACATAATTCAAAATTATTTATTCCATCCACACAACTGATCAAAACATCACAATATTGAAAAAAAATATGAAAAAGTAATATAAAATTTATGTAATATAAAATAATATGTTTGAAAACATGTTAAAATACGAGTCTTTGAAAACATGTTTCTTTTCACCACATTCCAGAAACATAAAATAAGGAAACAACAGTTCTACTTTTCTAAGTTTTCTTCCTGCAAAGTGCCTGAAGTGTCAGCTGCATCTACCTCAATATCCTTTGCTTCCAATGCACCAACCCATACCAAACTATCAGTTGTAGTGTTTATCCCTGATAGCAATAAACCTTCTTCCTTCGTGGGATCTTCTTTAAATGGTGCATTCAACTCTTTCTCATTTTATTTTACTACAACATCAACATCCAGGCCCTTATCTTTGATAAGCTTCTTCAACCAATTATTTTCTCGAACAGTGTATTGTAGTCTCTTCTTCAATTCAATAGCATTACTCACACTGATTTTTGTTGTCCTGATCCACGTTTTCATGGTTGACACCTACTGCTTTAAATGTTGATAATTAGACTGCAAAATACAAGAGAAAAATATTAATATTAATTAAAAAATATATTAAAGAAAAAAATGATTTTTAGATATATGTAAAACTTACATCTATTGTAAGTCTTGCAGTTTCTGCTACTGCTACTTTCTTCTTATCTAGTTCCCATTCATTGAAATATGCTTGGGCTTCGACATTCAGGTTCTCTAATCGGTCAAGTATAATGGCCAGAACTTCATCACTACTTGTAGAATCGGCCTTGATGGTGCCAGATTCAGCTTTTCGTAATAGAGCATCGAGCTTTTGTGGCTCATTCTCTACCTTTGAAAACAACTCCTTTCTATGTGCGAAGTTCTTGTATCGGCCATTTATTGCTTTGATCATAACCTTGGCCCGATATTCCCATTCTCTTAATGTATCAATATCTACAAGAAGATTATTCGTAATAGTAGCCTTACATCTGTTTGCTAATAAAACATTTTCTGAAAAGTTTATTTTATCATCATCAATCGGATGATGATGGGTGTCAACTTGCTGGTGGGGGAAGAGGAAACATCGATGACATCTCCTTCAACATTCTCCTCTACTTCATCATCGATCCCTAGACCATGAAGCAGATCACATGTCTTTAGTGGTAAATTCAAATTATTCATATCCTGATACATAAAATCATCTTCGAGATTCGCATCTGGAGAGGGCATCTGAGATGCGCTTTCTACATTTGATAAATTATCAAGTGTTAAAATTGGGAATGACATCCCTAAAACAATAGACTGACCCATAGTCTGAGTCTATGTCTAAAACTGACTATTGGTTCCCTGATGCGACTATTGCGGTGGTGTGAGGAACTATTTCCCATGCATGCGAGATTGGTTCCTCATCGGTGGTGCATGTTATGGAGTTTGTCGGACTTGTTGTGGATGAACTTGATGTTGATGGACTTGTTGTAGAAGGACTAGCTACTTTTCCTATTGTGCACCCGATGGAGGCATCTATTTTTTGAGTCTTTTAAATCTAGTCGGTCCCTCTACAAAATTTCACATGAAAATTATAAATTAAAACTAGTTTTAAAAACAATGCCATTAAAATATAACAATTTTAACTAAACATACCCGACTCAGACTCTACAACCATTGTCGTTGATGGTGCAAGTGTTGGCCTTTGCTCTGAAAATAGTTAAAATATTTTCTCAAACTAAATATAATTTTATATTGTTAAAATACATTATTGAAATTAGAACTTTTGAAAAATATGTTTACCTTGTGAGTTGGAGGTTACGTCTTCAATGTCCACTATAGCAGATGCATGTCCAGAAGTAAGAGGAGTCGTACGTGTATGTTGTCCATCAGGAGACCTCCTACGTTTATGGGTGGAAGTTACCGGTGATGATTGCGATTGCATGTCAGAATCGGTAGACGCTTCTTGAATCCTGATGGTGGCATCCCTTTTACTGGACGAGTGAGTTGCTCTTCTCTATTTTCAAAAGAAAATTAGAAAATAACAAGATTGATTGAAAAGATAGAAAAGAGAGACTATTCCAATATATAATTTTACCTGTATTTCATTCTCATTGATCCCAATAGCCAACAAATCTGGGTGCAATGCAGTTGGAGGATTTTTTTGTTGAAGATTGTAATTTGCTTCATGAAAAAGACAAAGAATAAATTTGTTGGAGGTTATTGTATACGCAGATTGAATTTTTTGTGCAGAAAGAAGGTCCTGTTTTAGGTGGTTTGAAATGTGAGTGGACCAATCATATCTACCTCCATCAATACAATGAATCAATAATGACAAAGCCCAAAATGATATTTCTGTAGGTCGGCCCTATAGAATAAGCCTTCCCAAGAAAAATTCAATACAAGCATAAAGAAATTTATCTATAACATTGGAAATGTTCAAACCCCTTTTCGATTTAGAAGAATTAACTAAAAAATAGAGAGAACATTATTAGAGAATGGACATTGGAAACAATAATACATCAAAATTAAGGATAAACAAAAATAAAATTTTCAAAAACTTACCTTTCAAATGGTCTGGATTCACGCCATATCTGGATGCCAACGTTGATTTGTCAGATTCAGTCAATGTGTACTAGTTGTTAACAAGGAGACCATCCAAAAATGGTAGCCCTATTAATCGCTGCACATCCGAGGGGTTCACAGTAAAAACAATATCCTTGTTATCAACTCTGATCTGTACAGTGGACACATCATGGTCGTAGGAACTAACAATACGTTGCATCAGGGAGACGTTGACATCCAACTGTGGCATCTTCATGACTCCAACAACTCCGGAGGTGTAAAGCCAGTTGGAATCTCTCCCAAGAGTGCTAAAAATATTCTTGACGTTCGGGCAATAGTAGCTCTTGAAAGATACCTTGGAAGGGAGAGGAGAGGAAGCGCTAGCCATTTTTGATAACCCTCTGTAAAGATCTGAAAATGCTCTTAAAACACTCTAAAAACACTAGGAAAACGCTAGGAAAATGCTCCAAAAACCCTTTGAAAAAGCTCAAAAAATACTCTAAAAACTCATGGAAAAAGCTCTAAAAACGATCATAAAATGCCCTAAAAATGATCAAAAAATGCTCAAAAAACCATCTGAAAAAGCTCTAAAACCGCTGTAGAAAACGCACTAAAAATGCTGGAAAATGCTCTAAAATTGCTCTGGAAATCATCGTGCGAAAGGTGAAAAATGACCCTGCTATTCTATTTATAGAAGTCTGCATGGCTGAAGTCGATGGATGCGTGACACGTGGTAGAGGAGAGGACACGTGGCAACATCTTATTGATGATCTTTGGTGGTCGCATTCTTCCTATCGCCATGTGACAGTCGCCTTGTGATAGTCACCATGTGACAGTCACCTTGTGACTCGCCTTGTGACAGTCACCATGTGATAGTCACCATGTGACAGTCGCCATGTGACAGTCACCTTGTGATAGTCACCTTGTGACAGTCGCCATGTGATAGTCACCATGTGACAGTCGCCTTGTGATAGTCGCCTTGTGATAGTCACCTTGTGATAGTCACCTTGTGATAGTCACCTTGTGATAGTCGCCTTTCAGTAGCCTTGTGATAGTCGCCTTGTGATAGTCACCTTGTGATAGTCCCTGCGATAGTCGCCTTGTGATAGTAACCTTTGGCAGTCGCCTTGTGACAGTTACCTTTGTCAATCACCTTGTGATAGTCGCTTCTATCAGTCACCTTGTGACAATCGCTTCTATCAGTCACCATTTTAAAAGTTGAAAATTTTGGTGCACAGTTTTCAAAAAATCACCATTATTTGATAAATTTTTTGCAAAATTTTGAAAAATTTGCCTCGATGTTTATACACCTTAGGACTAGATTCACCCCGATTTTATAAATACACTTTGGGGCTGACCCCTTATGCATAACCCTGCTTGATTGTGTAATAATTACATAGGAGGCCATACATTCTCTTCATTCCATAAAAAACTAGGTATGCTTATAAAATTAGATATGAACAAAGTATATAATAGGATTTCATAGAGTTTTCCAATCAATATTCTCAATTTTTTTATTTTTATTATAGTTTGTGTGAAGGGATTAAATGTTATAACATTTTAAAATATTCTATTTTAATCAATGGTTATCCTATTGGTTACTTAAATTCATCTTGTGGACTATACTAAGGTGATCCACTATCTCCTTATCTATTAGAAGCACTAGAGAGAGCTTTCTTAAAGGTAAAAATGGAAGGAAAAGTTAAAGGTATTCAACTTGTAAAAAATGGTCTCTTTGAATCTCATCTCTAATTTATTGATTATTATATTGTTTTCAAACATCCCTTAGTCAATGAGGCCATAGAGTTTAAATAAATATTATCATGCTCTGATAAGGTTATTGGATAGTTGGTTAATACTATGAAATCTAGGAATTTTTCATTAACACTACCATAGATTTACAATGAATTATTATGGATATTTTAGGGTTTAAAATTAAAAAATTTCCATCAACCTACTTGGTTATTCCTTTGTCTCATTAAGGAAAAAATAAGAGCTTTGGATCTCTTATTTGGATAGAATAAAAAATAGTTTGGTAGGTTGGAAAGGTAATTTGTTAACCATGACAGGAAGGCTGCAATTCACAATGATTGCATTACAATGCATCCCAATTTATATGACGTCACATTCAAGATTACTAATAGGTATAACATAAAAAAAATCACAAATTCATTCAAAAAGACTTTCTTTAGAAATGTTGTAAGAAAAAATTTAGGTTTCGTCTTTGTATGTGGGATAGGGTTTGCAAAGAAAATAATATTGGAGGAGTAGGCTTACAGAATTGTAGATCTATGAGTTTGATATTAGTGAAAAAAATTAGGTTGAGATTATTTAGATATCAAGGAAATATTTGGGTAAAAATATTTAAAAATATATTGTTTCTCTTGATGCAATAAAATTATTCAGGGAAAGGGCCCTACCCAAAGGATTGTCAACATGAAACTTCGTATCAAATAGTTTACATTTGATCTCAAAATATATTAGATGGTCATTCAAAGAGGGGAATTATGCAAATTATTGATCTAATGCTTGGTTGAATCCTTATCCTCTTATTTTTGACTCAAAATGGTAACCATTGGCTTAGACATTCCAGGATTGTAAAGGTCCAAAGATCAAATATTATATTAATATAAGCAAGAACTCCAAATCATTGATTTCTATTAGTAACTTGGTTGAAGGAGAGAAACTCAAACAAATTGTAAATAAAATTCAAAATATGCTTCAAGAGTTTTATTTGTCACTTTTTACACAAAAGTATGAGTTCATTTAGAATTTATTAGAAGATGGTGGATACTTAGTCAATTTGGGATATGGAGATTTTGAGCAATCAAAATTTCCTACTCCCAAAGATTTTTCTTGGAAGAATATTTGATCACTAGAGGTTATCCATAAGGCCTAAACACTCCCTTGATTAGTAATTCAAAGTAATATTCCTATAGGAGAGAGTCTTAAAAGAAGAGGATATCATGGGCCCTTTAGATGTGCCTTGTGTGAGAAGGATTTAGAATCATCATAGTATTTACTTCATTGTCTCATTGTTCACATTATTTGGGGTTATTTTTTTAAATATGAATATATATTGGGTAGCTCCATTAACATTGAAAGTGTTGATAAAGGTTGGACTAATAATTTTAAAACTAAAGCATTATGTATTATTTGGAGGTTTGGTCTTGGTCATTATTTGTTAGAATTTATGGCTTGAAAGGAATAACATATTTTTAAAAATAAATCTCAAAATCATACTCAATTTTGGAACTGTAGATATGGTTCTCATCATGGGTAATCTCAAGTGTGCAAAAAGAGGTGGTCACAACTTGGTTATAATATTTGAATATACATGGAAGAATCATGATAATGTCATTAAAATAAAAGATCTATCTTGATCTACGGTAAATAAAAATATCTAGAAATTGGATTTATCAAAATTAATTTTGATGGTGCTTATAAAATAAATCTATGAAAAGCTAGTGGAGGTGGTGTTTTTTGAAATAATGAAGGTAAACTTATCTTCGTTTCCTCATAATCATTTGGAACTTCAACTAACAAATATGTAGAGGCTATGATACTTCTTATAGGGATTAAAATTATAATTAAAAAAATATGAAAATATATTTAATCAATATGGATTCACAAACTATCATTAATGCTATAATAAAAATTGGATATGGGGATTGGATAAAAAAAATATTATTATTGATGTTCATCATCTAATTTTGGAAGCAATATCTTGGAAATGTGAGCATATATATAGAGTAAAAATAAGGTAGTAGAAAATTTAGTCAATCACACTGTTGATCTTCATCTTCTTGAAATTTAAAATTTAAAAGGCAACTCAACAAGTGGGATTTTATCTCTTAATAAAAATGATGTCAAGAAGCTGATTTTGAAAATATAGCACTTTGATAAAAATGAAAAATACATTTAATAAAAAAAGAAATGAAAATATCTAACATAAAAAGACATGCTGGATATAGTTTATTTGACCCAACAACAAATGTAATATTTTGATATTTTAATGGGAGTGACCCCCAATAGAAGTAACATATAGCTTATTTAAAAAAAATCTATTAAAATTTTATAAGATGAATTTAAACAATATGTTTATTTCAATTGAAGTACTTTAAATACCTTTTTGTCTATTGTACTATATAATCTTAGTGTCAAAATAATCCTCAGCCAGATAATTAAATTATTTTAGAGGCATAGGTGAGCAACCAATCAAAAGTCAAAATGGATATCTTCGAGAATCTCTTAAAGCTCCTTGAGACAGAGTGAAACTATCGATGATGGAGAATTTCACTTTGGATGGTCACATGAATATAGTCTGCAATTTCTATTTTGCTTTCCTAAACCACATGCGATGGAGAAAATTCATGAATGTGTCTACTTTCTTATTTGCCTCCATTGAAAAGTTGGTTGAATAGGTGAAGCATGATAAAATTTCCAACCCTATGCACCAAGGCTTATTGAAGCTTCTGTTTTACCATGTGTCAAAGTTTGGTGATAAGGTGGAAAAAATGAGTTTTGGGTGACTTATGTGAGAGCAAGCTAATAAGATATTTTCTAAAAATTTAGAGAGTAGAGAACCCATTCTGTCCTTGACATCCTTTGATCAAATTTATGAAAATGATTCTGATCTCCCTGTGAAATTTAAGGAGGAAAAATCTAAAGGTATGAAGGGGAAGGTTGAAGGTTTGAAGACCCCAAAAGGAAATACTAGTGTTGCTAGAAGGTCGATTCACCTCAAAGGTAAAATAATTTAAAAAGAGAAGATGTGCCATGTTATTTTAGACTCAAAAAATTCTGGAGAATCAAGCCCTGATCTCAAGAAGAAAACTAATATTGAATCTAGAGACTCCATGGAGCAAGGAGAAGACCTCCTGGGGGATAGTGATCCATTGAAAACTCTTGAGAAAGCATGGGTATGTAGGTCAAAATGACTACATCAAGGGGTGTAAGGAGATGTCTTCTCAAAATTTTGCTAAGTGTAGAAGAAACATCACGATATCATGACATTTTGGAGCTTAGAAGCCAAGTAGGGGAAAACGTTGTGATCTCATGACATTTTGGAGCTCAAAATCCAAGTTAAAGAAAGCTCAGAAGCCAAGTCAAGAAAAACATCATGATCTCATGATATTTTGGAGCTCAGGAGCCAAGTCAGAGAAAATGTCATGATCTCACGATATTTTGGAGCTCAGAAGCCAAGTCAGGAAAAATGTCGTGATCTCACGATATTTTGGAGCTCAGAAGCCAAGTCAGAGAAAAATATCATGATCTCATGATATTTTGGAGCTCAGAAGACAAGTCAGAGAAAACATCATGATATCATGATATTTTGGCATTCACAGTCCACCTCCATGAAAAACGTCCCAATTTTATGACATGTCATGATTTCGTGGATCGACGAACCAAAAGCAAAGAAGTGGAAGATAGCTGGGCCACGACGTCTCCAAAAAGATCAAAGTAGATATGCAGTAACAAGAAGATCTCAACCATTTTCTATTGAAGATCCCATACTCTCTTAACTACCAATTTACCAGAATGAGCCTACGGGCATATTGTTGTAACAACTTTCAGTTTTTTTATTATATATATATATATATATAGGATGAGTGACCCTAAAAAATGGTCGGCTCTTGGATGTTTACAAGGCAATGTACATAGACTTATGAAAGTAAATAAAGACTACTCATTCTAGTTTTTGGCTCACTGGTGTTCTTATCAAGTATGTATGGATTGTTGATTGTTGTATAAGTTACGTTGAATAGAAATTACCTTAATTCTCATTCTGAATTTTTGCATTTAAAGTTTAGCTAGCTCTAAAATTAATGGTTCCAATAGGCTTATGTTTGATTAAATCTGCACCAGAGGACTAGTTATTCTAATTTTATGGTTCAAAGAATGCTTATCTATAAAAGGTTGTAGATGTTTCTTTGTTGTTATCTAATCTGCACCATCTAAACGTTCCTAGCAATAGCTATATTTCCCTCTCTTTATGCACTTTACTCTCCCCCTTTTCCTAAAATAAAGCAAGGAACCAACCTCCTCTAGAGATTGAACCGGGTAAACTCTATTTTGAACCCAGTATTTCAATGTTGGCAAAGTCTTGGGTGCAAACGTAACCAAAGGTAGATTTTGCACCAATAGTTTTTGGCACGCCCGGTGGGACACAATCCCATGATATATATAGACCAAAGTTTTAGTGATTATCTTTGTCTTGTTATTTTTTTATGAATCACCTAGTGACTCCGTCCAAGAGAGAAACCCTAAGAAAATCCTTATCTATTTTTTGGTTGAATACCATTTTTTATGAAAACCAGATCTAAAGAAAAAAATTTTGAAGAACCCATTGAGTTCTTTGAATTACACCTTGGTAGCCTCAGAGCTAATCCTGTATTAGTTTCTAGGACAACTTCTTCTTCTACCATCACTACAGGATCTGTAAATATTTCCCCTATAACTCTCCCTAGTACTACTGCTAGTGGGATGTTAACTCCAACTACCCATATTCCTATAATATCAAGTAGAACCATAGCTACAATGGCCGTGAATCAGCCAAATCTACCTTACCCTTTATGGAACCATACAAGCCCCCTAAATCTGGTAGCTCAACACTCGATTCCAGTAGCAACTTTAAAGGCATTACCCTAGTATGACGGTACTGGGAAGATGACCTATGAACACTATCAAGATGTAGCCGCACTTGCACCGATACATAACATCACTAAGGAGGATGTCATGATAAGATTGTTAGTCATTTCCTTAAAAGGGAAAATGCTCTACTGGTATAGAGCCCTCGCCAACCAAACCATATCCACCTGGGCCCAGCTTGCCGGTAAATTAGTAGAAGAGTTCAATGAACATGTTGACCCATTTTCCCTGCTAAATCAGTTCACCATCATTCAGAAGCACCCTCAGGAGGAAATAGTCGACTTCAATATCAGATTCAGCCAAACTTGGTAGAGAGTACCTAATGGATTAAGGCCAATAGATGAACAATCAATGTATTATTACCTGAGGGCTTTTAACTCAGACATAAGCATGGCTATCAAGAAATCCCAAGTATTTACTTTCCCAGATATTTTCCAAGAAGCCCAGAAAGGGAAAGAGATCTAATCGCTATTGGAAGGTTCCCTGCAAAGATGATAATGCCTATCTTCCCAGATCTACCACAAGCATCCAATATTACTTTCCCAAGTCCTGCTTCCACTTCTAATGCAAGTCTCCCCAAATGGACTAGGCAACCTACTATCCTAGTGGTACAGGTATCTCTCACTCCTCCAATGCTTCCTGTCATCCCTGCACTTCCTATGGTAGCAATTTCACTGACTCCAGATCCTCAACTTGTAGCTCTACAAGATCTACAATCAACCTTGAAAACTCTGATGAATAAGATGACCTCAATGGAAAGAAGAGAAGTAGAGAGAAATTTCTAGCCAAGGATATTTCCATAGGTAACAAGAGACCAAGCCTCCACGAGTAGTAGAAATCATGACAAATCAAATGTGGTTTACGCCAATGAAGATAGTGAACCCACTAACACTTCAACAGAGTCTAACTTCTGGTGTTCTACATGTAACGATCCACATGATGAAAACTCGTGTATGATCCATCAACATCATATCCAGAAGATAGCTATTGAGAAGGCTGAGAAAACCCTCAAAGGATAGATTAATATGATCAGGGAAGAAAATCAAAATCTCATGATGCCCTCTATTGAACAAGTGGTTGTTCTAACCAGATCAAGAAAGAAACCTTTGTAGGTGGACCCCCAGGAGCTTAATCCCTTGAAAGTGCCTTCGTCGGTGAGAAACCTAGTTGAGAGAAGAACCTCCTATGAGAAAGTTCCCCAAAGTTCAGGTTAGAAATAAGTAGAAGCACGTAAAGAAACACCCCTGTAGAAGGAAGTGGAGATGCAAGAACAAGCAAGAGATAAATTGAGATACCCCTCATTGACTAAGCATCAAAGGATAGATGCTACTCAGGGGTATAGAAATAAGTACGACATAGTTGTAAAAGAGAAAAGTGTTGAACCTCTCCCATTCAACATAGTCGAAGAAATGAAGAAAACTCCCTCCAAAGCAACCATGTATGAAGCATTGCAGTTTCTAGGATAGATTGACTTATTGCAAGAATCCTTGAGATCTATGAAAAATAAGAATAGAACCCCTGCTCAGTTGAATTTTGTGTAAGCTAGTCTAACATCTACTATAGGAAAGAATATACCTCCTCCCTTCTATCTATCTCTATAGATGGAAGGATGGGTGGTACATAATTGCATGATAGACTCAGGAGCTGCAACCACTGTGATACCCAAAGTCGTATGTGACATCATGGGGATGGAATATACAAGGAGCAGCCTTAGCATCTTGCAACTAGATGGAAACCCTTGTCAAAACCATAGGGGTAATTAAATATATCCCAATAGTTCTTCACATATTGCCTCAACTCATAGTCATACAAGAAGTAGTGGTAGTGGACCTAGAACCTTATTTTGGTATGTGTCTCTCCAGAGAATTCACCACCAAAATAGGAGGATATCTATCATTGGATTACTCGCATTTAGAAATCCCATTCAAGGGTAAAAGAGTAAAGATATTCAATGAGAAACCTTCAACCTTTCATATCAAAAAACTTGAAGAAGAAGGGAAACATGCCACTACAGTAAACATGATGATCGAGGAACTGGAAGACTTAAACTTGATGGAGGAAGCTCTAAATGTACTACAAGAAGAAGACCAGTTCTCTCTCCAAGACTTCAATGCCATGATTGAAACAAATCTTGGAAGCTACTCAATTGTGAAGCCCGAGAAAAGCAACCCCACTCCTCTCCATCAAGTAGACCCATCTACCGATCAACTATGGAAACTTTTCTTCGATGGTGCCAGATGTAGAAATGGAGCTAGAGTAGGTATTGTTTTAATCTCTCTAATAGGTGAAGAGAAAGTTTTTTCTTATCGGTTAACCTGGAGCTGCACTAACAATGCAATGGAATATGAAGCACTCTACTTAGGCCTTAAGAAATTTGAGAAGCTAGGTATTAAACAACTCTAGATTTTTGGAGATTCTGAATTAATAGTGAATCAGGTCACTGAGAAATGTGTGAGTAAGCAACATTACCTTAAAGCTTACAGGAACAAAGTTTGGGACTTGCTAGAAGCCTTTGAAGCTTTAAACCTCAAAGCAATTCCTAGAGAAAAGAACACTCATGCAGATTTATTGGCTTTAGTAGGTGCAAATTTTTGCCCTATCAACAATGTCATCCAGAAGTCTAAAATAGTTAGACTGATCTATAGGCCTTCCATGCTAGATAGAGATACCTTTTGGTAGGTATTCAAAAATTATGAACAGATAGTGGACTTCCTTGTCCATGAGATGAATTACTCAAATGATAGAGTGTCTAAAGATGAGGAAGATGCAGGCATGATCCAATTGAAAAATAACCATATCCCAAAAGGATTGATCACTCTCGAAAGCCTGTTTGATAATAATGATAGGTCTACTGGCCATAAGATGAAAGTTGACAAACACAGATACAAGGAGGTCCAAATGGAATCAGATAAAT
Organism: Wollemia nobilis; assembly: GCA_028583015.1. Lineage (NCBI taxonomy): Eukaryota > Viridiplantae > Streptophyta > Pinopsida > Araucariales > Araucariaceae > Wollemia > Wollemia nobilis. The sequence goes on from JAQPPZ010001361.1 coordinate 8,144,599, forward strand.
TTATCAAAGTGGGAGTAAACACTACAGAGGAAGAATTGGATCAAATTCAAGGATTATGCAAAGAATTCCCTGACATCATAGCCTAGACTTATGGTGATCTTAAGGTCTACTCTAAAGAGACCATACAACATACCATCAAGCTTGAAGAAGGTGCAAAACCCTTCTAACAAAAGCAAATATCGGTGAATCCAAAGATCGAAGCCCTGATGAAGTAGGAACTACTGAAGTTGCTTGAAGCCAAGATTGTCTACCCCATCAAACATTCTACTTGGGTAGCTAACTTGGTCCCCATCAGGAAAAATAATGGAGACATTAGATTGTGTGTCAAATTTCAAAACCTAAACAAAGCTTCACTAAAATATCATTATCCTCTCCCACAAATCGACCAGACTCTGCATATAGTAGCAGGAGCAGAAATATTCTCACTCTTGGATGGGTTTTCTGGGTATAACCAGGTCTGGGTCAAAGATGAAGATCAATTCAAAACTGCATTCACCACCAAGTGGGGAACATTCACTTATCAGAGGATGCCTTTCGGATTATCCAATGCTGGAGTAACATTTCAAAGGGCAATGGATGTGGCTTTTGGAGAACTCATCAACAAGATCATAGTAATATACTTAGATGATATGACAGTGTTCTCTCATCACAAAGAAGATCATATTGACCATATCAAAAGAGTTTTAGAGAAGTGCAGGGAGTTTGATATCTCTTTGAACCCAAAGAAATCCATTTTTACTATGGAAGAAGGGATTTTACTAGGTCACATCATTTCTAAGGTCGGGATGGCTATAGATCCTAACAGAGTGAAAGCACTACTAGAACTTCCTATACCCCTAAAAAAAAAGGCTTGCAATCCTTCTTCGGGTAGATCAACTTTATACACAAATTCATAGTATATTTTTCTCAAATCGTCAAACCAATGATCGAGTTGTTAAAAAAGGATGTTGAATTCAAGTGGATGGACTTATGGAAGAAGGCTTTCAAATAGATAAAAGAATAGATAGCCCAAGCACCCATCTTAGTAAATCTAGACTATTCCAAAGGTTTCATATTATATGTTGTAGGTGAGCAAGAGAGTTACGTTGTAGTACTTACTCAAAAAGGGTCTAACAATGAAGAGAGACCTATAGCATTTCTAAGTCAGACAATGCAAGAACATGAAGAGAAGTACAACTTCATCAAAAAGCAAGTTTATATGATAATGAAATCGTTAAAGAAGTTTAGGCATTTTCTTTCATAGAGTAGGACCATTGTGTATGTGGTCCACCTTGATGTTAGAAATTTCATCATACAAGGGGAGCTTGGCAAGAAAAGAGTTGGTTGGGTATCAAAGATACAAGAGTACGATGTTGAGATCCACCCAACCAAGCTAGTGAGGGGTAGAGCATTATGTCAAGAACTCACCAAACAAGCCTCATCAGAATATGTGGCCTACCAAATGCAAGAAATAGCCCCAGAGGATGATCCACCCTTGGAAATTACTGACTGGACTGATGAACTGATCAGATATTTCTAGACTAGAAGATGTCTAGTAAGCTTGAATGCTTCACAGAGGAGGAGATACAAGATCCAAGATTTGAAGTACACTTTACTACCTGAAGGATTGTACAGAAATAACCTGGATGGGGTACTACTTTGATGTATAAATGATGATCAAAAGAAAAATATCTTAGATGAGTTCCATGGAGGTCCATCAAGAGGACATTACTCAGGGAGAACCACTACTTTAAAAATTATCAGAACTAGGTGCTATTGGCCAACCATTTTCTCAGATACTTTCAGAGTGACCAAAAATTGTGAGAAGTGCCAGAGGTACATTGGGAGAAATAGAAATGCTTCAATGCCTTTGAAATCTATTCAGGTTGAAGAACCTTTTCAACAATGGGGTTTAGATTTCATTGGGGTGATAGAACCCAACTCGTTCATTGGACATAAATACATCCTAACCACTACGGATTATTTTACTAAGTGGGCTGAGGTAGTACCCACTAAGAAAGTGGACCAAGAAGTTGTGATGGAATTCATTGAGAGTTTGATCACAAGATTTGGTATCCCAGATGCATTGGTCATAGACAATGGCACATATTTCATAGGTGCCAAAATGATTGATTTTTCTAGTAAATATGGGATCTATTTGAAAACATCTTCAAATTACTATCCCCAAGGAAATGGATTAGCTAAGTCAATGAATAAAAATATACTCTGAATCTTAAAGTGGACTCTGAAAGATAACAAGAGAAGTTGGCACTCTTTGATAAACCAAGCGTTATGGGCTGATAGAATCACTATCAAGAAATCCATCAACACCTCTCCCTATTCATTAGTCTATGGTAAGGAAGTAGTCCTCTCGATACACATAGAAATACCTGCTTTAAAGTTGCTCAATCAAACTGGCACAGAGGAAGCAGAACCGATGGAAAATAGGTTGATACAACTCCTACAATTAGAAGAATAGAAAGAACAAGCCTACAACCATTATCAAAAACATATGGGTGACACGAAGAAATGGTTTGACAAAAGGGCTACCCTTAGGAATTTCAAGGTAGGAGACTTGGTTCTAAGGTGGAACAAAAAGAAAGCAAAACCTAGAAACCATCAAAAATTTGATGCGTTCTAGGAAGGACCCTTTGAGATAATCGAAGAAAAACAATAGAACTCTTTCCAATTGAAAAATGAATAGGGTCAAGTCTAGCCCATCCCTATCAATGACTTCCATCTGAAGTTGTACTATAAGTAAGATGTTTCTCTTCACTTCACATGTATCATATGTAAATATGTTGTTTCTTTTCTTTCTAAGGCCACTTCAAAGAAAATTGTCATGATATCATGAAATTTTGGCATTCAAAAGCCACTCAAAGAAAATTATCATGATATCATGATATTTTGGCACTCAACGTACACTTCAAAGAAAATTATCATGATTTCATGATATTTTGGTATTCGACTACCACTCCAAGGGAAATTATCATGATATCACAATATTTTGGTCGTTCGATGGTCAAAGTCAAGCAATAATACCTTTTGGTGAGAAAATTAATTTTCTTAAAATTTTAAATGTGCGCCTCTCAAAGTACCACCGTACAAAGTTATTGGTCTAGAGAAGAGGTGATGCAAAGTTATTGGTCCAGAGTAGAGGTGATGCGATGCCATTGGCCCCGAGGAAATGATGATGCATGGTGGTTGTTTTTTGAAGGTGGCACATGAAACAAAGCATCTAATAACATTCAAAATTAGTCAAGGAGCATGTACCACCAACCATAATTAATGCATGGCACCCTAATGCATGCATGCACATCTACTTATATCGTAGAAGCTTTTTCCTCACCTCTCTGTCCTCTAAAATTTTTCCTCTGCATATGGTGCCCCTCGATTTCCCCCAATTTCTCTAAGCTCCTTTGAGTTCCTTTTAGGGTTTTCTATATACTAGAATCATAGCAAGCAACCATGATAGCATCTCCTCCAACTGCTAAGGAAAAGCATAGGGCTGAGAAAAGCGAAGGTGGTTTCATAGACCCAAATTCCCACATCACTGATACCATAATAACATGGAAAAATCTAGAGAAAATTTGTAAATATGTGGAAGCTAGGGTAGCAAAGTGCATCACACCATCGACTTCGAGTACATTCTCCTATCACTCTATGCTTTCTTGGTATATTTGCACCCCTGTTCATCCCTACCCTAAATTAGTCAGAGCTATGGCAACTTTTTATGATGTAAAGCATAGAATTATCAGGAATTCCAAGGGTGATGTCATTTTTACCCTAGACACTGATGCAATTAGGGTCATCTTCAGTGGTGATAGAAGGCCCACTATAAATCCCATTCCATTTGACCCAATTATGTCAGCCAAGTACTATATCCCTACTCTCAATATAAAGTTATTTCTACAAGAACATATGTCAGAACCCCCTCTCGATGGAACCCTACTAGAATCACCGATTCCCCTATCAAAATTCAAAAATAAGGAGCTTTTCTCCATGCTAGCTATGGTGGTAGGGTTAGAATCTGATACGCAAGTCTATGGATGGCAGATTGTAGTAGCGTAGTGTATGTCAAACCCTAAATTCTATGATGCTTCACGTGTAGATAAAAATATAGTACCATTTTCTTTATTGATCGACATATCTGGCCCAATAGATACACATAGGTCTATTCAAAATATAGAGGGGTTCTCCAGAAGATTTTAGGTTTTCTTCCTACCTAATATGGATTTTATTTTTCTTTCAATCAAAGAATCTAGAATTCATTTCCACAACCAAAAAAGATAAAGAAGGAAATAGTTTTCCTGTATACGAATGGATGATAGTACTCTCAAAAGCAGAGTCATACTACTACTTTAACATGGAATTCCTAGGCCCTACCTTGTAAATTATGTATGGCACAGTACAGATAATTCCTCAAAAGATACAGGATACTCTGCAACACACTCATGCGAAAGAAGGAGATTGGTTTATTTTAACGCAGGGAGTAGTCATCCGACTATACAGCTTCATAGGGAAGCCTTTCTTACTTCCATACTATGTCACTGAGTGATTGTTCACTTTAGAGTATGTAAGACAAATTGAATATATAAACTATAAATTTGGCATAGGAATTGGCAAAACCAGCACATGTCTTATGCCTTTCTAGTTTGAAGGAGTCACTATAGCAAAAAAGGGGGACCATGAGCGAATCACTCAAGCTCTAAAAATCTTGAAGTTAATAGAATTACCATAAAAATGGAAGTATGACCCCATTGATATATTTGCACAAAAATAAGCTTCCCTCAACCAGACTCCTTTCAAACAATTTCATTCATCAAAAAGATAGATTGACAAACAAGGCAGAAATAATGAGGAAGATGAAGCACTAGAATGGCATGTCGAACAAATGTAGCCATTGGCCCCATGGCATGAATTCTATGAGCATATGATGGACTAGAACCCCAAAGTTGATCCGAGCCACAAGTTAGATGAAAATGTCATTAAAAGAATGAAGAAAAAGGGAAAATACTGGACACATGCAAAAATCCTAGCTTGGTGGAAGATGAGGTGCCAAATTGAAATGCACTCTAGGTATGGAATAAAAGTTGATAATGAATTTTGTGAGAGATATGAAAAATATCATGCCACATGGTCTGAGACTCTTGCAGATAAAGTCCCGCTAGGTATCAATGACATCTCGGTTCCACTCATCGCTAAAAAAGTTGAAACTAGCCAAGGTAAAGGAAAAGAAATTATTGTTGAACAAACTAAAATCCCAAAAAAGGTAGCTCAAAAATTCATCCTCCCCTCCACATCAGACATAAAATCTGATAGTGATGTTCCTCTCATCCAGAGAAAGAGAAAATAAGAGTTGGTAGAGGTAGGGGAACAAAAGAAAAGAAGGTTAGAAGAAATACATGCCAATCCTGAGATAGGAGACAAGGAAAGAAATACAAGGGAAAATGTGGAATAACTCTTTGAATAGTAGGATGCCAACAACCAAGAGTTGGATAAAACTATTGAAGAGTCTATCCCTATTGAGGAAACCCCTATTAAAAAACAAGTCCCCAAAGATGCACTGGATACTGGAGATACGAGCCTACAAAAGATAGCAGAGACCTCTACTGAAGACCTGATCCCTACTAAGAATGCACCAGATACTGAAGGCACAAGCCCATAAAAGGTATCAAGTATATCTCCTATCAATATTACTACATATTCTTCTTCTTCTCATCCCCAGAGAAATTCCCCTTCCCATTCTATAGATCAAGATGATGCTTCTTCTCCTTCTAATCAACAACCTCCACCATCACCATCATCAACCCAACCTGACCCAAAAGCATCCTCAGCTGCACCCCCAGATACACTCACAGAACAACCAAATGTGGATGCCTCAATAGCCACCATTCCTTTCCCTTATACCACCAATTTCTCTAACTTCCAATCTATTCCTGCCTCCTCTTCTGAGAGTCACCCTACCATTGCTAAGCTAAAAAAATTGAAGAAGGCAACCCTGAATGCTTCAGACTGGTTGAAGTCATGCAATGCTCAAATTTCCAAGAACATAGCTCATGCCAGGGAAGGAATAGCCCTAGATCCTATCAATATGCAATGTTCAACTGTGAAGATGATGCCACTGGTTCAAAATCCTGAAGGAGAAATGACCTTGGAAGATTATCAAGCTGAGATAATCATCGAAGATATCACTCAACTACCTATGGAAGATGAGTGGGGAAAATCCCAAGCTCACATGGGGACTATATACTTAAATTCTGAGTATTACAAGGAGAAATACCTCAGAGTTGAGCAGGCAAGGAAACATTTGGAAGAAGCCTTAAATGAGAAAAAGACAATTGAAAAGGCACTAAAAAATGAGGTAAATAAATGGGAACAAATGTTCAATGAAGTGACACCATATAAGGAGGAAGCAAAGAAAGTTGTTGAACAAATCTAGGCATTGAATAAGTAGGTAGAAGACCTTCAGAAGTAGATCCAAGATGGCACTGGCAAGACCAGTGGGATTTCCAAAGAAAAGGCCAAGGCGGTCAGGAAAGAAATGTTCAATGATATCCAGAAGATAGGCTTGAAAGCAAGGCCTACATTATCATACTTGGCCAAGATTAAGGAGACTTTGGGTCGAGTGGAAGATGAATTCACTACATCTATTAACTTCCTAAAAACAAGGCTATCTGTAGCCACAAAGATCCAAGTTCTAGCAGAAAGCATGCAAGGAAAATTTGGATATAGGGCCCAAGATGAAAAATGGTCCCAAGCCAAAATAGTTACCAGAAGTTTCTTCAAAAGGCATAAACTGGTGACAGAGAGTGCTAAAATAATATGGGAAGTCAAGGCATAAGCCAAAGGAATTTTAAAACATGTGAGCATAGTAGAAAACTACGACATGTCGAGCTTCTAGGATAAAGATTCAAAATTCTTGGAAGAAGATGAGCTGAAAGCTTCTTGGAAAGCTTTCATAGAAGATGAATCAGAGATAGACAGCTGGGAAGAGCCGATCCAAGAAGAACAAATATTTAGTATGGCTCAAGACCTCACCCAGATCAACTCTTGTTTGCATGAGTTATACATGAGGTCGAAAGTTCTATCTTATGACAAAGTAGAAGAATTAGAGTATTTGTATTTAACTTTCATGGAGACTTCAGACCCATATGAAGAGACTTGGAAAAGGGCTTGTGCCACTTACAATGAAGTTGTCTAGGAAAAAGAGAAACATGAAAAGGCTAAGAAAGCTTCAACAAGTAGTACAACGACACCTGAGCAAGAAGACACAGAGAAATCAATAGAGGAAGACACTCTTGATGAATGATCACACAGAGCAAGAAACACATATTTTTTGCTTGGTATCACTCCCCTTTCTCTTTTTTTGTTGTTGTTGTTCTTTTTACTCCATTCCCCAATGGATAAAGGCTCTAGATTCTAACATTCAATTGGTAGAATTCCCCTAGGAGGCACCAATAATGTAGGTCAAAATGACTACATCAAGGGGAGTAAGGAGATGTCTTCTCAAAATTTTGCTAAGTGTAGAAGAAACATTGTGATCTCATAATATTTTGGAGCTCAGAAGCCAAGTCAAGAAAAACATCATGATCTCACGATATTTTGGAGCTCAGAAGCCAAGTCAGGAAAAACATTATGATATCATGAAATTTTGGAGCTCAAAAAAATAAAAAATATCAGATAGAATTTTGGAGCAGAAAATAAAACATCATATCTCTACATTTTGGATCAAAAGCCAAGTCAGGAAAAATATCATGATCTCATGATATTTTGGAGCTCAGAAGCAAGTTAGAGAAAACATCATGATATCATGATATTTTGGAGCTTAGAAGCCAAGTTAGGAAAAATATCATGATCTCACGATATTTTGGAGCTTAGAAGCCAAGTCAGAGAAAACATCATGATATCGCAACATTTTGAAGCTTAGAAGCCAAGTCAGAAAAACATCATGATATTGCAATATTTTGGAGCTCAGGAGCCAAGTCAGAGAAAACATCATGATATCAATAAAAGATATTTTGGAGCTCAAAAGCCAAGTCAAGAAAAATATCATGATCTCATGATATTTTGGAGCTCAAGAGACAAGTCAGAGAAAACATCATGATATCACGACATTTTGGAGCTCGAAGCCAAGTCAAGAAAACAAAAAAAATCATGATCTCACGATATTTTGGAGCTAGGAGAAAAAAAAATCATGATATCATGATATTTTGGAGCAGACTGACATTTTGGAGCTCAGAAGACAAGTTAGAGAAAACATCATGATATCATGATATTTTGGCGTATGCAGTCCACCTCCAGGAAAAACATCATGATTTCATGATATGTCATGATTTCATGGACCGACGAACCAAAAGAAAAGAAGTGGAAGACAATTGGACCATGATGTCTCCACAAAGATCAAAGTAGATATGCAGTAACAAGAAGATCTCAACCATTTTCTGTTGAAGATCCTATACTCTCTTAACTACCACTTTACCAGAATGAGCCTATGGGCATATTGTTGTAACAACTTTTAGTTTTTTTGTTATGTAAAAGATATATATAGGATGAGCGACCCTAACAAATGGTCGACTCTTGGATGTTTACAAGGCAATGTACACAGACTTCTGAAAGCAAATAAAGACTACTCATTCTGGTTTCTAGCTCACTGGTGTTCTTATCAAGTATGTATGGATTGTTGATTGTTGTATAAGTTACGTTGAATAGAAATTGCCTTAATTCTCATTCTAAATTTCTACGTTTAAATTTCAGCTAGCTCTGAAATTAATGGTTCCAATAGGCTTATGTTTGATTAAATATGCACCAGAGGACTAGTTATTCTAATTTTATGGTTCAAAGAATGCTTATATGTAAAAGGCTGTAGATGTTTCTTTGTTGTTATCTAATCTGCACCATCTAAACGTTCTTAGCAATAGCTATATTTCCCTCTCTTTATGCACTTTACTCTTCCCCTTTTCCTAAAATAAAGCAAGGAACCAACCTCCTCTGGAGATTGAACTAGGTAAAATCTATTTTGAACCCGGTATTTCAATGTTGGCAAAGTCTTGGGCACAAATGTAACCAAAGGCAGATTTTGCACCAATAGAACAAAAAAAAATGAGCTATTGATGTCCCTAAGTAGGTCAGTAAAAATATCTACCACATATGTGGAAGAAAGCACTTGGGTGATAAATTATTTAAAAAATAATTGTGGAAGTGTAGAGGAAGGTATGATGGAGGATGTTCTAGACCATCTCAATTTTCCTTGGGGAGTCCCTTGTTGATCTTCCCTGCTACTTCTCTTTGGTTTTTATGGCTTAGGCCCTTTCTGTCTTGTCCTATTTCCTTTTCTAGTCTTATTTTAGTTAGGGCTTGGTCGATTGCCCATGTCTTTTCTTTCTGGTGTAAGTCTAGTTATGGCTTGCTTTGTTGTTCTTATTGTAAATTTGTAAAATTTTGGGGGACTCTTTCAAAACCCCCTCTTTTATCCATCTAAAAAAATAAAATATAATCTTAGTGTCATTTATTAATTTTATTAGAATAAGTTAAACATAAACATTTCATATTACTTTTTATTTACTTAAAAATTATTTATTAGATAAAATATTTATTTTGTAATACTCATGCTTTAAAATATTAACATATGAATAATAATATGAACATCATGTGATTTAACTAATACTTTTTTTTATTAGCTATAAGAAGGGATTTTGAAAGGGTCCTCGAACCTTTTAAAGAATGGGTTTTGAAAGGGTCCTCGATCCTAATATCTGGAAATAAAAACATCCAAAGAGAAACCAAGGTAAAACACAAGAAAGTCTAACCCATCCAAGGGAAAAGGAGACCAAAATTCAGATAAATTAAACCAAGCTCAGTTGGCTCCTACCCAAACTGAATCAAAATCAACCAAAGTTTAAGAGCTAGGTCTTGTATTTGACATAAACTAATCCTACATTTGAGAACCCAAAAACCAAGTTGAGCCGGATCCTATGGATCCAAAACAAACAACATTCCTGCCTTAACTTGGAGGATTTAAAAACAAAATTGAAATGAAGCTTTTTGCCCAAGCCAAAGAACTAACTGCCTTGAGAATTAGGGAAATTGATCGATGGATCCAAAATTACAACCAACAATGCTATCCAACATCAATTTGAATTTAAAAATAAAAATAAAAAAGTGCTCAATTTTGAAAAAAAATTCTAAACACCAAGAGCACTTGAATTTGAATCATATATAAAAATTAGGCCTTCTTGCCCATAACAAGAATTTTGATTTTTGCAACTTTATCCTCCACCAATAGGTACCCAACAACCAAAAAAAATAACTCCTACAACCACCACATAGAAATATCCATTCAAATAAGTAGATCCCTCCCAAAGATAGGCTTCCACTTTTTCACTAATTCAAAATTCAAAAATATTGCCCAACCTAGAAACCCTATTTATGGAACCAAGCTAGACTATTCCTTCTAGCAATAGACACGTAGGTTCAGACACCAAACCAATAAAAATCCTACTAGAAAGTTCCACCACACAACCTTTTGCCCAACATTGTAGAGAGGTCACAACCACACCCCACATCTTCTCAAGGATGAATCCCCAATAGGCAGGAACAAACCAAAGCACTGTTAGATTCCTACATAAATTTAGATCAAATTCAAATTTCAAATTTCTCCCTCCCCCTACCGGAAAATTTAAAAACCTACAACAAAACCAAGGGGTAGACTGCTCCAATATGAATCAAAAGGTAAAAAAATATTATCCAGTGCATCAAGAATATTGCAGCAAAAAACAATGACCTTTGATAGAAAAACACATCCTACAATAGGTATTCTAAAATAAAACCTTCCTATCCGCCCATGTAGAGGAGTTGGAGAGCAAGTGGGTAGTTAAACCTCTCTAGTTGCTGAGAGGCCCAGGTTCAAATATCTCGCCTCACATGTTGCGGATATGTTATGTAATGGTTCCCTCGTGGTCACAGTCTGTTTACCCCTTGTGGCCACCACCAAAAAAATAAATAAATAAATAAAACCTTCCCACCCAAGATGAGAAGCAGAGATCTAGAACTAAGGGTACTCAATCATGAATAAAAAATTTAAGAACCCACCCAAAACATAAACTCAAGCAATAGACCACTAGATTCCTGTCAGGGTTATACATAGTGGCGATCTTCATTAATTTGTGAATATTACCATTTTTAAAAATGGAAATTTGTGAATTTGGAGACCCATTTACATAAAATTTTTGGATCAAAAAATATTTTAGGGGTTAGCTTGCCCTATGTTGATAATAATTTTAATGATTTTTTTTAAATCACCAGCACTCCTGCCTAAATCGAGGACCCTTTTTGCCTTGAAACTATAATTTTTTAATTACCTCTTATACCAATAATATAGATAATTAAAATGACAACAATACTTATTCATGTAAAACATTCAAACTATTCAAAAAAACAATAACAGTAGAAAAAAATAAAACCTTCCAACAAAAAAGACAAGACCTGAAAGACATGAAATATTTGATCTATTGTAGAATTTCGTTGAACTCTACCGAGTGCAGAATTTTATCAAACTTTGGTCATGTACAAAAACCAGCTTATCACCGATCGTATCTGGAGTCATTTTTCTACTCGAAATGGGGATAAAACCTTATTTGCACTTGGATCGTTGTTGAACCCGTTTTTCAATCGAGACTGCATTTGGAGCTATTTTTCACCTAGATAAGAGTCAGATCAACTTCTCAACACAAATTAGATCTAGAACCTGCTTTGCAACCTGATAGGGACCAGAATATACTTTACACCTAGATAGGATCAAACCTTGCTTTGCAGCCAGACACAGGTCGAACCTTGCTTTGCACTCAGATCAAATGCATACATAGTTTTACACCGGACCCAATTCGGACCATGCATCGATCATGAAAAATAAAGGTACTAAATTTTACCTCTCTTTATTCTTTTTAGACAATGAGCTCAAGGATTTGTATTAGTAACATCTATTTTTTTCTATAAAATTGTAGATTTTATTTTTTTGTTTTCCTCTATTTTCCTCTATTCCACATCTAAGTGTTTTGATGTATTTTTTAGCTAGTTGTCCCTCTCTTATGATACTATAATTATTTTTTTCTCTTAAGACATTGTGATTCTCTCTTTTTGTTATTTTTTAGAGAATATGAGTTCAAGGAGTTGTAGTAATAAGATCTATTTTTTATCATAAAATTGTAGGTTTTTATTTTGTTGTTTTTCTTTCATTTATTGCAAATAGGTCATGTGGGTAATTTTTGTATCTACCCACGTCAAATTGCTAGCAATCTAATTTTTATCCTAAAATTAATATTGGACTAGAACCTAAACTTCTAGAAGCATTCATACTTAGCTAGAGTCCAGGAAAACGATAGAGGCCTATCATGCTGCCAAAAGAGAGAAGTTATCAAAATAGACTAAGGTGTGAAACATTCAAAATATTTTTATCTGGATGAAGTACCCAAAATTACATGATTTTTCATACCACTAGAAGGCACACTCAAGAAAAATTAGCTAAGTTCTAAAGTTACTGAAATAATGGTACTTGGTTGAGGTCCATGGTGGTACAAAAGGTTCATCACAAGCCCAAAAGAACCAACGTAGTTGAAATGGCCAAATCTAGGATACACAAGAAGCTATGCACATGATCGAAGCCCGTCGGGTCCTAAAATTTTTGGCACATATATGAGCACAAGAATGGCTAAGTACTAGATCTGTTGGAATATTTGTACATGGTTGGAGCCCATCAGGTCCCAAAAATATTAGCACATACAAGAGCATGATAATGGCCAACTGCTGGAGCCATGTGTTGAGCAAGGTGCAGCAGAAGTATTGTCATTGTTGTCAAACACAGTCAGATAGATCTGTTGAATCAGTGGACAGGAAGTTCAAAAGCTAGTCAGATGCAGAAGACAGGAGTTCAAAGGTTACTCAGAGTATGTACAATGATTCTCCAAGAAGACCGAAGTAGACCACTTGCAAAAGATCAAAGAAAAAGACAAGTAAGAAAAGTGTCGCGATATCGCGACATATACAGCAGGCAAGAAAAACTGTCGCGATTTCGCGACATGTTAGAAGAGAGAGAAGAAGAAAGAAAAACTGTCACGATTTCGTGACATGTTGGAAGAGAGAGAAGAAGAAAGAAAAAGGTGTCACGATTTCGTGACATGTTGGAAAAGAGAAAAAGAAAAACATTGAATGTTGGAAGAAAAAAAAAGAAAAAGTGTCACGATTTCGCGACATGTTGGAAGAGAGAGAAAGAAAGAAAAACTGTCACGATTTCGCGACATGTTGGAAGAGAGAAAAAGAGTAGGAAAAAGTGTCACGATTTCGTGACATGTTGGAAGAGAGAAAGAAGGAGAAAAAGTGTCACGATTTCATGACATATTGCAAGGAAGGTTGTACGGACGAAAAAGTGTCGTGATTTCGTGACATATTGCAAGGAAGGTTGTACGGACGAAAAAGTGTCGCGATTTCGTGACATATTGCAAGGAAGGTTGTACGGACGAAAAAGTGTCGCGATTTCGTGACATATTGCAAGGAAGGTTGTACGGACGAAAAAGTGTCACGATTTCGTGACATATTGCAAGGAGAGGTTGTACGAAAAAAAGTGTCACGATTTCACGACATATTGCAAGGAGAGGTACGAAAAAGTGTCACGATTTCGTGACATGTTGAGAGAGAGAGTCCGAGAGAAAAAGTGTCACGATATCGTGACATGTCGGGTTTTCACGACCCGAAGGCAAGAAAAAGTGCTAAGGAGAAAAAGTGTCGTGATATCGTGACATGTCGCATTTTCGCGACCCAAAGGCAAGTAAAAGCGCTAAGGAGAAAAAGTGTCACGATATCATGACATGTCATGTTTTCGTGACCCAAAGGCAAGAAAAGCGCTAAGGAGAAAAAGTGTCGCGATATCGCGACATGTCGCATTTTCGCGAAAGAAACAAGAAAAAAGAAAAGTGTCCGATACCACATAAAGAAAGTAGGAGAAAAGTGTAGCGATATCGCGACATGTTGTATTCTCATGGGCCAAAGCTAAGAGAAAGCGTACGGAGGCGAAAGTGTCACGATATCGTGACATGTGTTTTCGTGGCAACAACAACAGAAGAGTTATAGGGGTAGTTGAAGCCGACGAAGACCGATGTTAGCCGATGAAGATTAGGGTTTGCAATCGATGAAGATTAGGGTTTGTAGCCGACTATGATTAGGGTTACAGTCGACTAAGATTAGAGTTTTTGATCTTAAAAATTTTGTTATAAAAGGAAGGTTGTTTGAAGAGTTGTCGATGTTGAAGTGTGCAAAATTCGAAGAGAGTGCACAGAGTGCGAAGTTCGATCGTAGAGTACAGTGTGCAAGTCATCAAATCATTCTAAGTGCGAAGATCGCAAAGGAAGCAGAGTGCGTAGAGTGCAAATATAGGAGAAGATGTGTGAGGTTCGATCATTCTATGATGCAGATAAATGGAGTGCGTAGAGAGGAGAGACGATTGATTTACTGTTAAATAGAGTGTGTGAAGTGATAGCACGAGAGAAGCAGAGTGCATAGAGAATGAAAAGGTGAAGTAGACCAGTCAGGGTCTTGTAAAAGTGAAGGTATCTTACTATTAAACCCAAAGATTCAATTTGAAGTCCAGGTTGGTGCTTGGCATCAGGGGTTGGTGCTCCTTCCAGTTGGTGCTGGTAAATCAGGGGTTGGTGCTCCTTTCTATTGGTGCAGATAAATCAGGGGTTGGTGCTCCTTCTAGTTGGTTTTGGTAAATTAATTGTAAAGTTGTTGCTTTGCAAAGGCTAGATTTGGATGGTAGTCCAAGTAGTCATTTTTGAGGAGTAGCCACATTGGTGAACCTCATTAAATCTTGTGTTGTGTGATGTTCTCTTGTTATACTTGCTTTATCTATTTATAAGGTTTTATTATTTCAGTTTTAAGAGCTGTTAATTCATGATTAAAGAGCTACACTGATTCACCCCCCCTCTCAGTGCCATTGTAAGTCTAACAATTGGTATCAGAGCTAAGTCCCTGTACAAGCTTAACTAGCTAGGGTGATCTTGGAAATAACACAATGGCAGGTGGTGAAGGCTTCTCATCAAACAAAGCACCATTGTTTGACGGATCTAATTATGCATTCTAGAGAGTCAGGATGCAGACATATCTCTGTGCTTTGGGATATGACATCTGGGATTCAGTAGTTAGTGGATACACAATTCCCACCACTCCTCCAAAAGAAGCGGACGAAAAGAAACTATTTGAGAATAATTTGAAAGCAACGAATGCCATCTTGTGTGGATTAGCAGACAGTGAACTAGTAAAGGTCATGAACTGTAAATCGGCAAAAGAAATATGGGACAAATTGAAGAGTGTTCATGAAGGAGATGATAAGATCAAAGAAGCCAAGTTACAGACACTTCGAAGCATTGAATATGAATGACGATGAAAACATTGAGGCATTCATGTTGAGAGTTAATGGAATCATCAATGCGATCAGAGGACTCGGACGAGGATATCGATGACTCTACTATCGTGAAAAAGGTATTAAGATCTCTTCCTCAAAGGTTTGATTCCAAAGTCTCAGTGATAGAAGAAGCTAAAAATCTAAATTATTTTAGTATAGATGAAATGTATGGTTCTTTAACTGCATATGAGATGAGGATAGGAAGATCTAAACCCTCTGACAGAGAAGCGGCTTTCAAAGCCCTTAAAAATAAAAACACAAAACAAGAGTCCGAGGAAGAAGAGACATCAGATGAAATGGAAGCAAACTTTGTTAGAAAACTAAAAAAGGGGAAAGGAAAATACGGAGGGAAGCTTCCATTTAAATGTTTCAACTGTGGAGGCGTTGGGCATTTTGCGACTAAATGTCCACTGAAAGAGAAGAACAAAAATGATGAAGGATCCCACCAAGAAAGAAGTGATTGGAAGATGAAAACAAATTTTAGAAAAGGCAACTTCAAAAAGAAAAGTTTCATCTCCAAGAATGTTAGTTCATCAGAAAATAGCTCCGGTGAAGAGTCTGAAGAAGAAAGAGATGAAGCTCTTTTTATGGCATTTGAAGAAGTTAAATCAGAAAAGGAAGAAGGAGTGACCTCTGAAGTTTGTGGTGAAAATCTCGAGGCTGAAGTAGACTTAGAAGGTGAGTTGATATCTGCACTTGAAGAGTGGGAGATAGAAAAGAAAAAGAATAAGAAACTATCAAGAAAGCTTGAGGATGCAAATGGAATCATAACCAACTTAAAAGTATAGATAGAAGAATCTAAGAAAATCTTCGAAGATCTCGAAGTGCATTTAACTATGAAAATAGATCTTTGCAGCAAGTTAGAAGAAGAGATTGTTGGTTTAAGGATGCAGCTAGAAGAGATGAATAAGAAAATCAGTTGTTATCACAAACGTGAAGAAAGTTCTATGAAGTTGGATAAGATCATAAATGGCCAAAGACCTGCAGGCATCAAATTTGGTCTAGGTTTCATCGAAGGAGAATCATCAAGTGGATCAAAGGCCAGAAATACAGAATCCACAAAGAATGAAGCTAAGAGACAGGTTGATCAAGGAAAAACGTCTCATGCAAAAGAAAGCATTAATGCCAGGCACGAAAGGAGAATTGACAATGATGGATTCACCAATGTCACACATCAAAGAAGAAGAAGACCTATGGCTCCTACGACAACATGGCAAAGACCATCACCCGAGGTTCAATTATCCTTTCTCTAGTTTTTTTTTTAAATGCAATGGCTATGGGCATAAAATCTCGGACTACAAATATAATGTAAGACCAAGGAATTTCACCAGTAGAAATGTTTTTTCTCCTCTGATGAATTATACAGTGGAATGTTATAATTGTCATAATTTTGGGCACATTGCAAGAAACTGTAGAAATACATTTACATCAAATCAGTTTTAGGGAAGAAAATTTCAACCATACAGGATGAGTCAAAATAGTAAGCTTTTCGAAAAACATGCTCAAACTACTGATAAGGGAAAGGCAAAACAAGAGCCCAAAACTACTATCAAAACAGTGTGGAAAGGAAAAGAACAACTGAAGGAAGAAAAGGAATCCTTAATCATTCAAACTGCATTCAAAGCACAGAATAAATATGTACCATGGATACTAGATAGTGGATGCTCCAGTCATATGACAGGTGACAAACAAAAATTTGAAAAGTTACAGAAATATGAAGGAGGATCAGTAAAATTTGGAAATAATGATGGAGCCAAGATAGTCGGCAAAGGCTCAGTCAAAATTAGTGATGGAAGGATTAAATCGAGAAGAAGTCTTATTTGTGGATGGGTTGAAACATAATTTATTGAGTGTAAGTCAGATTTGTGATAAAGGTCATGAAGTAGTCTTTATGAAGCAGGGTTGTGAAGTCAAAAAAACAAACAGTGGAAAATTGATAGCAACAGGGTCAAGAACATCTGGTAACCTGTACACGCTCTCAGAGACTTCAAAAGGAGCTTGCTTTATTGGATAGGAAGAAGAAAATTGGTTGTGGCACAAGAGACTTGGTCATATCAGTTTTGATAATCTAGTAAAAATCACCTCAAAAAGGGCAGTGAGAGATATTCCCACCATCAGCAAACCTGCAAACAACATTTGTGCTTCATGCCAAAAGGGGAAACAAACTAGAGTCACATTCAAAACAAAAGAATACTACACAAGCAAACCTTTGGAACTAATACACACCGATTTATGTGGACCCATGAGAACACAAAGCATAAATGGTGACAAATATTTTATGTTGTGCATTGATGACTATTCCGAATGACATGGATATTCTTCTTGAAGCATAAATCATAAGCTTTTGATATGTTCAAGATTTTCAAAAACCAGGTTGAGAATGAAATAGGAAAGAGGATCAAATGTTTAAGATCAGACAGAGGAGGAGAATTCATTTCGAGAGGAGTTTGTAGAATACTGTGAAAAATACGGTATCAGGAGACAGTTCTCAGCAGCCAGGACACCTCAGCAAAATGGAGTGGTAGAAAGAAAGAACAGGACTGTGCAGGAAATGGCACGATCTATGTTGGCTGAAAGTAGAGTAGCAGACAGATTTTGGAAAGAAGCAGTCCATACTGCGGTGTATATCCAAAATAGGTACATGCTGAGAACACATGAAAGCAAAACTCCTTATGAACTGTGGTTCGGTAAAAGGGCAACAACAAAATACCTCAGAGTGTTTGGCAGCAAGTGCTATATCAAAAGAACTGAAGATAATCTTGGTAAGTTTGAAGATAGAGCGGATGAAGGTATTTTTGTTGGTTATTCACCTAGAAGCAAAGCTTACAAATGCTACAACAAAAGGCTAAAGAAAATTGTGGACAGTTTTGATGTTAAGTTTGATGAAGGTAAAGAATGAGTAATTAGTTATGAAACAAACTACCCAATCTATGAAGAGGTTATTGAAGGAGATGAGGAAAATGAAATTGAAAAGATACAAAAAATTGACTCAGATGATGATGCGAAAATGGAAGAAAATAAGAAATTCAAAACAGGTAGGTGGCAGAGAAATCATCCTAGAGAGCAAATCATCGGAGATCCCAAAGTTGGAGTTCAGACAAGAAGAAGAAGCGATAAGTAACTACTCTCTACTATCCAGACATTGAGCCTAAAAATATTGATGATGCAAGCAAAGATGAAAGTTGGATGAAGGCAATAAATGAAGAATTAGATCAGATAGAGAAAAACGACACTTGGGAACTAGTACCTAGACCTACAAATAAAAATATCATCGAAACTAAATGGATTTTTTGAAACAAGCTGAATGAAGACGGACAGGTAGTCAGAAATAAAGCAAGATTAGTTTGCAAGGGTTATGCACAAGTTGAAGGCATTGATTTTGAGGAAACTTTTGCACCAATAGCGAGACTAGAGGCAATTAGAATGTTTTTGGCTTTAGCAGTCTACAAGAATTTCAAAGTTTATCAAATGGATGTGAAATCAGCATTTTTGAATGGGAAACTTGAAGAAGAAGTTTACATCGAGCAACCGAGATGGTTTCCAACTTGGTGATGATCCCAACCTTGTTTGTAGGTTGAAGAAAGCTTTATATGGCTTAAAACAGGCACCCCGAGCATGGTATGCAAGGCTAGACAACTATCTCACTCAACAAAGGTTCAAGAAAGGTATGGTGGATAGTAATCTGTATGTCAAAACAGAAAATGGGCATCTTATTGTTCTTGTTGTCTATGTAGATGATATCATATTTGGCAGCAACAAAGATGAGTCGTGCAAGGACTTAGCAGATAAGATGCGGAAAGAATTTGAAATGTCAATGATTGGAGAACTGTCATATTTCCTCGGATTGCAAGTTAATCAAAGTAAGAAGGGCATATTTATTTCTCAAGTTAAATATGTAAAAGAGATGCTAAAAAGGTTCACAATGGAGGACTGTAAGCCAGTTAGCACTCCCATGACGACAGGTTGTAAGTTGAGCAAGGATGACAAATCTCCACCTGTTGATCAAACCATGTACAGATCCATGATTGGAAGTTTACTATACCTGACTACCAGACCAGATATTTTACAGGCAGTATGCATGGTAGCACGATTTCAAGCTAATCCTAAGGAGACTCATGTAACAACGGTGAAAAGGATTCTTCGGTATCTCAAGGGTACTATGGAATATGGATTATGGTATCCAAAAGGTAAAGACTTCACCCTTATTTCGTATTCGGATGCCGATTGGGCAGGATGTGTAGATGACAGAAAGAGCACCAGTGGAGGTGCATTCTATCTTGGAGACAGATTAGTTGCGTGGCACAGTAAGAAACAAGAGTCAGTTTCTTTATCGACAGTAGAGGCAGAATACATTGCGGCGACAACATGTTGTACGCAGGTATTATGGATGAAACAAACCTTAAAAGATCTTGGTATTAGCTTCAGTGAGCCAATATCAGTTAAGTGTGATAACACCGAGTGCCATTAACATCTCCAAGAATCCGGTTATGCATTCACGCACAAAGCACATTGCCATCAGGTATCACTTTTTGAAGGAGAAAGTTGCAGAAGGTGAGGTTAAATTGGACTTTGTTCCAACCACAGAACAAGTAGCAGATATCTTCACAAAACCATTGCCCAAGGAAGTGTTTGAGTACCTTCGAAACAAATTGGGAGTGGTCACACTTCCCAAGAATTGACTAGCTACAGGGATCACATTCTCAGGGGGAGCATTTAAGTATTTGATTATTTTTTTGCTCATGTTCATAATTTGTGCTAAGTGTAACAAATTGTGCCTGAGAATGTTGTGCATGGACTCAGGGGGAGTCTGCAGTAGCCCTTTGGTATTATTGACAAAGGGGGAGAAGAGTTACAAAAAATTGCACATGTGTTGCCAACAATTCCAAAGGGGGAGATTGTTGAGCAAGGTGCAGCGATAGTATTGTCATTGTTGTCAACACAGTCAGATAGATCTGTTGATGCAGTGGACAGGAAGTTCAAAAGCTAGTCAGATGCAGAAGACAGGAGTTCAAAGGTTACTTAGAGTATGTACAGTGATTCTCCAAGAAGACCGAAGTAGACCACTTGCAAAAGATCAAAGAAAAAGACAAGTAAGAAAAGTGTCACGATATCGCGACATATACAGCAGGCAAGAAAAACTGTCGCGATTTCGCGACATGTTAGAAGAGAGAGAAAGAAGGAAAAACTATCACGATTTCGTGACATGTTAGAAGAGAGAGAAGAAAGAAAAACTATCAGTGATTTCATGACATGTTGGAAGAGAGAAAAAGAAAGAAAAACTGTCGTGATTTCACGACATGTTGGAAGAGAGAGAAAAAGAGAAAACTATTCTGATTTCGTGACATATTGGAAGAGAGATAAGAAGAAAAATGTCACGATTTCGTGACATATTGGAAAAAAGTGTCGCGATTTCGTGACATATTGGAAGGAGAGAAAGAAGAGAAAAAGTGTCACGATTTCATGACATATTGCAAGGAAGGTTGTATGGATGAAAAGTGTCACGATTTCGTGACATATTGCAAGGAAGGTTGTACGGATGAAAAGTGTCACGATTTCGTGACATATTGCAAGGAAGGTACAAAAAGTGTGTCGGTAACATATTGAAGGAAGGAGAAAAAAGTGTCACGATTTCATGACATATTGCGAGGAGAGGTTCGAAGAAAAAGTGTCATGATTTCGTGACATGTTGCAGGAGAGAGAGTCAAGAGAAAAAGTGTCACGATATCGTGACATGTCGGGTTTTCATGACTCGAATGCAAGAAAAAGCGCTAAGGAGAAAAAGTGTCGCGATATCGCGACATGTCGATTTTCATGACCCGAAGGCAAGTAAAAGCGCTAAGGAGAAAAAGTGTCATGATATCGCGACATGTCAGTTTTCGTGACCCAAAGGCAAGAAAAAGCGCTAAGGAGAAAAAGTGTCACGATATCGCGACATGTCGCATTTTCATGACTAAAGTAAAGGAAAAAGTGTCGCGATATTGCGACATGTTATTTTCGGGCCAAAGCTAAGAAAAGAAAGAAAAGTGTTCGCGATATCGCGACATGTGTCTTTAAAGTTAAGAGAAAGTAGGCCAAAAGTTTAGTTTTGGGCCAAAGCTAAGAGAAAGTGTACGGAGGGGAAAGTGTCGTGATATCACGACATTGTGTTTTCATGGCAACAACAACAGAAGAGTTACGAGGGCAGTTGAAGTCGATGAAGACCGATGTTAGCCGAAGAAGATTAGGGTTTGCAACGACAAATGTTTAGGGTTTGCAACGACTATGATTAGGGTTACAAGTCGGACTAAGATTAAAGTTTTTGATCTTGAAAATTATTGTTATAAAAGGAAGGTTGTTTGAAGAGTTGTTAGATGTTGGAAGTGTGGGAAAGTTCGGAGAGAGTACGCAGAGTGAAGTTCGGTCATAGAGTGAAGTGTTGCAAGTCGTCGAATCATTCTAAGTGTGAAGATCGCAAAGGAAGAGTTAATAAAATAGAAGCATAATGTGCGAAGTGATAGCAAGAGAGAGTGCGAGAGAATGCAAAGGTGAAGTAGACCAATCAGGGTCTTGTAAAAGCAAAGGTATCTTACTGTTAAACCCAAAGATTCAATTTGAAGTCCAAGTTGGTGCTTGGCATTAGGGGTTGGTGCTCCTTCCAGTTGGTGCTGGTAAATCAGGGGTTGGTGCTCCTTTCTGTTGGTGCAGATAAATCAGGGGTTGGTGCTCCTTCCAGTTGGTGCTGGTAAATTATTTGTAAAAGTTGGTGCTTTGCAAAGGCTGGATTTGGATGGTAGTCCAAGCAGTCATTTTTGAGGAGTAGCCACATTGGTGAACCTCATTAAATCTTGTGTTGTGTGATGTTCTCTTGTTGTACTTGCTTTATCTATTTTTAAGTTTTAAGCTATTTTAGTTTTAAGAGCTGTTAATTCATGTTTAAAGAGTCTACACTGATTCACCCCCCCTCTCAGTGCCATTGTAAGTCTAACACCATGAAATATCAATACTCTATCGGATCTCGTCAGGTCCCAAAAATTCTAACACATATAGGAGCACAAGAATGGCTAAGTGCTGAAGCCACCAAAATATCGATACACAACCAGATCCTATCAAGTCCTAATAGTTTGGTACATGCAGGAGTAGGAAACTGGTTGAGTATTGATAGCACCAAAATATTTACATCCAATCAGAGCCCATCAAGGTACCAAAGTTCCATCGTACTACCAAAAGAGAAAGCAAGAGAAGGGCTAAGTGGTAATTGCATCAAAACATGTGTGCCTCGTTGGAACCTATCAGAACCTAAAAATATAACACACATGTAGGAGCAGGAAACTAGAAAAGGGCTGAACATGTCGAAATATATTCATCTACTCAAAACCTAGAGGAGTATTGCAAATATGTTATTCAACCGAAGGTATGAAAAGTGCTTAAAGGATTAGTTTAAGAGGCACTGGAAGGCCTGCACCTATTCAGAGCCCATAAAGGTCCAAAAAGTCCTATGCACATAGGAGCACAAAGATGGCTAAGTGTTGGAAGCACTGAAACATGTATACCTGATCAAAACACATCAGAGTTATGAAGGTCCATCAAATTTCCTAATGATATAAACGTGTAAAGGTCTGGAAACAACCTTCAAAAGGTATCTGGTAGCGATGAATAAGTTAGAATTAGAATTTTAAATTGACCTATCATCATGAAAGTTGTTACTACCCCACGATACCTATTGGGAAATATTCCTTATCAAAAAATCTTAATAATATAGGTCCCTTTCAAGGCCATCATAAATATAATAGGGTGGTTGAACTGAAGAAGTCAGTAGAGATTGATGGACTATATGTAGGCAGTAGGGTCGACATGACTCAATTAGACATAGATCCTAGTCACATTAGCAAGCCATGATTGGGTAGTTGGAGCAACCATACCCCCAACCAACTCAACAAGCTAGCAAACCTTCTGACATAACAACAATCTATTTCTAAGACAATGAATCTCCATAAACCAAAATATTGTAAAATACTATAATTACTAGAATATAGAATGAAATATGATCGACTCTTAGGCTTTTACAATTCATATGCAAGGAAGACTTGCATCTTAATACAAAGAGATTGTTTTTTGGCCTTAGGTTCATTTCATTTATAGAACATGTATGCATGGATGGCTACTTATTTCTAATTTTAGCCTATTGAATGCTCATAGTGTTTACTTTGATTTCTAAATTTATGCTCATGTTCATTCACTTGTTTTGGAATTCGTAGTCTGATAAGCTACATTGTATTAAAATTAATTGTTCTGTGAGTGATAGTAAAACTGGTTGTTTTGTTAGGTAATTTATTATTTATTTGCATAATATTCTATTATGCATGTGTCTTGATGTGGCTTAATTTGCACCAATATAAGTTCTAGCTTCAGCTCCTTTTTCTTCTTTCAGCACCCTTTTCCCCATGCTTTAGGATTAGTTAGCTAGAATTGCAAAGGAATCGACCTATTCCATTTATTGACCATAGAAGCCTCATAGATTTTGTGATCACTCAATGTTTTTCAAGGTCTATGGGTACACAACCTTTCCTTAGGTAGATTTCTAGACCAATAGTTTTTGGTATGCTTGGTGGGACAAAGTCCCACATTTTGAATAAATTAGAGTTTGGTGATACCCTGTTTCATCCCTATTTTTCAAATCACCTGGTGATTCTACTGTAAGATGAAGCCAGATCTTATGATCAGTTGCCTTTACAATATAATTTTTTTTTTTCGAAGGTCCCAAGATTTGATGAGCAATATTGACTTCATTAGCAGAGTAAGTTTTCTCATCTGGTGACTCTTATATAAGATAAGAATCCACAAAATTTAAAGGATTAGTGGCACAAGTGTACCGATGGTTCAAAAACATTATCCTCACTGGAATGAGGTTGGTCCCCTCAATATTCCATATCTACATGAAATCCCTAAGTTTGATTTGAAGACTATACCCAACTTTGATGGTGCAGAAAAACCACATATGAGCATTATCAATATGTAACCTCCTTGGGCACCATCCATAACATTGCATCTGAGGATAAGGTTTCTTGCTCTATATATCAAAGGAAAGGTATTATTGTGGTACAAATCCTTAGAGAAAAAATACATATGCTCATGGGACGATTTTGTAGAAGCACTCATAGATGCGTTTGATGATTCCAAAGACTTTTTTATTGCTTAGTTTTCATTCATCAAACCAGATCTGTAGGAAAGTATTTTTGAATTCAATGTCTAGTTCAAAATAACATGGAAAATAATTCCCCATGAGATCTAGCCATCTCCTCCTTAGGCATATCTTTACTATATTTAAGCCTTTCATCCCGATCTAAGCATTCTCACTTAACAATCTAAGGAAATAAGGTTCCCGCATATTTTTTAAGAAGTTGCACAAGTTGAAAACTGGTTGATTATGGCTGACAAATATCCATCTAGAAATATAACATACCCTTAGATATTCTTGTCAGTTCTTACTGCACATCACCCCTTCAGGTTGTCAACCTAGACCCTTTATTGTCCTCTCTAAAAAATTAGCAACAACTCGAATGACAATTGAAGTTAATGATCCAAAATATAATTGAATAACTTAGGGACATGAATATGACACTGACACAATATGGATTAAATAATTCTGAAATACAAGAATACACAAAGTTATGTTGGCTGGATTATTTTTTACAAAAAAAATAGAACAAAAGAAACCTAAAAAGAAATAAAATATAATCACATTTGTCACAATGAAGGAATAACAGATCTAGCTAAATATTTGTCACATGATGGAATCTATTTTAAAAAAAAATTGAAGCCCAACAATTTCCTATCACTCCCTTTGGTGGAATATATAGTAGCTCTAACTTCCATGCATGAGTAGAAGCAATGGATAGAAATACATATTATCTAAAAAAGTGAGGTTGAAAACTGCACTGGCAACCATGCATGGATTTCAGTAGATCAAAATATAGATAAAGGCTTCCAAGAAAACACTCAGCAATAAACTCCAAAATTTCTAAATCAGAAGGGAATTGAGGACTATAAAAATTTGTAATTCCCATAAAAAAATGCAAAGAAGAGAACAAAAAGGGTAGAGAAATTTTATAGTCTATTTAAAAAACCGGTCTCATCACCTGCAAGGTTTAGGGAAGATTTATTGGTATCTAAAAATATAGACCTAATAGACCTTTCAATTCAAAGGGTACCAAATACCAGTGGTTCACCTAAAAGAAGCTCTTCTCTAATTATCCTAGAGAACCATCCTACCCCTTTCTATTTGTTCCTTATCTTGGAAAAAAATATATTGCACAACTGTGTAGTGTATGCAAAGGCATGTCTCAATTATACCATCAAAGGTCTTTAGAAATTTGGGACTGATCCCAAAAATAAAGGGGTAAAAATTCTCATATTTTAAAGGAGAAAAACTAAGAAGAGAGGGAGTTTTATTCAATGTCCTCATCATGATATGTGGACATCCAAATTTGGTTGTGATTCAAGATATAATAATAGTTGATGTACCCTCATTATTTAGGGTATGTTTATCCCAACATGTTATAACACAAATTAAAGGATGTATGACCCATAAACAAGATCAAATAATTATTTCATGGGATGGAAAGATTTTCAAGGTACCAAATTAGGGGTTACAACCTTTTTGCATTAAAAGTCTTAGATAGTAAAGGACAAATATTATATGGTAAGCCATGCATGATGTGAGGTTATAATCAAATGAATTATCAAGAGGAAGGACATATCAGCCTTATGAATCCACTGATCTAACTCTGCATGATTTTTTATTAACTGATATTAAGTGCCAAAGGGATACAAAGCATCACTTTTTTTATCATGGGGTAACCACCTCCAATATAGCTACTAGGTAGAAAATCAAAGAAAGGGTAGCAAGTCTGATGGAACCCCAGATGAGGAGGAATTTACAGGTATAATCATAAGAATCAATGCATAATTTGGAAGACACAACAACTTGGAAAAATGATATAAATTAGAATTTAGGTCTTTCAAAACAAAGGTCAATTCCAGGTTGGAATTTAACTAGGAATGACAATAATTACAAGTTGTGGCAAATAGACTACAAATAAAGGCTCAAGTTTATTATCATATGGTCTAGAAATTGTATATTTATAGGGTGATCTGTAGGAGATCCTTTAAATTAGGGTGCATATAAATATAAGGGAAAAAAAATTATAAAAAAAAAAATTTTAAAAATTGGGAAATAAGGAGAAATTATTTTAATTATGAGAAAAGCATGTCGATATGCCATAATTTTGTGTACATAGTCAATGGATAAATAAGCAGATACTACGAATGGGTGTCTGCTTTGAATGTTAGGATATCTTGAGCGAAGTATATAGATATTCATATAAGGGAAATAATTACTTTTACCAATAATCATAGAAGATTGTCAAAATTTGTGGAGAATTTAATGTTGATAGTCATTAATTATTTTCATCAGGTACTTTCTTTCCTTTTCTCTTGTTTTCTTCCCCTCTTTCATTTAGTGTTGTTGACTTCATAGTCCAATGGATAAGAGCAGAGTAGTACAAAATTATAGTAGTTTGAAGCAAGAATATCATGACTTGTGCAATAAAAATAATACGTCATGCCATATAAGGGAATGATTTCAACTATGAAGAAGGTTGAAAAAAAGAAAGGATTTAGATTGACATAAAAGGAATGTCTAAATATGATTCACGTAAAGCTAAATATTTTTGAAAAAAATACTCAGTCCAAAGACATAATTTCTACACGTACCAACTGGTAGAATTATCCCATAGAATTCTATATAAGATTTCATATACAAAAAAAATAAA
Organism: Wollemia nobilis; assembly: GCA_028583015.1. NCBI lineage: Eukaryota > Viridiplantae > Streptophyta > Pinopsida > Araucariales > Araucariaceae > Wollemia > Wollemia nobilis. The sequence continues at coordinate 8,171,842 of JAQPPZ010001361.1, forward strand.
ACATTTCTAAAATGAAGATGAAGTCGAGAGCACAGATGAAGGATCTCATGATCAATTAAAATTTGTAGAACAAGTTCTTGCTGGAGTATGCAAAAAAAATATAAAATTCCAAGGATGGTAATTGCACATGATAATCTATCTGTTGTTGAAGCAACTTTGGACTCTTATGGGGTATGTTTATGGGAGCATAGTTCTTAAGGATATCTCATGAATTGAGAGATTTGGTTTTCTACTCCATGGGGGTGTCCCATGGATCTAGTAGTTTTTCTTCTCTTCTTTATGAGGGATTCTTGGCACTATTTTATCTTTTATTTATTTATTTATCTTGTTTTTCCTGTTTGGCTGTTGTTCGTAGGTTGATTGCATCAATAACTCCTTAAGTTGATGGTACTTTTAGCCCTCATAATACTGCATCCTCTCCTCCTCCTTCTCCTCCTCCCTCTTGTTAGTTATTGTTCTTGTTTCCTTCCTCTATTCTCCTTGTGCTTCATCTTTCGTCTCTGCTTCACCATTGTGTCTCGCCTTGTTGTATGAGTAGCTTCCACCTCGTCACCCACCACCATCCTTTGTATTGAAATAATTGTTGGTTGTCACTTTCTCTAGCTTCTTTTTATCTCTTTCTTTCTTTCCTCTTGTTAGAAAGTTCTAAAATCAAAATATGGCTATCTGGATTCATTATTTCCACAAAGTGAAAATCCCCTGAGTCACCAAGATTTTGGATAATTTTTGCATCTACCCATGTTATATTTATAGCAATCTATTTTTTTCTAAAAATAATATTGGACCAAATATTGAGCTTCTCGGAGCATTCATACTTAGCTAGAGTCTAGGAAAATGATAGAGGCCTGTCATACTGCTACAAGAGAGAAGTGGTCAAAATAGGCTAAGGCATGGAACATTTGAAACATTTTTACTTGAATGGAGTACCTATAAGTACACACTTTGTCATACTACCAGAAGGTACACTCAAGCAAAATTGGATAGGTCCTAAAGTTACAAGAATAATGCTACCTGGTCAAGGCTTGGGTGGTACAAAAGGTCCATCATAGGCCCAAAAGAACCAACATAGATGAAATTGCTAAATATCATATATTCTAGAAGCTATGCACCCAATCGCAGCCCATAAAGTCCCAAACATTTTGGCACATACAGGAGCATGAGAATGACTAAGTGCTAGAGCCACTAAAATATTTGTACATGGTTGAAGCCCATCAGGTCCCAAAAATTCTAGCACATATAAAAGCACGATAATGACTAAGTGTTGAAGCCACAAAAATATCGTTACATGACTGGATTCCTTTGGATTCAAAAAATTCTAGCACATATAGGAGCATGCAAATGGCTAAGTGCTAGAGCCATCAGGAGATCGATACACAATTGGATCCCATCAGGTCCCAATAGTCCAACACATGTAGGAGTAGGAAACTGGCTAAGTATTAAGAGTACCAAAACATTTATACCCAACCTAAGCCCATCAAGGTACCAAATATTTGTCACACTACCAAAAGAGAAAAAAAATAGAATGGCTAAGTGGTAAGAGCATTGAAACATATGTACCTATCCAGAACCTGGGGTCCCAAAATTTTGGTATATACACAGGAGTAGAAAACTAGCTAAGGGTTGAAGAAGTCAAAACATATTCATCTACTCAGAACGCAAAGGAGTATTGCAAAATTTTTATTATATCAGAGGTATGAAAAGTTCTTAAAGTATTAGTTTGAGAGGCATCAAAATACCTACACCCAATCGAATCTTGTTAGGATCCCAAAATCTGAAGAACACAAGCTCATATTGAGAGGGGGGTGAACAGTATAAGACCACTTTTTACTTTTCTTCTCAAATCAATATTATGCAGTGTATAGATAGCAATATCAATAGCAGTAATCAAAGCAATGCACAAAACTCCACACACAATAGAGACACAAATTTAACGTGGTTCACCCAATGTGGGCTACCTCCATAGAGAAAATATTTCTTCTAAATATTTCTCAAATAATATCTTGGGAATATTTCCCAAATTACAATGTTTATGGACCTCGGTCCAAAGGAGATGTTGATCCCCTAAATCTCAAGTTCATGGATCTCTTCCATAGGAGAACTCTTTCCCCTTCTGCTCTAGCTAGTGATCTTCTAGAAGACTCTGTCTCTCTGCTGCACTGACTTGTGGATCTCTCTCCACTTGAAGACTCCTCACTCATATCTATCTTCAATTGTCCTGGCTGCTGGATCTCTATCCACTGAGACTCTGTCCTCTATACTCTATCACCTCCAAAGCTCTGTCTCAATACTGTACCAAACACAGTTCAATCGGTCTAGCACAGTTATGCTCAATCTCTTGCACTAAACACAGTATAGTCGGTCTAGTACAATTCTGCTCAATAGGTTCACTTAGAACCTGCTCAAATCTACTCAACAGGTTCACACAAAACCTATCCAAATCTGCTCAACAGGTTCACACAAAACCTATCCAAATATGCTCAACAGGTTCACACAAAACTTGTCCAAATATACTCAACAAGTTCACACAGAACTTATCCAAATCTGCTCAACAAGTTCACACAGAACTTGTCCAAATTTTCTCAACAAATCCTCTCTAGGACTTGCTCAAATTTTCTCAATAAGTCCTCTCTAGGACTTGCTCAAATCTGCTCAATAAGTCCTCTATAGGACTTTCTCAAATATGCTCAATAAGTCCTCTATAGGACTTGCTCAAATCTACTCAATAAGTCCTCTATAGGACTTGCTCAAATCTGCATAGCAAGCTTTCACAAAAGCTTAACTCAAAACAGTCCACAAGTCTTCTCAAAGACTTGTCTCAATCACATAGAATCATAAAGAGAATTGTTAGAGACTCAATATGTTCTAAGCTCAATGTACAATCAATATCTCAAATCAATCTCATAGAAGCATAAAGAGAATTGTTAGAGACTCTATATGTTCTATACTCAAATCCCAATCTCAACTCAATAGAAGCATCAAGAGAATTGTTAGAGACTCTATATGTTCTATACTCAGATCTCAATCTCAACTCAAATCAACCTCAATATCAACTCAAATCAACCTCAATATCAACTCAAATCAGAATATTGAATAGTTTATTTCTAGGAACTTGAACAACCACATGCATCCACTTGACTAGGCTTAATCAACTCAACTCAATCAATCACCTCAAGGAACAATCCTTTCTCACAAACCCTAGTCCAAGCATGTATTAACCAACTCAACTCAACCAATCACCTCAAGGAACAATCATTTTTCACAAACCCTAGTCCAAGCATGTATTAACCAACTCAAAATGTTTCCAACAATGCTCAAGCACAAGTCTCACATAGCAATGATACTCATGTTCTTTTCTAACTCAAGTTCAAGTTCATTTCATCATCAATGGGCTTCAACAACAATGCTAATAAAACAAGGTTTAAATACAACTCACAAACCAGAAAACCTTGAAGCATTCAACCAATCATTTTCTCAAAGGAAACCACAATCAATCCTTTTCTCTCCAATGATATTTCAGAAATCAACCACCATAAACAATCAATAGGAGAATGTGCCCATACCTTTTTGATGCCAATAAGTTGTCCATAAAATCTGCCACACTTAAACACAACTTTCCTTTCCAATCTAAACAAGGGTTAATGGACTTCAAATAATCACAAAATAAAGCATTACTCAAATTACACCCTTTTTACTCCAAGTTAATAAACACATCCACCAAAGTCCCTTTTATTAAAACCCTTATCAAAAATAATAAACCTCTCAAAATTGCTTTTAAAAAACAACTCCTTATTTCTCCTAAAATTAATTCTCCATAACCATCAAATAAATCATAAACCAATTATGCTTTGCAATAATAATCACAACCCTAATAACAAACTTTAATTTCCATTAACTACCTTATAACTCCAAACTTTAGGGCTAATAAAAATTATTTAAATGCAAAACGTAATTACCTCCTCAAGGGGATTCGAACCCCCGACTTGCCACACCACGAGCGTCTTAGCCATGGCTAATATTCCACACGAGCTAGGCACTCGTTGGAAAGGCAAAGGCCCAAAGTGCCTTAAACCTTCCTCCACCTTTCGCAAAAGACAAAGCACCAAAGCACTTTCCACACGCCTTCCAAAATGCCATCCAAGGGATTTGATCCCTGGTGTTTGCGCTGCCTTGTGCCTTAAACCAAAATGATTTGCCAATGCGCCATGCTTCCCACCATGATTTGACTTTCCAAGCACTGTCATTTTCTTTCTTGCTTCTCTTCTCAAAATTCGCACGAGCTCATAGACTTATTCGAATGCCAAACATTTATCACAAGAGCAAGGATAAAACTTTGATTTATTTACCACCCCTTTATATAGTGTTTAAAACACTTCGAAGACATCGACGAAAATATGAATTTATGTTTGCTTGATGATGTCGATGGGAAACTTTACATTTAAATTTAAATTTGAATTTAAATTTTAAATAATTAAAATTTAAACCAAATATTAAAACTCAAATAACTCCATCATCGGGGCACATTTTTCGATGAAACGAAAGCCCAACTTGGGTTTTAAGAAAAACCCAGATCAAATCTGTTGTCCATGGTTTTAAATAAAACCTTTTATTTTTCCTGCCTTGGTTTTCACAAAAACCCTTCATAGATCCTTTTGACATTAAATGCTCTTTTGACATCAATGACAACATTTTAGCTTAGGGACTCAAAATGTCCAACAAAATCCCTATACACGCAAGAGCACAAAGATTGCCAAGTGCCGGAAGCACCAAAATATGTATACCTGGCCGAAACCCGTTAGATTTCTAAAGGTCCATCAGCCTTCCTAAGGAGATAAGTGTGCAAAGGTTCGAAAAAAACCTTAAAAAGGCATTTGAAAACCATAAATAAATCAAGATTAGAATCCAAAATTGACCTATAAGCACAAAATTTGTTATTATCCCATGATGGCTATTGGACAAGATTTCTTGTCAAAATATCTTAACAACATAGGTCCCTTTCAAGGACATCATAAAGATAACAGGGTGGATGAACTAAATAAGTTAGTAGAGATTAATGGACTAGATGCAAGTAGTAAGGTCGATATTACTCAAGAAGACACAAATTTTAACCACATTAACAACCCACAAATGGATAGTTGGAGCAACCATACCCTCGACTAGCTCAATAAGTTGGAAAATATTATAATATAATAACAATCCATTTCTGAGACAATGATGATTCATCAACTGAAATATTATAAAAAACTATAAATACTAGAATATAGAATGAAATATGGTCGACTCTAAGGCTTTTACAATTCATATGTAAGAAGGAAGACTTGCATCTTAATACAAAGATATTGTTGTTTGGCCTCTGGTTCAATTCATTTGCAGAACATGTATGTATGGATGACTACTTATTTCTAATTTTAGCATGTTGAATGCTCATAGTGTTTAATATAATTTATAAATTTATGGGCATGTTCATTCACTTGTTCTGGAATTTATAATCTGATAAGTTACATTGTACAGAAATTAATTACTTTGTGAGTGATAATAAAATTGGCTGGTCCGTTAGGAAATTTACTATTTATTTGCATAATCTTCTATTATGCATGTGTCTTAATGAGGATTAATCTACACCAATATAAGTTCTTGCTTCAATTGTCTTTTCTTATTTCAGAATCCTTTTCCCCATGCTTTAGGATTAGTTAGCTAGAATTGCAAAGAAACCAGCCTCCTCTAGAGATTGACCATATAAGCCTCACAACTTCTGCGGTCACTCAATGTTGATCAAGGTATGTGGGCACACAACCTTTCCTTAGACATATTTCTAGACCAACATGTCAATGCTATGTTTCCCATGTTTTTCCTTATTTTTCTTTGTTTCATATGTGAGTTTTTGATGCATTTTTTAGCTAGTTGTCCTTCTCTTAAGACACTGTAATTCTCTATTTCTCTTAAATAATTATGATTATCTGTTTCTCTTGATTTTTAGAGAATAAGATTTGTTTTTTGTCATAAATTTACAAATAGATAAATGTTTTGTTTCTCATATTTTTCCCTATTTTCCTTTATTCCATTTGTGAGTATTTTGATGGATTTTTCAGCTAGCTAACCACATCTTAAGAGACAATGATTATTTGTTTCTCTTAAGACACTGTGATTCTTTGTTTCTCTAGATTTTTAGAGAATATGAGTTCAAGGAGTTTAAGTAGTAAGATCTATTTTTCTGTCATAAAAGTGAAGATTTTATTTTTCTATTTTTTGTCATTTATTGCAAATAGGTCAATGCTCTGTTTCCCATGTTTTCCTCTATTCCACAAGTGTGTGTTTTCATGGATTTTTTAGCTAGCTAAACTTCTCTTAAGACACTGTGATCCTCTGTCTATTCCACTAATACTATGAGTTTCTAGGCCATTTAGTACTATAATATGATATTTTTCCACATTTGAATATCTAATTATATTTCGTATCTATATATGTTATTTTTATTAAATTACAAAAATTCCTATACGTGGCTGCAAATTTGAATTTATATATTGATTTTTTTTATCCTTTGAATAAATACAAGTGCTATCTCCATAAAACATAGTGGCATGCACTGATAAAATCACAATAAAGCCTAATTTGAAATTGGAATGTATTTTCTATCAACCAAGCTTTTATTTATTCTAGTTACAATATTATTTTGAGGCCTAATAGTAGTAAATATGTTCATTTTATTAATTTTTTTTAATTTACATGGTGGAATCGGTAGCTGCCATAAATCTGGGTAGGTTGTCCAACTTTTATGGCTGCCACAGTATTCTACGTTGTCCGCCACGAAATCCGCCACATAGATATTTTTGCAGTTCATTCCTATAACACCATGCCACAATCATTTTAAACCTTTTACGCTGCTGAAAGCACTAGGAAAGGGAAAAGCATTCAGTCTGAAGAGACCCAAACATTTTATTAATTTTTTAAAATGATTTTTTTTCTTTACAAGTAATATGGCACCTACTTGTGATGGAAAGAAGGGAGACAAATGTTTTGCTAAAAAGAAGTGTCCTCAAATATTTTAGCCATATATCAAAATCTAATGAACCATTGACATATGTACAAATTCAAGGTACAAATGATTTTTACCTACTAAAAATTTTGTATTGTATTCTATTAATTCTTTCAAATAATGCTTTCTTCCTCAAAAATTTAATTTTTAATATATGGTTTTGGCCATATTGAATGTTGATATGATTTTTTTTGTTTGTAATAATATGCTCTATTACATCAAAAAATGATAAATAATATCATTATAAGTAGAATACACTATTGACCCTGATATGCCTCCACTTGAATATATTCCTCACTAAGATATGTCTTCACATGAAAATTCTATTAACAATGGCATCCAACAAACACTTGAAGATATTATTTAAAATGGCATACCACTTGAAAAAAAAAGTGATAAATCAAATACAATACAAACTTCTGGGAAATCTTCTAGCCAAAAAAATAAACATAGAAAGTTAACTAGATGGACTATTGGAAGGTCATTTAAAGTTGAATGATCATCAACATATCCTTTTTTAGAGCCAATCTAGCCAAATAACAACAATGATATTCCAACAGAATGTAGATGCATAATTGTAGTTGGAAACTAGGTAAGAATCATAATATGCAATTGAAGTTAGATACAATAGAAAAACATTGTGGGAAAGTTTATTCAATAGTTAAAGAAAGTGATGGAATAGTTAAGAAAATAGTTAGGTGGAAGGATGCATCGGAATGCATGAATGTTAGATATGTAAAATAATTGAAGCTACAATAATCTGTTGTTGAGAAATGTGGAACGATTCAAGCCCAATTTCAAAAACTTCATAAGACCACTTTAACTTCAAAAAGTTTGTATTTTTTTGTTCTATATAGTATTATTAAAAAGGGAAGACCAATGTTTGATGTTATTTATAATAAGCACCTATTTCAGCTATTTGATGTGCAAAACCTTCCTAGTTCCCATTGGTTATATTGAAGTGGTTGGAAAATAGTGAAATGTCTATCATCAGTTAAGAAGGACCTAAGGGAGAAAGTACAACTCACAAAATTCATTTCACTTTCAATTGATAAGGTGATGATTGTTGACAAAACATATTGGATTTGCATTCATGTGTACACATTCCAAAATCATGTAATGCAACCTAATTTTCTAAAATAACATAAAATGGTGGAAAATTGTAATGAAGAAAAAATCTATATTGTTGTTGTAACTAGTTTAAAAGATATTGTGGGAATGAATGATATAGAAATATCTATAAATTTAATATGTGTTGGAGCTAACAGTGCTGCTATAATGTAAGGACATAGGAATGGTTTTTGTGTTCAACTTCAGACATCATTTAACCCATATTTGATATCCATTCACTACATGGCTTATAGAGTGAATCTTATATATAAAATTGTGAGAAATTTTGAAAATGTTGCAAGAGTGGAAGACCTCATCCGCAAAGTACAGACTTATTTTTTGTGCAGTCCAAAAATGTTTGCAGAGTTTCAATAGTTTGCACTAGGAGTTACAAAAGGAAAAAAATGTTAAAATATGTGGATACAAGGTGTATTTCATTGTATCAACCTACACATAATTTTTTTACAGAATATCAATCATTAATAGGGTTTATGTATGCAGGTCGTAGGGTAGTTGATAAGGCAAAAGATTTGTTATAATGTTTTATTGACTTGGAAAATATTTTAACATTATGTGGTATTCTTCCAATGTTACATTAATGAATAAATTGATTAAACTTGCACAATAAATATCCATCTATATTGTTGATTTTATTAGGATGAGAAAACAAATATGTATGCATACTGGCAGACTTTATTTGGCCGAAGAAAATTTTATAGATCCTTTGTTTGATAGTTGGAAAACATTAACTAACGTGAATGATCCAAGAAGATTTTTAAAGTTCAACATCAATGATCATATTTGTATTAATATTCATGGAAATATGATACCTCTATATTATTTTGAAAGGCAATCACATATAGTTATAGAAGATGTTGAAAAAATACCCATAACACAATGGATTTGAAGTAGTTTTACATAATACTAAGATTAAATTATTAAAAATAGCAGAATCATTGACAAGTGAAGTAAGAGATTATTTTCAAAGATATGATTTTCTTGAGGCCATGGGTGTGGTTAACCCCAACTTTTGGGATCCTTGCAATGATAACAATTCTATACATGAGTTGTTTATAAAATATATGGGCACACTTGCTAAAACATTTAGTAAAATTATGGAAGTCAATGGTATTCTCAACAAAGATATTTTAGCAAAATAATCATCCTATTTTGGAATCACAATGGTTAGTCAAATGTCACATTTGACTAACCCCCATGAGTCTGGTTCCATTACACATTTATGGCAAAAATTGTATCCAAGTAGTATCTTACAAGATACGATTAGTGAATATTTTTGTTTAAATAAATTGTGTCAAACAATGATTTTGGGATCTATAGAAGATGAGAGGGTTTTTAGTGCACTATCTTTTGTGAAATATAAAATTCATAATAGGATGGATAAAATTTTGGAAAATTTGAGAATATATGTATCAACGTATGAGTTGGACCAGTATCCCTATGATAGAGTATTGACATATTAAAAATCTCTAGTAGATAGAAGGGGTTTCACTAATACACATGATAATGAGGATAATGATACTTGCAGTTATCAGATAGTGCTGACACACACATTCACTATGTTTACAAGTGGTTCTAGACAAGCCGATAAGTGTTTGTTTTAGCTACCTCCATTGTTCTTTTTCCAAGATTTCACAACATTGATAAATTTGAATTTATTTGTTATCATATTTTACAACAATGATAAATTTGACTTTTTTAACTATCATATTTTTCTAGCTCGGATATTGAAAATGAAAAATTGTCTATTCATAAATTTTATTTTTATATCACCTTATTGTTGGCAAAATTGTATGTTTTATATCGAGCATTCTTAGTATCTTAATGCCTTCATTGATAAATATTTATGTTTTATATCATAGTGTTGTTAATGTATTGGCACAATTGAGTTCTTTCTACTTTGCAAATAACTATAAACCAACAATAATATTTCTTTTGTTGTTTGAGATTACAATAGTAAATATAATTGAATCATCATAAATTAAAAAAGCAACACAAGATTATAAATGGAAACAACCATTGAATGATAGAAGACACAAAATTAGTAAATGTATTTTTTATTAATTCAATTGAAAATATATTACATTGTACAAAATTATTGACTGCAATACAACAAAATATGCAGTCAACTAGTAAACATTTTATGTTTCCTATTTTTTATATTGGGGGTTTGTTGCCTCAAATCCTGTTGGAGTTGCTTGTTCCTTTCCTTTTACTCCTTTGTTGACACTTTGTGTTGGCAATGCTCTAGATCTTATTAAGCCTTCCTCTACTCTCTATAAACTCCCCAACAATGTTCTTTCTTCTTGGGCTAGATCTTCTTACACTATTAAAAGTGGTTCTTTCTCCTTCTTCTCCTTTAGCAAGATATATGGATCCAATTTATGTTCCTTGATTTTTTTTAAAAGGTTATTTTTTTTTAAATAAAGGGGTAAAAATTTGTTGATAAAAAATATGTATTATAGAGTACAACTGAGCTTCCAACCAGGACTCAAATAAACAGCCAAACAGGCTAAAACCACTAGACTAGAATGACACCCAAAAAAGACAACAAGAAAAAACCACATTAAGTCTGTACATCCTTGTGGATCAACTCCCATAGGCATTGAGAGTCCCTAGACGTGAGACTCTCCCAATTATAGATACTCCAAGGATCCAATAGCTCAGAATCCCTTTTGGCCAGGTAATCAGCAACCACATTCCATTCCCTTTGAATGTGCACAAAGGATATAAATTTGAATTCTTCACTCATTCTGAGAATCTGAACGGCTACAGAGGCCAACTACCAATTAAATTCCTCCACCCTTTTACTATTTAAAATATTAACCACAATTTGAGATTCATACTCACATATAATCCTATGCCAGCCAAGAGAAAACCCCCTTCGCAAGGCCTCAAGAATTGCAAGAGCTTCCATAAAATTGTTGGAGTGAACACCTTTATAAATGAAAAAAAAAACTGACACCACCAGTAGAATCTTTCCCAACACCGCCAATGCCAGCATGTCTAGGATTACCCCTGGACGATCCATCAATATTAATTTTTAAAACTCCTCTAAGCGATGGCCTCCATCTACCATCTCTCCTAACCTTCTTACTAAGTTGAGGAACCCTACTAGGACTAGAAGAGTTTACACCATACCCAAAGAGACCAAGGTCTTGTTGTACCTTATCCTCCCTATAATCCAAAAGAGGGTCCACATCACATTTGCTATGGATGGTTTCCTGAACCATATACAAGATCCTTTTCTAGATCTGTTGAACATCCAAATAACTGCCCTGAAATATGCGTCTGTTTCGTTCGAGCCAAATTTACCATATGATGTAAGAAGGGCCCAAACTCCAAGCCACCTAAAGGAAGGGGGCCTTGTCCGGAGGTCTACCTAGACTACTCCAAAACTCCACCAGGGACAACACATGAAAACATGGATGGTTCTAGGCGCTCCACCAATGGTGCCAAATGTCTCTCGCAAAGGAGCATTGGAAAAATAAATGAGAAGAGTCATCCTCATTCTTACTGCAAATTACCCAAAAAGAGGGACCCTGAAATCCCCTCTTCCTCACATTATTCCAAGTGAGGCATTTATTACGAGCTACCAACCAGAGAAAGAAGTTACATTTTGGCTAGGCAAATTTGTTCCACACCTTTTTCCACCAAGTGACAGGAAGACTCCCATACTTTTGCTTATCAAGAACCTGATAACCATAGGCTACCAAGTAGGTTCCATTAGGATCAGGGTTCCAAGCCAGAATATATTTACCCCTCAATGAAGAACAAGGCCTCCCCATAAGAATAAGAGCAAGCACCTCTCTATCCTTAGACAGTCCCCCCTAAGGCTATTCTTGCGTATCTTTCTACCTGTACATCTCCATATTTCCAAAAGACTTGATTTTTTTAAAGTCCTCCACATGAGACCAGCCTGCTTCCAAGAAAAAATGCTTAGGGAACGTAACCTAGGATATTGATTCAAGATAGGAGGGTGGCCATCCCAAGAATCCTCCCAAAAAATATCATTTGATCCCTTATTGCAAATCCAAAACAAACCTTGCTTTATTAAATTAGCTCCTCTTTTCAGAGTGTCCCAGATAACTGAACCTTTCCCAACCAAGCTGAATCTAGGGATATCAGCCTCAGAAATACCTCTCAAGTATTTACAAGATAATATTTTAGTCCAAATATGATCTTGAGAGGTACACCATCTCCAATAAATTTTTGCAGCCAAAGCCTACCCAAAAAGAGTTGTCTATCGCAACCCAAGGCCTCCCTCTTGCACCGACCTACATATAGAATCCCACCTAACCAAACTCCATTTAGATTGATCAAGTTTTCCAGACCATAAAAACTATCTTGACAAAGCATCCATGTCCTTGATGAAGTGAGAGGGAGCTATTTGTACAAAACATCTATAAATGGGTAAATCTTGAACAACATATTTTAAAAGCAACACTCTACCTGCAGTGGATAGCCATCTGAAAGTCCAGTGATTCACCTTCCTTCTAAACTTATCAAGCATAGACTTCCAAGAAGATCTAGGTAGAGGATGAGATGAAATTGGAATACCAAGATAAATGAAGGGGGGATTCCCAACCTGGAATCTTAGAATACGAGCAATCCTGGCTTGAATAAGAGGAGGGGTATTGAAGAAGAAAATAGAAGACTTGTCCTTATTAATCAACTGTCCAGAAGCACCAAGATATATGTCAAGAGACTGTCTAATATTGCCAGCTTCCCTGATAGTGGAAACTCCCAACAAAGTAGTATCATCAACAAATTGAAGGTGGGAAAGAGGTGGCAAACTACTATCCCACTTCCACCCCTAAATGAGACCCTGCATGACTTGAGACTTGGGCAATCTTTCCAACCCTTCCGCCATAATGATAAACGAATAAGGAGATATTATCCTTGATTTTGGCTTGCATTATTTCCTTTATTTTTATTGCATTTATCAAAAATTTCTTCATCACATCGATATTAACTTGCATGCTTTTAAATTTTTTTATAAATTATCAAAATTTGACTACCAAAGAAAAAGAAAATATAAGTCAGTCTAGTTATATGATAAAATAAAACACCTAAATTTATTGTAGCTAAAGTCTCACCTTAGCCACATCCCTTGCAACATCAACAATTGTAACTTGTTTCTTATCAAAAGCCCATTGGTTATAATATGCTTGGGATTTAGCATTAATATTCTCCATTCTATTCAACATAATATTCAAAAATTCATCATCATATGAAAGAGTAGACTTCATTGAGATTGATGTAGCCTGATCTAGCAGACCACCAAGCTTTTTTGGTTCATTTTTTACCAGAGAAAAAATTGCTTCTCTTTTAGTTTTTTTTTTTATATCGGGCATTAAGCTCCTTTATAAGGACCTTGGACCAATATTCCCACTCCTTCATATCTTCTAAATCTTGAAGCACCATGTCTTTGATGGTTGCTTCACAATTGTCAGCCATTAAAATTTTCTCATCAAAATTGACTTTGTCATCCTTAGTTTGAGGATGAGGGACATTGGGATGAGCAGTTGGTGATGATGTTTGTTGAGCTATATGGGCTTGTGTTTCTTGTACTTCTCTTTGTGGATATAGAAGCACAAGAAGCACATATATCATATTGAAATCTAAAATATTTCTCTATAATAGATAATATTCATCAAGTGGAAGATTATCTAATCTTGTGAATGAAATGTCTTGTAATTTTGTATTTTTGTTAAAAGAAAAACTAGGAAAGTGAGAATATGGTCTAACTTGGTGCATATCATGATCTCATTAAAAACATTTATTTCCTAATTCCACCCTATATTTGACCTCTCATTTGATGAGCCTGTCATGATGATGGTGGAGGCGATGGTGGTATCATTTATTGGCTTCTTAAAGAATTTTGTTGAGAGGTGCCTAAAAATATTGAAATAAGATTTCGCTAGAATTATTTATAAAACAAAGTGGAAAAATAAATATATATTAATTTAAAATAAATACACATTGACTTACCTAAGGATGATGAGATCTATTGTATGTTGGTGTGGGTGGGGGTGGGGCGTAATTATGAAAACATATGAAAAAATTTAATAAAAATTATTATAATTTTAACTAAACAAATATAGAGATAAAAAATCAAAAGAGAAACTTATGTGTCATAGGGGTGGACTCACTAGATTCACATTGCATATTTTGTGTAGATAGAGGTGGAAAAGAAGCCCCAAGAGAAGCAACATGCCACACACATTTTATCGACCTCTACAATGGTGATGCTTCTAACTTTGTATCTTTTGAATTACCAGTGGCCTCTGGCATGTGATCCCTTACAACAACATCCTGTTTTATCCTTGTGGTGGTTGCCTTACTCTACATTTAGGTGTAAATAAAAAGTTAAAATATGAAAATGTGCTAAAATATAAAAAATTATTTGATGGTGAAAAAAATAATTATTACCTTCACCTCTTGGGGTGTCATGGCAATGCTTTGTAGTGTTGGGTGCACTACAGTTGGTACACCAATATTTTACAAATTATGAAAACATTAAAAATAAAGTCCTAAAATATAATTAACTATGGCCACCATGGTCCTTGAGTTCATTTGAATGCTATACAACTCTGTTATGATGTGATGCGAAATATACGTACACTAGTCAAAAATTTTATGGTAAAGACAACGAACCATATAGGCCAATTCCTAGAATGGAATGTTTGTTGGTCTTCCATGTAGAATCAGTCTTGCTTGGAAGAACTCAATAATTACCTTTAGATCTGTATTTGTAATAGAGGTATTTGTTAACCCTCTTTTGGACTTAGTGGCGAAAGCTGCAAAAAAATAGATGACAAATCACAAATATTAAATTTTGAACTTTAAGAGAATCAAATGATGAGAATTATACCTGACAATAATTCTCAAAGAAATATTGTAGTTGATCTCCAAGTAAGCTTTTTCATCTAGAGAGAGCATGAAATTCGGTGTAACGAGAGAAAACTCCTTGTGGGGAAGGCATGTCAATCTATGGATATTATTGGGTTTGATGGTAAAAGATATTTTTCTATTTTGTATTATGAGATTGGAAATTGCATGATCATGGTTGTAACCATCAATGATATTGAGCAAAATATGTTTATCTATCCTAAAATGGGGTATTGAAAGTAACCCCTGTAAACCTACATCAGTGACCCATGAAAGTCCAGATTCAAGGGTGGTTAACAAGTTTGAAATTCTAAGGCAAGTAAGATTTTTGAAAATAATTTTCATAGTAAAGGTGGAAGTGGTGGCCATTGCTGAAAGTTGTGGAAGTAGGGGAAACTTTGTTCTGGAAGGGTGCGATGTAATGGTCACTTGGGGAGGGTTCATTATGATATTGTACAAAATTAAAAACCTAACAAATGACTATCGATGTATTTATATAGATAGAATTGACTTCGGGTGGACATGTGACCAATTTATTCAACATGCATTGGTGGGTGATCGATCATGTGACACATGACATCATAAACCCAGGTGCAACTAATACATATCCAGATTATATTTTGCAGTCAGCGAGCATCCGCCTATGTTTTTTCCCTCGATCTGTATCGAAAACCAGTTTTGCAACCAGTCTGATTCTAGAGTTGTTTTACACCCAATTAGAATTTGAACCCAGTTTTGCACCTGATCCACATCTGGGCCCTATTTTTCAATCGATTTATATTTGGACCTTTTTTGCAACCATATGTTGATTGGATACTACTTTGTAATTGATTTACGAATGGACATTTTTTCCATTTGGTCAAAATTCAAACATTATTTTTCACCTAGTTCGAATATGAACCTTGTTTTGGAAACGGGTCGCCATCAGTCCCTATTTTGTAACCGATTTATAGTTGGACATTGTTTTACACTCGATCTGAATTTGATCCCTATTTTCCACCCAGTTTTCATCTAGACCATTTTTTGCACCTAGTCTGCATCTAGTCCCTGTTTTGCAACTGGACCACAAACCGAATCATTTTTGCACCCAGATCGAATTTGGTACTTGTTTTGCACATGATTATCATCGAGATCCTATTTTGTAATCGGTTTATGGTCATACCCTATTTTATAACTGGTTTATGGTCGGACCTCTTTATTTAACAAGTTTACGATCAGACCTTGTTTTATGACATTATAATTTATTACGATGGTAGTATTTATTGTGATAATTGACTTTATTGTGATGATCATCAAAAATATCAAATTCACCACTATTTTATAATTTTTTGTGAAAAATAATGGCAATTCATCATGTTTCCTACATGAATTTAGCTAGGATTCACTTGGATTTTAAAATTGATATGTCTTATTTTTATAATTAAATTTTGGTATTGATCCCTTATGGATAACCCTAATTCCTTCCCAAAACATAAATTTAAATGGATGTTCATATTTAAAATCATAATAAAAACTCACCTAAAATAAGAACCTTGATATTGAAAGCATAAACCACTAGCACCCAACACAACATACCAATCATGTAGGAGGGACTGAGAAATATCTGTTCAAAATGCAAAGAGGCTCACTCCCATAACACAAAGAGGGGGAAAAAACCACCCAAATCCCTGTGGGTTCTAAATCCATAGGAACACAAAAGATAAAAAATGGGATTCAACTATCACAACCTTCCACCCAACAACCCAACTTATTGCTACATTTCATCCAGCAACCCAGCCTATTATCATGGCTCGTTTAATCAATCCAACCTCAAACAATCCTTCCACCTAGCAAAGGTAATCCTTCCATGCTCCTTTAGCCTTTCCATCCTTTCACTCAGAATATCATCCTTCTATTGTATCTCCTATAATCAAACCAACCTTCCATGCTCATTTAGTCTTACCAACCTTCCATGCTCCTTCAACCATCCTAGCATTCCACCGAACATCCTAGTCTTTTGTTGTAGCTCCTTCAACAACCCCAACCTTCCATGCTATTTCAACATTTATCCTTATCTAACCTAGCCTTACATTCTCCTTCAAATTTTTTCCTCATCCAACCCAGCCTTCCATGCTCCTTCAGCCAACCCAGCATTCCACACTCCTTCAACCAAACTCTAGGTTTTAGGTCCCCAAAAATCTCATGGTATTACACTCAATTATTTTATGATTTAACTAATACATTTTGTAGAGGGGAAAAACTTCCCTCCCACGTACTATTCTTGGTTGGATTTGCTGGGAGCCAAGGTGAACCATGGGGATATTTTATATTATTTACACTCAAGGACGCCAAAAAGGATGGGTTCACCAATAACGGTTTTAGAAATCATTTCAAATATAGGGTGGCAATATTTGATGTGTCAATTAAGCATACACTTGTTTGGCATTTCTAAACTAAGCTACAAGAATGAAAGAATAATGCAATATTCACAAGATGCAAGAATACAAAGACTAACCCTAGTATGATTATGTAGTTCAATGATGTCTAACCCTAGGATTGAATAATAAAGTCTTTTATCAAGGTTCCAAGATAATGGACAAACAAGATAAAAACCCGAGATGCACACTATGTGTGTTTATTCTTTCAAATGCCTAGAAATTAATTCAAATTTTTTTCCTTTACTTATAATCTAGGTTTTGGATAGAAATGAAAAAAATTAAAATTCAAAAAACCTAAATTATTAGTAACTTATTGATTTGATAGTTGATCCAAGCTTTATCTTACATCCAAAATATCCAATGGTTTTAAAATTTTGCAAAATAACTTCACAAACCTAGAAAATTTTGATCAATGTTTGGGGGTCTACTTAGACCATTATAAGACTAAGCTTGGAGGTGTAGTAGTAAAGCCCCATTGGTAATTTTAGATGAATATTCAAATGAAAATTATCTTTAACCTTTGGAACATACACAAACAAAGTGAAACAGATAGATAACAAAATATAATGCAAACAGGATGGACACAATAGAACACTAAAATGCAAGCGCAAAATTAGTGTTTTGGGATTTAAAAATTATACCCAAGTTCTAATTAATCATGTTTGTGCTCTATAAATAAGTATCATGAATTTGGATTTCCAAATTCATGTCTTTTATGGGTGGGGCATGAATCTAGTTTAGATGCACTTTTTGGGCCCTAGAACAACAAAAAATATAGTGCAAACAAAGAAAAATAGACTTGTGCAGCAACTAAAGTAAATACATAACCTAATGAGGTTATGGAGAAAGAAATAATTAATTAAGATATGTATTAAGCATTCTAAGAAGGTTAATCTATTGAGTCACCAAGGCTCCTCCACTCAATCCCCAAGGGCAGCCAACATCAAAGCACAAAATAAAAAACTTGTATTAGAAGAGCACTTGTTAGCATGAAAAAATGAGCAAGTCAAGAATTAGAACCTCCAAATAACTTGTTGGGGTAAATAAGGAATCCAATCCTCTATTTATAAGATATTTTGAGGAAAAATCAAATAGAAAAATAAAATTCCATCTTGGGTAAGGGTCGACCCCAATACGGGTCAATGAGGGGAGGGGTTTTAGTGAGAAAAGCCCCTAAAATAGTAAATTCATGCCTATTTATTATGGGAATGAATATGCCCCGTATGGATTAGGCATGAATTTGGTAAAGCTAAGGAAATGAGACAAAGGGAGAAGGCAAAAAAATACCCAAATTTGCACTTGGTGAGTTTGGGTGGCTAACTAGGAATCTAAGGAAGAATTAACTCATTATGATGGGTCAAATTTTTATGTCTACATTTTACCCCCTCTTTGATGCATTTATGGCCAAATAAATGCATTGAAGAAAGATGTAGACTCCTATGGATGAAGGTAGCGAACACAAAAATGGGTGGCTAGGTTTGGATAGAGGGGTGGTGTAAAAGGGGGTGTTAACATGAACACCATAAATTTACATACAAAACAAGGAATTACTACCATTAATACCTATAAGGCTAGGGTACCCCTTGATTTTTTAGAAGGAATGCAAAATTCTACATAAAAACTTAAAATGTAAGAAAAAGCAAAGAAAGAGAAACAAACAAGACAAGGAGAGAGAAAAAGAAGAACGAGGAGAAGAGAGAAGAAAAGGAGGGAAAATAAAAAGGAAGAGATAGAATAAAATGAGGGAAAAGAAAAAGTAAGGTAATAAAAGAGGAAAAATGAGGCTCATTTTCACTGTGCAAGGAGAAGAAAAGAGCTTTGGAGAAGAAATAGGAGAATGGAACTACCAACTCACTATGTTGCCATGGCGAGGGGTGAGGCTGGAATCATTGCTAACTAGGTGAAGGTATAGATCTAGACCCACTTGCTCATTTTGGATTTTGCACCTACACACACACAAATTTTAGGAGATTTTGCATTTTTGTAGGTTTTTAAGTCACTTTTTATCAAAATTTACTGAAGGGTGTGAATCTAGTCATGGAACACAAATTTGGTAGTCTATCGAAGCTAAATTTGTGTCCTGTATGGATGGGAAATTAATTTGGTTGGGAGAATTTTCCAAATTCATGCTTGATAACTCTAGGACACGAATTCAATAAGTTTTGCACAAAAGACATTTATTTTATAATTTTTATATTTTTTAAATTTTGATGTGTTATATGATGGATTGATGATAAAATTATGTTATTATGCAGCTAGATGCACTCAAGAATAGAGAGTGGTAATCAGGTACACTGGAGACTACCCTAGAGTATCTCATATTGAAGGAAAGGGAGACACTAGGGAATGTGGGACTACTGCACTTAGCAAAGATACTCCGCATTGAGGTAGACCAAGCTCTACTAACGACTCTGGTAGAGTGATGGTATCTAGAATTATCCATATTCTAGCTATCGATCGGGGAGATGATGATCACACTAGAGGATGTGTGGTGCATCTTGAGGATACCCATTAGGAGGAGGACTATTTACATGGTATGGATCCTGATGGTGGCATAAGAGATGATGTTGGGGAACCTAACACATGTGATCCAATAGAGTGGTTTCTATTTTGATGAGATACCACATTGATATGGGGTTGGAGCATTGACATTAGTACTATGCAAAATGGTGGTGGGGATACTGGTGTGCCATACTAGTAGGCAAAACCTACCATGAATAGCAAGATTAGTGGTATAAATTTAGGATCAAGGAGTGAGATTCACATAGGTATCATATGTGCTGGTCTGTTTATATAGGATGCTACACAACATTGTGTCTAAGAAGTACACATGGTTGATCTATACAACATTGCTTTAGGTGTGGTGTTGGGAGCACATAGAAGTTTAGATATTAAATGCACTACCAGGACCATTACCTAATTTAGAGTGACCAACAATATACATGTGGAGCTAACACTACGAGCATGGGCATAGGTCGTACGCTAGTGTCTTGCCACTAGAGAGGTAGGTGATAAATGAGTTGTTGAAGCACCAGATTATATGGCAACCATGACATCTACAACCAATCTAGAGGGAGGACATAAATAATCTAGCTTGAGTGAGGAGGATATGGTAGCTCATCATAAAGAAGGGAAAGCAAGAGCTATTTAGGTTTGATCGAATACAACACTAGTTTGGCATTCTACAAGAGATTCTAGAACTATGAGACTACTAGTTTAGATAGGTGAGAAGGAACCCATAAGGATGTAGAGGTGTTTTTAATGTAGCTAGGTGGATACAGTAGGACCTAGATGACCCACTATATGTGAATATAGGTGTGGATGACATTGGGGTGGTCTTTGGGTACAAGATATGGTATAGGAGCATTATGCCCCTTAGGATCTCCCCACTAGTGCTAGTGTAGAGATGTCAAGTGATGAGCCAACGAGTGTATTTGGTACTTTGAGAGGCCACTCAATGTGGTACTTAGAGGTATAAAATATGGATGGTCCCACTGAGACTACCTCAAGCATAGGTTTGGGTGGAGATAGTTACAACCACAAGGGAAACCATCATGATCTCTAACTCAATATGAAGGGGAGCCACAGGAGTTGCCCCTATCATGTCTCAGGTAGGACCTGATGTAGCAGGTCCAAGGGAGGTAGAGGGGCTATGAGCCATAGTAGTAGTGATGTAGGTAGATATGGAGTCCATATATAGTGCATTGGATTGGGCCTAAGCAGAGCAAGACATGGTACACACTGAGGTAGAACACCTCAAAGAGAAGATGAATCGATAGACCTGGATAGAGGTGATGGTTGTCATGGTAGGAAGCCAATAGAGTGATGGAGGTAACCTACTTTTGATAGAGCTATAAATTATGAGGGAGTCATATGATGTGGTAGTACAAAGAGTGGCCCATTACTATATGGCCTATTACCATGCCATCCTAGCTGATCAGAGGGTTCTAAAACCATCTATAGACACCCAATTTTGACACACTAGTCATGACTTCTCAAAAATGGTCACAAACACCATAAAACTTCCCAAAATTAGTTCCAAACATTACAAAACCTTAGTTTGATCATTCCTCATCATTTTTGGTATTATTTTTTACCTTTACCAAATTCACCATCTTAACCAAATTTGTTAGTGAAAAAATTAGCAAGTTGAGTGGTGAATTTGGCAAAACAACAGAAATCATATTTTTTTATTCAAAATTAGTTTTTACTAAATTCGTCACTCCTACCAAATTTTCCACTGGATGATTTGTCTAGTGGTGAATTTGGAAAATTTTCAAATTTCAAACTCCTTAGAATTAGATTTGATTTCTTAATCAAATTTGCCACCCAGGTCACCAAATTCGCTAGTGGTAAATTTGGTTGACAATGGTGAATTTGGTAAAAATGATTATGAATCTTCCACATGAACTAGATAGGAATATATTGAGATCCTTTTCACCTCTGCCATTAATTTTGCATGCTTCAATAAGGATTCATATGCATTTGTTTGAATTTGTTCTTATCCATTCCTCCCTCCAATCCTCCTCCAAATCCTATTTAAGGAGGTCATGGGGCAAGCATTCCACAAGGTTTTTCACTATAGCAAAGCTTTGCCATATTTTATAGCATTCTCTCTTTTAATAGCATTCTCTATTCTTGAGTTCCCTTCAATATTTTTTAAGTTTTCACCAAGCACTTTGGAGCATTGAGAGCAAGTCAAGAAAGGCTAGGATATTGGAGCAAGGAGGTCACCATTGGAGGTAAGAAATAAAATTCTCCTAGATTCTTTCTTCTCTCCTCCCACCTTGGTTTCATATAATTTTTTCCTCTAGGTTGTATCCTTGCTAAATTGTCACATATCTTTTATGTATTTTACATTTCATGTTCTAACTTTCCTTGCAGGGTTATAATCCTTGTTTTTGGTAGCCTCTAACATTATTTTTGAAACCTTTATAACAATGTTTTTGGAAACCTTTTTATTAAATTATATCATCCTTATCATCATCTCTAACATATTTTTGCAGGATTATTTTAGTTTGCATTTATTTCATCATCATACTTTGCAAATAACTCTTTGTTTTGCAGGGTATTTTGACATTTTCTAACATATTACTCATCTTATTTTCTTGTTGCACTTTTATTTATAGTCCTTTGGCTTATATTGGTAGCATACTAATATTTTATCTCCTCCATGCTCTTATCATTCTCATATTATATTCATTTCAAGCATACTAACTCTATCATTTTACTTCCATACTATTTTACTTTCATACACTAAGTATCTTAGCATTCTAGTTCTTTGTAAACATTTCAATAGCATTTTATTTCATTGTTTAAAACACTCTACATTGATTCCTTCATAAATTTCATAGGTATAGCAAATATTAGGATATATAAAAGTTACCTTGCTATATTTATAATCCCCTTGCATCCTTAGATCTTTGTTCCCACATCTTTGAATATTCAAAATAGTCACTAAGACATTTCCCCTACCTTTTTCATCCAAGTATTCATTTAGAATCTTAAATTAGAAAATAATCTATGCAATATCTATTTATTCTACAATCATATCAGTAATAGGTCGTATTGGAATCATTCTTAGCTGGTTCACAGGCATCTTTCATTACATTACACTCCAATTTAATCAGATTTTCAGTATTTTGGGGAATTTTCATTATTTATATATAAATTTTAGTCATCAAATATTTTTTTCTATGGTTTAATCTTATATTTTTTCTAGTTAGAAACTCAGTAGATACTACTAGGATCCTTACCTATAAATTTTAGCCTGAAACACAGTCATAATCCATCAAAATTAGCCTTGAAACTCTTAAAAACTCATCCTAGGACCAAATTCACAACCCTAAAATGTCAGTGGTGAATTTGGAAATCAAAAGACACTGAACCAAATTTACCACTTAGACCAAATTTGCTAGTGGTGAATTTGGCAAGCCCAGTGGCAAATTTGGCAAAAAGTCAAATTCCAACCCAAGAGGTAAGCATAGTAAATTTTATTGTTAAAAATGAGTTTGATAAGTTGTTTAGACAAGTTTCTACCCTATCTAGCCCTCAGATAGACCCATTAAATTAGAAAATCTAAATGTTATTAGTTTTTGTGCAGGTTTACCAAATTTGCCACCCCTATGGAAAATTTGGTAGTAGTGGTGAATTTTGCACTTTCTAGTGGTAAATTTGGTAGATAGGCTCTGAGAGAGGTTATCCATGAAGAACACAAGCTTATTCTGAGAGGGGGGGTGAATAGTATAAGATAAAAAATTTACTTTTATTTCCAAAGTAATAACTTCAATTATCATCCATTGCAATAATGAAACAATTCACAAATCACCACACACATAAGAAATAAATATTTAACGTGGTTTACCCAATATGGACTACATCCATGGAGAAATATTGCTTTTAATTTTCTCAACAAATTTCATGGGATCCAACCTATAGGAGACACCAATCCCCTATTAAAATGTCCATGGACACCAATCCATAGGAGACACCAATCCCCTCTCAAGTTCATGGACACTAATCCATAGGAGATACCAATCCCCTCTCAAGTTCATGGACACCAATCCATAGGAGACACAAATCCACTTAATCTGCCTTAATGATGATGATGAGATTTTTGCATGAGCTTTCCAAACTAGTCTTAAAAAAAATAATTTTCCTTTTGTTTGTGCCTTCAAAAACTGGTTAGCAATTCTCTTTTTATTTTCCTGATTAAATATCAAATCGACCACTTTTAAAATCCCTTACCAAAAACATGCATCATAAAGCTTTAAAAATAACTCCTTATATCTCCCTTTTGAAACTCACAATATAAAGCTTTATTAGCAACAAAAACCCTTTATATCTACATTTAAAACATGCAAAATATAACTTTTAAAAATAACAACCTCATACCTTATAACTCCATTTTATAGAATGCAAAATACAAATTTAAAAATAGCAACTTCATACCTTATAACTTCCTTTCATAGCATGCAAAAATTCATTAAAAATTAATCATTACACACCTTATATATCCTACTTAAAGTATGCAAAATATAATCATGACATACCTTATATCTCCTACTCAATTAAATCAAATAAAATTTTTGCCCTTACCTTGCATAGCAAAAACCACCAAACGTGCACAAAAGAGATTCGATCTCCTGAATTTTGCCAACACAGCGTCCTAGCATAGGCTAGGCAACCAACCGAGCTACCTCGACGGGTGAAATAAAATACATAGCCTAAACTATTTAAATCCTTCTTCGTTCTATAAACCAAAACAAAAATGATGCCTCGAGGATTTGATCCTACAACCTCTTGCTACATAGTGCCTTAACGCAAGCTCAAAAATCAGCTGGGCTAGCCACTTGGATGAGACTAAAGTTTCAGCATAAATATTAGAAATTCTCTTTTTTTTCTTGTTGCCACCAAACGTGCTCTTCGCCTCCTCTTCTACCTACCACTCGATTTTCGCACGAAGGAGATTCGAATTTTCCACCATAGCCAAAATCAATTTGATAGTCTTTTAAATATGCATTTTATTTAGTGCCCAAAGAGGTCAGTTGTGCATTTTATTTAGTGCCCAAGGAGATCAGCCTTTGCATTTTAAATATTTGAATTTTTAAACTTTACATGGTGTTCTCAAGGAGGTCATCCAACCTTTTAACCTTTAAATATTAAACTGCTGAATTATATTTAAATCCTTTGATTTAAATATGACCTTCCATTTTTTCAAACTCTTATATATTTAAATCCTCTTGATTTAAATATAACCTTCCACCTTAATATTTAAATATTTCATTTAAATATTAAATCATATCTATGCATTTATGATAATTTTACCATTTCATCCTTTGAATATATTTTTGTCTTTAACACCTCTGAAGATATATTTACCTTTATTATTACTGAAAACTCAACATTTCATCCTTGAAGATATTTTTGCCTTTGACATCAATAACTCAATATTTCTAACAATATCCCCTTTGTCATTGATGGCAACCCTATAATAAAACTATTATGTATTGCAATATGATCACAAACTAGTCCCCCTGACTAGCTGCTCACCCTTACTAAAAACTCTCCCCCTTTGACATCAATGGAAAAAGCTCCTTGGGGCTTGTAAGATAAGTCACTAAACACAATACCATATCCCTACTCTTGTTTGAGACTTCAATTATGCTATGGGATTGAAACTCCAAAATTACTATGCTCCTCTTCTTGCTTTATTTTCTTTCTCCAAACTTTGGAGGTCATACCCTTTTGAACATTTTGACAATTCTCTTTTTTGCTTGATTTTGGAGATTTAGGGAACACTATTCTACAACATTTTGTTGTATGCCCAAAATTGTTACAATTGTAATAAATAATGTTGTAGTCCATGAAAGGTGCAAATGAATTGACATTTATTCTGTAATTTACAACTTTATGACCAAAATGATTATATGAGAAACAATAACCATGAAAAAAATATTCATCTTGCCTTGGAGGATATGGTCGCATGCTTCTTTCTTTGCTATTTTTGTGATGGTCCCTGTTCCTTGATGATGCATTATTTTCTTCCTCATTGATACTTCCACTTTTCAACATTTCAGCATAGGTCTTGGGCTCTTCTTCAATTACTTTCT
This sequence comes from Wollemia nobilis, assembly GCA_028583015.1. Taxonomy (NCBI): domain Eukaryota; kingdom Viridiplantae; phylum Streptophyta; class Pinopsida; order Araucariales; family Araucariaceae; genus Wollemia; species Wollemia nobilis. The sequence continues at coordinate 8,197,923 of JAQPPZ010001361.1, forward strand.
TTGATGCTTTTATTTATTTTGATCTTGATTCCCCCTTTTATTTCTCTTGACCTTCTTCAAAACCAAGTCCAACCTTGATAAATGGAGATCTCTATGCTTTGATAATATCATCCAATTTTTTTGAGCTTTTACTAAACTAATATATCTTATCATTAAAAATTTTAAATTCCTTCCTTAGAGTGATAACTTCATGTTCTAGTCTTTCACATTCTAGTTCTTTTACCTTTAACTACTCAGCCATACCTTCTTCAATTTTCCTTGCCTCTTCAACCTTAACTTTTAAGTCGATGATATCTTGTAGAATCTTTGCCTTTGTTCTCTCATCCTCTTGTACTTGAGCCTTCAATATTGAGTTCTTATTTTTAACCCTCTTCAAATCTTCAAGAGCAACAATAAGTTCTTCTATGTTGATTATGGCTTCCTCTTAACTTTGTAAAACTTTCTCTTCTTCTTGGTCTTTGACAATAGGAGCATCTTCTTTCTCTTCTATGGCAAAAAATAGGATTTTTTCTCTTTCACTATTTGAGAGACTTTCATCACTGTTGGAATAATTGCTTGATTCCTCAACATAGAAAGTCTTCTTGTGTCTTTGAAATATCTTCTTCTCATGATTATTTTGACCATGTCTATTTTTCTTTTCATGATAAAATATTTTTTCTTTATTTTTCTCATATTCATTTTCTTCTTCATTGCTACTACTTCTAGCTTGTGGACAATTAGATGAATAATAAACAAAGTTACCACAATTAAGAAAATTCACAAACTGCATACCTTTGTGTTTTCTTGGATCCTTTTTATTCTTTGTACAAAGTTAGCTTCTTCTCCACTGCTTGATCCTTCATTTGATTCTAGTTCTTTGTTCTTTGCCTTCTTTGATTATTTGAATGTTACCTCTCATTTGGATGTTTGATATTTTTCTATCCTCATTTCATAGGCTGTGAGAATTCCATGTAGCTCATCCATACTTAAGGTGTTGAGATCCTTCATCTCTTCTATTGTTGAAACCTTTCCATAAAATGTCATAGGAAGTGATCTTAAGATTTTTTGAACAATATTAGAGTATTCAATCTTTTTTCCAAGTCCAAGAATGGTGTTGACCACTTCATCAACACGGAGTAGATACCTAGCAATATCTTCCTCATCAAGTCTTCAAACTTTCTCCTATGCGTTTGACATTTTTCCATATTTACCTTGTTATCTTATTCATATGTTATCTGTAATTTATCCCATATTTCTTTTGTTGAAGTGCATTGCATGACCTTCATAAAATTTGATTCACATAATCCACTTAAGATTTCATTCATTGCTCTAGCATTATTTTCATATGGTTTCTTGTCACTTGCATCTGTAGGAGGATTTGTGGGTGGTGTGAACCCATTATCAATGGATTGCCATATATCATATTCATGTGCCATAAAATAAGTCTGCATCCCTATGCTCCATAAAGCATAGTTAGTACCATAAAACAATGGAGATCAAACAATGGAGCCATGTTTGATGAAAACCTTCTTGGCTGGCCATGTGTGTTCTTGTAGGATCTTCCTTCAAGCTATTAGGCTTTCACGAAGGCACCCACTTTGATTCCAATTGAAGAACACAAGCTTATACTGAGAGGGGGGTTAAAAAGTATAAGATAAACTTTTACTTTTTTCCCAAAGCAATAACTTCAATTATCGTCAATTACAATAATGAAACAATATACAAATCACCACACACATAAGATATAAATATTTAACGTGGTTCACACAATATGGGCTATATCCACGAAGAATATTGCTTATAAATTTCATGGGATCCAAACCATAGGAGACACCAATCCCCTATTACAATGTTCATGGACACCAATCCACAGGAGACACCAATCCTATCTCAAGTTCATGGACACTAATCCACAAGAGACACCAATCCCCTCTCAAGTTCGTGGACACCAATTCATAGGAGACACCAATCCCCTCTGCTGATTCAAATTTCATGGATACCAATCTATATGAGACACAAATCCCCTTTGCTAGTTCATGGAAACCAATCCATAGGAGATACCAATTCCCTTTGCTCTGATTCGTGGAAACCAATACCCTCTACTCTAGATACTACTCATATATAATCCTCAACTTGATCATAATACTACTCACAACTCTTGCTTAATTCAGCTTTAAAATATGCTCACAATACTACTCACAACTCTGCTTAAATTAGATCCATAACCTACTCACAAATACTGATCACAACTCTGCAAAAATTAGCTCCATAACCTGCTTAAATATTCTCACAAAACCTTATCAAATCTGCTCACAAAACCTGCTCAAATATACTCACCAAACCTGCTCAAATCTACTCATAAAAATTGCTCATAAAAGTGCTCAACACTACTCCAAAACCTACTCACAAATGTGCTCAACAATCTGATCCAAAATCTGCTTACAAAAACTACTCATCTACTCCCAAATCTTGCATGCATATAATGCTCATCTATTCTCAAATATTGCATATAAAACAATGCTCATCTATTTCCAAATATTGCATACAAAACAATGCTCATCTATTCCCAAATATTGCATACAAAACAATGCTCATCTATTCCCAAATCTTGCATAATGATGTCATCAAGTTCTTCACCTATTCTTCAATGTGCTTTCCTCAACTAAAGTAATTCAAACATATTCTACCTAGAATTTTTTTATCTTCATGAACATATAGAGAATGATATGCACTAATAAATGTCCAATACGTTCTTCGAATTCATTAAGTTTATCGCTTTCACATGTCTCACATTTATTACATCAAAAGGTAGCTTTAGTCTAGCAATTGATAATTGACCTGGTAATTGTTCATTTACACATTTCCTTCAAAACCAATTACAGTGCACAATTTTTCCTTTTCATCTACTCCAAAAATCAATCATGAATAATGTACAATTTTTTTCTCAAATATGATCTATAACCCTTGCACATTTACTCACAATTTCAATCAAAGGCAATGCATAATTTTTTTCTCAAACTGATATATAATCCTTGCACATTTATTTCCAATTTCAAGCAAAAACAATGCACATCCAATAATTCCTTATACCTCCCACTATATGACAACACAAATATTTTCCTCAAACAAAACCACTTTGATAAAGTAATTAAATCACCATACCTCTTAATATACCTTAATGATGATGATGATATTTTTGCATGAGCTTTCCAAACCAATATTTAAAAAATAATTATCCTTTTGTTTGTGCCTTCAAAAACTGGTTAACAATTCTCTTTTTATTTTCTTGATTAAATATCAAATCCAGCACTTTTAAAATACCTTGTAAAAAACATACATCATACAGTTCTAAAAATAACTCCTTATATCTCCCTTTTGAAACTCACAATATAAAGCTTTATTAGCAACAAAACCCCTTTATATCTACTTTTAAAACATGCAAAATACAACTTTTAAAAATAACAATCTCATACATTATAACTCCCTTTTATAGCATGCAAAATACATATTTAAAAATAGAAACTTCATACCTTATAACTCCCTTTCATAGCATGCAAAAATTCATTAAAAATTATTCATTACACACCTTATATCTCCCACTCAAAGTATGTAAAATATAATCATGACATACCTTATATCTCCCACTCAATTAAATCAAATAAAATTTTTTCCCTTACCTTGCATAGCAAAAACCACCAAACACGTGCGGAGGATATTTGATCTCTCAAATTTTGCCAACACAGCGTCCTAGCATAGTCTAGGTGACCAAGCGAGCTACCTCAATGGGTGGAATAAAAGGCACAACCTGAACTATTTAAACCCTTCTTTGTTAATCAACCAAAATAAAAATGGTGCCTCGGGGATTTAACCCTTCAACCTCAAGCTACACTATGCCTTAGCGCAAGCTTTGCAGTACCTAAAGTCATAGAATAAATATTATAAATTCTATTTTTCACTTGCTACCACCAAATGTGCTCTTCTCCTTCTATTCTACTACCACTCGATTTTCACATGAAGGAGATTTGAATTTTCCACCATAGCCAAAATAAATTTGATAGCCTTTTAAATATGCATTTTATTTAGCATCCAAAGAGGTCTGTTGTGCATTTTATTTAGCACTCAAGGAGGTCGGCCTTAGTATTTTAAATATTTGAATTTTTAAACTTTGCATGGTGTTCTCAAGGAGGTCGTCCAACCTTTTAACCTTTAAATACTAAACCACTAAATTATATTTAAATATTTGGATTTAAATATGACCTTCCACTTTTTCAAAATTTTATATTTAAATCCTCTTGATTTAAAAAGAACCTTCCACCTTAATATTTAAATATTTTATTTAAATATTAAAGCATATCTCTACCTTTATGATAATTTTACCATTTCATCCTTTGAAGATATTTCTGCCTTTGACACCTCTAAAGATATCTCTACCTTTATTATTAATGACAACTCAATATTTCATCCTTGAAGATATTTTTACCTTTTACATCAATGACAACTCAATATTTCTAACAATCCAACCACTTGGCCCTTCCTTAGATCTGTAATTCCATTTCCTCTATGTTTTATTTCTATTTTCTATTGTCTTTGTAAGTAGAATTCACATTTACTTTGGCAAATCAAAGAATTCTAACTAGAAAACCCAAATCGTTTACAAAATCTTACAATTTCTTTAGAAAACACCCATATTTATTTACAAAATACTTAAGGACTAATAGATTTAGGGACCCTAGGTTGACCATTATATTTTCCATCATATTCAAGTACATAGGAAAATAATTGAAAAGCATTTAGTTGCATTAGGCTAAAATTGCATTCCTCCTTGTTTTACCCTGAAATTGAAATCTCTCTAGTCTATCTCATTGAAAAATTGAAGTGCATATAGGTTAGATCTTGTTTCCATGCATTTATGTGACCTAAAATTAAACATTTCATTTAGATGATCCTTGATGATTTAGGTTTAAATAACCATTAAGGCTTGATAAAGAGTTAGATAAATATAGTTCCAAAAATTGTAGGTGTTTGTTTTAATTAAACTCCTAAAACATCGACAAAATAAGTGTTACATCAACTTTCAATACAACCATAGGAAAAATAATTTGAGTAGGAGTCTACTTGTGTTGAGGATCTTCGTATCCTCGAGATCTCCTTTGGAAAGAGATCCTCAAGTGGGGAAGCAAATATTATATTAAATCTCCCCCGCACACACTTGAAATTAATTAGACTTAAAGGAAAAATAAAACGAGGTTTTTCCACCATCTATATAAATTATTGAACCTGACATGAACACTCCTTTTTCCTTAACAAAGATAAAATTTTGTTAAACTTAAACAAGATCATCTAATTTTCTTGCTTAGTTTACATCACATTAAATTAAGATAACAAGAACATAACAAATTTCTATTCCTACTTGGGGAAGGATAACGGCCTCTTGAGTAAACCAAAGTATGAACCTTAGGGGAGAAATATTCTTTGGAAATTATATCATGATGGATTAATGGGAGTCACAAGAAGGGTTGCTTATCTGGGTGACATAAGGATATCAATCATCTTCTAGAAATAAAACTCTAATAAATTAAATTCCTTTAAAATCAAGCTATTAAACCATGTCTCATTATCCTTACAACACCTAAAACAAGGGAGTACCCACTACTTCTCATGAGGGATAATCCTCTCATGGATAAATTGAATGAGAAGAAAATATTTGGTCACAAAAAGCACCTAGGGAGTAAGAACTATTCATTGAATAAATCTCCTATAAAACTATAGATCATGTCAAAGAATATATCAAATGAAACAAGAACATCATCTTAGATGTTCTTAAATATGAAATTAGAGAACAAGCAGAAGCAGAATCTGCCATAATGCACAAAAACATCGAATATTCTAATGAACAATCAACCACTGCTCAAATCAATGAAACTCGAAATAACTTGGCAAGTCTCAATGTGGCTATAGCTCAACCTACTGATTCTACAACACCTCCAACCACATCTATGGGGATTCCTACTATAGGAAACCCATTCTCAACTAATGATACAATCAATACTACAAATCCTTTTTTACTCATGACATGGGATTTAGCCAAGTCCCTCCCACTATAACACCAAGTCAAAATTCTTCAACTCTCATGAATATACCTTTTATGACACAAACCCTTAACCAAACACAAATGCAACCACCAATAACATTATTAGTAAACCCATAATTAAATGATATCCAAGATATTAACACTAAGATCTTAGACTTAGAGAAGAGGGACTCCAAGTTTGAAAAACTTGAACATCAAATTACCTCTCTCTAAGGATAATCTAAGCTAAAATACTCCTTTGAAGAATTCTACAATGAACCATTAGACCCAACCATCCTCAACCATCCATTTTCAAAGAGCTTTAAAAACCCTAAGTTTCAAATGTACAATGGAAATCAAGACCCCTTTAACCATCTAAGGTTATTCCAAATATCTTGTAGTGATATCAATCACGATGAAAAAATTCTCCTTAGGATATTCCCTAAAAGCCTTAGCGGTTTACCCTTAGAATGGTATTTTCAAATACCTTGCCATTCCATTACAAAGTTCAAAGAACTCATGGAAGCATTTTTTAAACAATTATCAATTTACATAGAAGATAAGGTTACCATAGATGACCTTTATCAACTTAAACAAACTAAGAATGAGAAGTTCTTAGACTTCTTAGCCAAATGGAGGGGATTAGTAGGAAAACTCCAATACATTCCTCCTCCTAAATAACTCTTACATATTTTCATTTTAAACCTTCATGAACAATTATTGTATTCCTTGGAAATGAAAAACTTAACCTCCTTTGAAGAAACCATCAATATAGCTAAAAGAGTAGAAGTCATCCTCATAATATGAGGACAACTTAACTATAACAAGAAAGAATATGAAAAGCCCTATAACAAGGGGCAATACAAAAAAAAACATGTTGTAGGAGACGATGTAACTAACTCTCATCAAAACAATGTAAATGCTACTCAGAATGCTCCTCAAAATTTAGTTATACAAAGGAAAATAACCAAAGGTAATATACGAATACCAGACAAAGTCAAACATCTATGCTAAAAATGCTCCTTGATTATAAAATATAGAGCTTCCACCTGTTATACCTTGGTATCTATCCAAAGGAGCCCCCTTTTGGTATAGACAATATGAATATTATGACTTTCATCAAATGAAAGAATACACTACCAAAAAATATAGAACTTTAAATAATATTATCCAAGACTTCATTGAGGAAGAAAAAGTAACGTTCAATAAAGCATAAAACCCTAACAAAGGCATGGGAATATTTCAAGACCCATTTCCAACACATGATCGATAATCAACTAACTTTATAGGCACCATTCATTTATCTAAATATTCTCATGTCATAACTAGACAACAAGAAAATAATCAATATTTGGACCAACCTCCATTGATTATTCCAAAGGCAAAAATCAACGTTCCTAACAAGTTACCTTTGGTAATTACACCTTCTCAAAATACTTTGCACACTTTTGATCTCTACCAACAATTAGAGGAGGTACGCGCAAAGATATCTCTCCTAGAATTGCTAAAAATATCGCCTGCTCATGGGAAAATATTGTTGAAACTCTTGAGTGAACAAGAAGTCCCTCAAGACCTATCTTCAAATGACATCGCCAACATGGTTGGGTTAACTAGAATTAACAACACTATTTTAGCCTTCCTTGAGGAATATAATCCTCTCAAAACTATATTATAAGATTCTCCTATTTATATCATAACACAAATAGGTGATAAATATATCAAGAGAGTCTTAGTAGATAATGAATTAGCCTTAAGCGTATGCAGTGTCAAGTTATTGCAAAACTTTGACCTAACAGAAAATGACTTGAAAAAGTTGGACCTCATCATTTTGGTCTTTGACAATGGAGAACGAGAAGTAACTGGTACCATAAATTTACCTATCAAAGTAGGACCTCATGTACTAAACACTCTTTTCTCCAGCATATCATGTGATGTAACCTATCACATACTCCTTGGGAGACCTTGGATACACGCTATGTGGGTAGTACCTTCTAATTTTCATCAATGTCTCAAATACGAATATCAAGGGAGGATTATCCATGTCCTTGGAGATCTGGAACCCTTCGCTATGTGCAACTCAATTTACCTACAAGAGATCAATCTTTGCCCTTCCATACAACCAAATAAGTCAAGTAGCCAATTGAAAATAGATGAAGGAAAGGAAACATTAGATCAACCTCTCATAAACTTAGAGAACATTCCCCAATAATTCTCTTCCAATGATTAAGTCAATTTAATTCATCAAAAACTAGATCCTTTTGCAGAACTAGTAAGTATGTTCCTATCTCCTCGTGATATAAGTTTACCAAATAGAAAAGAACTTAAAATCTAAATAGGGTCTTGCAATTTCATTCATGGAGGAACTGTCCTTGATGAAAATATACAAGGACACAATCTCATGCCTATTGAATGAACATATGCTACATGTTATATGCACCTTCATTTCCCATAGCCAAAACATACTCTCCAACATAGACTATCAAGGTAAATATCTAGGTCATTATGAATAGGGTATTAGAGAATCCTTGGAAGCTGTACCTTGGCCAACATGATCTAGGATCAAATTCATACCCAACAAGAATAAACCTTCTCCTATAATGGAAGAGAATGACAAGGACAATTATGGAAAATCAATACAAAACTCCAAATGGGGTGATGAGTATGAAGAAGAACTATGATCACTCCTTAACAAAACACCCCACAAAACCATATGATTTGGTAGTATAAACATGCTAGAATTATTTTATCCAAAATCAATAGCAACAAAAGGACATTCAAATGATCATCATATAGAAGAATATCTCGAACAAATATTCAACTTAGAAATAACTCAACTTCCTAAATTAGAACAAATATTTTTGGACCTACAAGAACTCAAACAATTAGGGATAATAGATGTCCCTCTTCATTTTGAGGATGAGTTGTAGGCCTTAATTGAAGAGACTATAGAAGTAAAAATAGGGATGAACTAGGATCCCCACATTTTCAAACTTGGAAAGATCTTGACCCAAGAAGAACAAACATAATACACAAATGTATTAAAAGAATTCTTTGACATCTATGCTTGGGGGTATGATGATATTATAGGGCTCGACCCTTCACTAGTAGTCCATCATTTGGTATTTTGTCCTGACACAAAACCCATTAAACAAAAATTAAGAAAGATACATCCAAGAGTTTCTCTCTTAGTAAATATGAATTGCAAAAAATCTTAGATGTCAGTTTCATAAAGGCCATAGATTATTCAGATTGGATATCCAACATCATTCCTACCTCTAAGAAGGAAGGATCGATTTGAATTTACATCAAATTTAGGGATATAAACAATGCTTGGCCAAAGGATAATTTTCTTGTTGGAAATTTTGAGTCTCTAAGCCAAAGTTTTCATTGATGTAAAGATGTCAGTGATAGTTCTTCTCCAGTTCAAGTGCAAAGTTCAATAGAAGTTGTAATGGGTTAAAATATTTTTATTTTACGCCCAAAATAATGGTTTAGAAAATGCTTTCAGTTCTCCTTTGGAAGAAAATATATCCGAAGCAATGGAAGGATATAATATTATAATATTTATTATAATATTTATCCAAGGTTGTGAAAAACCCAAATAAATTATTATAATTTTAATTATAATATTATTTGGTTTACAAAGGACAACAAATAATTTTTGGAGGAAAAAATATTTCAAAGCACAAAGTTTAAAGTAAATTAAACCCAAAGTTGGGGTTTAAATAAAAAGGCTTTCAAAGCCTCTATATTTCTATCGACGTCATCATGGAGGAGCTAGCGCCAATGTGTCCAAAGCAAATATAATGCATATAAATACTTTACCAAAACCATTGGAAAGTTACCCTTGCTCGAATTAATAAATCGATGGCATCCAAAAAAGAGAGCTTGTGATTTATGAAAATGTGGTAGCGAAAGGCATATATGAGGAAGGTCTCGTCCTCAAGTTTCATTGGGTAAGCATGACCTAGTGATAATTAGGAAAGTGCAAAGGCACTGGTAGCAAGGTGGTTGATGTTTCAAATCCCCACGTGCATTGTTTGGTGTGTTGCTTGAGGTACCCAAGGCGCATGACATTTTGCTTGGTGGAAGGTGGTGTGAGATTAAGAGCACATGATGCTTATTTAATCTCAAGTGAGTGCTTGGATCGTGTGGTGACTTTGGCCACGGTTAAGGCGCTTGTGGTTAGACAAGGTTGAGAGTTCAATTCCCTCCAAGGACAAGGTATTTAATTTTGATTTAAATTTTGTTAGTTGCCTAATGTTGGAGGAAAAAGGGTGCATAAGTGATTATTATTTTTATACATTAAGGCATGAAATTTATGGTGAATGTTTGTTGAGGATTATCATGGAAGGTTTGATATCTAAGATTTATGGTGAATGTTTTTTGAGGATTATTGTGGAGGTATTGATATTTGAGATTTATTATTTTAGGAGTAATAAGAAGTTTTAGTAAAGTCTTATTAATTTCTTATTAATACTTTTGAGCATTATTTTTGTATAAGGGTTTTTCCATTTAAATAAGACTATGGTGAATGTTATTTTTGAGTTGGAGTAATAAGGTGTATTTTGGGTCATTATTTTGTATTGTGATTTGATTGAAGTCTTCTAATCCTTATTGAGATTGGAAAAGTGAAATTTGTGAGTGTGGCAGATTTGTGAGATCAACTCCTTGTCAAACAAAAGGTATTGGCAAATTCTTCCTTGGTTGAGTGGCTTACTTGAAAATTAAGTTTGGAGTGAAAAGGATTTGATTAGGGTTTCCTTTTTAAAGGTGTTTGAGTTAATGCTTCAAGGTTTTTATGAATTGAGAGTTGTGATTAAACCTTGTTTGATAAGCATTGTTGTTGAGACCATTGGTTGAGTGGAGTGTTTAAGTTAATGCTTCAAGTTTTTATGAAATTGAGAGTTGTGTTTGAAACCTTGTTTTTCTAAACTAGGGTTTGAAAATATAATGAGTATCATTGTTATGTGATATTTGTTGTTGAGCATTTTTGAAAATATTTTGAGTTGGATGATACATGCTTGGACTAGGGTTTGTGAGCAAGAGCTGTTTCTTGAAATTATTGGTTGAGTAGAGTTGATTGAGCCTAATAAAGTGGATGTATGAAGTGATTGATCAAGTTCCATAAAACAAACTATTCTATATTCTGACTTGAGTTGAGACTGAGTTTTGAGAATAGAACATATTAAGTCTCTAAAAATTCTCTTTATGCTTCTATGATATTGAATTGATAAAGTGATTGAGTTTTGAGTATAGAACATATTGAGTCTCTAAAAATTCTCTTTATGTTTCTATGAGATTTATTTGAGTTGAGAAAGTGATTGAGGCAAGTCTTTGAGAAGACTTATGGACTGATTTTGTGTGAGATTTTGTGGAAGCTTACAATACAGATTTGAGCAAGTCCTAGAGAGGACTTGCTGAGAAGATCTGAACAATTTTTGTGTGATATTGTTGAAAATATTTGGACAATTTCTATGTGAGCTTTTTGAGCATACTTGGATAGGTTTTGAGTGGACCTGTTGAGCATATTTGATCAGGTTCTAATTGGACCTGTTGAGCAGATTTGAGTAGGTTCTGAGTGGACCTGTTGAACATATTTGAGTAGGTTCTGAGTGGACCTATTGAGAAGATTTGAGCTAGACCGAATGGACTGTGTTTAGTGCAAATTTGAGTGATCTTATTGAGAAGACTTATGCTAGATTGACTGGATTGTGTTTAGTACAAGAGATTGAGCAGATTTGTGCTAGACCAATTGGACTGTTTTTAGTACAAAATTGAGACAGAGATTTAGAGGTGATAGAGTAGAGAGGATAGAGTCTCTAGTGGATAGAGATCCATCAACCAAGGTAGTGAGGATAGGTCTTCTAAGTGGGGACAAGAGTCTTCAGTGGAGAGAGATCCACAAGCCAGTGCAATGGAGGCAGTAGTCTTCTAGAGGATCACTAGCTAAAGCAGAGGAGAGGAAGTTCTCTTATGGATAGAGATCCACAAACCAGATTTATGGGATCAACATCTCCTTTGGACAGAGGTCCATAAATATTGTAATTGGGAAGGATTCCCAAGATATTATTTGATAAATATTTAGAAGAAATATTTTCTTCATGGAGGTAGCCATATTTGGGTGAACCACGTAAAAATGATGTCTCTCATGTGTGTGATTCTTTGTGTGATTTTTACTATTTTATTAATTCTGATGCTACTATTTGGATTAAAAAGCAAAAAGTTTTATTGTATACTATTCATCCCCCCTTAGTATAAGCACATGTTCGTCATTTCTCTTACCAAACATAGACATGATAGTCAACTTTACCACGGGGTCTGAAATGCTATCTCTAATGGATGGATTCTCAAGCTACAACCAAATCAAGATAGCACCAAAATATCAATCTAAAACAAATTTTACTACCCCTTGGGGAACCTTATGCTATCAAGTCATGTCATTTGCCTTAAAAATGTGGGAGCAACATATCAAATGTCCATGACATATATATTTCATGATATTATGCATAAAATTCTAGAAGATTATATGGATGACATCTTGGATTGATATCAAAAAAGGTGAAACCATGTTCAAGATCTCAGGTTTATCTTCAAAAAATTATAGGATTATAGAGTCAGGCTAAAACCCAAAAAATGTATATTTGGGGTAACATCAGGAAAAAATTTTGGATCATTGCGTTCCATCGTGGGATTGAAGTTGATCCCTCTAAAATCATGGCAATAACGAACATGCTACCACCTAAAAACCTAACTAAATTATGAAGCTTACAAGGTAAGTTACAAGCCATCCGTAGATTCATATCACGACTTGTTGACAAATGCCAACCTTTCTCCAAGGAAAAAAAAATTGAATGGGACGAAGGATGTCAAAAGGTCTTTGAAGATTTAAAAACCTACCTTTTAACACCACCTATTTTGGTACCACCAAACCTGAATCAACCACTATTACTATACATAGCAACTACTGAACATGTTCTTGGAGCTTTACTAGACCAATATGATGAACAACCTTGAGAAAGAGCAATTTACTACATTAGTAGAACCTTAGTAAATTATTAAAATCACTACACACCACTAGCGAATATTTTCCTATCTATTTTTCTCTCATCTCTCAAACTAGGACACTACATGCTTATCCAAAATACTTACATATTAGCAAGGGTAGATCCATTACACTATCTCATGTCAAAACCAGACCTTCAAAATGGGTCATAGCCCTTAGTGAGTTCGACATAGAATTCGTAAATCAAAAATTGCTAATGGCGTAAGTTATAGCTGATCAATTGGCCGCATCCCTTTTAGAATCAAAATATCCCATAAACATATATTATCTAGATGAAACCATATTTTCAATAGAATCTCAAGAACCTAAAACTTGGGTCCTATATTTTGATAGAGCTAGATGCCCAAAAGGTGTAGGGGTAATATTTGTCTTAGTCACTCCACAACAACTCATCTCACTATTTTTAAACTTTGCTTCTCATGCACTAACAATACGACTGACTACGAAGCACTCATCCTAGGCCTTAGGGCCACAATAAAACTAAACATTAAAAACTTAACAATATATGATGATTCACAATTGGTCATCAACCAAGTGAATGATACTTATCAAATGAAATACAAGAAATTAAAGCCATACAAATACATTGTATACTTGTTGAAAACTTACTTCAACCAAATTATCATAGAAGCCATACCATGATCTAGCAACCATCACATTGATACTATGGCTACCAAAACATCTCTTATACCCTTCAAATTGGAATATGAAGAATCTTCTATTATTATAAGATCAATGACTGAACCTCCTGCAATTGAATCATATTTGCAACCTCTTAACATATGCAATATTGAAACATATATACCTCAAGAACCCTAGTATCAGGACATCTTCAAATTCATTAAAGAAGGAATATTACTTGAGGGTTTTAACTCTAAAAAATAAAGATAATTTAGGCTAAAATCCTATAAATATATCATCATCAGAGATATCTTATGTCAATGCTCCTTTGAAGGCATACTCCTTAGATGCATTAACAAAAATGAATCTCAAGCTCTCATCAAGGAAGCCCATGATGGATCATGTGGTGGATATTTTAGTGGATTATATATAGCTAATAAGCTCCTTAGAATGTATTATTATTGGCCCTCTATGGAAAATGAGACTCACAACTATGTGAAGTGATATGATAAGTGTCAACAACACGACAACCTTGTTCATGCCCCCTCTCAAGGACTTCAACCGATCACACATCCTTGGCCTTTATCCTCTTGGGGATTAGAAATCATATGCAATATCAACCCTCAATCATATGATGTACATAAGTTCATCATAACTACTACATAATACTTTACTAAGTGGGTCGAGGCAATACCCCTATTCACCATAATAGGAATTCAAGTATCAAAATTCATTCTAAATCAAATCATCAACCATTATGGTATTTATTCTACCATAATTACAGATAATGGCACTCCTTTTAAAAATAATAAAGTTACCAAAATGTGTGCCTAAATACAAAATTCAATAAATGTGGCCCACACAATACTACCCACAAGGAAATGGATAAGCTGAATCCTCCAACAAAATGCTAATAAAAATCCTTAAGAATATAGTAAACAAGAATGGTCACGATTGGTACTTACAACTCTACCTCACCTTGTGGGCATATTATACCAATGTACATACTCCCACAGGGGCAACACCATACACTTTAGTTTATGTCACTGAAGTAATATTTTCTTTTGAACTAGAAATACCTTCTCTAAGAGTCTTGTTTCAAGATTCTTTGGTGGGAGATGAATATTTATCAAGTCACTTACAAAAAATAGAACTCTTATAAGAAAAGTGCATTAATGCTTTAGAATATCTCAGAACATATCATAATAGGATTTGACATACCTAAAATAAGAAGGTACATCCAATATCCTTTTAAGTTGGAGATTTAGTCCTCCAAGAAAATAAAAGGAATACAATCACTAAATTCGACCTAAAAGGAAAGTTCAAACCTAATTGGTTAGGATATTTTATCATCACAACCAAATTTAGATCATGATCCTACCACCTAGCCACATTGTATGGCCAATAACATAAATAACCAATCAATATCATGCATATTAAATGATACTATGCATAAAACATCGAGTTGTTTGATTGATCATTCGATTAAATATACAAGTATCATCATATTATCACACACACTTCACCTCTTGCATGATTGCTTGGTTTTCTTGATCATACCATAGATTCAGGAGGATTTACTGTGATGTAAAGGCTAATCCTTATTACAAATGCACCTACATTGCATCTGCCTAGGCTAACCATATGTTGAGTAAACTCTATCAGTCTAAAAATCTTGTCCAACAAATATTTTTTTATATCTGCATCCTACTTCACAATTATCATACTTCTCTTCTTCTCCCTCTCTTGGGTTAATTCATGTATAACATGATCGTCAAAAAACCTGATGACCTAACCTCTTCCCTTTATTTTATCCCAACCTTGAGGTATCCAACAAGAAGCAAACAAACAATTAGACTTATCCATCATACTTTTGCTTTCCCTTCGAAATAAGCAACATGCATAACCTAATTTCTTCCATTTCATACATAGTCACATCATTAATATCAATAAATATTTCACATCATTATCAACAATATATATCTACAACATCATCCAACAAAAGGATTTATATTTGATCAATTCTCATGATTATTCAATAGACTCCTCAAGAATATCTTTTCTCTCCTATAATTCATCAATGAATTTTGCCAACTTGTAAAATGATGTAATGTATGAAGGAACTTTAAGATAATTCTATTGAATGTATCATGACATGTGGTCATCACATTCTTCATAAACAACTCATTTGATATGCCATCCAAGGACAAAGAAAAGTTTTCAAAAAATATCTCATGAATTCATAATTATTTGTGAATTTTATTAGTTACTGGTTGAATGGGGTTCTCTTCCCTCATTGGCCTATCATCTGAGTTTACAAAATCATACCTAATATATCACCACTCACTCACTCTATAGTTCACATGGGTTGAGAAGCCCTTAATCATCCATTCTTCTATGGATTGATAATTGCTTGTTAGATTTATATGAGGACGGATGATTAAGAGTAGTATTTCCTGTTCGACATACCATTTTAGAATGCAATCAAAACAAAAATCAACTTCTTAGATGCTACCTCCTAGCAATAACTCACAAAATATTGTAAGATTTCTTTGATCCAATATTTCACAGGTTTGCAATTTCTTTCAAATATCATTAGTCAATGAATCAATACTATATTTACTTTTCCTTTGATTTATTGCATCAACAAACTATCACACTTCATAAATCTCATTGATTGCATTTGATAGACCACGAGGTTGTTGAAGACTCTATCAATCCAATGTGTTTTATATTTACAATCATTTGTATACCTTACCAAGCACTGGATCGATATTATCGTCATAGGCTCCTAGTTAATTTTATTGGCATTTTATTAAACTAAAATCATGATCTATCACCAGATGTTGTTCAAACAGGTCTATTGGACTATGAGGCTACATGGATCCAATGCCTTGTGAGCATACAATTATTTGCACACTTCACTAGATACTAGATCTATGTTGTCCTCATAGTTGCATAACCTTCTATAACAATAGAATATCCATAAATTATATTCTCTCCTCTAGCTATTTTCTTGATAAACCATTATATCAACAAAAATTTTGCTATGCAAATACACTATAAGCTTCTAATATCGAAATAATAATTCATCAAGAATGCTAGATATTCTCTATCTGGTTGTACATAATGTTAGTCAATAGATAGATAACTTCCTCCATCTTGGTGAATAACAACTAACTATAATTTTATATTTCCTTCAAAAACTAAAACATCCATACTGACTAATGGGTCCTTCAGGAATATTAGAATTTGGCAATCAACACTTCATGTACCTGTAATCATTTATGATTGTGTCAAGTAGTCAATTACAAAATCTCTATGCATCCTAATGGCCTATAAGCCAACATGGATTCCATATACTCATTCATACAAATAAGATCCTTCAGACTCTGGGTAATGTTGTTACATGGACCTCCTAGACAAGGGGATTTCTTTTTCCCATGCTCTATGCATATACATTTCTTTGTACACATATCGGGCAAAGGAGAAGGGCTTATTCTTCTCTTGGATTGTCCATATGGGAGTGTTACCCTCAGTATAAAAGATTTTTTTACAATACAAAATCCTCAAATATTTCAACACATCAGAGGTGGCAACGTGTATTAAGTCCAATTCCTCACATACATGTAAATATTTGCATATGTGTTAGGTAATGGAATTATATACTCTTTTTACCCTCTCTCAAATGTTAAGAAATTCAACAACATCAAGCCATTAAAATACTTTGTTTTCATACGATGAAAGCAAAAGAACCATCCAAAGTCATTATACAAGACCTTTTGCAAATACCTACAAGCATCAACATGCTACAAACCATTCACATATCATAATTTTAGTATCTTGCAAATCCTTTTCTGAACATTGACATTTAATTACAAATATCATCTTGGTATCTTGAAAAAACAATGCAAGCATCAAAAGCACTTACATAAACATTTTACAATCACAAAAACACATTACGTAAAATCAACTAAAAAGCATTCCATAACTTTGCAATACATCTGCAAAGACCGCACTATCAATTACAAAATAATTTTAAAATATTGTAGAACACTTGCAAAATCATCACATTGCAAGAAATTTATAATTATCATTTCAAAGCATTGCAAAAATATTTTGCAATTAGCATCAAAAGGCATTATCAAACATCACTTCAAATATTTGCAAAAGGCTTGCAAAATCAAATAACTTCATCTATGCAATTAATTTTTTCATAAATTATGGCACTTAAACATTGATGGAAAATAAAACATGTCTTATCTACATAGTCAAATATTTTATAAATAATAGTATTTGCACATTGATAAGAAGAAAAACAATATCTGTAGAACACAAGCTTATACTGAGAGGGGGGGGTGAACAGTATAAGACCTCTTTTTAACCTTATCTATCAATACAACTTTCAAACCATTAACATGCAGAATAAGATAGTAATAATAACGACGAGTCAAACAGTGTATAAGAAGCAATCCACAATGAGACACAACAATTTACGTGGTTTTACCCAAGGTGGGCTACTCCACGGATAAAAATTTTCCTCAAAAATTTATATCAAACCCTCTGGGAATCCTTCCCGATTACAATGTTTATGAGCCTCAACCCAAAGGAGACACCTTCCCCTAAATCTGCTTTGCTAGTGATCCTCTAGAAGACCTCTATCTCTTTTACCCTTAGCAAGTGGAACTCTTTCCACAAAAGACACCTGTCTTCCCTGCTCTGGCTGGAGATCTTTGTCCTCAACTCTATCACAGCAAACTGGTCCTCTTTTTTGCACCAAAATACAGTCCTTCGGTCTGGCACAATTCTGTCCTCTTCCTTTGTTCTTTTCTGCACTTGATTGGAGAACAACTTTTTATAGTCTGCACAACTACAGCAGCATAGTCTTCTTAACTTACAGCCGTGCTATCTTCTTAACTTCTGCACAAACACAGTAGTGCAATTTTTGCAAATATTGTAGCAGCAATATCACCGTTCGTCCTTCACAACTATTCACAATTACAGTAGCATCTACTACTGGCACTTTGGTTTCTTTTACACAGACTGCATAAACACAGTTGCAATCATAGCTGTCCTTAGATCAGATTCCACTCTTGCATAATCTTTGCAATCACTGTAGCATTCAAATGCACAACAACTTATGTGCCTGTGTGTGACTGCAACAGCTCATTCTCTTCGCACAGTCTTCTCATGAACAGTAGTACATTCTTTGCGCAAACAGCACCAGAGTCTTTGACACATAGAAGATTCAGCGAAATGCACTTCTTATGCTGCAATCGAACTTCACTCACTCTATTTTTGATGATCGAACCTTACTTGTCACACTCACTCTGCGACCGTCACACTTCGAATGCACACATCGATCGACACAAAAAAAATGCTCAAACAGTCCTCCTTTAATACTCATGATCTCAAGATGAAATCTTGTTCTTTAGTCGACTGATCAATCTTTTAACACATCGGCTATAAAACCTTATACTTCGTCGACCAAGGTTAACTTCGTCGGCTTCAAACGCATCTGTTGTTCTATAGCTTTTCTCACACGAAACTCAAAACATGTCACGATAACGCTATGCCTTGGTCTGCTATACACCTTCTTTGGTTTGTTGTCATGAAATCGCTACACTACAGCCTTTGCTGACGTCATCGTAAATCTTGTCGCAAAATCATGACGCTCTAGACTCCACTGCCTTCTTCTCCGTTGTTGTCGTGAAATCGTGACACTATAGCCTTTGCTGACGTCATCATGAAACTTGTCGTGAAATCACGACACTCTAGACTTCACTGCCTTCTTCTCTGTTGCTGTCATGAAATCGCGACACTACAGCTTTTGCTGATGTCATCATGAATCTTGTCACGAAATCACGACACTCTGGACTTCACTGCCTTCTTCTCCGCAACTATCATGAAATCGTGACACCTTTGCCTCTTGCTGGCGTCATCATGATTTTGGTCACGAAATCATGATGCTCTGGACTTCACTACCTTCTTCTCCGCAACTGTCATGAAATCGTGACACCTTTGCCTTTTTCTGACGTCATCAGCAACTCTGTCGTGAAATCGCGACACCTCTTGCTTCTTCATCCTTTTCTTGGTTTGCACTAGCGAAAATAAAACATGTCACGAAATCATGACGCTTTCACTGCCTTAGGCTCTTTCTTGCCAACTACTCGTGAAACTGGAACATGTCGCAAAATCGTGACACTTTCTGCGTCCGTACAACTTCTTCGAAACTTGTCGCGAAATCGCGACACTTCCTGCAACTCAACACTGCCAACTTAACTTGTCGCGAAATCGTGACACTTTCTGCATTCGTACAACTTCTTCAAAAATTGTCACGAAATCATGACACTTTTTTCCCGCTATGCTTCTGCCTTCCTGCATGTCGCGAAATCATGACTTTCTCTCTTCTCAAACATGTCGCAAAATCGTGACAGTTTTTCCAGTAGCAAACTTTTTCTACTTTATCTTTTCTGGATTTTTTGGCAACTGGGCTACTCTGATTTTCTTGGAGACTTACTGACCAGCTGAAACCTTCATCAAAACACATCCTTGGACATAAAAACAAATTGCTCCAATAGTTCCTCGACATCAAAAACAACATCTACCAATAGCTCCTTGACATCAATGACAAAAACTAAACTTAGGTAAAAGCAATGTACTCAAGGTGCCTAAAATTGCCAACAATATCCCCCTTTGTCATTGATGGCAAACCTTATCTAAAACACATCTTTCAAGAGTCAAAACTGAAATCAATCTCTCCAAGTTTTGCTCCCCCTGATTTGAAGATTTCCTCTTCTCTTGAAAACTCTCCCCCTTACTTAAATCTCTCCCCCTTTGTCATCAATGGCAAAGGGTCACCTTTGGGGCTTGGGACTAAGAATGAGCCTCTTAGCTTAGTCCCTCCCCCATATCCTGATGAGGTGATTAAAATAGGGTTGGGAGTGACACTCCCATTAAACACTCATCATCATTAGTGTCCAAGATTTCTTTGTCGGGCCTTCTCTTGAATTTTTTTTTGTATTTTTGTTCCTGTCACTGTTTTGATCCTCGGACCTATTAATACTACTGTTCCTGTTTCTTTTATCTTTTCTATTGTTATCCATACCTTGATCCTTGAACTTGTTCATGCTACTATTTCTGTTCCTGTATCTCAGAAGATCAGCTCTACACTGTCTAGCTAGGTGTCCTTCATTGATGCATTTATAGTAGGTAACAATATCAGTCATGGCTGTTCTTTGAATTCGCCTATTCTGACTAACCCAGTTCATGTTATTTGTCTTGCAAAAAATTGCCTTGTGCCCAAATTGTTTACAAGAGTAGCAATACCCTTGAAAGAAATTATGTCTCTTGAAACTGTCATTTACTCTCTTCATTTGAGTCATGCACTGTACAGCCATGTGACCAAATCTGTGACACACATAACATCTGTCGTGAAATTTTCTTTTGTACGAATTCATGGGTCCTGAAAACTTCTTCTTCTCAGTCTGAATATCATTTTCTATTTCTGCGTATTCATCACTTACGGACTCATGATCTGAAGTACTTTCTTCAATAGGACTCTCTTTCTTTTGAAATATTTTGCTAGATTCCCCAACCTGTTCCTTGTGCGGCTTAACAAAATCGAGACTTGTTTTATCTGTTGGTTTTCTTTGTCCTTCGATGAGAAATTTAACCTTTTTGGAGCTATCTTGAAATTTGTAGAGCTTATCTTTTTACTCTTTATTTTCTTCTTTCAAAGAAGCAATTTCCTGTTCTAACTCACTATGCTCCAGAATTTTAGAATCTAACTCATTCTTGAGTTCTTGTGACTTAGCCATAGATATTTCAAGATTTTCTACAAGTTCATCTATTTCCATACAGCATTCATCTAACTTAATCTTGAGTCTATCATTCTTCTTTCTTTCCTTTTTCAAAACACTAAGAGCATTGTTGAGTTCGCATTCAAGATCCTCTATTTGATGGCACTTTGAATCATCACAGCCTTTTTCAGATTTCTTATCACTAGAGGTGCTACCTTTTTCAAAAACCATACATGCATCTTCATTGGGGTTTTTTGAAACATCCTCATACATACTAGCAACCAAATCATTATTTCTGCAATCATCCTCAAGGTGCCCAAAATTTCCACATCTAAAACATTTCATGATAATGAATTTATGTTTCGGTTCTTCCCCTTTTTCGAAATGAACAACATCTCATTTTCATCATCACTAGAAGAACTGTCACTTTCACTGTTAGAACACTTGTTTTGTCTAAGTAGAAGCTCTTCTTATTTTTGTGAGAATGCCTCTTTCCATGATTGTTGTACTCATATTTGCTTTTCTGGTGATTGTTGTACTCATTTTTGTTGTTTCTGTAATACCTATGCTTTTCAGAATCCTTTCTTTTAACATCCTATATCTCTTCATCGCTTTCATCTTTAGAAACAGTACAGTCAGTAGCATAATGACCAAATTTCCCGTAGTTAAAACATCTTATATTTTTCTTGCTTTTGTGCTTTCTGGAAAACTTGCCTTTCCTGCTGTAATATGCCTCTTCCTCACTAGAAGACTCATCACTTTCTTGAATCTGTTTGCCCTTCGATTTCTTGATAGCTTTGAAAGCTGCCTCTTTCTTTACATCAAATTTCACTTGTGTCCTCAATTCAAATGCTGCAAGAATACTATGGAGCTCATCCTTTTTCAATTTATCTAAATATTTGGCTTCCTCAATAGCAGAAATCTTTTCACTAAATCTATTTGGAAGAGATCTTAAAATCTTATCTCACACATCATTTTCAGCAAGTTCAAGACCTAAGTCTTTCATGGAGTTCACAATTTCATCCATCCGAAGCATGTAGTCACTAATATTTTCATCATCATTCATCTTGAGTTGTTCAAACATACCTTTAAAATGTCTCAACTTGGCCTTTCGAACATTTGCATCTCTTGTATGAACAACCTACAATTGTTTCCACATTTCACTAGCTGTCTTGCAGTGAATAACTTTAGTGAGATCTACCTTTTGTAAACCCTTCAAGATTGCATTCATGGCTTTTGAATTGCTGTGATGTAGAAGCCTGTCTTCTTTAGTATAAGGACCATTTGCAGGAATGGTATACCCATCTTCAACAACTTCCCAAACCTCATTACCGAGTGCCATAAGATAGACTTTCATTCTTGCACTCCATAGACCAAAATCTGATCCGTCAAGAATAGGTGCTGCATTGCCACTTGAGTAGTCCATTGTGTTCTTTGTAAAATTTTCCTTCAAGCTGTTAAGCTTTTCCAAGGCACTGGCTCTGATACCAAATTGTAGAACACAAGCTTATACTGAGAGGGGGGGTGAACAGTATAAGACCTCTTTTTAACCTTATCTATCAATACAACTTTCAAACCATTAACATGTAGAATAAGATAGTAATAATAACAACAGTAAAACAGTGTATAAGAAGCAATCCATAATGAGACACATCAATTTACGTGGTTTTACCCAAGGTGGGCTACTCCACGGATAAAAATTTTCCTCAAAAAGTTATATCAAACCCTCTGGGAATCCTTCTCGATTACAATGTTTATGAGCCTCAGCCCAAAGGAGACACCTTCCCCTAAATCTGCTTTGCTAGTGATCCTCTAGAAGACCTCTATCTCTTTTACCCTTAGCAAGTGGAACTCTTTCCACAGAAGACACCTGTCTTCCCTGCTCTGGTCGGAGATCTCTGTCCTCAACTCTGTCACAGCAAACTGGTCCTCTTTTTTGCACCAAAACACAGTCCTTCGGTCTGGCACAATTTTATCCTCTTCCTTTGTTCTTTTCTGCACTTGATTGGAAAACAACTTTTTACAGTCTGCACAACTACAGCAGCATAGTCTTCTTAACTTACAGCCGTGCTATCTTCTTAACTTCTGCGCAAACACAGTAGTGCAATTTCTGCAAATATTGTAGAAGCAATATCACCGTTCGTCCTTCACAACTATTCGCAATTACAGCAGCATCTACTCCTGGCACTTTGGTTTCTTTTAGATAGACTGCGTGAACACAGTTGCAATCACAGCTATCCTTAGATCAGATTCCACTCTTGCATAATCTTCGTAATCACTGTAGCATTCAAATGCACAGCAACTTATGCACCTGTGTGTGACTACAACAACTCATTCTCTTCGCATAGTCTTCTCATGAACAACAGTACATTCTTCGTGCAAACAGCACCAGAGTCTTTGACACATAGAAGATTCAGCGAAATGCACTTCTAATGCTGCAGTCAAACTTCACTCACTCTATTTTTGATGATCGAACCTTACTTGTCGCACTCACTTTGCGAATGTCACACTTCGAATGCACACATCGATCAACACAAAAAAAATGCTCAAACAGTCCTCCTTTAATACTCATGATCTCAAGATGAAATCTTGTTCTTTAGTCGGTTGATCAATATTTTAACATGTCGGCTGTAAAACCTTATACTTCGTCGGCCAAGGTTAACTTCGTCGGCTTCAACCGCCTCTGTTGTTCTGTAGCTTTTCTCGTGCAAAACTCAAAACATGTCACAATATCGCTACGCCTTGGTCTGCCGTACACCTTCTTTGGTTTGTTGTCGCAAAATTGCTACACTACAGCCTTTGCTGATGTCATCGTAAATCTTGTCATGAAATTGCGATGCTCTAGACTCCACTGCCTTCTTCTCCGTTGCTATCACGAAATCATGACACTACAGCCTTTGCTGACGTCATCATGAAACTTGTCATGAAATCTCGACGCTCTAGACTTCACTACCTTCTTCTCCGTTGCTATCGTGAAATCGCGACACTACAGCTTTTGCTAATGTCATCATGAATCTTTTCGCGAAATCGTGACGCTCTAGACTTCACTACCTTCTTCTCTGCAACTGTCATAAAATTGTGACACCTTTGCCTCTTGCTAACTTCATCATGATTTTGGTCACAAAATCATGACGCTCTAGACTTCACTGCCTTCTCCGCAACTATCATGAAATCGTGACACCTTTGCCTTTTGCTGACGTCATCAGCAACTCTGTCACAAAATCGTGACACCTCTTGGTTCTTCATCCTTTTCTTGGTTTGCACTAGCAAAAATGAAACATGTCACGAAATCACGACGCTTTCACTACCTTAGGCTCTTTCTTGCCAACTACTCGCAAAACTAGAACATGTCACGAAATCGCGACACTTTCTGCATCCATACAAATTCTTCAAAACTTGTCACGAAATCGCAACACTTCCTGCAACTCAACACTGCCAACTTAACTTGTCGCGAAATCGTGACACTTTCTGCATCCGTACAACTTCTTCAAAACTTGTCACGAAATCGTGACACTTTTTGCCCGCTGTGCTTCTGCCTTCCTGCATGTCACAAAATCATGACTTTCTCTCTCCTCAAACATGTCGCGAAATCGTGACAGTTTTTATTGCAGCCTGCAAACTTTTTCTACTTTATATTTTCTGGATTTTTTGGTAACTGGGCTACTCTGATTTTCTTGGAGACTTACTGACCAGCTGAAACCTTCATCAAAACACATCCTTGGACATAAAAAAAAATTGCTCCAATAGTTCCTCGACATCAAAAACAACATCTACCAATAGCTCCTTGACATCAATGACAACAACTAAACTTAGGTAAAAGCAATGTACTCAAGGTGCCTAAAATTGCCAACAATATCACCTATGGAGTCAAGTGTTTCATAAAGAATGACACTTGAACATTGGTGAAAATCCTAAAAATTTATCTATGTAGTCATGTATTTCATAAGGAATTACACTTAAACATTGATAAGAAGAAAAACAATCTCACCCACATAGTCAAGTGTTTCATAAAGAATGGCACTTGAACATTGGTGAAAATCCTAAATCTTATCTATGCAATCAAGTGTTTCATAAAGAATGACACTTGAACATTGATAAGAAGCAATCAAATATCACCTACGCAATCAAGTGTTTCATAAAGAATGACACTTGAAAATTGGTGAAAATCCTAAATCTTATCTATGTAGTCAAGTATTTCATAGATAATGGTACTTGAACATTGATAAGAAGCATAAATTTCATCTACGCAACTATGTGTTTCATAGAGAATGACACTTAGACATTTATAAAAATCAAAATAATTTTATCTATGCAACTAAGTGTTTCATAGAGAATGGCACTTAGACATTTATGAAAATAAAAATAACTTCATTTATGTAGCTAAGTGTTTAATAAAGTATGACACTTATAAATTAATGAAAACTTTATCTACGTAGTTAAGTGTTTTATAGAGAATGACACTTAAACATTGATGAATGGCACACACCTTAACTATATAATCAAGTGTTTCATAGAGAATGACACTTGAACATTTATGAGATAAAACATTATCATTCATGTAAATATTATAGGTTCTACATCTACACAATCAAGTGTTTCATAGAGAATGACACTTAAACATTGATGAGTGGAAAATATTATCATTCATGTAAATATTATAGGTACCTCATATACATAGTCAAGTGTTTCATAAGATTCACACTTGAACACTGATGAGATAAAAACATTATCATTCATGTAAACATTATAGGTACCTCATCTACATAGTCAAGTGTTTCATAGATAATGGCACTTGAAAACTGATGAGAAGAAAAATAATTTCAAAAGTGTACATATGACAGACACCTCATTATGTATTAAATGTTATCATGAATATGGTATCATAGGCCACCATTTAAACATAATGATATCATGTTCCCACCTATGGGAACACATAAAAGGTAAAACATTTACCTCTAAAGAACATGAGTGTTCTCCTATATCAGGTCTAAAGACCACCGCTCATAGCATACACTTCAGGATGGTAATCTATCATACAAAATACTTAATACATCTCTCAAATGAGACATCTCCCCTTATATATAATTGATCATAAAACCATTACTAAATAAAATTATCATTACATCAAAGAAACATCACATCAAAAATATTGACACACAACATATCATTAGGTCAAGAACAAATGAATCAAAGCATCTCATCATGATCCAAATAACAAATATCATCATATATATGCCTCACACTATACATACCGATGGAGAAGGTGTATCACAAAGAAAAAATGATACACTCAACACATAATAGGAAGGCATACCACAACCTCAAAATTGGTACACTCACTCCTAAATGCCCCTAAGATAACCTAACAAGAAGACCCAACCTCCCTAGAATTCGCTAGTGGAATAGGAGGAGGTGTCTAAAAGCTAGCAGTCCTCCATAAGGTATTTCTCACTAACAGAGCTCTTGACCATGATCTCGAAGAAGATGGCACCTGTTGCTCCATAGGGACTATGAAATAATACAACTAATGATAGTGTGTGGTCCAACCCTACTCCCTCTCAACTTGACCTACCAAATACCATAACTGCTCTATAATATTTGAACTCATGATCTCCATCACTACCCTAGAAGCCTCCAACTATCCCTCAAGTGGCCCCATAATTAGGGCTACCACCACACTATCCAAACCTCACCCAACCTGATCTTGAGACTCATCTCTCTCCCTCATCGTTTGATCTATATTAGACCTAATAATAGAAATGATCATCTGATTAGTGTCCCTATCCTCTATGAATCGATCCAAGGTCAACTAAAGCTTGGAAATGGTCTCCCCACTATCCATCTGCACCTAGGACATCTCTTTTCTAGTCTTAGTCACCTCACCTCTGACCATAGTAACCTCCTCCACTCACAAAACCTTATAAGCCACTAACTAGCTCCTAACCTCCTCTAAAGTATGATGGAGAACGATCAACTCCATCATCATATACTTCTCCACTATCCTACTAGGACCCACACCTCCACTAAAATCTAGCCCTGCCCCACCAAAATCTAGCCCAACTCCACCTGGAGTTGACACACCTCCATCGACTAGGGCATACAAAAGTGGGATAGTAGTCAACAGAGCTACATCCAAAGGAGTTGATCCCCTATTCCTCTATCTAGCCATCATCCTCCACTTATCATCCCTCGGTGGTGGGATCACTATGAATCGATAAGGTCTAAAATTTCTATACCAACCACCATAATGTACCGTCACTCCCACATCATGTAATGCAAAGGTCAATACCATGAGGTCATCCTCATAAGCCTCTAGAAAAGCAATAGGATCCATAGTATCCCACCAGGTCTCACGATGCACTCATCATATCCAAATCTCATCCACTATTGGTATCCCTTGTACCTCTCCAAAATGATGGGTCACACAATCATATTGATATAATTCATAGGCCTTGTTCCCGTCATCCAAACACTGAATTCATCTCACTCTAGCTAACTCCTTGTGGTCCTCAGACCACATATATCCATCCCTCCATGGTCACCATATAACATGACCTACTCTCATGTCATCAATAAGATGTCTCACCCAAGCTAGAGCACAATATGAAGGATGAACACAACCCTCCCACCTGTAAACTATAGTATTCTTAGGGTCAACACATCTCATCACTATTATTGGTCAAAAAATAGCTATATGCTCCCATGACCAAGCTTGGAGTAAAGTACAACATGTTAGACTCTGACCCTACTTATAGACCACCCTATACAAAGTATGATATAATCTGGTCAAAATATCTAGAGCCTAGGCATAAATAATCTAACTATCCCTCGATCCTACTGTGATTGATCCTTATCTCCACGACATAAAAATTCTACTGGTGTCACTCATAATAAACTTTGACACCACTACTGCTAAGAGTGTAGTTCACCGGTGAATGTGCCCTTCTACATAGGCAACATTGATCCTCAACCTCTTCTTCATCCCTAAGAATTCACCCTTCCTTGATAAGGCTAACTTCCCAACTCTAATGTTTGTCCCTAGGTGAATGGACACACATCAAACTATCACCTTGAGGATGCACCACACATAAAAATAGCACCTTGAGGATGCACCACACATCCTCTAAAGTAACTATCATCTCACTCATTGATAACTTGATGGTATTTATGGATGGATACCACCTCTCTACAAGGGTTGTCAATAAGGAGTGATCAAACTCCAACTTAGGTATATAGGAAACATAATACAACCCTGTCATCACAAAAACCACCTCATCTCTCCACCTCTTCTCACTCACCAAGATGATCCCCAAGCACTTAGGGTGACACTCTCTATTCGTCAAAGTCTTTATCACCTACCAAAACCATCAAAAATATTAAGTTAGAAAACCCATCAAATTATACCAAAATTTTACAAAAACATTACTATTGGATAACCCTAGAAAAGTGATTTTTAACAAGTATAAATATGCCTATATTTGCACACATATCAAGGTCAAAATTTGTAAAACAAAACTAACTATCCTATCCCAAATTCACCATTAGTGCCAAATTAACCAATATCAAATTTGCCACTGGGACCAAATTTGCTAGTGGTACTTTTACCAAATTCGCCACAACTTGTGAAAAATGTAAAAAATGACCTAAAAGCAAATAAATTGACCCAAAATGAAGGCCTACCTCTTAGTATCACTTCGGCACATCAAATTTCCCTTGAACCACATCCACAATGTGGGTCCAACCTCAGATATGAGCCATCCTCTCTGATAGCTCTATCTCACTCTCTCCAACTTTCTATACTAGGTAAAGTACAAATGATGTTGCTTTCACCTTCCCTTTTGCCTTTTAAACCACTAGCTCATCGTCACTAACCAACATAAGCATCCCATATTCTAAAAAATTTGCCTTGAAACCTATTACCAGGCACATGGTTTTAAGAAGAGATCATGTCACAAGGCAAAAAAAAATCATAGGGTAAAACAAAAATTTCCAAATATCGAGGCACGTAAAATGAGGCATATGTATACAAAATCATCATTTCTAGAAAAATATCAATAAAATATTCAAATCAACAAAGTAATACAATACTAATACATCACAACATCAAAATTGAGTATCACAACTTAACTTTTGATGTAACATCTCAGATATCACATCAAAATTGGGATAAAATGTAGACACCCAATTTTGACACACTAGTCGCAACTTCTCATAAATGGTCGCAAACACTCCAAAATTCCCACAATTAGTTGTAAACATCACAAAACCTCAATTTTATCATTTTCCATCATTTTGGGCATAATTTTTCACCTTTACCAAATTCTCCATATTGACAAAATTTGCTAGTGGTGAATTTGGAAAATAGTAGAGATCAACTTTTTTTTACTCAAAATTATTTTTTACCAAATTCATCACTCTTACCAAATTCAATAGTATCAAATTTAGCTAGTGGAAAATTTGACAAATTTTCAAATTTCAAACTCAAAATCAGATTTGATTCCTTACCAAATTCTCCACCCTGGTCGCCAAATTCGCTAGTGGTAAATTTGGTCGACAATGGTAAATTTGGCAAAAGTGGTTGGGAATATTCCACATGAACCAGATAGGTATGGATTGATCTCCTTTTCACCTCTACCAAATTTTTTGCATGCTTCAAGAAGGATTCAGATGCATTTATTTAAATTTATCTATATCCATTCCTCCCTCCAACCCTCCTTGAAATTCTATTTAATGAGGTCATGGGGAAAGCATTCCATAATATTTTTCACTGTAGAAAAGCTTTGCCATATTTTCTAGCATTATCTCTTTCAATAGCATTCTCTATTCTTGAGTTCCCTTCAAGCATATTTGAGTTTTCACCTAGCACTTTGGAGCATTGAGAGAAAGTCAAGCAAGGCTAGGAGGACTTTGGAGCAAGGAGGTCACCATTAGAGGTAAGAAAGAAATCTCTCCTAGCTTCTTTCTTCTCTCCTCCCACCTTGGTTTCATAGAATTTTTATTTTCTAGTTATAAACTTAGTAGATACTACTAGGATCATTCCTTGCAAATTTTAGCTTGAAACACAGTGAGAATCCATCAAAATCAGCCC
This sequence comes from Wollemia nobilis, assembly GCA_028583015.1. Classification (NCBI taxonomy): domain Eukaryota; kingdom Viridiplantae; phylum Streptophyta; class Pinopsida; order Araucariales; family Araucariaceae; genus Wollemia; species Wollemia nobilis. The sequence continues at coordinate 8,228,549 of JAQPPZ010001361.1, forward strand.
CAAAAATCTTAAAAACTCATCCTAGGACCAATTTAACCATCTTGAATTGTCAGTGGTGAATTTGGCAACCAGAATACATTGAACCAAATTCACCACTCAGACCAAATTTTCCAATGGTGAATTTGGTAGGCCCAATGGAAAATTTGGTAACAAGTCAAATTCCACCCCAAGAGGTAAGCATACTAAATTTTGTTGTTAAAAAAGGGTTTGATAAGTTGTTTAGACAAGTTTCTACCCTATAAAGCTCTCAAAAAAAACCCCTTAAATTAGAAAACCTAAATTTTTTAGTTTTTGTGCAAGTTTATCAAATTTACCACCCCTGTGGTGAATTTAGCAAAAGTGATAAATTTGGCAGATAGGCTCTGATAGAGGTAATACGACCACTTGGCCCTTCCTTAGCTCTATAATTCCATTTCCTCTATGTTTTATTTCTATTTTCTACTATCTTTGTAAGTAGAAATCACATTTACTTTGGCAAATTAAGGAATTCTAACTAGAAAACCCAAATTATTTACAAAACCTTACAATTTCTTCACAAAATGCCCTTATTTCTTTACAAAATACTTAAGGACTAATCAATTAAGGAACCCTAGATTTAATTTTAGCTTTTCCATCATTTTCAAGTATATAGGAAAATAATTAAAAATCATTTAGTTGCATTAGGCTAAATTATTTTATTGCATTCCTCCTTGTTTTACCCTAAAATCAAAATCTCTCTAGTCTAGCTCATTCAAAACTTGAAGTGCATATAGGTTAGCTCTTGTTTGTATGCATTTGTGTGACCTAAATTAAATATTGCATTTATATTATCCTTGATGATTTAGGTTTAAATAACCATTAATGCTTGATAAATATTTAGATAAATAGAGATCCATAAACTTTAGGTGTTTGTTTGAATTAAACTCCTAAAACATCGACAAAACAAGCATTACATCAACTTTCAATACAACCATAGGAAAACACATTTGAGTTGGAGTCTAGTTGTGTTGACGATCTTCATATCCTTGGGATCTCCTTTGGAAATATATCCTCAAGTGGGGAAGCAAATATTCTAACAAATCTCCCCCATGTACACTTGACATTAATTAGAATTAATGGGAAAAGAACACAAGGTTTTCCCACCATCTATACCATCTTCTTGGTGGTCATAGATTCAATTGCAATCATGAGTATAAATTGGTTCATGATCTATGAACATGAAACCTCCACCATATCCAACAAGTAGATCAAATGGGATAGGCTTGCATGGCTAGGGCTGAGATCAAGATGGCACATCAATGTTGATTATGGCATGCATCCCTAAGGATGGTCGAGTGTGCCAAGCTCACTATTTTTGCACATTGAATGATGAGTACACACTTACTGCTATCGAGTAATACTAGCTGTAATTTATTTATAAGTTGTGTTGCAATTAAAATGTGCGTGCTTATGTGTGATTGCTTTTATTTATTTATATTTATTTTTGTATGCATGGTGAACACAAGCAAAATGGATGCAATGATGAATTCTAAATGAATCATATATAATGGTATGAATCTAACAAAATGCAATCCATATAAAATACAAACCTAAATGAAATGCAGAGACACATGAAAAAAAAGCTCCAAAAGGCCAAAAAATAAATAAAATAACAAAACCCTATGTGGATGTATGCTCACAAATGATTGAGATGGAGGCTACCCCTTGTGTGTGGTCATGAAGCTATCTTGTGAGGGTTGCAAGCTTGCAAATATGGACAAGGTGGAGTTGTACCCACTATGGGTGTAGTGCTCGCTAATATGAACAAATATAAAGAGATATAGCCACTAGGATGTATGCTCGCAAATGGTTGAATGGAGGCTATCCCTCACTTGTGACCATGAAGCTATCCATTATGGGGTGTTGAAATGATGTGATTGATTTTCCAAAGTGAGTACTACATGATAGGAATGTGGTGTGTGCAAAAATGTGTATGGATAAATTTAATGGAATTAAACAAGAACCATATCCCTTGAATTGGAGAGATATAAGCAATGAAAATTTTTTGAGGTTAAGGAATATAAGAAGAAAATGAGATGGGTGGATGCAATTATGGAAATGCACAATGGGCCCTAGGTTGGGGATTTTCTAGGCATCAAATCCCTAGTGAGAGTGCAATGCATGTGAGCTATGACCTAATAGGTATCATCACTTGCCATTATCACAAAATCCCCAATAATCTATATGATCAAGTAGCCATGCAAACATGAACAAGCAAAAATTCAATTATGATAAGCAAAAATGCAAGGAACATAATGTTAGATAAATCATACAAAATATGATAGGCAATCATGCAATATGAAAAAACAAACCAAATGCAAACTATATGAAAATGTAACACCATGCACAATTGTTATTTTTTTGTTGTTTGTATTATTTTGGAAGATGAATTACATCCATTGGTTTTTAAAGTTGGTACAAATTTTGAGTGTACCACCTATTTTAACAAACATGATGGTAGTGCAAGGGTCTAAACCATAAAATAAAGGACTATAATGGAGGATATCCTCATGATTATCACCATGAAGGGGATCATCCAAAGTACCTTCCTTGGGATATGTTGCATGAAAATTAGTGCAAAATCTAATTGTACCATTATTTTTTTATGAAATAAGGAGCAATTCCTAACTTCATAATATCTTTATAATATAGAGGAACAAGATATTCTCAAGAATAAGAGGACTTAGTCGATGCAACACAAGGGATAGACCCATCAAAGGAGAAGCTATTTTAAGAGATATCCTTATGTGCTATATCACAAGGGGTACACCTTTTAGCGTACTTTGGGATCACACTAGACTCAGGATGCCCAATGGTTACCATATTGTAAAACAAAATATCTGAGGGATAAGGGGTTCCCTCATCCTTATCACTCCACTCCAAGCTCTAATTATTTAAATTTTCAGCATAAGTAATAATATGATCATTATTTTCAAAGGATAAAGGTTAGTTTTTATTAGGAATATATCCTACGCCACATCTTCTAGGCCAAATATCCACTTCTAAAGGCTCTTGAATAACTTTTTGGCATGGCCCCAAACCTTTACCTATATATCTCTGTAAGATGCAAAAAATATCTAACATCCTAAAGAATGTAAAATATAATCAACCTGATAAATGAAATTCATGTAACGATCATGACAAAAAATAAATAAAATAAATATGACTTTCTCATTGATATTCAATAAATGTCTTTACAATGGGTTACAATAGATCCCTATTAGGGATTCACCAAATTGATATCAAGATTCCAACAATAGGTGTTCTTCAAATATCTCCTGTAATCTCCCTAAACTGATAATGGAAGGTTTTCCTAGCGACCTTCACTTGATGATGCCAATAAGGATGATCTTGATGATGATATGCTCCTGATAAAACATGTAACCTACACACATAAGCACCTAAAAAGAATCAATAGAAAATGTAAAGCCTCTCAAGATGAGGTCTATTTCATGATAATGCAAATGAAAGTAAATTGCTGAAAACAATGAATAAATACATGAAATACCAAATGAAAATGCTGCTAAGCTATGTAAAAAAAAAAAATTAAAGGCTGCTAAAATTGATCTAATTAAGAAAACAAATCAAATTGAACATCACAAGAAGATCATTATTGATCAGAATTGTGGGATTTTTTAACCATATTCGAGTTTGGTAGTGGCACCTATGGATTGTTATCAAGAATAGCGACCACCTAGAGGAAAATTTATTCTTTGAGCTTGATGCTTGGTGATGCTCAATTTAATTGACGAATTGATGGTCAAGGTTCGTTGTGTCCTGAAACACAGTTGGATCATGGGAATTGACCTAAATTCATGATGAATTGATGATGAACAATAGTGTAAATTATCCTTCAATCTCTCCATTGTTCATCATCAATTCATCATGAATTTGGTTCAATAAACATCAATTGTGTTATGAAGTTGTTCATCATAATTTACTTCATAACACAATTTTGGCAACACCTTTACGCTTATGAGTAATTGATCTATCTAATCACAAAAGGGCAGCATTTCATTATGGCAATTGGTCAGATCATTTGATGAAGGAAATGCCTCAATTTATAGACTTTCCTCCAATTACAATCTTGGCTTGCTAAAGAAGCCAAGATCCATATTTAGTTAGGCTTAGGGAGGTGAAACACCACTTTTGGAAGGTTATGGTGAGTAACCGTTCAAGATCAGGTGCCCTGTAATGGATTTTACTCAGCTTGAGGAGCTCGAATTTGTTACATGTGAGGTAATATTTGACAGGCGTGGCCCTATTGGGGGCCATCATTGAGTCCAACAGCTGCCATGTAGCCACTATGAGGGACAACAACCTAGGCTAAAAAGGATTGGTTTGCCCTGTTTGAGTCGTTAGAACCACTATTAGGTCTTAGTAAGGTCCAATATGAGTCATATGGATTGAAAAGGTGTCCATATGAGTAGCCTCCTCAATATGATGTGTTTTAGGTGTCTACAGATGCCCCTTTTTGAGATACATTATGAAAAACACAACACTATACAAAAATAGACAACCTAACATCACATTGTAGGTTTATTGATGTTCATTGATCTGGTCAACTTTAGATACCCCAATCATGGAAAGAGTATGCATATATGAATAATTGCCTCCAATAAAAATGGGTAGGTTTAGTTTGAGTAAAACTTTGATGAATATGAAGGAATTCAGGTAGCATTGTCAAGCTACATGAACCATTAGTCTAGACTGATAAAGGTTTAGTTTAGTATTTTTACTTTTTCCCAGTAAAAATGTAGCTTTACGATAGTTGTTAGCAATTATTTTTGGATAAACACAATTTACATGATTAAGTGTTTAATTATTGATTTTTATTATGGATTCTTTGATTATGACTACCCCCTCAAGTGATGAGTCGATGAGGAAAATGGCAAGTGATGAAAGAGATGAGTCACTTGACCAAGATGACTTATTTGGATGTTGCAAGAAAATAACCTTTGGAAATGGAAAGTCTTGTTATAGCTATGATTTCAACCTTTATTTGTAATTGTACATATCTATCCCATGGAGTAATCCAACCACATGGCTTTATTAGGAAATTAAGATGATAGCAATTCAATTTAAGTATAAGGTGAATCACTATGTTCAATTATTAGATAAAAATGTCATAGAAGAATGAAATGAATGCCTCATTCTCATGGAGCAGTTCGACTGCAATGGCCTTTTTGGGAAATGAAGTGAGGACATTGCAATTCGTCAATGCATTATTTGGTTCAAATTACCTTATGGTAATTTAATCATCTTACCAGATTGCATGGATAGCAAGTCACTACAACCGCCAAGTGTATAGGGTAGATAACTAGGTATGAGGTGTATTTGAGGTTTTTTTTATTTGATTTTTTTATGAATTTTTGCATTTTATGATAAATATGGACTGGTAAATGTGATTAATTGTCCAATATGAAACTCATTATGGGGAAAAATGAGTGTATTTATTGTTGGTTAGAGGCCATATAGAGGTATGACGACAATAATTTGTAAATTTTGAGGTCACCATGAGGTTCAATGGCTTCACCGAAATGCGATCATCCTTCAAAGGAATAACTGCTAAATTTAGAAAAATATAAAATGATTTTTGGAAATTTTATCATCATTTTATAGCTGTCAGTGAGATAAAAATGAGATTTAAGGAAGGAGAGGGATAATTTGATGTGAAATGCTATCGAGATCAAGATAGAATAGCATGAATGATAAGCCTAAGTCATTGGCGAGCAGTAGATCTGAAGCTCCTAAGGTTGATTCTCTGTCTGACTCTCATGAATTTTGAAATTTAATATGAACTTCATTAATTAGTGGGCTAAATGAACCTCATCCCTAGTTTAGAATTTAGATTAGGTTAGCTTAAGGGGAGGGTAGTTTTAATTCTTTTTGTATTATGGCATGAGGAAACAAAACCCCGCATGGGTGTCACTATGGGGCCGTCCTTGGTAGGAATGACACTCAACTAGCAAAAAGGGCGCCATTAGGAAGTCTGGCGATGGTGTTTGAATTGCAACGGTAAAAAAGTTAACTGTTGGCAATAGCCATCATGGGAATTGATGATGGCCATGGCGATCGTCAATACCTTGAGTGATAGCAAACCTTAGGATTTTTTTTATTTTGATTTCTTTTTTAATTTATTGAGATTATTGATTGAGATGTTCGATTGAGATAATTAATTTTTTATTTGAATTACGTGTTTTTGGGTGTCAAACTCTGAAAGCTCAAGCTAGGGAGCCTAAAATTTTCTTAGAGCTACGGTCATTATTGGATGATGATGACTAGGAGTGGTTTGAGGTAATCGATCTCAAACAGGTTATGCAGCTATTGAATATAATGTTAGACCAGTATTACCTCACGGTCTTGGCTTGTCACTAGGTGTAGGAACAACACATTCCATATCACCATTGGTGAGATAATAGTGATGTTGGAGGAAATATGTTAGCTGTCTAGATCCCCATCGATGGATTGGCTATCACTTCTCCAATGTGGGATCGAGAGATGCTTTCAAAGTAGGTTTTTGGTGCCAAGGTGGTTGAGGCACTAGGGGATTAAAACTACGAAGGGGTCTTAGTCTAGATGTGGTATGAGTGGTGCATCTTCTCTCATCACCTAGTAGTGTTGATGTAAATTATATCGAATGTGCTACTACTAGACTCATCAAGAGCAAGGTTCTCTTGGAACATCCTAGACATGTTGTAGGACTTAAAAGAGTGCGATCCTTAGGATATAGTGATTATGGTATGGGGGAGCACTCTCTTGGAATATATCTATGATGAGTTGTATGATATACAACATCAACGATGGGTAGGAGTGGGATGTAGTTTTTTGCTTCAGATATGAAGATGGGAGAACATCCGGATAGATCAACCTACTAGATTACCATTGTATTAAGTTACCTTAGATGATGATGATATTGGATTGTTGGTCACGAATCTGCCACAGGAAAGGATTTTAAAATAAATGCACCCTAGACCCGGCCAACATTGAAAGGTTGGGAGAAAGAAATGTCTTCCAGACCAATCTCCAGAGAGGGCTGGTTCCCTTACTAAATCTAAGCTTGATTTTAGACTAAAGTTGCAGGAAAGGAATTGGAAATATGCAGAAAGAAATGAGAAATTACAGAAAGAGATGGAAATATAGCCACAGGCCAAATTTGTCAGATCGGGAAAGATTAACAACAGATAACTTTAAGCACACTAACAACATATAACAGAAGACAACGACGTAATTCACTTACAACCTTGCACAGATAACCTTCAAAATCACATTCCAGAACTCACTTCCTCACTAGCAATATTTAAACTCAGATGCATAATTCAAATTAAGCAGCAGATAAGAAATGCGAGCGTAAATGAGGAATGCATAAGATAGAAGGAAAAACACACAAAAAATTGCTTGCAAAACCAGAGGCCAAATATCTTTCATTCATGCAAAGAACTTGAAAGCTTTTCAGCAAAAGTCTCTCTCTCGATGTCTCTTTCTGAGATATACATTGATATTTATAGAGGTCTTGCCTCTTTGTAGCATTTAAAACATAAAACGGACCTCCTCGAGATCTACAAAATGTGCAGCAACAATAAGGAAATGATCCCCTTAAACCAGCCTCGGAGAAACCAGAAATTAAATGAAACATGGAACCGGTCATCTTCATTAAATGGTCATCCTCGGAGCATGCTAGAACCGTTAGAAATCATGAACAGAAGCTTTGAATAATGGAGGCGTCTTCAATTCTGGTGCTTCGCTACAGGCCTGAGCACGTTGTTCTACCTTGCACGCATTGGAAAGCAGCAAAACATTCAATTCTGGAGTGCTTTTAATCCTCGAAAATCGCAATACTGCATCGGGCCGTTTGAACTACTTTTTGGCGTGAAACTGTGACAGGTCGCGAAAACGCGACATGTCATGAAATCACGACATATTTCTCTTTCGTATGCTTTTGCCATTTTGGATCGTGAAAATCAACCATGTCACGAAATCACGACGTATTCGGCTCTTTGTTCTCTTTTTTCACCTGAGGTCGCGAAAACGTGACGCGTCGCGAAATCGCGACGTTCCTTACTATTCTGCTCCTTCTCTGCCTTGTTCTCGCGAAACTATGACCTATCGCGAAATCATGACGTTCTTTCCTCATATTGTCCTTGTGCTATTTCAAACCGTGAAAACGTGACAAGTCACGATTTCGCTACATCTTTCTCTCTTCGGCTTTATCTTCCTGATACGTCGTGAAATCATGACATTCTCCTTTGTTGGGACTTCTTTCCTCAACATGTAGCGAAATCGCAACATGTTCTTTCATCTGCCTTCTTCACTCCTCCAAGTCGCAAAAACATCACCATGTCGCGAAATCGTGACAATTCTCCTGCTTCTGTGTCCTTCTTCTGTCCACCTACGAAACTGCACCATGTCACGAAATCGCGACAGTTTTCTCTTCCTTGGCCTTCATCCTCTTGCAGGTAGCAAAAATGGAACATGTCGCGAAATCGTGACATTTCTTGTCTATTTAGCTTTTCTCCACAATATGTCGTGAAATCACGACGTTTCCTTGCTTCCTCTACTGTTGTTGCTTTCTGTCGCGAAATCGTGACGTCTTGCTCTTGCTTGGTCTCATCTTCAAAAATGTCGCAAAATCGCGACGCCTTTCATGCCTTATGCGTTTTCTTCAACTTGACCGCGATAATGTGACATGTCGCGATATCGCGATGATTTTTACATTCTAGCCCTTGTTCATTTTTCTATCATGAAATCGTGACAAGGTTCATAGTCATTGCCCTTTGCTCAATTATGTCATGATTTTGCGACAATTTCTAACATTCTACTCCATGGCCATCGCAAGTCGCAAAAACGTGACATGTCGCGATTTCGCTACAACTTCACTGCTCTGCCTTCGTGGAACACGTCGCGATATCGTGACATTTTTTGACTTTGCTTCTCTCTCCTCAAAAGACCCGCGATAACGCGACATGTCGCGATATCGCGACGGTTTTGAACCTGTGCTCTGCATGTTGTTTTCGGTCGCGATATCGCGACGATTTTTGGACTTAGCTATTTTGGGATCAAAACTCGTAGAGAAACACAGAGGAATGAGAACTTTAACAATTAATGCATGAATAATCATGAATCAAAACAATGTGGCAAAAATGCCAACATTCTTGGCGGCTCGTGGGGTATACAGTTCTGCTGTATGCACGAATCCCAGGCCTGAATCCATTGGGCAACATAGTCAAGAAAACATGAGAAGCAAGAAAGTAAGTGCTGACTAATAGGAAACATCTCTGTAGACTGCTGCAACAACTCTTGCTGACTTACTGAAAACTCAAATAAATCTGTATTTGGCTTAGCTCACCAGGTGCTGGAAAAGGAACTCCATGACAGTGATGAAAGCACCGGGGTTGCAAAATGGAAATGAACGGAATGAGGGTAGTGAGGACTATGGAATGGAAATTGTAAAGGATGGAATGGTGGGAATGGAAGGAATGAAAGCAGTAGATACAACAACTGAAGAGGGAGCTACTGTGTTATCAGCTGTAGGGATGGAAAAGCGGATAATGAAAATGAAGGTAAATGAGATGGTGAAAATGCGGTATGAACTGCTGATAAATGCTGAAAAGAAAACAAGGATTGGAAGAAAAGGGAAATAAAGAAGCGGGAATGTCAGAGGGGGAAAAGAAACAATAGTAGTGGCTTAATTACAGACGGCAGAAGAAGAAATGAGTGAGGAAGGGAATGAAAGAAAGGGAGGGGGAAGGAAGAAATTGACAAAAGCCACTATCTGTTGGGAAGGAAGAGAGAAAAAAGAAAGAAATAAACGTACTTGCGGGCTCGCATGCAAAAAGAGCCGAAGTTGACAGAGGAAATTCAACAAAAAATTTTTCTTTTTATGTTTTTTTTTTTTTTGCTATATACAAGAGTTTACGACATGATTGGCATGTCGCCACCACAAACCCAGCTTCAAGGGGTTATCCAGTGAATCTGCAGTGTCCCGACCAGATCTGATCATACTTGAGTCGGTCCTTGAAATTGGGATGACCTCCCGAAGTTCTCCATGTTGCAAACAGGGGCAAGTTATCCTGCATGCCAGTACCTACACAGTCGACAAATAATGTAGCAAAGAAATTTACCACATGGAGGGCACCTGTGGGTACCAGTTGTAGTAATGGCTGAAGCCAATACCACCATCTTGAAGAATTTCTTGGTTGTGGGCTGCGAACAGGTTCTTCCAATACCTTGGTGCGAACATAGAACCTTTTCGATGATAAATATGCTTCCAGGATCTCCTCAGGCTCAATATTTTGATGAGGCATGCTCAATGGGTTCTGGCTAGATACTTGCGTGTTGTGCATGATTGTGCCCTCTTTGTACTCAGATTTTGGAACTTGAATCTGTTCCTCTCCTTGTCCTATCTTTTCTTGATCCATGTCTTGATGAAAATCCAAGCAATCATATTATCTATTGCTGGGACAGTGCTTGCATATGCCCATTGTTGACCTTGTATGAAATCTGCCCCTTGAGTTCCACACAACTGTATTTCAGGTCTCTGCACAGCATAAGGGATCTGACATGATGAATACTGAGTAGGGTAGACAGGAGTGGTGACTATCGGAGGATAAGGTAATGGAGTTTCTCCCCACGGTAATTTTCCTGATAGGAGCAGAAGGTGCTCCGCTTGTAATGCTTCCTCAAAGATTTGAGGGAATCTACGTTCTCCTGATTGCAACAAGAGGAGGCTTATGTCCGGATGGAAAGCTCGAACATAGAAGAAGTGGGCTTGGGTGGGTGTTGGTCGGATCATCTCTGGAATTCTCTTCCAACTTCTGCTGAATCGGACATTGAAGTCTATGATGCTCTCTAGAGGTGCTCTCGTGATGTACATGAAAAGTTGAAAGGGATCTTGAAAGTCGTTAAAGGGATCCTCGTCGAATCTTCTGATTAGTGCTCCCACTAAGTCATCCCATGAGCTGATGCTTTTACGCCTGAGCAGTCTGTACCACTGTAACGCCCTTCCTTGCAAAGACAGAACCAGAAGTCTGATCATAACATCTTCGTGAACTATACCATGTAGAGTCGACAAAGTGGCAATATCTTCAATATGCTCTCGGGCCATTCCCTGGGTGCCATTGTATTTTGTTAGGGCTTTCAGAGCACTTTTGGGAATCTCGTGCCGAATTTGGAGATTCAGAGGGCCAGGATCATCCCATCTAGGACAACATACCCTCGCCATTATAGCAGCGGTCTTGAATCCTCCGAGGTATCTTCTTTTAGCTTAAAAAGGCATCTACGATTAAGAAATTTGGATCTTCAGCTCAGCAGAGTCGCCAGATGAACTTACAAATCTCCGCTATGAGGTCAAGACAATTCATCAAAATATTGATACCTCCGGGTGTTAAACAATAAAACAATCAACCTCACCGATTATGGATCTTTGGGAGACAGAAACAGTCTGTCCCACTAGGCGTGCCAAAAACTGTTGGTCACGAATCTGCCATAGGAAAGGATTTTAAAATAAATGCACCCTAGACCCGGCCAACATTGAAAGGTTGGGAGAAAGAAATGTCTTCCAGACCAATCTCTAGAGAGGGATGGTTCCCTTACTAAATCTAAGCTTGATTTTAGACTAAAGTTGCAGGAAAGGAATTGGAAATATGCAGAAAGAAATGAGAAATTACAGAAAGAGATGGAAATATAGCCACAGGAAAAAAATTTTAGATCGAGAAATATTAACAGCAGATAACTTTAAGCACACTAACAACATATAACAGAAGACAACGACGTAATTCACTTACAACCTTGCGTAGATAACCTTCAAAATCACATTCCAGAACTCACTTCCTCACTAGCAATATTTAAACTCAGATGCAGAATTCAAATTAAGCAGTAGATAAGAAATGCGAGCGTAAATGAGGAATGCATAAGACAGAAGGGAAAACACATAGAAAATTGCTTGTAAAACTAGAGGCCAAATATCTTTCATTCATGCAAAGAACTTGAAAGCTTTTCAACAAAAGTCTCTCTCTCGATGTCTCTTTCTGAGATATACATTGATATTTATAGAGGTCTTGCCTCTTTGTAGCATTTAAAACATAAAACGGACCTCCTCGAGATCTACAAAATGTGCAACAACAATAAGGAAATGATCCCCTTAAACCAGCCTCGGAGAAACCAAAAATTAAATGAAACATGGAACCGGTCGTCTTCATTAAATGGTCATCCTCGAAGCATGCTAGAACCGTTAGAAATCACGAACAGAAGCTTTGAATAATGGAGGCATCTTCAATTCTGGTGCTTCACTACAGGCCTGAGCACGTTGTTCTACCTTGCACGCATTGGAAAGCAACAAAACATTCAATTCTGGAGTGCTTTTAATCCTCGGAAATCGTAATACTGCATCGGGCCGTTTGAACTGCTTTCTGGCACGAAACTGTGACAGGTCGCGAAAATGCGACATGTCGCGAAATCACGACATATTTCTCTTCCGTATGCTTTTGCCATTTTGGATCGCGAAAATCAACCATGTCACGAAATCGTGACGTATTCGGCTCTTTGTTCTCTTTTTTCACCTGAGGTCGCGAAAACGTGACGCGTCATGAAATCGCGACGTTCCTTACTATTCTGCTCCTTCTCTGCCTTGTTCTCACGAAACTATGACCTGTCACAAAATCATGACGTTCTTTCCTCATATTGTCCTTGCATTGTTTCAAACCGCGAAAATGCGACAAGTCGCGATTTCGCTACATCTTTCTCTCTTCGGCTTTATCTTCCTGATACGTCACGAAATCGCGACATTCTCCTTTGTTGGGACTTCTTTCCTCAACATGTAGCGAAATCGCAACATGTTCTTTCATCTGCCTTCTTCACTCCTCCAAGTCACAAAAACGTCACCATGTCGCGAAATCGTGACAATTCTCCCTACTTCTGTGTCCTTCTTCTGTCCACCTGCGAAACTGCACCATGTCGCGAAATCGCGACAGTTTTCTCTTCCTTGGCCTTCATCCTCTTGCAGGTAGCGAAAATGGAACATGTCGCGAAATCATGACATTTCTTGTCTATTTAGCTTTTCTCCACAATATGTCGCGAAATCGCGACGTTTCCTTGCTTCCTCTACTGTTGCTGCTTTCTGTCACGAAATCGTGACGTCTTGCTCTTGCTTGGTCTCATCTTCAAAAATGTCGTGAAATCGCGATGCCTTTCATGCCTTATGCGTTTTCTTCAACTTGACCGCGATAATGCGACATGTCGCGATATCGCGACGATTTTTACATTCTGGCCCTTGTTCATTTTTCTGTCGTGAAATCGCGACAAGGTTCATAGTCATTGCCCTTTGCTCAATTATGTCGCGATTTCGCGACAATTTCTAACATTCTGCTCCATGGCCATCGCAAGTCGCGAAAACGCGACATGTCGCGATTTCGCTACAACTTCACTGCTCTGCCTCCGTTGACCATTTTGACCGTGATTTTGGAACACGTCGTGATATCGTGACATTTTCTGACTTTGCTTCTCTCTCCTCAAAAGGCCCGCGATAACGCGACATGTCGCGATATCGCGACGGTTTTGAACCTGTGCTCTGCATGCTATTTTTGGTCGCGATATCGCGACAGTCTTCGGACTTAGCTATTTTGGGATCAAAACTCGCAGAGAAACATAGAGGAATGAGAACTTTAACAATTAATGCATGAATAATCACGAATCAAAACAATGTGGCAAAAATGCCAACATGGCTATGCAGCACGGTGGCCATGGGATGAGGAGGTTGGTCAAAGTTGGCCACATGCAGATGTGCTAGCACACTATATTGAGGCACTGGAATGACTACAACACGATCATATTATATGGAGACCCTACTTAGGTTTTCCTAACTGGATTGAGGTAGAGAGATACCTAGCTAGAGTGAGATGTGGTAGATGGCTCCTGGGGTACCATTGGAAGGAGAGATAGTATTTTTACTCTTGGGTGACAAGGCAATTTGGTATATCCCAGGATGTGCTAAAGGATCCAATCCTCTATCAACGGAGGCACACTAAAACATAGTTTGAGCTACCTTAGGTAGAGCAGCTATTAAAGGAGATGGATCCTCCAGTTACAAAGATAGGTTTAGAGGACCCAAGGACCACTATTGAGTATGATACTTGGTGGATCTCTCAAATATGACATGGGGTGGACCTATGGGTAGACCTAGATAGATGGCAACAAATGAGGGTGGCAATAATGATGAGTGATGAGTGCATCACAAGATAAAGGGTGAGTGGGGGTAGACAGTACGATAACCAAATGAGCCCTAGGCAGAGGATGAGGGTGATGAGGATGCCCTGAGTGATGAGGTAGCACAACTACAAGCATAGGTATAAAATTTATAGGTACAGTTGCAAACTTCTAAGAGGTAGTTTATGGAGTGAGATACATCTATTACTACTACTTAGAGTCAGTTGAGTGCTGGATAGTAGTTATGGTAGGGGTATGTGGAGGAGATATCTACTCTCTAGGGTCAGGTGAAAATTGCTATAGCAATTATAGATACTCTACATGTACAACTGGTAACCAAGACCATTGAGACAAATACAATGACCATAGAGTAATATGCTCTTAGGGTTTAGTTAGTGGTTTCACCTATAGGTTCATGATAGGCCATAGTAGGTACATAGGATATAGGAGATATGGTAGGTTTTAGGCTTAGATGACTAGACTACAATTTTTTGTTAGCTAGTATGATGATTGGTGCTAGTATTATGGCACATACATTAGGTAGTTAGAGGGATGGATTACCATGCTTGGTGGTACTCTACCTATGTGGTCCACTACAGAGGGATCTCATAGGAGTCAACATAGTAAGTTTGGATAGTCCTCAGTGCACCCTATTCATAGGTCAATATATATATTAGAGAGATTGTTAAGTGTCAACTCTAGGCAACCTCACAAATATGGGGCTACGGGTGGAGGTGACTCAGGGGGTGTAGGCCTTACTTGATATGATAGAATTTCTTTATCATTTTTTAGTGTAAGGTCTGAGGACCTACACTGTTGTATCCTGCAAGTAATTTTATACCATGATGTACTTTTGTTTTCACATATATATGTATAATATCCTATTTTATGACTCATTATGTGTTATGGCTTTGCTTAATGTTTATGTTATGGATGCATGTATGTAATGCTTAAATGGTGATGTAATATTCTATATGCAATGTACTGATGACATGCAATAGTTAAATGATTGATGATTAGATGTTGTGATCTAAATGTGTAGATGTACTACTATGTATGCATATATGGATGTAGTAGTGAATGTTAAATGCATACTTATATTTATTCAATGTTTTATGCATTTAATCTATGTTTGTATGATATGGTGGATGTAATTCATTAATTTAATATGGATGGTATAATACAAATTGTAGATGTATGCTCTAATCACTTAAAACATAAGGAGTGAATTTAATTTGTGTTTAACAAACTAATGGTAGACACCACAAAATGTATGAAGATCATGAATAAAAATGTTAACCCTTATCATAAGAATTAATCATATATAAATCCATATGTGAGATGAAATGATGTGAGATGTAGGGGCTTTTCCTATAAGCTTCTGTAAACTAAAAGATATGCATAAAACAGTCAGTGGCTCTCTAGATATCATTATTGATATCCATCCGGTATCTATCCTATTCTATGCACATCCCTTAATAAACATAAGTTCATAAGGAAATTTGTGATTATTTTATGAGATTATTTGTTGCTATTAGTGGATTTTTGAGGTTTTCCATGAGACTCAAACACCCTAGTTGATTGATCAAAAGTTGTATAATGACTACATAAGACTCCTGAAAGATACAAGCTTTTTAAGATGCCCCAGATATTCACTATCCCTATGTGTGCAAAGTAAATATATTAGATGAAACATAAGAATACCTCATTGCTAGGTGGGTTTTATTCAACCCATTACTGTAATGAGGATCATCATATGTTCATCATGACCTTGATTTTGGACGTATTTAGACTAGACTACTAGGCAATACAAACCACCTAAAGCTAGCTCATCCATAAGCTGACATTGATCTATAAAAAATAAGATATCTAATGTGACAGACATATCACCACTCATAAGGCTACTCCATTGCCAACTAGGTTTCATTCAACCCATTGTTGTTATGGAGATCAGCCATGGCGTTTGAATACTGAAGATTCCAAGGATTCAAGATCGTTACCCCATTTTTTTATTTTAATTGCTTGGGATACTTGCTCATGCTTAGTGGTGATAACCACTATTTATTTTGCATCTTTTTTTGTTTATTTTTGAGCAAGGGATTTGCCTAGTGATGAAAATCACTGTTTATTTTGGTTTTCTTTGGGAATTTTCTTGTTTTGTGAAGATCAAGGGATTTTTTGGGTAGGGGGAGCTTGTCCTTTTGTCAATGATCAGAATTTAAGACCATGCACATAATGATATGAGCAAGGAAAACCTTTCCCTTAAGGTTAACAGGACCAATTTGTAGTTTCATCCTTCCTTGTTCAAAATAGGATTGTTAATGTGTAAAATTGTGTTGGGATTTTGAGATATTCAAGGTACCATTAAAACTAATACTTACCTCCAAAAGCCAAGATAGATTTCTACATAATATTAAAATATAACTAGGGATGGATGAATGACAAAAAAACCCTAGTATACACCTTATAGTAACTGATTAGATGTGTTGAAAAATACAGTTACTCACAATGGAAATGTAAATGATAATGATAAGTGGCTTCATGATTGACATACAAACATGGTGTCATTCATAAGAATATAAAAAAAAAACCTATTCTAATGCCAGTGCAATGGATGGATATACCTAATGCAATGCAACTAGTGAGTGCATATAATAAAAATGCATAATGTAAATGTAAATGTTTTTGTGTTTTTACTATTTTAAATTGTTTTTATGATTTTTTGTTTTGCAATTTTTTTTTGGAAAATTGATGATTTTTGTTGTTTTTATGATTTTGATTGTTTTAAGAATTAAGTGTAAAATACCCATAGGTGAAGAATATTGAGAGGTTCAAGCTATTCAACACCTTCTAGCGAGTTTAGGTGATAAGTTCTAGGTCTTATATTATTTGTTATGATGAAGGGACCTAACCAATTGGCCACAAATTTGTATCTCAGATGAGGTAACAAGTTTGAGTTCTATTGGTTCTATTTAAGCACAATATCCCCAACCTTAAAGTCTCTTGTATGGAATTTAGTATTGTAAGCTCATTTAATATGATCTTGGTAAAAATGGAGGTGCTCAAGAGCATTAACTCATTGTTCATCAAGAAGGGTCAATTTATCGAGGTAAGTGTGTCGTGATGTGTCATCATCGATGAACTCTTTAAATGAGACTCATAAATATGGAATTTCTAATTCCAAGGGCATAATGGCCTCAATGCCATAGACTAGCGAAAATGTGGTTGCTCAAATGGGAGTCTAAATGCTAGTGCACTAAGCTAATAAAGCTAGAGGTAATTGAAGGTGCCAAACCTTATGATTATCCTTTATGGTTTTCTTCAATATAGAAAGTACTATTTTGTTAGAGGCCTCTTCTTATCCATTTACTTGTAGATAATATGGAGTTTTAAATATGTGTTGAATGTTATACTTGGATGTTAAAGCCAACACATTTTTTTCCTTAAATGATGCTCCATTATCCGATATGATTTTGGATGGAATACCAAAATGACATATAATATTATGGATTATAAACTCCATAATATGAGGTTTGGTCATAGTGGTCAAAGGGATTGCTTCCCCCCATTTAGTGAAGTACTCAGTGACCATTATAATGAATGTGTGGTGGCCTAACAAAGGAGGAGAGATCTTCCCAACTAGATCAAATCCCCATTGATAAAAAGGCCAAACCGATTTAATTGGTTGCAAGGCTTGATATGGTAGGTGCATAAGATTAGCATGATGCTAACATTTAATAAATTTTTTGCATATGCGCAACAATCCTTCTCCATCATGGGTCAATAATAACCTATTTTGAGGATGCGCTTAATGATGACCATGACATTGAAATAGCCATCATAGGTACCATAGTGATCTTGCAATATTATCCAAGAAGGTTCTTGGAGATTGAGATAATGAAGGAAGACTTCATCATAGCTCTGTTGATACATAATATATCTTAGAAAGACATATCTAGTCACTTTATGTTTAAATACTCATTTTATGGAATGCAGTAATCCCTAGGGGATACTTCCAAGTTTTAGGTAATATTTTAATTGGATAAGCCAATCTTGATAGCTTGTTCCCTTATGATTTAATTTGCACAAATATAGATTGGGAAACAACCTTATGGTGAATGGTAGTACCATTATTTTAAGGACCCTATGAGATCAAGGATCCTCGGGATGTCTGTGTTAGAAAGTCTCATGCTTTGTATAAACACTTATGGTTTGGTTCTTTCTGAATCATGTGGACCAATTCCTTGTTGCTTGTAACCTCATGCAACATAAATGATTGTGAGAGCATCTTTACCTATATGGTAGTAAAATCAGTGGAAATATTCTAAGGTATTAAGGATCCCAAAGAGGCCATTGTGTTTACAAATTGATTAGACGTACGAGAGACTACCTCGATGGCATACCAATCTAGTTGGACTAGATTTATTTCTACAAGCTATTTGTAAGCTTTCATGATGGGACATCGACATTGATAAATACCTTTCACTTGGTTAACTATGAGCAAGGAATAACAAAATATATTTAGCTTTTTTATCTTCATGGTGGTAACTATTTGGAGATCCAAAATTAGAGCCTTATATTCAATGTTATTGTTGGTGCAAGGGAAGTAGTTTAAAAGACAAGGGCATTGGAGCTCCTTGTGGTGTGAAAAACATGATCCTTGTGCCACCCCTTGCTTGCATTTCAAACCATCATAGAATAAAGTCATGTCCACTTTGTTATCCAGTTCTTCAAGTTCAGGTGATTATGATAATGCAAAGACTAAATCATCAATAATTTCTATGATAAGAGGTATATCATCCTGAAGAGGTGCCTCTACTAGTTGATCAACTATAACCTATCCTTTGATGGACTTTTGACTAATAAATTCTAGGTCGAATTATAACAATAGCATGATCCACTTTGCGGCACATGTATTATGATAAGTTTGACTCATCATGTATTGCAAAGGATTTTATTTGGATATAACATATGTAGTATGACTTAGAATATAGTGGTGCAACTTATTTATTAGCAAAAACCATTACTAAACAAAGCTTTTCGATGTATGCATATCTTAGCTCATAGCTTACAAGGGTTTGAATAATGTAATATATAGCCTATTCTTTGTTCTTCTGGTTAACATGGTCCCTAGGGCAAAGTCTATTACTAATATATAAAGCAAAAAAGGTACACCTAGTCTAGGTGGAGCTAATACTGGTGACAACACCAGGTATTGTTTGATCTTAGCAAAATATTTCTAAAAGTATTCATCCCAATTGAATGGGACCCTCTTATGTAGCATTTGATTCATGGGTCTATATTTATCTTATAATTGTGCTATGAAGTGCTTAATGGATGCTACTTTACCCTACAAGATTCAAAGTTATTTGATGTTTATTGGGGGAAGCATTTCCAAAATAACTTTGAATTTTGCTGGATCGATTTTGATCCCTCGTTTAGAGACTATGAATCCCAATATTTTTCTAGATATAACACCAAAAACACACTTCTTGGGGTTTAGATTGACATTGTGCTCAATTAGGTGATTGAAGACTTTTTGCAAAAAATCTACGTGCTCTTCAAGTAGTAATGACTTGGCAAGCAAATCATCAATAAAATATTCTAATATTTTATGCATGTAGTCATGGAAAATGTATGTCATGACCTTCTGATATGTGGCACCAACATTTTTGAGCTTGAATGGCATAAATTTATAACAAAATGTACCCCATGGAGTGGTAAAGGTTTTTTTATGTTGGTCCTAAGGTTTTTATTCATTTTATTATAGCCAAAGAATGCATCCTTTGTTGTTGCTTTATTTAGGTCTCTAAAGTTTGTACAAATGGATCCTCCCATATGTTTTTCCTATAGGTACCATGTTTGATACCCATTTTGGATAGTCGATGGGCTGAATGAACTCTACATCCAACAACTTTTGTAATTCATATTTTACCATCAAAGCGATGGTTGGATGCTATACCAAATGTCAAAAACAAATATTATTCACTAAAAATTAACCAAGGTCTACAATGCCCATCAATTATATTCCTAAGAGTAGACTAATGCCTTATATCATCTCATTCATAGCAAGGGTTTAAAAAAATTTGATGAGAAAGAAAGAATAATAAATAAGGAACTAGATCAATTACATCAATTCAAATAATGTAATAGAAATAATTGAAATTCACTAGTGAAATAATATATCATTCACACATTCAAATAATGTAATATGCAAATATGAAAAACATACACAATTAGACAAGGTATTTCTCAAAGGAGGAAGTAGTATTTTATTTATATGAGAATACTTTTTTAGATGTTGTTTTGTTAAAATGGATCAGATCTCAATTAATCAATACAATCTTGGACTTCTATTCAAATAATGTAACAAAAATCTACAACTCTTCATTCTAAATGTAGTAACAAAGAACCTTCTAGCTTTCGATGTAACTACTAGAAATGATATTAGTAGATTGAATCTTTCTTGATCAAGTTTGATACCTACACATCCATGGGGAAGAATAAGAGGTGGCAACAGGGATACAAGACACAAGGAGAATACAAATGACAAATACAAGGACACTAGAATACCTTGGCAAAATTTTGGTTATGCAAATATTGATGCTCCTCTAGTTGGAATAACCTGTATTTATAGATTGAAATATAACCAATTTGGTTATAATTACTTTCTTCTGGTCTCTACATATAGATACTTCTCAACCATTGGGTTTTTAATGTATTACAATTAGTTTTATCTGATATTTACACCTTTCTAATTCTCAGCCATTGAATTTTATTTCTTTTTGGTGGCCTTTTTCCTTGATTTACTTGAGCCTTCACCTTTATTTTTTGGAATCCTTTTCTATCTCCAAAGTGATGGCGAATCGATTAAGGTCATTGTTAGATAAAATTATTTTAGAAGAGCAAGGAGTATTTGTGAAAGGGAGACACATTTTGGATGGAATAATTGTAGTTCATGAAGTTATACATTCAATAGTTTCAAGAAAAGATAAAGCAATAATTGTAAAACTTGATATGAGTAAATCTTATGATAGGGTTAAATGGGATTTTTCTTTTTGTAAAAAAGTTTAGATTAAAAAATAAATGGTTTATATGGATTAAATATTATGTTTCTATAGTTTCTTATTTAGTGTTGGTCAATGGGTTAGTAATAGAGTATTTTAAAGCCAAAAGGGGCCCTAGACAAGGAGATCCTCTATCTCCTTATTTGTTCATTATTATAGCAAAGGTTTTGAATAGGAACTTAAATAAGGCTTACAATGATGGGCTTATAAGTGGACTTAAGGTTAGTAATAACATTGACAACATTACCCATCAATAGTTTGTAGATGATACAACCCTTTTTGGAAGGGCAAGGATAAATGAGGCCAAAGCTTTGAATAAATTTTTAAAGGAATACAAAAGAGCATCAAGATAAAAATTTAATAGGACAAAATCCAAAATTTACTTCCTTAACACTCCATCTAATATTAAAGCAAGAATTTGTAGGTTATGGAAGAGGTAAACTTACCAATAAATTATCTAGGGATGTATTTATTTGAGGGGAGAAAGAGGATAGAATTATGGAATCCAATTATTAGTAAATTTTAGAATAAACTTCCAACTTAGAAAGGTAGATGGTTATCATTAGCAGGAAGATTTTAGTTAATTAAGTCAATCTTACAAGCCATTCCAATATATTATATGCCATTGTACTTGATGCCAAAATCAGTTGAAAAAATTTTAATCTATAATATGCAATTTTTTTTATGGTCAGGTATACATGATAAAAGGAAATTTCCTTTGGTGAAATAGAGCAATGTGTATGATGATAAAACTAGGGGAAGTCTTGGTTTAAGAGTTATTACATATGCAAACTTAATTCTTAGGGAAAAATTAATATGGAGATTGTACAAAGAGAGTCAAATATAATGGGCAATAATTCTTCTATGTAAAAAACAAAATTAAAGGTTGCTAAAATTGATCTAATTAAGAAAATAAATCAAATTGAACATCATAACAAGGTCATTATTGATCAGAATGGTGGGATTTTTAAACCATGTTCGAGTTTGGTAGTGGCACCTATGGATTGTTATCAAGAATAGCGACCACCTAGTGGAAAATTTATTCTCTGAGCT
Source organism: Wollemia nobilis (assembly GCA_028583015.1). Taxonomy (NCBI): domain Eukaryota; kingdom Viridiplantae; phylum Streptophyta; class Pinopsida; order Araucariales; family Araucariaceae; genus Wollemia; species Wollemia nobilis. The sequence goes on from JAQPPZ010001361.1 coordinate 8,250,886, forward strand.
TGATGCTTGGTGATGCTCAATTCAATTGATGAATTGATGTTCAAGGTTCGTTGTGTCCTGAAAAACAGTTGGATCATGGGAATTGACCCAAATTCATGATGAATTGATGATGAACAATGGTGTAAATTATCCTTCGATCTCTCCATTATTCATCATCAATTCATCATGAATTTGGTTCAATAAACATCAAATTGTGTTATGAAGTTGTTCATCATAATTTACTTCATAACACAATTTTGGCAGCACCTTTACGCTTATGAGTAATTGATCTATCTAATCACAAAAGGGCAGCATTTCATTATGGCAATTGGTCAGATCATTTGATGAAGGAAATGCCTCAATTTATAGACTTTCCTCCAATTACAATCTTGGCTTGCTAAAGAAGCCAAGATCCATATTTAGTTAGGCTTAGGGAGGTGAAACGCCACTTTTGGAAGGTTATGGTGAGTAACCGTTCAAGATCAGGTGCCCTGTAATGGATTTTACTCAGATTGGGGAGGTCGAATTTGTTACATGTGAGGTAATATTTGACAGGCGTGGCCCTACTGGGGGCCATCATTGAGTCCAATAGCTGCCATGTAGCCACTATGAGGGACAACAACCTAGGCTAAAAAGGATTGGTTTGCCCTATTTGAGTGGTTAGAACCACTATTAGATCTTGGTAAGGTCCAAGATGAGTCATATGGATTGAAAAGGTGTCCATATAAGTAGCCTCCTCACTATGATGTGTTTTAGGTGTCTACAAATGCCCCTTTTTGAGATACATTATGAAAAACACAACACTGTACAAAAATAGACAACCTAACATCACATTGTAGGTTGATTGATGTTCATTGATCTGGTCAACTTTAGATACCCCAATCATGGAAAGAGTATGCATATATGAATAATTGCCTCCAATAAAAATGGGTAGGTTTAGTTTGAGTAAAAATTTGATGAATCTGAAGGCATTCAGGTAGCATTGTCAAGCTACATGAACCGTTAGTCTAGACTGATAAAGGTTTAGTTTGGTATTTTTACTTTTTCCTAGTAAAAATGTAGCTTTACGATAGTTGTTAGCAATTATTTGTGGAAAAACACAATTTACATGATTAAGTGTTTAATTATTGATTTTTATTATGGATTCTTTGATTATGACTACCCCCTCAAGTGATGAGTCGATGAGGAAAATGGCAAGTGATGAAAGCGATGAGTCACTTGACCAAGATGACTTATTTGGATGTTGCAAGAAAATAACCTTTGGAAATGGAAAGTCTTGTTATAGCTATGATTTCAACCTTTATTTGTAATTGTACATATCTATCCCATGGAGTAATCCAACCACATGGCTTTATTAGGAAATTAAGATGATATCAATTCAATTTAAGTATAAGGTGAATCACTATGTTCAATTATTAGATAAAAATGTCATAGAAGAATGAAATGAATGCCTCATTCTCATGGAGCAGTCCGACTGCAATGGCCTTTTTGGGAAATGAAGTGAGGACATTGCAATTCGTCAATGCATGATTTGTTTCAAATTACCTTATGGTAATTTACTCATCTTACCAGATTGCATGGATAGGAAGTCACTGCAACCACCAAGTGTATAGGGTAGATAACTAGGTATGAGGTGTATTTGAGGTTTTTTTTATTTGATTTTTTTATGAATTTTTGCATTTTATGATGAATATGGACTGGTAAATGTGATTAATTGTCCAATATGAAACTCATTATGGGGAAAAATGAGTGTATTTATTGTTGGTTAGAGGCCATATAGAGGTATGACGAAAATAATTTGTAAATTTTGAGGTCACCATGAGGTTCAATGGCTTCACCGAAATGCGATCATCCTTCAAAGGAATAACTGCTAAATTTAGAAAAATATAAATGATTTTTGGAAATTTTATCATCATTTTATAGCTGGCAGTGAGATAAAAATGAGATTTGAGGGAGGAGAGGGATAATTTGATGTGAAACGCTATCAAGATCAAGATAGAATAGCATGAATGATCAGCTTGAGGCATTGACGAGCAGTAGAGCTGAAGCTCCTAAGGTTGATTCTCTGTCTGACTCTCATGAATTTTGAAATTTAATATGAACTTCATTAATTAGTGGGCTAAATGAACCTCACTAAATCATAGATAATGAACATAATCCCTATTTTAGAATTTAGATTAGGTTAGCTTAAGGGGAGGGTAGTTTTAATTCTTTTTGTATTATGGCATGAGGAAACAAAACCCCACATGGGTGTCACTATGGGCCCGTCCTTGGTAGGAATGACACTCGACTAGCAAAAAGGGGGCCATTAGGAGGTCTGGCGATGGTGTTTGAATTGCAACGGTAAAAAAATTAACTGTTGGCAATGGCCATCATGGGAATTTATGATGGCCATGGCGATCGTCAATACCTTGAGTGATAGCAAACCTTACGATTTTTTTTATCTTGATTTTTTTTTTTTATTGAGATGATTGATTGAGATAATTAATTTTTTATTTGAATTACGTGTTTTTGGGTGTCAAACTCTGAAAGCTCAAGCTAGGGAGCCTAAAATTTTCTTGGAGCTACGGTCATTATTGGATGATGATGACTAGGAGTGGTTTGAGGTAATAGATCTCAAACAGGTTGTGCAGCTATTGACTATAATGTTAGACCAGTATTACCTCACGGTCTTGGCTTGTCACTAGGTGTAGGACCAAAACATTCCATCTCACCATTGGTGAGATAATAGTGATGTTGGAGGACATCTATTATCTTTTTACGATCCCCATCGATGGATTGGCTATCACTTCTCCAATGTGGGATCGAGAGATACTTTAAAAGTAGTTTTTTGGTGCCAAGGTGGTTGAGGCACTAGGGGATTAAAACTACGAAGGGGTCTTAGTCTAGATGTGGTATGAGTGGTGCATATTCTCTCATAACCTAGTAGTGTTGATGCAAATTATCTCGAATGTGCTACTACTAGACTCATCAAGAGCAAGGTTCTCTTGGAACCTCCTAGACATGTTGTAGGACTTAAGAGATTGCGATCCTTAGGATCTAGTGATTATGGTATGGGGGAGCACTCTCTTGGAATATATCTACGATGAGTTGTATGATATACAACATCAACGATGGGTAGGAGTGGGATGTATTTTGTTGCTTCAGATATGAAGATGGGAGAACATCCGAATAGATCAACCTACTATATTACCAGTGTATTAAGTTACCTTATATGATGATGATATTGGCTATGCAACACGATGGCCATGGGATGAGGAGGTTGGTCAAATTTGGCCACATGCAGATGTGCTAGCACACTATATTGAGGCACTGGAAGGACTACAACATATTATATGGAGACCATACTTAGGTTTTCCTAACTGGATTGAGGTAGAGAGATACCTAGCTAGAGTGAGATGTGGTAGATGGCTCCTGGGGCACCATTGGAAGGAGAGAGAGTATTTTTATTCTTGGGTGACAAGGCAATTTGGTATATCCCAGGATGTGCTAAAGGAGCCAATCCTCTATCAATGTAGGCACACTAAAACATAGTTTGAGCTACCTTAGGTAGAGCAGCTATTAAAGGATATGGATCCTCCAGTTATAGAGAGAGGTTTAGAGGACCCAAGGACCACTATTGAGTATGATACTTGGTGGATCTCTCAAATATGACATGGTGGTGGACCTATGGGTAGACCTAGATAGATGGCAACAAATTAGGGTGGCAATGATGATGAGTGATGAGTGCATCACAAGATAAAGGGTGAGTGGGGGCAGATAGTAGGATAACCAAATGAGCCCTAGGCAGAGGAGGAAGGTGAGGAGGATGCCCTGAGTGATGAGGTAGCACAACTATAGGCATAGGTATAAATTTTATAGGTATAGTTGCAAAATTCTAAGAGGTAGTTTATGGAGTGAGATACATCTATTACTACTACTTAGAGTTAGTTGAGTGCTGGATAGTAGTTATGGTAGGGGTATGTGGAGGAGATATCTACTCTCTAGGGTCAGGTGAAAATTGCTATAGCAATTATAGATACTCTACATGTACAACTGGTAACCAAGACCATTGATACAAATACAAGGACCATAGAGTAATATGCTCTTAGGGTTTAGTTAGTGGTTTCATCTATAGGTTCATGATAGGCCATAGTAGGTACATAGGATATAGGAGATATGGTAGGGTTTAGGCATAGATGACTAGACTACAATTTTTTGTTAGCTAGTACGATGATTGGTGCTAGTATTATGGCACATACATTAGGTAGTTAGAGGGATGTATTACGATGCTTGGTAGTACTCTACCTATGTGGTCCACTACAGAGGGATCTCATAGGAGTCAACATAGTAAGTTTGGATAGTCCTCAGTGCACCCTATTCATAGGTCAATATATATATTAGAGAGATTGTTAAGTGTCAACTCTAGGCAACCTCACAAATATGGGGCTACGGGTGGAGGTGACTCAGGGGGTGTAGGCCTTACTTGATATGATAGAATATATTTATCATTTTTTAGTGTAAGGTCTGAGGACCTACACTGTTGTAGCCTGCAATTAATTTTATACCATGATGTACTTTTTTTTCACATATATATGTATAATATCCTCTTTTATGACTCATTATGTGTTATGGCTTTGGTTAATGTTTATGTTATGGATGCATGTATGTAATACTTAAATGGTGATGTAATGTTCTATATGCGATGTACTGATGACATGCAATAGTTAAATGATTGATGATTAGATGTTGTGATCTAAATTTATATATTTACTACTATGTATGCATATATGGATGCAATAGTGAATGTTAAATGCATACTTATATTTATTCAATGTTTTATGCATTTAATCTATGTTTGTATGATATGGTGGATGTAATTCATTAATTTAATATGGATGTTATTATACAAACTGTATATGTATGCTCTAATCACTTAAAACATAAGGAGTGAATTTAATTTGTGTTTAACAAACTAATGGTAGACACCACAAAATGTATGAATATCATGAATAAAAATGTTAAACCTTATTATAATAATTAATCATATATAAATCCATATGTGAGATGAAATGATGTGAGATGTAGGGGATTTTCCTATAAGCTTCTGTAAACTAAAAGATATGCATAAAAAAGTCAGTGGCTCTCTAGATATCATTATTGATATTCATCCGGTATCTATCCTATTCTATGCACATCCCTTAATAAAAATAAGTTCATAAGGAAATTTATGATTATTTTATGAGATTATTTGTTGCTATTAGTGGATTTTTGAGGTTTTCCATGAGACTCAAACACCCTAGTTGATTGATCAAAAGTTGTATAATGACTACATAAGACTCCTGAAAGATACAAGATTTTTAAGATGCACCAGATATTCACTATCCCTATGTGTGCAAAGTAAATATATTAGATGAATCATAAGAATACCTCATTGCTAGGTGGGTTTTATTCAACCCATTACTGTAATGAGGATCATCATATGTTCATCATGACCTTGATTTTGGACGTATTTAGACTAGACTACTAGGCAATACAAACCACCTAAAGCTAGCTCATCCATAAGCTGACATTGGTCTATACAAAATAAGATATCTAATGTGACAGACATATCACCACTCATAAGGCTACTCCATTGCCAACCAGGTTTCATTCAACCCATTGTTGTTATGGAGATCACCCATGGCATTTGAATACTGAAGATTCCAAGGATTCAAGATTGTTACCCCCTTTTTTTATTTTAATTGCTTGGGATACTTGCTCATGCTTAGTGGTGATAACCACTATTTATTTTGCATCTTTTTTTGTTTATTTTTGAGCAATGGATTTGCCTAGTGATGAAAATCGCTGTTTATTTTGATTTGCTTTGGGAATTTGCTTATTTTGTGAAGATCAAGGGATTGTTTGGGTAGGGGGAGCTTGTCCTTTTGTCAATGATCAAAATTTAAGACCATGCACATAATAATATGAGCAAAGAAAACATTTCACTTAAGGTGACCAGGACCAATTTGTAGTTTCATCCTTCCTTGTTCAAACTAGGATTGTTAATGTGTAAAATTATGTTGGGATTTTGAGATATTCAAGGTACCATTAAAACTAATCCTTACCTCCAAAAGCCAAGATAGATTTCTACATAATATTAAAATATAACTAGGGATGGCTGAATGACCAAAAAACCCAAGTATACACCTTATAGTAACTGATTAGACATGTTGTAAAATACAGTTACTCACAATTGATATGTAAATGATAATGATAAGTGGCTTCATGATTGACATACAAACATGGTGTCATTCATTAGAATATAAAAAAAACCTATTCTAATGCCAATGCAATGGATGGATATACCTAATGCAATGCAACTAGTGAGTGCATATAATAAAAATGCATAATGTAAATGTAAATGTTTTTGTGTTTTTACTATTTTTAAATTGTTTTTATGATTTTATGTTTTTCAAATTTTATTTGGAAAATTGATGATTTTTGTTGTTTTTATGATTTTTGTTTTTTTTATGATTTTGATTGTTTTATGAATTAAGTGTAAAATACCCATAGGTGAAGAATATTGAGAGGTTCAAGCTCTTCAACACCTTCTAGCGAGTTTAGGTGATAAGTTCTAGGTCTTATATTATTTTTTATGATGAAGGGACCTAACCAATTGGCCACAAATTTGTATCTCAGATGAGGTAACAATTTTTAGTTCTATTGGTTCTATTTAAGCACAATATACCCAACCTTAAAGTCTCTTGGATGGAATTTAGTATTGTAAGCTCATTTAATATGATCTTGGTAAAAATGGAGGTGCTCAAGAGCATTAACTCATTGTTCATCAAGAAGGTTCAATTTATCGAGGTAAGTTTGGCGCGATGTGTCATCATCGATGAACTCTTTAAATAGACTCATAAATATGGAATTTCTAATTCCAAGGGCATAATGGCCTCAACGCCATAGACTAGCGAAAATGTGGTTGCTCAAATGGGAGTCTAAATGCTAGTGCACAAAGCTAATAAAGCTAGAGGTAATTGAAGGTGCCAATCCTTATGATTATCCTTTATGGTTTTCTTCAATATAGAAAGTACTATTTTGTTAGAGGCCTCTGCTTACCCATTTAATTGTAGATAATATGGAGTTGTAAATATGTGTTGAATGTTATACTTGGATGTTAAAGCCCACAAATTATTTTCCTTAAATGATGCTCCATTATCCGATATGATTTTGGATGGAATACCAAAATGACATATAATATTATGGATTATAAACTCCGTAATATGAGGTTTGGTCATAGTGGTCAAAGGGATTGCTTCCCCCCATTTAGTGAAGTACTCAGTGACCATTATAATGAATGTGTGGTGGCCTAACAAAGGAGGAGAGATCTTCCCAACTAGATCAAATCCCCATTGATAAAAAGGCCAAACCGATTTAATCGGTTGCAAGGCTTGATATGGTAGGTGCGTAAGATTAGCATGATGCTAACATTTAATAAATTTTTGGCATATGTGCAACAATCCTTCTCCATCATGGGTAAATAATAACCTATTTTGAGGATGCGCTTAATGATGACCATGTCATTGAAATAGCCATCATAGGTACCATTGTGATCTTGTAATATTGTCCAAGAATATTCTTGGGGATCGAGATAATGAAGGAGGACTTCATCGTAGCTTTGTTGATACATAATATCTCTTAGAAAGACATATCTAGTCACTTTAGGTTTAAATACTCATTTTATGGAATGCAGTAATCCCTAGGGGATACTTCCAAGTTTTAGGTAATATTTTAATTGGATAAGCCAATCTTGATAGCTTGTTCCCTTATGATTTGATTTGCACAAATATAGATTGGGAAACAACCTTATGGTGAATGGTAGTACCATTATTTTAAGGACCCTATGAGATCAAGGATCCTCAAGATGCCTGTGTTAGAAAGTCTCATGCTTTGTAGAAATACTTATGGTTTGGTTCTATCTGAATCATGTGGACCAATTCCTTGTTGCTTGTAACCTCATGCAACATAAATGATTGTGAGAGCATATTGACCTATATGGTAGTAAATTCAGTGGAAGTATTCTAAGGTATTAAGGATCCCAAAGAGGCCATTGTGTTTACAAATTTATTAGACGTATGAGAGACTACCTCGATGGCATACCAATCTAGTTGGACTAGATTTGTTTCTACAAGCTATTTGTAAGCTTTCATGATGGGACATCGACACTGATAAATACCTTTCACTTGGTTAACTATGAGCAAGGAATAACCAAATATATTTAGCTTTTTTATCTTCATGGTGGTAACTATTTGGAGACACAAAATTAGAGCCTTATATTCAATGTTATTGTTGGTGCAAGGGAAGTAGTTTAAAAGACAAGGGCATTGGAGCTCCTTATGGTGTGAAAAACATGATCCTTGTGGCACCCCCTTCCTTGCATTTCAAACCATCGAAGAATAAAGTCATGTCCACTTTGTTATCCAGTTCTTCAGGTTCAGGTGATTATGATAATGCAAAGATTAAATCATCAATAATTTCTATGATAAGAGGTATATCATCCTGAAGAGGTGCCTCTACTAGTTGATCAACTATAACCTATCCTTTGATGGACTTTTGACTAATAAATTCTAGGTCGAATTCTATCAATAGCATGATCCACTTTGCGGCACATGTATTATGATAATTTTGACTCATCATGTATTGAAAAGGATTTTATTTGGATATAACATACGTAGTATGACTTAGAATATAGTGGTGCAACTTATATAGTAGCAAAAACCACTACTAAATAGAGCTTTTTGATGTATGCATATCTTAGCTCATAGCTTACAAGGGTTTGAATAATGTAATATATAGCCTATTCTTTGTTCTTATGGTTAACATGGTCCCTAAGGCAAAGTCTATTACTAATATATAAAGCAAAAAAGGTACACCTAGTCTAGGTGGAGCTAATATTTGTGACAACACCAGTTATTGTTTGATCTCAGCAAAATATTTCTAAAAGTCTTCATCCCAATTGAATGGGACTCTCTTATGTAGCATTTTATTCATGGATCGATATTTATCTTATAATTGTGCTATGAAGTGCTTAATGGATGCTACTTTACCCTACAAGATTCAAAGTTATTTGATGTTTATTGGGGGAAGCATTTCCAAAATAAATTTGAATTTTGCTGGATCGATTTTTATCCCTCATTTAGAGACTATGAATCCCAAGAGTTTTCTATATATAACACCAAAAACACACTTCTTGGGGTTTAGCTTGACATTGTGCTCAATTATGTGATCAAAGAATTTTTGCAAAAAATCTACGTGCTCTTCAAGTAGTAATGACTTGGCAAGCAAATCATCAATATAATATTCTAATATTTTATGTATGTAGTCATGGAAAATGTATGTCATGACCTTTTGATATGTGGAACCAACATTTTTGAGGTTGAATGGCATAAATTTATAACAAAATGTACCCCATGGAGTGGTAAAGGTTGTTTTATGTTGGTCCTAAGGTTTTTCTTCATTTTATTATAGCCAAAGAAACCATCCATGAGAGAACATCTCATGACCAATTGTTGCATCTACAAGAGCATAAATATTTGGTAACAATAATGCATCCTTTGGTGTTGCCTTATTTAGGTCTCTAAAGTTTGTACAAATACGGATCCTCCCATAAGGTTTTCCTATAGGTACCATGTTTGATACCCATTTTGGATAGTCGATGGGCTGAATGAACTCTACATCCAACAACTTTTGTAATTCATATTTTACCATCAAAGCGATGGTTGGATGCTATACCAAATGTCAAAAACAAATATTATTCACTAAAAATTAACCAAGGTCTACAATGCCCATCAATTATATTCCTAAGAGTAGACTAATGCCTTATATCATCTCATTCATAGCAAGGGTTTAAAAAAATTTGATGAGAAAGAAAGAATAATAAATAAGGAACTAGATCAATTACATCAATTCAAATAATGTAATAGAAATAATTGAAATTCACTAGTGAAATAATATATTATTCACACATTCAAATATTGTAATATGCAAATATGAAAAACTTACACAATTAGACAAGGTATTGCTCAAAGGAGGAAGTAGTATTTTATTTATATGAGAATACTTTTTTAGATGTTGTTTTGTTAAAATGGATCAGATCTCAATTAATCAATACAATCTTGGACTTCTATTAAAATAATGTAACAAAAATCTACAACTCTTCATTCTAAATGTAGTAACAAAGAACCTTCTAGCTTTCAATGTAACTACTAGAAATGATATTAGTAGATTGAATCCTTCTTGATCAATTTTGATACCTACACATCCATGGGGAAGAATAAGAGGTGGCAACAGGGATACAAGACACAAGGAGAATACAAATGACAAATACAATGACACTAGAATACCTTGGAAAAATTTTGGTTACGCAAATCTTGATGCTCCTCTAGTTGGCATAACCTGTATTTATAGATTGAAATATAACCAATTTGGTTATAATTACTTTCATCTGGTCTCTACATCTAGATACTTCTCAACCATTGGGTGTTTAATGTATTAAAATTATTTTTATCTGATATTTACACCTTTCTAATTCTCAGCCATTGGATTTTATTTCTTTTTGGTGGCATTTTTACTTGATTTACTTGAGCCTTCACCTTTATTTTTTGGAATCCTTTTCTATCTCCAAAGTGATGGCGAATCGATTAAGGTCATTGGTAGATAAAATTATTTTAGAAGCGCAAGGAGTATTTGTGAAAGGGAGACACATTTTGGATGGAATCATTGTAGTTCATGAAGTTATACATTCAATAGCTTAAATAAAAGATAAAGCAATAATTGTAAAACTTGATATGAGTAAATCTTATGATAGGGTTAAATGGGATTTTTTTTTGTAATAAAATTTAGATTAAAAAAGAAATGGGTTATATGGATTAAATATTATGTTTCTATAGTTTCTTATTTAGTGTTGGTCAATGGGTTAGTAATAGAGTATTTTAAAGCCAAAAGAGGCCTTAGACTAGGAGATCCTCTATCTCCTTATTTGTTCATTATTATAGCAAAGGTTTTGAATAGGAACTTAAATAAGGCTTACAATGATGGGCTTATAAGTGGACTTAAGGTTAGTAATAACATTGACAACATTACCCATAAATAGTTTGTAGATGATACAACCCTTTTTGGAAGGGCAAGGATAAATGAGGCCAAAGCTTTGAATAAATTTTTAAAGGAATACAAAAGAGCATCAAGATAAAAAGTTAATAGGACAAAATCCAAAATTAACTTCCTTAACACTCCATCTAATATTAAAGCAAGAATTTGTAGGTGATGGAAGAGGTAAACTTACCAATAAATTATCTAGGGATGTCTTTATTTGAAGGGAGAAAGAGGATAGAATTATGGAATCCAATTATTAGTAAATTTTAGAATAAACTTCCAACTTGGAAAGTTAGATGGTTATCATTAGCAGGAAGAGTTTAGTTAATTAAGTCAATCTTACAAGCCATTCCAATATATTATATGTCATTGTATTTGATGCCAAAATCAGTTGAAAAAAGTTTAATCTATAATATGCAATTTTTTTTATGGTCAGGTATACATGATAAAAGGAAATTTCCTTTGGTGAAATAGAGCAAGGTGTATGCTGATAAAACTAGGGGAAGTCTTGGTTTAAGAGTTATTACATATGCAAACTTAATTCTTAGGGAAAAATTAATATGGATATTTTACAAAGAGAGTCAAAGATAATGGGCAATAATTCTTCTAAGTAAGTATGTTGGGCCTAATGATCCAAGTTTAATATTTACTGCATTCTCTCTACCGAATGGTTAAAAAATCTATTGATCTAATGATTAAAGGTTTAAAATGGGTGGTGGGAACTAGAGAAAAAAATCTATTTAGATGGATACTTGGTGTGATAAAAAAACCACTCAATTTAGATCCAATTTTAAAATGTTGGATGAGATTGCTTCAATACATATATGGTGATAGGATTTCAAATATTTTGTACAAGGATCAGAAGGAAGATACAAATGGAAATAATATTTGTTTACAGGTATACAAGACATTGATGCTAGGATTAAATTGAGTAAAAAGATAACAATTGTGATTATGCTAAGGGGAGCCAAGAATAAATTTATATGGGATCTGAATATATCAAGATAATACACAACATAAGCAGATATAATGTACAACACCAAAAAAATAGTAATATCACTAGAATATGAAGAGATATTTAGAATATCCCAAGTATTTCTAAAGTAAAAAATATTTGTTTGGCTAGTAAGTTATAGAAGAATTTTATCATGGGATAACCTTATGAAAAGGGGTTTTCATGGCCCTTTCAATGTGTTCTTTGTAAAAAGGAGGAGGAGAGTATAGACCATATTTTGGGATATTTCTCAATAGTCTAGAAAATATGGAAATGGATTCTTAATATGTTTGGTAAATGCATGGTGATAAATAGCAGAACTAAAAATTGGTTAAAGCAATGGTAAAGCACTTATAAAAATGAGTCTTTACATAAAATATGGAATATATCAAAAGATACAATACTTTGGACTATATGGATAGAAAGGAATAGAAGAATATTTAAAGGAAGGGAAAACAATTTATAGGTAATGAAAAGGAAGATATGTTTAGCCATAGATGAGTCTAAACCAACCCTATCAACTCACTAATATAGAAGCAGATACCTTGATAGATGGATTCAAGTCATTAATTGGAATTATGATGTTTGGTACAAGAGAAGCAAAAAGAATGCAAAGAATATAAAGTGCAAACCACCAGATGTGGAGTGGATTAAATTAAATTTTGATGGAGTATATAAAGGAAATTTAGGAATAGCAAGAGGAGGAGGAATAATTAGAAATAGTAGAGATATTTTCTTTTTACGTTTTCAATAGTGGATTTAGGAAAAATAATGAAGCTAAAGCTTGGGTGGCTTTAGAAGGGTTAAAACTATGCAAAAACAAAAAATTGAATAGAGTATGGATGGAAGATGATTTTCTCATAGTAATAAATGCAATATTGAGGAAAGCAATGGCTCTATGGAAAATACAAAATATAATTATGGAAATTAAAGATCTTGCTAAAGAGTTTGAAGAAATTAGGTTTACACATACATTAAGGGAAGGAAACAAATATGCAGATAGGCTATCCAATAAAGGGGTTTTATTGAGGATCATGATGCTAAATTCTCCTTTCCATAATGAGAGGAAGTAGCAAGTTTAGTTGAAGATGACAATAAAATATTGATTGTTTGAATCAAACAATGATTAAGATTTACTTTAATATTTTCCATTGGTAATTGTAGAGGATAAAAAGACATACCATAAAAAAAATAAAGCAGGAAAGAAACAATTGCAATGATATTACACTTTGTCGCTCATTTTCATTACAAATAGACCCTCATGGGGTTATGCATGTATTGAGGGATCGATTCCCTTTTTACAAAATAATATGGTGTGAATGTATTATTTTTTCTACAACACTATATGGGCGGGTTTTTTATGACCGTCACTTTATTGGATCTAAGTCTACTGGGTCTGATGTATTTGCATCTAAATCTATGTCTACATCTACTAGATCTACGTCTAGATCGTCTAGATCAATGTTTGGATGCTAACCATTAGGGGACCAATAACTATGTATTCTTACCATCTGAGGGTTGGACAGTTGTAATAAATAATTTTCTTAGATCGAACAGTCGTGAGTCGGGTATGATAGATCTCCGTCTAGATTTGGATTGACATATAGATCTTCTTGCTCTACTATCTAGATGTGCATCAGACCTAGATTGGGATCAATTTTGTTGGATCTATCATATTTGGATCTACTCAGTTAGATCTGATCTTGATCTGAATACATGCATAGAAAGGAATAATCCAACTAGTCAATAATACCTATCGGGCCTCCTAAAGTGAGACCCAAATCTTAAAATGAATTAAAATAATAATGAAAGAGGTAATGAAGATATGTATAATAAAAGTATTAAATAGCAAATGAACATATCTTACCCTTCCTTTATTATCATTGCTATTGCTATTGTGCTATGTTTAGCTATGTTATGCTATGTTTGGAAGTCTACACGTGGGATGTATGTCCATTATCTAGGTCTATATGGTTGTAATCTAAGATCGTCTTGGGTTATATGACCGTGGGTTGTGGTGTCCTGTTACTGTCAAAAATTAAAATTAGTCCTACAAAATGATATGATTAGGGTGTGGCATGGGATGGGAATGGATGCAAATGATTACTCAATAGATTTAGATGCAAGGTGGGCTCAAATTTTCATCAGTGCTTCGATGCATATACCATCATCATGCTCCGAGAAAGAGAAGAGGGTGTATTTATAGAATTTTTGTATGGAATGGATGAGATGGTGGCTCAACCAGTTAAGTGGTGTAACCAAGAGTCTTCTCTTTGCATTGATGTTATCACAAAGAGTGCATGCTTACACAAGAATATAAGCTTACCTCATGATTATCACCATATGTACGCACCTAAAATTTATCACCAAAATGTGCATGCAAATTGAAATGGATGTGCTCCTTGGAATCTTCACCAAACATATATGTAGAGTTAATTGAATGTGCATGGTGAACTAAGTGTACAAATTGAATTGGATGTGCAATACTGAACTGAATGTGCACATTTAAACTGGGTGTGCAATTCAAATTGGATGTGAAATCTAAATTGGGTATGCAATATTAGAGAAGGGTAATCCTTTTCTCATGCATGACTGGAATGAGGGATGTAAGGTGGAACTGGAGTGAAGTGGAGATGATGTGGAAGGGATATGGGAGGGTGAAAGCTCCAGTGTGGAGGGGTTGCCTAGATAATAATTAATTAATTAATTAATTGAGTAATTAATACTTAGGAAAATACATATTTAATTTAATATTAATTAATTTAATTAATATTAAATATACTAATTAATTGTGATTAATTAATTAACATTTAAGATGCTTGATTTTGGTGTCTATAGATACCCCTTTTTGTATCGTGTTGTGTAAAAACATAATGCAATGTAAAAATAAATGACACCTATAGTTGTGTGGATGAACGATGACTTGTGTGATTAGGGGGTTGATGTTTGATTACCCCAGATCAAGAGCAATGTAGGATGCCCTAGTGATGGAAGCAACAAGTGTATTTGAATCTTGTCATTGATAAATTAATGAGTGCTTTAGTTTTTGGTGAATGAACTAGTCATATGGTAAGTGTTCTCACGATGCTATAATCAATTATAAGTGGTTGGTCAACATTGCCACCTCGATTATAGCATAAGGTATGCAAACCCTTACAAACATTGGCCTAGCATGTAGCCACTTATATTTGATTAGAGTTTCTACATTTATACCTGGTAGAGTAGGGTGTATGATTAGTCCTAGACAAGGTTCTTGGACAAACGTTGAGTCCAAAAATAAATTTTGCATATTTATCTTGTTTATAGCAATTTTTTTTTGGCATTTTCTACCCCCCAAACAATGATGTGGCAAAGGATGGAATGGATTACAACAACAAGGTGATTGACCATATCGGTATTGGAAAATGACTAGATGGATGAGGTTGGTAAGTGGTGTGGTTTTTTTTTTGCAAATTCCACGATCATCTAGTATGGTTGATATTCATGACCGTATAGGATGGTCATACACCGAAAAGTATAAAATGTAGGTTTGGGTGCATGGAGAGTCATTTTCGTTGGAGTAGACAAGGGATAAGTCGAGTGAGGTGTGTGAAGGAAAAAATGACATGAATGTCTTACCAATTTGTGAGTGGAGTGGATTGGATGGTGTCGAGAGGTGGAGTAATTGAATTTGGAGGAAGTGCAGTACCGATAAGTTTTTTTTGGTAAATAAGATACTTCTTCATTAATACCAGGTTTTACAGGTTAACCCAAAGCCTTTTACAAAATTTAGCCTTAAGTTATCAAAATGAATCCTTAACTACCTGAGGACTACCTGCCCTCTAATTTAACTAGCCTTTCTAGGCCCTTAAGCATCGTTGCCTAAAACATCAACTATGATATAAGACAACCCAACAAAAACATCATACCCCACAAGTGTATTTAACCCTAAAGGAGATTCCTGATGACTCTAGGAACCTAACACATTCCCCACCCTCAAAAATGGACCACATCCTCTGTACAATGCGTAAAACAAAATTGCCATGGATAGAACAATTACCATTTTTGTACAAAAAAATTTGCATAGAGGTCTTACAATACGGGCCTTAAGTCTCTTCTTCCTCGTCCTCGTTGAGCTCCTCATCCATATCATCCTCATCATTGTCTGAATCCTGGTTAATTACAACCGGCTTGTCGCTTTGGTATCCTTCGTTGAAAAGCACCTTGGTGAGCGCATCATAAAAATCCTGCATCTGCTACATGATGTTGGCTGTCGTATTCAACACGAACCGCTTAAGGACCATGGTCGATGGGTCAGGGTCTTCATCCTCCATTTCACTTACCTCAACCTTAGAGCTTCCTTTCACCTATTTTTTCTTTAGTCAGATGGAAGTTCTCATGGTCGGCTCCTCGATTCTTAGTCTCTTCCTCACTAGTCCACCTCTGGTAGTTATGTCACCCACCCTTTTCTTCATCGATGAACTAGGGGGGGTCTGGATAAGCTCAAACTAGTCCACGCCTTGGAACTCTCTACCTCATGGCCAGCATGAATCTCCTATATGACAAGAGGTTGAGGTGAATTTAGGGGATTCATGGCCAAAAACCACTTGTAAATCACTTTGAATGGCCCCTGGTGTAGAGGCATGTCTGAACCCATATTTCTTCGACATGAATTAATTGTATAATTCATGGAATTTATTAAGAACTAGGGTATACTTATTGGGTTTACATCACGAAAGAAATTGATGAAGGCATAATGAAAACTGAGTAGAATTTTATCCAGATCCTCTGCAGTTATGAACTACATAACATTCTTCATGACTCCATTCTAGGAGTGGGGAGGTCCATCCTCATCAACACGTTCTTTGACTCCTTAAATTTTTTATTATCCTTGAATTTGTGCAATTCGACCTCCCAATGGTGCTTCTGCCTATGGATTGACATTCCTCTCACCATTTGTTCAATGATGGCAGCAAGAAGATTTATGTCAATGATACTTTCATGCCCTCGTATTTCAATCTTACCATCTTCTCAAGTTTCCATCACCACCTGGGTGATGTCCTCCTCAACCCCTGAGAACAAGTCAAAAATTTGGATAAACCTTATTTTTGCAAGGATAGCTTCGGCTACAGTCTCCATAACTACCATGCAGGGCTCAATGTAAGTTATCTTGTTTTTCCTCACCAAAGCCTTCTCCTTAGTATTTTTGACCTTACAGAATAGAGAGCTCCACATCCTTACTCCTATTTGAAAGTTGTGAAGGTGGTTTCACTTTTGCCTTTCCTCGAGCATTAAGGAAACATCCTTGAAGAGGGTGGCACTGGTCGGCCTCAGCCAGCCATCGAACTCCACCTGGATTATCTGCCACTTGGCCTCACCTGTCAGTTGTATTATCATACCACCATACCCTTCACCACCTTGTTGAGGATCTGTTACCTTTGTAATCATAGAAAGGTTTGAGATTCTACCGTTGGTGGGAAAACGATGACTCAAAATTCTTTCAAAACTGCTCAGAGCATGATCGGTAATCTTAACCCTTTTGCCTTGGAATCATAACCTGTTTTGGGACTGCATCCGATCATGAGTGTTTCTTTTTTTGGGTGTTATTACTCCAGTGTGTCTCCTTTTTCTAGCCTTCCATATTTCTAGATTGGTTCTTGCCCTGATTCGCAATTGGCTTGGTCGGAGCCCCAAGCCTCTTCCTATTTGGTTCATTTTTCAACAAAGAATAGAAACACCATGTGGGCACTTGATAGGGGTCCCCCAGTCCAAAGTCCTTGTAACCTTATTCATTGGTGTTCATTTTGAATTAAGTCTTCCACATCATGTGGGACATCTTGTGTCCACGTGATCAGTCCATCAGCATCCACCCTGATATTGGCCACCTTGTCCGCAGTTTTATTGGCTTCACAAAAAATATGTTGCGCCACCCTATTTAACCTAGCTTCATAAAGGATCCTTGCCTCACACATGAGGGCCTCAATCCTCCACGGAGGTTTCTTTCCATTTTTAAGGAGGTTGACTATGTTTAAATAATCTCCTTCAATCATTAATTTACCTTGAGTCTGCTTTGTTAACTGCAGTCCTCTCCATAGAGCTCTTGCTTCTACATCATTTTTTGTCTTAGTTCTAAGGTATTATGCAAAGGCCAACACTAAATATCCTTGGTGATCCCTAACCAATACTCCAACACCTACCTATCGAGATTATCCTTGGCTGCCCCATTGAAATTCAATTAAAGCCAGTCTTTATGGGGTCCTGTTCATAGGGGTTCTAGGATGATTAGGGGTGGTAAATACTGGCTTTAACTACTATGTCTTTATGGTAGTTGTAAAAGTATGATTAGGGGTGGCTTAAGGTGATTGGGCTACAACATGTAGTTAGGTTGGATAATGTGTGTGTAGATCATGCATATTTTACTATATTGATAGATAGATGGGACCCTGATACATGCACCTTTCACATGCCTATTGGGGAAATTACGATCACACTAAAGGACATCTATCACATTTTTTAGTTGCTAGTGGAGGGTTCTAGGATTCAAACAACATCAACACATTAGAGGTATGCCATGCTATTACAGGTGTATAGGGATAAATGGTAGGGTATTGACATGGATAGTGGTACGATGGATTTTTATAAGCACTACCATATGTGGTGGTTGACAATGAGGTATACGATTTTTATGATGTTTATTTCCAACATTGTGCTATCATATTCATCGGGTGCTTTCCCATGGAACCTACTTAGATTAGTGTAATATTTTATAGAGGAGACCAAGGTGATGGCATGATATCTAGTGTTACTAGCACAGAGTTACCAAAAGTTGTATGAGATACGATGCTAAGGCAGGTCAGGTTTGGGCATGAGAGCACTTCATGGTTGGGTGACCAGTGGGATTGCGTAGGGTAGCCCACAAGGATATGGGATATGATGTTCCTTACACCATGATATAGAGTAAGGATTAGTAGGATGGTAGAAGCTAACCATTTGGAGGGGTGTTGATATATGATGATGATTTGTTTTTGTAGTTGCTGGTTGAGGAGGTCATATGGAGGCCCTGGAGGGGAGGTCCAAGTTGGAATGAGGATGGGGTGCACTTGGTATGAGTGCAACAAGGGATATGGATGGTGGATCATCATGGGTTGGAGTATGAGTTCTTTCAATATGATCATGTGTTGTGATAGTTTTGATAGTGATAGGGTATCCCTCCACCATCATTAGTATATAAATGATGATGGAATGAGGTCATCATTGATCCACAATATGAGTCTATTGGGGTATATGTGGATGTTGTACTAGTAGAGGTGGATGTGGAGGATGCTAGATTAAATCTAGAGTATAAGGTATGGTTTGGTGGGTAGGCATTCCAACTAAGGGTAAAGGGTGGTGTTGCAAGCAGTATAGAGGAGGTACATGAGGAGCCTATAGGGTGGTGTGTATAGTGCTAAATGGATCCTATGTGAATACCATCATGATAGTCTAGGAAGATGGTTGTAGAGGGTAGCTTAGGAGGAGACGGGGATAGTGGGAGTAGCAACTCTATATTATACTATGTTGCTATGTCTGATTGGATGTAGGTGTTGGAGAGGTATAAGGTAGAGTTGGAGATTACCATTTCTTAGGAGCAGAGCTAGTGGGATGGGGAGTACTAGAGATGGAAAAATTGGGAGGAGAAGTGGGATACGTTTTGGGATTAGGTGCTAAGCCTACAAGAGGAGCATCATAGGATGGTAAAGGATCGTGATCAATCCTTGATCAATAGAGCTAGTAGTGTGGTAGAGCAAGTTGCCATATGGGTAGAGCAAGATGTTTTGAGGGTGGAACGTGATGCTCTTTAGGAAGATTGAGATGCATTGAGGATATAGAAAGATGCTCTATAGGTAGGATAGGCATAGGGGATTAGGGTAATCAAGCAGTGAGAGTCATGCTAGCCTAGTTATAGAAATAGAGGGATAGGATGAGGTTACTAGAGAACACCCTACTAATTAATGGTATAGCAGTACCATCACTACCATCATCCTCCCAATCCTCATGAAGTCAAAGGAGTGGAGCGTTAGGTGGTCCTTTAGTAGCTCCACCTATACCTCAATTTGTAGGGGCATCAACTTCCTAAGCCTCAAGGGTAGGGACATCTCATGGAGAGGGTCATCATCATGGGAGCAATAGTGGGTAGGCCCAAGGAGATCAAGTTGAGGGTAGTTATAAGAGCAGAAAAGGTATGAGGTGATATGGGTGCATCGAGTGATGTAGGAGTTTTGATGTATTTGCCTTGTATCTCTTTTTGATGATGATGATGAGCTTGATGGCTCAAACATATGTAGCCTATGGAAGATACTATATATGTACTTTATTGATGATATATATATATTGATGTGTTGCTTATTTGTTTGTGATGTGATGAAATGGTTTATTGAATGAATGAATGTTGATGGATGAAATGAATGTATGCATATACTTTTGATTATATTTCAAAAAATGCTTAAACATGTATCATTATTCATGACTTTAATCAATTAATCAAGGGCATCAACCCAAGGGTACTGACATACATGTGGAATGGATGTGAGTGGATGTGATGTAATGGTTTGCAATAAATGTGCTATTGTGGAGGTAAAGATGACATGATTTGTTCTTTTATGTGTCCTAGGGAAGAAGAATCTGAAAGTGCTTTCAGGAAGCTCAAACACCCTAGTGACATCGATCAAACTCATCTACTAATCAAATAGGCACTTGAAGATGCTAAGATCAACCAAGTTATTCAAGTTGCTCAAAGACCAAAGTGTGTGCAATGATTGTTCATTTCTTATTTTGGGTGAGGTTGGACTCATCATTTGTGACTTATGCCAATAAGCTAGCTCATCCATGAGCGTACATAGGTCTATACAAAAGAAGGTCGCTAATGTGATAGACATGTCACCACGTAAGGTGTACTCCACTACTAGTCAAGCATCTATAGCCCCGATGGAGGTTAACCCCATGATCTAAGGACCTGAGAATTCCAAGGATTCAAGCTTTTTATTTACTTTTTTTTAAGACTTTTGTCTTTTGACTTTGTGCTTGTCCTTTTGCCAATTCTTAGGGTTAGCTCATGTGCATGATAGGATGAGTAGGGGAAACCATTCACTTTATGGTGATAGTGACTCATGAGTTTGTCTTTCCTAGGCACCAAAATTTTATTTAATGTGTGATACATGTGCATGGTCTTAGAGAAAACTTAAGGTCACCAAGAAGACCTATAGCATTTCAAGGACTAATGATGTTCAATGGAGGTTGAATGAGACACTAGGTATGGTTGAACGATCGAAAGAACCTAAAGAGTCTCCAAACCAGAGACTTGAAAAATACAAGATGTCATCTGGGTATTATGAATGGGTGAATGAAGGGGGTGTGTGGTGGATGTAGCAAAATTGTGTATAATGAGGGATGATGCAAGACAAATACCATAAGGAAGATACCCTTGATTAATGTGACAAAATCAATCCTAGAAAATAGATAAAAGCATGAATCGAATGATAACCAAAGTATTATTGGTGATGATGGAATAATGAGATGTGTGTGAATGCAACATGCTTTGTAGTGATGTGTGAGTTATTATGATTTTTATGATTTTTTTTATCATCTACCATCTATTTTGGAATTATGGTCATCTTAGATGATATTGTTGATCTTGATCATCTCATGTCCGATCATTTTTTTTTATATTTGATTTTTTTGTATTTTTGATTATTTATTAATTTTTTGTGATTTTGATGATTTTGATTTTTTGTATTTTTGATGATTTTTTATTTTTTATATTTTTTTTTGATTTTTTGTATTTTTATATTTTTTTTTATTTTTTTTTATTTTTTTATTTTTGATGTTTTTATATTTTTATTTGTGTATGTACAATGCTAGCTATGAGCTAGGCATAGAAGGCATGCAAATGAAGGATATTAATGGGTTCAGGTTCCTCAATTCCCTCAAGAGTGGTAATTTTATAGGCTCTAGTTCTAAATATTTGTGTGATGATGAATGGACCAAGCTAGTTGGTAGTAAATTTATCATGCAAGTGAGGTGGAAGATTTGAATTTTGTTGATTCTCCTTGAGAACTAAATCACCTACTTGAAATTCTTGAGGATGCACTTTGTTATTGTAAGCACATTTGACCCTATCCTGATAAACGTGAAGATGCTCTAGTGCATTGATTCATCATTCATCAAGCAGGTTCAATTGATCAAGGTACGCTTGTTGTGCAGTATCATCATCGATGAATTCTTGTAAAGATATGTGCAATGATGGGATTTCAAGCTCAAGGGGTATGATGGCCTTGACACCATAGACTAGTGAGAAAGGTGTTGCCCTAGTTGGTATGTGTATACTTGTTCGATAAGCCCATAATACCAAGGGGAGTTGAAGATGCCAATATTTATGATTTTCTTTGACTATTTTCTTCAGAATGGCAATGATAGTCTTATTGGTGGCCTCAAATTATCCATTACTTTATGGATAGTAAGGTGTCGAGAAACTATGTTGAATGTTGTATTTAGTGTAAAGTGCTCGAACATCCTTATTCTTGAAAGGTGTGCCATTATTAAATATGATATTTGAGGGTATACCAAAGTAACAAATGATATGATGGAGTATGAACTCCATAATTCAAGGTCCGATCATGTTGGTAAGAGGAATCACCTCAACCCATTTGGTGAAATATTCAGTAGCTATGATGATGAATGTATGGTACCCCGAGGAAGGAGGAGATATTTTTCCTATGAGATCGAGACCCCATTGTGAGAAAGGCCAAAGGGCTTGAATTGGTTGTAATGCCTATGATGGTACATGGGTTAAATTGGCATGATGTTGATATTTTAGATATTTCTTGACATATGTGCAATAATCATATTCCATGGTGGGCCAATAGTAACCCATGCACAAAATATGCTTTGTGATGGCCATCCCACTAAAATGACCACCACAAGTTCCATCATGGGCTTGAGAGATGACCCAATTTACCTCTTGAGGTTCAAGACAACATAGGAGAACACCATCAAAGCTACGATGATAAAGGATATCTCCCAAGAGAGTGTAACGAATCACTTTTTGTTTGAACGTGCATTTAGCGGTTGAGGATAAATCTACTAGGAGAGTACCCATTTTTATGAAATCCTTTATTTGTGAGAAGTCATCATTGTATAGCTCTATTTGAATGAAATTAATATTACCTTCAGTCTAGGAAGATTCTTATTCAATAGTTGATTGAGATAGTGTGAGGATCTTGATGTATGTAGTGCTATCGATGGGATTCTATGGTATGAGTGATCCGAGAGATGCCATAGTGTCTACAAAATGATTGGTCGACCTAGGTGTGTTATCGATTTCATACCAATCAAAGTGCTTAAGCAACTTATCAATAATTTATTTGTATTGCTTCAAAATTGGGCATTTACATTGGTAGATCTCCTTAACTTGATAAACAATGAGTTGGGAGTCACCAAAGATGTTGATCCATTTGATGCCTAAGGCAATAGCAGTCTAGAGGCCTAGGATTAGGGCTTCATATTCCATATTATTATTGGTGCAAGGGAAGTTGAGTTTGAATGACAAGGGCATAGGAGCTCCTTGAGGTGTGAAGAAAACAACTCTAGCACCTCCCCCTTGTTTGCATTTGGAACCATCAAAGAAAAGGACAACATCAACTTCATCCTCAGGTTCGACATGTTCTTCTTGCTTTGTGATATTGAATATAAAATCATCAGGTAGCTCGATTATGAGTGGTTGATCATCTGGTAATGGAGCTTCAACAAGTTGGTCTACGATTACCTAGCCTTTGATGGATTTTTAGCTAATGAATTCAAGATCAAATTTCATCAAAAGCATTATCCATTTGGATGTTATATTGTTTGTATAGGTGTGACTCATCATATAATGCAATGGGTTTTCTTTGGCCATGACATAGGTGGTATGGTCGATCATGTAGTGTCAAAGCTTTTTAGTTGCAAAGACAATAGCTAGGCATAGCTTCTCAACATATGCGTACTTAGTCTCATAACTCACCAAAGTTTGATTGATGTAATAAATGGCTTGTTCTTGGTTAGATTCATTCTTTTGTGCTAGCATGGTGCCAAGGGCAAAGTTAATGGTGGATATATACAGATGAAATGGGACACCTAGTCGAGGTGGTGTCAACATAGGTGGGGATGCAAGATATTATTTGATGGTATCAAAAGCATCTTGACACTCTTGATTCCATGTAAAGGTAACTCCTTTTTCAATATATGGTTGAAAGGCTTGCATTTATCAGGTAACTAAGCAATAAAGTGAAGGATTGCTTGGATTTTTCCTTGTAAACTACGTAACTCTTTAAGATTAATTGGGCGTGACATCTTAGTGATTGCTTTGAATTTATTGGGGTTAACTTTGATGCCTTGCTTGGAGATTATAAACCCTAAAATTTTCTTGATGTGACACCAAAAATACATTTCTTGGGGTTGAGTCTCACCTTATGTTCAAGTAATCGATCAAAAATTTTGTGCAAAATGTTAATGTGCTCGTGACGTGTTTTTTATTTGGCCAAGAGGTCATCTACATAATATTCAACTATTTTATGCATGTAATCATGGAAGATATAAGTCATGGCGCATTGATATGTAGCACCTATATTTTTGAGGTTGAATGACATGAATTTGTAGAAAAATGTCCCCTAGGGTGTTGTGAAAGTTATTTTATGTTGGTCATTAAGATTAACTCGGATTTGGTTATATCCCAAAAAACCATCCATCAGGGAGAGCATTTCATGGCCAATGGTAGAATCCATGAGTGTATCCATGTTTGAAAGTGGGAAGTTATCCTTAGGGTACACTTTGTTGAGGTCACAAAAATCTATGCAAATGTGTATCCCCCCATTAGGCTTGCTAATGGGTACCATATTAGAAACCCATTCTAGGTAGTCGATGGGTTGAATGAAACCCACATCTAACAATTTTTGTAATTCCTCTTTAACCATGAGGGCTATGGTAGGATGAAGCTTTCATAGTTTTTGCTTTATTGGTTTTGCATCAGGGCTCAAGATGAGATTATGGACCACTAAATTAGGGTCAAGGCCCAGCATGTCTTTGTAAGACCATGCAAAAACTTGTTTGTATTCAGTGAGAAGGGTGACAAAATATTCTCATTCTTTGAAGGAAAGGCTCTTTCCAAGTTTGATGATTTGGGGGTGGTTGATGTTGAGGTCTACATTGATGGTGTCCTCAATGAGCATGTGGGAACCCTCCTCTAATTGGTGAGGAGTGGGAATGAGGTGGATGTCATCCACTACATTTTCAAAAATGGGTGACTCAATATCACTCATGTCAATATGATAAATGTGAAGAGGGTGATGAGGTAGGTGGGATGTAGACATTGGCTTGGTGGAGCAATTGGTTGGATGGAAGAAAATCGATGGGGGAAGGTGAGGAAGAAATATTCTCAAAGTCAATAAGACTTGGATCGATGTTGATGGGATTTGATGGATTGATTGGATTATGGAGGGGTGTGAATAGGTCAATGGAGACCATGTTGATTTGTGGGATGGTGGGATTTGGTGGATTAGAGGGAGGGTTCCTAGGGGCATGCTCATGGGGTAGGAGTTGGTCCAACATGGGTAGATGCAGGTTTGGTTGGATTGGTGGTGGTGGAGGTGGTAAATGCATTGGTGCATTTGGATGCTCCAAAGGAAGGAGCATGGGAAAAATGGGAAGTGGAATAGGGAACATTCATTGGTAAATATCATCATCATCTAGGAACTCTATTAGGGGGACTATGGGGGAAGAGTCTTCTTTAAAGCTATCAGAAGCAATCGAAAGTGCCTCCAGTAGCTCATCTAATTCATATTTCAAGGTATCATATGGCATGGTGTGGATGGTGGCAACTTGGAAAAAGCCTTCTAGTGGGAAATGAACATACTCAGGGTTAGTGTACTCATCATCTCTATCCTCTTTGAGATCAAGGGTAATATGTTGAAAATCTTCCTTGAGGAGGTCATTTGAAGAATGGTTGTCATACCCTAATCCAAATTTTTGTTCAAGGAGCTGGTAGTGTGGTTCGATGATGTGATGAGCTCCCTGCTCATAGCGACCAAGGCCAAATCCTCTCCAATGGGAGTGTTGGAAATATCTTAGAGCAAAGGAGGGATTTGATAAGAAATTGGTATCACCAAAAAATGGTGATTTGGGTCTTTTATCAAGAGGTACATCGGAGGAGGTATCAACTTTGATATACAAAAAATTTATTGAATTAGATGCAGGACCCATGGGAATAATGGTGCCTATGCATGGGCATCCAAAATCCCTAATTGATTGGATAATTGGTGGTATGAATGTGATGTTATGCACTAGATACTCACCTATACCTAGATTGGTCATGTGAACTTTGACCTACATAGGTTGAGAGGTGGATGCAGGAGTTTCTCCAACATCCTCCTCTGAATGGGATAATGCTATGGATGAACATGGGGTGGTGCCTGGAATGGATGGATCTATGGTGGATGAATTTGGTGGTGGTGGTGGTTCAGGCTACATGGAGAAAGAAGTGGCTTGGGGTGTTGTGATGGGATGGGGATTGAAGGTGGAGGTGGAAGTTGTGGTAACTTGTCCAGTAATGGGTTGAGGTAGTGGCTCAGGTTGTGTGGTGGGGGGAATATTTTGGGATTTTGAGGTGAAGGAAGAGGTGGTGGTGGTGATTTGGGAAATAGTGGATGGAGGAGGTGGGTAAGTGGGAGTGGTTGGTTAGGGTTGGTGGAAAAATGGATCGATTGATGAGTGAAGTGGGGGATATGAAGGTGTAGGTGAAGGTGGGGGTTGTTTGAAAGTGGTTGAGTGTTTGTGGAAGGTGTGGGATGGATGTGAGGGTGAAAAGGGGTACTTTGTGAAGACAAAGGTTGGTTGGGATGGGGTAAGTTTTACCCAATGTGATGGGGTTGAGTGGAAGTGGAGGTAGGTGGATGGTAATATGGAGGTGATGGTGGAGGTTGGGGACTGTATGAAGTAGTTGAGGTAATGTAGTGAGTTAGGTGTGGTAGAATGGGGGGTAAATGTGAATTGGGTGGTGTAGGATAGGTAGGTGGATGGGTAATTAGTGGTGGAAAATATGGGTCAAGATGAGATGACATTGGTTGGGGGTTGGTTCGGGCAAGGCTAGGGTAAGGTATAGATGTGTGGAAGGTAGGGGAGGCTCGTATGGATTGGAGATCATGTTATAATACTTGAAAGGTTCCTCATCAATAGGGATGTAGTATATGCAACCCTCATGAACATATTTGAGATAATGATGTAATGTTGAGGGGATGCATCGCATATCCTGAATCCATGGCCTTCCAAGTAGGACATTGTATTGCATTTCTCCTTCAAGGATGTGACATAAAGTATGAATGGTCTTCCCACCTACTTGAATAGGTAGAATGACCATCCCAAGTGTTGAGCACAATACATCATTGAAGGCCCATAGAGTGAAGGTGGATGAGGCTATGTGTGAAGGTGGTAGGTGGAGGTGTTGGAGTGCAATGGAGGTGATGATGTTGATCGAGGAGTCGGTATCGACCAGAACTCATTTGAAAGGCTTGTGGTCTATATGAGCTACAATATGTAGTGGAGGATCTGGTGCCTCTATTGGTAAAGTTTTAATCTCATAATCATAGAAGGTAATTGCAGGCTCCATGCAAGTTCTGATGCTACCCACAAAGTTTGCAAAGGCATTTGGATCTTGAGTTTGGAGGTCAATGGATTTCAAAATTTCCATCAATGCCTCACGATGTGGGGGTGATTGTTGAATGAGCTCATAAATTGAGAGTTTGGTCGATGCCATCCTGAGGCTCTGTGTGAGGTGGTTTGTTAAGGATATGACTGGTCATGGGGGGTGAGGTATGGCCTGCACTAGTGGAGGTGGAAAAGTAGAGGATGAAGGCATGTTGGGGGAGGTACTCGATTGGATTTGTCGATCAAGATAGCATTGATTTTGAGTAACGATGTGGATCATCCCTACAAAGTTGTGATGTTGTGGGATGGTGTTGAGGTGGTTAACTTGGTTGGGGGGGTGTTGGTGGTCGGTGGTGCATGAAGTTGTTGGTTTGGCCTATGCTATGGTAAGGGGTCCTAGTAGATGCCAAGGTTCTGATTGGGTAGTGCAAGAGGATTATCTATGGCAATGACCCCCTTCTCGATAAGGTCTTGGACCAGATGTTTAAATGTTATGCAATCATTGATGTCATGACCCCTTTACCTATGGTAAACATAGTAGTGATATTATTTGTATGATTTGGGTTTAGGCCTATTGGGGTCCTCTGGTCTTATTTCTAGCAATGACATTGCTTGTGCTTCATAAAGTCATTGAAAGATGATCGAATAAGGCTCAAAAAGTAGAGTGAAATTGTGAGGGGGTCTAGTAGGGTGCCTAGGATGGTTCTCTGGTTGTGGAGGATTTTGTAGTTGGGTAGGAGGTGGTGTGGCATGGTATGTTGGTTGTTGTGGTGGATGTTGAAATTGTTGTTGTTGTAACTATTGTTGTTGAGGTTGTTGATTAGGAATGCTTGGGCTGCTCAATACCACCTGATTAACTTGATTGGGCTTGGATTGATTGTTGGAAGTGCCCTTAGAATTCTTGTTTGGCCATTATTTCTTTTTAAGCTTTATTTCTCCCTCTTGAATTTTGATGTCTTCAATAGTCTTGGCTTGTGCTAAAGCCTCCTCAAGTGTACGATATTGTTGGAGTTGTAATAGTAGAGATATTGGTTTTGAACAACTCCTCATGAATAATCGAGTTAGCTCTATGATGGGGAGAGAAAAGGGGAGTTCTATTATTATAACTCTCCATCGAGCACCATAATCCAAGATAGACTCATCATCAAATTGATAAAGATTGTAAAGATCAGTAAGTGTCATTTTATTTTTGACAATGAGGGCAAAACATTCTAGAAATAGGTTGGCCAATTGCTTGAAGTTATAAAGGCTATGTCTGGGCAAGTGATTGAACCAATCTAAAGCTCCTCCCTCAAGGGATAGCAAAAATGTGCAAAGCATGAGGGGATCAATTTCATTGATAAGATAGCATGCATTGATAAATGTGCTCATGTGTTCTTGGGGGTCCTCCTTCCCCTTGAATTTTTTGAATTTTGGCATTACGAATAGGGGAGGATATGGTGGTGATGGTACTAAAGGATGGATGGGGTAGTTCTAAAGTTGATTGAGCATTGGTTTTTGATATCCAGTACCCACAACTTGTAATGCCAAACTATCAACCTTGTCGACCAATAGTTGAAATTTGTTCAGAGTGACTAGGAGGGTTGAGTGAGATGCACCAACTTGGAAACCCAAAGATGGATATTGGTGGTGTTGAGTAGATTGGTGGTGGGTGTATGTGGGGTTGGATGATGGATGTTGGTTGAAATGTTGTTGATGTGTGGGGAGTGGTTGTTGGTATTGTTGTTGATGTTGAATGGGATGTTGGACATTTTAAGTCCCTAAGCTGAAATGTTGTCATTGATGTCAATAGAGCAATAAATGTCAAAAGGATCTATGAAGGGTTTTTGTGAAAACCAAGGTAGGGAAAATAAAAGGTTTTATTTAAAACCATGGACAACATATTTGATCTGGGTTTTTTTTAAACCCACATTGGGCTTTCGTTTCATCGAAAAAGGTGCCTCGATGATGGAGTTATTTGAGTTTTAATGTTTGGTTTAAATTTTAATTATTTAAAATTTAAATTCAAATTTAAATGGAAAGTTTCCCGCCGACGTCATCATGCAAATACAATTTTAATATTTCCTCCAATGTATTCAAAGTGTTATTAAACACTATATAAAGGGGTGGCAATTAAACCAAATAATCATCTTTGCTCTCGTGTGTTAATTGCCTTGGAATTCGAAAGAGCTTGTGTGAATTGTTGAAAAGGAAGAAGAGAAGAAAGCGCAGAGATTTGGAAATATCAAACATGGTATGAGGCATGATGCATTGGCATATCAATTTTGCTAAGACTGTGGACAACACAAATATCAAGGATCGAATCCCCTTGACGACAACGTGTGGGAAGCGCTTTGGTGCTTTGTACTTTGCAGCAGGCAGAGGAAGATTAAAGGCCCTTTTGGCCTTTGTTTTTCCAATGAGCGCTTTGGCTCGGTTGGAATATTAGCTGTAGTTAAGATGCTCATGGTGTGTGACAGACGGGGGTTCGAATCCCCTTGAGAGGTATTTGTGTTTTTGCCTTTAATAATTTTTATTATCCCTAAAGTTTGGAGTTATAAGGTATTTAATGAGAATTAAATTTTATCATTAGGGTTGTGATTATTATTGCAAAAGCATATTTGATCTATGTTTTATTTTTATGGAAATGGATAATTGATTTTAGGAGAAATAAGGAGTTGTTTTTAAAGTGATATTGAGAGATTTATTATGGGTTATTTTTAAATAGGGTTTTTATTAAAATAGACTTTGGTGGATGTGTTTATGAAGTTGGAGTGAAAAGAGTGTAAATTAAGTTATGCTTTTATTGTGATTGTTTAAAAGACCACTAGCCCTTATTAATATTTAAAAGGAAAGTTGTAATTAAGTGTGATAAATTTTGTGGACAACTTATTGGAATCAAAAAGGTATGGGCACATTCTCCTATTGATTGTTTGTGGTGGTTGATTTCTGAAATATCATTGGAGTGAAAAGGATTAATCAAAGTTTCCTTTGTGAAGATAGTTGGTTGAATACTTCAAGTTTTTATGATTTGTGAGTTGTAATTAAACCTTGTTTCATTAGCATTGTTGTTGAAGCCCATTGATGATGAAATGAACTTGAACATGATCTAGAAAAAAACATGAGTATCATTGTCATGTGAGACTTAAGATAAAGCATTTTTGGAAACATTTTGAGTTGGTTGATACATGCTTGAACTAGGGTTTGTGAGAAAGGGTTGTTTGTTGATGTGATTGGTTGAGTTGAGTTGGTTAAGCCTAGTCAAGTGGATGTGTGAAATGGTTGTTCAAGTTCCATAAAACAAACTATTCTATATTCTGATTTGAGTTGATATTAAGATTGAAGAATAGGACATATTGAGTCTCTAACAATTCTCTTTATGCTTCTATTGAGTTGAGATTGGGATTTGAGTATAGAACATATAGAGTCTCTAACAATTTTCTTTATGCTTCTATGATATTGAATTGAGATATTGATTGTACTTTGAGTATAGAACATATTGAGTCTCTAACAATTCTCTTTATGATTCTATGAGATTGAAGAAGTTATATGTGAGCTTGTTAAGCAGATTTGAGATAAGTCTTTGAGAAGGCTTGTGGACTGTTTTGAGTTAAGCTTTTGTGAAATCTTGCTAAAAAGATTTGAGCAAGTCCAATAGAGGACTTATTGAGAATATTTGAGCAAGTCCAAGAGAGGACTTATTGAACATAATTGAGCAAGTCCAAGAGAGGACTTATTGAGCAGATTTGAGCAATTCCAAGAGAGGACTTATTGAGCAGATTTGAGCAAGTCCAAGAGAGGAATTATTGAGCAGATTTGAGCAAGTCCTAGAGAGGATTTGTTGAGTATATTTAGACAGGTTTTGTGTGAACCTATTGAGCATATTTAGACAGGTTTTGTGTGAACCTATTGAGCATATTTAGATAGGTTTTGTGTGAACCTATTGAGCATATTTAGACAGGTTTTGTGTGAACCTATTGAGCATAATTGTACTAGACTAACTATACTGTGTTTAGTGCAAGATATTGAGAAGAATTGTGCTAGACCGACTGAACTATGTTTGGTATAGTATTGAGACAGAGCTTTGGAGATGATACAGTATAGAGGATAGAGTCTCAGTGGATAGATATCCAGTAGCCAAGACAATTGAATACAATATCTGAGTGAGAAGTCTTCAAGTGGAGAGATATCCACCAGTGAGTGTAGTATAGAGACAATGTCTTCCAGAAGATCACTAGCCAGATTAGAAGGGGAAAGAGTTCTCCTGTGGAAGAGATCCATGAACTTGATATTAGGGGATCAGCATCTCCTTTGGACCGAGGTCCATAAACATTGTAATTTAGGAAGGATTCCCAAGATATCATTTGAGAAATATTTAGAAGAAATATTTTCTCTATGGAGGTAGCCCACTTTGGGTGAACCATGTTAAATTTGTGTCTCTATTGTGTGTGGTGTTTTGTGCATTTCTTTGATTACTGCTATTGATACTGCTATCTATACACTGCATAATATTGATTTGAGAAGAAAAGTAAAAAGTGGTCTTATATTGTTCACCCCCCTCTCTTAGTATAATCTTGTGTTCTTCAGTTGGTATCAGAGCGGGTTACTTAAGAAGAGTTTGATAGCTTGAAGAAAAAGGGATCTAAGAACACAATGGATCAAACGGATCAAAATAATGAGGCCTTCAATAATACAGTACCAGTATTTGATGGAAGTGACTTCCTATATTGGTGTGTGTTGATGAGATTTTTTTTTATTTGTGGAAAACATCCCAAAAGGGATGCCACTTTCGGGTAAGACCCAAGGAGGCAGGGGTATCCATTCCGCCAAAAATGCCCAGGACTCGGACCTGGCCTACCACCTTTGACATACTCAAGGAGCAAACAAACACACAAAACCAATTTAAAAATAAGTAAATAACAACAAAAATAATAAAATAAAAAAAAAACATGCTCCTTGAGTGTGTCAAAAACAAAAGCACAACCAAACACACACACAATAAGATAAAAGAAACCACAACACGAACCACATAGAAAAACACAAGAACCACATAACAAAACACAAACAAGACAAAAACAACAGAACACTACAAAGACATAACCCAAAAAAAAACATGAAAAATAAACACAACCAAAACCTAAAATATTAAAAAAAAATAAAATAAAAATAAAAAACAACCAACAACAGAAAATAAACAAAAACAAAAAACATAGAAAACACTCACACATAAAAACACGAATTAACACAAACAAAGAGAAACACAAGAACAATAACAAAAAACATAAAAAAACACAAAACAACAAAAACACAAGAACAACAAAAAACAACACAAAGAACACAAAAACAAAACAAAAAAAAAGAACACACACACCTTAAAAAACTAAACAAAAAAACAAAAAAGAAAAAATAAAAAAATTGAACATAACAATGACCTATCTAGACCAGAAGACTATTAAGGCAAGAATCAACAAAGGAAACAAAAGAAAGAAAAGAGTGAGCTAGGGAACTAAAAAAACCTGAATGAACCAAAGAGAAGCAAAAAAAGCAAGAAGAAACTAGGTACCTTCAGAACTGGAGCCATCCAAAGAAATGATAGAAAGAAGAGCTTCCCTAATTTGAGAAGCCCACCATCTAGGAGGGTGGCCATAACAAGTAAGATCACCTTTGTCCAAAGCCCAATTAGCTAAAGCATCAACACTCTTGTTTTGATCTCTGACCACATGATTGTAATCAACTTTCAAAAATCCCATCTGGATTAATTGAATCTTCTCAATAATTATTTTTATTCTCCAATCAACCTTATGATTCTTGGAAGGAGTCTTCAAAATATTAATCATAAGTTGAGAGTCGACTCAACTAACACCTTTTCCCATCCAACCTTAGTAGCCTCCTGGAAGGCCTCTCGAGGATACCATACCCCTAAGCAAGGTTATTGGAAAGAATACCCAAATTCTCAGCAAAAGTAAAAACCAGGGAGCCATCTGAAAGTCTACCAATTCCTCCCACACTAGCTTTTCCAGGGTTCCCTCTAGAGGCTCCATCAGTATTGACTTTTCCAAAATCCTTAGGAGGAGGTTGCCAATTTCTTGTCCTATCCATCTTACTAATACTCACATTCCCTTTAAGTTGGTTGCCCTTAGAAGATTTAATCTTCAATATTTGCATCACTTGATCCCATATTTGGTGGGAGTTTTGGGGGTGATTAAGGAGTTGATGGACTGATTCAACTAAGTTGGCTATGGTCTTTTGCCAAATATAGTGAATATCCTTCCTATCTTGATTAAAAATTTGGTTGTTCCTTTCAATCCAAATATTCCAAAGAAGAATGGTAGAACCCATCCAAACTAACCGCCTAATAAAATGATCAACACCCTCTTGATTAGGCCAATCCCTCCAAAGTTGTTCAAAAGTAAAAAAATTGGACCATTGTAAGCCAAGTAAAGTGGCCATTCTCCTCCATAGCTCAGAGGCTAAAGTACACTCAATAAAAATATGGTTGAGAGTTTCTACATTCTCTTCACACATCTCACATCTAAAAGGGCCATGAAAACCATGCTTCATAAGTTGCTCACCAGTAAGCACCCTACGATGCAATAAAATCCAATTAAAGAACCTCACCTTAGGCCGTAGATTTTGAGCCCACAATTGAGAAAATATGTCAGAAGAATGGTTGGGATTATTATGGCATAAGGTCAAATAACCTTGAGCAACTGAATACTCACCCTTAGTAGTGTTGTTCCATCCAAAACAATCTTTTTCATGGGACCAAGAGAGAGATCTCATATGAAGGATGCCTTGGATATCTTGTCTTTGCCTTTCTGGGATTTGAATAGGCTAGTCCTCAATAGGGATCCAATATCTACCAACCTTTGAATTACCAATATGGTACCGACAATAATTAGCCACCTTTATCCAGTTAGCTCGGTGAAGCTCCTCCATCCAAGGCCTCCAATCGAGAAACCGAGTTATCAAAGGCTTGTGACCATCCCAAGAATCTGTCCAAAAATTTGCCTGTTGACCATTATGAATGATCCAAAATAAATTTTTCTTTATCAAATCCTCACCAGTCTTAAGAACCGCTAAAATGGGAGAACCTTTGGTAGGAAGTTGATAGCGAACAAGGTCTTCAAGACTTTTGTTCTCAAGCATATTTAGCACGGAGATTATTGGCCCAAAGAGCATTGGGGTTATGCAACATCCTCCAATATAATTTAGCAGCTAAAGCTTTGTTGTTATTAATAGAAGACCGGAATCCTAACCCCCCTTCATTCTTAGGAAGACATAAAGTGTCCCATTTCACCAAGGCCCATTTTCTTTTCTCCTTAGTACCACTCCAAAGGAAACGATGACTGATTTGATCCAGTTCTCGAAGAACAACCTTTGGGATATTCAACATGGAAGATACATAAATAGGAATAGCTTGAAGGACTGATTTTACCAAGGTGATTCTACCCCTAGAAGAAAGCCACTTGTTGGTCCACTTTCCAATTTTCTTCTTGACTTTGTCCAACAACCAATTCCAATATTTATTTTTTTGCCTTTGAATATTTATGGGAATACCTAAATAAGTGATTGGAAGGGAGGTCTTATTATATCTTAATTTATCCAAGACCATGGATTCATGTCTAGCAGAGCAGTGAAAGAAAATAACTTTAGATTTGTCTTCATTGATCAACTGCCCATGAGCCTTAGAAAAACAGCTAATGATTTGCTTAATATTAGAAGCTTCCTTAACTGTAGCTTTACCTAAAAGAGTAGAGTCATCCACAAATTGAAGATGAGAGATAGGTCTAGCTCCATGAGCAATGGTAACTCCCTCAAGGGTTTTGTTTTCCCTCTTTTTGGTTATAGTCCTACCCAAGCATTCAACAAGAATGATGAATAAATAAGGGGATAGCGGGTCACCTTGCCTAATACCTCTGGAAGCTGGGAACGACTGAGAAGGCCTGCCATTGATAAGAACTAAGTAGGAAACTGAAGAGATACATCCCATAATCCAATCCATCCAATCCTTAGAGAAACCAAATTGCCTCAAAACTTTGATAAGGAAGTGCCAATCCACTCTGTCATAAGCTTTGGATAAGTCTAACCGAATGAACATGGAAGGAGATTTTTGCATATCCATGGAATGGATGGCTTCCTGAGCAAGAACTATCTCATCTACTATTTGACGCCCTTCCACATAACCCCCTTGCTCTGGGGAAATAATCTTATGCAAAAGAGGCTTCAACCTTTCTCGCATGATTTTAGTAATGATTTTGAGAAGAACATTACATAAAGCAATAGGTCTAAAAGCTGAGATATGATCAACCTCTTGAGCTTTTGGAACAAGAGTAATATAAGTTTTATTGATAACCTTCAAAATTTCTTTGGCTTTCCTGGCTTCTTCCACCACCTCTAATAAATCAACATGAAGGATATCCCAGAACTCTTGGTAGAACTCAATGGGAAAACCATCAGGACCTGGGGTTTTCCATTTTTGCATTTTAAAAACTACCTGTTGAAGCTCATTGATAGTAACAGGAGCAATCAAAATAGAGTTCTCCTCAGAAGTGATAAGAGAAGGGATTGCTTGAAGAACATTTTGTTGAGAAGTTGAGTCAAGAGGAGTAGCAACAAAAATATTGGAAAAGTAATCAACAACAATAGAGTTCATGCCATCCCAAGTATAAACAACATCTCCAGAATCTGATTTCAGAGGAAGAAATAAAGTTGTGAGATCTTCGAGCTAGAAGAGATTTGTGGAAGAAATTTGTGTTTCGATCTCCTTCTTTGAGCCATTGAATTCTAGATTTTTGCTTCCATAAGATTTCTTCTCTTTTTTCCCATTCCTCTAACTGAGTTGTGAGTTTAATTTCATCTCGCACTTCTCTTCTCTGTGAGGCCATCTAAACGGATTTTCTTATTCAAATTTTCAAGATGAGCAATAACTTCATGTTTTTTTTATGAACATCCCCAAACTCTTTCCAGATTCCAAGTCTTGATTTTGGATTTAATGTATTGCAGTATTTTGGCAAAATAGAACATCTTAGTCCCATGCCTAGGTTTACCTTCCTTCCACCATTGTTGCACATGAGGTCTAAAGGAAATGTCTCTAAGCCACATTAATTGAAAATGAAAAGGAGAGAAACTCACATTGGTTTTCCACATTTCCACCATGATCGGCCAATGATCCGAACCAACATTATTAAGAGTCTTCACTTTAGGAATGTGACCATGGATTAAGAAATTTTCAGAGAGCAAAAACCTATCCAATCTCTCCATTATACAAGCTAAGCCTTGCCTTCTGTTAGACCAAGTCATAAGGCCATTATCTCAGTTGGATGTCCACAAGATGGAGGTTTGCAATATATTCGCTCATGAGGTCAGTGCTTTTGTCCAAATTTCTATTTCCCCCCTTTTCTCATCCAGAGAGAGGATGGTATTGAAATCTCCTCCGATCAAGATCCAAGATTCAGGAAAATGAGAGATAATATGAGTTATATCCTTCCACTGTCTTCTTTTTTCCTCCAAAGCAGTCGGAGCATAAACAGTAATGCAGAGCATAATTTGGTTGGAATGTCTACTTTGAATAGCTATAGCCAACAAACCCCAACTGCCAACCATATGGTGAATAACTACCTCTTTTGGGTCCCAAAGACAAGCAATGCCACCAGAAGTCCCCTTGGAACTGAGGGAAACCACTTTTCCAGCTGGCCAAATTTTACTGGCAATTGAGTCCATATCCTCCATTGACATCTTTGTTTCTTGAAGGAAAACAAGATGTGGATGATTTATCCGAATCATTCTTCTAATTTCATTTTGTTTTGAAAGACTCCCTTTGAGTCCTCTAATATTCCAAGTGATGATCTTCATTAATACCAGGGCTAAAAAATTTGGGAAGGGCATTAATCTTACCTTCCTCTACAAGCTTTTCACCTTCTTTTACCATATGATATTGATTGGTCTTGCGACCTGCTTTTTGATTAGAATCCATCTTCAATTTTTTTCCCTATTTCTTGACTTATTCCAATTGAATCTGAGATGGCTTCTAACCTTGAAGAATGCTCGTACACAGCCAAAATTTTACTAGAGGGTTCAACGGAGTCTATATTGGGACCTGTATTATTTGAAGTTTTGACATTTGAAAGATTGTTTTTCTTGTGTAAATTTTCTCCCTTTTTTTTCTCGTTGAAAACCTTTGATTTGTTGGTTTGTCTCTTGAGTTCTTCCCTTCATATTTAAATTGTGTTTCTAAGATTTCTGTTTCCATTATTTCCTCTTCCTCACTTGGGACATCATTTGTGGAAAGGATTTCAAACATATTAGCAGATGACTTTGATTGATCCTTCATAACTGGTTTTTTTTGAGTGTTCTTCTTCTTAGGCATTTGGAAACCTATTGAGTTTATATCTTCTTTCTTTTGATCAGGAATTTTATTTGGGCAAGCACTGGCCAAATGACCATATTCATGGCAAATTCTACAATGAAAAGGAATGTTCTCATAGTCCACTACTTGCTCCCAAGTGTCTTCCCCAAATTGTAATGTGATATTTTTAGGTAGGGGTTTGTCAAAATCCATTAAAACACAAATTCGAGCATAAATAATATGTTCAAAATTTTGAGTACAATCAAGCAATCATCATAAAAGTTCCTAAAGAGTTTCCAATTGAAGAAAAAATAGTAGGATTCCAAAATTCAATAGGGAGGCCAAAGAGTCTAACCCACACGGGAGCTATAGAAGGCATCTCTTCTTCGGCTTTAAATTTAGTATGCCAGGGCTTCATGAAAAGCCCTGCCCTTCCAAAAAACCAAGGACCCCCTTGAAAAGTTTTCTCTCTATCTTCATTATTAGCAAATAAAACAAGAAAATAACCATTTGGATAAATAGAGATTTGTAACTCACCTTTAGTTTTCTAGCTTTTTGCAGCCCAAACTTTGAAAGCAGATAGGCTCGGATGAAAACCCACGAACCGACAAATTAGTCCTCTTTTTTCCAAATCTTCAATGTCCGAATGTTACCCATATCAAGCTTAACAATAGGAGTTCCATCACCGCTTTAAGACATCCCGACTCCATTTTCCTGGGATCAATCTTAGGCATTCTTAGAGGTTTATGGGAAGCCCTAAGATTGATATTAGCATTGGGCTGAGGCTGTCCACCATGGAGGGCATCCCTAAAATTCATTTTTGGGGCTGAGTTTTCGAAATTCTTACCCTTGACAGGGGTTTTCACAGTAGAATTATTTTGTGGGTGCACCTTAGCACCAGATTCACTTGAGATATGAGCCATTTTTTGATCAACTACTTGAAACTTGTTTCGTGATCTCTTTAATCCTTGCCCTAGACGTCGTGGAAAGGTATGGTTTTCACTTTTCTTTTGTGCAGCAAATTGGAAGCCGTTGTCACTCAAGTTCACAGTATGATCTGTTGAAAGACAAATTTCTAACCCATATTGGATCCCCTGCAACATTTCCTGCTAAAATATTGAGCATAAACCACAAAAATATTGGCCGCTAGGGCCCGAAGGCCCTAAAAACCAACCTCTGGAGCTGCTTGCACTCAACCCAGATGAAACCCTCGCATAGCCGCTTGCCAAAAATCTCGTTCACACATAGGGATGCGCTAGGATCTGTGTTGCTCCAAATGATATGAAAATTGGTGGAGACGTTCTAGCACCTAGGGTTTGCATCTCTTTCGTGAATACTGTAGTCAAATTTATCACTTTCTTCCATTGCTTGACTGCACCTAGGGATTACACCCCTTTCATGAAGATTCGTGTGTTGATGAGATTTCACCTGATGGCACTTGGTAATTAATTTTGGGATGCAGTGGAATCTGGTACAATTCAAAAATTAATCCTCCTACAGATAAGGAAGGTAGGTTTCTCATTCATGCAAATTCAAGAGCTATGAATGCAATTATAAGAGGATTACGTAGATAAGAAACTATGAAGGTGATGGAATGCAAAACAACAAAATATATGTGGGAAATCTTGCAAACCATATATGAAGGAGATAAAAGTGTCAGGAAAGAAAATATCAGAAATCTCAAAGGAGAATTTGAAAATCTAAGAATGAGGTATGATGAAAGCATTCGTGACTATCTCAACAAAGTTGATGAACTTATACATGAGATGAAAGGTCTTGGAATAAAGGTTGATGAATCTGATGCTTGCGAAAATATCTTGAGGACTCTCCCAAAAAGGTATAGTGAAAAATTTTCTGCCATAGAAACATTAATTGATAGTGATAATCTAACAATAAATGCTTTGCTTGGTATGCTTACAACTTTGAGATAAGAACAAAATATCCTATTCCTCCAAAAGAAGCCGCATTTAAAGTGGACAGTAAGAAAAAGGGTAAGAAGACAAAATCACGCAATGAATCTTCTAGTGATGAAGAAGCTAACTATGGTAGAAGAGATAAAGAGTTCTAAAGAATAATAGATATGAGATCTATTAAATGCTTTAATTGTGGCAAGTTTGGATATTTTGAAATAGAGTGCAAAGAGCCAAAGATCAACAATGATAAAGAAAAATAGGATCATAGGTACAAGGAACATGAAAATTACAGGTACCAGAAGAAAAATAGGGATGGACAAAACAGATAAGGGAAGAAGTTCTTCCAAAGGAAAAAGAGAATATACTATGCAGATAACCCAAGTAAGTACCAAATTGATAGTGATGCTAGCTTTTTAGACAATGATAGAGATGAAGTCTTGTTCATGGTTAAAGAAAAATATCAAGTTAAGAAAAAGACTCCAGTTATTCTCAAGTGTTTTAGATGTGGTAAATTTGGACACCTTGAAGATGATTGCACAAGATATGGTTATAGTTTCAGTGATGATGATTTTTAATATGGAATTAATAGAATAAATGAGAATCTTCTAATGGTTTTAGAAGATGAAGAATTGAGTGATCCTATAGAAAGCAAGTCAAAAGAAAGAAATAATATGGAAAAAGTCAAACAAATAGAGGACTAATCAACAGAGAATGGTTATGATCTCAAAGGTGAACTTATATATGCTCTTGACACATTGAATAAGGTAAGAAAGCAACACTCTAAACTTGAAAGTCATTTTCAAGAATATGATGACGAAATATTACTTCTCATAGAGGACTTAGAGAAGTCAAAGGCTAAGGCAAGTAAGTTTAGAGAAAAGTTAGAAGCAAAAATCTTGGAATGTGAGAAGTTAGCACAATAAGTGGCCACTCTAAAGAAAGAGTTACAGGACTCCAAGATCAAGATGAAGAGTTTCACAAATAGCTCTAAGAACATGGATAAGTTCATTTGTGGACAACAAAGAACATCATGTTCAACAAGTCTAGGTTTTGGAAAGAAATAGGAAAAGGCAAAGTCTACTTCAAGTCTTGAAGAAGAAGAAACAACATCAGAAGTAGATACTTCAAAAGAGGGATTATCAGATGTAAGTGAAAGTGAAACTTCTAAGGATGAGTCAAATTGCAATGATCCCAACAGGGACAATGGGCAAAGAAGATATAGATGGAACAATAATCAGAACAGGAGACCAATGAGGTCTAGGCAAGGAATATTCAATGGGATATGCTTCTCATGTCATAGGTTTGGGCACATGGCTTCATAGTGCAAGACACATGAAATATAGATATATGGAAGAGAACAACTTTTCCAAGGATATTGTTATTCATGTAATGAGTTTGGTCATAAGGCAATAAATTTCAAGATTCATGATAGAAGAGGATATGGCTTCACCAGGAGAAATCCTAATACTATTGCACATCCAAGAAATAATAACATTAAGTGTTATAAGTACAATAATTATGGTCACATAGAAAAATGGTGTAGAGCAAATATTCCAGAAACAGGTATGAACAGGAACAAGAACATGAACAGAAATAAGAATATGAACAAGAGCAGAGACTCAGAAAATAATGAGAACAAGAACAGGTACAAGAACACGAACATGGATGAAAACAAGAATGAGAACAAGAACAAGTACAAGAACAGGAACATGGATGAGAACAAGAACAGGAACAAGAACAGGGATGCTGACTCGAAAATAAACAATGAGAGAATTCAAAAAAAAGAAAAATGAAAAGACAAAGGCAAAGAACAGTGCTTTTAGGGAGTAGAAATACTCCCACCCCATAATTAACCACCTCATGTGGAGGTGGGGGAGGGGCTAAGCTAAGAGGCTTAATTCTTAGCCTCGAGCCCCAAAGGTGACCCTTTGCCATTGATGTCAAAGGGAAAGATATTTATGTATTATGGGGAGAGTTTTTGGATATGAGGAGAGATTTGATATCTAAGAGAGCATTGAGCCAGGGGGAGCAAAGCCCTAGGGGGAGAAAAAAATAAGGTCAAATTTTAGTAAAAGGATTTGGGTTGCCATCAATGACAAAGGGGGAGATTGTTGGACATTTTGAGTCCCTAAGCTGAAATGTTGTCATTGATGTCAATAGAGCAATAAATGTCAAAAGGATCTATGAAGGGTTTTTGTGAAAACCAAGGCAAGGAAAATAAAAGGTTTTATTTAAAACCATGGACAACATATTTGATCTAGGTTTTTCTTAAAACCCACGTTGGGCTTTCGTTTCATCGAAAAAGGTGCCCCGATGATGGAGTTATTTGAGTTTTAATGTTTGGTTTAAATTTTAATTATTTAAAATTTAAATTCAAATTTAAATGGAAAGTTTCCCATCGACGTCATCATGCAAATACAATTTTAATATTTTCACCGACGTCTTCAAAGTGTTATTAAACACTATATAAAGGGGTGGCAATTAAACCAAATAATCATCCTTGCTCTCGTGTGTTAATTGCCTTGGA
The DNA here is from genome assembly GCA_028583015.1 of Wollemia nobilis. Lineage (NCBI taxonomy): Eukaryota > Viridiplantae > Streptophyta > Pinopsida > Araucariales > Araucariaceae > Wollemia > Wollemia nobilis. The sequence continues at coordinate 8,293,428 of JAQPPZ010001361.1, forward strand.
ATTTGAAAGAGCTCGTGCGAATTGTTGAAAAGGAAGCAGAGAAGAAAGCGCAATGATTTGGAAATCTCAAACGTGGTATGAGGCGTGGCGCATTGGCGTATCAATTTTTCTAAGACTATGGGCAGCGCAAATATCAAGGATCGAATCCCCTTGACGACAGCATGTGGGAAGCGCTTTGGTGCTTTGTCCTTTGTGGTAGGCGGAGGAAGATTAAAGGCCCTTTTGGCCTTTGCTTTTCCAATGAGCGCTTTGGCTCGGTTGGAATCTTAGCCGTGGCTAAGACGCTCGTGGTGTGTGACGGATGGGGGTTCGAATCCCCTTGAGAGGTATTTATGTTTTTGCCTTTAATAATTTTTATTAGCCCTAAAGTTTGGAGTTATAAGGTATTTAATGGGAATTAAATTTTATCATTAGGGCTGTGATTATTATTGCAAAAGCATATTTGATTTATGTTTTATTTTTATGGAAATGGAGAATTGATTTTAGGAGAAATAAGGAGTTGTTGTTAAAGTGATTTTGAGAGATTTATTGTGGGTTATTTTTAATAAGGGTTTTTATTAAAATAGACTTTGGTGGATGTGTTTATGAAGTTGGAGTGAAAAGGGTGTAAATTAAGTTATGCTTTTATTGTGATTATTTAAAAGACCACTAACCCTTATTAATATTGAAAAGGAAAGTTGTGATTAAGTGTGGCAGATTTTGTGGACAACTTATTGGCATCAAAAAGGTATGGGCACATTCTCCTATTGATTGTTTGTGGTGGTTGATTTCTGAAATATCATTGGAGTGAAAAGGATTAATTGAAGTTTCCTTTGTGAAGATGGTTGGTTGAATGCTTCAAGGTTTTCTGATTTGTGAGTTGTATTTAAACCTTGTTTCATTAGCATTGTTGTTGAAGCCCATTGATGATGAAATGAACTTGAACATGATCTAGAAAAGAACATGAGTATCATTGTTATGTGAGACTTGAGATAAAGCATTGTTGGAAACATTTTGAGTTGGTTGATACATGCTTGAACTAGGGTTTGTGAGAAAGGGTTGTTCCTTGATGTGATTGGTTGAGTTGAGTTGGTTAAGCCTAGTCAAGTGGATGTGTGAAATGGTTGTTCAAGTTCCATAAAACAAACTATTCTATATTCTGATTTGAGTTGAGATTGAGATTGAAGAATAGGACATATTGAGTCTCTAACAATTCTCTTTATGCTTCTATTGAGTTGAGATTGGGATTTGAGTATAGAACATATAGAGTCTCTAACAATTCTCTTTATGCTTCTATGAGATTGATTTGAGTTGAGATTGAGATTTAAGAATAGGACATATTGAGTCTCTAACAATTCTCTTTATGCTTCTATTGAGTTGAGATTGGGATTTGAGTATAGAACATATAGAGTCTCTAAAAATTCTCTTTATGCTTCTATGAGATTGAATTGAGATATTGATTGTACTTTGAGTATAGAACATATTGAGTCTCTAACAATTCTCTTTATGATTCTATGAGATTGAACAAGTTCTATGTGAGCTTGTTAAGCAGATTTGAGACAAGTCTTTGAGAAGGCTTGTGGACTGTTTTGAGTTAAGCTTTTGTGAAAGCTTGCTAAACAGATTTGAGCAAGTCCAAGAGAGGACTTATTGAGCAGATTTGAGCAAGTCCAAGAGAGGACTTATTGAGCAGATTTGAGCAAGTCCAAGAGAGGACTTATTGAGCAGATTTGAGCAAGTCCAAGAGAGGACTTATTGAGCAGATTTGAGCAAGTCCAAGAGAGGACTTATTGAGCAGATTTGAGCAAGTCCTAGAGAGGATTTGTTGAGCAGATTTAGACAGGTTTTGTGTGAACCTATTGAGCAGATTTAGATAGGTTTTGTGTGAACCTGTTGAGCATATTTGAGCAGGTTCTGAGAGAACCTATTGAGCATAATTGTACTAGACTGACTGTATTGTGTTTAGTGCAAGAGATTGAGCAGAACTATGCTAGACCGACTAAACTATGTTTGGTACAATATTGAGACAGAGCTTTGGAGGTGACAGAGTATAGAGGATAGAGTCTCAATGGATAGAGATCTAGCAGCCAGGACAATTGAAGACAATATCTAAGTGAGAAGTCTTCAAGTGGAGAGAGATCCACCGATCAATGCAGCATAGAGACAGAGTCTTCTAGAAGATCACTAGCCAGAGCAGAAGGGGAAATAGTTCTCCTATGGAAGAGATCCACGAACTTGAGATTAGGGGATCAACATCTCCTTTGGACCAAGGTCCATAAACATTGTAATTTGGGAAGGATTCCCAAGAGATCATTTGAGAAATATTTAGAAGAAATATTTTCTCTGTGGAGGTAGCCCACATTGGGTGAACCACGTTAAATCTGTGTCTCTATTGTGTGTGGTGTTTTGTGCATTGCTTTGATTATTGCTATTGATATTGCTATCTATACACTACATAATATTGATTTGAGAAGAAAAGTAAAAAGTGGTCTTATACTATTCACACCGCCCTCTCAGTATAAGCTCATGTTCTTCATGGGTGGTTGTTAATATTGGTGCTAGGTCACTTGTTGGTTTTGAATGGGTTGTTGTTGATAATGTGAAGTGGGTGGAGTCTAGTTGCAATGGTGGTTGTTGGTACTGGATGGGTGGTTGCTATCTGTATTGTGGTGTGGGTGGAGGTTGTTTTTTTATCAATGAATTTTGGTATTGGATGAGTGGTTGTTGTTGATTTTGTAGCATGGATGGAAGTTGATGTTGCAATGATGATTTTTGGTATTGGATGGGTGGTTGTTGTTGATGTTGTGGTGTGGATGGAGGTTGTTTTTGGTAGTACTATTGTGGTGGTGGTGGTTGGTATTGGATGGGTGGTTTTTATTGATGTTGTGGTGTGGGTGGAGGTTGTTTTTGGTAGTACTATTGAGGTGGTGGTTGTTGGTACTAGATGGGTGGTTTTTGTTGATGTTGTGGTGTGGATGGGGGTTGTTGTTGGTAGTATTGTTGAGGTGGTGGTTGTTGCTACTGTGATATGGGTGGAGGTTTTTGGTGGTACTACTAATGTGGTGATTGTTGGTACTATTATAGATGGGGTTGTTATCGTTGTGATAGAGGTTGTTGGTATTGTTACAATGGAAGTTGTTGGTATTGTTGTAGCAAAAGCAACTAGTATTGTTGTGGCAAAAGCTACTAGTATTGTTGCAATGGAAGTTTTTGGTATTTTTGTGGCAAAAATTATTAGTATTTTTGTAGTGGAGGCTATTGCTATTGTTGTGGTGAGGACTACTAGTATTATTGTGTGAGGGGAGGTTGCCCATAGGCCTTGGAATCTAGTGGTTGGCTGGATGGTTGCTAGTATTCTTATGGAGGTGTTAAGGCCTGTATGGCAGGTGGTTGAGTGGCCCATGATGGATATTGTGCATAGAAAAATTCATAGGCCACTATGGAAGGTGGGGGATTCAACATTTGAGGTGGAATTTGTGGTGGATGGGATGAAGTGGGTAGAGTAGATGTAGGAAAATGAGATGTTGTGTTAACATAAGCCCAATGGTATTGGTTGGATATGTACATGTGGATATATGACTTGCATTGAATTGGGGATTACATCCCCAATTGGAACGTATTCAACAAGCATGCCATACTCAGGATGTGAATCAACAAGATGGGTTTCATGAGCATAAATCTGCTCTTAGGGCATGAGGGATATTGAACATGGTTGAATGTTCAACGGTGATAGGGATGGTCACAGTGAATCTTATGGGAGAAAGGAGCCACCATGTAGGGCACATGCAACATCAACATCAATGAGGGTGATGTGGCCTAAGGACATAGGGATCCTTGGGCAAGTGGATTCATGAATTTTTATGGGGATGTGGTAGTAAGTAGTACTAGAGTTGTTTCTCATATGGGTTGGTGGTGCTATGATGGTGTAGCTAGACAAGCTACCTTGGGGTAGTTGTGAGGCTACCTTATACTGAGTTACAGGAGCAGTGGATGTATGGGAGGTTTGGCTAGATTCTTCCATTATGGCTTGAGATGCGGCTTGGGATCGAGCTTGGGATTGGACTTGACTTCAAGTCAAGACCATAAGCTACATGGGCAAAATGGATGGAATATGGATTTGGAAGTTTGGTGGTGATGGTATTTGTGAAGGTGGGTTTTACTATATATACAAAACAATCAAGCAAACAATAGTTTTGATGTTCTTTGTTTCAATGTGCTAATGTTTGGGTTGATGTGTTTGTGAGATGTGTTGGGACTATTTTTGGTTTTTTAAATATTTTTTTATTTTTTTTTGTTTTTTACTCTTTTTTTTTGTGTGTTTAATGACTCTAAACCTAAACTACAAATGTGGTGATGGAATGTAGTCTAACTGGGTGTGTTGATGCCCACCCTTCTAGTGAGAAGTAGTATGACAATGGTTAAAATGGCTTCCTAGGATGTTCGTGGCTTATGGTTACCTAAGGGGACAAATTGCCCTCTCAAAATAGGTCATGTTGTATAAGTCTTGCTATCGTTCTACCAATAATTTCACTTCATCCTCGAGTAGGCTTGGATAATAATGATAATTACGAGTCCACAAATTATTAAACCCCATGAATGAAGGGGTATCTAACCTAACCCACTCCAAGATATTCTCAATAATGGGGGATTTATCAGTGATGAAGTCTAAAAAACCACTTGTGGGGGCTGCTATAGTGTCTAGATGGTAAGCCAATGGAAGGAGGTGAATCCCAATATCATTGGTCTCGATCAACGGTTGGTGATGAAATCCAACATCACCAATGTTTATGACCCATGCAATGTGTGTTATTTTTATTGTGTTTTAATTAGTTTGATTCTTTTTCATTCTTAGTTTATAAGTAGTGTTCAAAAAATTAAAAAGGAAAAATTTCAGAACTTGAATAAAAATATAGCAATTAACTACTCAAGCCTAAGCAAGAGCATTTTTTATCATCTATATTAGACTTAATGATTACAAGCATAAATAAATAAAAATATTTAAAGTGCTTACGTAAAACTAATGTTGAAACATAAATGAATTAAACCCTCCCACATGTGATCCCACACTGTGTTAAATATCGAATGTTGGTAGTGACTATGCTATTCAACTTTCTAGGATCGAATGGCTTATGATTGAGATTATCTTGGGTCAAATGACTAAAATTTGAGAATATCTTGGGTTAGATGGTTTCATCTGTGTGCATTGTCAACAATCTATGTAAAACCTAAAATAGAAAAACAATTAGAAGTTTTTAAATTGTAAAAAATAGACCTATATTAAGCATAAAAACATCAAATAATCCAAGCTATTATGCAAAAAAAAAATCAATGGAAAGGTCAACCCATGATCGCCATAATGTAGACGATAAAAATATGCACCATAAAACAAATAAAGCAAGAAATAAATAATTACAATGATATTACACTTTGTGGATCATTTTCATTACAAATAGACCCTCATGGGGTTATGCATATATGGAGGGATCAATTTCTCTTTTTACAAAACAAGATGGTGTGAATATCTTCTTTTTTCTACAACACTAGATGGGCGGGTTTATCGTGACTGCCACTTCATTGGATTTGAGTTTGTTGGATCTAACTTGTCTACATCTGAATCTGTGTCTACATCTACTGGATCTACATCTGGATCATCTAGATCATTTTTTGGATGTTGATAATTAGGGAATACAACAATTATGTATTCTAACTATTTGACAGTTGGAGGGTTGCAATGTATGACCATCTTAGATCGAATGATCGTGAGTCAAGTCTAACGGATCTACATTTATATTTGGATTGGTATCTAGATTTGTTAGCTCTATTGCGTGTATTTGCATTGGATATGGATTGGGATTAGGTTTGTTGGATCTATTAGATCTAGATTTGCTCTGTTAGATTTGATTAGGGTTTGAATACCTACACAAAAATAAATAATGTAATTGGTCAATAATAACTATTGGGTCTCTTGAAATGAGGCTCAAATATTAAAACAAATTAAAACCAAAATGCAAGAGGTAATGAATATGTGTAAAAGGAAAGTATTAAACAACAAATGAACATATCTTACCCTTCCTTTATTGTCATTGTTGTTGTTTTTGTGTTGTTTCTAGTTATGTTGTGCTACATCTGGAAGTCTATATTGGGGTTGGATGTTGATCGTCTAGGTCTGGATGACTATGACCTAAGACCATTCGAAGTTAGATGATAGTGGGTTGTGGTGTCATGTTGCTGTCAAAAGTTGAATTCAAGACTACAAAATACTATGATCAAGGTCTGGCACAATATGGGGATGCATGTAAATGATTAGTCGATAGGTTTGGATGAAAGGTGGGCTAATATTTTTGTTAGTGCTTCGATGCATATACCATCCTCATGCTCCAAGAAGGATAAGATGGTGCATTTATATAATTTTTGGAGGAAATAGATGAGGTGGTGGCTCAACTAGTTAAGTGGTGTAACTAGGAGTCTTCTCTTTGCATTGATGTTATCACAGAGAGTGCATGCTTGCATAGGAAGATAAGCTTACCTCATGATTATCACTAGATGTGCACACCTCAAAGTTATCACCAAAATGTGCATGCAAATTGAAATGAATGTGCTCCTTGGAATTTTCACTAGACATATATGCAGAGTTAACTAAATGTGCATGGTGAACTAAGTGTACAAACTGAACTAGAAGCGCAATTTTGAGAGTGTGCACATATGAACTAGGTGTGCAATCTTGGAGAAGGATGATCATTTTCTCACATGTGACGAAAATGAGGGATGTGAGGTGGAACTGGAGTGAAGTGGAGATGATGTGAAAAAGGGATGGGAGGGTGAATGCTCCTATGCAGAGGGGTGAGTGGATGGGTAGCCTAGGTAATAATTAACCAATTAATTAATTGATTGATTAATTAATACTTAGGCAAATGAATATTTAATTTAATATTAATTAATTTAATTAATATTAAATATACTAATTAATTGTGATTAATTAATTAACATTTAAGATGCTTTATTTTGGTGTCTACAATAATATTTGCTTTATTTTGTAACAATAATGTGTTTTTCTATAAACTATTTATTATAATTTTTGTGGTTGCACTTGTGTTTCAGGAAGGAAACTGGCAATCTAGATTCTATAAAGTAGACTATGAGAGTGTTATGTTTTGGAAATATTACTCTACTAAGATGCAATGCATAGATAGTAAAGGTGAATTTTTGGTATTGTGAAGGCTGCTATAGAAAAATTTCAATAAGGATGTTGAATTTTGGAATATTTGTATTTATACGTAAATTTGAAAAGATCCAGAAAATGAAAATCAAGAATTCAAACATTTTATGTAAAATGATATAGGTTTCTAGCTATAGCATCTTAATTGAGATGAGAAGTGTATCTATTTGTAAAATCTCAAGATCAAAATAAGAGAGGTGTAATTTTTCAAGGTTGGGGGACCCAAATACAACCCCTTATTATTCAGCCAATATATATATATATATATATATATATATATATAATGGCAATGCGCACAATATTATAAAGTGTATTCACCCATGGCTATTTGTATGTTGCATTTATCACTAATAATTCTAGGTAAAAAATTATAATAAGGTACTCCAACCATATCTAATAGTTATATTATTTTAACAAGAAGAAAAATTTATGATGAGGCTTGACCACCCTACCTCCCCCACCCGTCCCAAAAATCATCTAAAGAAATACCATGAGATTCATGGATATTAAAAAATAAGTTTATCATTTAATCACAAGAAAATTTGGGCATCACATTTACATAGGTATGCACATCAAGTCTACTTTTATTCTAAAACATTAGAATAAAATTTTGGACTATCATACCTAGCTCTAAATCCAATCATCCTAAAAGGATCCCAAATTACTCTAGCATAAAAAAAATTGAGAAACCATCTCACCCTCACTAAAAACTTTTCTCATTCATCAAGATGAGGTCTATCCACTTTTAAGGTGTCCTTCATGGAGAATATACCACTTCACCCCATTCTATACATGATGGAATAGCATACTACCTTCATTCTAATCCCATATGTGAATCTATGGATATATATAAAACTAGCATACCATACCAAAATTGACTCTCAAATATAGCTTACATTAAACAAATTTGTATGTCAACTTTATCCACTACAACCAAATCATTCAAATCAACATAGACCAAATATATGGTATAAATTACATACATTCAAACCACTTCATTTTTATTATTAAGTAATGTTAAATCATATACCTATTAGGATACTACTCCTAACACAAATTATGACTTATAATCACTAATTTATTTATATTATTTTATATTGGACAAGCATGTCCTTTCACTCATACTCCTTCAGTTAATATTTATAGAACTTCGCATGGTGTTGGAAAACATCATCAAAAAAATTTAAAATACACTTGTTTATTGAGTTATCTCATCAATTCTAATTGTGATTCCATATATAACAATGATTTCTATTGTTATTCATGTATTGCGTACTAACACTTATTGTAGTCGCCTACCAATACCACACTAGATGAATGGAAGAGGATAAGAGTATTTAATATGTTTTAGATTTTATGGATTGTTTTTGTTTCAAGGTAAGTACTATTAAAGGGAATCTTACCTGATTTCAAAGATTTAAGTTTGAATTTATCTTCTAGATATTATCAAATCATGAAAGCTTCATTCTTTATTTTTTGTTGGCTTACTTCCTCAATATTTCAATGCAAGTTCAAGACCTAGAAACCAACCAATTTAGAGAGTTTACCTTCCTTCTTACTAGGTTTACATGTAGATATTCAATTATTTTACCCTTGGTACCCTCTTATCATATTTTCCATAACATTTCCATCAAACTTAGTTTAGTTTCTTTACCATTTCTATTATGTTTCCTCGTTGTTTCTCCTTTTTTATTTATTTTTGCTTACTCTATGTGTCCTCTCCTTTATGCTAACTTCTCTTCTTCTCTTGATTTCTCGTGTGCAACCTCCTTTTTAAAATGTTTTTTTTTTTTCCTTTAGCTTCATTTCCAACCTCCTCCCTCTTTCCTATCACATCATCCCCTTCACTTGCTATAATTTTCTCCATTTTCTTGAGTATGGTCCATTACGTAGGATGAGTGATTATTACTCACCGCTCATTGTCTTTTCTAACTTCCAAAAGGTTCAAACATGCAAATGAAAAGGGGTAATTAATTTATCATCCCTTCCAAGTTCTTGAGGGAGGATTTTAGAGTTAAATAATAATTAGTCATCCATGGTACCATCAATTGTAATATAGGAATTGTATTTAATAAATATATAGTTGCATATAAATATTGAAACCTAATTCATGGTTATTTTAGTCCTTATGTAAGATTTTCATAGTCATATTTTATATTTTTTCCCATTTCCATGGTGAAACATTTACATACAACAACTTGACCCATAAGATATTTTACTAATCAAATATTTGAAAAAATGATAAGTATATTTACCTTGGTGTTATGAATCTCATGTTTTTAGATAATTTTTATCATCCCCAATTGTAACTAAAACCTATGATCATATTTATGATTGGATTCAAACATGTATTGGTGCAAAATAATCTAGTATCATTGTTAATACTATATATAAAAATATATATTCATTTAGAATAACATTCATCAAATTTTATAATCACATACACTTAATCATATTAATAAAATCCAATCTCTACTCACACAATGTAATTTAATAACTTCCAATTGTAAAGGTTTCATAAAGCAAACACATATATTGCATAGAATAATAAACACCATCTAGCTATGAATTTTTCATTACACATAATATTTATCTATTTCTAAACATCTAACTATTTAATCATGAACATGCCAAACATTATCATCAAGGAGTTTGAATTTTTCAAAGGATTAAAAAAGGTAAGCATTGCAATCATTGCTTTACCTATACATGTGGATTCATGAATATGAGGTTAAATATCCAATTTTCATTATGAATGATATCATGTACCTTATTTATACTATGAAATAAATTCCCTCCTTATAATATATTAAGGCATGACCTATAATCTCAAAAACTCAAAATATAATTTATTTAAAACAACTACCTTAGATGTAGGTTTGTTTTACCATGGTCATACCTCATATCTAAGTAGGAATAAAATCTATTTGTATTCAAATTTAGTCACCTACAATTAAGTATATAGATAAAATGCAACTAAAAAAATTCAAAAGTGAACAACGGAGTCTAAAATTATAAAAATTGACTGATTAGTATGAAGATAACTAATACTAGGAAAACTAATGTACTTTAAGATTATTGTACTATTATAAATTTCTTGATTTTAAAAGTCATAATGTTTACCCAAATATAACTTTATTTAGAAAGCATGCAAAATTGTGAATCCAAATATTATTTTTGATGATTTATGTCTTACAAATGTCAAGCCTCAAGCATGTGTGGTGTAACCCCTTTAGTACTTGAAGCTTCTTGGTATTGTTGGAGGTCGCTTCAATTTTTATTGGTTTAAGAAAGGTATTAATATTTTTGGTGATTTGTTAAACAATAATGCTATCATGGATTTTGAAAACTACTTTTGGTTTTCTTGATATAGATAAGATATCATGTTCATTTTACAAAAAAAATTGTAGAGGATCCCCCTAACATTTATCTTGTATGGGATTTTGATTGTCTTCAAAGATTTAAAAGAGAGGTGTGGGAATTACATTTGTGAAAAATTAGTTCTAAAAATATTTATGATATTCTTATTTAAATGAAACTTAACCATATTTGAGGAAAGATATTTCTATAAAATCATGGTCTCTTATTTTTAATATTTTGAGGTTTCTCTATTTAGAGCTAAGAAAATATTTTTTTAGATGGTTACTCATGGCATCAACTTGTTATTGAAAAATCTCTTAATAAGTGTGGTTTTAGTTCTTTCTCTTATCTTATTTGTAATCAAAATGAATTGATAAATCATGTATTTTTTCATTAAAATATTTTTTTCATGTATGGTATTATGTTTTTTTTTGTTGAAATAAATTCGTTCTTAGAAAAATCACATGGAATGATACTTCGTATACCATTATTTTTTATTCCAAATTAGAAAAAATTAATGTGTTCTTTAGTTTATTACCTTCACTCTAACTTTATAGTTCCACTTGAAAGATAGAAATAACCATGTTTTATTAGGAATGAGAGATTATATAGTTATCTAAGGAAATTATTTTTCATGTTATTATTGCACATGTAACATCCAATTCAAGAGTCTCCTCTAGCAATGTTACTCAATTTTTAATGAAATACACAAAAATTGACAAAGTAAAAAAGGAAAAAAGATAGAAAATTTTCTTATAACTCATAACATTCGAGGAATATGTGATGAAAATGGGAGCAATATGGTTTAGAATTGGTTGGACAAGTCCATAAGGGTTGTGTGTATTTGGATCATAGACTTCATTGGAAGATTTAATATACTATCTAGAAGGTCCCAATTCTTGTATGATTCTACCCAACTAGTTCCCAATGTCTATTACTCCTTGGATGTAAATTTTTTTTGATTCTATATATGATTTTGATGTATGAATGATATGGAACATCCCCATGGAAGTACTATCTATTTTATGTATTTTTAGGTCATAAACACATTTATACTAATTACAATTCCCTTGTTGTTTATATAAATGGATAACTTGGTATGCAAAATTTTATTAATACATACATGTCATAGTTTTAAGTGATTGATGTGATTGGCCCTGTGATGAAATCTCACTAAGATTTTATTAGAAAGGATTCTTTTTTCTCCTTTGAAAACTTATCATTGGATGTTAGGATCACATTTCTTAGTAAACATTATCCATATTCCTTTCAACAGTTGGTTTTAATGGATATTCAATGTGTGATAATATCTCTAGTAGGAAAAAAATGAATTTGATTCAAATCAATATTGATGGAAATAAGCACTTGATCTTCTTTTTTAATTATTCTACATAGATATATCATATTTTTTTAATACTAAATATCTTGATGTTTGGTAGTATGTGTTATTCCTTTGAGATGCACAATAGCCCATTCTTAGTTTTCATGCATTAAAAAGTGGGTAAAGACATTCAATAAAGGCACTATTGTAAAATATCAAGGGTGGATTCTTAGTTCAAGGTTTGATACTAAAATTATCAAACAAATTCCATCCTAGATTTTTCTACTTTGATGCTATAGTAGCTTGTTTTTCCATTAGTATTATCCTTTTTTTTTTTAGTTTTACTTGGTTAAGGTAATGTTGTTGACTAATATGTAAGAATCCTTATCTTAATATTATGCTTATTTTTGTGATTGCAACTCAATTAAGTTACTTGATGTTACTTATGTAATATTATTGGTGATGTCTCCTTAAGGGTATGCATGTTTATTCAATTAAATAAATAAGTTATATGTGGATTCTATAGTAGGCACTCACATAAAAAATCAAAATATTACATTGATGTGAAGTCAAATAGATCATATGCCTAAACATAATTTTTATAAATAATTTATGAATCACCTTTCCATACGATATTTGTCTCTACCTTGTTAATCTAAGCTATAAATATCCCCTTTTAAACTGTTTGATGGCATTTCCAATGAGAGATTAATGTCAAAATTGGATAATTTATATTTAACATTAGTTCTTCATACACATGTTGACATTTTTAAGATTATGTACCAATTAAATTTTTAGTTCTATTTGAATTATTTTCCATATTCCCCACTACCTATTTTGGTCTTATGTATTAAGATAAATTTTGGACAAAGATAGTCTAGTAATTCATTAATAATTCTCTTTCTTGTGGCCATATTTATACCCCTTATATTTCAAGATACTATCATTGGTGGTCTTTTTACATTTTTCCTTTCATATTGATGTTTTATTTAAATTATTTGAACTATTCCTAATTTTTCTTATCACTTGTATGTTTTCTTGAAGAATTTAAAGTTCAAGTGGTAACCTCCACTATACTTTAGTTTTTATTGTATTTTTAGTTTAAGAAAAATATTTTGTAATATTTAAAGACAATAGAGGCAATGCTTTGACTCATAGTTACCTCTTCTACATTCTCTATGAAATATGACTATAGCATTTCCTTTATAATTTTAGTCCCCTTTGATCTTGATCTCTCACATTGTACTTGTTCATATCATGCATCCTTCTTGGTTTTTAGAATAAATCTTGTTTTAAATTATGTCTCTTTTTGCCACATTTATGGAAGTGGAAAATAAGTGGTCTAAGTCATGTTTTATCTTTGTGTTATACCCTTGCTTCAACTTTATGCTCATATGATAAGACAACCTTCACATATTTCTCAAATATTCTTATTTTTACAATCTCTTGCCATATATCTACTCTCATTGATGTGAAATTAAAGTACAATACTTTTATATCCCATCTACTAGTATAAATTTATTTGTTTAAATGTCATAATAATAAATTTTGGTAAAAGGTTTTGAAACATCCATGCTAAAACTTATCTAGTATACACAACTCAATTCCACCCTATAGGAATCAATGCAACTTAGATGAACTCCCCTAGAGTATTGTCAATATTTTTCAAAACCTCTTTCTTTATAATGTCATGCAAAAGTGTAAATAACTTGACCATGTAGAACATTTTTTAAGTCTTTGTGTTTCTAAAAAGAAAACATTCACTCCATGATATTTAATATAAGAAAAATATTCACATATGTTATGTTCTCTCATCACTTCATTATTGGATTCAAATATTAGATAAGATTATACGAAAATCCTTTTAAAAAATAATTCATAGAATAATGTGAATTAAGTTAACATTTCTTTACTATCCACTTTTGAACTTAAAAAAAATCAATAACCATTGTATTCATTTATTAACCCTCTAATTTTAATAATCCTCCTATGGTGTTTGATTATCTCATCCTTCATAATCACTTCTAGTGAATCATTTGTTGTAGCAATGAGTTTTAGATTTTATCATATATTATTTATTTTGTTTATGCTTACTAGAAAATGATTACTTTTCTCAAATAAGGTATCCTTAGTTCTAACTTAAGACTTCTTTAAATAGTTTTTATTTGGTAACCAACTTATCCATAAGACATACCTCAACTCTTTCAATTACTTTGAACCTCTAGTCGAAAACTCGAAAATTCAAAGGTGAGACTCATTCTTGTCATGCACTTTGTTAAGACTCCTTTCTTGCACTTGCTTTCTATGCATACATATATACTACACACTAGTGCTTCTTGTTTGCTAAATTAAAAAAAAAAAAATCAATACCAAAATCCCCACTCCCACTACTTACTCCAAACTCATTAAACACTTAATTAAAACTTTGGCATTTAATTAGGTTTTATTGAGTAATAATTTATTCACGAGGTAAAATAGGTTTGGTGGAAGCAACCCATGTGATTTAGGTACTGTACTTGATAATTACTAAAAAAATAATATGATTGTAACAACTCTCCTACAAATATAAAAATAATAATAATAATAAATTTATTATGTAATTAGATAGATATTAAATAAAACACTTATAATATTCTACTTTAATTATGCATTAACTCTTTAAGAGTATAATTTGTATGAATATAAACATTTAATTGTTTATTTTCAATTGATAAAGTTTTAAATTTATTGTATATTACTTTTTATATTTTATTTAAGCTGCTCTTTATATTGCTCACAACCACTCCCATAAAATAGAATTTTATTTTTTATTTTTTAAATTATAACATAATTATTATTATTTTTTTTTAATTTACATGGTGGAATCGGTAGCCGCCACGAATCTGGGCAGGCTGTCCAGCTTTTATGGCCGCCACAGTATTCTCGCGTTATCCGCTCGGAAACCACCACACAGATCTTCGCGTAGTCCGCCCCTATAACCACCATGCCACAATCATTTTAAACCTTTTACGCCGCTGAAAGCACTAGGAAAGGGACAAGCGTTCAATCCGACGAAGCCCGAGATTTGAACCTTGGACCTCCACCCCCTTATGGGGTTTGGATGAACCAATTGGTCACACCTCGGACCTAATTATATATGTTAAAAGTGTATGCCACCTTAAAAAAAAGTCAATTTCAAGGTCGATGAGCATTGTGCATATTAGAACACTTGTACTATAGAAATTCAACACTCTGACACCAATTCTTTGGATACAAGGCTTTAGTATCAAGTAATTTTTATATGATCGTTGTGGAGGCAGGCAGATTATTTCTTACATTTTTGTCATTGTTGTAACGCAAAACATTTAAGATTTTTTCATACAGTGCGATAAATAATTTTTTTTCAATTGTATTATTATTTTATAAGAAATTTGTAATACCTTTTGTTCAGGGAGGCATGATTTTGGGTTAAATTAAGATGTCTTTACTATAAATTCTAGTTCATTGGATAAATTTTTTAGTATAATGACTCTAAGTCTAACTAGGATGCCTCTATTATAAACTCTAGTTCATTGGATAAAAATTTTAGCATAAAGCCATCTTTGTACATTGATTTGAGCTTGAATATTTTATATAAAAATCTTAAAAAACTTACCACTATGGATTCTATTATTATTATTTATTTATTTATGAAAAACCCTGGAGGGCATAGAACTAAGGTCCTAAAAAAGCATATCATTATGGACCCTATTATTATTTATTTATTTATGAAAAGTTTTTAAGGCATAGAACTAAGGTAGTCAAGGGAAAAACACTCAACGTTTACCGTCCAACCTATCCTTTTTTAGGTACACCTTGGTTTGAACCTTTGACCTCCCCAAACCTATCATTTTTTAAGGTACACCTTGGTTTGAACCATGGACCTCCCCAAAGAGAAGTCAAAGCTCTAATCAGTATCATGTTCTTTAAAACATTAAAATTGAGTTTACAATAAGTTTTCACGAGAGACCCTGCCCCTTTTTACAGAAGTTTGAACTTGGATGTCCTAAATGAAAACCCAAAGACTTACTATCATGATATTTCTGAGGAATTAAAAATTGAAGAATCCCAATCCCTTAATACCAAGTTTAGATCATAATTGTTATATTGTTGGGATGAGTCTTCTTATTACTCACATATACTTCATAGACTTTAACATCAAAATAAGAGGCCGGCAACAAAAGATCCTTGGCATGGCATGTGTTCATATGTTCCCAGTAATACCGGTTCGCGTTATCTATGGTCCAAATCAGATCATAAATTTTTCTGTTCCAGATGTGAGCTACATCGAAATTTGCCTCGAAATAATGAGTGGGGGCAACATGCCTCCGATTCGATGAATCAACCTGAAAGGAAAAGAAGGTGTCTGGGAGCAGCTAATAACATAATAACCTGAATCTCACTCAAATCATGAGTTGATCGAAATGTTTGGGTAGATGGAAATGAAAATGCCTGTCTTTTTAAGATGCCGGTCGACTTGACTAAAGAGCAAAAATCATAGGTGCAAAATCCATTCAAAAATATCAGACAAACATCATGCGTAATCAAAAACAGGGTGCAATTTTGCTTTTTCACCTAGTATGATAGTGATATATAAAGGTTAGGTTAAGATTTTCAAGAGAACCCAAAGATAAGACAAGGGCTTCAGTGCAGCAAATTCATTTCAACAAGGTACCTTGGCAAGCTTAGTATCATTAGCCTGGATAATACGTCATTTCACCTCATGGCTATGGTAGTGGTGAATCTTATGACAGTGAATGGTTTACGTCACTTAGCAGTTGGATACAGCGCTTTTAACAACGGCTAGTGTTTTTTTTTTTTTTTGTTGTATTGGATTGAAACTAAGTATCATCTCTATTATAATAATAGTCTAGTAATTTTGGTAAGATTATTATATTATATATTAAAATTTTAGTAGGTTTAATAGTAAGATTATAAAATTTTTATTAAAAGGTTTAAGGTTTGAATTACTTAAAAGGATAGGTTGGTAGTTGTCAATACTTGTAAGTGGGTTAGTATAAGTTTTTTTTTTTTTTTGACAATTAATCTTTATTGAAGACTAGTTTATATCATATTTTAATTACTAAAATTTTATTGAATCAATATTATGTTTTATAACCTATAATATTCTCCACAATACTACTATAAAAATATAAAAAATTATATTACTTTTATTTTTATATATAATTTAATTTGACATTTGAAACTAAATTTTTTAAGTTTCAAAAATTTAAACAATTAACCCAAAGTCAAGACAGTTCTTTTAACTTTATATTATATTATAAGTAAATTTAAAAGTAGTGATGATAATAAATATGTGGATAAACAAAAAGAGCTGTGCTTATGGTTGGCATTTTAGTGGGTGACATTTGACGTTTCAGTACGTCGTCCTATGCCAACTGTTAATTTGCGGAAGTGTAGCCTAAATTTGTTTCTTTTAGGCCTCAATTTTTCATGATTAAATAATTGTTGATGTGAACATAAAATAAATGAGTTCTTTTGAATTATTCTTTTCTCTTTCGTCCTCACATTCAAACAGCCGAAGCGTTGAGTCTATCTTGATTGACAGACTCCTTTACTCCTGCATCCTAAAATAGGTAAAATTAAAAGTTTCATTGTGGTTTCTTGGAACAGTTTATTGATTATGGGTTTAGGTTTACATTACAAAAATACAAATTCGAATTATATAGATGGTTTGATTATATCTAACTGTATACTTCAGTTAAAAAATCTTCAACTAAAAAAGAATTTCCATTGTAGATTTCTGTTAATTCTGTATGTATTAATGAGTAGAAAATAATGGTATGCAGAGTAATATTGTCCGTAATTTTTTTTTTAATAAATTGGATGTGGATTGCGTATGGCCGAGGTTAAAAATTTAAAGTTAAGTTATATTAATATTAAATAATAAGTATTAAGTTTGAATTATGTAAAGATGGTTTTTGTTTGTATTTTAATGGTAAGTTTTAAATGTCTTAATAAAAATAATAATAAATATTATTTTTTTAAATTTTAATAAAAATTAAAGATTAATTTTATAAATATTAAATATAATTTTTAAATATTTATTTTTTTAAATATTGTTAGTGTTAAGAAACAAGAATCAAGGTGAAACTTTTTCAGAAAATGTGTGTCTATATAAAAATAAAGATAAGGGCCCACTATTAAGAAAATGCATATCTATAAAAATAGGGGAAAGACTGAATATTAAGAAAATATATATCTTTAAAAATAGGGGAAAGGGTTAATTATTATATTTGTAAATTTTTTGTTTTTTAATAATAGGTTTGGTTTTAATTTGGGTTTTTAGATGTGAGTTTCAAATCATTGTGGTGTTTTATAGGGATATATTTGTAAATTTTGATATGCAAATATAGTTTTTATATAAAATTATTTAAATTTTTAATAAGATATATAAAAAAAATGTATTTGTCAACTATTTTGTTTTTTTATCAGACTTACATACCCTGTTTTTTTGAACTTTTATTTAAAATTTCAAAAATATATATTAGAAAATGTATTTGTCAACTATTTTGTTTTTTTACCAGACTTACACACCTCTACATTTTAAACTTGGTTCTGGGACATGAAAGTCCAAAACCATACCATTGAAGTGTCTCATAAGAACTAGTAACCATCAACTGTTGATTTTTTTTTTATATATATATATATATCAACTATTGATTTTTTTTTTTATAACATATAAACAAAAATCCTTCAAATATATATTAACTTAATCAACTGAAAGTAAAATGAAATATATGATGTATAACATGGGTACATGACAAACATGCTTCTCATACCATATATTCTCAAAGAATGTGTAAGCATAGGATGTACAGCTATAGGATCTTTTTGATTGATCATTTATATTCAATGATCAATAAATATTACATGAAAATTATAAATTTTAATATTATTAATATATGTGTAATTTGATGCAAATAATTGAAATAGATAATAATTTATTAATTTTATTTTTTTTTAAACTAAAATTTATTTTTCTCACTTTATTTATTTATTTATTTATTTATTTATTTTATATATATATATATATATATATATATATATATATATATAATTTAATATTTATGAGTTAATATTTCTATTTATTATAGAAATAAATAATATATAGGGGTGGTAGAGTGGGCCATTGTGAGGAAAGTGGATGGAACATTATGTACATAGAATAACATAGTATTGATGATAAATATATATGAACTATCCTTGTCAAATATCTAAGAATAATCATAAGGGTTGCATTGATTTTTCATGAGTAGAGGACCTGGGAAGTTATTTCCAGTGCCAACTTTGATTGCTTGATATTTTTTGATATTTTTTGTGTATGAAAAGGACTATTTTGATTTTTCATAAGTAGAGGATCTTGGAAAAAGGACTATTTTGATTTTTCATAAATAAAGGATCTTGGAAATTATATTTAATGCCAACTTCAATTCACAAAGATTTTGTGTGTATCAAAAGAATATTTTTTAGCATTCAAATTTATATTCTTATAAAAATGTCAAGATATACATAGAGGTCTCCTAGACCAAACTCTACATTATTAATAATTAATGTTTATTGCATATATAACAAATTCTAATGCAATTAGCACAAGTTATGAAGAACATTGACTATTGGAACAGCCATAATGATGGCTCTATTTGTGGGGAATATTACAAACAGTCTAAAGGTTGTTGAAATAGACCTCTCCATGACTTGTAAATATGTTTCTTTTTTTTGGTTACATAGGTGAATTGGTTACAACCTCGTTTTTTTAGTAACTGCCAATGCATGGTTCAAACCATCAATGATTGCTTCCAACAAGCCCACCATATCGGTAACCCGACGTGAGACGGAGACCGTCGGTCGCTCGAGGTTCGTACCGTTATCATCAGTCTAACACATCATTCATAGGATTCAGGTCAGACTACTTCCTTTGCCAAGTTGGGCGTGCCCGCAAGTTTTGAACCTAGGTATTCTCTTGGTAAGTGCCCAAGCTTACCAATCCACCTAACCCCACGAACTAAAATGTTGGTCATTTCATCATTAAAGCACATGATTACAGTAGTACATAGCATACCAGACTACTTCCTTTGCCAAACTAGGCACGGAGACCGTCGGTCGCTCGAGGTTCGTACCGTTATCATCAGTCTAACACATCATTCATAGGATTCAGGTCAGACTACTTCCTTTGCCAAGTTGGGCGTGCCCGCAAGTTTTGAACCTAGGTATTCTCTTGGTAAGTGCCCAAGCTTACCAATCCACCTAACCCCACGAACTAAAATGTTGGTCATTTCATCATTAAAGCACATGATTACAGTAGTACATAGCATACCAGACTACTTCCTTTGCCAAACTAGGCACACCTGTGAGTTTTTAACCTAGGTATCCTCTTGGTAAGTGCCCAAGCTTACCAACTAAAATGTTGATCATTTCATCATTAAATCACATGATTATAGTAGTACATAGCATAGTAAGAGGGAGAGATTTGAACCTGGGCCTCTTCGACACAGTTTCAACTACCCACTTCTCTCCAACTCCCCCACATGGACAAATATCTTGTAAATATGTTATTGAACCATTTTGCAATATGCATAAGATGATGATGCTAGTGACAGTTGTCAAACTCTTAAACATGTTAAATAATGCTCTACAAGGAGGAAATCTTATATTAAGTATTTTCAACACGGTAGGATATCATTATATATGGTATGCTTGTTTGGTATGGAATTTGTAAGGTCTACTAAACTCAAACATTCAAATCAAAATAAAACTACATAACAATGTTTTTAATAACCTTTTAGATGAGGTCTTATTTTAAAACTAAATAAACTATTTTTTTAGTAATACTTCTTATACACATACACATCAGCAGTGGGGATTGAACCCGAGTCACATCATCTGTGTGTGGTCTACCCACAAGGACACCACTTAAATGAAACTTCTTAAACAAGGCTAATTGCAAAATATATCTTCTTTATTCTTAATAAATAATATTAAATATAATTAAATATTTTATTTTTTCAGGTATACAAACATATGAAACAAAATTAATATATATATATTTTGGTAAATAAAAGTCGTCATTAATTACCGGGTTTTACAGGTTAATCCAAAACCTAATACAAAATCTAGCCTTATGCTGAGATTGTGGATCATGGTCATCCTTAGAACATTCTTTTCAAAAATTATGTTGGTTATCCTACAGCACCTTACACTTACTGCAGAAAGATAGTTCAACATGACTGTTAACATTACTTACAGCGATAGTCGTTTGAGTTGACTTAGAGAAAAAACTTTATGCTTATCACGAAAAACTTGGGGAAAAAGCACCCTTCCACCTTTCTCCTTAATCAGTAGTGTGTTTTTCACGTCTAAGAATGTCTTCCACTTCATGTGGTACCCATTGTGTCCACATCATCAAACTTCCCGCATTAATACCCACATTGGCTAATTCCTCAGCTGCTTTGTTGGCCTCATGAAACACATGGTAAATCCTTATGTCCTACAAAAAGATCCTTGCCTCCTAATAATCATAGTAATTATTTAAGAAAACATGAACATTTTGTAAATATGATTAATGTCATTCATTAATGTATTTTTATAATTTATTTAATATTTTAAGTAACATTATTAATCTTGAATATAATTTGTATGTCTTTCTTATTAATATATTAACTATTAGATTTTATTTGACTTAATAATTTCAAAAAAAATCAATAAAAGCATTCGTTTCTTCACCATAGAAATTATTAATGTTTTTCTTTTAAATGTTCACTCTCGCCATCTCCACCTTACTATGATAGGGGAGAGTTGAGTTTATTAATAAAGAATTTAACACACCTCAATTTAAACTTTAGACCTCTCGAAATGCACACTTTCTGAGGATAAAAACTTTTGGCTAGAGAAACCTCTAAAGCCATTCTTAAGTGGTTGGTAGTACCATCTCATCTAGATATACCACTAAAAGAAGCCACATAAAATCTTTTAACACTTAAACATACAAATTATTATTATTACAAAAAATTATTTTATAATTAAAAAATATTAATAAATAAAATATTTATTGAACAGATCTAAAAGATGATTTTCTCAGTTCAATTAACATAATCCTTAAAAAAATAAACTATTTATTATACTCATATCATATCATATCATATTATATTATATAAAAAAAAATTATAATCTCTAACCACCTTTTCATATTTTTTTTTAATTATTTCTACCCGAATCCTCTTTATCCCCGGTCAAACTTTTATTTTTCTATGATTCTTTGTTCAATCATGTTTTAAAAAAAATTCTACTCTATGTGAAATTCCTTTTACATGGATTCCAAATAACAAATATTATATTATTTTTTAATAATGGTTCAAATTTCCGTATTATTTTGAATTATCTTATAAATGTGGATTTTGCATATAAAAAAATGTTGTACACATTTAACATGCATATTCATGAACAACGTATTCAATAATTAGATCTATAAAAATGCATGTACAACAAATATCCATACAAAAATAACAACTACTAACAATATGAGTTGAATTTAAATTTAAGAAATTAGATGTCGGTTAAAGAGACTACATTTTGTATTAGCAATGTAAAATAACGTCTTTCCTTTATATAAATGCTAAAAAAGTATTCAAAAGGTTTTACATATTTTACTATAATATTTTCTTAAATTATGTTATCAACATAATATATTTAAATATAATGTATTAAATAAGTATAAATATTTAATATTAATTTTTTCTATTAATTATTTTAATTTTTGGACTTTTCTTTGAAATATCCATTTACTTTTCATGTATACCATTTTATATTATTTATTTTCTATATGTATATTTACAATAATTTGTTCATTATATAAAATCAATCTAAAACACTCTTGTTTTTAAATTTTGTTTGATGTGAAAAAATATTAATATAAAAGGCCCAGGTTCAAATCTCTCCCCTCACATGTTGCGGATATGTTGTATATAAAAGGTTCCTCATCAATATATATATATATATATATATATATATATATATATATATATATATATATATATATATATATATATATAATATTATTTTAATATGTTAATATATTTTTTAATCACATATAAAGTATAAATAGTTATTATGAATTTTGTTTAAAATATATAAGAAACATGTATTTTTTATAAATTTTTTTTTTAGAAATAATTATTATATTAAAAAAAATATAATAATTTTTTTTATAGGAGAGTTGGTAACAACCACTATTTTTAGTAATTGGCTAGCATAGGGTTCAAACCACAGGGACTGAACTATCAAACCTATCTATTTTTTAAGGTTAATCGGTGTGAGATGGGGACCACCGTTGCTTCAGGATTCGTACCGTCATCGTGATGTCAAACATGCTTCAGATCATTAACTAGTTTTAAAATACAAAAAAAAAAAATCATGGCCCAATGGGTCTCATAATTGGTCACATCTACCAAAACTATGGGGGTTCATATTTGATAGATTACTCCCACCCATCATTTCTTTCATGTAGCATGGGTTACAATCCCCACCTTGACACAAAGGATGAGTCACCTCCTTGGCTAGATCTACCATGTTTAGTCTCAGGTTTTGTGTTTCTAGCTAGAGAAATGGCTAGTGCAAGAGTTGACAGCTTGTTCTGGTTTGTCCATGGTTCTTTGAGGATCCTTACCCAATTGTGACATGGAGAGGGGGATTGAGGATGCCTAGGGGGGCATAAGCATCGATACTGGTGAGACGAAGAATTACCTTATGGTAAGAGGGCTTGTGAGGACCCTACTAACAATGTAGGGATCATTCCTCGAATGCTCAATCAATTCTTGCAAATGGGTGAACTATATTTCCACTTTGTTGGCTTACACTGAAATCTATAGCAACATAGAAGAAACAACATTGAACCCATCAATAGCACTATCAAATGGAACAACAAAGGCCTGAGAGCACAAGGAATCATTTTTTGGATTTCCATAAAGAAAATAAAATTTTAATCTTGAAGAGGTGCCAAACTTCCAAAAACACCAAAGTGAGGAGGAGAGGAGGGTCTCCAAGGAGAATCTATTGTCATGTGAACCATTGTAGGAGGAAAGGTTGAAAAAAGAAAAAATTCACTTTGATGCATCTTGAGCTTTATGACATATCCAAAAGAGGTAAAGAAGATCTTTAGGTTCATGGAAGAATGGACACAATGGGTTGGAAACCCTAATGTAAGTAAATAATTTACCAAGCAAGAGGTCTTGGTGCATTAAAATATAGGTAAAGAATGCTTTTTTGGGTTCAAGGTATGCATACCAAGCTATGTGAAAACAATAGGCCCAAATGTACCTTGGTGAAGAGAGGCTCTAGAGAGCATTTAATTAGTCAACCATGGATAAGTATAGCAAGATACATTCATAACCCAATCTAGCATTATAATTAAGGAGAGTGTCTCCAGATATCACTTTTATACCTTCCACCAAGGATGTTGAGAGCACACTATGATATTGTGAAGCATAGAATTAAGTATATTTTCTTTAACTGCCTCAAAGGTTTCCTTATTGATGGAGGTAAGTTTGAACCTAGATTTGATATAATCCCAAGGATGCCAATCCCTAGTCGATCACTATAGAGATGCCCCTTATATAAAATTTATGTGCATGCATCCAATGGATTTGGGCAAGACTCTCTAGATTGTCAGGAGAGGGTTGCACTAGTGGTTCATAAAATTGATGGAAATCCCATCTCAAAGAGAGTTGTATTTCATAAAATCCATGGTTTGATGATTTTCCAAGCTTACCAAATACTTTGGAAGATAAAAGAGCAGAAAGTATTTATGGGAACTTGGGAAACAATAAGGGAGGGGAAATTTATACCTCTCCATCCTTTATGCCCATAGGGAGAGCCTAAGATAATGCAGTGCCAAACCAACACTTTCTAGGTTTCCTCTCATTTAATGGCTTTAATTATCCATTTGGCACATAAGGTCATACCTTGGAATTTATAGTCAAGAAGACTCATTCTTGCATTCTATTTGTGTAGATGGTAGAATTCCTAGGCTACTCTATGGAAACCAAAGCCAAAGGTAGAACTTGCCTAGAGAAATTCTCTAAGCAACTTCTCTAGCTTTTAATGAGAAGCCTTATATGGGACCCAACATGAGTAATATACATGGATTACAACCAAGGTCTTAGAGCATATTTGAAACTTGTTGGCAAGGGAAATATTTTTAATGGTCTAATGGGTAAACTTAGCTTTGATATTTTGTATGATATTTTTCCAAATTTTAAAAGGAGAAATTTGGAAGGCAAAGGGGATACCTAAGAACTGAAACACTTCTCCATTCTGTATTCATATCTACTAAAATTGAGTCAACCAAGCTAGGAGTGGAGATATAGACTGTTAGAAATAAAGAGCCTTCTACCATTGGATATTGGAGTTAGAGGAAATATAAAAAGTATCCAGGCAGTGAATGACCTAAGTGAAGGGTTCTTCATCCTCAACTAATGTGAGGAAAGAGTCATTCAAAAAGTGTACATTGATCATTTAGGATTGACTATTGGAAATAGAAATACCCTAAATGAGGCCTATACTGATTTGATAAGCTAGGAGATAGTTGAAACCATTAGCTAAAATAACATAGATAGGGGGTACGAGGGCAACCTTATTTGATTGAGTAGAAAATTCCAATAGCTTCTGAGTATAGAAAACACATCTGTAAATAGCATCTCGACCACAAATATGAAACCATTGCCAAGGCTTTGAGCATGGCAAGAATGAAATACCACTTAATGCGATCATAGGCTTTCTTGAAGTCAATTTTGAGAAAAATAGATAGTTCGTTGGATTTTCTATCCCATTCCATTCCCTCCTAGACAACCAAGATATTATTTAATATATATCTACTTCTGTTGAAACCTGTTTATATTAGTTTTATGATGGTAATAAGTAATTGGAATAGTCACAAGGCTAAGTATTTGGCTATGATCTTGTATGACACATTGAGAAATATGATTAGCCACTAATTGGTGATCAACTTAGGATCTCTAGCCTTTGGGATAAATTTTACATTAGCCTTGTTTTTTTGAAAAATAAATTGAAAACTTATATTAAAAGAAAGATCATTTACAAGTTGGTATGAGAATTCTCCCAGACTTAACCAAAGAGAACACATGTTTACAATAGTTAAAGAAGATTTGCATTAGATCCAAATCTCCTAAACCATATCTCTATAATGGTTGTTCACCTATTTACAACTGTAAAAGAATATCTAAATTAGAGCCAAATCTCCTAAGCCATATTTCTACAATGGTTGTCCAAATTAGCTAAACACTGGATTTGCTCACCAACCTGCCTAATCATCTCATCCTCAATAGCTGTGTCACTGTGCCATTGAACCCCTACTTCCTTCTAAGTACCTATCTTAGCCAATAAGTCTGCTACTTTGTTTAGATATCTACTAACGTAAACTGAAATCACATAATCTAATTCCCTCCACAATTCCTTAATTTGAGTGACAACAATCCTCAACCTCCATGTCTTCAAAGCAAAGTTCCTCATGCAATACAAAGCTCCTACCATTATTTGAAAATTTGATTCTAGGAATATGCTCTTGTAACCTTGTTTTATTGCCCAAATAGAAGTATATTTTATAGCTAATACTTCCACTTCATTTTTCATGGCACTTCCTAGGCCTTGTAGTTCCTAATAGAGCATTGTTCCAATATGATTCCTACAAACCACTCCAATTCCAGCTCTACCCGGATTGCCTTTTACAACTCCATCAGTATTAATTTTAATCCAACCTTTTGGGGGTGGTTTCCAACTAGCTCTATCCTGCCCCTCTTGCACTTCAACTTCCTTCTCCATTATCTCTATAATAGCCTAAGTTTCCTCTTTAGAATGCACTACCACATTTTATGTGACTTTGTTCCAAATGACCTTCCAAACTCCATCTAAATATGAAAAGGTTTCTCTAAAAATTTTGCCATTTCTCTCTAACCACACTTGCCACCAAATGAAGTTTAATCCAAGCTCCCAATTGATACAAAGAGCTTTAGATTTAAATCTACCCCTCTTCCATATTTTTCAAATATTAGTCCGGTCCAAATCACCATTAACACAAATTTTATAAGATAGAAACCATATCTCCCAAATCTAGTGTGTGAATGGACACTCAAACATTAAGTGATCATATATTTCCTCACTCTTGTAGCATAAAACATATTGATATGGACCAATGATTCCCCTACATCTGAGATTATCAAAAGTAAGAATTCCATTATGCATAAACTGCTAGGCAAAAAAGTTTACTTTTGGCCAACCCTTGGATTGCCAAATATTTCTCCAATCCTCAACCTGATATACATTAGGAGGAGGCTCTATAAGGATCTTATCATATCCACACTTCATTGTGTAGACACCAAGGTTTCCATAGCCCAAAGCTAATTCATCCTCCTCATCTCTACTTGTGAGAAATATGTTTACCAAGATTTTAGTCATGATGTGTGTCAATTCTGGAGGGATGAAATTGGCCACTCATCCAACTTCTTAAACTGCTTAAACTTATAATCCCCCAGCTGACTAGTGTTGAAATAACATTCAATTTGGACCAAACCCCTAGTTTCCATGGTTGTTATTATTGGTTACAATTTTGGGAATTTAACAATGATAGGTGGGTATTGATCACATAAATTCATCCAAAATTGTATCTTCTCCTCTCTCCCAACTTTCCAAAATAATCCATCTTTCACTGCCTGAGATCCTAACTTTAGAGCCTACCACACTAAGAACCCATTACCATCCAAATAAAAATGACCCATCTCATTTGGATTTACCTACCCCAAATATTTACTAGTTAAAACTCTATTGAATAAAGAAGTTGGTTGGGAAATCCACCTCCAGTAAAGCTTTCCAGCCAAAGCTTTATTATTTAACTTTGATCTCCTCAGTCCCAAACTTCCTTTTACCTTGGATTGGCTTAATTTATCCCAAACTACTAAGGCCCATTTCCTCTCTCCTTTTATTCATCCCCATAAAAAATTTATAGCCATCTTGTCTAACACTTTCCATATGGTATGTGGGGCAACAAGGATAAAAAATTTATAAATTTGTATGGCTTTAATAACTGAATACAAAAATGTTAATCTACCCCCATAGCTTAACCATTTGTGAGACCAATCATTGATTTTATCCTTGATACAATCTAAAATATTCCTTCAGATATCTATTTTTAGTTTTTTTTAAATGCAAAGGGACCCCCAAGTATACCACTGGGAGAGAAATCCTCGTGAATCCAAAGATCTCTAAAATTATGTCCTGAAGCCTTTGATCAAGATTGAAAAATACCACTTTGGATTTTTTATCAATGATGACTTGGTTTGTGGCCCTAAGGTAGACATTAAGTGTATCTCTAACCATTCTTGCTTCCCTGAATTTGGCCACTCCCACCAATCCTGTGTCATCCACAAACTATAGGTGATTCAAAACTTCCTCACCCACCTTGATACCTGTTAGCAAACCTTGTTGTCTTCTCCTTAAGATGAATCTACCCAAACCTTCAGCCAATATGAGAAAAATATAAGGGGAAAAAGGATCTCCTTGATGAAGGCCTTGATTAGCTCCAAACAGTTGCAAGGGAAGACCTTTGATTAATACTGAGTATGTCAGAGTAGAAACATAGCTCATGACCCATTCTATCCAATATTGAGAGAAACCAAAGGTTGCCATCATCTTTGACAATAAGCTCCACTCTACCCTATCATAAGCCTTTGACATATCCAATTTTATGAACATTCCTCTATTTCCATATTTTTACATTGAATGGATTACCTCTTGAGATAGAACCACACCATCCAAGATCTACCTGCCCTCTATAAAATCCCCTTGCTTCAAGGAGATAATACTATGTAGAAGAGGTTTTTGTTGCTTAGATATTACCTTTGTGATTATTTTATATATGTCATTGCATAAGGTAATAGGTCTATAATCTAAAATATGCACCCCCTCCTCCCCTTTTGGAATTAAGGCAATGAAAGTATGATATAATGCTTTAAGAATTATTTTACTACCTTTGGAATCCTTTATAATAGCCATTACATCCTCCTCCAAGTTGTCCCATAAGGCCTAAAAAACTCAATTGGAAAGCCATTTGGACCTGGAGTTTTATTTCGATGCTCATTCCAAATACTACTTTATTCAGTTTCTCTCTATCAATGGGTTTAAGTAGGGCCTTATTTTCTTCTTTAGAGATAACATAGGGTATGACAGCAAGAACTTTTTTTGAGCCTCTTCATCTTGCACCATACTTTCCTTAAATAATTTAGAAAAATATTATGTTGAATGGAAATGCATACCTAGAATTGTATCAAATGAGTTTCCATTCTCATCTTAAAGAGATTCCATGTTGTTCATATGTCTCCTAGCACAAGCAACCCGATGGAAAAAAATGGTATTTTTATCATCTTCTAATAACCAAGTGGTTCTTGCTCTCTATTTCTAGTAGATCTCCTCTTGGTTTTCAATGTCCTTAACCATTTTATGCAATACATCATCCTCTTATTTGAGATGCTTTGTAATTGTTCCTTGCCTAAAGTGTTTTTTAACCTCATCCCATCTGGCCACCAATGGAGCTCTTTGGACCTGGAAATCTGTCTTGTTAGCTCACCTCCATTATTTCAGTTGATCCTTGACATAATGAAGTTGCTTGTGGAATCTAAAAATTGTTGTCCCATATGTTGGGTGGCCCTCTTCCCACCACTATGGAATTTTATTTTGAAGTTCCTCTTTTTGTAACCAAAAGTTTTCAAATTTGAATGGTTTGTGATGCTACACTATCTTGATCCTCACTTCCAACAAAATTGGAAAGTGATATGAAACTGGACCCTCCAAAATCTAAAATTTTATATTCCATTTCACAAATGCCTCCTCTGAAACCAAAAAAATATCTAACTTCACCTTCTTTCTATGTGGCTCCCTCCTCTTATTAGTCCAAGTGTAGTTGGTTCCAGGGCATTTAATATCCACCAAGTGTAATGCATGAACTTGGGCAATAATGAATCAATCCCTTGGGTTTAAAATTGGGGTTCCCCCTTCCTGATCTCTAGAGGATAATTTAGCATTAAAATACCTAGCAATAATGCAGTCTAATTCCTCCCTTTAGACTCATGTTATGCACCACTTTCAATTAATGCATCTGACCATCTAGGTTTTGATCCCCATAAAAATTTGTGAAAAAAATCTGCTCACCTATCACATTGTTCCTAAAATGTGATGTGAGGACACCCCTCCAATATATATGTTCTATTTTCATCCATTCAAGAGAGTTCCAAAAAGTAACTATCCCCCTTGAGTCCCCTTGGGCAGCCACTTCCATAAGACCAACACCCCTCCAAATTCTATTTGTTTTTTTACACATAAGATCCAATGAAAATTTTGTCTCCTGGATAAGCAAAAAAATTGTTTTACATTTTCTAAGAGTCGTCAAATAGTAGATTGATGGGTTCTATTGTTTAAAATCCTAACATTCCATGATTTTATAATCATTGGTTACCTTGAGAGTAGTAAAAATATCTTGCCCTCATTGATCCTCTAGTGATCAGTTTGTCTCCTTAAACTACTATCAATTCCTTATTTGATTTTCTACCCACTCCTTGAGAGCTGATATTTTTGATCTCTAATCCACATGAGTTATCCCTAGATTTGACCTTTCTCTCTTATATTTTTCTATACCCATGATGGCATCCTTAATTATTGGTTGCTCTTGGTTATGCACTATCAATACCCCTGCAATATTTTATTGCGGTAACTCACTGTACTCAATTACTTGCTCTAGGATGGGAGGAGGTGAAAGAGGGGCTTGAACATGGCTGTTATTATTTTTATTATTCCCATACACTCCTTCCATGAATTTTTCTTCTTCCTGGTCCACTAATGTCTTTAATATCTCATACCTATTGGAGGGCTTGAGTTGGGTTTGCTTTTTACCATATTTTTTATTTTTCCTTCTCCTTCTTTTGTGTTGTTCAAAATTATCTCCTTGTGCTTATTTACCCTGAGAAATGTCGATTATTTCTTTATTGATTGTTGAATTATCCTCCTTAGGAAAATTTTACATTCCCAAAGGAGCCTCCATTTTTATGTTCATATTGTTTGGGTTGGATCGGGCCAAATTCCTATATTTATGGCAAACTCTACACCTAAAGGGCAATGCATTATAATCTAGTTGTTGAATCTAAGATAGTCTTACAAGTTCGAGTTCAACCTCTACCTAAAAATGGTGGCTAAGATCCATTTACATGTATAATATAGAATAAACTATTGTTTTTCCTTCCATTGTATCTTTGGAAACACCTAAATGTCTTCCAATGGAATTACCAATAATTTCCAGTACCTGGTCACTCCAAAACTCCATTGTAAGTGCATACAAACGGATCCAAACTGGGACAACAGTGGATTCAATTCAAGGATCAAATACCACTCTCCATGGGTGAACAAATAATCCTACTAGACCATTATTCTTCTTTTCTGATTTGAAATTCCTATTTCTATCGATAAGTGAAGAAAAACTAACAATAAAATATCCATTACTGATAAACCACAAAGAATACTCACCAAGAAGCTCCTAGTTTCTATGAACCTAGGAATGCAAAAAATTAGGGTAGGGCGAATACCCATGAATTTATAGATCGAATCATGATTGGATCTATATAAAATTGTTTCTTCTACCATATTTTTCTCAATGACAATATTTGGCCTTGATTCTGACTGTGGCAAGCATCCATTAATTCATTGAGATGTTGATCTATTTCCCGCAGTTGTAAAGAATATTTTTAATGCGATTTTTTGTGCTTCTTCAGTATTTTTTGGAGATTTATCCTTTAACAAATATGCAAAATAACTATATCTCTCTAAAAGAGGATCTAGAGGTGTTTCCATTGGGCCCACCTAGGGCAACAATCTTGTCTTTAGTTCCACAACAACCAAAAATCTCTTTGGCTACAAACTGATGCCCTAGTTTATTTCTAATAATAATGATCAATACTTTGCTTCAATTAATGAGAGAGCTATTGCATGTTGTTTCTTACTATGCCATAAAATAGGTCATAATACAAGATAAAATACATAGCTCGATGTTGATTTTTTGTCATCTATTGAACTTACATAGTCTAAGTCTGAATATCACTATAAATAGAAATTATTATTTTTCTTGTACTCTAGACCCTTATATTAGCCTTGTTAATTTTATATTTAAGATATTTATTTGCCAAAGCTTCCTAATAAACTTGGAGAAGATCAAGGTCTACAAGGCCCCAAAGGAATTTATAAAATTCATAAGGGAAGCCATATAGCCTAGGAACTTTATCATTGGCCATTGAAGAGAGGGTATTGTCTAGGTCTTTGAGTAGTATTGACCAATCATAGGAAACTCTCTAAGCATTAGAGTTTGCTAGGGACCATAGTAAGATAATATTGGAGGGCTTTCTCCCTCTAGTCTAAAGTTTCATATGAGGCAAATACCTATCTATAGTGTTGGACAAAGGCTCAAGTAAGCTTTGACAAGAAAATAATTTGATCTCATACCTCTTGCATGGTCTTGATGGAATTGTTGTCATGACATTGCCTAAGATGATGGAAAAAAAATGTAGAGGTCTTATTTCCAATTTTGAGCAAAAGAATTTTGGCCTTGATCTAGGCTCCTGTGGCATCATAATGTTTTGCTAATATAATTTGGTGATATAAAAATTCCACATGATACCAAATATTGTGATTAAAATAACAAGACTCAAGCTACCAGGAAGCCTGGGCAAATTCCTACTTGAGAGCAGTATTGGACCGATACTTGAACTTGGCAACACATTTTCCAAGATATTTAAGAAAGGAGGTCATTCTATAGATGGAATTTGATCACCATTCAATCTATCCATTGGTACTACAATGATGATAAACCAAGTTCCATATCCTCTTAATTTATAAATGAAATATGAGACATTAAAGATAGGAGAGATTTAGAAAGAACTAGGAGGTGAATTGGCAAGGAGGGGAGATGGATATTTCAATGGAGAAAAATATAGGGGAATGATATCGAGGATGGAATTAGGGATATCCTCCATGAAAGAAGTCAAGATATAAAGGTGAGAAAAGACAAAAACTCTTTAGTCTAAATCATAACTTTGTTAAGGTATTTTAACACTTGATTTTCTCCCTACTGTTGTTTAGACTAGAAGAACCAAGTATGACTAGAGAAGGATGGGGAGAAATAGGAATTGTGGTTGAAAAATCCTAATGTATTTTTAATAAAGTACCAAGCCTCACATTCTCCTAGATCCCAATGCATAGGAAGGAGCGCCCCAAATTTCACATGGGCATGTTCAATCATATTAAAGTCTTTGCTAATAATCTAGGTGGATGGGGAAGGGATAAAGCAACCCACTGCTAGAGGTCACATCTTCCCAAAGTATTATTGGGAGTATAGACATTGAGAATGCCTAGGAGCTAGCCTATAAGATCCAAAATAATCTAAACTACATGAGGTTGGATCCACTCCTCAACTGATAGAATGAGAGTGGTAGGTATGTGACACAAAAAAATTGCTCCTCATTTTTCAAGAGTATTAGAGGTGGAATAAAAATGGCCCAAAGGCTAGATGAACTAAAAAGTACTATCCAAGATAAAGTATGTTGCCTTGACTTTTTTTAAGTAGAGAATGTCGATAACACCAAATATTGAAGAGATATCCAAAAGACTTTGATAGACCAAGTACTTTCTAATTGGGTCCATTAGACCACAAACATTTCATGAAAGACACTTCATGATAAATGATCAAGGATTATAATCCCCTCTACTTCCTTAGTATTCTCAAAGTATTTGAGATATTTAAAGGATTTTGAGATAAAATGCTAATGATTCTCATGTATGAAATCTACTTGCCTTCTCTTTTCCAATGGATCTCCTAGGATCTTCTTAATAGGACTCCAAGAGTAGTGAACCACCCTTATTTGAAGGTTGCTTAGAGGTACTAAGGGTGAGGAATGAGGGGATATTGGAGAGTATGTGATGGTATATGGTTGGTATCTAGTAGGGTTCTCAAAATGAGGCTATGAAGGGCTTGGAATGACAACTATAAAGGTGGATCTAGGAGAGGTGAGGTTGGCCATAGGAGGCACAACTAAAATAGTGTGAGGAAAGGGTTTGTGTGAGGGTACTATAGAGATTTAAGGACAAGCATTTTTATTTTTTTATTCATCCTTATTTTCCATTATTCTAACCTACTGACATTTGGTGTCATTGGTGAAAGTGTAGGATTATATATCAAAAGAGACTTAGCTTTGAAATATCCCTCCATGAGGGGATAATCTTTGATTTTATGGGCTATCAACTAGCATCTATAAAATATATTCATAAGATTAATAAAAAACACCCTTTGTTGAAAACAAGTGCCTCCAACTTAGATGTCAATAAATTTTTTGAGGTCCTTAGAGAGATCAACCTCAACACATATATGCTTGAGGAGGGGGATGACAAAACTTTTATTGTTCCATGGAAATAAATTTTCCAATATAGGGGTGAAAATTTATTGTAGAAAATTCCACAATAGAAGAGCTAGACTAGGGAATTCTACCCACACTAAAACTCTTAAGGAGATATCCATAGAGACAGTAATATTATGGTGCTAGGGTTGAATAATTAAAAGGGTATTCCTAATGTACTATGGGCCTCCACTTGGGACAACCATGGAATATTGGGGGTTACTATACATAAAGTGGAAAAACCACTTAGTGAGGTTTAGTATGTGTTCCACTTTAATGCCATGGGGATGCCATGCATTTTGTATCCATTGATAGAGAAGGGTGTCATTCGGTATATGCCCTAGGAAATACTTGATAAGCATGTGTTGCTCAAGCTACATACATACCTTATTAAATTATTGCATATGAATCAAAATATCAAGGGTGGAAATATTACCTCATGGTATACTTTTGAAACAAAATTCTATGAGTGCTTGTTTGGAGCCATGGCACTCTGCAGCAACAACTTCACTAAGGGATGGATTTTCTATGAGATTTGAGGTCATATTAAAGGACATTATTTTCCCAAACCAAAGAAAATGTAAAGGGTATGACAATAAATGCAATGGTACTAAAAATTCCATAGTAAACCTTAGGTAGGAGTGCATTGTATCTTTCAATAACTATTTTTTTTACGAAATCCTTTTAAATATGAAAAAAAAAAAACTTTTAAACAAAAAAATAGTACTCTTTCTTTTCCTAGTTATTTAGAGTAAAATATACTTTAATTTAATATAGAATGCTCTACGGTTTTATAACACTTTATTTTAAAAATATTTTGGATAAAGCTAGGCTAATATTATCCATGCAAATTAATCAAAGTAATCATGATGCTTGGATACTTTTAGTACAAATTAAAGAAAAAATTCTATGTAACATTTTCAAAATATTAGTCTCTTTAAAAAGTTAATCAACCAAATTTTTTAATTATTTTAAAAGTTTTATTTATGCAATGTTTTTTAAATATTAATTTCCTAAAATTTTAATTAATAAAATATCTTTTACTATTTTATTTTTTTATTATTTTAGTAAGCTTATTCTTAGTTATAGAATACTTTACAAAATATGTTTATACAATAAGCTTTTAAATCATTTGTATCATTATTACTTTTTAATAAGAATTTATAAAATGTTAGGTTTTGTAACAATTTCTATAAATGAAAACAATCAATACATTACCTAGAAATAATACAACTAAGAAAGCAATACACGCGATATAAGAGGGTGTCCATGAATACCAAATTATATCATTGAAAAAATAGAACACACTCCAACCAAAAACAAAATGGATGGTATGAGGGTGTATTTATACCTAATTAAAATATCCTTAAAGGTTAAGTCCAAAGAACCAACCTTTAAGTCAAATAATAAAATATTATAAAATATTCGCCTCTAAAAGTTGTACAAGGGCCCAAAGAGAATATATAAATAATATAATACAAATTCAATCATGGCATCAAAATAATCTTAACCACTACATATTTCAAGATCCCCCTTAAGTTGAATAGTAAACATGGAGAGAGAACCTTAGTCATCCCCCCTTATGGTACACTCTCCTACACCAAGTAGCTCCCGCATGTGCACAAAAGACCTCAGGAATTGATGCAGGAGCATCCGGAGGTGGAAAAGCAATCTTGCATCACCCAAAAATATTTTTTTCTTTAAGTGCCAAAGCTGTCGCGATATCGCGACACTTTTTGAGAAAGGGCGCCAAAGGGTCAAACTGTCGCGATATCGCGACGCTTTTTGAGAAAAGGGGCCAAGGCGCAAAATGGTCGCGAAATCGTGACATTTTCGAAGCAAAGCAGCCTGGACGCAAAATGGTCGCGAAATCGTGACATTTTCAAAGCAAAGAAGCCAAGGCGCCAAATGGTCGCGAAATCGTGACATTTTCAAAGCAAAGAAGCCAAGGCGCCAAATGGTCGCGAAATCGTGACATTTTCAAAGCAAAGAAGCCAAGGCGCAAAATGGTCGCGAAATCGTGACATTTTCGAAGCAATGGAGCCAAGGCGCAAAATGGTCGCGAAATCGTGACACTTTCGGAGGCAAAGCTCTAAGGCGCAAAGTGGTCACGAAATCGTGACACTTTCGGAGGCAAAGCTCTAAGGCGCAAAGTGGTCGCGAAATCGTGACACTTTCGGAGGCAAAGCTCTAAGGCGCAAAGTGGTCACGAAATCGTGACACTTTCGGAGGCAAAGCTCTAAGGCGCAAAGTGGTCACGAAATCGTGACACTTTCGGAGGCAAAGCTCTAAGGCGCAAAGTGGTCGCGAAATCGTGACACTTTCGAAGGTAAGGCTCGAAGGCGCAAAGTGGTCGCGAAATCGTGACACTTTCGAAGGCAAGGCACGAAGGCGCAAAGTGGTCACGAAATCGCGACACTTTCGAGGGCAAGGCTCGAAGGCGCAAAGTGGTCGCGAAATCGTGACACTTTCGAAGGCAAGGCACGAAGGCGCAAAG
Organism: Wollemia nobilis; assembly: GCA_028583015.1. Taxonomy (NCBI): domain Eukaryota; kingdom Viridiplantae; phylum Streptophyta; class Pinopsida; order Araucariales; family Araucariaceae; genus Wollemia; species Wollemia nobilis. Next base: position 8,330,330 of record JAQPPZ010001361.1, read on the forward strand.
TGGTCACGAAATCGTGACACTTTCGAGGGCAAGGCTCGAAGGCGCAAAGTGGTCACGAAATCGTGACACTTTCGGAAGCAAGGTGACAGGGTGCAAAGTGGTCGCGAAATCGTGACACTTTTGGGGCAAAGGCACCAAGGGGTAGAATGGTCGCGAAATCGTGACATGTCGCGGTTTCGCGGCCCGAAGGAGAAAACAGAGGCCGAACGCCAAAACGTCACGATATCGCGACCGAAGAGGAGAGAGGGCGTAAGGAAGCAAACACGTCGCGATATCGCGACAAAATGCTCATGACTCCAGACCAGCTGACGATTGCAGAGGCCATTGCAGAAGGACACGTGGCATCAAATTACAGGTGGCCATAGAGCACTAGGCGGTTATAGAGGCCATTGTAGAAGGGCACGTGGTAGCAGATTACAGATGGCTATGGCGCATTCCTATGAATGATGACTCGACGGGTGGATGGACAGGCGGCTGCAGGGCACTCCGCCATCCCATGCCATGATGATGAAAGATACCTGGCCACAACATGCATGCGGCGATAGAACACTCGTGCGGGCGGTTACAGGGAATCCCGCATTCTGTGTAATGATGTTCGAAGGGGGGTCGGGTCTGTTATAAAAAGGAATGCATACATTGTAAAAGGGGTTCTTGGCCATTTGAATATAACTACTGTATTTGCGAATTCAAAACCTCTGCTAATGAAATTTGCATGAATTTTTTTGTGTGTTATCTTAGTTCTGCTTCAAGTGGTATCAGAGCCAGAAGGTTCTGAGTGCGCAAACCGATCGCCGATAGTGAGGCAGTTTGCACCAGGATTGTGGTTGTGGGTTGAGAGGAAGCGAGCAGGATGCCTCCGCGTAGGAACCATGGTGGTGTGAGGAATAGGGGAGCAGAGGTCGATCTTAGAGCCTTGCAGAGGCAAGTTGAAGCCCTGCAGGAGGAAATCAGAAGAGGAGTTGAGCCAAGAAGGGAGGAACCCAATGAAGATGAAGTTTGGGAAGAAGAGGGTCCATCTGATGAGGAAGAAGCATTGGATCCAGCAGAGGCTAGGCTGTATAGGGCCATATCCCAGATCGGGAAGAAGCCGAAGTTCGATGTCTCTACTTATTCTGGGAATCTCAATCCCGAGGAATTGATAGATTGGATCAACGACATGGAGGAATATTTTGAGTATGAAGAGATCTCAGATCCAAATCGGATCAGGTTCGCAAAAACAAAGTTGAAGGGGCATGCTAGCATCTGGTGGAAAGGAGTGCAGCTGGAAAGGAACAGGAGGGGAAAGGAAAAGATCACCAGGTGGGATAGGATGGTGGAGAAGTTGAAGAGGCAGTTCATCCCCACGGATTATGAGTTGGACCTATTGAGAAAGATGCAGAGTCTTAGACAGGCAAGTAAATCTGTCAAGGAGTACACGGAGGAGTTCTACCAGATTTCGATTAGAACCGGTCATTCTGAGGCAAATAAGGAGAAAGTTGCTCGATACATCAATGGATTGAGAACCAGCATCCAAGAAGAGCTGAGTCTGGTTCGAATGAGCACGGTTGAGGATGCATACCAGTTTGCACTAAAAGTGGAGGAGAAACTGAATAGGAGGTTTGATGGTAAGCAGAGAGGAAAGGATCGAGGAGGAAGAGCTGGTGGGAGGACCAGTGGAGGAAGATACAAAGAGTTGGGGAAAACTGGTGAAGCAAGCAGTAGCCAGAACCAGAAAGAAGAGAAGGAGGAGAATAACCAACGCCCACGCAATCAGAACAACAACTACCCGAGGGGAAGAGGTAGGTCTGGGCGAGGGTTTGGAAGAGGTGTCTTTCGAGGAACCTGCTTCAACTGTGGAGAAGAAGGACATCGGGCATACAACTGCCCGCAACATCAAGAAAGGCCGAATCGAAGACCTGAGGGTCAGGCCCGAGCTGCTGTAGCAGACGAAGGTGTCGAATCTGAGCACTCGGAGGAGGCAGAAAGAGGAGAAGCGATGGTCATTAGAAGAGTCTTGTTGAATGAAGAAAAGAAGGCAGACCAGAGGAACAACCTATTTCGAACAAGATGCAAGTGCGCAGGCAAGGTCTGTAACATCATCATCGATAATGGAAGCACTGACAACTTGGTCTCTGAGGAGATGGTTACTAAGTTGCAGCTGGAGAGAAGAAAACACCCGCATCCTTATCGGATTGCATGGTTACAAAAAGACCATAGGGTGCTGGTCAGTGAGCAATGCCTGGTGAAGTTCAACATTGGAACTTACCGAGATGAGGTCTTATGTGACATCTTGCCTATGGATGCATGTCACCTGTTGCTTGGGAGACCATGGCAGGTTTGATCGAAGTGTTGTGCATGACGGTCGAGCCAATACATATTCCTTGTCAAAAAATGGAGTTCGACATAAGTTGAAACCACTGAAGGAGGCGGATGAGAAGGTATGCAGTAGTGCACGAGTCTGTCTAGTGGATGGCAGAAGATTTTTAGATGGTCTGAAGCCAGATCATATGTGCTATGCAATAATCCCTAGGGTTAGGGAAGAAGAATGCAAGGAAACTCCAGTGGAAGTCATGGGGTTGTTAGAGGAGTTTCCAGATATCATTTCTGATAATGTTCCTGAAGGTTTACCACCTGTTAGGAAGATCAGTCACCACATAGATTTGGTGCCTGGATCGAGCTTGCCGAATAAGGCCGCACACAGGATGACACCTGTAGAGACTGAGGAGTTAAACAGGCAGGTTCAAGATCTGCTAAAGAAGGGGTTGATTAGGGAGAGTCTTAGTCCATGTGCGATACCTGTAGTACTAGCACCCAAGAAGGATGGGGAATGGAGAATGTGCATAGACTCTCGGGCAATTAACAAGATCACTATTAAATACAGGTTCCCATTGCCCAGGATGGATGATATCATGGACTGTTTGAGTGGAGCTGAGTACTTCACGAAGATTGACCTGAAAAGTGGTTACCATCAGATCCGCATTAGAGAAGGGGATGAGTGGAAGACAACCTTTAAAACCAGAGAGGGGTTGTATGAGTGGTTGGTCATGCCATTTGGGCTAACCAATGCACCGAGTACCTTCATGCGGTTAATGAATGAAGTCCTGAAGGAATTTCTAGGCAAATTTGTTATTGTCTACTTGGACGATATCCTGATTTTTAGCAGAACCCTGGAGGAGCACCTGATGCACATCAAGAGGGTTTTTGAGAAATTGCGGGAGGAGCAGCTGCTGATAAATCTGAAGAAGTGTAACTTCGTGAAGAGGGAGCTAGTATACCTGGGATTTGTTATCTCAGCCGATGGTCTCAAAATGGACCCCGAGAAGGTGAGGGCTATCATAGAATGGCCTGCTCCAAGAAGCGTGACTGAGGTGAGATCGTTTCACGGTCTGGCCAGTTTCTACAGAAAGTTCATTAGAAACTTCAGCAGTATTTGCGCATCCCTTACGGAGACAATGAGGGGGAACAAGAAGGAATTCAAGTGGACAGCTGGGGCAGACAAAAGCTTTGCTATGCTGAAGAAGAAGGTCACAGAGCAACCTGTCTTAGCACTTCCAGATTTTAACAAGGTGTTTCAGGTAGACTGTGATGCGAGCGGTAGTGCCATAGGGGCCGTATTGAGCCAAGAGGGTAAGCCTGTTGCTTATTTCAGTGAGAAGCTCAACGACGCCAGGAAGAAGTATTCGGTATATGATCAGGAGTTCTATGCCATAGTTCAGGCTCTTAAGAAATGGAGGCATTATTTGTTGCCAAAGGAGTTTGTTCTATATACTGATCATCAGGCACTGCAGTATATTAACAGTCAAGGGAAATTAAATCAGAGGCACCTGAAATGGGTGGAGTTCCTGCAGAGCTACACCTTTGTGCTGAAGCACCGGAGCGGGAGATCCAACAGAGTTGTGGATGCCTTGAGTAGGAGGCAATGTTTATTGATGGAGATGAAGGTGGAGGTTGTAGGGTTTGTTGAACTCAAGGGTTTATACCCTGCAGACCCCGACTTCGCAGAAGCTTGGAAAGCCTGCACTACGCCTGTTACATTGGACAGGACTAAGTGGTTGAATTTTTTGATTCAAGATGGAATGTTGTTCAGGGGGAACCAATTATGCATTTCGAGGAGCTCAATGAGGGAGAATCTCATCAAGGAAAAGCACAGTGGAGGTTTAGCTGGACACTTTGGTCGAGACAAGACCATCTCACTTGTTAGTGAAAACTACTACTGGCCGCAATTGCAACAAGATGTGGCAAAATTCATGCAAAGTTGTAGGATATGCCAGATGGCAAAAGGTGTGAGGCAGCCTACGGGTTTATATCAACCACTACCTATACCTGAAAGGCCATGGGAGGATATTAGCATGGATTTTATTCTTGGTTTACCCAGGACGCAGAGGGGACACGACTCCATATTTGTGGTAGTGGACAGGTTTTCAAAAATGGCTCATTTTATTCCCTGCAAAAAGACTAGCGATGCGGTCCATGTGGCTGGTTTATTCTTCAAGGAAGTGGTACGCCTTCATGGGCTGCCAAGGAGCATTGTGTCGGACAGGGATACCAAGTTTGTAGGGTATTTCTGGCGGACCCTATGGAAGAAACTGAAGACGGATCTAAAATTTAGTTCTGCATACCACCCCCAAACAGATGGCCAAACAGAGGTGGTAAATCGGAGCTTGGGCAATCTACTAAGATGCTTGGTCGGAGACAAGCCCAAGGGATGGGATTTAGTTCTGCCGTAGGCAGAATTCGCTTACAACAGCTCTGTCAATAGAAGTACCAATAAATCACCATTCCAGATAATCTATGGGAGCAGCCCAAGAAATGCTTCAGAGTTGAGAAGGATGGATACAAGAGAAAAATGCAGTGCTGAAGCTGAAGACTTTGCCGAACACCTGAAGGGAGTGCATGAGGAGGTGACAAGGCACATTGCCAAGATGAATGCTCAGTATAAGGCCAAGGCAGACCAGAAACGCCGGGTTAAGGAGTTTGAAGTAGGAGATTCTGTCATGGTCCATCTAAGGAAAGAGAGGTTTCCTGCCAAGACCTATAACAAGCTAAAAATGAAGAAGTTTGGGCCATGCAAGATCATTGGAAAATGGGATTCGGGTAATGCATATGAGGTGGAGTTGCCGAGTGAACTTAACATCTCACCGATTTTTAACATTTCAGATTTGGTCGAGTTTCATGAAGGAGATAGCAGTGCAACACCAAGCCCGGATTTGTGGAGCATTCCCGCGGTTACTCCAGTCGCAGATGAGATAGAAGAAGTCCTTGATACGCGTGAGGGCCGAAGTACTCGGAACAGGTGTTATTCTGAGTATTTGATCAAGTGGAAGGGCAGGCCCCTAGAAGATGCGACTTGGTTGTCGAAGGCAGAGGTTGACCGCCTGGGTCTACCTCAGACAGATCAGAAGTGAAGGTCACTTCTCAATTCACCCCGGGTGTCTGATGCAGGAGCATCCGGAGGTGGAAAAGCAATCTTGCATCACCCAAAAATATTTTTTTCTTTAAGTGCCAAAGTTGTCGCGATATCGCGACACTTTTTGAGAAAGGGCGCCAAAGGGTCAAACCGTCGCGATATCGCGACGCTTTTTGAGAAAAAGGGGCCAAGGCGCAAAATGGTCGCGAAATCGTGACATTTTCGAAGCAAAGCGGCCTGGACGCAAAATGGTCGCGAAATCGTGACATTTTCAAAGCAAAGAAGCCAAGGCGCCAAATGGTCGCGAAATCGTGACATTTTCAAAGCAAAGAAGCCAAGGCGCCAAATGGTCGCGAAATCGTGACATTTTCAAAGCAAAGAAGCCAAGGCGCAAAATGGTCGCGAAATCGTGACATTTTCGAAGCAATGGAGCCAAGGCGCAAAATGGTCACGAAATCGTGACACTTTCGGAGGCAAAGCTCTAAGGCGCAAAGTGGTCACGAAATCGTGACACTTTCGGAGGCAAAGCTCTAAGGCGCAAAGTGGTCGCGAAATCGTGACACTTTCGGAGGCAAAGCTCTAAGGCGCAAAGTGGTCACGAAATCGTGACACTTTCGGAGGCAAAGCTCTAAGGCGCAAAGTGGTCGCGAAATCGTGACACTTTCGGAGGCAAAGCTCTAAGGCGCAAAGTGGTCACGAAATCGTGACACTTTCGGAGGCAAAGCTCTAAGGCGCAAAGTGGTCACGAAATCGTGACACTTTCGAAGGTAAGGCTCGAAGGCGCAAAGTGGTCACGAAATCGTGACACTTTCGAAGGCAAGGCACGAAGGCGCAAAGTGGTCGCGAAATCGTGACACTTTCGAGGGCAAGGCTCGAAGGCGCAAGTGGTCGTGAAATCATGACACTTTCGAAGGCAAGGCACGAAGGCGCAAAGTGGTCACGAAATCGTGACACTTTCGAGGGCAAGGCTCGAAGGCGCAAAGTGGTCACGAAATCGTGACACTTTCGGAAGCAAGGTGACAGGGTGCAAAGTGGTCGCGAAATCGTGACACTTTTGGGGCAAAGGCACCAAGGGGTAGAATGGTCGCGAAATCGTGACATGTCACGGTTTCACGGCCCGAAGGAGAAAATAGAGGCCGAACGCCAAAACGTCGCGATATCGCGACCGAAGAGGAGAGAGGGCGTAAGGAAGCAAACACGTCGCGATATCGCGACAAAACGCTCATGACTCCAGACCAGCCGACGATTGCAGAGGCCATTGCAGAAGGACACGTGGCATCAAATTACAGGTGGCCATAGAGCACTAGGCGGTTACAGAGGCCATTGCAGAAGGGCACGTGGTAGCAGATTACAGATGGCTATGGCGCATTCCTATGAATGATGACTCGACGGGTGGATGGACAGGCGGCTGTAGGGCACTCCGCCATCCCATGCCATGATGATGAAAGATACCTGGCCACAACATGCATGCGGCGACAGAACACTCGTGCGGGCGGTTACAGGGAATCCCGCATTCTGTGTAATGATGTTCGAAGGGGGGTCGGGTCTGTTATAAAAAGGAATGCATACATTGTAAAAGGGGTTCTTGGCCATTTGAATATAACTGTTGTATTTGCGAATTCGAAACCTCTGCTAATGAAATTTGCATGAATTTTTTTGTGTTATCTTAGTTCTGCTTCAGGCGTGAATTTAATTACAATACCTACTACCTATTCTGTTGATGGTACAAAAAATAGATCAAGCATCCCACCATCATAAAGTCATCTCACATAGTGCATCCAAATCTCAATGTGCTTGGTTCGCTAATGAAATATTAGATTAGGGACAAGTTGAATGGTGCTTTGATTGTCACACCAAAGAGTAACTATGTATAACTAAGGAATATCCACCTACTTTAAAATCATAAGCATCCATAAAATATGCTTTTTCATCTCATTGATAGCATAATATTCAACTTCCTTGGAAGATTGAGAAGTAGTGGATTGTCATCTAAAGTACTAAGAAATGGATCCAAAACCAAGGTATAAGACAAAACATGTAGTGGATCATTGCTTATCTAAATCACTAGCCTAATATGCATTTGAAAAGTCTATCAAAATCAAATATGCACCAATTGAATAATGATTACCCATCAAATATTTACCTTTGATGTTTCAAAAAATCCTCTTGGCCATGGTCTAGTGACTTTCTCAATGTGTTGGCATGTACTTGTAATAGTATTCAATAACTAATGTAATATTAAATCATGTGTGAGTAAGGTAAAAAAGACCTCCCACAAAGGATTGTTATAGGCTGACAACTACAAAATGAGACATGTAATATGCTTGAAGCTTCAATCCTAAAGAAAAATAAGTTTGAGCAAACTTGGTATCCTCTATCCTAAATCACTAAAGAAGATCTAAGGGATTCTTGATTTATAAGATAGTGATCCCTAAAGAATTCTAACAATCTATTACCCAAAAAATAGTGTATAAATCCTAAATTTATCATCTCAAAGGTAGAATAAACCCATGACTTCATAAATCAAGAAATAAAATTTTTCTATAATGAGGAGTTCATCCACATATAGCACAATCAAAAAAGTATTTTCATCTTGATGTTTGATATAAATATCATGTTCATCCTCACATTGTTGAAACCTACAATTGATAAAGGAGGAATGGATCTTCTCATGCCAAGTATATGGTTCATAGTTAATTTCATATAAGAACTTAGTCAATCAACATACCAATAGGGTAGAACCCTCAAGCTCAAAATCATATGGCTATTGCATGTAAATCTCCTCGTAAAGCTCACCATGAATAAAGGTGCCCTTCACATCCATCTGATGTACCTTCTAACCATTAAACATAGCTATGGAATAAATTACCCAAACATAGTCCATCTAAGCAACTAGAAAAAATATCTCTAAGTAGTCAATTACCTCCTTTTGAAAGAAAGCTTTAGTGAAAAGTACACCTTTTTCTTATCTACCTAACCACTTGAAGTGTACTTGGTCCTATAGACCCACTTGTACCCAACATCATTCTTCCTTTTTAGAATAGAAACAAGCTACCATGTTTGATTTTTCATCAAAAACTCAGACTTAGAAAGCATAGCATATTCCCATTTTGGTTGGACCTTGTCCTAGGGTAGGTTAGAGGATCTCCAAAATTATCAACCTTTGAGAGTAAGGCCCAAAATAGGACTTTTTGATGTTGCTCCTTGAAAATAATGGATTTACCATCATGCAAGAGAGTCCAAAACCACTTGGGTGTTGGATATACTATGGAATATCTAGGAACAACTTGAGATTAATAAACATTAAAATCCAAAATTGAATCATCCAAATAAAACTCATTTCTTACCTTAACATCCATCACTATGGCATATAGAACAAGTTTAATAAGCTCATCATTTCTAAAATCCAAGATTGAATATTCTAGAAATGGTGATACCTAAAATGAGATCAAATGTATAGGCATAGGGCATTTACATAGAGTGGAAGATTTACATAATAGGAATAATACCCATAAGAGTATCTAAAAGGTTAGCTAGTGTATTCAAATAAATAAGAGTATTTTTAGTCAAAAGCTCAAGTGAAGAACCTGATCGATCTACTAGAAGAACCTAGTCAAAAATCATCTCTCTAAATAAAAACCTTACACCTCTAAGATTCATAAATATGATATGCATTAGAGGTATTCGAATACCCCACAAAAATACACTTGTGAAATTTTGGTGCCTCCTTATTTTATCCCATGCTAAAGACCTAAAGATACAAAATCAAGATAAATTAGGCTTATCACCTATCAACCTCTCAATGGGAGTCATACCCTAAACTACTATAGTAAACTCTGTGATGATGTATGATGCATAGAAAATGTATTTTAACCCATTTTTGCTCCATACCCTCATGCAAAGATCCATATCCATGATAATTACACTATTATTCCTCTCAGCTACCACATTATGCTTTAGAGTATCATGAACAATCGTTTGAAAGGAAATACCAAGAAGAGTTTAAAAATTAAGAAAATTATTGTTCATGTACTTACCTCCTCTATATGTCCTAAGAAACTTGATGATTTAGTCTCTCAAAAGCCTCATATATAGTATGAGTAATATACAATTATACATACTATGATAAATCATCTATGAAAACAAGAAAGTACCTATTCCTTGAAATAGATGGTGTATCCAATGGGTTTATAAATATCATTATATATGAATTTTCTCCAAGGGTTATGTGGTGTGGTTCATTATCCCTTTTATAAAATACTCTCTATGATTCTTCCACAAAACACATCCCTCAACCATTAGGGGAAGAAATATGAGGAATTCCAACAACCAATTAATGACAACCAATGTACCTTAGTGACATGTACCTAACATGCCCAAGTTTGTAATGCCATCACTAACTCTCATAATATTCTTATGCCACCATGACCACACAATATCTCATACAAAAGGAATAAGTATGAGGATAAGGTCTATCATCCATTTTATACATACGATATGATCATCATGATACCCAAAGGTGACTTTATTTAATCCATCATCAATGTCTTTGAGCATCCATTGATCAGGTCAAAACCTATATTTTTATTTGTATAGGTGATGCAATAAATTGATAAAATATTGGGGCCAACACTAGGAACATGATGAACCTTATTAAATAAATAATATACACTACTAACCCCACCACAACTCACAACCTATAAGGAATAATATTCTCCAATGACAACATGCTCTATCGAATGTAGTCCGTTGTAATCATGTAGAAGGTGTCACTACTTGGTCATGGGACTTGTTTCATCTAAATTATAAATCCACTCAGTAAAAGAACTAGATTTTAAATATGCTAAATGAATAACTATATAAACATGAGGTTTCAACATTGTGATTATCCTCACCCTATGCATAAAAGAGAGTAGCATTAGGACCCTCCTTTTTGGCTACTTCCTAAATCTTCTTTATTTGAATTTGACAAAAAATTACTTTTTATTTTTCCTTGTTGTAAAAATCATAAGTTAAATTTTTAAGGGTTTATAACTCTTCTTCTCATTCTAATTCTTTTCTTATCATTATTAGGGTCAATCACTTCTTTTTCATAATCATGTTAATGATAGGTTAATCACTCTTAGGGTTAATGTTGTTGTCTTTGAACTTGATGGTGAAGGAGATATTTGAACATTTCATTAATTGGAGAAGATAATATGATACGTAAACATGAAGCACCATAGACATAATAGCACCTATCTCATAAGTCTTTAATATGTTCAATGCAATTTTTACAAGCTCAATATTCTTCTCATTATTCACAACTTATTCTTAACCTATCCCCTTAGAATACCTCTATCAATATGGATATCATATTGTAACCTCATTATTGAATGATATACTCATCAATGGTATCAAAGGAATCCATAGTAATGGTAGCAAGATCCACCTACAATCCACTAATTTTTTTGGTGTCAATTTGATCACATAGTGCTTAAAATTTATCATGTAATTTCTTGGGATCTATAGTGATGTTAACATGATTGTCATATATATTATTAATATAAGTAGATATTATACTAAATCCTCATTCTTATTATCATTTATTTCTTTCTCTCTTCAAAATTAGTCTCTAGAGGCTTCACATTCACATATTTAAGCAATCTCTTACTTTAGAGCAAAGCTTCAATCTTGATTTTATTAGTGGTATAGTTTGGACTATTTAGCAAGAGCACATGATCCATAATATTCCTTTCATAACATAAAATTGTACATGAAATTTTGACTAGAAAGAACATACCAATATTAAGATCTCAAAAAATAATATAATTAAAAACATGGGCTCAAACTGCTTTCATATGCAAAAGTTATTGTCCCTGCATGTTTGGCCCTAACATCACACAAAATACCTCCAAAACATTTAAATTTTTTAATAATATATAACTAATGTGAATGGGAGACCTCCATTTATCACTGCATGAGTAGTTGATGGGGTGCCAACTAGGTAATGACTAAACAACATACAATGTAATGGAATGATAGTACTTTTCACTATCTTAAATAGGAGGTTACCAAATAGTTACAAACTATGTGAGCCACTAGACAGTGTACTAGTGAAATATATCACCACTTGTTGCACTCTAACTCACTCTACAACCTGCAAACTATATATTGCTACTTGTCACTCTTTGGTTTGATCTAAAATTCATTATTATCTAAGTCTACTACTAATTGTACAACTGTACATTTAAGGGATTTGATGATTTTGTGGAATGTGTTTGGTGAAATTCAATTTTATATTTACCATATAGTACTTTAGTTGTCATGTCATACTATGATACATTGGCCCCTACCATGTTAGCACTTTTCATGTCATCATATTTCATATCATCACATACCACACTAGTGAGTGATACATCATCTTTAATATTATCATATCCCATGTCATCATGGGGCAAGTTCCATATTGACCAATCCTCGAAGAGTATCATTGGAAACTACATCACCATATGCATGTAAAAATGGGGTGATGTCATTCTAAAGTGCCACGTCAAGATACACCACATCAATTTTATATAATGCCATATAAGATCTACTAGCATTATTAATTTAAATGTTTATGTCATCTCTATCATCCAAAACTTTGGGTTGATGGAGTTCAAAATATATATCTCTAAGGATAAACTTCTTAAGGGTGGATCCGCTACCCCCCTTGGCATGGCATATTTTACAATACAAAACACCACCCTTAAGTAATAAATATCATTATCCTCCATCCCATTGACTCGCCTCCCACTTTGTGCCCATGCATGACACAACATCATATTGTCATTATGTAATACAACCTACTTATAGATGCTTCCTCTTGCTATATAGAAAATATTCCATAAAATATTCTATTTAATATCCCCCTTTTATGGTCCGAGGTGTAGACCAATTGGTTCATCCAAACCCCATAAGGGGGGTGGAGGTCCAAGGTTCAAATCTCGGGCCTCACCAAACTGAACGCTTGTCCCTTTCCTGGTGCTTTCAGCGGCGTAAAAGGTTTAAAATTATTGTGGCATGGCGGTTATAGGGGCAGGCTGCACGAAGATTTATGTGGCATCTTTCAGGGCAGACATCACAGAATACTGTGGCAGACATAAAATCTAGACAACCTGCCTAGATTTGTGGCAGCTACCAATTCCACCATGTAAAAAAAAATATTCCCCTTTTATATTTCAAATTTTCTAAAAGGAGTGCAAAATAGATAAAATTTTTGGCATAAGAAAACATGTAATTGGAGGTGAAATGATAAAAAAATTTAAATTAGGCTCCTAAAATTTTACAAAGAATCCAAAAATGCTAATGTTTCATTTATATATATCATGGTTTTCTTTACACAACATTTTATTTAATACAACCAATTAGAACATTATCTCATGACAATGCAACAAAAAATTGTTGGATAATTTTTGCAACTTTATCAGGTTGCTCGGTGATCTTTTCCATACATTGGAAGTCTTCCCATGACTTTACTAGAATATGAGGTCTATCAAAATAAATCCAACCTCTTCTTTTATCCTTCTATGATGGTCATGTATATCATCCTCTTATCTATGTTACTATTAGACATAAAATGCCAAAATAAAAAATGAGATGATTTTTTTTGAAAAATTTGTAAAAGACAAATGAGGTTTTTAAAGAAAACCTCAAAAAACCCAATATTTAAACTAGGGAATCCATATGGTCAAAATAACAAAATAAAATATTTGATTGAGTGTCAAGAGAGGAACAACAATCTAAATTAGAAAAAAATATTAACTTTTTCACTTAATAAGCAAGTTCGTTATCATCATAGATCAAGATGAATTATTTAAGTCAACAATTATTTTATCATTCAAGAGAAGAGTTATAATGATACTTATTAGTTTCCCTACACTCATAATAGAAAACAATTTATGACCTAATTTTTAGTGACCTATTATCATTAATCCATAGGATCCACTTATCCTTGTATTATACTCCCAATGGTATTCAGTTGCCAAATAAGCCACACTATTATCTCACATATTTTTTCCATTACCTTACTCATCATAAGACAACTTAGCACTATATCATGGTGTGTCTACAAGACACTAACAAGTACTCAACTTAAAAACCATTAGATAACTCAACCATAAATTCTCAAGGAGGTGAGATATAGGAGAATAATCATGTGAAATGATGGATAATAGTCATTAGTACCATAAGGTGCTTCACATATTTTTAAGCTAGCATCATCCAAAACATAGTTGGAAAATTTATGATGACAAAAACTTAATGACCCAATTTTGGAGAGTTCTTCATAATTTAATAAAAACTTGAAAAATTAAAGGAAAATACATTGATGAAAAGAATTTAATTCAAACATTATATATTTAAAACATAAATTAGACATCCAAGAAGCCAATTTTCTATTAGGTTTTCATAAAAAGAGTACAAAACCTAAGACTAATTTGGTCAACAACAAAAATTAAATAGCTTAGGACAAAAAACAACCATAAAACCACATACGTATCAACACCATATCACTAAAGATTAAGTCTTTATAGTAGAAACCAATCTCATTATGTGTATAACATAGTAAACAAGTTTTAAACTTCTCTTTGCTCTTGTTTATTTTCCCTTATGTTCACTTCTATGACTAGCTACACATTGACCTCATTTCTTATTGAATCATTCATTGTTAAAAAAAATATTACATTGTGGGTTGGAACCCTAGAAAAATAAAATTTGAGATGATTAAACTTTTTGGTCATACATTTATTGTAATATCTACAAATGACATGAATAAATAATGTTCTTTTATGTCATGTTTCTAAATTAAGTGGCTTGGCTCATTGTTATCCATTCCTTGGCCATTACCCAAAGAGGCCATCAATTTCTAAAATAAGGTAATATTTAAAGGTCTAATATTTGGCCTTAGAGGCATTAAGCCCATGAGTCCATGACTTAGAATCTTAAAGAAGAGATATAACAAAGCCAAAGAAACTAAGGAACTCTAAAAACTCTTTAATTAAAAATGCTACCTTTAAAATTTTACACCAAGATGTAAAATATTAAAAAATAGGTGATAAATCTATCAAATCTTATCCAAATATGATAGAGAATATATGGTTACCTTGCTTAAATAAGGATGAAAGAAAAAATAGAAAATAAGTAATTTCCCTAATTATCACTTTTGTATTCTATCTCTAGCTGATCATGTTTCTTTGAAAACATCATTAAAAATTGGAGATATTTTACACAATATCTCACCAAATATTATCCTTTTCTTAGAACCAAGAAAATGGGTAATTTAATTGGCAAGAAAAAATAAATTAAGAAAAAATGAGACATCATGATTTATTGGCAATTTTTCCAATCATGATCCAAATTACTAGCATTATTTTATTTGATTTTAGTATGAAATGAAATAAACAACAAATTTTGATCTAAAAATCCTAATTAAAATGAAAAAAAATATTGTCTAAAATAAATCAATATTAGAACAAAATATTTGAATTCGAGTGAACAATAAATGGCAATTTATATAGTAATAAATAAAATAAAAATTATTGCATATAATTTTAATGCAAAAATAATAAAGTACATAACAAATTTTATTTTAACAACTTTTCTAAATCATGAAGATAATATATTCCTATTATCTACCTTACTTTAAAAATCTAGAAGATGAAGAAGAGTTACCCAAAACTAAATGCAGAGATCAAAACAACAAGGAGAGACCTAGTTTATTGGTGTATTTGGAAAAGGACCATTAACTTGTAGTTGGTAAAAATATTTGTCATCCTAATTATAAAATAGGGGTGAGCTAACTATCTTGTCCTTGGCTATCATAGTGGTGGGCTAGTTTGCCAAAAATCTTTATTCCCTTCTGAGGTCCTTATTTGTTCTTTTTCCAATCTCCTTACTATTGTGTGTGTTAATGATATCTAGAATTTTGAGTTAGGACATAGGTGTGATGGGTGCACATAATGATAAATGTCACCCAAAGCACAAGTTCAAAAAATAAATGGTGATATGATTACCACTTAAAGAATTGATCTTGGTCATTGATAAAAACTAAGGTTTTTTAGTGCATTATGAAAAATATAACATGTTTACATGCTTGTAGTTAATTGATGTAAATATTAAGAGATATATTTTAAAAAAAAACTATGATATTTTCATTCACAATGATAACAACCCATACCATACTCTTACAATGCTCTGGAAAAATACATGCCCAACAAGCAGTTTTTCTTTCCACTTAAAGCCAACCATTTCCACCTACCAAAAAAAAACATTAAATGCCCGTGGAAAATATTAAACACCTAAATAATTTAATTCCATTAAACATCTAAATAATTTAATGTCATTAAACACCTAAATAATTTAATGCCTATGGAAAACATTAAATATTTTTTATTACATCATTCTCCTCTAGTTGAAGGAACGTAGCTCTTACAAGTTCGGTTGTTCAAACTCCTACAATTGTTGACCAATGACTTCAGTGGTGGTGGCCAAGGATTAGGTTGATCTATATCATCTTCCAAAAAAATAAATTTCCACAACACAATAGATCAGTCTTCAGTGCATGCAAACTAACATCAATTTTTTTTGCATCTCCAAAAACATCTGCAACAGTAGAAGAAACTGCAATGGTAACAATATTTTCCATAAGAAGAATAACTACAACACCATCAACATCACCAACATTAATTGCAATGTCATCAAGAACTGCAATAAGATCTGCTTTTTCTAGATTTGTAGTAAATAAAACTTTAATCGGATCTAGTGCCTCCACGGTTGCAACAACAATATCAACAACAAATATAACACTTAAAATTGACATCTATATTTTATTATATCAAATCTTCAACTTATTTAAAAATTTCATTGCTTCAATAGCAGCAGTATGGTCCAAGGGAAGGACAATGGGCTCCATGCTCATAGATCTTGATTCGATTCCAAGTACTGCTTCCAAATTTTCTTCAAAAAAAAATTCTTCCACAAGAAGAATTTTTTCTTCAACAAATTCTTTTATTGTCATTTCTTCTGTAGCAATTTCTTCCACAGGAAGAATTTTTTCTGCAACAAATTCTTCCACAAAAAAAAAAATTCTTCTTCTCTAGCAATTTCTGCTTGTATATCTATAATAACCTTATTTGTTACCTTCTTTTCTATCAAAACATAGTAAAACCCAGTTTCTTGTGCCTCTATGATAAACTCCTTTGCAGTTAGTAAACTCTCACCCTACCCTTCTTCCTTAAGAGGCAATAGTACTACCTTTGCACCATCCTTCCAGAAGGTGTAAGTATTTTGACCTCCATCATGGATGGCCTTCCTATCATACTGCCAAGGCCTCCCCAATAGTATGTGATAGGCATCCATAGGAATTACATCACACCACACTTCATATTTATAAGTATTCCCAATTGAGAATTTTACTAAACATCTCTTATCAATAGTCACCTCATTCCCTTTATTGATCCATGAAATGCGATAGGGGTGTGGGTGCTTCTCACATTTTAGATTCATTTTGTCTACCATTACATTAGAGACCATATTTTCACAACTACCACCATCAATGATTACTTTGCATACCTTTCCTTCCAATGTGCATCTTGTGCAAAATATATTTATACGTAGCCAGGACTCACCACCATCATCCACTTGCATTTTCACTTTCTTTGGAGTAATCAACGTCCTCCTTATCATGATATTTTTACCCATGTTTGTAGCAACTTTTGTCCCAATATCCTCCTCTTCCTCAACCAAGTTGACTCTAGCTTGTCCTCCTTGATTTCTCTCTTCAACATCATAATGGGTGCATTCAAATGCTCTATGGCCTTCCTCACCACATCTAAAATAGGTATATGGCTTCCATGGTCCATTCCCAGTTCGACCTCCCCCATTACCTTAACATCTATTATTTCCTCTTCCTCTTTGGTAGATACCATGACCTTGCTTCGTCTATTCTTGTTTATCTCTATTCGAGGATACTCTCTTGGATGAGCTAGATCCACCATGCCCTTAATTTGGAGAGGATTTCATTCCCTTCTTCCCTCCTCTTCTATAATAACTCCTCTTATGCTTATCTTCAGCCCTTAAGGCCATCTGATATGCATATTATATAGTACGGATACGATTCACAATTAGCTCATCTTGAATAAAATAACTTATACCATTTACATACCTAGAAATCCTTTACCGGAGGTTCTGAAATATACGAAACAAGATTTGGGAATAGTCTATAGGAACAAACTTCTCTTGCAATTTTTTCTTCATCTTATTCCAGACCCTAATATTTTTTTTCCTTTCCTCTATCACTCTATCTATAAATGATCCCACCAAATTGAGGCATGCCCCTTCAACTTTGTGCATGCAAGTTTCACCTTCTTTTCCTCAACAATATTACTCCATACAAAATATTTATCCATGCTATTTACCTAATCTATTAACTCCTCTGGTTTTAACCCACCAACATACTCAAAAATTTCAATCTTGATTCCATCTCAGTTTCCTTTAAGTCATTCCAAGGCTCGGATCAACCTATTTTTAAAGTGTCGTTCTTATCCCTTTGATCCTTATCATTATGCTTCCATGTGATCCTCAGATCCACCTTCCTCAGCTATGGTCTCATCATCAGATCTCAGATCTGAGACCTCATTGGTGCACCTCTCCATTATGTGGTTAATAGTACTAGTTAACTATGCTATTTTTGCATGTAGATCCTCCATATGCCTATTCATTTGGGTGTAGATCATTTGCCTTCTTCCTCTTCTATTCATATTATTTCCATTAGCGAGATCTCCAGAGATAGATTTTAAAAAAACTATGATATTTTCCTTCACATTGATAACCGCCCATACCACACTCTTACAATGCTCTAGAAAAATACATGCCCAACGAGCAATTTTTTTTTACCATTTAAAGCTAGCCATTTTCACCTACCGAACAAAAACATTAAATGTCTGTGGAAAATAGTAAACACTTAAATAATTTAATACCATTAAACACCAAAATAATTTAATTTCATTAAACACCTAAATAATTTAATTTCTATCAAAAAATATTAAATATTTTTTATTACATCATTCTCCTCTGGTTGAAGGAATGCAACTCCTGCAAGTTCGATTGTTCAAACTCCTGCAATTGTTGACCAATGACTTCAGTGGTGGTGGCCAAGGATTAGGTCGATCTGTATCATCTTATAACAAAAATAAATTTCCACAACACAATAGATCAGTCTTCAGTGCATGCAAAATGACATCAATTTTTTTGCATCTCCAAAAACATCTGCAACAGTAGAAGAAACTACAATGGTAACAAGATTTTCCATAAGCAAAATAATAGAAACACCATCAAAATCACCAATAATAACTGTAATATCATCAAGAATTTCAATAAGATCTGCTTGTACCAGATTTGCATTAAATACAACTTTAATCAGATCTAGTACCTCCACAATTGCAACAACAATATTAGCAATAGATATAACAACCTTAAAATTGGCATCTATATTTTCTTCTGTCAAATATTCAACTTCTTTAAAAAAAATCATTACTTCAATAGTAGCAGTATGGTCCAAGGAAAGGATGATGAGCTTCATGCTCATAGATCTTGGTTTTATTCCAGGTACTACTTCAATTTTTTCTTCAAAAATTTCTTCTTCCACAAGAAGAATTTTTTCTTCAATAAATTCTTTTGCTATCATTTCTTCTGCAGTAATTTCTTCCACAGGAAGAATTTTTTATGTAGTAAATTCTTCCACAAGAAGAATTTCTTCTTCTCCAGCAATTTTTTCTTGTAGATCTGTAGTAACTTTATCTATTACGTCCTTCATTGTCAAAACATAACAAAACCCTATTTCTTGTGCCTCTTTTATAAACTCCTTTGCAGTCAACAAACTCTCACCCTACCCTTCTTCCTTAAGAGGTAATAGTACTACCTTTGCACCATCCTTCCAAAAGGTGTAAGTATTTCGACCTCCATCATAGATGGTATTCCTATCACACTGCCAAGGTCCCCCTAATAGTATGTGACAGGTATCCATAGGAATTATGTCACACCACACTTCTGTTGAAATTACTCCTATGTAGTTTTTTAGATTTATTATTATTATCATTGTTGAGAGCATATACGTAGCTATTGTTTAGCATTGTTGAGAGCATATAGGTCTTTATTTGGACTTTTTCTATGTTAGGGAATGAGCTCGCATTAGTTTATTTGGTTTGAGAGAATAATGGAGCTCCATATTTTGTTGAGCCCAAATTCAATCTTCCTTCATGTTATATAATGTAATCCGATCAAAGCACAAATTAATATATAATCTGGAATATTAATTTGATATCAGAGCATCAGGTAAGGAGAGTTCAGATCTGCCCATCACTTTCATGAGTTCATATGTTGAAAAGGATGTCCTAGTGAAGGTCTGGTGTAAGGTCTTGAAATAACATGAATTTCAAAGCAATCTGTGGAGGTTGAAGGAGACGTCTTCCTACACGATTGTGTGTCAAACGAGGCATACTATGTGAGACATGCTTATTATGTACATCATGGAGGCTATGAATAGCAAAAGAGTGTGTTGGCTATTTGATAGCTTTATCTACGTTGTGACTGTAATGAAGCCTGCACATGTGAAGGTCGCATGGTGATCTAAAAAAATTGAAAACGTCACATCGTTGAGAAGAATAGCATGGAAAGAATCACCGTGAGATATCCACGTGATGAAAAATTGAAGAGGCATTGCGTATCATGTTGTTGAAAGCCTACGTTGTAGCATCCTATGTCGTGGATATCAGCTCATAGAAGATAATTGTTTTATTTTGATGTGAGGAGCAAGTCTGCATTGAAAATGAGTCAACACTAAAGTTTTTTAAAAACATCACAACATCGAAGAGAGGAATAGCGAGGAGACTATTACCCATTCATTAAATACTGGTAGCACCGTTAGTAAGCAATGACCATAGAATATATCTGCAACTGGATTGTGATGATGTTGCATTGAAGTGAGTAATAACATCGATCTAGAGAACTATTAGCATGAGATTGCATCATCAGGCCCGCAAGGAGAGACGTGAGAAATAACCTATAAGTCACATCAACAAACCAATAAGTTATTTTTACGCTGAGTGAGAAAGACGTGAGACAGGAAATTCAACAATAGCATATTTTCAAGCTGCTCTGGATAAGAGCATATTTTCAAGGATTACCTCTTTTTTATCATCCCAAGAAGCATGGAAAGCTTTGAAGTATAGTTATCAAGGTAGTGATCAGGTGAAGCAAGTGAGGCTTCAAACCTTGAAGAGGGATTTTGAAATTTTAAAAATGTAAAATTATGAAAATGTTGGTGATTATTGTATTAGAGTGAAATCTATTGTAAACAAAATGCAAACCCTTGGAGAAGACATTAAAACTAAAGTTGTGGTGAAGAAATATTTTAGAACACTTCTTCATAAATGGAATCATATTACTATCATAATTGAAGATTCTAAATATTTGTCTACTCTATATTTTGATGCTCTAATTGGTTCTTTAATGTCTCATGAAGAAATATTATAGGGTTATACATCAACAAGCTATGGAGGTGATGAAAAAGCTTTCTTATCCAAGGAGGGTGAATTAAGAGGAAAAGGAAGAGGACAAGGAAGAGGTCAAGGAAGATGCCAAGGAAGAGGACAAAGGAGAGGCAAAGGAAGAAGTATCTCAAGAGGTGGCAATTAAGGAAGAGGTGGTAATAAAGGAAGAGGAGGTGAAAAATCAAAGAAAACGTGTTACAATTGTGGTAAGCTTGATCACTTTGCAAAATATTGTTGGTCCAAGACTTCTCAAGAAGGGAGAGGTAAACATGGAAACTATGGAGAAGAGTAAGGAACTTAAAATTTATTTTTCTTATGGAAAATCATATTCCAATCTCAATGAAATTTAGATTTTGGATACTGGTTGTTCTAATCACATGAGTGGCAAAGAGGAGCTCTTTGCTACAATGGATTCCTCCTAAAAATCAAAGATCAAATTGGGAGATGACAAAACACTACAAGTTGAAGGTATGGGAGCCATGGAGGTTCCAACAAAATAAGACACCAAGAAGGTAAATGACATCTATTACACCCCCAAACTCCAACATAATTTGCTTAGTGTTGGAAAAATGATGGAGAAGAACTATAGGCTTATTTTTTATGAAGGAAAATGTGTCATTTTTTATAAAAACAATTGTAATAGAGTTATTACACAAGTACCTATGACAAAAAATAGGTTGTTTCCTCTTAAGTTTTTGGAACAAGGAGGTGCTCAACTTGCTAGTGTAGCTATAGCTAATCCAAGTGTGCTTTGGCACTTGAGATATGGTCATCTCAATTTTGTAAGCTTGAATATGTTGACTTCTCAAGCTATGGTGAGTGGACTTCCAAGAGTTGAAGAACATAAGGAGTTGTATGAAGGATGTGCTTTGGGAAAACACTCAAGATCAAAGTTTCCAAAGGGACAAGCATGGAGAGCAAGCCATATACTACAATTGGTGCATTCAGAAATTTGTGGTCCAATGCAAACCAAAAGCATTGGTAACAAATCTTACTTTCTTACTTTCATTGATGATTTCTCTAGGATGTGTTGGATTTATTTTTTGAAAACTAAATATGAAGCTTTTTATTGTTTCATAGATTTCAAAAATACTATAGAGAATCAAAGTGAGTTTGTTATAAAAAGTCTCAGGACTGATAGAGGAGGAGAGTATTCATCTAATGAATTTCTAAAATATTGTAAATATTGTGGGATCAAAATGAAATTCATAACTGCCTATACCCCACAACAAAATGGTGTGGATGAAATAAAGAACCACACTATAGTAGAAATAGCTAGATCAATGCTACAAACTAAGCATATAAGTAACATGTATTGGGCTGATGTTGGTAGAACTAGTGTTTACATTTTGAATAGGAGTCATGCTTCTAATTTATATGGGATCACTCCTTATGAAGGATGGTATGGAAAAAAACTAAATGTAAAACACTTTAAGGTATTTGGTTGTCTTGCATATGCACATATTCCTGATGAGCAAAGAAATAAACTTGACCCCAAAAGTAAAGCATGTATTTTTTTTGGATATTGTGAGTCTTCCAAAGCATTTAGGCTCTACAATCCCAAAACACATAAACTTTTACTCTCCAAGTATGTAATTTTTTATGAAGGGGTAGAATGGGGTCATCAAAAAAATTTCGTTAATGATGGATCTCATGATGTAAGTTCATCTCAAGTGCAACAGGTGCATCCCAAAAACAACAAAGGAAGTCCTCCTCCAAGCCCAAGTATGAGTACTACTTCAAGTACAACAGATGCTACTCCAAGTCCTTCTCTACAAAGATAAATAAGTTCTTCACCAATGGATATTGATTCTCCATCTAGAGGTAAGAGAACACTTCAGCACCATACATCTTTTCAAATTTTGGATAAGAATTTCCAGAAAAGATACACTAGATGTCAAGCTAGTGAAATGAATGTAGTTTTGAAAAGACTTGAAAATCTGCATATGTATGGTGATGATGACTCTCAAGAACCTAAGGGTGATGTTGTAAACTATGCTTTACTGACTAGTGTAGAGCTAGAGCCATCTAGTTATGAAAACGCACGCACTCATGATGTATGGAAACAAACCATAAAAGAGGAAATGACCTCTATAAAAAAGAATGATACTTTGGAGCTAGTGGAGCTTCCTAAAGGCAAGAAATGTGTTGGATGTAAATGGGTCTATAAGACTAAGTTCAATGTTGATGGGAGAATTGAAAGACACAATGCAAGGCTAGTAGCAAAAGGGTTTACTCAGAAGTATGGGATTGACTATGAGGAGACCTTTGCTCCTGTTGCTCGATAGGATACCATCATATTAGTTCTTTTTTTGGTTGCCCACAAAGGGTGGAAAATTCAGCACATGGATGTTAAAAGTGCCTTTCTAAATGGGTACTTGAATGAAGAGGTTTTTGTGCAACAAACTCAAGTATTTGAAGAACAATGTAAGGAGCACCTTGTCTACAAATTGAAGAAAGCATTATATGGCCTCAAGCAAACACCAAGGGCATGGTACTCACGCATTAATGGCTACTTTCAAAAGTATGGTTTCACTAGGAGAAAAAGTGAACCTACTCTCTCCTACATGAAACAAGGTAAATTCATTCTCATTGTATTTTTATATGTGGATGATCTAATATTCATGGGTAGTAGTGCTAAGATGAATAAGGAGTTCAAAAAATCCATGATAAAATAATTTTAAATAAAATATCTAGGCTTGATGCATTATTTCCTAAGCATGGAAGTACATCAAATAAGTAAAGGGATATTCATATGTCAACATAAATATGATCAATATATGATAAATAAATTTTCTATGGAGCAATGCAAGTCTGTTGCAACTCCAACGGGTCATGGGATCCAATTGAGCAAAGAAGATGGAGCACCAAAAGTTGACATGACCCCTTACAGGAGCATGGTTGGGAGTCTAATGTTCCTTACCAATGCAAGGCCATATATTCAATATGTTTTTTCTCTTGTTTCAAGGTATAATTTTGATCCATCTGAACTTCATTTACAAGCAACTAAAATAATTTTGAGATATGTAAAGGGTACATTAGATTTTGGGATCCATTACCACAAATGTAATTTTGTAAAATTAGTTGGCTTTAGTGATAGTGATTGGGGCAGAAATATAGATGATAGAAAATCTACTTCAGGGAATTATTTTAGTCTTGGGTCAGGACTAATTACTTGGAGTTCCAAAAATCAAATTGTTGTAGCATTATAATCTACTGAAGTTGAGTACATAGCAATCACAAATGCTAGTACCCAAGCTTTATGGTTGAGAAAAGTACTTGAATAAATAGGAGAAAGACAAAGTGGTCCTACCAGATTGTATTGTGAAAATATGAGTGTCATTCAATTGGCACATAATCCTATCCACCATAGTAGGTCAAAGCACTTTGATATGAAGTGTCACTTCATTAGAGACATGGTGGAGAAACATGTGGTTGAGCTTCGATATTGCAGCACTTTGGACAACATAGTGGATATCTTCACCAAAGGAGTTGCAAAAGCTCAATATATAAAGTTGAGATACTGTCTTGTCAGTCCTCTCAACTTTAATGGGGAGAATGTTGAAATTACTTCTATGTAGTTTTTTAGGTTTATTATTATTATCATTGTTGAGATCATATACATAGCTATTGGTTAGCATTTTTGAGAGCATATAGGTATTTATTTGGACTTTTTCTATGATAGGGAATGAGCTTGTATTAGTTTATTTAGTTTGAGA
Source organism: Wollemia nobilis (assembly GCA_028583015.1). NCBI lineage: Eukaryota > Viridiplantae > Streptophyta > Pinopsida > Araucariales > Araucariaceae > Wollemia > Wollemia nobilis. The sequence goes on from JAQPPZ010001361.1 coordinate 8,355,004, forward strand.
GAATAATGGAGCTCCATATTTTGTTGGGCCCAAATTCAGTCTTCCTTCATGCTATATAATGTAATCCGATCAAAGCACAAATTAATATATGAACCAAAATGTTCAACTTCATCTTTATAAGTATTCCCAATTGAGAATTTTATTAAACATCCATTATCAATAGTCACCTCATTCTCTTTCTTGATCCATGAAATGCGAGGTGCTTCTCACATTTTAGATTCATTTTGTCTACCATTACATTAGGGACCATATTTTTACAACTACCACCATCAATTATTACTTTGTATACCTTTCCTCCCGATGTGCATATTGTGCAAAATATATTTGTACACAGCTAGGACTAACCATCATCAACTGCTTGCATTTTTTCCTTCTTTGGAGTAATCATTGTCCTCCTTATCATGCAATTTTCACCCATGTCTACAGCAACTTCTATCCTAATATCCTCTTCTTCCTCAACCGGGTTGACTCTAGCTTTTCCCCCCCTGATTTCTCTCTTATCTATCATAATAGGTGCATTCAAATGCTTTGTGGTATTCCTTACCAAATCTAAAATAGGTATATGGTTTTCTTGGTCCATTCCTAGTTTGACCTCCCTTATTACCTCAACCCCTATGATTTCATCTTCCTCTTTGGTATGTACCACAACCTTACTCCATATCTTCTTTTTTCTCTGTATTTGAGGATTCTCCCTTAAATGAGCTAGATTCACCATACCCCTAATTTGGATATGTTGTCATTCCCTTATTTCCTCCTCTTCTATAATTGCTCCTCTTATGCTTCTCTTCGGTCCTTAATGCCATCTAATATGTATCTTCTATAGTAAGGGTATGATGCATACTTAACTCATCTTAAATAACATAACTTGGGCCATTTACATACCTCTTAATACTTTGCTCTTTGGTCTCATTATGCTCCACCTAAATAGAAAATTTTTAGATCTCATTGGTGTAGTCCTCAATGCTTTGGTCCTTCTGTCATAGGTTCTAAAATCTACGAAATAAGGTTTGAGAATAGTCTATAGGCACAAACTTCTCTTGCAACTTTTTTTTCATCTTATTCCAGGCCCTGATCTTTTCTTTTTTTTTCCTCTATCACTTTGTTTGGAGATGATCCCACCAAATTAAGGCAAACCCCTTCAAATTTGTGCATGCAAGTTTCACCTTCTTTTCCTTAGCAAGATTACTCCATTCAAAATATTATTCCATTCTATTTACCCAATCAATTAGCTCCGTTGGTTTTAACCCACCAGCATACTCAAAAATCTCAATCTTAATTCCATATTGATTTCCATTAAGTCCTTCCAAGGCTCGAATCAATCTATTTTCAAATTTTTATGATTCTCCCTTTGATCCTTCCAGTTCTACTTCCATGTGATCCTCAGATCCATCTTCCTTTGCTATGGTATCATCATCAAATCCTTGAACTGAGATCTCATTGGTGAACCTCTCCATCATTCAGTTAATTACACCAATTAATTGTACTATTTTTACATGCATATCCTCCCTATACCTATTCATTTAGGTATAGATCCCTCACCCTCTCCCTCTTCTATTCATATTCTTTCCACTAGTGAGATCTCACCTGCTCTGATACCAATTGATGTAAATATCAAAGCGGGTGAGATCTCGCTAGTGGAAATAAGATGAATAGAAGAGAGAAAGGGCAAGGGATCTATACCCAAATAAATATACATATGGAGGATATATACACAAAAATAGTATGGTTAACTAGTATAATTAACCACATGATAGAAAGTTCACCAATGAGATCTCAGTTCTGGGATTTGATGATGAGACCATAGCCGAGGAAGGTGGATCTAAGGATCACATGGAAGCAGAATCAGAAGGATCAGAGGGAGAAGCATGATGCTTTGAAAATAGGCTAATATGGGCTTTGGATGGACTTAAAGGAAACCAAGATGGAATCAAGATTGAGGTTTAAAAGTATGCAGGTGGGTTAAAACCAGAGGAGTTCATTGAATGGGTAAATAACATGGAGAGATATTTTGAATGGAGTAATCTTGCTGAGGAAAATAAAATGAAACTTGCACGCATAAATTTGAAGGGCCATGCCTTAAATTGGTGTGATCATCTATAGACATAGTGACAGAGGAAAGGAAAAGAAAATATCAAGGCCTGGAATAAGATGAAGAAAAAGTTGCAATAGAATTTTGTGCCTGTAGACTATTCCTAAACCTTGTTTCATAGATTTCAAAACCTATGGCAAAAGGACAAAAGTATTGAGGACTACACCAATGAGTTCTACAAACTATCTATTTGGGTGGAGCATAATGAGACCAAAGAGAAAAGGGTTGTGAGGTATGTAAATGGCCTAAGTTATGCTATTCAAGATGAGTAAAGTATGCACCGTATCCTTACTATGTGAAGATGTGTATCAAATGGCCTTAAGGGCTGAAGAGAAGGATAAGAGGAGAAATTATAGAACTGGAAATAAGGGAATAGCATCCTATCCAAAGTAGGGGTATGGTGGATCTAGCTCATCCAAGGGAGAATCCTCGAATACAAAGAAACAAGAATAGAAAAATCAAGTTCATGGTACCTACCAAAGAGGAAGATAAAATTAGAGAGGTTGAGGTAATGGGGGAGGTCAAATTGGGAATGGACCATGGAAGGCATATACCTAGTTTAGATATGGTGAAGAAGGCCACAGAGAATTTGAATGCACCCATTATGATGCTAAAGAGATAAATCAAGGGGAGAAATTTAGAGTCAACCTGGTTGAGGAAGAGGAGGATACTGAGACAAAATTTGTTGTAGATATGGGTGAAAATATCATGATAAGGAGGATGTTGATTGATCCAAATAAGGTGAAAATGCAAGCGAATGATGGTGGTGATTCCTGGTTAGGTAGAAATATCTTTCACAAAATATGCACATCAAGAGGAAAGATATGCAAAGTAATCATTGATGGTGGTAATTGTGAAAATATGGTCTCTAATGTAATGGTAGACAAAATGAATCTAAAATGTGATAAGCACCCACACCCCTATCACATTTCATGGATAAATAAAGAGGATGATGTGACTATTGAAAAGAGATGTTTAATAAAATTTTCAATTGGGAATACTTATAAAGATGAAGTGTGGTGTGATGTAATTCCTATGGATGCCTATCACATACTATTGGGGAGGCCTTGGCAGTATGATAGGAAGGTTGTCTATGATGGAGGTCGAAATACTTACACCTTCTGGAAGGATGGTGAAAAGGTAGTACTATTACCTCTTAATGAAGAAGGGTAGGGTGAGAGTTTTTTTAATGCAAAGGAGTTTATAACAGAGGCACAAGAAATAGGGTTTTGTTATATTTTGACAATGAAGAAGGTAATAGATAAGGTTACTACAGATATACAAGCAAAAATTTCTAGAGAAGAAGAAATTCTTCCTGTGGAAGAATTTGTTGTAGAAAAAATTCTTCTTGTGGAAGAAATTACTGCAGAAGAAATGATAGATTCTTCTTGTGGAAGAAATTTTTTTTCAAGAAAAACTAGAAGTAGTACCTAGAATAAAACCAGGATCTATGAGCATGAAGCTCATCATCCTTCCCTTGGACCATACTGATACTATTGAAGCAATGAATTTTTTAAATAAATTGAAGATTTGATAGAAGAAAATATAGATGTCAATTTTAAGGTTGTTATATTTATTGCTGATATTGTTGTTGCAATCATGGAGGCACTAGATCCGATTAAAGTTTTATTTAATGCAGATCTGATAAAAGTAGATCTTATTGAAATTCTTGATGACATTCCAATTAATGTTGGTGATGTTGATGGTGTTGTAGTTATTATGCTTATGGAAAATATTGTTATCATTGTAGTTTCTTCTACTATTGTAGATGTTTTTAAAGATGCAAAAAAAATTGATGTTAAATTTGCATGCATTAAATACTGATCCATTGTGTTGTGAAAACTTATTTTTGTTGGAATATAATACAGATCGACTTGATCCTGGCCACCACCACTAAATTTTTTGGTCAATAATTGCAGAAGTTTGAATAGCCAAACATCGTTTCTTCAACCAGAGGAGAATGGTGTAATAAAAAATATTTAATGTATCTATAAGTATTAAATTATTTATGTGTTTAATGACATTAAATTATTTAGGTTTTTTTATGGCATTAAATTATTTAGGTGTTAAATGGTATTAAATTATTTAAGTGTTTAATGTTTTCCAAAGGCATTTAATGTTTTAGTCCGATAGGTGGAAATGGTTGGCTTTAAGTAGTAAAAAACTGCTCATTGCACATGTATTTTTCTAGAGCATTGTAATAGTGTGGTATGGGTTGTTATCGTCGTGAATGAAAATATCATAGTTTTTTTTAAATATGTCTTTGGATATTTACATCATTTGGTATCAGAGTGGGTGAGATCTCGCTAGTGGAAATAAGATGAATAAAATAGGTAGATGGTGAGGGATCTACACCCAAATGAATAGGCAGATGGAGGATCTGCACACAAAAATAGCATAGTAAACTAGTGTGATTAACCGCATGATAGAGAGGTGCACCAATGAGGTCTCAAATATGGGATCTGATTATGATACCATAGCCAAGGAAGGTGGATATGACAATCACATGGAAGCAAAACTAGAAGGATCAGAGGGGTAACGATGACGCTTTAAAAATAGGTTGATCTGAGCCTTGGAAGGACTTAAAGGAAACCATGATGGAATCAATATTGATGTTTCCAAGTATGTTGGTGGGTTAAAACCAGAGGAGCTAATCAATTGGTTAAATAACATGGAGAAATATTTTGAATGGAGTAATCTTATTGAGGAAAAGAATGTGAAACTCGCATGCACAAATTTGAATGGTTATGCCTTAATTTGGTTGGATCATCTACAGACAAAGCGATAGAGAAAAGGAAAAGAAAATATCAGGGCCTGGAATAAGATGAATAAAAAGTTGCAAGAGAAATTTGTGCCCATATATTATTCCCAAACCTTGTTTTGTAGATTTTAAAATCTCTGACAAAATGACCAAAGCATTGAGGACTACACAAACAAGTTCTACAAACTATATATTCAGGTAGAGCATAATGATACCGAAGTATGTAAATGGTCTAAGTTATGCTATTCAAGATGAATTAAGTATGCATCATACCCTTACTGTAGAATATGTGTATCAGATGGCCTTAAGGGCCGAAGAGAAGCAATTATAGAAGAAGATGAATTAAATATTTAATTTTATTTTATCTTGCTTGCTATGTCACCACAATAAAAAAACATGATCACACCTAGAATACATGTAGAGAATTCGATATGCCTCAAAAACTAGTCCTTGAGTAGCAACTATCAATATTTAACGATAAATCCTAGTAGAGCATCTTTTTCTCCCTCATGAAGATAGTGAACCAACGTTTTATGTCTTTGTACTTATAATTACAGCAGAGAGAGAAAAGAGAGCAAGAAGGTTCTTTGTCATGGAAGTAATAGAGTCAAAAATCTTGAGAGTAGTGTTTGCAATAATAATTGAAAAGTAGATATGTTGTGATATTATGATAATGGTGATAAATTGAGAAGATGAAATAGATTTTTATAGTGGATGAAAAGAATAACTTTTCTTTTGAGTTTTATGGTTGAATCACATGACCATACATTGAAAATCCTATAGTTCAATCAATTATAGTGATCCTCACTTAAAGTGGTGATCTTGGAACCATTGATTTTTAAAATGAATGCTTTGGAGGCCACATGTAAACGTATTCCTTAATCATAACTCTATCCTTATGTCAGTGTTTTGAAAGAGATAAAAAATAGAAATGACTATGAACGATGGAAAAAAGGTCACAACTAGGTAAATAAAAGGAACCAAAACCATCGACCAATATGGATCATCATCGTCCTACTTAAGGACTAACAAAGCTAGTTCACCCATGTCATGTATGTAGGAGGACAATACACTCCACTAGCTACAAATTCATCTATTAGTTCTCTTTTTACAAATACAAAATGATACTAAGTATTTTTTAGCTTCATATCATGTGGGCTTGTGATAAAAACATATTTACTTTGGATATTATAAATTCTATGTCTTTGCATGCTATTCATGTGGGTCACCATGCCTTAAAAATGATGAATTGTATATTGGTAATAACTATATTAAAATGACAATCCTTTGCATCACATCATGAGTATCCATTGAAGGTATTTGGGTGGTCATTGCCTACCACAACATCCTCTCATTATATTTTAATCCATATGTTTATGTAATTTTATAGTCATCTACATCCTTTTCCTTAGTAGCATACCCATGCCCATCATGTTTTTTTGTTATATATTAGCATATCATGAAATATCACCATTTTACAAATATCTTGTTACCCATTTATAGTTCTACTTGCACTTCTACCTTGTATACCTCTTTAATATTTGAAAAGGGAGAGACCAAAATAATTTTAAAAAATATAAAAATATGAAAATAGAGAAGAAAAAAATATATTTTAATGGTGAAAACCCTTGTTGCATCATCATATACAAGTTCATTTAAAACTATATTTTTGATTGAGAAAAATAATTCAAGAAACACCATTGTTAGATTAATTCCTCTCTTTTATTTTTCATCATTCATATTTTATTGATAGTATTTAGATATTTTGAGTTTCTATGATGTTTTCTACCTAGGAAGAATTGTGAAATATTTAAAAATTAGTTTGAGTTATCTTATTTTTGAAAAGCTCTTTTAGCTAACTTGTCATCTATTTGGCTTTTCTATTGCTTCAATAGTTCAATATTCCATTTTTATTGACAATGGATGAGAGAAGTACGACAAAACAATAAATTACAAAAGTCATTAATGGAAAGTAGGATAGAGAAAGTCGACTATAAAATAATTATAAGTTGCTTACGAAATCTTGTAATGGATTTGAACAACCAAAACCTAAAGAAAAATATATACAATATCAATAAAACAAATTTATTTTAACACTCAATCTGGTATTTGGATTATCATTTTTATAGCTACTTATACATTTTAGATTGGTCAATGTTTTAACCTTGACAAAGAGATACCAAAGTTCTTCCTATTGAAATTATATTCATAATAAAATGAATAAATCTAATATGTTGAATCCAAGACAGTCTATTTTAGATTTCTCTTAGGTTGTTTTATATAGCTTATAAGATGGAGGTGATTTTATAGATATAATGTTAGTAAGTACCAAAACATACAAATGACATGTTTACTTAGAATTTTGAGAGGTTAGTTATCATATTTAGATTTGATTCCTTTGTTACCATATGAATACCTTACAAGAGATCAATGCTTACTCATGCATATACTACATAGTTTTACATCATTATCTTGTAGTATTATCTTTATAGCACTACTTTTATAGTGGTATTTTCAAAAAGTGTTATATAGAATGATAACAATTACTACAATATAGCCCACCTACTTCATAAGACTAACAAAACTCCTGTATAGTAAATTTGAATGGATTAAAATGATGAAATATTGGATGTGAGTGCCTCATTATTTAAGAAAAAGAAAAAAGGAAAATAATAGAAGAAAAAAATCCATTAAATTCAAAACTAGAAAATAATATTGGTGATGTAGGAACAATTACCTAAAAAATTAATGCCATGGGTGTTAAGGAAATAAATATGTTATAGGAAATAGTTACAAGATTCTTTCAACATTTTATAGCATTGTAACAACAATTCTATAATATTTTCTTAGGTGAATTTGATGCATCAATAAGGTACCAAAATAGACATGCTAGAAATTTGAACTACTAAAGGAGCCAACAAGATTTTCAAAAGAGGGTAATGATGAATTCCAAAAATGTCTTAGATAATCCTAAGCATGTTTTTTCCATGTTAGAGATACCATTATGTGACTATTTATCATAATTATGAAATAATTTTTAAATGTTTTCTAAATTATAAAATAATTTATATTTATTTCAATAAAGTAGAATAAGGGATTAGATATCGGAATTTTATCTTGGAAAATCATTCTATGATATAATTATATAGTAAGAAGTTTTTGTAGTTTGCTGACAAAATATGTTTCCATAATTCAACTAAAAACTAAGTTTTTGTAATGGAGCGATGGGTAAAGCGGGAGGAGGAGCACACAGGGGAGTGGATAGAGTTACAGGGTTGATATATTTGGAGGAGCTCTTATTTTCTTTGGTTTGGTTGTGTCGTTTCTTCTTCCCTGGTCCTGGATGTTCTAGAACCCACCAGAATCAGGGTTTTTTAGCCTACATTCAAAGGGTTTTTTGGAGGCTTCTTTGCCCTTCCTTGGTAAAAAAGACTCTCTATATTTCCCTTTGCCTCCTTATTTGGCCCTCTACTTCATGTGAGGATTTCCTTTATTCCCCCTTTTCTCTTTGGTTTGGTTCGATTCAGTTCATATCATCTTAGCAAGATTTTTTCTCTACCCCCTTTTCTCGGCTTGGTTTGGTTTGGTTTGGCTCTTTGGATCTCCTCTCCTTGGATTCCAACTTGGCTTCTATCACTTTTGATGTGTGTGGAGGTAATTCTAGTGAATCTCTCCCTCCTCCTTGGTGAGATGTTCCTTTGCATGTCCTTATTCCTTTCTAAGTTGCTAGGTTTGTTAGCTTTATACCTACTAGATATGATGAATCCATTGGTCTTAATAGGGGCCAGGAGGGCCCCTATATTCCTTTAATGATCTACATCGGCTTTACCTTCTTGTGAAATATTTATATGGATTCTTTCTCTCCCAAAGAGCTTATCTTTCCAAGGGCTAGGAGGGCTCTTGTCTTACTTAGATGATCTATAGTAGATTTCTCTTCATAGGATAGCCTACTATAGATGTGTTCTCTCTCAGAGAGTGTATCTTACCAGGGACCAGGACAACCCCTTGTCCTCCTTCAACAGTCTACTATGGTTTTCTCTTCATGGTAGAGCACCTTGTAGTTGCATGATCTCTTGGAGAGCTTGTTCTTATAGGGGCTAGGAGGGTCCCCTATCCTCTTTTTGAAGTTCATGTTTGCCTTGTTTGCTCATTTCTGGAGAGACACCTCATGGAGGAGAAATTTTAAATTTTTAAATTTACTTGTTTGAGCAGGGATTCCCCTGCTTCGGTGAGAGTCTTTCCTTTTTTAATTTCTTGTTTGATTAGCAACCTTTCTTGGGTTGGAAACTTAAATTTGTATCCCTTGCAATTCCTCTCTCTTTTGATTCTCTCTCTATAAAATTTTTTGGGTCCCTTTCAAAACCCCTTCTTCCAATCAATAAAAAAAAAAACTAGTTTTTGTAACTTCTCTATAGAACAATATTTCATAGATTTATAACATAAGTATTTAATAATAAGAGTAAAGACCATATAAATATTAAATAAATTGAATATGGAATTTTATAATTGTTAAGATTGATTATTAACATATTTTGTTTGTTAGGATCCATAGATGGAATTAATTAGATTTTTTGCTAACTACTTCATTGATATATGAATTGAGATTAATTTTATAGGTTTTTTGAATCCTTGAATATCTAAAAAAAATGTCATGTTGTATCGTAAAATGAATGGAGGTTGTACATTAAAAATTTTAATAATAGTATTAGTTATCTACTTTTTCTTTGCATATGAATTGATTGAAAATATTATAGACTAAATAAGAGCATGAAGATCTCTTTGAAATGTAGCATGGAATGACCTCCTTGTCTACATAAGGAGGAGACATACATATCCTATTAGAGTAAGAAAATAGTAGCAATAAAGTAAAGGATATAAGTTATATCTTGATTTATCTTATGGATGGGTGTATAATACGCATGTTTGACAAAGTTTAAATATCCCAAAATTATAAATTATAGATGATCACATGCTCAAAAAGTTAAGATGTTGTTGAAATAGAGATAAAACCTGGTTGAATTTATCCCTTATGTTGGAATAAGTATGTTTTGGGTTGTATTACTCTTATGAAATTATAACTTGCTCCTCAGCAATTGATGATTAATATGCGAACCCATTATACTTTGATGTATACATATAGAATTTCATATTTCTAATAAGGTGTCAAATATTAATTTATTGTTGATATTTTGTGCATGTTATGTACATATTATTAAAATTATTCTATAGTTATATTATTAAAAATTTAGTTGAACATACATGCATTCCAAAAGGATTACACCTATGATATAAATTTTTTATCAATGGTTGAAATAGAAGGAATTTTATTTAGTTATGTAACAATTTACAAGATATGAAATGCTATAGAATATGAAAACATGATGTTGCAGGAGTTGTGTGGAAGTTGTTGAATAAGAAATAAAGAATGATGAATGTTTTTCAAAATCTATGAATATATTTTTTAAAATATTACAATAATACATACAAAAAATGGCCTTCATCTTCATAATTATATACATAGTTTATTGGGGCTACCACATTGCCTTTTTCTTGCTACAACTATAATATGGTTGGATTATATATAATCCAAGGTTTTGCACCCATAAAATAATGTTGAATAAAAGCTTCTGAAAAGGTATTTTTACTAATTATGATGACATAATAAATGCAATCAAGAATACTAATTATAAAATTAAGTGGCCTCATTTATAATGCTTAGTTTACTTTAATTCGCATAGTTATGAAGTCTTGTGTTAAATCTTTTTCAATGTACATAAATGCCTCATATGCTTTAGTAATGGTTTGATTTGCTAATATCTAGTTTTCACATTTCATAAAACAAGGAAGAACTTTTTTAGCTTACCACTAGAAGAAAAATATTTCATAATAACTATGTGGTCTCATCAATACATTCATCAATTCCACATACAAAATATTATGCATTCTAGTTAGTAGGATAGTATATAAATAAGTTATGATTCAATACATGTTTCAACTATGTAAAGTATATCAAATGCAAAATCATGAGTACAATCTAACTCTTAGCATCATCTCAGTACATACATGATAATAATGCATAAAATAATAAAATTCTAGTAAGCTACCAATGTCATCCACATATGATTAATACAATTATACCTAGGTAGATTATATATAAAAATTGAAGATCATTTGGCTAATGAAATCTAAAATTTACAATTTTAGGTTTTTAAAACATTTCACTTCTCCTTGATAAGATTATAAAACAAACATATACAAGAAATTAAGTCCTCCCACTATCTAGGTCTAGCTACTAGATTGACCAATATTATTCATTTATATGTGTACTCTATCCCATCTAAGCAATAATTATACATCTATTTGGACATGTGGCTTCAATATCCACTTAGGTATGAGCATAACAATAGGGACAACACTCACAATACAAATAAATTACCTATTTTTGAAATTAAATAAATATGATTTAATTATATAATGACTAACACATGAAAATAAAATGCATGGGAAAATAGAGAATGACAAACTCTTTTTTCAAAATCTAAAATATTGATAAAAACTAATGAAAATGTCTTACAAGAGTACATACAGAAAATGCATTTCATATCATCATAGGTGTTGTTCCTGAAAAGGAATTGACTAAAATATTATAAAATATATATATAATTATGATGATGATGTAGTAAATATCTCTATCTCTCAACATTTAATCTATTTTAGTGTACATAAAGGCCTTGTATGTGCTATTAATATTCTGAATTTCTAAGAAATATTTGATATGCAAGTGTCACACATAATAACTATTATTATGAGGAAAAATATATTATAATGGCAATACAATAGCATAAATACATTCATCAATTCCATATGCAAAATGCTTTGTATTATAATGAGTATAGTAATATATAAATAAGACATGATTTAGTACTTAATTTTAACTATTTAAAGCACATTTAATACATAATCATCATAATAATCTAACTCTTAGCATCATATTAGATACATCCATGTCATAGTACATAAATAACATCCAATTAGATAGCAATGTCCTACAAATCTAATTAGTATAGTTATACCTATGTGAATGTAATACATATGAAAATAGAGGATTGTATTCAACTGAAAATCTAAGTCTTAAGGTCTTCAAATCCTTTCACTCACTAATCAACTTGGAAATAAAATGGATACATGAAACTAAATCCTCATACAATCTATGTCTAGCTACTAACTTGACCATTATAGAATTCTCATTAAACATTTATATATTCCAACCCATCAAGAGAAATAGTTGTAAATATCCTCATACTTATGTCTTTGGAATTCATATAGGTATTAAGTGATAATTTTGGCTATTACCATTATTAATCCATATTTCCTTTGTCATTTCTCTTCACCATTGTCTATGGTACATCTTTTCGTATCATTCAAACAAATTTTGGGTAACAACACTATGCCTTCCATCAAATTGATTTCTTATGTGGTATATAATGCTTTGACAATTATGGTAGGGTGTTATTTTATGGTTTTAATTCGTGGTATTTTCATAAATTATATTGTAGTGAATTTTCACTACATGTAAGATTCAAAAGAGGTAGAAAGTGATCAAGTCCACCTACAAAGGTCAAAATGCTCAACAAGCACAACATCATAGGAAAACTAGACTTCCAAGAGGAGGTTTGGGCAAGAATAAGGATAAAATTATAGTAACTAGACTCTCTAAGCCAAAGTTGACTACAAGACAGTAAAAACTAGTGTCCTAGTAAAATTCCAGGATTACATTGTACTCAAAATTTGTGGTTATAGGGATTGATACTAAAGGGCTAGTGAAAACAACCTTCAACTAGATTAGGTAGGGGAACAAGTAGAGGATGCATTCTGGGAGGTAGGAAGGAAGGCAAGTAGGACCCACATAATTTGCATGAATCCCTAGCTTGGTAAAACCCTTCCATCATAAGTAAGTGTTGCGATGAAGGCCATCACCAAAGCTTACTTTTCTAAAAGTGGAAATAGTAATAAATGTTGCATCTATAGGCCTACCAAGCATTCAATGGGAAAATACTTCCAACCAGTCTCAAGCCTACTAGGCATAAATATAGAATGATACCTCAAATCAAGAAACAATGGAGATTATAGGTTTCTTTCTTATATCAATATAAAGGGAATTTTAAATTTTTAAATTGATGTATAGATGCCCAACTTAAAGCTTGGGAAAGGGGGGTAATTGTATGTTCATGCATAGTATTCAGACTTGTGTATAATTCTTCTCTTAATTTTCTTCTATGTATTAGTATGGACTTAAAAATTAATTCATTCTATTAGCAAGCCTTGAGCCTCTTTCTTTATGACATGAATATATTGAAGATTTCATATCTATCTATCTATCTATATATTGATATATTTATATATAAGGAGTTGTGACTACTTTCCTTCTATCTTGGTCCTTGTGTGTATATTGATCTATATCAAAATTTATGGCTTATATCTACCCTAGTTCTTATATATATTTCTTACTTATAAATCATAATATTGGATTAAGACTACGTTCATCTTAACTATCTATAAATGATGCATGAATTTCTTCATCCCACTAATACTCATAAGATTTTGTAATTTTGATGCATCACCACCTATAGCTTAGGATTTTTTTTCTTGCTTACTCTCTTCCCTTTTCCCTAATAATATCTAGTATATTAGGAATATCTTAGGAAAGTGAGCATCAATATCGCATCTAATAAGGAGTCAACCTTGTAAAAAACCCTGATATTTTATCCTCTAAGCTGCTTCTTGCTCTCTCTAGATTTTTGGACAATTGTACTCCATGTGAGACACAAGTATTGGGTGCATCTAGCTAGTACAATGGGTGGCTATGGCATTTAAATACAACAGTTTTCCTAGCATACCTAATGGGACTAAATTGCATCAATTGGTCCCACTAACAAAATATTCAAAAGTGAATCAAGAGTAATACCCACCGTACACAACAATAATTTTCTTGGCACACTCGATGGGAGTAATCTCAATAATTCATCTCACTGAATAAAGATATTAACCTAATATTATGGTATAAATATTAGTCTATTTGTTTATTGAAGCATATCCAACACTCACCTGATGAATCCCTTGGGTAGAAAAATTAATATTTTAGTGAATCTACTAATACCAATGAACCCAATTATTTATGAGCTCCAAACCTATTATAATTTCCAACACAAGAGCAAACCCATAATTGTTATTACATCCCCTTAATTATAGTCATAAAATGAGATAACAAAGCCATAATATGGTAGCGCCACAAAACTAGCCACCTAGATGATTTCTTGCATGGAAGGAGAAGGTCTTATTCCAACCACCCACTCCATTTGCAACATGGGATAAAATCCTAACCTCTGCATTGAATTCAATACCCTATTTCACTAGGGAATATTTTATCACTCCTATGGAGCATCTTCACCACATGGTCATCTTGTATGCAATGCACAATACTGATTCACAAAATATCACCCTGAGGCTACTATTTGTGTCTTTTAAATGAAAGTCCCATGAATAGTACATCAGTATCACACCACATTCAATTGGAACATGGTACCAACTAGCATACCTACTAATAGTTAGATTTGGTGAGAAGGAAAACAATGTGTCCCTAAACACTGTCAAAAGATTTTCAATGTAAACCATAGATGATTTTAATACAATATTCTAGAAAACCTAGCAAATGATACCCAAAGACATCTAATCACTACTAGGTATGGTCTGTTGGAATATATTTCATTATTTGGTACATGCCAATGTACCACCATGGGTACATATATAGATTAGAAATGGATGTCTTAGATTAGGATGAAAGTTTTTACTTTATGCAATGTAATAAATGCACAAGTGTGCATAGATATATTGGCAATGTAAATGTGCATAATTATCCCTATGTACATGTGTCAATAGAGTAGGAATATGAAGAGTCATAGGAAGAGTGAGGGCCAAGAATCCTCCATATGAAGAGTCACATTCCATTCTATATATATGGATGTGTTTATGTAAAAGAGATATAGCAAAGGAGAGAGAGTCATTTGTGGAAGCAATGGAATATGATGTAGTATGATGTATTTTGAGGTCTTTATTCAATAATATTTCATATTATTTTTGAGCATTTATCATTAGCATTCTTTGAGTTATTTTATATTACAGATTCTAAGTTTATATGCTTATTTTATTAGCATTATCATTTCCTTCATATTGCAACTTTATTATTGGTCTTGTGGCAATATTATTTGGAGTATTCACTTATCAAAAGCTAACATGGCCTTTATTTACTTCTTGAAGTTTGTTAATTCTGAAGTTACTATGATGGTCAAGTCAAAAGGATGAAATTCCTTACCCCGAGCCTATGGTATCACCATTCAAGATGAGAATGGCTGGATCTAAATAGGAATATTTGCTTCTAGGCCCCCAATGATTTTTTTCCAAATATCCAACCTCCCTATCAAACACTTAACATGGTTTAGCCTACTAATTTTTAGCCTATCCCTGCCTTGAATTCGATATAAGTACAAGCATCCCATATTACTTTCAAGTAGACACCCAATAATCCATACTCTTCTAAAGTAGTTGAGATGAAAAATATGTTAAGGATAATATCTAATTAGGTTAAAACCCTTAGGAGGCAACAAAATACTCAATGATTCCCATATTAGAGCTATCCAAAACCTCATTTCCAATAGCGCAACTAGGGGCACTAACCTCTCCCAAATGATTATCAATAAATATCTATCCCAACTTGATATGGAGTCCAACCAATCCCAAACCTCAAGTTAGCATATAGTACCTATACCTGATCCCTTATAGTAATTCCTACTTAATTTGATCAAGAATATTTTCCTTGCTAAAAATAATTATGTGGAATACCCATATACCTAAAGTTATCTTTAGTCATCAATAAATATCTATCCTAAGTTTATATGGAGTCCAACCAATCCCAAACCTCAAGTTAGCATATAGTACCTATATCTAATCCCTTATAGCAATTCCTACCTAGTTTGATCAAGGATATTTTCCTTGCTAAAAATAATTATGTGGAAGACCCATATACCTAAATTTATCATTAGTCATAAATAAATATCTATCCCAACTTGATATGGAGTCCAACCAATCCCAAAACTCAAGTTAGCATATAGTACCTATACCTGATTCCTTATAGCAATTCCTACCTAATTTGATCAAAGGATATTTTCCTTTCTAAAAATAATAATGTGGAAGACCCATATACCTAAAGTTATCTTTAGTCAACCACAAACATTACACCTCAAGCTACCTACCTAAATCCAAGTACATATGCACAAGTCCAAGTCACATAAGCCCAAACCCCTAGTGATTATATGAGCATAAACATTAACCCCATAGAGAAGACACTAGTAATGTGGTATGAGGGAGAGATCTACATAGTTTCTAATAGAGTGTACCTCTTGACAACCAATCAATTGTAAGTCTAGTTCAACATTATCACAAGGAGCAAGAGGAAGGACATAGAGGATTAATTTAAAGTAAATTATATGGGCCCAAACACACCACTAGAAGCTACCAATTTAGGACTAGGTAAACTCTGGCAAGATAATCAAATATATCAAAGAATTTTAGTTTCAAAACTAGCTAGAGCTCCCAACTCCATGACTGAAAGACCAAGACCACAATGGATGACAAGCTTTTCACCCAAAATATAATCTCTTGAGTCCATTAATATTATGGACCATTTAAATATATCTACAATTCCTTTTCCACGTTGGGATGTTCTCACCATGTCAAAACAAATCAAGCACTTTGAAAAATCCTTGGAAGAACACTAGATTATTAAAAATTTAAAAATTACCAATAGTACTTCAAGTATCTAGTCCTTGAAAAATAGACCCAAGACCCTTTCATTTATCTAACATTGATATATGGATATAAGTTATTCATAATTTCCTAGTTGAATCAAGTTAAAGTACTTTAGTCATGCCTAGACAGGTGGCATATGTGTTTAGAAACCGATAAATCAAGGGGTGGTCCAACTTGATAGGATTTTGGTTCAGATATTTGACCTTATAATAAATATTTCACTCACACTACATGATTCCCCCAATGTGACTATTGGGACTATCTCCCAAGATGTAGTAGTGATCAAAATACTTATCATTGGACATATACCTATCCAAAGACTTTACTGCTAAGATAGGGGGCTACTTATTAGTGATCAACTAGATGTACATGTTCTTAATAGAATAATAATGGTTAAAGTTTTAACTACTAGTGGATGAGATATGTAGTCTAGTTCTTGATGACTATATAGATAAATGATATTCAAAATGTGGGATGTGAACCCCTATGATGTTCTTGAATCCATTGAATTGGGTACTTACATAATTTAGAATGAGAATCCATTTTTGCTTGAGATCAGTAAGAATTTAAAAGATCTGATAGAGATCTATAAACTATACTTTGATGGAGCCAAATGTAAAACCAAAATAGGAGCCAACATTTGCTTAGTCTCACTCAAATGAGAGAAGACCTTGTAGGATTACAAATTGTAGTTTAGCTACTCCAATATTATTTCCAAATATGAAGCATTCATGTATGGTCTTCAACTTGTAGCAAAAAGGAGGATCAAACTCTTATAGATATAGGATGATACTAAGCTTATTTTCAAACAAGTGAGATCCTAGTTTTTGGCCAAGAATATACTCATGAAATTATATAGCCATTCGATTTAAGATCTACTAAGTAGTTAATTTATAAATATTCCCTCAAAATTAGAATGAAGATGCAAACCATATGGTAGTAGTCATTACACAATTTGATCTAGTAGAAGACCTTCTACATAACTATTAGTTTATCAAGACTATTATCAGGCTGGAAATTCTTGATAACAAAGCACACTATCAATTTTTTTAAAATAATGATTATATCACCTACTTCATCTAGAAAGAGGTTAAATTTTCTAAAGACTAGTTGGTACCAAAAGTAGAGAAATTCTATAGGGACCAGATCATTAAATTGAGGATCAACAAGATCCCTAAAGGACTGGTCACACTAGGATCTCTATTAAACTTAGATGATATATTCAAATGTCAAAAAGATATCATGGTGGATAAATATGATTACTTGGAAGTATATATAACTTCTAGTCAAACATTACAAATAGATAAGGTATCCACCCCAAAGGAAAGTGAAGCCCTAGTTGACCTATGTTAGAAGTATACTATAGTTATAGCTTGGAGCTATGAATACCTAAAAGGGTATGATAAAAATATCATTCAACATACAATATAACTAGATCTAGTTGCCAAGCCCATAAGGAAAATAGATTATAGTCAACCCAAATATTTTTCCACTTATGAGGAAATATTTGGTCAAGTTAATAGAAGCAAACATCATATACCCATTCAAAATTATGTAGATGTCCAATCTGGTGTCGATGAGAAAGATGATTGGAGATATCTAGTTGTGTATAGAATTCCAAGACTTCAAATGGGTGTCACTAAATGATCATTATCCACTACCATCCATGGATTATATATTATAGATGGTATCTAGGTCTAAATTATTCTCCTTGATAGATAGATTTTCTAGGTATAACCAAGTGTAGGTAAAATATGAGGATGAGCACAAAACAACATTCACAACTAAATGGGACACCTTCACCTACCAACACATACTTTTTGGTTTATCCAATGTTAGAGCCTCTTTCCAATGGACTATGGATATTATATTCAATGACCTTATCAATAAGGTAAACCTAGTCTACCTGGATGACCTTATAGTTTTATGAAATAGAAAATAAGACCATTTAGAACATATTAAAAGCATGTTCTACCCCTATCAAGAATTTGGGGTATATCTTAACCTAAAGAAATACATTTTTTGTATACCACAAGGTAAACTATTAGAACACATTATGTTCAAAGAAGGGATATCCATTGATCTAGACTTGGTTAAGGCCATTGTCAACATGTCACTACCATAGCATGAGAAATCCTACCAATCCTTACTAGGTTAGATCAATTTTATCCATAGGTTTATACCATATTTCACCACTATTTTTTGACCAATAACTCACATGTTGAAGAAAGGCTAGGTATTCAAGTGGACCAAAGAAGACAAAGAAACATTCTAGAAAAGAAATCAAGCCATGTCAAAGGTTTTTGTGTTGACCAACCTAAAATTTGATAAATATTTCATTCTTTATGCCTAAAAGGGTGAACTTAACATAGCAATCATTCTAACTCAAAAGGATGATGAAAAGAATAAACATCCCATAAACTTCTCCAATTAAACTCTAAAGGGATATGAAGAATTCTACAAATTTATATAGAAATAGGCATATGCTTTGATTCAAAGCTTAAAAAATTATAAACACTTGATTTTAAATAATAAAATTACTATCAATGTTTTTCATTCAAGTATAAAATAATACATCATAAATGGAGAAATCAATGAGAAAAGGGTAGGATGGATCACTAGAATCCTCGAATATGACATTGAAATCTATATAACCAAGTTTATTAGAGGTTAAGTCCTTTGTTAGAAGATCTTTCTCAAGATGTTGATGATACTACAAATGAGAAATAGAAACGGTTTTTCACCTCAATCAAGGAAGCTTGGGACTAGGTGCAAGAGTGGATTAATTTCAAGTGGGAATTTTGATACCACAAAATCTGAATAAAACATAAAAGAGAGTACATATTACAAAATACACATTTTCCCTTATTGAAGGAGTCTTATTCAAGAGAAACTTTTATGACATCCTCTTAAGATGTGTTGGATCAGCCAAGTTGCATCGCTACTTTGGGAATTCCATCAAGGGTTCTTAGATGGATACTTTTCAACCCATACTACTATGGTGAAAATCATGTAGGTTAGGTACTACTGGCCAACCATGTTCAATAATCAACATCAATGGGTAAGAGGATGTGATAATTGTAAGTTTTTCATCTAGGAATAGCAAATTTCCTCCATGCCCTTAAAGCCTATTATCATTGATGATCCATTATCTTAATAGGAACTAGACCTCATTAGTATGATCAATATACCCTATAGCAAAGGACACTAGAAGAACCTCACAACCACAGACTACTTCACAAGGAGAACAAAAGTGGTCTCACTTAAGGTCATAGGGAGAGTCATCATCAAGTTTTGAGAGGAAATCATTACTCGATTTGAAATACCCAATATGGTCATCATAGACAATGCAAAGGAATTTATCAAATCCAATTTGACCCAATTTGCACTCTAACATGGCATCTACCGAAATATCTCCTCCAATTATTATCCTTAGGGAAACAATTTGATAGAGTCATCAAATAAGAACTTGCTCTACATCCTAAAGAGAAATGGTGTTGACAATCAGGGATAGTGGAACCTACATATTAAGAAATATCTATGAGCAGATAGGACCACTCTAAATAAATCCTTAGTATACTCCAAATATTCCTTGGTCTAAGTCCAAGAGGTCAAGTTTCCTATCTTAAGGGAGTTGCCTACAATAAAATTGTTATATCAGGTGGAACTCCAAGGAAATGACACTATGTTATGAAGAATAGGAGAATTGTTAAAACTTGAAGAGTAGAGGAAAAATGCTAGGGAGAACTTTTTGAAGCACCAAGATATTGTAAAGAGGTGGTTCAACTAAAAAACCACAACCTAGGAGTTCTAGGTGGGTGACCAAGTTTGAAAGTGATATGAAGGCCACAACAAATTGAGCAAACAAGCAAAATTTGAAACCTTTGTAGTAGCCCTTATGTTGTCATTAGTTGTAAAGTAGAAAATAAATTTGAATTGTCCTCCATGCAAGGGAAGCAAATTTTGATTCTAGTTAATAATATTTACCTAAGAATATATGAATGAAAAATATTATAATAATTTTTTTTTTCTTTTCTTTGTCAACGGACTTCTTATGCTAGAAAAAAAAAATTCACATGATGAGCTTTATCTGAAGTTCCCTTAAGTGCATGAGCTCACACCTCGTTCAATCATAGTTAAATGAGATGTAGTCCTAAATGTATTTGAGAAAATATTTAGATAAACCTCAACATGTTGAATCATATTTTGCTACTATGAAGAGAGTTTTGGATGTTGGGCTTTAACTAAGCTCTCCTCAATTGCACCAACTTTTATATTGCTTGGGCATAACCAAATGAGATACAAATTTTATATAGTTAAAGGACTTAGTTATGTTGACTTTTTAATTCTTACTACCATAAAATATCACAAGTCCCAATATAAAATAGCCACAATATTAAAAGTTAAAATAATCATATAATGAGTAGAATAATATATGAGCAAATTAATATTTATATCAAGGCTTATATAATACTAAAATAAACATTCACTTAAATAATTAAATATGAATGTAAATGGCCTGAATCATTCATGAACTATGCATGAAGAAAACTTACAATATTAATTGCTCAAAAATATGTATACAAGCTTTATTCCAAAATAGATCTCTTTTACAATCAAATAATCAAATTACCATTGGATTGCTTTCTCATGGATCATTGTCTTTGTAATATAGCCATAATAATGTGACTCTTCAAGTACTTGACTATCACTCTCCATATGACAAGTCCCATGATCTTTGGTTTATCATCTTTCCACTTGCTTACTAGATGGATGCTTGACTCTAAGCCACTTGCACACATCTACATGACTCTTACACTTCTACATGCACTCCTAATATAATATACTTATGCACATCCTCACATTACATATTTTCATAACACTTGTGCACATTCTCTCAATCCACACTTGCAATCTAACTTACATGACATTTGTGCATTTCCTGCACATTGCACTCTTACATGACACTTGTGAATTTCCTACACATTGACACTTACATGAAAAGGAAAATATAAATCACACTTATAAACTATAGAATCAACCCTAATCTATTACATATTTACAATTGTACCATGAAGGTACAATAGGGGTACATTAGAATGCACCAAATAATGTAATATTCCTCAACACCCCCTTGTATTACATTATTTGGTTATTGAAGACTTTAGTCTTTAATCTTGGTCTTCATATTTATCTTCAATATTCATGTGACCCATCAGATTATTGTTCTAACACTTGCTTGAGAATTGTATCTCCTTCTTTACTTTCCTAATCTTCTTTTGATTCTTTATTTAGTTCTTCTTAATCCTGGTCTTTTTCTTACCATGTTGTCTTTCTAAAGTTTCTTCTTCTATATTCTAATATTATGCAACCATTAGTATCTTTATAATTATTTGAAATATGAACATATGTATTTACCAATATTTTTATTGTAAGGGATTTGTATTCATTTTCTTTATATGGTTCATCTAATTCTTGAATTTCATGAATTTCTTGAACTAATTATTTTTTATTTTCTTCTCTAAATCAAAGTTGAGGTTGTTGCTAACAACCATATTGATATTGAGGATGATGTTGATTTTGTTGATATTGAGATTGAAATTGTTGTTTTCATTAAGGATTATATCAATATTGAGATTTCTACTATCTTTGTTGAATTTATTTATTCATTTGACTTCCTTGATTTTGATTCATTTGATTTCCTTGATTGTATATACAAAATTTGTACTATGAGATTTTCTCTTGCATATATGATAGAATCTTAAATTCCATTTAAATCTATATCTAAACATTGAAGTTATATTACTTGGTATATTCTCTTTAGATACCAAGGAATTATTAGCCATTTCATCCTTGACTAAGTTTTGTACTTCATATTCTTGAAGAATATTGACTAAGTCATCAAATATAGCCTCCTTGTTTAGGACTTGTGAAGAAGTAACTAAACGTTTATAGATTTCTGGAAGTTCTCTTAGAGCTACTTGAACAAGAAATTTATCTTCTACTTTCTCTCCTAGAGTTAATAGCTTTGCTTTTATATCTGCTACTTTTTGAAGAAAGAGTTATATACTCTCTCCACTATTAACCTTTAAGGAATACAATTAGGATTGTAAGTTTTAAATTGTAGCTTTGTTTCTTCCTTCAAATATTTTGCATATTGTATTCCATGCATTTGTATAAGTTACAATTATGCTTAATTATGGTTGTAGTTCTTCAATTATTCCAAATATTACTAACATGAGAGCCCTTGTATCTCCTCCAAATTTTTGCATTTCTCTTTCATCCTCGCTAGGTTTTTTCTTTGTTTTTCTCACTAGATCCCAATTTTTTTCTACCACTAGGATTGATTTTATTTTATTCTTCCATGATGCATAATTTGATCCTTTTAGTAGTTGAGATTCATAAAGGAAAATTTTATTATTTGACATAATGGAACTCATTCAAATTTTGAAATCCTTTGAAGTAGTAAACCTTATATCTCCCAAGTTTAATAAATAACTCAAATATGAAATTTTCTAATCCTTTAATGTAGAAAACCTTTTAACTCCAAAATATTTTAGATTTACAAAATTTCAAAAACTTCTAATATTTTTTTAATTTCAAATTTTCTCAAAAATTTGAAAAACTTAAGAAAATAAATATCTTGTCTAAAGAAACTTCAAATATCTTTTAATGCTTGAAAAACTTTAAATAATCAAATAAACTAATTAAAGTAGAAATCCTTATCACTCCACACTTTTAAAAAAAATCAAAAACTTATATTTCTAACTAAACCTTATAACTCCTACTAATTAAATTTTAATCACCTTATAATTCCTTAACTTAAAAAAAATATATTTAAAACTTTAGTTGTCACTATCCTTGGTCAACTTGCACTATAATTCTTCCTTCGATTGCTTAATAGATGCGCTACTGTCTCTACACTCCAATTTAAGTAGCCTATCTTAACCCTAAAGTCGTGGAACTCTGCATGCTTATCAATATTTAGTACCGTTATATTAGCTATTGATCATAATAATATATTTTATCTATTTGCTTCTCGAATATGTTACTTTTTGTAAGCAATAATACTTTGTGTATTCACTTCCTAAATATGTTACTTCTACAAGCAATATTTCTATTCTCAGGTGGTATGCATTCATTGATTAGCTTCACTGGTCTCTTCACTTTCACGTTGATCTCCTTGTCTCTTTGTCTTCTTCATTGTCCAGTCACTTACATGTTGGTCTCCTCATATTGCTTTGATTTTTTCTCATACTGGTTCTCAAAAAAATTTTGGATGCTCAAATATTCTACTGGTGCTCAGGTCTTTTATTGGTGCTCAGGTCCTTCGTTGGTGGCTAAATCTTTCGCTAGTAGTTAGGTCCTCTGTTGGTGGCTAAATATTTCACTAGTGGTTAGGTCCTTCATTGGTGGTCATATGATATCCAATCATTTCTCTTCTCCTATGAGTGAGCATTCTTGATATCTACACTATATTTTGTTATCTATTTTTCTTATTGTGAGCAATTTGCTTTATTGGAATCCTATTGCACCTAATGTGAGCTTTCTTCTTCTTAGTTTCTTCTTCTATGAATGTACCTCTTTACTGGTATCCAATTGCTCCTTCTATGAACTTTCTTATTTTTCTTCATTGCTCCTTTTGGAGTGTTCTTCTTTTCCTCTCTTGCTCCTTCAATGAGTTTCTTTTTCTTTGTTCTCCTTTTGTAAATGCTCTTCTTATTTGTTATCATTTTGTAAATGCTCTTCTTATTTGTTCTCCTTCTATAAGCGTTACATGGCTAGCGTTGATATGTTTCTCAACCTGGTAATATTAATGCTTCTATTTTTCCACTTAACTCAATCCCACTTCTTCTATCTTGTATAACAAAAAACTTACTTATATTCTACTTTTGCAACATATATATTCAAGCATCAAACTTGCACTTGATTTAGAAGCAGTAATTCACTGTATATTAATGCTCTAATCTTTGTTGGCCATCACTTACCTTAGGTAAAGTGTTTTGCTTTTAGATAGCCTATATAATAGGTTTTCATACTCTTTCATTGATGTAGTAAATATCTTTCTTTAAATAGCTTTAGAAATATTACAATAATTTCCTTTGTAGTTTGCTTAACCTCTATTATAAAAGCTTTGTATTACTTCTTTTATTAGAGCTCTATTATTCTATGAAAGCTTAGTTTCTCTTCAAAAAATAAGAAGCTAAATTTTTTCTCTATTTATATAGGAAGCTTCTCAACCTTCTAAAATACAATCTTCAATGTCTTAGGTCACACCTAAGAATAAAATATAATTCTCCTTTTTTAGAGAACTTAATATCAATGCCAGGATGACTATGAATATCTCTCGAATGACCAAATTTTCTCCTGAGTTGGTTCTTTCCAATCTTCAATAATGATTCTCCTCTTTTCTAGGGAATCCAAAATATTATCAGGGTGACTTTGTATGTCCTTGAATTTTTAACTATCTTCTAAGTTGGATTTCAATAAATAAATATCTAACTTTATTTTGATTTGGTTTCTAATCAATATCCAAATTTCTTCTGAGTTGGTTTCCTTTATCAAATGTCCAACTTTTCTTCTAAGTTGACATTTTCTATCAATATAGTTGAGTCCTAGTCTTCACTAGTTTTCCTTCAACCAAGTGGAAAGACCTTAGCATTCAAATCAAGGTGATTGAATCCTTTTCCCCTCAAATTCTACTCAATCAAACCTTTAAAAACAAAGTCTAAGTTTGCACCACCTTCAAAGTGGATATAATATAAATTAACTTTATCAAAAATGGATAAAGTTAACTAATAATGGTGGCTTAATGAACTCTATCAAAATGGATAGATTCAAGTGGTAGCTCTGATACCACTATTGGATTTTTAAGCCTTACTACCATAAAATATCATAGGTCCCAATATAAAATAGCCATAATATTAAAGATTAAAATAATCATATAATGAGTAGAACAATATATGAGCAAGTTAATATGTATATCAAGGTCTATATAATACTAAAATAAGCATTCACTTATATAATCAAATATGAATTTATAATATAAATCATTCATGAACTATGCATAAAGAAAACTTACAATATTAATTGCTCAAAAATATGTATACAAGATTTATTCCAGAGTGGATCTCTTTTACAATTAGATAATCAAATTACCATTGGATCATTTTCTCATGGAGCATTATCTCCATAATATAGCCATAGTAATGTGACTCTTCAAGTACTTGACTATTTCTCTCCATATGACAAGTCCTATGACCTTTGGCTTATCATCTTGTCACTTGCATACTAGATGGACACTTGACTCTAAGACACTTGCACACATCTACATGACTCTTACACTTCTACATGCACTCCTAATATAATATACTTGTGCACATCCTCACATTACATATATGCATGACACTTGTGCACATTCTCTCAATGTACACTTGCACTCTAACTGACATGACACTTGTGCATTTCTTGTACATTGCTCTCTTACATGACACTTGTGTATTTTCTACACATTGACACTTACTTGAAAAGAAAAATATAAATCACACTTATAATCTATTACATATTTACAATTGTACCATGAAGGTACCATGGGGGTACATTAGCATGTACCAAATAATGTAATATCCCTCAATAGTTTAAATCTTGGCCAAGCCATCCCATGCCTTGTACCACGAAAAAAGAAATAAAATAATCTCATCAACCAAGTTCTCTAAGAAAAAAATTGGGTGGGGCACCCCATCATCTGTTCAATTAACTCGATACATGAATAGGTGGTGAGGTTGTTACATATAATTATGAATATCAAGCAACCCAAATAAAGAGATTATATTTTCATCACCAAATTCCTCCAAGAGCTCATCTACACTAATCCTATAAGGAGATCAAGACACCCAAGTGCTTCGAGGAAGGAAGAGCTTAATGATAATCCTTGAAGTAGATTATCTTTCTTATATAAATTCCAAGGGAACTCTACACCTTGTGGTGAGTTTATGAGGTGGTACCAACACAAGTTTCATTAGCAACGTTTTTGTTATGGGGAGGTCAACATATACCATAAAAATTCTACATATATTGAAATCCATAAGAAAATATGCTTTCCATGAGATCCTAATAGATAAATATCACACTAGCCTCATGACATGATTCCCATTGGTCAAAGTCATGATTGGTGTGAAACCTAGCAATGAAATATTGAGCAATCACTTCTAGTGTTTCATAGTAGGCATGCATCTAGATCAAGAATTGGAAGGCTTTCTAAAATTGAACTTCCAATAAAAAAGAGCCCAAATGAATCATAATACACTCCAATATATATAGGGATGAAGAGTGACACTTAGGAGAAATTGTCAACCTCTCTTCCTACAAAGTTCCTCAATATTGAACTCTCAAGGAAAGACACTTGACACCTTGCATGTCTTGTCAAGAGCAATTTGTAGGTAAGACAAATGTAGACCATTCGATTAGGATGCCAATGAACAAGATTGAATAATCCACCAACATGATGGACTTGCAATAGAGATCAGCTACATTTTAGTGGTAAAGTTTAAAATCAACCAATTATAAGGAAAGGACACATAGGCCAAGGAAACCCAAAGACCTAGAAGAAAATTTTAGCTCTTCCCACCAACCATAATGAAGGAGGATTGCAAGAATGAGGATTTATAATGAACAAGAGGAATCTAAGATTATTAATATCATCCTCCCTAATCTTCCTCATTATGCCATAGTAAATCAATACCACAAAGAGCTCTAAAGTATAGAAATTCATTAAGCTAGTGCAAAGTGGGAGAAAGTTGTAGTATAGCTCATAGCAACCATGGATTCTAATAGAAATATTTCATCCACTGCCTCATCCTCCAAGACAACACACTCTAGTGCTACATCCTCCAAGACAACACACTCTAGTGCTAAGAAAGGTAGTCACCCTAAATCTAAGTAGACAGAGCTCCCATGCCTTATCGTTGATGTAGTAAAAAAGGTAGAATATCTCAAGCTGTCAAACCCATTAACAGTTTAAAGGGAGACATATATTAGAGAAGAATTGACAAAGACACTAAATCCTTTCCTTCAAGGATTTATAAAAACTATCTATCCTGGTATATAGTACCTCAAGTATACAATCATTATGAGTTGGTGGTGGTGTGTGTTTCCCATTATGACTTCCAATGTAGGTAAGTCAAAGGTTATGATGACTATTTCAAAATAATCATCTCATCCAAGGCCATGTGAGAGATGTTTATGGTGCCTAAAGGGGTTTAGGTAAACCCAACTACTAGTAATCTATATTACTTTCAAATTCTAGATAAATTAGGCTGCCTAAAGCTCAAGCTCAATAAAAGGGAGGCCTCTATTCTAGAATTTTGCTAATTATAGAAAACATTTAAAAATAATGCCTACAATGATATAAGCATGACAATTTTTCTTTTTGATGCAAAATATGACAAGAGGGTATTTTTGGAGGAGATAGGCATCCTACACATGTTGAGGTGTGTCCCTAAAGACAAGACACTAGTTTTTATTTTAATGCCTTCAAAGTCGATTGGATCCACAAAGGACTACAAAGTTTGAGAGATATCCCTAAATTTAGGTATGGCTCATTTCTTGCACACTTGGCATTTTTCAAAACCCTTGGTTATACAAGCATTTAGGCTTGAATATGGAAAACTAAGATAGCCAAAAGCAACTCACCTCCTCCTAGATCAAAGTACTTTAGTGAACATTCTCCTATTACACCTTTGTGGATGAATTCTTAATGCTAACTCTAAGTGTAATTGAAGGAAAAACCTAATACATTCTAGAGGCTAGTGCTAGAGACCTATGTTTCCAATACAAAGGAGACTAGTTTCTCTTAAAATATACCACTATCATCCATCTACATGGATTTTCCAAGCATGTCTACCTATTGCCAAGGTACACAACCCAAAGGATAGTCTCCCTTGAGATTTTGAGGTGGTTGGATATGATTGATGCCACCTATACAAGTGGGAAAAGTAAATAAAAGTTCTACAAAACTTTGATAAACGTAGGAGATGTGTCTCTACTAAAGATAAATGTGACCCCCATCCTAGAAGAAAAGTTAAAAGAATTGGATCTCAAAATAATTAGATGACTCTTGGAATTATTACTTAAAATGGGAAGTGGTAATTTGGCTATCAGGTATAAAAATTGCCAAGAATTTTAGCATGATCCCAAGTCACGTATAAAATCCTGTCAAAGTGCCAAAAAGAGGATCTACCCATTTCTCCAAAGGGCACACTTCTTGCCAACCAAGACACAACATAAGCCTTGTTTTTCGTTTAAATGTTGGATTTTCAAAAATAAAAAGGGTATTTTGTTTGAATGGGGCTGAAAGGATGACAAAATTAATGATTGGTAGAAATTCTACCAAGAACTAGGTGATATAATAATAATTCCCCAAGAATAAATAAAGATGAAACATTTTCCAAAAGTATGATGAAAAGCATGAAAGGGAAACCAATGATTCTTTGGAAGTAATCTAAAGAGAAGAGTCAAGCAAGTAATTGTGTTTATTGATAAAAACATGAGGGTCACAACAAGTTAGGGTTCATGTCCTTCTAGACACGCCATCAAAATTGTAAATGCTCCTCATTGAGACTTCCATTTGGGAGCCACACAGTCTAACCAATACCCTCATCAAAAGGGTTGATGCAATAAATATCGATCTAATATGAGATTTGTAAAAGAAAGAAAAATTTATCCCCTAACACCAAGTTGCCAACAAAGCAAAAGATGAGCAAGCCTAGTCTAGGGGCACCCTTCGGTCACCCTTGGAAGCAACTTCCAAAGTTATTCCACCTGTACTATTCACATCATCACCTACCACTTCCATTCTAGTAGCATCCTCCCTAAGTGTCCCTTCTATCATTACCCCCATCTCCACTACCCTAGCCACTCCTCTTCCACTCATCACATCTCAACCAATCTAGTTTGTCACACCTTCTATCCCATGCCTAAGTGTAAAATCTATTCTTATAGCCCTCACCCTTACAGGCCAACCAACCACTTTACCCTTCCTAAAACCTTTGGCCCTACCCTTGGAAATCTAATGACAATTATTAGACCCTTTGGTTATCACCTTTATCTTTGACTTGTTACCCAAATTGCAACTAGCTCAAAAGCAAACACAATAGCTTGCATAATAGAAAATGACAAGGTGAGCAAAAAAACCTACCATGACATAGATAAGGACTATCTACAATTCTCAAAACACTGCAATGTACCTAATTCATTTCATACCCGCCATATCCAAGGCAGAAGGAGAGATGCAAACTCGATATTATCAATTGGCCACCATTGAGATCGGTCTTAAGGATTCCAGATCAGAGGATAAATTGGAATTCATCGAGAAAACATTTAAGGTTATGATCCATGAGTACTTGAATCACACAATAAATATAGAAAGAAAATAAGAGATAGAAAAAACTAAGCATGTGCTCAAAGCTTCCCAAATTGAGGTCCAGATAGTAAAGTCATAAATGACCCATCTCATAATGTAATTAGAGAAGGTAGAAGCAATAAAATCAAAGTTGTAGGAGTAAAAGAAAAAAAATTGAGTTCAAGTAGAAGGCAGATGATGTAGATTAAATATCTAAGATAGGTCGGGTACTCTAGAATAGAATCATCAAAGCAACTCAGGACCTTATCCCAATGCTCAAGTTCATCTATCTAGTCTCAATACGAAATATTGAGGTTAATGAGGTGATCAAGCATGTCTTGACAACTATTGGCCCCTTATTTGTGTAGGCATAGATATTCAAAACCTAGGTTGTGTTGTCAAATACTCAATAATAGGTAGTCACAAGAATGACTAATTGGGATGAACTAATCCATAGAATCACAAAAGTCCTAGTGGTAGAGCAAGTCACAATCCAATGCAAAGATCAAGTCAATGCTTTTGCCTAGATGGTAGAGGAATGAAGAAAGTGCATACCCTCTTTGATTCAAATGGGTCTCCCTTCTCCTTAGACTCTGAATGGTGAACTTTTACAAAGTAAGAGTTTCGATAATAGTTAGAGTGGTAGAGGAACATTGAAATACCATCGAACTCATCCATTTCCAATAAGGTGGATAGGATCAAGGAGCTAGTAGTTGAGCTTAAAATGTGCCTCTAAAAATTTATAAACAAGGCCACCCAC
This sequence comes from Wollemia nobilis, assembly GCA_028583015.1. Taxonomy (NCBI): domain Eukaryota; kingdom Viridiplantae; phylum Streptophyta; class Pinopsida; order Araucariales; family Araucariaceae; genus Wollemia; species Wollemia nobilis. Next base: position 8,385,875 of record JAQPPZ010001361.1, read on the forward strand.
ATCTATCTAGATGACCAATAGGATCTTGAGAAAAGCTACCTTCAAATTACCCAAGCAAGGCTACCCTCAAAAGATGAATAGGGAGAGGTTCTAATAGTAATTAATAAGCTTCCATGACCTTCCTCACTACTATCAAGTTCTCCATTATAATTTTTCATCCAAGGAATAAGGCTACTGTGTTTTAGGTCCTTCATAAACAACACACTAGAGATCCTCTATAAGTCATCATAACTGTAGTAAATTTTCACTACATGTAAATTTTGAAAAAGGGAGAAAGCAACCAAGTCCATCTAGAGGGTCAAAATGCTTACCAAACACAATATCAAAGGAAAATTAGACTTCGAGGAAGAGGTTAGAACAAGAACAAGCACAAAATTATGATAACTAGACCCTCAAATACAAAGTTGAATACAAGATGACAAAATTTAGTCTTGATAAAATGCCAAGGTTACATTATGCACAAAACTATGGTTTTCGGGATTGATAGCAAAGGGTCAACAAAAACAAGCATCAACCAGATCCGATAAGGGAACAAGGAAAAGCCACATACTAGGAGGCAGGAAGGAAGGTGAGCAGGACCCACATGATCTGCACGAATCCCTAGCCTAGTAAAATCCTTCCATCGCAAGTAAGTGATGTTATGACAACCATCACCAAAACTTATTTTTCTAGAAGGGGAAAGAATAATAAATGTTTCAAATATCGACCTATCGAGCACTTAATGAGAAAAGACTTCCAACCAATCTCGATACTACCATGCTTAAATGTAGAAGGACACCTCGAATCAAGGAACAATGAAGGTTATAGGTTTCTTGCTTATGTCAAGATAGAGGTCATTTAAACTTTGAATTTTAAAATTGATACATAAATGCCCAACTTAGAGCTTGGGAAGGGGATAATTGTATGTACATTCCTAGTATCCAGCCTTGTGTATAATTCTTCTCTAAATTTTCTTCTACGTATTAATCTGAAATTGAACCTTGAGTCATTCTATTGGTAAGCCTCAATCCTCTTTCTTTCTGACATGAATGTATTGGGAATTTCATATATATATATATATATATATAGTGACTACTTTCCTTTTGTCCTTCTGTGTATATTGATCTATATCAAACGTTATGGCTCATACCGTATTAATTGCCATGTATATTTGTCATATCTATTAATTCCTATGCTTGGTTCGTGATAAATTCAACCATACATAATTGTTGTTGTTATTATTAAGTATGATAGTTATAGGTATTTTTTTATTATATAATTTTTAAAAAAAAATTAATTTACTGGTAGCAGAATTTATTTTTAAAAAAAATTAAAAACAACACACCATACCCTGCTCATACATAATTGGACTTTATGTGCTAAGATTTGGACTTCAACTTGGGACGTAGAAGACAAGCAACTCAATTCTACTGAACATTACTATTTCTAAATAACCATATTAAAACTAGTGTCATTATTTTTAGAAGAGCATGAGGCATTTAAACAGAAAGTACCGTGTGTTCATATAACAAATCAAGACTCAAGGCATGCACGCCAGCCATTTTTTTGTTTTAGCAATTTTTGATAACTTGGCGTCCCAGCATATGTGTAGGGTTAGTTGATTTTCTTGTATATTAACGAATTATTACGATAATTTTACAGAAAAATCATGCTTCTCTCCGTTCCAAAGTTCAAACGCCTGCAATGGTTATGGATAGGAAATCAGGAACCAATGGCAGTACGAAAGGTATATGATTTAGAGTGAAGAATTGGCAGGCAAGCGCAATTGTTCGTATTCTCATGCTGGAAATTTGCATCACAGTACCTCACTCTACTTTTGTATGTTGTAATGCCTGGCCAGGCACAGGCATAGGCATAGGCATATGAATGTTTGTCAGAGGAATTCCAGCACGGGATTCTCTCTTTATGTTGAATGTACCATCTGTCAACTTTACCGGTTGCTTCAATTTTAGGTGGATTGGTAAGTGCTAGTTTGGATGGACACTTGCTGAGAAGAGACTTGGGTTCAAACCTTGGTGGTGCCAGTTTGTAAAGGTAGTAGTCTGCTCTGAATCCTCTGAGTGCATGCCAGACTGACAACGAGGGCACCAACCCCAAGCCATCTCACGCCGGGTCAACAATTAACGGATAGGTTTGGTGGTTGCCAGTTACTAAAAATAGTAGCTATAGCCAACTCTCTTATGTAACCAAAAAAAATTATAACTTCAACAACTTACAGTCATGACAACATGTATGTCAAACTTGTGTTTGGAAAGGCTTTTTATATAGTTGGGCACTTACCAATAAGAGATCTAGGTTCAAACATGAGGAGAAGCTAATCTTTTGCAAAGGTAGTAATCTGATCTGAATTCTCTAAGTGTGCCCCAGACCTAGGACCACATACAAATACGGAGAAACCGGTGATCCACTCGGATTATAAAACAATGAGATGATATAAAGGTTATAAAAAATCTAACTCCAAGATTTGAACTTGTTTGTAGCTGTAACCGATTCCTAAAAAATTAGATGTAAATGAATATACATCAAGGTTTGGAGATTCGCTTCTGCCAAAATTAGCTTCACAGTTAATAAAGAAGTCGGAAATCTAAGACTGATTTAGACTTGTACTACAAAGAATCTGAATTGCGTCCATGATTATCGTAGTATGTTGTTTCTTTTGCAACTTGTATATACGGGGCCCTGCTACCATGTAAAGAGAGAATGATATTCACTCGATACAGCCCAGAGGCCACAGTTTTGTTTTTGTTTTCTGTACTTGAAACATCTAATCAGACAGTGAGAGAAGTGAAATGACATAGCACATCAGATATCTGTACGTTGATATGCTTTGATATGATATCCCATTGCTGTGCATATTTTGTTGCAACTGCCGTGGGGAATCACGTCCTCGTTGTGGAGCATCACTGGCGGTACAAGCTTCTACATGAATTAACAAAAAAAAAAAAAACAAATTGCTTTTTAACATTATTTTATTAACCCTTGCCGATGGGTAGATAGATTTATCACAAATAGATTTATCACAAAGATTGTTTTATATAAAGCTTGTTAATGTATAAAGCTGCCATTGACTGTGCCCAAGGATGAATACTACGTATAGACAGTACATAAGACAGCGGTCACCCAAAAATAATGTTAACCGTTTAGTTTTACCTGTGTACACTTGTGAACTGCATTCATGCCAGCAGTTTCATGTCTTTCTCAATGTTGAAATACAATATTTATTCAATTATATAGTATATATAGTATTGTATTAGTGGTGTAATAGCGGAAAATTTTTATTTAAAAAAAAAATTAATTTAAAAGCAGAAAATAAAGATATATTGTTGTATATTTACTGCCTTATATCATACCTGAAGTTGTACTTGTTAAGTACTCATCAACATAGTAGACCAACCTAAGTATTTGTCAGCTTGAGGTCAACAATTTCGCACTTCTTCGGGGGTCTCATCACTTGTAATAAAAGTTTACCGAGGTGGGGTCGGGTGCAATGGTAGCATTCTCAATTTGAAACCACTCTCAAGCGGATAATATGATGGATACTTTACCAATTCCCGTATGTAAAAAAAAAAAAAAAACCAACTCGCTTTAATTTCATTATAGTTAGATGTTTTATTGAGTTTTGAAAAAGGTCTTTATCTTTTTACATAGGCTTGAAAGTTGAAAAAGTAAATAGGAGACAAGAATATCACCTATTTAAAGAACTTAACCAAAAACAAACTGCAATCCATTATAGTTGAAAAAATTAGAATTGAAAAGATTTAGAGATCGAAAAAAAAATGGAAGAAAAAATTCCTTCAAATTGCAAAAGATTCGTTGTTAAAATGTGCTTTAGTGTTTTGTTTGGTGTGGTAGGTAAGCAAACCTCTCTTTCTAGTTTGGAACAAGCAAAATGAGGCAAAATGAAAAAACACAAGCCATTTATGTGGTTTCCTTTACCCATCTTATTAAGGCAAAAATTTTCAACAAAAACAAATCTAGATTTTATTGTCAAGGGTAGGAATTTGCAAAAATAGAGATTTTTTACAAAATTTATCAACTATGGTTGGGACTAAGATACAAAAATATCAATATAACATAAGCTTGACAACCATAGAAAAAAAAAAAAAAGGTGATGAGAAAGACACGTGAACTCCAAGATAATGACATATAAAAATGAGCAAACCAAGCAGCCATGGCTAAGTCTAAAAAGTAGAGGTAATCCTGAATATTGACTTCTATATACATCTACTACGCATCTAAGTCCAATGAGTTGTTAATGCCAGAGACAAATTACTTCATAATCTTCATCTTTCATGTTGTTCTTTCTAATTGTCTCAACTCTTATGATCCCATCATACTAATTTTCCTTGTAGTAGATATCGTTCCTCCACTTATTTGGAATTTTCATAGTATTTTTTCAATAATTTTTCTCTTGGAAGTCCTCTTTGATTCTTCTTAACTAAACTCTTTCTCTTTTTAGGCTTTTTCCTTGAGTGGGTCTAGTTAACTTGAATTTGAAAACCACCTATTGTAAGTCTCTTATGATAAAATTGTTGGATATTTTAAGTAGATGAGTTGTCATTGATGTCAAGATTGAGTGGTCATTGATGTCAAGCCTTCAGTACTAGTCACTGGCAATTTCAGTGGGCAGCATCAGTTTCAGGTTCTCCAATAAGTGAAAAATGATATTCCGTTTTCAGTTAATCAAAGACCCGATTCCAGGCAGTTAGATATGGTCCAAAGTGCAAAGAAGAAGCCCAGATGAATAATATTATAAAAATTCTTTATAATATTATATACAGGGAAGTTTAAATTAATTATAAATTAATTAATATAATTTTTATTATTAAATTAATTTATTAATTAATTTACTTAACTTATAAGTTATTTAAATTAATTATTAATTAATTTTAATACTAATTATAAGTTAATTTATAATAATTTTAAATAATCCTAAGGTGGGTTATTGAATTAAAATTTTAATTTTGAATTCAAATTCTTAACGCCGACGTGGGAGCAAAATCAACCAAACGTGTATAAAAGATGGACTACCCCACCTTAGCCAAACTTACCTTATGCCTTCGAATTAAATTGATTAATGTGAGCTTATGCAAATCATGCTGCACCAAAGAGGATTGCTTTTTGTGGTTTTCGTGTGAAGTCAACGACGCACGAAGGGTTAATAGGAAGGAAGCCTTCCTCCCTTCACGTGGGCACCTATAGCCCATGCGGTGGGCTCCAAAGTGCTAAGGCATGTGGCGCTTGGCGAGACGGCAGTTAGAATCACGTTGAAACCCTTTTTGGGGAGAAAAACAAAGGTATGCATTATTTGAGCGCCCAAATTTTCAAAGGAGTTAGTCGAGGTATTAAAAATTAATTTTTGCATATTTCATTTGGTTTGTAAAGTTGTAAGAGGAGTTATAAGGTTGAGGCAAAATAAAGTTTTGGGTGTTATTTGCTTGAGTGTTTGAAAAGGGTAGTAAGGTATTTTAAGAATATTGTTTGAGGTTTTGTGGTGTTGGATGGTATTTTAAGTTGGAGATTATAAGGTGTATCAAAATGATTATTTTTCATGTATGATTGGATGGATGTTATTTTCAAAAGGGAGCAATAAGGCATAATTGAGCTTTGATTACTTTTGTGTCTAAGGAATATTTTGAGAAAGTGTTGAAGTGGTATTTTGTCATCTAACCATTGAAATTGGAAAGAAGGAAATTGTGATTGAAACAAATTTTCTAAGGGCACTTCTACATCAAACAAAAAGGTATGGGCACATCTTCCTAGTGAGTGATTGTTGAATGTTGTGAATGTAAATTTGGAGTGAAAATGATTGTTTGGTAAGCATTGTTGAGTGTATGTTGAATTAATGCTTTAAGGTTTTCTGAAATAAAGAGTTGTTGATAAAACCTTGGTTGATAAGCATTGTTGTTGAAGTAAGTGATTGAGCGAAGAAATTGAACTAGGGTTTGCAAATATCATGAGTATCATTGTTATGTGAGATTTGTTGATAAGCATTGTTGTTGAAGTAAGTGATTGAGTGAAGAACTTGAACTAAGGTTTGAAAAGATCATGAGTACCATTGTTATGTGAGACTGATTGATAAGCATTGTTGGAAACATTTGAGTGAGTGGTTGTATGCTTGGACTAGGGTTTGTAAGCAAAGGTTAATTCATTGAGTGATTGGTTGAGAAGAGTTGGTTGAGCCTAGTCAGGTGGATGTGTTGAAGTGATAGTTCAAGTTCTATGAAACAAATTATTCTATATTCTAAATTGATTTGAGAAAGAGGTTGAGTGTTGGTGAGTGTGAAACATATTGAGTCTCTAACAATTCTCTATATGTTTCTATGGTAAAAATAGTGATTAAAAGTAATTGAGCATTGTGGTGAATGTGAAGCATATTGAGTCTCTAACAATTCTCTATATGTTTCTATGGTAAAAAGAGTGATTGAGCATTGTGATGAATGTGAAGCATATTGAGTCTCTAACAATTCTCTTTATGTTTCTATGAGATTGGACAAGTTCTAGTGTGGACTTGTTGAGTAGATTTGAGGTAAGTCTTAGAGAAGACTTGTGGACAAATTTGTGTGAGATTTTGAGGAAGCTTACAATACAGTTTGAGAAAAGAGATTGAGAGCAGAGTTAAACAAGTTCTAGTGAGGACTTGTTGAGCAGAGTTGGACAAGTTCTAGAGAGAACTTATGGATAGATTAGTGTGAGATTTTGTGGAAGCTTACAAGGCATATTTGAGATAAGTCTTTGAGAAGACTTATGAGCATAATTGATTGATTGATTTGTTCAAACCTTGAGTTAAGGTTTGGGGAAGATCTAGCAGTGTTGATTTGTGATTGGATCAAAATTTGTGTTAAGGCTTGAGGATAGATTTGTGCTATACCGAAGGACTATGTTTAGTGTAGATCAGAGGACAGATATTGAGGATAAATTTGTGCTAGACCGAAGGACTATGTATAGTATAGATCGTAGGATATAGATTGAGGATAGACTTGTGCTAGACCGAAGGAATGTGTTTACTACAAATTTGAGGATAGAGTTTGGTGCAGATTTGAGGATAGTTTTATGCCAGACCAAAGATAGAGATTGAGCAGATTTTTGCTAGACTGAAGGACCGTGTTTAGTGCAGATTTGAGATAGATCTTTGAAGATTATAAAGTATAGAGGACGATAGTCTCCAGTGGATAGAGATCCATTAGCCAGGGTAGTGAGGACATGTGTCTTCAGTGGATAAATATCCATTAGCTAGAGTAGTGGGGGTAGTAGTTCCTCTAGAAGATCACCAGTCAAAGCTAAGGAGAAAGAGTTCTCCTGTGGATAGAGATCCATAAACTTGATTAGGGGATTGGTGTCTCCTTTGGATAGAGGTCCATAAATATTTTAATAGGTAAAGGATTCCCAAGAGATTGATTGAGAAAAATTTAGTGAAATATTTTCTCCATGGAGTATCCCACATTAGGTGAACCACATTAAATTGGTGTCTCTATTGTGTGTGGTGATTTGTGCATTGCTTTAATTACTGTTTTTGATATTGCTATCTATACATTGCATAATATTGATTGGGAAAAAAAGTAAAAAGTGGTCTTATACTGTTCACCCCCCTCTCAGTATAAGCTTGTGTTCTTCACAAATGCCCTTGTTTTTTTATTTTTCCATACTTTTAGTATCTTTGCTAACCATTTCTAGCCAAATAGGATGGGGTGTGGATATATTTCTTTTATGAAGTTTACTCACTTAAAATATTGATGTAGAATTTTTGGATCATACTTAATAAATCCTGATATGCTTGCATAGACTGTCTCTTCTTGTCCTAATAACATTTTGTGTATGATGATTTGTCATTTTTTCTTGACTAGGCTATCTCCATCCATGGTAATGATAAGAGTTTATTATTAAAAATTGCATCATCTCTACATAGCTTCCTACTATGCCATCTCCAAGATGATGTTAGGAAGATTTTTTGACTCTTTTCCCATGAACTTGTTGCCTCTTTGTACTCCCCAATTTTCCATCCAATCTGCTATCTTGTTTTCTTCCCTATAAATATGCTTGATCTTATTGGATAGAAATGCATTCTTAATATAGATAGCATCATTAATGATATCATGTATGTTCCAGCTAATTAAATTCTCCTATCTTAAACCTTTCAAGATGTTTAGAGAGTCTCCCTCAATGATTAATTTTCTTATCTACATATTCTTGGCCAATTTGAGCCTTGTTGGCAATGTCTTTGCCTTTACCACATGGTTGGTATCTACTCCATAGTAATTTACATATGCTCCAACAATATTTCCCTGTGAGTCCCTAATGATCCCTCCACCCCCTACCTTACCTAGATTCCCTTTAGTTGCTCCATCAAAGTTGAGCTTAAACCATCCATTTTTTAGCTTTTCCCATTTTACCTTTAATCTTTTCTTCTTATTACCATCTTCTTGTACCCCTTTCATCTCCTTAAGGTTCTAGTTGGTTGCAATTTTATATTCATATGGTGCTTCATACCCTTCCTTGAAATTTATGACAAACAAGTTATCTGCCATACTAGATTTAATATTCAAGAATGATCTAAAACTATTTTTTTAACATTTTTTAAATTCTCTGATTCCTTTCCAACCAAATCCCCCACATAAAATGAAAAGGTACCAATTTCCATAATGCTTTAAGTCTATTGTTGTTGTAAGGATTAACCCATTGGGTGATCCAATCTAAAATATTATTTGGGAAGACCCATGCTACACCAAGATCTTTTTGTAATAGTTGTTGGATCCTTCTAGAAAAATCACACTCTAGGAACAAATGACTGACTGATTCTTCCTTGTTTCCATAGAGATAGCACATATTGGGGAACCTAAATTTCTAGCCAACTAAAGAGTTCAATCTTAGGAGTGACAAAATTTCCCCATATACTTCCCCAATTATAACCTCCTATTTCCTATGGAGAGATGTTCTCATAACCTGATTTTACATTGTATTCACCTAATGGATCTACTTCCCATATTATTTCATCTTCCCTAACCTGTTGTCCTAAATGATATTATCCTAGTTTTTCATTCAATTCCTGGACCTCCATGTTTTTATCTTGAGAATCTAGGCTAAGTTGGATCCATCTCCTTTCCCCTTTAGCTACCTCAATGTAATTGTGAAAGTAGTCATCATATTTGGTTCTAATGTCATCCTTAATATTCTTCCATTTGTCTATGCTACTTAGAGGCCTTTGCTCCAACCATGTATCTTCCCAAAAGGATATATATTCCCATTCCCTATCCTCTATCTCACATTTCTCCACAATAATTTTTTACTTTGAGTTAGGAAATTCCATATCACTAAACCTTTGCAAGGGTCTCAAATAGTAAGCACCCTATGCTTATCTTGATTATCCAAATACTTAGCTAAAATAATTTTGGCCCAAAGGTTGTTAGGTTCTCTCATCATTCTCTAGCAAAGTTTACCTACTAGAACTTCATTTAACTCTAATATTTCTAAGACCTAGTCCTCCCTACTTTTTTGGTTTACAAACTTTCTTCCAAGCCACCAAAGCTAATATTTGTTTCTCTTCAACTCCTATCCAAAGAAAGGTTCTTTGGATATTCTCCAAAACATTGGCTACCTTGACTAGAATTTTAAATATTGAGAGAAAGTAGACTAGTATGGTTTGCAAAACACTCTTAACAAGTTGAAGTTTACCAACTTGGCTTAACAAACTGCCTTTCCACCTAGCCAACTTCCATTGGAATTAGTCAATAATAGGATCCTAGATAGAGTCTTGTTTCTCCCTATAGAATAAAGGTATGCCCAAATAGATTGAAGGTAGATTTCCAACCTCACATCCTAATGATCTTGATATCCTTCTTTGTCTTTCAAGGGGAGTGTTAATAAAGAACACTTTACTTTTGTCCAAATTCACCTTTTGTTGAGAAGCTTCCTCATAAGTCTTTAGGACTTGTTTGAAGCCTTTAGCTTCTTTCATAGTAGCTTTCCCCAAAAGTATAGTGTCATCAACAAATTATTGATGTGATACCAACTCCAAAGAGGAGGCCAATATAACTCCATTAATATCTCCTCTATTTCTTGTTGCTATTATACTTCTCCCTAATGCTTCAACCATGATAATGAAAAGGTACAGGGATAGAGGATCTCCCTGTCTAATACCTCTATTGCTTCCAAAAAATCCTACTGAAGAGCCATTCAATAATATTGAAAACATAGGAGTTGTTATGCAACTCAAAATCCATCTTCTCCATTTCTCCCCAAAACCAAATTTCTCCATAATTCTATTCATGAATCTCCAAGAAACCTTGTCATATGCCTTATTCATATCTAATTTTAAAATCATACCTTCTCTTCCACTTTTCTACAAGGAATGGAGGGTTTCATGAATAGTAATAATACCATCTAGAATCGACTTGCCTTGAACAAACCCTCCCTACTATTTTGATATAATATGGTTCAAGATAGGTTGCATCCTATTAGCCATGACTTTTGTTATGATTTTATAAGTGGTGTTACATAAACTTATGGGCCTATAATCCTTGAATCCCTTAACCCCTTGTCTCTTAGGAATTAGGACAAGGAAAGTATTATTCAATTCTCTCAAGACCTTACATGATATTTGAGAATATTGGATAGCTACCACTAAGTCCTCTTTAATAATATCCCAACATGCTTGAAAGAATCCTACTAGAAACCCATCAAGTCCAGGGGCTTTATCCCTTTTCATAGAGAAAAGGGCATGCTTGATTTTAGCTTCACTAATATGATCTAGCAAGTTTTCATTTGATTCTTTAGAAATGAGTTTGGGGATATGTTGGAGAATTGATTCTGTGGCCTCCTCATTAATGTCCATATCTAATGTAAGTAGATTTCTATAAAAGGATATTGCTTCCTCTTTTATCTTTTCATCATCCTTGATCAGAATACCCTCTTCAAAAATTATTTCCTTTATGTTGGTAGTTTGTCTATGCTTCAAGGTGGTGATATGAAAAAATCTTGTGTTCCTATCCCCCTCCCTCAACCAAAGGGCCCTTGATTTCTATTTCCAAAATGTTTCATATTTTTGTTATTAAAGAGTGATATTCAAATAGTAGATCTTGCTCTTCCTAGTACAATTCAACATTCATATCCCCAAAAGTTATATTCTCCTCTAATTCTTTTATTTTATTTCTTGAATTTCTATTTTTTGTTTGAAGATATTCCCAAACACTACTTTGTTTTACATTTTGTTTCACATTTTTCAGCTTCTTCACAAGTTGATACATGCTAGAGCCATGAATGGGGATGTTCCACCATTCCTCCATAGCATTCTTAAACTCAGGGTGAAGTAACCACATCAATTCAAATCTAAAAGGACTGTGTCCTTTCTTCTTTAGGGTCTCCAATCTTAAGGTAAAAGGGCAATGATCAGATCCTATCCTGGGAAGAGTTGACAAACAGCAACCAATGTTCTGGGAGATCCAATTTTCTGAGATGAGGAATCTATCCAATCTAACCTGAATAAGGTTATCCCCTAACCTACGGTTAGTCCAAGTAAATTTTGCATCTTTAAGATCAATATCTATAACCCCACTCCTAGAAATGAATTCACTTAAATCCTCCATACTTTTTGAATAACCTTGGGTTCCACCATTTTTTCTCTAGGAGATAGTGGAGAATTGAAATCTCCAACTATTATCCATTTAATATCTCCAATGTTATTCTTGATTCTATCTAAGTCTCTCCATAGATCCTTTCTCTCTCTACACATATTTGGAGCATAAATATTAGTGATTAGAAACACATAATTGTTTATTTTAGAGGTGAACAAGATAGTTAACTGATGTTTTCTACTAACCACAACTTCCCCATCAAATAAATCAGGATTCCAAAGGGTCATAATTCCTCTTGAAGCTCCCTTGGCATCCACTTTTGCACCATTTCCTTTTCTCCAAATGCAATTCTTGGTAGAATCAAAGGTTTGAGAGTTAATTTTTATTTCTTGAAGTAAGAGTATATCAAATTGGTTATCCTTCCTCATGATATTAACCATCATTTGTTTGTTAGGAACCTTCATGCCTCTAACATTCTAAGATATTATTTCCATTTCTAATTTTTATTGGTGGACTTCAATCCACCAGATAGCTTGATTACTATATGTGTATAATTTTCTAGGTCCTTAATAGTCTCTCTTCTCTTGGTCTTAGCTAGAATGATACTTTTGGATATCTTTTTGGAATCACTTCCTACATCTATAGCCTTTTTAGTGTTTCTTATGATTCTTATGTTTGGTTCTTCCTCAAGATTTACTCCTTTTGATTTCAATTTTGCTATCAATATCAAAGGAGTTTCTTCTATTTTATTTTCAAGATTAGGAACCTTGCTTGAAATATTTAAAGAACATTTAACAATCTCAAGAGTGAGTTCTACCTTGGCATGTTGATCTTCCTATGGTTCCTTTGTAAAGCTTATTATCTCAGCTTGATCCTCAATCCTAGAGTCTTTTGGTTCATCTCCCTCCTCTTTCTTCTTTGCACTTTGAAAGTCTATCTCCATCTAGGAATTCTCCTTTGAATACTTTTGAGTTGTATTCACCACATCTTGTTTGTCTTCTTTGTCCTCCTCTTGCTTTTTTGGTCCTTTGATGGTACATGAGTCTCCTCTATAGTGGATTGATCCTCTAATTTTTCTATTTGGAGATCAAGATTTTTCCACTCTCCATTCCATCAACCATAAGTTTTTTCCTCCATTTTTGCTCCTAAGATGTTTTCAATCCTATTTTCTTGATTGGGCAATTTCTAGCCAGGTGTCCTATTTTTGAGCAATTGTAGCAGCTAAAAGGTTTATTCTCATATTCAATCATCTACTCCCAAATTCTAAACTTGGATAGTAATTTAATGGAGGATGGTAGCTCCTTCCCCATATCTATGTTTACACAAATTCGAGCAAAGGTGGTTCTTTTCCTATGCTTAGTTGTTGAATCAAAGGCTAGGAAATGTCCCACTAACCTTGCAATGCCTATCAAGACATCATCATCCCAAAAATCCTAAGGAAGGCCTAAATTTTTATCCAAAGAGGTGCCACATTAATTTTTTTATGACAAGATTGAAGCTCGATCTCCATTTTCTCATGAAAAGTCTAGCTTTGCCCATGAACCATGGGCCATCCAACAGAGTTTTGTTGTAATATTCCTAGGTAGAGAAGGATACCAAAACAAAATCCTTTAGGTAGTGTAGATATTTCTAAACTACCCTTTGGTTTCCATCTAGAAATAGCCCATTTTCTAATAGTCTCAATGTTGGGTCTAGCTCCAAATTTCTCATCAGACATTGTTCATTCTCACACAATATTTCCACTAGTTTGTCCAAAATCTTCAATATCAACCCCTCTGTAGTTTATTCTAGGGTTATCAAAAATTTCTCTTTTGAATCTTCTCCTTTATCTCCTTTCACTATATCAGTCCATCAAGTCTGCTTTGGTGCAAGTTGGACCTCTTCTTCATTCTCCTTCAATCCATGAGGAACATATTTAATAGGTGGGACACAAAAACCATTCTGAACTGTTTTTATCGCCCCTAGTAGATTTTTTCATAGGTCACGTATCAGAGTCATCATTTCTAATCTCTTTTAAATTCCCTATTGTACCATTTTTTCATAAATACCAGATTATATTCCTACCACACTTACCGTCGTTTCGATCTTTCCATCCCATTATTTAACCTCCTCCCATGATCCCTCCTCTATTCTAAGATTTCCATTTCAAATTTATTTTCCACTCCTCTATTCTTATTCCACCATTGCATCATACTTAGAGCATATCATCATTATTTGTTTTTAATTATTCCCAAGTGTTGTAACCATTGCCCTAATATTTTTTTGCAAAAACTATGTTATCTACACTTTAAATTTCAAACCCTTGTCCATATTTTTCCAACTACTCTGATCCACCACTTTATTGTCAAAAAATAATGCTTTCAACACTACACCTACATATCCCCTTGGCTGAGGAAACAACAAAAATTCTATTATCTACCCTTCAAAATCTTGCTCATAATTTTCTAACTACTCTTATCCACTACCTAGTTATTAGAAAATTAATGCTATCAACAATATGCTTGTGTGCTCCCATGGATGAGGAAATAAAAAACAATTTTTTATCTACACTTCAAACCCTTACCCATAATTTTCCAGCTACTCTAATCCACCACCTAAATTTTAGAAAATAACACTACACCTACGTACCCCCTTGGCTGAGGACACAATATAAACTTTGTTAGCTATTATTCAAACCCTACCAAAATTTTTCCAACTACTCTAATCCATGGTTGCCTATCATAAAATAAATTTATCAACATTGTACCTACATACCCACTTGGCTAAGGATACAACAAAAAAATTATTATCTACCCTTCAAACCTTGCCCATATATTTCCAACTACTTAGATCCTCCACCTAGTTGTTAGAAAATAATATTATCAACACTATGCCCATGTACCCCCTTGACTGAGGATACAATAAAAACTCTATTATCCACCCTTCATACACTTGCCCATAAATTTTTTATATTTGAATACAATATTTTGTATGAAATATTTTTCAATTTAAATGTTAAACATTCATTTCACAATATCTTAAAACTACATACCTTTTTTTACTATTTTTTTTACATTATTGTTTTACATTTACTATCTTTTAATATATTTTGGTTTAACTAGATTGCATTCTAGTAACCATATTTATATTAGTATGGGACCTTCCCTTGGATCTCCAATATTACCTTGACCTAATGTTATACCTAGATATAGTGATGATTGATCTACCAACCATATTTAGGATATTCCTCTCAAGGGACTTCACCACCAAGATCGAAGGTTATTTTTCCCTAGACTGGAATCACATGCTACTCCAAACTAGGTACAAGACCAATTTTAAGATTCCATTAGAACCTCTCCACATGCACCACATAGAGGAGGTTCCCTCTATAGAGATTAAGGATGAGCAATCTTACATAGTTGAATAGGAGCTATTAGAATCAAACTACTATATGGATGATATGCATTCATACATTTCCAATGACCACCTAGATTAGTGGGCATTTAAGACATGGGGGTTAGGTTATAACAAGACATTCAATCCAACTAGGATGAGATGACCCATCATCGTAAGTATTATGTATATATTATAAATATATAAAGAAAGAGAGAGAGGAGAGGGGGAATATTTTCTCCTTGTGAATCGAAAGGTCCTTCCAAAGTGTAAAGTGGGTCATCCAACATATGAAGCAAAGCTCAAGGTAGCCTCATTATATCTCCATGGGTACACACGGCTCCATATTTGGGATAAAATCTTGATGAATAGAAGTCCTTCACCAAAGGAGTGTCGATTGTCTGATCAAGAGAGTACAAGGATGCTAGGGGGTTTTGGATTTATAAAGTGACACCAAATTTTGAACTAGGTACACAAAAAATATATGGTAATCCAAATCCAAGAGCAAAATGTGCTAGAGGTGAAGAAATACCCCTTGTTGGATCAATGATCATCAATGGTTGTGAGTGATACTACCCCATTTTGGGAGAAATCCCATAAATAACCAATATTAAAGAGGGCATTTGATTCAATCTTAGGTTGTCAAGAGGTATAAATTCTTGATTCCTATTTATGTAGGTATGCCCTAAAACCTATCACAAAGTGGTTACTTGCAAGACCATGATGCTAACACCTAGAGAGTGTATTCCAAATCCAAAAGCATTACTGGGAAATCTTAGTAGTAGGTATTTGTTGAAAAACCCTAGGAGTCATGTGATTCTCCTAATTGGACATAAGGAATTTGGTATACCTTTCTATGATGCAAATGATATGAAGATTTAGTTCGCCATTGGTAAGTTCAAACCAAGGAGTATTTAATACCTTAATTAGCCTCACATAAAAATAAAGCACATGGTTCCTATGCCTTGGAATGAGGGTCAAATATCTCAAAGAAAGAAATGGTGTTATATTTTAAACAGGAGTGATTATGTTCTTAAATATGGATTGGTTTAGGGAAGGATGCTTGCACAAGATGAATGCAGTCAATGACCAACAACACCATTGAGAACTTATAGTCTTATAGAAATTATCACCCACTACCCAAAATCCTATCAAGTTGATGATGAGACAACTATCATGGCTAAACATAAGGATGAGTAGTAGATAATCATACCTTCGCTAAGTTAGTTGTGCAAAAAGATAAATTTCCATTGGTTTTCTAGAGAATAAGACACAATAGAAATTACTAATGAAGAAAGTGACTTTAATGACTTGCCCAATGAGGAGATCTATAAAAATTGGATCTTCCTTCACTATGTCTCATAAATATCCCAAGCAAAACCTCTCTCTAGATGATAAATCTACCTCCCTAAGATTTCCTTACATCAGATAAATCTAACCCAAAGGAGGAGCTTTGAGAAAAAATATTTTTCAAGAGTTCAGCAAGATGGGGAGACTTGAAGCTTCATTGATCTACCAAGTAGTTAATGCTATAAAATTTCTAGGGAAGGCCTTCGAATAAATTTTCTCAAAAATTTAAAACTCCCTATAACATGAGGCTATGTCGACCCACCGAAATAGAAAGATAATGACTTACAATATTTTTGGTGGTAGCTAAGTTGAATCCTACCATAGGTAGGAACCCCAAAGCCTTTTCAATGGTAACTAGAAGGATTTCATTGTTTGAAGGGTTTATATCTGCATAGAAACTATATGTGCACCTCTCAAAAAAGGGTTATGTTTGGAAATCAAGCCATCCTTTTTTGGTAATTGGGTTTGCAACACATCATATGCCCTAGTGTAGTTATAAAAAACCACCAAAAAGACCTTGGGGAAGAAAACCCAAGAATAATAGAGGAATAAAAGAAGGGGGATAGGGAATTCAAGTAAGGATTCAGTAAAACTATCTAGGCTTGCTAGTCCATAAAAGTGTTACTCCAAAAATTTGTGGTAACTTTGAAAGCAATAAAGAGCAAACAAGGCAAAAAGACAAAACAAATAGCATTCATGGGACCAATATATGATCAATAAGGTGGCAACTAGAACTCTAGCCAAAATCTAAACTTCGAAGGCTACTTTAGAGGCTTAAAGCAAATCATCCCAGGATTAGAATCACTCAAGGTTTGTGCAATGATTTTTTTTACTATGCATAGAATCCAAAGGTAGCCCTCTAGCTAAGAGTATTAAGCCAAACACAGTAGCTTCCCCCGCTCTCTTTCTTACTTTTTATTTTCCTTATGTTATTTTATATTTTTGCTATCACCAGTTTCCACATTTTTACTCCATGCCCAAGGACAAGGTAAATAGTCTAGGATTTGCCCTCTTTTATAGGCTGAAAAACCCTTGGGAGTTTCCATGACTATAGAAAAATTTTCCTATGGGCCTACTTCACTCAAATATACTAGTCAAAAGCGAGATAAATAAAAAAAGGAGGTCAAAATGTGCAACCTACATTTAGTCATAAGGGCAAGTGCTAGCTTTGTAACACAAAGTCAAGGTAAGTGAACTTTAAGTCACATCAAATATTGGATCTCAAATCAATCATTGACACTCCTCTTCTACCCAAAGCTAAAAACTTGAGGCCACCAAGGCCCATGGTCCAAAGAGAGAAAAGTGCCCTACTATAGCTAAGAACAAGCACATGGTAGTTGAGAAGAATTAGGAGGTGAGAACTAGAATGAAATCAAATAAGGCCTACCATTGTTCAATAAATATTCCTACCTCAACATTGAACATGTGGTGACTATTCACAAAGTAGAAAAAACAATGCAAGAGTGATTAAAGAGAAATATGCCATAGGCTATCAAAGTTGACTTTTGTCGCTTGATATATTAGAACCATCTATGTGTATGTTACAATAGTTTCTCATCACATGAGAAAGCCTATTATGCCAACCTACACCAATCAAGGAGATCATACCCACAAATATAGCAAGTGAGATTCTAGGAAGGAACTTGGCAAGAACTTAATGACTCAACAACAATGAGAGATGGCAATAACAAATTTCCATCCATGGTATTAGAAGCCTCCAACATTTTTATCCCTATATCTATAGACTTTGAAGCTACCAACTATAGTTGTAGAAGCATTTCAACTATAGAAAAAAGAACATACAAACCTTCCACATAGAGTTTTAGAGGGAAATATCCCTCATACTAGACTATAAATAGGACTATAATTTCATTGTGAAGGCATTGTGAGATGCCTACATGTTTATCATATCAGGCCTTGTGAAGTCTTCCTTTCACTCCTCAAGTTGTATGAGTAGGGCGAAAACCTTGAATCATTTTCTAAGGAACATCAAGCCTCGTTAGGTTGCATGCCTTGTAATTATCTCAACATATGAATGGAAGTTGTGATTAATTTCACTCTATCCTATTTCTCTAAGTGTGTTTTAATTCTAGTTTATGCATGATGAAGTGTTTTCAAATCCTATATATTATACTGTGGTGAATGTGTTCAATTCTATCTTGTTCATGAAAGTCTTGAGGTCTTCACATTATAACCCCTTTTAATCTTAATGAAAGAAAGTAATTAAATTTATATTACCTTTATAATGTTGCACATGATATACCTCTATATTTGCTCCTCCAATGGATCCTTCGAATGCTATATTTTTTGAATAATGGTGAGCATTCAATGCTCCTCTTTTAATGGATGTCTTCTCAAAGTCTTCTCCTCATTTAATAAGCTTGATCTCCCTGTGTATAAGCACTTCAATGTTGGCTAAATATGTTTTTTTCCTTTATGAGTGCTCTTATTTATAGTGGCTACAAATATACTTCTACCTACTTGATATGGTTGTCAAGTGACACGAGGTGTTACCAAAGATTTTAGTCTCCTCCTTGAGTGGTGTGGGTATTTGAAGAACATTATGCTATGTGGTGCAAATCTAAATACCTTCTTGGGTGTTTTCTAAGGTAGGTGAGTGTTGAAACTATGATGAAAGGAGTTACCTAGTTGAGCATCCTTTCTCTTGAGTTCTAGAGTTAAGAGGATGAAAATGCCCTTTGTGCCAAGTGGCACAATATTCCTTCCACTATTAGGACAAATGTAGATGTCTCCCCTTGCATGCACACTTCTTTCCAACATACCAAAAAATTTTAAGCTTCTTCAACACCTATTATTGCCAACTATTTGCAAGATTCTTTGGCTCCTTTAACAATAAACACTTTCTCCTTCTTGCCAACGAATGCAAGCTATATTATCTATGATGATATTTCCTCTCAAGGTTGGATCTAGATATGATGACCCTAGGGCATTGGAATGGAGTTTCTATGGTGCTCCAATGGAAAATTTATGCACTTCCTCACAATGGAAAATTCTTCCAAGATTTATCTTAGGCATTGCACCCTCATTTTTACCTTGTACCTTACCCTTTTATGCTTGAAATATGATGTCCTTAATGCTATCTTTGTAGTGTGCAATTGATGATAGCTTACGTAGATAATTTGTGCTATATTTTATGTAGGTACCTCATGCCAGATAATTTGTTTATGTAGATGCCTTGTGTTATGTAATATATAATAACTCCTTTATGTGGATACCTTGTGTTGCAGGTTGATGCAGCTGTAGGCACTAGATATAAATATGAAAATGGTGTCTTTAGACACCTTTAAAACCAACTTTGTGAGCCCCTTTGTTGGCTCTCTACCCTACTCAAATTTTTCTCCTAAAACTTCAATAAGGTGACCACTTGGAGATTGCACTTTGCTACCTATTATAGTGTCTTTAAGACACTATTTCTTTTGTCTCTATTTTTTTTACTTGAAAGAACAAAATCGATGTCAATGTAATTCAAACACCTTTGCAATAGATAGGATTAAGTTCCTTATTTTGCATCAAAGTTATATGTATCCTTTTGAAGCTATTCCTTTATTATTAGATATGGTGGCTCTATGCTCTAATCCATGAGAGAAAATAGTAATGTATTATTGCCTTCCTTACTAGACAACACTAACCTCTAAGTTTTTTTCTTGGATAATTAGTAACAATGAATCCAAGCTCTTAATCATGCAACTAATATGTTGTTTTAGAGGTTTAAATTTGCACTAATTTTCACTGCAACTAAAATATGTAGTGCATATTTAAAACTCTCGAGAACAACTAGTATAGTGCAATATTGATCTCACCTTATCACTCTTTTAAAAAAACTCTCAAAGTAACTTGAAATATGCACTATAAACTATGAAAATATAATGTAGTCTTCTTTGCTTCAACTAAATAATAGTAATATGATATTTTTCTTTTTGTCAAAATATATCTAACTCCTATTTTAATGTGCATGTATTAACCTTAAAATAAACTATCTTCTGCACTTCCTTGAAGACTCTAATATGTACATTATCCTTACAACTTTTAACTCTAATATGGTGCTTAATGAATCTTAATAATGAACCAAAAATCAAAATTTCAACTAATGAACCTTTTGCACCAAAGTTGCTTACCTTAACGAACTCTGTAGATGAAGGATTTCAAGGTGATTAGATTCACCTTATTGATATATTTTACTATATGAATTTGTAGCTCTTATTTATTGTCCAAAATAGCTTCTCAACACACCAATTTATAGCTTTGTACCTCCTTATATCTTTCTTCATGATAATGTAGTTTGGTGGCTTCAACCTTTAGGATGTATCCTAGAAATCTAAAACTTATTAGCTATTATTTTTGCCTACGTTGTTGCTTTCTTGCTATCCTCAAATCTAACTTTTTAAATTGTAAATAAATCAATCTCTCCATTGAAATGTTGTCCTTGAACCTCAAAAATTTGGTAGGGAAATCCTCCAAATCATAGCTAAGATTTTCCTTCAAGAACCCTTTAGTTTTCTATTATAGAAACCAGCAGATCTCCTTTCTCTAAATGAGTCTTCTATCCTTTAAATGTAATATTCAAGCCTCTCAGTTTTGGTAGTAATTTTTGGATACTTTTCCTTCAACCTCCTTGTTTAATTATAACTCAAATCAAGGCCTTGTTCTAAAGAATCTAAAATTCTTGAGGTCTTCATCAATATCCTCCAAATTTTGTCAAACTTCTTGCTAAATCCTTCCTTATCCCTTGGGCTTATTGTCTGATGGAAACAATTGTCCCAAGTTATTCCTTTATTAGGAACTTATCCTTGGTGGTAAATTTCTTCAATGAGTTCTCCTAGTAACTCCTTTAATGGCCTTATTTGAATCTCCTTCAATGAGTTTCTCCAAGCCTTCTCCTTATTTCTCCTTGAGACATCTTCTTTAGGGTCTTCACTCTCACAGATTCTTTGGTATTTCTCAATGAGACCTTTTCTTCAACCTTCTACTATGGAATTTTGGCAATGAGATCTCCCTCTTGGATCTTTGAATTTGTTGCTTCAAAATAGGACTTTTGCTAGTCCTTCTCTATCTTCAAGCTTCCAAATTTGGAAGTTATTTAATAAACCTTCTATGGTTATCTTCAAATTCTTCAAGTGAAGTCTTAAATCTTCAATGGAGATCATCAATCTCCTATATTCATCGAGACTCTTCTCCTTGAGTCTCTTCTTCCTCGAATATGCAACAAGGCTCCTATAGCCTTTTCTTTGCTTCTATAATCTATAGGTCTACAATCTCTATTAATGGGATCTTTTCTTCAGGCCTCCAAATCTCTGATATTCCTCTTGTTGCTTCTAGTTTTGGATTTATTACAAAGAATATACTCTTCCTAGCTCTTTTACAAGAAGCTTCCCAAATTTCTTTGAATCTCCTTTTTCCTGCAATAAAGTATTAGGACTATAATGGAAGAAAATATATATGTAGAGATAATCAATATTCACTGGTTAATTTTTCAATCTAGTGGAATTTATGCTAATTCCTAGTCTTCACGAGTTTTTTTGCAACCCTATAGAAAATATCTAGCCAAATGTAATCTCAAAAATTTTGAAAATAAGATTTCTAGATTGCTCTCAATCTCACTTGTAGCTCTCCCTATTTTCTATCAATCTACTGTGTACTCTGATACCACTATTAGCTTTTGATGAGTATATGATG
This sequence comes from Wollemia nobilis, assembly GCA_028583015.1. Lineage (NCBI taxonomy): Eukaryota > Viridiplantae > Streptophyta > Pinopsida > Araucariales > Araucariaceae > Wollemia > Wollemia nobilis. The sequence goes on from JAQPPZ010001361.1 coordinate 8,407,858, forward strand.
TATGTTAGAGTTAGAGTCTTCCACATCATTTGAATCATGTAAATGTACCTTCCTAGGTACCTACTTAGGATATTAGATTACTTTAGGGTAAATTTATCTAGTTACTTCATGCAATGTAATAAATGCACAAGTGTCAATGTGCAAGGTATCCCTTACACAACTAGGTAGAGTGTTGGCTAAGGAATCTATCTTCCATTATAAGAGGCCCTCATTATAAGAGTTTGATAAGCAAGTTCGTAGGTAGTAGTAGGAGTAGTGGGTAACTCCATTAGTGATGGAGCACATTATGGTTCTGTAGCATCTTGCATGGAGTGTCCATTTTCTCCATAGCATTATTGTATTCATTTTCATCATTTATATTTATAGCATATTTTTGAAATCTCATGAGTTTACTTTCTTTCATATTTTGCATCTTGTGATTGCCATATCCCATTGTGATCTACCTCTAAATATAATAGTGGTATCATAGCTATGGTAGATCTAGTCATAGTAGGTCAATAGGAATACCACCATTATTATTGAGTCTGAGTTTTTTGTCAACCTAATGTGCCATTGGACTAGTCACTGTAAAAAATTATCAGAAGAGTCTAGGTGTTGGAATTAGGGAGAGTCACAAGTGAAGACTGAAATTAATATTAGTTTCAGAAAATATTGATATTGTGTTTGACTAGAGTCTCTCCACAGAGTTACAGGAAAACTTGTGAAGACCAGGAATCAGTATTCAATCCACTAGACTGACAGATCATCTAGTGAAGATCATCCAAAATATTTGGAACTTGGTAACTATTGCCTGAAGGTTTTATTTTAATACAGTAAATTAACTCTTAGATGTTTGGGATACCTCCTACAACAAAAATCTAGGATATTTTAACTTCGTTGCTTGGATTTTAGAGTGCCTTCATAGTCCAGATATTAGTTGTTGTAAAATAAGAATACTACAGAAGAGACTCTAGGAGAAAGAGTCATAGTGAAGACTAGATATTGAAGATCTCTATTGATAAAGTCAACTTCACAAAAGAGAAGGCCATAAAAGCCTTTATCTAAAAAGGCCACAAAATCCTTGATCTGAAAAAGGCCACGTAAGCCTTGATCTGAAAAAGGCCACAGAAGCATTAATATAAAAAGGCCACAGAAGCCTTGATCTAAAATAAAATGCCATAGAAGCCTTAATATAAAAAAGGCCACAGAGGTCCGAGGTGTAGACCAATTGATTCATCCAAACCCCATAAGGGGGTGGAGATCCAAGGTTCAAATCTCGGGCCTTGTCAGACTGAACGCTTGTCGCTTTCTTGGTGCTTTCGGTGGTGTAAAAGGTTTAAAATGATTATGGCATGGTGTTTATAGGGGCGTACTACGCGAAGATCTGTGTGGCAGCTTCTATGGCGGACAACGCAGAATACTGTGGCAACCATAAAAAGCTGGATAGCCTACCTGGATTCGTGGCGGCTATCGATTCCACCATGTAAATTCAAAAAAACAAAAAAATAAAAAATAAAAAAGGCCATAGAAGCCTTGATCCTAAAAAAGACTCTAGAAGAGAGTACCTAATTCAGAAGTAGATTCTTATTTCAGTACTAATCATTTGTTGTAGAAAAAAAAAGATCCAGTGAAGTTGGAAAACTTTCTACATCAGATTTAGGAAGAGTATTTGCTTCGAAATCATCCAGCACCTGAATCAAACCTAAAGGTGAAGAGATCATTTGAAGATCTCATTGAAGAAACTTCCATTCTTGGAAGGAAAAGAAGGACTAGGAGGGCCATGTTCAAATCCAAAAGTAGCAGAATCAAGAGATCTAGTAAGGAAATCTCAACTTAGAAGTTGAAGAATAAGGTCTCAAGGAAGACCAAATCAGCTATAAAATTGAAGACCTAGGAGAATTCTCAAGGAAAAAGGCTTGAAGAAGCTTTGTTGCTGAAGAAATATCATCAAAGAGTTCCTAGAAGAACTCAATGGAGGAATTCTCCATCAAGGAGAAAATTTCTCACAAGGGAAATACTTGGGATAATTATCTTCATTCGATAATAATCCCAATAAGGAGAAGAAGAATTTGCAAGGAGTTCCGAATAAGATACAGAAGACCTTAAGATATTTGGAGTCTTGATAAGAAGAATATCTTGCTTGAAGTTAGAATTCGACAAGAAGGCTCAAATATAAAAGGAGTTTGTCAAAACCAAGAGACTAGAGGATTGCCCAAATATTCCTCTGAATCCATAGCAAAAAGGTGAAGACCAAATCACCAAACCCCAGGATCATGAAAGGAAGTTTGATATCTCTTTTTGGTGAAGGAGGAGCTACTTGGAAAAACTTACAAAATTCTTGATCTACATTCTCTTCAAAAGTTGTCAAAAGGGTAAGCAATTATTGGTGTAAGTGAATTCATTATTTAGATTACTCAGCAGATTTATTAAAGCACCTTATGTTAGATCAAAAATTACAAAGAGGAATATTACATTATAAGTCTTCAGAGAAGTGCAAAAAGGAAAGTTCTTTTTAAGGTTCATTTGCACATTAATTTGGAGTTGATTAGATTACAAAATTATAACTATCTATCAACTACCTATCTTATATCTTGAAAATAATATTGAATCCTACAACCATGTTTGTAGTGAAATTTGTAGATTATAAAAGTTACAGTGGAATTTTTAAGAGTATATTTAATAAATAAATGGAGAAATAAGGTGAATTTAGTATAGTGCGTCTATTAAATACTATTCTAGTTAAACTACTAACTAGTTGCTCTATATTTGTTTGTGTTGATTAAGAAGCATAAAAAAATTGTAGCACTTTAGTGGCCAAAAGAAGCCACCATTACAAGCAGAAAGGTGGAGTAGAAAAACCACCATTGAAATCCTTGAAGGAAGCCTCAAATAGAGACCTTGGAAGTCTCAAGAATCAAGGAGAATAAAAGAATTCTTTTTCAAGCACAAAGTGCAAGAATCCTCATTTTTAATAGATTGGATTGACTATCATCCAAAAGAATAAATAAGTATTATAAAAATTCTTCATTTTAGGTGCAAGAATTACATATTACAAAAGGCACCTCCTTTTTTCCTTGTAAGAACAAAGGCATTACCATTTACAGGAGGTAGAAGGACGTTCTTATTCTAATATATTTTTGGCCAAGGGAAGGAGCTATCCAAAGCTCATACAAGTAGTGTATTTACGGACAAGAGGAAGAGCTACCGAGGAGATCGCATGTTCTTGTCCAATAGATTTACATCCAGGAAAAGGATCCCATATGAAAAGTAGAGTTGCAGCCAAAGAAAGCGCTATCGAAGAGCTCACACGTCTAGGATTTGAGGTGTCTAAAAATACCATTTTTATTTTGTTAGAATTTTTCGTATAATGCAGTGCGTCACCTACAACAGTGGAGCCATTGGAAGAAGAGATTAACACTCATACTTATATAGAAATAAGTATAGTATTCATTGACGTATTATCTACGTAAAATATGAAGCATTGGCTATTATAACCAGTGGCAAAGGAAGGAAGAAATCAATATTAGAAATCTGCAAATAAGTGCAGAGAGAGGAAGCTATACCTAAGGTGTCCATTGAAGTGAGAGTCCACCAAGAGAATAGATCGAAGGTGTACCATAATACCATGAAGCTATCCATTTGTAGTTGTCTATCACCCTCTCCAAGATAGATTGCAAAAGAAAACTTGTGTACCAATAAATATAGCAAGCTCACATAGGGTGCAAAGTTAAAGGAGAAATTAGGGTTGCTTGGAGCGTTAGAAAGAAGGCTTACATGCATAGGCCACTTGGTATAAACTCTCTACATCTCCCAATGTTCAAGTGCTCACCTAAATGGAGTTACACTCAGTTAGAGAGAGTTATGATTCAAACCTCATCATTGTCTATGGAATGTCTCATTACCAAACAAACACTCACTACCAAAAAATATTCATAATTTTTGAAGGTAGCTGTCTCGTAACACTTCGTGTGACACTTGTCATGAAGCCCATCCTTATTAAGACACTGATATGGGAGAGAAAAATACACAATAGTAGAATGCAACCAAGTAAAGCAAGGAGCAGTCAAACTGAGCTAATGCATAAAGGTGAAACATTTATACACCATTCAACGATGTAAGGAAGATATTAAAAACATTGTCATAAAGACAACATTTGGAGAAACCTAGCAAGAGATATTCGAATCTGGAAAATTGTAGAATAAAACGATCGTCAATCAAGGGATAAGTTTACACCGATCAAAGAGGGATCTAAATTTCCCATAAGTGCTACGCAACAGGTAGCTACGGATCTGTTGATGTACAACAGTGAGGAGCGATTGAGGTAAAATATTTATGCTTGTCTTAACATAAGGTTTATGGAGTTATAAGGAAACATATTTTCATTAAACAAGCATACTTTGTATTTGTTATTATTTACAAAAGTTATCAAGGAGGAATAAGGGATATTATTATTGTTAAAATAACTTGTAAATATTATTTTCTAATTTTTCCAAACTTGGGAGTTATAAGGAATACAACATCAACTTAGGAATTGGAAATTAGAAAACATTAAATCAATCAAAGAGGGGTATTTAAAAGAGGTTTATTAAAAGTATTCAAAAGTTGGGTTTTTATAGTGTTGTCTTAAAAATACTTAAAGAAAGGAAAATAAATACCAACTTCAAAACCTCTTCAAAGAATTGAAAATAGTGCTTAGTTCAATAGGAGTAATAAGGAGATAGAAGATTTGTTTTTTGTATTTATAAAATAAACGTAAAATTGAACTACAATTTACAAAAGCACTATATTGATAATACATCCTATCCAAAACATCCTAGGGAGTCATAAGGCATTTTACAAAACTTGGTAATATTAGCATCAATAAAAAATTATCAAGTTCTGAATTTATTGGGTAGATGTAAGCTTGCTACAAAATCTAAAAACTTATTAGGTTTGTAAACTCTCATCATTACGGAGACATAAGGAAGTCCACAAAATCTAAAGAGTTGTTAAAGGAAATACATTGACTTCCAGTAAATTTTTCCTAACTGAATCTCAACTACTCAAAGTGCTAAATTATTTCTCATGGAAAAATAAAGTAAAAGTAATTTTGGTATATGAATTTTTTTAGGATATTATTCAAGTGAAAACAAAGAAACCTACAATAGGAGATACTGAAATTCAAAAATTTGAAGAAAATGATTTAAAAACCCAAATGATCATAATTTTTGCTATCACTGATGAAATACAACCCTATATCAATTCAACAAAAACATCTTCTGAATCTTGGACAAGCTTAGAAAAATATTTGAAGGGAAGAATAAAGCCACCATTCTTCATCTAAAAACTCAACTACATTCCTTAACAAATGAGCAGTGGGGAAAGCATAAAAAATATTTCTAAGGAAGGTAGCAGATATTAAAGGAAAATATTTAACTCTTGGACAAGAGCCTAAAAATGAACTTATTACTCAAGTAACCATGAGAGAACTTCTAAAGAACTATAAGCATTTGGTCACATCTCTACAAATCTTAAGTAAAGATATTTATTTTGATGACTTGGTCAATATTCTTCAGGATTATTAAGTGGAACACACTGTAAAATATGAGATGACTAATACTACATTGACATTAAAAGATAATCCACAGGAAAATATTGCTTCATCAACAAAAGGATGAACAACATGGTATTGTTAGATATGCAGAAAGAAAGGTCATAGCATTGGTTATTGCAGGTATAATCCTAGAAACCAAAATCAAGGAAATCAGATAAACAATAAGAACCAATTTTAATCAAGATAGTATCAATGGAATTCTCGTCAGTAGCCATTTCAGTGACCAACCAATTATTCTAAATTGGAATACAAAAAGGGAAGTAAAAAATAACACCTATTTTAGAGGATAGAAGAAATTGAAGAACTGGATGAACACTCAAAAAATTATGAGGAGAAAGCTCTATTAGCAAATGTGACATTTTTGCTTGAACAAGTTACAAAGAATCCATAGAAAGGATACAAAGTTCAATATGAATATGAAGATCCATATTGAAGACCAAAAGTCTTCAGTGCCCAAATAATGTAATACAAGGGGGTGTTAGAGTTAGAGTCTATTACATCATTTGGATCATATAGATGTACCTTCCTAGGTACATACTTAGGACATTAGATTACTTTAGGAGGAAGTTATCTAGTTACTTCATGCAATGTAATAAATGCATAAGTGTCAATGTGCAAGGTGTCCCTTGCATAGCTAGGTAGAGTGTTGGCCAAGGAAGCTATCTTCCATTATAAGAGGCCCTTATTGTAAGAGTTTGATAAGCAAGTCAGTAGGTAGTAGTAGTAGTGGGTGACTCCATTAGTGATGGAGCACATTATGGTTCTATAGCATCTTGCATGGAGTGTCCATTTCCTCCATAGAAATATTGTATTCATTTTTGTCATTTCTATTTATATCATATTTCTAAAATCTTGTGAGTTTACTTTCTTTCATATTTCTACATCTTGTGATTGTCATCTCCCATTGTGATCTACCACAAAAGATAACAATATAGGAAATGCAACCACAAGATGTAATATAAGAAATCTATGATATCTATATGATAATGGCACTATAATATGTAGGAAAATAAAGAGATAAAATTCTGCAATAACTCAAAAATATACCATTAATGAAAGCTCACAAAAATAGTACAATGCAGTATAATGGAGGACATGAACACTCCACAAATTATTTTTAAATGAACTACATTGTACTCTACCAATCTATACCTCTTTATATTCTCTCCTAACTTTTCACTCACTATAAGTCCTATATATAGAAATATAAGCTCCTTGGCCCTTATTCTACCTTTGACTCTATCCTATGACTCATGTACATGTGGACTACATGCACATTTACATCGTTGCATATTCTAACACTTGTACATCTATTACATGTTGAAGTAACTACTTAACTTTATCCTAAATTAAACTTCTACTCTAGTAATGTACCAAATATGGTACATTAATATGTACCCAATAATGTAATATACTCTAACATGAAATTACTTAGATAAATAAGGAAGAGATCATACATAATTGGATCTTCGTGAATAAGATGAATCAATTATCCAAAGGAGGAAAAGGAATTTACTAAAGCATATATTGACTCCTTTATTGAAAGCCTCCAAAAGACTCAAAATCTATTGCAACTATCATAAATCCATCTATATTTTCCATAAAACTAGGCCAAAAATTATAATTACATAGAAAAGTGTAACTCTATCCTTTTAAACTAGGGCAATAGGGCTCAAGGTGTTAGTGGTATTACAATATTTAGTACCATGAGGTGATATGAAATACAATTGAGTACTATTGTAAATATTAGACTAGGAGTGTGTTTAATATTTTTTTCAATAGTATTTATCAAGTTGTGAAGATTGTTTATGTGTTATGTGCAAGTGTGAGTTGTAAGTCTACAAGGTGTCGAGTGTGGAAGTGAAGATTCATAAGTGTTAGGTGTAACTAAAGTCATATGTGATGTGTCAATATGTTAAATAGGAGTAATGTAATCATGAGAAGCTTTGCTATAATGTGAGGCATATGAAAGTTTGCATCTTTTGTGTGTTTGAGGAGAGCAATAGTCAGGATTATTGAGGAGTTTATTATGTAAAGTTATATATTAGAGACAAATATCCATGATATGTAATCAAATGTAATATAAATGAATGTAATAGAGAAGTATTTTTTGGTGTGCAATATTATGAGCATTATTGTGTGTGATTATTTGATCTTGGAGAAATTTACCTATGAGATAATTAGGCATATTTGCCAACATGAGGACTATTCAACACAATTTATCCCCAACCATAGGAACATATCTATAGATTTATGTCACCAATATACAAAGCTTAAAAAATTATATGATTTAAAAAAGTAGACTCATAATGAATTTGCATACAAAATTTATGGTCTCTATATTTTTTTCCTTAATAGCCCTTAAAAAGAAAAAACTAAAGCCTCTAATCTTAGAAAATTTGCAACAAATCCCAATATGCCACTTGGTGGGCACTCATTCAATGGTGATAGCCACTAATTCTTCACCACCTAGTCACCTATAACTAGTTGGAACTCTACGACATGCTCTTCTTTGATTGTTATAAGGCACACATATTAAGAAAAGGGTATTAATGGAACTAAATTTGGCAATGTAGGTTGCCAGATCAACCTCCATGACTGTTTTTCTTAAACATTATATTTGATACCAAAAGAGGGTTTTAAAATTGTACTACCTATGGATTAAGCATCTTTAACTATCCAAGCACCACCATTTCAACCTAAGATATAATGTTGAGAGCACTTGGAAAAAATACACGTACCACAGCTGCAACAAAGTAACTGAGTGCTAGACCAAAATACTTCTCTATAATTTAAACCCAAAATCTCAATGTAGCAAGTGCCTTTGAATGCATAGAATAACCAAATAAGATATTAGTATAATTATCTTAATATATATATTAAATAATAGGGTTCTCCATGGACATAGTCCAAGGGATATCACCAAACTAAAGAAAACAATTTGCATATGGTTTGAACTTGGAACCACTCCCAACAAGCATGAAGTCTTCCATCGAGTTGGCTAGCTGACCACTCCAACACATCAAAATATCTACATCCTATCATCCATATCTACCATATCATGCTTAGTATAGTAAAAAAAAGTATGCATATGAGCTTAAACCTATTATCTCCTATATGCAATGCCCTAGACCCTCATCTTCTAGTTGCCCTATCATTTTGTTGATGGTGCTAAAGAAGCACACAAACTCTATGAAGCTAGATTTAATCATCCTAAGAAATAACAAAGACATTGGAAGAGCATGCACGAATGATAGATCTTGTGCAAAGGAAGGAAATTTGAATTCAAATTTTTGAAGACTTTACCCTTTTGCCTTTCCAATGGAGATAGGATTATATAGAGATCTATGGAAAGGATAAAAAAATTAATTCAAAATCATATATCAAGAATAAAGGTCCGAGGTGTAGACCAATTGGTTCATCCAAACCCCATAAGGGGGGCGGAGGTCTAAGGTTCAAATATCGGGCCTCGCCGGACTGAACTCTTGTCCCTTTCCTGGTGCTTTCAGCGACATAAAGGGTTTAAAATGATTATGGCATGGTGGTTATAGGTGCGGACTGCACGAAGATCTGTGTGGCGGCTTCTAGGGTGGACAACACAGAATACTATGGCGGCCATAAAAGTCGGACAGCCTGCCTGGATTCGTGGCAGCTACCGATTCCACCATGTAAATTCAAAAAAATAAAAAATAAATAAGAAAAACTTTGATAATAATGTAGTCATAAAAAATTCCAAACATTTTTTGAAAATAAATGAGAAATCGTGGATAAATATCTCCTCTTTACCCCTTATACCAAAAATTCTTATGAGACTTGAAAGAGTAATTATCTCAAGGAATCAAAATAAGGATCGTAGGATCCAAAAACACTTTCTATATGACAAAGCATTGCTGCTCCATACCTGCTTTGATACCATGAATTAAATTTCTTTTCCAAAAATGAATAGAAGCAACTCATCCACTCAAATATTATACAAAAATAATAAAAAAGGATAAAAATAAAATAATATGGTGGGAACCTATATGCACTATAAATAATCACTATCCATAGATAACATTGCACAACACTTCAATAATAAATGAGGAGTGTGAGGGAGAAATTATAGCAATACCAAAACCCCTAATTACATCATAAATTTTAGCCTAAGTCAACATAACAAGTAGGCTTTAGGTTAATTATAAATATTAAATGAGGTGTAACTATAAAAAGGTTAATCATGGCCCATTGGGCTTACATAATAAAATATTACAAAATAATTAGTACATTGTACAATGAAATGCCCTTATTCCTATCTAATATATTGCACAATGTCATCTCTTGGCCATGAATTAGATTGTAATTTTAACATGCTAAAGGTATCAGAGGAATCACTCGATGAGGGACCCTTGGTGATTTTTTTCTATGTTCAAAGCAAGTGGATCACATGGCCTCAAAGGAGTAATTTTCTTCTTAAGGACTTGATTATGTATTTATAATCTAATAATATGATATATTTATCTAATCCATATGTACAGTTAAGGATTTTCTAGGATCCTAGGTCAATATTGAATTACCCTTTACTTGAGAAAGCTCCAAGGCTTAAAATTGATTTACCTTGAGCTTAAAAAATCAGATGGTGAGAGTGAGGTATGCTTCTATGTAGGGATTATTGGTGACAAAATGGAAAATAAATATTTTTTCAGTTACATAGGAGAGTTGGTCACAACCACACTATTTTTAGTAATGTGACAAGTGTAGGGTTCAAACCATAGGGGCTGCTTCCACCAAACCTATTTCACTTCGTTATTGTTGATCCAATATGAAGGGGACCACCAGTAACTTGAGATTCATACCATCATCATCGGTATGGCGTGCAATCAAAGGATTTAGATCAAACTACTACCTTTGCAAATAGGCTGCCCCCAAGGTTTGAACCTAGGTGTCTTCTTGGTAAATGTCTAGTTAGACAAGCACTTACCAATCCACCTAGACCTAGCTATAGTGGTTATTGCTATCAAGGAAATATGCAATAATAAATGGGAGGTATGAGCAACTTTTATGAGGTTTTCTATCCACTGACTTGCCCACACATGCAACAAATGGGCGAAACAAGTGGTTGCCCCATTTTCAATTGATTTTCCCACCCAATTGATTTTTTTGTTGGGGCAGACCATGGTTAGAAAATTTCTAATTGTGTTGAGCAATTTGCTTGTCTACAAGAATAAATAACTACCCTTGCCTTGCCTTATTTTTTTATGAAATAAGATAAAGGTAAGAATACTTGAAATGAGGATTCTATCAAGAGAGAATAAGGAAAACATAAAAAAAGTAGAGGAATAAAATGAGACTCAAAATGAGAATAACAATCAGGAAAAATGATAAAGAAATATTACATATTTATATTTCCTTTTATATTTGTGTTGTGAACCTCTCTTATCATAACCATAAATTATTCACCAATATGTAAAAATATTCAACATGCATCCACAAATAAATTAATTGCACAATAAATTGCTCAATAAAATAGAGATTGATTTTACCTTGGAGGTAGAGCAATATCATACAATGCTCCTTTTGGAAGGAAGCCACTCCACAAGATCTCTAGCTCCACAAGCCAAGACTTCTCCAAGAATACATCATAGATATCTTTTACAATGGGGGTACATCTCTCTTTATACAAGAGTGTGATGGTTCACCTTCCATGAGTTACAAGATCACCCATGTGGTGGTTCACCTTCCATGAGTTACAAAGTGCATAATGATATGACAATATTTCTTGTGGTTACATATGACAATATTCCCCAATGGTTACATATATGATTCTATGACATACCTATTTCTAATTTGACATATGGCCTTCCTTACTCAATAATTAATTTATGGCTCATACCATTATACAATACAATAATAAATTATTAAGTACCTATCTTGGGTACCTAACATTCCATCCCCCTTATAATGTTTCATCCTCGAAATATTAGAAGAGGTTAAAGAATATGATCTTTTGAGCCATACTAAATATTGGTACCTATCTCGAGCATCCATCCATCCAAGTGAAAATTTGACTAAGTGTGTACCTTGATGCTGATATGCCCTTATGCCACTTGAATATCCATAATTAACCCTTTGGTTCCATGTATATCCCTCATAATTCTTATGTTACCTCAAATCGTGTCTCCATGATTTTTTCCTCTCATGGTGGTGTGGATGGTGATATACTCCAAAATTAGCCCAATGTTCAACCTATTTTTTCTCTTCCATTGATTCTCCCCTTACTTTTGCTTCCTTGATTTCTACTACTGCCTCCTCTAGAGATTCTATTTTAGGTTATTTTGTTTACTCTTCACTATGTTACCTTGTCTGTTTGTTCTTACATTGATAAATATCCTATAATATTATCTTCTTTTTCTAAAAACCATAACTTTCATGAATTACTTTTGCACATTTAATGTGAATAGTACCCAAAGAATGCAACCAAGGATAACCAAGGACAATATCATCTCAACTACATGAAAATTTGAATGTAAAACATATTTATCCATGGTGATTTTCAAATCTTCAAAAATTTGAACATTGTGACCCTCAAGTTGACCCTCAAGTTGTATGTCTTTGATTTTCTTTGCTTGAAATGGCAACCTCCTAGTCAAAGACATGATAAAATTATATTTGTTGCTAGGGTTAATGGAAACAATAATGTTTTGATTTTGAATGCAACCATGAACATGCAGAATAGAATTTTGACATTCAAACAAATATTTTTGACCATTATTTGGCCTTGACACACAAGGTGTAGTTTCCTTAGCCTGCATTAGTATCATTTTCTTTTATGCCCATTTGCTTAAAAATGCAACTTCAAATTCTTCCTGTGTATATGTGTATTTATGAGTAAGAGCAAAGTTTAAATACCAAAAAAAAAGCATGCCCTTCAATGTAATCCTTCACTTTCCATTCTCTCTCTAAAATATTTGAAGAAAATATTTTCCACATCAATATCATCCCTTCTAGTGAATATTGGCAACTCCATGATTTTTTTTATTGTATTTTTACTTTTATTTTTATTTTAAAGCAACTAGGGTTTGAAATAACTGTAAATTCTCTAAAATTATCATTTTTGAGATCTCATCTATTTCTCTCTTCAAACACTTAAATCTGCAAATTATATTCAAAACAAAACAAACAACTGATTTTATTACCCTGATGAAAAGTTATGAATTTTTTTCCATGCATGATTTTTTCATGTAGCCCCAAAAACAACACCAAAATCCCAACTTGAAATAGTTGTATTCATTTGTGTAGTACTCAAAATAACCTACATGCTGGTGTAAAACAACTTTGTAAATGACTGCTAAAATAATTAATAAGAAATTTTTCTTTTTGAAAAAATTTGTGCAACCCAAAAACAGCCTCAACAACCCAACTTCAAACAGTTGTAACTCTCAATATTTAACAAAATTTCATAAATGAGAATTTATTTTTGTATTAATTAGAATAATCTACATTCTGGTGCAAAAATATTTTGAAAATGACTTCTAAACAATTTAATAAGATGTTTTTTTGTGATAAAAAATGTGCAGCTAAAAAATAACCTCAACAACCCAACTTCAAATAGTTGTAACTCTTTGAATATGTATCAAAATTTCACAAGTGAGCAATCATTTTTATAGTACTCAAAATAATCTACATGTTGGTGCAAAAATATTCTGAAAATAATTGTTAAACAATTAATGTTAATTTTTTTATTTTGAAAAAAAATTGCACAACAAAAAAATAACACAAATAACCCAACTTCAAACAGCCATAACTTTTTCAATATTGATAATAATTTAACAAATGGGCATTAATTTTTGTAGTCCTAAAAAATATCTAGACAATGGTACAAACACCTTCTAAAAATAACTACTAAAATAAAAAATATGGCCTATGTAAAATGTGATGTTTTTTTGAAAAAATGTGCCCTAGCTCTACAAAAACAACCCCACTTTACCAGAATCACTGCTCTGATACCAAATTTTGTGAACCTCTCTTCTCATAACCATAAATCATTCATCAATATGTAAAAATATTCAACATGCATCCACAAATAAATTAATTGCTTATTAAATTACTCACAATAAAATAGAGATTGATTATACCTTTGAGGTAGGGCATCATCAGACAATGCTTATTTTGGAAGGAAGCCACTCCACAAGATCTCTATCTACACAAGCCAAGACTTCTCCAATAATACATAATAGATATATTTTACAATGGGGGTACGTATCTCTTTATACAAGAGTGTGATGGTTCACCTTCCATGAGTTACAAGATCACCCATATGGTGGTTCACCTTCCATGAGTTACAAAGTGCATAATGATATGACAATATTCTTTGCGATTACATATGACAAGATTCTCAAATGGTTACATATATTATTCTATGGCATACCTATTTCTAATTTGATATGTGATATTCCTTAATAATTAATTTATGGCTCACATAATTATACAATACAATAATAAATTATTAAGTACCTATCTTGGGTACCTAACAATTTGATTGTTCTTAAAATGGGACTTAGATGCTTCCCATGGATTGAAATTGGTAGTGGCCTCCTTTGCATAATAATGAACCTATAAGAATTTAGACCTATGGTTTGAAGGATCTAATATGGTCTACTATAGAGGGAATTTAAATTTCAATAAATTCCTAGTTTAGCTCTATGTTCTACCTAATTGAACACTTAGTCACCTTCCTTGTAATGCATTTTGATGGCCCTTTTGTCAAACCATATTTTTATTGTCATTTAATGTTTAACAATCCCCTCTCTCTCTCTTTATTTTCTTCTAGGGCCGTCAAAACATTTAATCATACTCATATTGGCTCAATGTCAATGCCTTCAAGCTTAAATTTAAAAAAAATTGAGAGAAAGGTGTTCTAGGTTTACTCAAAGTATAATTTTATTTTCAAAAACTATATTATAAGGAGATAATATTATAGAGGTCTTGCATGTCACCTTGTCTACCCATAGTTCCCTTTTTGAATTGGTATTCTAATATCTTTATAAATTAAATATTCCTCATGATGTTTTTGTTGGTGAGTTTGACTAGGCCCGTTGTCCTGTCTGATTGTCCTAGGCTGTCAGACAGGGTTTGGACTAGATGGTTGGGGCTATTGTGCCTCATGTAGAGCTACACAATAGGGCTAGTATTGAGATCACATTATTTGGATATATTAAGGGCCTTTAGGATTTTTTGCAAGGTTGACACCTTTTGAGATGTGATCTTGATTGCACATGTTCTACTCTAGCCTAATCTAATAGCTTGGGGAAAAAGGGTTAGAGAGATTGAAAAAATAAAACCATAAAAATGTAAAACCTAAGCTAAAAAAGGTGATAAACCAAAATCAAGATAATATCCCCAGACACAACAACCCTAAGTTTAATGCACCAACATAATTAACACTTTCTCTCCTTGCTATATAAGCACAAATAAAAACACATGAATAAAGGAAACGAGACAAGGAGAACCAGATACTTGGAACCAAATAGTCATAACCTCCAGTATGCATATATGCATATGAAATAATTAAAATATTATGCTAGAAATGGGAGCTCAAGGGTGTGCCCACAAGATCACTAAATAATATGAGTACTGTTATACAAGGTAAATGAAGGGAAAGTTACATAACTCATCGATCCTTTACAATGCTAAGAAAACTCTATATATAGATTTTAAAATAGGAATAATTTCCCTCCAAACCTGTATAGAGATTTTGAGGATGTATTTTTATTTTATTTTTGGGGTACATCTTCATTTAATATATCAA
The DNA here is from genome assembly GCA_028583015.1 of Wollemia nobilis. Taxonomy (NCBI): domain Eukaryota; kingdom Viridiplantae; phylum Streptophyta; class Pinopsida; order Araucariales; family Araucariaceae; genus Wollemia; species Wollemia nobilis. The sequence goes on from JAQPPZ010001361.1 coordinate 8,423,214, forward strand.
TTCCTTTGTGATCCTTGGATCTATACCTATTAATGCTAGATGATTTTGAGCCTCTAGATGAACTTCTATTATCATTATCTCCATATACTCATTTTGGGGATCCCCAAAGCTTGAGCATAGGAAATCACTATAATCAATCCTCTAGATTTGGAATAGCTCTTGCTGCAACATCCCATTTTGTTACCTTTAATTCATTAATCATTATTTTGGATTTTTTAGGCTTCAATCATGTATGTAGGTGAGTCTATCTTTATGAGCTCAACTACTAACTTTAGGAGATATACCTTGATGTTACTTCTTTTATTGATCAGATGGTCATCCTCCCTATTTCTATTGTTTGACCTTTCAAATGATCCAACCATCAAGGCTTTTTAAATCATTCATCCTTGGAACTTTTTATTTTTTCCTTTTGTTGGGACTTTCAAAACTTCCAACTTTCATACATTTTTTTATTTCCTTGCCTCAACTTTCCTTGGCATTTTGGGACCCAAATATCTCTTGTCACAAAAATTATTTTTTAAAATGTGTCATCAAGGCTGACATCGATTTTTCATAGGATATTTCAATATATGAGAAGATTCACCCTTTGTGCTTTATTTCAATTTCCAAATTTTGAAACTTCTAGTCAAAACCTTTGCTTGCACTTGTTTGCCACCTTATTATTTACCCTAACCATCTCATAAAATTTTGTTAAGACTTTCTCCTTCCAAGTGTATTGAGAACTCACTGTTGTTCTAGTGACTCATAGGGTATCTTCATCTTGATGAAGATAAAGAACCTAGAGAAATATATTACATTTTCCATTGATCATAGAGTCAAGAAATAAAAATTATGGTAGAAGTGGAAATTTTGAGCATCTGGCCCATGATTGCACATATCTACCTCTTAAATTTTCTATGATCTTCAAGAAATTAGGATTTCTTCATAATGGTTAAGGCTTACTCAATTATTATTAGAAAATTCATGGAGTTCTAGTTGCATGTTTTTTACTAATCTTCTTGTCCAACAAAAATCATCATTGTTGTTTCCTTGCTCCCTGCTTGAGCTTTGATGTTGCAAAGTTACCTTTATGCAAGATTATCAAACCTCTTCTTTTGATGAGTGTGCTTGAATTACAAGGTGTAGAAAACTTTATTATATTCATACCATGATCGAGGTGATTTTTATATAGACTGAGAAGGCTATAAGACCTATGGAAGTTTATCCAGTACTCTCATAGGTTGTCATCTTTATCATATGATGCCAATCACTTGTTTGGTCACCTTGGGTCCCTTCTTGTTATTCCATTGTTCATGAGTTTTATTTGCCTTGGGCCTCTATATATGTTCCCTTGGTAATAACACCAATAAATAGTGAGTTATTGGATTATCGCTATGAATTAAGTCACAAATGGAGGACAATCTAATTTTTGAACCCACCCATCTAAATAATGGGTAAGTTCATGACCACTATATAATAAGGGATCTCGCTAAAGATAGATTCCTTTTAGCTATCATAAAAAATGCTTTGGGACTCCTATTAATAGTGATATCAGGCTTAGCTTCCACCAAAAAGGCTATAGGTCATCACCTTTTTGGTTTGATAAGTCAGTGTGTTCTTGTGTTGTAGGAAGATTCAAATTTGTTAGTATCTTCTTTTGGAAATATTTATTTATCAGTATCTTGAGCATCTCTACAACATCAAATACTTGATAAATTGAAGGAGCTTCAAGTCCTCTCATCTTGTTAGGATATTTGATGGCAACTTCTCTCAAAATTCCCTTTTTAAGCTAGATAGAGGAAAATATGAGGTAATTTTTGCTTGAAAGAACACTTTGTTTGGGACAATGGAATTCCAAGAATATGACTCTTCTTATATAGACTTATCCAACTGGGAGAGCCATTGAAAATTATTCATCTTTGACCTAATCCTCTTTGGTAGCCTTGTGATGTTTTGAACATAGGTGAATCAGAATTAGCATGATTATCAATCCCTTTTTAGTTTTATGCTAATTTTCAATCCTCCTAATCCATGCAATCCTTCCTCAAATATGCATATGAAATTGGTGTATTTTCCAGAATTTATTTCACATGAGCACCTTGAATTTCCTTCTCTTAATACATGTCACCACCTAGTCCAACCAATGGCTATAGGACAACCCAACTTTATTTGTAAATACCACCTATATACAATACTATCCAAAATCTTGGTGCATCTTGATGTGTTAAGTGTCTTACATGGGGCTCCTTCATCAAAATATGTAGTATGTAGACAAAAGTATCCAAAGTTTTACCTCTCCCATGTGTTCATTTTCTTGAACATATGACTTGTTGCAACCCATGCAATTTGGTTTTTTGGACTTAAAGAGCGATGAGTCCCCATGTTTATAGATATTATTACATTAAGACTCATCATGGTCAACTTGTCTACCTCCTATGGCATCTCATTTATCCTAGGCATTTTGGAGGCTACTTAGTCATCTCTTAGAGGCATTTAGGACATGATTCAACCTTGTATATACCTTGCTCTTCTTTTTCTCACTTTTTAACCTTCACCTAGTAATTTTATCATAACTATGTCTTATTGACAATTGTGTTGGCCAATCCATCTAACACAACATTTATCTCTCCTTTATTTCATTTAGTGAAACTCTAGTCTTGTCTTGACATGGGTGCAGTTGGTCAAGAATTTTTTCCAAGGAAGATATAAATGGTGTGTACATCTGGATATGGATAATGTTAGGAAGTAGACTCCCCTACATCATTATCCCAAATGGGAGCTACCTCCTTAGAATAATTCATAGGATTTTGTTGTAAAGGAGTTGGCTCTAGAACCACTTTCTACTCCTGGTCTTGAGATTGATATCCCTCTTGATTTGTCTGGGCCTCTACATAATATTTCTATTATTCAAACCCTTCCATCAGGACATTAAAAAATTGGTACCAATAAGTAATCAAGTATGGGGAAAGAGAATTATATCCTCAATGAGCCTTACCTATGAGTGAATCCACCAACAGTCTAAGAGCCACATCTTACTTAGTAATATTATGTATTTGATATAGGAATACCATATCCTATAGGTGGGCCTTCATAAGTGTAATTTAACATGGTCTCTAGTGCTAATTCAATAAGCTTTCCATATATGGATGGTGGCTCTATAGGATGCATAGGGCTTCTATCATTTTAAGCAGAGGATAATCTAAGTATAAAGGTGGTCATTCTTAGTCATTTGGATCCTTTGATCAGAGAAGAGTTGTTAGGTGAATATAGTTTGTGCTATAAAAGTAGATAGACTAAGGTCTTCACTAAAACCTCAATCTAGTGTTCTTCAAATGAATTATTCTAGATATTTATTCTTGAGTGGAGTGCCAATAAGTTTTGAGTGCTTCAATAAGTAGAATAGGCAGATACCCTCATGGTAGTCAGAGCTTAACTTGTTCTAGAATACAAGACTAAATATAAGTCAATGGGATCCCACCAGGCATGACATAAAATTGTTGTCCTTTCTAATTATCTGGGTTTTTTGGATGATATTTGGACCAGATGGTTAGGGCTATCACACCTAATATAGATTAAAACAATAGGGTCAATCCTGAGAGCATGGGATTTGTATCTATCAGGGGTATTTACTATGTTTTACAATGTTGACATCTTTTGAGATGTGATCTTGAGCTCATAGGTCTTACTCTAGTATAACCTAATAGATTGAGGGAGAAGGGGTTAGAGAGATTAAAAAAATAACAAAAAAAGTAAAACCTAAGCTAATTGAGGTAATGTGCCAAGATCAAGATAATATCGCCTACACAATAGCCTTGTGTGTAATGGATGGATATAGTGAAAACCTCCTCTCCTTAACATATATAAGCATAGATAAACACACATGTACAAAAGAAACATGATAGAGAGAACCAAACACTTGGAACCAAATAGTCATGAGCTATAGTATGCATATATGAATATGAAACAATTAGAAGATTATGCTAGAAGTGGAGGATCAAGGGCATGTACACAAGACCGCTCAAGAATATGAGAACTACTATACAAGGAAAAATGAAGTGAAAGTTATACAACTCATTGATCCTTTACAATGATAAGAAAACTACTATATAGATTCTAAAATAGAGAGAATTTCCCTCCAAAATTATGCAGATATCTTAAATATGACCATTATTTTAAGTGTTGGGTTAGATCTTCATTTAATATATCAATTCCTTTGTGGTCCCTAGACTTATTCCCATTAATCGTGGATTATTTTGAGCCTTTGGATGAACCGCTACTACCATTTTTACCATCTACTCCTTTTGGAAGTCCCCAAAGTCCAAGCATAGGAAATATCTATAATCCATGCTCTAGATTTAGGATATATCCTATTACAATATCCCATGTTGTTATGTATAATGTGTTAATCATTCTTTTGGACTTGTCAAGCTTCAGGTGTGTAGATAGATTCTTCTATATTTATGAGCTCAACTACTACCTTTAAGAGATGTGCCTTGATGTCATGGCTTATTTTCTTGATCACATGGTCGATACTCCCTATTTCTACAGCCACACCTTTTAGATAATCTGATCACTAGGGATTTTAAAATAATCCATTCTTGAAACTTTTTATTCTTTTTGTTTTTTTAGGACTTTCAAAACTTCCAAATTTCATGCATTTTGTTCTTCCCATGTCTTAAAACTTTCCTTGTTCTTATGGGGCCCAAATATCTCCTATTATAAGAACTTTTGTTTCATTGGGTTATCAAGGTTGTCACCGATTGTTCATTGGATATTTCAATGTTTGAGAATATTTTCCTTTGTACCTTATTCCATTTTTTTGGCTATCAAATATTTTTGTCTAAACCTTTTCCTACACTCATTTACCATCTTATTTTCTTCCTCAACCATTTCATATAGGACTTTATTCTTCCAAGTGTAGTGAGAACTCACTACAAGACCATTGCCCTACGAATAGTAATTTGAGTTAATCTTCAAAAGACATCCATATTATATTATGAACTTTTTCATCTTCAATCCTATGAAGATAATGGCATTATCAATGATTATTGTCTATTAATTCCTAAATGTAGTGATAATATTTTTCAAAGATGGGTTATCACTTATTGGTTTGTTTATTTTATTGTCATTACTTCAACTCACTTTGTGAAATAGTTAGTTATGGTTAGAATCCATCCATGTCTTATTCTAGATAAGGATTGATATTATTGATGAAATCAAGGTCCCATTACTAAAATAATTTAGTGATGATGATAGGTTTTAGGGGCATCAACACTTTTCTCCTCCTTCCCATGACTATACAATAGGTATTGTACTATTTAACACATTAGAGGTAGTTTAGAAAATATGGTAGCCAATAACATCCTCAAGATCTTATTTGTTATGGTCTAGGTAGGAAAAATCCCTTGTTTATTATGATATTCTTTGATTTTGGGTTCATTCTTTCCTTTTCGACACAAATAAGAAAGACTTCGCCATAACCTTTTTGGAAGTGTACATTATCCATTCATATGTAGTGCATTGATTTTACCTAGATCATACCCTTTTCTTTAGTGTCATTCCTTTAATGACCTATATAAATATTGTATACATTCTAATGTCTCACATCCATCCTGATTGATCATCTAGTTATATATCTTCTACCAATTCTACCTAATCTATTGGACCTAACATAACAAAGTATTTTAATGGAGCTTTACCCTTGATATGCTTAAAGGTATTTATTTCTAAGTCAAATTCCAATATTTTTTATCCATCCTACTCTATTTTCCTCTTCTTAATCATGCAAAACAATAGGTCAGATATCAAGATGACCTATAAATATAGTGGTTTTTCTTTGGGATAGGTGGAACCTATATTTTATTAGGGATTTCACTATGGTAAAAAATTATTTTTTGGTTTATGTGTATATTTACTCATAGTTATGGAGCAATTGACTCTTGAAGGAGATCAAATGTTCTACATATTTATCATTTTTTGAGTCAATATTATAACAATGATTTTATATCCTAAATACATATATCTTAATGTCCTTAGATAAATCTAGATTTATGACAATTGGAGCTTTGATATTTACATATTTTATATCTTGGAATGAAGTTTTATCTTCTTTTGTCCATACTAGGATCATGTCCTTTTCTATTATTTTAATTAATTGGTCTAACTAGTTATGCAACATTGGATATGAACTTGGATAAAACTAGATTTGTACACCCTAGAAGCTCTATATATATTCTAAATATTTTTATTTTTTGAATTTTCCAAGCGTTCAAGCTCCCATCAGGTGCCTTATGCTTTGAATGGTTTTCATTTTCTACATTCACTAAAATGGAAAAGAATTAGATTGTCATTAGCACACCCATTATCAATGACATGACTATCTTAGATTTAGGAGAATATGTGAAAGACTTTTTAAATATTTATAAGAACTATAAAATATCATTCAAGATAGAAACAACTATAGGGATGATTATGAGTACTTGAAGGCCATGGAAGACATCATGCAATCTAGGTTTCTAAATATAGGTACTCGAATCAAGTTGCTAAAGTAAAGTAACTATAGGGATGATTATGATTACTTGAAGACCATGGAAAATATCATGCAATCTAGGTTGCTAAAGATAGGTACTTGAATCAAGTCGCTAAAGTGTTTGTATATCATGTAATAGATATTCTATATGGTAGACTTAACAAAAGGAGAAAGAAGATATTCAAATAATATAGTGGTTGCCTATTTGATAGTGAGACCTTATGTGCTATCTACATACTCTCTTTTGAAAATATAATTGTCTATACAACTAGTATGATTAGTTGTTTGTAAAACAATTGTTGGATATACTATACTTTTTAATACATTAAGTATCATGAAGTAACATGGAATACTATTATAAATAATAGATTAGGAAGTGTGTGTGTCTAAAGTATGTTTCAATATGTAAAGAGTGGTGTGTTATGTAATAAAGTGTGAAAGGTGTAAAGAGTGCAAGTGTAAGTGTGCAAGGTGTCAAGTGAGCAAGTGAAGAACCATAGATTATAGGTGTTAAGCATGGAAGTTAAGAGTCATGTAATATATGTGCATTAGGATGTTATGTAATCATGAGAGTTTTATCATAATCTGAGGCATATGAAAGCTTACATATCTTGAGAGTTTGAGGAGAGTAAAAATCATGACTATTATTATATATTGGAGATACAACTCCATGCTATGTAATAGAACAAATTATGTAATAGAATATTTTGAATCAATTGAATGAAGTTTGTTTTATGAGTTATTTTATGCAATATTTTTTTTTGGTACTATTAATAAAGGAAAGGATTTTGAAATGGGACCCACAACATTTTACAATAGAAAGGCCCAAAGGCCAAAATAATAAAAGCCAACAAACCAAAGGGAGAGGTAAAAAAAACAACTAAAAATACCAGAGCCAACCTAAGGAATGGAAAAAAGGATCGGGGGGAACCGAGAAAATTGAACCCCAAAGCCCCAAGATCCTTCCCAACGACCGCCACTCCACTTCAAGGGCAAAAAATACAAATGACTCTCAAGAAACTGACATAAATAGAAGGTCTCATCCCCCCCAATGGGAAACAAGGTACAACAATTAATAATACCTATCAAACAAGGAAAGCCCAAAATAGCCACGAATCGAATGCCAACCACCAAATACCTATGAGGGTACCAAGCGATCCAACAAAATCATGACACACAACCAAATTTTTGATAGCCATAAAGAAACAACCACCCATGCATGGCAAAAAACAAGGTGGGAAGAACCACCCAACGTCCACTGCGCCAACTCAAGATTCAAAAAATAAATATTAACGTCTCCAAGAGACACAAGCAATGAGAAAAAAACCACAAAGCCAAAGAGGACAACATGATATCATCCATAGAGAGCAAAACCAGATAAACAAATAAGGCATCATAAATCCCTTGTACTGGCAAAAGACCACCAAGGACCTGTGAAGACACCAAGAACTCCACCACATATGTAGCCCACAAATAGCCTTCTAAAAAAATTTAAGGAATGTCATCCCTCGCATGATGATATATCTCACTGGAAAACTTCCCCTGCCAAATAGATAAACCTTGGGAATGAACGACCATATTTTCCATTGATTCGACCACCATATTACCCTCTCTTAGCATGTGCTCAAACCTGACATTATCGAGGGAGCAGGAGTTCCATATCATTTCATCAATGAGATTAGACACTTTCCAACCAGGCTGGTAGACCCCCCTGAGCATGTTAATCACCAGCAAGGAATCACCTTCAATGATAGCATTTTGGATACCAAGGATTTTCAACTGTGCCACACCATTAAAGGTAGCCCGTACCTCAGTGAATTGGGAGGATTACACTCCCAATATTTCCACATAGGCAAGGATAAGATCACCATGATTATCTCAAATTACACCACCTGCACCAGCTAATCCAAGGTTCCCCTTAGAGGCCCCATCAAAATTTAATTTGAACCAACCCATGGGCGGTGGGGACCAACGTACAAAAATTCTAGGATTGGGTGTAGGAAGAGTACGGACCAATGGCACAAAGCCAAGCCACTCTTCGAGTCTGACTTCACTTGGAAAAAGAGCTAGAGAAATATTTAAGTTCTTGAGAGTAGCTGTAACGCTCTTCGAAACCTTCCAAATAATTTTAATGCTAGTCAATTCCAGATTACTTTCCACATTCTTAAAATATCTAGCATTGTGTTCCTTCCAAACCCCCCAAAGAACATGGGGGAGAAGAAACATCCAAAAATATTTAAGACACCAGGAGGAAAAGGGAGATTTCCACTGAAGAACACAATCAATAATAGTATTTGGGAGAACCCAAGCAACTTCCAACCAAGAAAGGATATTAATATTGTGAGTGTGTTGCGATTATTTTCTAGTACTTTTAAGATCTTGTAAAATTGGACATGTGTGATCTTGGGTCCATATACTAACAATGGTATTATAGCCACTTTAGCTAACCATTTCTAGGATGGAGATACTGAAGGTGAAGAAGGAGAAATCATAGGAGTGTAAAAGAAGAAGAAAATATTGGAGTAAAATAAGAAGAATGTGAAATTTTTTGGAGAGAAGAAAAAAGAAGAGATTGGAGATCCCTAGATGTTGGAGGAGAAAATGAGAAGATGAGAAGAATGTGAGAAGACAATTAATTGTGGGAGGAGATATTACTTGAAAATTGTTGAGAAGAATATTTGAAGAAATAGAGAACAATTTATTGATGTTGTATGAGATCATTGATTACATATACAGGATCATTGGAAGGAACGAGTGTTAGAGATGAGTGATGAAAATGATTTCTAGATATGAGTGATGAAGATGATTGCTAGAGATGAGTGATGAAGATGATTGGTAGAGATGAGTTAAGATGAGTACAAATTTAATAACATAGTGCTAGCTATGAGTGCAAATTGGAAGACACTAACCTAAAGCCAGATATTGGAAGACACATATCTAAATCTAAAGGATAAATTATTTCAGCAGTGAAGCAAAGCTAGGATGAGGTTGAAGAGTTATTGAATGTTTGAAACTAGAGCATAAAGAAACCATGAGAGCGGCATCACAACATTTAGACTACTCTATAACACCTCAACTTGCTTGGAACACAATATTTATGTGTAAAATTTGGATACCCTAAAGTTTAATATGATATGAGATGTGGCAAAGATAAGGTAAATGATGAATTTTATTTATGCATTATTTAAGGCATTTTAATTTTTGAAAAGGATATTTTATTTTATTAAATTTAGGGAGTTATAAAGATTAATTTAAAAAAATTGATATATCTGATAACTAAAGGTTAATTCAAAGTTAAAATAAATTGTAAGGAAATGAATTAATGTATGGGAGATATAAGGAAGTTAAACATTACAATTTGAGTTGAATATTGAATTGATTGGAATTTGGGTAAAGTTAAAGTTTCAAAATGAAATTGTGAAATTGAACTTGGGAGAGATAAGAAAATTAAATAATTGAATGAAATGAAGAGATATTTGTTTGAAGATTGATTGTGAAAAATAAAAGTGAAATTTTGAGACATATAAGAAGAAAATTAAATTTGAGAATTTTTGAATGATTTGATGAAATTGAAATTTGAAGAAGAAATTTGAGATTTGAAAAATTGAGTGATTAAAGAAAAGGGAAGAATTAAAAATTAAAAATTTGGGAGTCATAAGAAATTCTACATAAAATAAAATTTAAATTTTAAGAATGAATACATCAATAAGACCATACAAATTCAAAGGATCAAATTATCAATATTAGCCTCAATATCAACCTGCAAAACAATAATGACCAAAAGAAGAAAATAAAAAAGAAACTTAGTTCAAGAAGTTGAAAAACAATAAAATGAATATGAAAATGAAATAATATCCATTATGGGAAGGATTATAGATAATTTAGTAAAATACCAAATTAAGGATGAATGAGATAATAATGATAATAAAAACTATTCAAAAATGTTTGAAGGCACTGATGTTTCATATAACAAAATAAAAGTTGATAAAAAAGAGGTAATAGGAAAAAATTAGAGGAGTGTGGTCAAGATCATTTCAAAATTGTAAGATTTGTGTGAAGACCAAACCAAAAAATATCGCAAAGAAAAATTGATATAAATTATGGATGGATTAGTAATTCAGGATGGAACATGATTATGGACATGTTACAATGTTTTTATGGACACAATAAAGTTTGACAAACATTTTAGGGAATAGGTCAATAGATCAGTGCCATAACTTCAAGAAGTATGAGAGCAAAAGCAAAAATACAATAAAACAAATCAAATATTGAAGACTAAAAGTCTTCACACCAAATAATGTAATAGGGGGTGTTGAAGATATTACATTATTTGGTACATTGAGTATCATGAAGTACCATGGAGTACTATTGTAAATATTATATTAGAAAGTGTGTGTGTCTAAAGTATGTTTCAATATGTAAATAGTATCATGTGTTATACAATAAAGTGTCAAAAGTACAAGTGTGAGTGTGCAAGGTGTCAAGTGAGCAAGTGAAGAGTCATAGGTGATAGGTGTCAAGTATGGAAGTGAAGAGTCATGTAAGATGTGTCAAGATGTGAAGTAGGAGGTTATGTAATCATGAGATTTTTGTCATAATGTGAGGCATGTGAAAGGTTGCATCTCTTGAGAGTTTGAGGAGAGCAAATTTCACGAGTATTACTATATATTTGAGACAAAGCTCCTTGCTATATAGAAAAATAATTTATCTAATAGAATATTTTAAATCAATTGAATGCAGTTTTTTTTGTGTTATTTTATGTAATATTAATATTGTGAGTATGTTGTATTTATTTTATAGTATTTTTAATATCTTGGGAAATTGGAGTTGTTAATATTTGGGATCACTACTAACAAATATATGAGATAATTAGGAAAATTCTGAGTTAGAGAGAAAATAAGAACAAGATCCTTTGTCTAAAAAATAAAAGATATGTTGTTTCAAATTTTAGACTTGAAATAAGATATATAATGAACCAACTTTGTAGACACATGTTTAATCCAAACACATCTTATTTTTTGTATATTATGTGCTAGCACTAATTTTCATTCTCCTTGAAGGGGTTAAATTTGATTAGGCATTTTTTGTTTTAAATAGTTTGGTTAATAAAATAAGAGATTTTAGAAATACAAAGGCCCTAGAGAGGCCTAAGTTTCACATGACTACCTTTTTAATTGACATTCAATGTGTGGTCACACTTTCAAAATCCAATAAGTTCCCTTTTTTAATTCTCTAGAGAGAACCTATATATATATATATATATATATATATATATATATATATATATATATATATATATATATATATATATATATATATATATATATTAGGAATATCTAGAAAGAGAACACAAAGAAAAATAAAAAATATTATATTCATTTTGTTGTTTTTCCTTGTATTTATTCTTTATTGAACAATTATTCATGTTCCTATTCCACCAAGGCATCCAAATGGCTTCACAACCATATGTTGGTTTATTCACCCAAGACTATTGAGAAAACATTGGACTCTTAATTTTCAAGGGAAAACCTATTTATTACCCAAATGTATAACTAATAAGATGTTACTTAAAGAAGTATCTTAATAAATGATGTGTGGCATCAATAGGTAAATCAAAGAAATTCATTGGACTACTTTTACGTGTTTTCCATTCATTCCTTTTTATATTGGGAATTTCATTATAGGAAATTTGGGGCATTGTGCATAATTGGCTTCACATTTTGACAAACTTCAATTGGAATAATATTCCATTTTATAAATAGAAAGGAAAACTTAAATGGTATTTGAGATCTATTTAGAAGACTTGATACTTTCAATGCACACAAGGGGATTTTGATGAAGACCTTTCCAAGGATGTGAATTATTGGATAGTGGTGATTGAAAATAAAATAAAGAAGGATGATTCGAGGCATGACCTAGATAATTTAGGTCTGGTTGCATCCCAATCAAATACATCTTCTAGAAAATAGATAAAATATTAAATTAAAATCAAAACTAGAATTCCTACAAAGTTAGTTGTGGTTGAGGATGCTTCTAAACAAGCTAGAGAAAGGGCCTTGGAAAAAGAGTATGATAACTTCAAAAATTCACTAAGTATTGATAGTGAGGATCTTGTAGAGACGAATATCCATCGAAACTTGGACCTTTCATTAGACATATTCCATCGAATGGAGGAAATTTAACTAATGGGCAAAGAAGATCCTAAGAGGAAGGTGTCATCTTTGGAGGGAAAAATTTATTAAAAAAACCCTTTAGGTCAAGGTAAACCTATTGGCGGAGGATACTTCTACTAAGGATAAATGTGTCCAAGTAGACATTAGAGAAATGGATACCATAGTGGTGGAAACTGTAGGGGCTATGATAGACATTGATGTAATTGAAAAAGAAATTATAGAGGGAGCATATGATGATATGGATAGGATAAGGACTAAACATGTTAATATAACTAAATATATTAGAGCAAACATAACTTAGTAGATTGAAGGTGTTAGTGGTTCCAAAGACTTCTCCGTGATTTTTTTTCCAAACCTCAAGATTGGGGATATTTCAATAAATTAATTTTATTATGAAAAATCTATATCATTAAAAGGGAAGTATTCCAAGAAAAGGAAGGGGTTTGAGGACGATGTTTTAGTTGAGAGGATGCATGAAATAACCATAACTTTAACATATAATATTTGGGAAGATGTTATAAGTTAGATACATATGGTGGTTAAATTAAAATGGGATATATTTAAAGATTTGGAGAATAATATTATAGACCAATTCCAACACATTCAAGCTCTAGAACCTAAAAGGACAATTGAGAGGACTCATGTTGGTATACTTGAGGAGAGACTTTTATAGTTACAAAAAAACATAGCATAGAAAGAAGCATGTTATCTCTCCATGGTGCAATCCCTTACTTCTCAAATAGATGCTTTGAAATGTAGGAAGTAAATCCACATCCTAGAAGAAGAAATAACATGGATTTACACAGTTTTATCAAATGTTTAATTTTGCTAAAACATATAGGATTTGTGTAATTATACAATTGGGTGTAATTGTAAAACTTGATAATAAATGTAAAATTAGAAATTCAATAAAATAAAGTTACATGCACATAAAGGTAATTTGATTAAAATTAAATCAAGACTTAGTAAAACCTTGTCTCGGGAACTGCTTTGGAATGTCTTGGGAAAGTATTATAAGCCCCCCCATTCAATTTTTCAAGGGGTTAATGGTTTTTCAAGCAGAGGGAATGTTGTTCATCATTATTGATAGTTGTGGGTATTTCATATTATAGAAGTGTGTTCATTGATGGTGCAGTATTGTTTCTAATTGATGGATGTACACAGTTGATGTGAATTGTGCATAGTTGATGTAGAAATTGTACACCTTATTGGTAGAATGAGATATATGTTTATATGCAAGTATTGCAGAGACAACCCTATAATTGACTGATTATACAATGAAAATGGAATATATATTGATGCCCAATTGTGTGTGAGATTATCGATGTACCAAATTGGTCACTTGTCTCTTGTGAATGGTAATTGATATATTTTCATATCATTGTACAGTTTCTAAAAATGAATAAAATATGATATTGATTGGTTTAGACTAAGGATTGTGATTCTAAAATTACATGTTGAAATACTAAATTGGCAATTCCACCGTTAGGGTTAATCAATTCCTATTGTGTTGAATTATTGCATATAACTTTGCAAATCTGAGATTGAGTGTTTACAACAAGGGTTTTCTATAACCATATAGTTTACCCTTTCAGCCATACAATTGAAAAATTACCTTATCTTTTGTTGTAATTGTATAGAATGTACTTGTCAAATGGAGAAATGAGCATTTTTTAAGTGAACGATTACAAACCTACCAAGTTATTAGTGATAAATTGAATGTTGGGTATATTGTACAATTACAAACCATATAGTTTAGGATATTGTACGATTACAACCATACAACTAAAAATTTTGGAGCCATACAATACGTTTTGGGAATCGTACAGTTGTAAACCATAAAACTATACATATTGGACCAAATCAAATGCGAATTATTGAAATTTATCCCAAAACATTCCATTTAAGCTCCCTTATTGGAAATACTACCACTCATGCTACATTTGGTTTCATTTTCTATCAAAATTGAGTTAGATTATCGCAATCAAGAAGGACCTATGATTGATAATTTATGAGAAGGAATGAATTAAAATTGGAGGTAAATAATAGATAAATGTTTGCGAAGACATGGGAGATGGGATCATAGAGAAAAAAAATTTCTACTAAGGAGGAGTACTAGAATTGCTCAAAGAGAAAATGTGAACAATTCAACACATGACACAAATAAACCAATAATAGAACAAGTATGGACTTTGGATGAAGGAGATAGTGAAAGGTGGGAAAAATTGCTAATAGAAACAAAAGATATGGTACAAGGACCACCAAGAGTCGATGAGAACATTGGTGTAAGAGAAGATATTGACATAGGGACTCTATGAGGATTCAATGAGTGGATGATAACACCTGAACAAGTGGTAAATAGATTTTCAAGAGGTGAAACGAATGAGAGTCAGACACTATAACAACAATGTGTGAGGTCTTAGAAAGATAGACCAAGACCACAACTAGGATACCAATGAAGGAGGTCATAGAGTGAGGATGCAAAAGAAGTATAGAGATGATTGTTTGATAAAAATATGGTACCTTGAATAGAAACATCTAATGAAGAGCATCTTAGTGGATCACCCACACAAAGGAGGAATTAGTCAAGGACTCTAAGGGATACTTCATCAAGTTACGATGATGGAGGAACCCCACCAATGGCTAACATAGCCACAAGAGCAGGAAAGCAGAGATTCCCACCCTTCATAGGAGAATGGAAGGAGGACCCAATTAGACATATTGGTATATACATAACCATATGGAAAGTGAATGGTGTAAACCAATCGGATAAATGGTTGCAATTATTTCCTATCATATTATGAGAACTCACAATAGATTGGTATCTAAAGCGATAAAATACACCATCATTTTGGGTATGGAACACGATGAAGGATGCATCAAGGAATTTCTCCCTTTTAGAGATGATAGTGACATCATAACATAAATATATACCACAAAGCAAGGAGTGAATGAGGATGTTAAAACATAAAATTATTGATTAAAACAACTGGTAGATAAGATGCAAATACCTCCAATAGATGGACTAGTTAAGCGATGGTTTCTTGATGGGTTGTTTCCTAGGTATAAAAATAATATGAAGGCAGTACCATCCTCAACATATGAAGAAGCACTAGAGAAAGCAAAATTTTTTAAAAGTGAGGTAAAGCAAATGATAGTAGGAATTATGATACATTCCAAGCATGAGGACTCGGATAGCGATGAAGAAGACACGATACATCAAGCTATCCAATCATTCTAAAAGGAATTTTATAAGATGCTAAAATAAGTCAAAGGGGACACAAGGAGAGATAAAAAATATATCTGGTGTATGAAATGCAAGGCTGAAGGACATACAAATGTGAATTTTTTCAAAATGAATACTATAATAAATGTAATGTGCTAGGAAATGAAGTGGTAAATTATCCATTCAATTTGAAAGTTTGACATTAGACACTATCAATCCACGAGTAAGAGGGAAAACCAAAACCTTAATGAAATGGACAAGCTGCAACTGTTGGAAATATGAGCAAGTTTTTTTGTCATTGATGTCAAGAGTCAGTTTCAATGAGCAGCATGAGGTCAAGCATCAGTTTTCATGAGCAGTGCAAGAAAAATATTGCTGCTAGGCCTAAGGTAAAATAATATTATAATATGCTTATTATAATATTCAAGGTGGTCAAATAAGGTCTAAAAGAGCAAATTGGAAGGCCAAGAAAATAATATTATAATTTTATATTATAATATTAAAGGTCTAAATTATAGACCTAATAATTAAATTAATTATAAATTAATTATAACTAAATTTAAATTAAAATAACCCTAAGGTTAGGGTTACAAAGGGAAAGCAATAAAATTCGAGCACCAACATTGGCTATTCTTTCCACCCACCAACGTGCTGAGGGAAAGCAAAATTTAATATGTATACTATATGCTTTGGCAAAAAAAAATCTATCCATCGAATGCCTTAATCAATGTGCATGTTGTTGGACATTTTGAGTCCTCAAGTCAAAGTTGTCATTGATGTCAAGAAAGGAAGTCGTCATTAATATCCAAAAATTTGTCAAGAAACAAGTTATCAAAGTTGTCATTGATATTCAGGAAGAAGCTTCTAATAAAGTCAAAGGTCAAGAGGAAAAATGCAAAGGTTAAAGGCAAAGGGCTCCATAATATTTTTAAATATTATGTGGAAGCATAAGTTAAATGGTTTTCATAAAAACCCAAGAAAGTTTATTTGAAAAGCTAAAGGGAGATTTAATATTTATTTGATAAATTATTTAAATTCAAAATGAATTTAAATTTTATAAATAAATATTATTTATACCAAGGTGCAAAGTGAAATATGGTTTAAATAAAACCATAGGGTTTAAAGAATTAATTTATAAAATTTAAATTCAAAAGAATTTAAATATTTTATAAATTAATAAAGCTCCAAAGGTAATTCGAGCGTCGACGTCCAAAAATCGTTGAGGGTAAATCAAGCACCGACGTCATGCATGGAGGAAGAAATTTGGTATATAAGCTATGCCTTAAAGGCATTTGAAATTATCCTTTTGCTCGATAATCGAAGCATGCAATAGTGTTTTGAATTCATAAGGAAGAAAGAGCAGCGAACATTTTTGTTTAAGCACCAGCGAATAACGTCAAGGGGACTTGCGCCAAAAGACCAAGCGCCAATGAGGCAAGTGGCCTAGTGGCAAAGAGGACAGCGTTAGGGTGTTGGGCGCAAGGAGGTCTGTGTTCGAAACTCGATGGTAGCATTTTTGTTTGTGGTAGTTGCATTGGTGTTGAGCGCCAAGGAAGGTGCACGTTTTGTGCAAGGTGAGCGGGGAAGGTTTTGAGCACGTGGTGCTCATTTATCCCCAAGCAAGTGCCTAGCTTGTGCGGCATTGGGAGCCGTAGCTAGGGCGTCGGTTGAGGTTGCGTTGTGTGTTCGATTCCCCTCCAAGGCAAGGTAATTAATTTTGAAGTTTAATTTTTGTATGATGCCTAAAGTTTGGAGTTAAAAGGGTGCATGAAAGGTTTATTAGTTGGAAATGATTTTTGATTAGTTGGAGGAATAAGGTGTTAAGTTTTATTTTAATAAAGTGTTTTGGCATATTGATTTATTGAAATATTAAAAGGATAAAGGGAGCTTCTTGTCTTAGGTTGTTTTTGAAAAGAAGAGTGCATTGAATATTAGTGGGAGATTATAAGGTGTAAGTGGTAATTTACTTTTTGTAAATGTTGATGAATATTTTATTAAATATGGAGTGATAAGGTGTATGTATGTTTTAATGTTTGCATTGTAATTTGAGGAAATTAATCACCTTATAATTTCTTTGAGCTTGGCAAGAAGTGTTTGAGATTTTGGCAGATTTAGAAGATTCCTTCACCATCAAGAAAAAGGTATGAGCACATTTTCCAAAGTTTAAAATTGATTGGTTGGTTTTCTGGAAAATAAGTTTGGAGTGAAAAGGACTTGATTAGGGTTTCCTTTTGAGAGTGTTTGAGTTAATGCATCAAGGTTTTCTGGAATAAAGAGTTGTGATTAGAACCTTGTTTAATAAGCATTGTTGTTGAAGCCATTGGTTGTGTGAAGAACTTGAGTTAGGATTTTGAAAAGAACATGAGTATCATTGTTATGTGAAGATTGTTTTATAAGCATTGTTGTTGAAGTGGGTTGTCATGCAAAGAACTTGAACTAGGGTTTGAAAAGAACATGAATATCATTGTTATGTGAGATTAGTTGTTGAGCATTGTTGGAAATATTTTGAGTTGGTGATTATATGCTTGGACTAGGGTTTGTGAGAAAGGGTTGTTTCATTAAGTGATTGGTTGAGTAGAGTTGGTTGAGCCTAGTCAAGTGGATGAGTGAAGTGATTGTTCAAGTTCCATAAAATAAACTATTCTATATTCTGAATTGAGTTGAGAAAGTGATTGAGCATTGAGTTGAATTTGAAGCATATTGAGTCTCTAAAAATTCTCCTTATGTTTCTAAGAGAGTGATTGAAAGTAATTGAGCATTGTGATAAGTATAGAATATATTGAGTCTCTAACAATTCTCTTTATGTTTCTATGATATTTGACAAGTTCTATGTGGACTTGTTGAGCAGATTTGAGCAAGTTCTATGTGGACTTGTTGAGCAGATTTGAGCAAGTTCTATGTGGACTTGTTGAGCATATTTGAGCAAGTTATGTGTGGACTTGTTGAGAATATTTGAGCAAGTTCTGTGTGGACTTGTTGAGCAGATTTGAGCAAGTTATGTGTGGACTTGTTGAGCAGATTTGAGCAAGTTCTATGTGGACTTGTTGAGCAGATTTGTGCTAGACCGAAGGACTATGTTTAGTGCAGATTTGAGATAGATATTTGGAGGTGATAGAGCAGAGAGGATAATAGTCTCTAGTGGATAGAGATCCATCAGCCAGGGTAGTGAGGATAGGTCTTCTGAGTGGGGATAAGAGTCTTCAATGGAGAGAGATCCACAAGCCAATGTAGTGGAGGTAGTAGTCTTCTAGAGGATCACCAGCCAGAGTAGAGGGAAGGAGTTCTCTTATGGATAGAGATCCATGAACTTGATTTAGGGGATCAACATCTCCTTTGGATAGAGGTCCATAAACATTGTAATAGGGAAAGGATTCCCAAGAGATTGATCGAGAAAATTTTAGTGAAATATTTTCTCCGTGGAGTAGCCCACATTGGGTGAACCACGTAAATTGTGGTGTCTCTATTGTGTGTGGTGTTTTGTACATTGCTTTGATTACTAATGTTGATATTGCTATCTATACATTGCATAATATTGATTGGGAAAGAAAAGTAAAAAGTGGTCTTATACTGTTCACCCCCCTCTCAATATAAGCTTGTGTTCTTCAATTGGTATCAGAGTGGGTTCCTTCAGAAGAGTTTAACAACTTGAAGGAAAAGCTAACAAGAACACAATGGATCCTAAGGAGGTGTCCTCAAATAATTCAGCACCAGTATTTGATGGAAGTGACTATATGTATTGGAGTATGATGATGAAGATCTACCTGATGGCACTTGGCAATGAAATTTGGGAAGTAGTGGAATTTGGATACGATCCCTTAGTCAATCCTCCTATAGATAAGGAAGGTAAGCTTCTACAACACTATAATTCAAAAGCAATGAATGCACTTGTGAGAGGTTTGCATAGAACAGAGTCTATGAAAGTTATGCATTGTCAAACTACAAAAGAAATGTGGGATAAATTGCAAAATATATATGAAGGAGATAAAAGTGTCAAGAAAGCAAAGATGCAAAATCTCAAAGGACAACTTGAAGCATTAAGAATGAATGATGAGGAAAATATTAGTGCTTATCTACTTTGAATTGATGAGGTTGTTAATGGTATGCAAGGACTTGGAATGAAGATTGATGAATCTGATGTTTGTGATAAAGTATTAAGATCTCTTCCAAAAAGATTTAGTGAACAGGTTTCTACTATAGAAGTGTCAATGGATGGTGATACTTTGACAAGAGATAAGTTGCTTGGTATGCTCACAATATTTGAGATAAGAACAAAATATCCTATTCCCTAGAAGGAAGCAACATTCAAAGCAATCAATAAGACAAATGGTAAGAAGTCAGAATCAAGCAATGAGTCATCCAATGATGAAGAAGCTAATTATGGTAGAAGAGATAAGGACTATAGAAGATCCAGAGATCTAAGATCTGTTAAGTGTTTCAATTATGGAAAGTATGGATATTTTGCAATAGATTTTCAAGAACCCAAGAACAACAATGGTGAAGAAAAATAGGATCACAGAAATAGGGAATCAAAAAGATACAAGCACCAGAAGAAAAGCAAGGATGGACAAAGTAGACAAGGAAATAAGTTCTTTCAAAGGCAAAAGAGAAGCTACTATGCGGATAAGGCAAGTAAGTACTCAAGTGATAGTGATGCTAGTTTTTTAGACAATGATAGAGATGAAGTCCTATTTATGATTGAAGAGAAAGAACAAGTTAAGAAAAGGACTCCAATCATTCTCAAGTGTTTTAGATGTGGTAACTTTGGACATCTTGAAGATAGTTGTACAAGGGATGGTTATAGTTTCAGTGATGATGAATATGAAGATACACTTGAAGGACCAGATGAAAATATTCTAATGGCATTGGAAGATAAAGAAGGTGATTTCATAGAAGACAAGACAAAAGAAAATGAAGATGTGGACAAAGGTAAACAAATAGAGGAATATTCAGAAAAGGATGGATATGATCTCAAGGGAGAACTTATCTATGCCCTTGAAATAGTAAAGAAGGTAAGAAAGCAAAACTCTAAACTTGAAATTCAATTCCAAGAATGTGATGAAGAGAGAAGTTTGCTTATAGAGGATTTAGAAAAATCAAAGGCTAAGGCAAAAAGGTTCAAGGATAAGTTAGAAGCAAAGATCTTAGAATGTGAGAAGTTAGCACAAGAAGTGGCACTACTAAGAGAATATTTGGAGGACTCCAAGATCAAGATGAAAGGGTTCAAAAATAGCTCAAAGAACTTGGATAAGTTCATCAAGACACAAAAGACTACATCAAACAAAATAGGCCTTGGTTTTGAACAAGCTCAAAAGAAACAAGAAGGAGAATCATCCTCAAGTTTTGGAGGAGAAGAAACTTCAGATGAAGATACTTCAGAAGAAGATAGTGTAAAATAAAGTGAGACATCTAAGGATGAGTTAGACAATAGAGAGTTCAACAAAGATAGGAACAATGCACAAAGAAGATACAGATGGAACAACAATTAGAATAGGTCAAGAGAGACTAAGAGACCAATGAGGTCAAGACAAGGAAACTTCAATGGAAGATGTTTTTCATGTCACAGGTTTGGGCACATGGCTTCACAGTGTAGGACACGGGAAAGATAGGAATATGGGAACAAATAACTTTTCCATGGGTATTGCTACTCATGTAATCAGTTTGGTCACAAGGCAATGAATTGTAGGGTTCATGACAGAAGAGGATATGGCTTCACTAGGAGAAATCCTATGGCATTTGCACCTCCAAGGAATAATAACATTAAGTGTTATAAGTGCAACAATGATGGTCACACAACAAAGTGGTGTAGAGCAGACATTCCAAAAACAGGTATGAATATGAACAGGAACATGGATATGAACAGGAACATGAATAGGAACATGGATATGAACAAGAATAGGAACATGAACAGGAACAAGGATATGAATAGGAACATGGATAGGAACATGGACATGGAAAGAAATAGTCAAAGGAATCAGAAGGATCAGATAAGAAGGAAAGAGGATAAAGGTAAAGAACAATGCTTTCTGGGAGTAGAAATACTCCCACCCAAGAATTAACCACCTCAAGAGGAGGTGGGGGAGGGGCTAAGCTAAGAGGCTCATTCTTAGCCCCGAGCCCCAAAGGTGACCCTTTGCCATTGATGTCAAAGGGGGAGAGATTTGAGTAAGGGGGAGAGATTTGGTATTTGAAGAGAGCATTGAGCCAGGGGGAGCAATGTCCCAGGGGGAGCAGAACAGGAAAAAGTCAAGTTTTTGAGTAAAAATAATTTGGGTTGCCATCAATGACAAAGGGGGAGATTGTTGGACATTTTGAGTCCTCAAGTCAAAGTTGTCATTGATGTCAAGAAAGGAAGTCATCATTAATATCCAAAAATTTGTCAAGAAACAAGTTATCAAAGTTGTCATTGATATTTAGGAAGAAGCTTCTAATAAAGTCAAAGGTCAAGAGGAAAAATGCAAAGGTTAAAGGCAAAGGGCTCCATAATATTTTTAAATATTATGTGGAAGCATAAGTTAAATGGTTTTCATAAAAACCCAAGAAAGTTTATTTGAAAAGCTAAAGGGAGATTTAATATTTATTTGATAAATTATTTAAATTCAAAATGAATTTAAATTTTATAAATAAATATTATTTATACCAAGGTGCAAAGTGAAATATGGTTTAAATAAAACCATAGGGTTTAAAGAATTAATTTATAAAATTTAAATTCAAAAGAATTTAAATATTTTATAAATTAATAAAGCTCAAAAGGTAATTCGAGCGTCGACGTCCAAAAATCGTTGAGGGTAAATCAAGCATCGACGTCATGCATGGAGGAAGAAATTTGGTATATAAGCTATGCCTTAAAGGCATTTGAAATCATCCTTTTGCTCGATAATCAAAGTGTGCAATAGTGTTTTGAATTGATAAGGAAGAAAGAGCAGCGAACATTTTTGTTTAAGCACCAACGAATAACGTCAAGGGGACTTGCACCAAAAGACCAAGCGCCAATGAGGCAAGTGGCCTAGTGGCAAAGAGGACAACGTTAGGGTGTTGGGCGCAAGGAGGTCTATGTTCGAAACTCAGTGGCAATATTTTTGTTTGTGGTAGTTGCATTGGTGTTGAGCACCAAGGGTTTGAGCAAGGAAGGCTTTGAGCACGTGGTGCTCGTTTATCCCCAAGCAAGTGCCTAGCTTGCATGGCATTGGGAGCCATAGCTAGGGCACCGGTTGAGGTTGTGTTGTGTGTTCGATTCCCCTCCAAGGCAAGGTAATTAATTTTGAAGTTTAATTTTTGTGTGATGCCTAAAGTTTGGAGTTAAAAGGGTGCATGAAAGGTTTATTAGTTGGAAATGATTTTTGATTAGTTGGAGGAATAAGGTGTTAAGTTTTATTTTAATAAAGTGTTTTGGCATATTGATTTATTGAAATATTAAAAGGATAAAGGGAGCTTCTTGTCTTAGGTTGTTTTTGAAAAGAAGAGTGCATTGAATATTAGTGGGAGATTATAAGGTGTAAGTGGTAATTTACTTTTTGTAAATGTTGATGAATGTTTTATTAAATATGGAGTGATAAGGTGTATGTATGTTTTAATGTTTGCATTGTAATTTGAGGAAATTAATCACCTTATAATTTCTTTGAGCTTGGCAAGAAGTGTTTGAGATTTTGGCAGATTTAGAAGATTCCTTCATCATCAAGAAAAAGGTATGAGCACATTTTCCAAAGTTTAAATTGATTGGTTGGTTTTCTGGAAAATAAGTTTGGAGTGAAAAGGACTTGATTAGGGTTTCCTTTTTGAGAGTGTTTGAGTTAATGCATCAAGGTTTTCTGGAATAAAGAGTTGTGATTAGAACCTTGTTTAATAAGCATTGTTGTTGAAGCCATTGGTTGTGTGAAGAACTTGAGTTAGGATTTTGAAAAGAACATGAGTATCATTGTTATGTGAAGATTGTTTTATAAGCATTGTTGTTGAAGTGGGTTGTCATGCAAAGAACTTGAACTAGGGTTTGAAAAGAACATGAATATCATTGTTATGTGAGATTAGTTGTTGAGCATTGTTGGAAATATTTTGAGTTGGTGGTTATATGCTTGGACTAGGGTTTGTGAGCAAGGGTTGTTTCATTAAGTGATTGGTTGAGTAGAGTTGGTTGAGCCTAGTCAAGTGGATGTGTGAAGTGATTGTTCAAGTTCCATAAAATAAACTATTCTATATTCTGAATTGAGTTGAGAAAGTGATTGAGCATTGAGTTGAATTGGAAGCATATTGAGTCTCTAACAATTCTCCTTATGTTTCTAAGAGAGTGATTGAAAGTAATTGAGCATTGTGATAAGTATAGAACATATTGAGTCTCTAACAATTCTCTTTATGTTTCTATGATATTGGACAAGTTCTATGTGGACTTGTTGAGCAGATTTGAGCAAGTTCTATGTGGACTTGTTGAGCAAATTTGAGCAAGTTTTATGTGGACTTGTTGAGTAGATTTGAGCAAGTTCTATGTGGACTTGTTGAGCAGATTTGAGCAAGTTCTGTGTGGACTTGTTGAGCATATTTGAGCAAGTTCTATGTGGACTTGTTGAGTAGATTTGAGCAAGTTCTGTGTGGACTTGTTGAGCATATTTGAGCAAGTTCTATGTGGACTTGTTGAGCATATTTGAGCAAGTTCTATGTGGACTTGTTGAGCAGATTTGTGCTAGATCGAAGGACTATGTTTAGTGCAGATTTGAGATAGATCTTTGGAGGTGACAGAGCAGAGAGGATAGTAGTCTCTAGTGGATAGAGATCCATCAACCAGGGTAGTGAGGATAGGTCTTCTGAGTGGGGACAAGAGTCTTCAGTGGAGAGAGATCCACAAGCCAATGTAGTGGAGGCAGTAGTCTTCTAGAGGATCACCAACCAGAGCAGAGGAGAAGGAGTTCTCCTATGGATAGAGATCCATGAACTTGATTTAGGGGATCAACATCTCCTTTGGACAGAGGTCCATAAACATTGTAATAGGGAAAGGATTCCCAAGAGATTGATCGAGAAAATTTTAGTGAAATATTTTCTCCGTGGAGTAGCCCACATTGGGTGAACCACGTAAATTGTGGTGTCTCTATTGTGTGTGGTGTTTTGTACATTGCTTTGATTACTACTGCTGATATTGCTATCTATACATTGCATAATATTGATTGGGAAAGAAAAGTAAAAAGTGGTCTTATACTGTTCACCCCCCTCTCAGTATAAGCTTGTGTTCTTCACATGTGAAATTTGTGAATGTGAGGAATAAGAGGTAAGGATCTTATGCTTGTATGGTTTTCAACCTGCGAATAAGAGGGAGGATGATCTAAGCCTTATAGCCAACTATGGTGATTGGTCTAATGACAGGCGACTGTGGCTTAAGGTGCTAATTGGCGAGAGGTCCCGTGATCGAACGTCGATGGCTATGTTTTGGTGAAGGTTCGAGTGTTTAGTTTTGGTGCCAAGGTGAAGGTTTAAAAGTGCATGAGGTAGTTTTGGTTCTAAGATGAGTGCCTAGATCACATGGTACGTGTACCATGACTAGGGCATTATGAAGGCACAAGAGTAAGTTCGAATTCTACTGAGGACAAAGGTACTTAAATTTTTGGATATTTAAATTGCTTCTAAGGTTTAAAAGGTGGCATGATAAATTTTTATTAAGGGGGAGTTATAAGGTTTTTAAAGTTAATTGTTTTATTGTGTTTTTTGATAAAGTGAATTGATATAGGAGTTATAAAGTTGAAAAAATGGAATTATAATTTTAGTTGGGATGAGCTATGATGTGTTAAAGAGATAAGGGTTTATAAAGAAAATTATTGTGATTATTTTCTTTGCACAAATTGTTGGTTTGCATTTTGAAGTGTGGAGATTATAAGGTGTAAAAGAGATTTATTGCTATGTATGGTGAAATATTTTGAGGTATCAAATTGAATGAATGATTGAGAATATATTGCTACCTAACCTTTGAAATTAGCAAAGAGTTGATTGTGATTGAGATAGGTGTTTGAAGTCAATTCTTCTTCAAATAAGAGGTAAGGGCACATTATCCTTGAGAGTGATTGTTGGATGTTATGAACTCTAAGTTGGAGTGAAAAGGTTCTTGTTTGATAAGAATTTTTTAGTAAACCTTTATATGCATGATTTATGGATGCTTGAGTGAGAACTTGTAAACTATCTCGAACCAGGGTTTGTGCAAGATCAGGAGTATCATTATTATGTAATTTTTGGAATAAACTTGAGTTGAGTTTGAGTTCCAAAGTGAGAGTTTTTGAGAGCATTGGATGAAACATTTGATTAGGATTTGCAGGTAAGTTTTGTTTCATTGACTGAGTTTATTGAGCCTAGTTGATTGGAAGTATTGGAGTGATAGTTCAAGTTCTATAAAATAAATTGTTCTATATTTTGATTTGATTTGAGAAAGAGATTGTAAGTGATTGAGTATTTTTGAGTGTGAAACATATTGAGTCTCTAACCATTATCTATATGTTTCTAAGGTTAAACAAGATCTTTTGAAAGTGATTGAGTGTTTGTGAGTGTGAAACATATTGAGTCTCTAACCATTATCTATATATTTTTGTGAGTTAAACAAGATTCTATGTGAAACTTGTTTGTGTGATTGAAAGAGGTTTTCTGTGATAGACTGAGTTGAGTTGTATAAATCTTTTGTGAAAGCTAGTGGACAGAATTGAGTAAGTCCTAACATGGACTTAAGGACTGAGTTGAGTAGGATTTTGTGGAAGCTTACAATGTTGATTTGAGATAAATCTAGTGAGGAATTGTTGAGCAGATTTGAGGTAAAACTTAGAGAATACTTGAGAGCAGATTGGACAAGTTCTAGTGAGTACATGTTGGATAGATTTAAGGTAAGTCTTTGAGAAGACTTGTGAGCAGAGTTTATTGATTGATTTTTTCAAGCTTTGTGTTAAGGCTTGGGGTAGATCTAGTAGAGTTGATTTAGGTTTGGATCAAGCTTTGTGTTAAGGTTTGAGGATAAATTTGAGGACAAATTTTGGTATAGATTTAAGGATAGGTTTTTTCCAGACTAGAGATAGATATTGAGCATATTTGTGCTAGACAGAAGGACTATGTTTAGTGCAAATCAAATATAGATATTTAGCAGATTTGTGCTAGACCGAAGGACTGTGTTTAGTGCATATTTATGACAGAGTTGAGAGTAAGTTTTGGAGGTGATATATCAGAGGACAGTAGTATCTAGTGGATAGAGATCCATTAGCCAGGGTAGTGAGGATATGTCTTCTAAGCAAGAATAGGAGTCTTCTATGGAGAGATATCCATAAGCCAGTGTAGTGGAGGTGGTAGTCTTCTAGAAGATCACTAGCCAGAGGAGAGAAGGAGTTCTCATATGGATAGAGATCCATGAACCAGATGAGGATATTGGTGTCTCGTGTGGATAGAGATCCATGAACTTGATTAGGATATTGGTGTCTCATTTGGACATAGTTCCATAAACATTGTAATAGGAAAGGATTCCCAAGAGATTTGTTGAGAAAATTTTAGTGAAATATTTTCTCTATGGAGTAGCCCACATTGGGTGAACCACGTTAAATTGGTGTCTCTATTGTGTGTGGTTATTTATGCATTGATTTTATTATTGTTGTTAATATTGCCATTGATATATTACATAATATTGTTTGGGAAGGAAAAATAAAAAGTGGTCTTATATTGTTCACCCCCTCTCAGTATAAGCTTGTGTTCTTCAATTGGTATCAGAGTGGGTTCCTTCGGAAGAGTTAACAGCTTGAAGGAAAAGCTCATAAGAACACATATGGATTCTAAGAGTGGATTATTAGATAGTTCAGCACCAGTTTATGATAGGAGTGATTATGTATTTTGGAGTATGAGAATGAAGATTCACCTAATGGCACTTGGAAATGAAATATGGGAAGCAGTTGAAAAAGATACACACCACCAGCTACTCCACCTATAGATAAATATGGTAAGCTTCTACATCATTACAATTTAAAAGTAATGAATGCAATTCTGAGAGGTTTTCATAAAACAAAGTTATTAAAGGTTATGCACTGCAAATCAACAAAGGAAATTTGGGATAAATTGCAAGGCATATATGATGGAGATAAAAATGTCAAAAAGGTAAAGTTGTGAAATCTCAAGGGAATATTTGAAGACCTAAAAATGAATGATTAGGAAAACACTAGTGCTTATCTACTTCGTGTAGACGAGGTTAACCCCATACAAAGACTTGGACTTTAAGTTCAAGAATATGATGTTTGTGATAAGATTTTAAGGTCACTCCCAAAAAGTTTTAGTGAAATGATTTTAGCTATAGAGGAATCAAAAGATAGTGATATCTTAACAAGGGATGAATTACATGACACTCTTACAACTTTTGAGATGAGAACAAAAGAGGAAATTAATCCCTAGAAATAAGCAGCCTTCAAAGCTACTAAGAAGACAAAGGGTAAGAAGTCAGATTCAAGCAATGAGTTATCCAGTGATGAAGAAGCAAATTATAGTAGAAGGAACAAGGATTCTAGAAAGTATAAAGGTAAGAAATTAATTATATGGTTCAATTGTGGAAAGTATGGTCAGTATGCATCTAATTTTCAAGAAGCAAGAAATAGAAATGATGAAGAAAAATAGAATCATAAGAATAGGGAAACAAAAAAACACAGGTACCAAAAGAAAAGCAGGGATGGACAAGGCAAGCAAGGAAATAAGTTCTTCCAAAGACATAAGAAGAGTTTCTATGTATAAAATGCAAGTAAGTATTCAAGTAATAGTGATGAAAGCTCATCAGGTAATGAAGATGAAATACTATTTTTAGCAGAAGAAAAAGAAGTGGTTAAGAAAAGATCACCAATAATTCTCAAGTTTTTTAGATGTGGTAACTGTGGTCATCTTAAATATAGTTGTACAAAGAGTGGTTTTAGTTTCAGTGATGATGAATATGAAGATACACTTGAAGGACCAGAAGAGAATCTACTCATGGAAATTGAGGAAGAAGGAGGTGATCCTATAGAAGATAAATCAGAAGGGAATGAAGATGATTCCAAAGACAAAGAAATAGAGGAAGAATAAGAGATAGGAGAAGTTGATCTTGAAGGTGAACTTATTTCTACCCTTGATGCATTAAAGGAGGTAAGAAAGTTGAACTCAAAACTCAAGCTTAAATTTCAACAATATGATGAAGAGAAAGGAAAGCTTATAGAGGATCTAACTAACTCAATAGCTAAGACAAGGAGATTCAAAGAGAAGTTAGAATAAAAGGTTTTAGAATGTGAAATATTATAGCATGAGGTAGCTTCACTAAGGAAGGAAATAAAAGAGTCTAAGGAGAAGTTACATAGGTTTGGGAGAAGCTCAAATAAATTAGATAAGATTATCAAGATACAAAATCCAACATCAAGCAATACAAGTCTTGATTTTGAATAGGTATAAAGAAAACAAGGAGAGGAGTCAATCTCAAGTTATAAAGAATAAGCAAATTCGGAAGAAGAGAATCTAAAAGAAAGTGAGAATTATGAGGATGGGTTGGACAATAAAGAGTTCAACAGGAAAAGGAACAATGCAAAAATGAGGAACAAATAGAATAGGAAGCAACATAGGGTAGAAGAGACTAAGAGACCAATGAGGTCAAGGAAAGGTAGTTTCAATGGACGATGCTTCTCATGTCACAGGTTTGGGCATAAGGCTACACAGTGTAGGACACATGAAATATAGGAATATGGAAATTTTAGAAATAGGCAGTGTTTTCAAGGGTATTGCTACTCTTGTAATTAGTTTGGTCACAAGGTAGTTAATTGCAGGGTTCATAACAGGAATGGATATGGCTTCACCAAGATAAATCCCAAGTCATTTGCACCTCCAAGGAAAAATAACATTAAGTGTTATAAGTACAATAAATATGGGAATACAACAAGATGGTGTAGAGAAAAATTTCTAGAGACAAGTAGGAACAAGAATAATCAAAGGAATCAGAAGTATCATCAAGGAAGAAAGTGGACAAAGGTAAATATCAATGCTTGTTGGGAGTAGAAATACTTCCACCCCAAAATTAACCACCTCAAGAGGAGGTGTGGGAGGGGCTAAGCTAAGAGACTCATTCTTAGCCCCAAGCCCCAAATGTGACCCTTATGAGTTAAGGGGAGAGCATTCAGTCAAGGTGAGCAGTTTATCAAGGGGAGAAAAATAGAAAAAGGCTAAGGAAATGGTAAAATATAATTGGGTTACCATCAATGACAACGGGGGAGATTGTTGGAAATATGAGCAAGTTTTGTTCTCATTGATGCCAAGAGTCAATTTCAGTGAGCAGCATGAGGTCAAGCATCAGTTTCCATGAGCAGTGCAAGAAAAATATTGCTTCTAGAACTAAGGGAAAATAATATTATAATATGCTTATTATAATATTCAAGGTGATCAAATAAGGTTTAAAAGATCAAATTGGAAGGCCAAGAAAATAATATTATAATTTTATATTATAATATTAAAGGTCTAAAGTATAGACATAATAATTAAATTAATTAAAAAAACTTAGATTTTAAATTAATTTTAAAAGTAATTTAAATTAAAATAACCCTAAGGTTAGGGTTACAAAGGGCAAGCAATAAAATTTGAGCACCGATGTTGACTATTCTTTCCACCCACCGACATGTTGAGGGAGAGTAAAATTTAATATATATACTAGATGCTTTGGAAAAAAAAAATCTATCCATCGAATACCTTAATCGATGTGCATGTGAAATTTACAAACATGAGGAATAAGAGGAAAGGATCTTGTGCTTGTGTGGCGGTTAACCTGTGAATAAGAGGGAGGA
Organism: Wollemia nobilis; assembly: GCA_028583015.1. Classification (NCBI taxonomy): domain Eukaryota; kingdom Viridiplantae; phylum Streptophyta; class Pinopsida; order Araucariales; family Araucariaceae; genus Wollemia; species Wollemia nobilis. The sequence goes on from JAQPPZ010001361.1 coordinate 8,453,892, forward strand.
TGCTCTAAGCCTTATAGCCAACTGTTAAGTGGTGTTTTCACCCAATTGTGAAAGCACACTCTCCGGTAGGATCTGAGTCCTAAAATCCTCTGCTTGCAAAGAAGGTAACTTCTCCAAGGTTCCTGTTATGCTGATTCTTTGTCTACCAATGATGTTATTCAAGTGAAATGCTAGGAATACCTTAGGGTTTGCAAGTGGATGTTAACAAGGGGCACTGGGGTTTATATAATTTGAATTTACAGTGGACTCAAAGTGAATAATTGTACTTTAATCTTGGATTTTGATGGATTTTTAGTTATTTATTTGGATACAGTAATTAAACTGCAGAAAATAAAGCAAGGGTTTGAACAATAAAGAAAAGTAAATGAAAGAGAAACTAAACTACAGTCAGAATGCTGCCATCAATTCGATGAAACCGAAGATAATGAGGTTTTCTGCATGCAACCTAACCTAATGAACCTGCAAACTCGCACAATCCAAATAAGCTAGGTGCGGGCTTCTAAGGTTTCTACTGTAATTCCAGATTCGAGCATTCGCATGAAGCAACCAAGAGCACTTGCATTAAACTTCACCTAAAAGCCTTATAAATCTGAAATGAATGATATAACATTAAATCATGCATACAAAAAATGACTCCTTCTTTCTCATCAATTAGATGCCAACTCTCTCGTATTTTGTATTAAATGATATGTCAATTACATTCAAAGAATGTTCCAGGCATAAATATTCCAGAACAAAAGAAGGAAATTGCCCAAGTGCAAGCCCAGAATAGCATGAAGCTCTTGTCTCTGCAACTCTGCAATCGGCAATTTCCAACCCCTCTTTCAATCTGCACTTCGGCTTTATACTAACGGAAACGGCTCTTCGATTCTCCCTGTGTCGCTTTGTTTCATCTTCCTGCATGTGACCCTTCAACTTCCCTTTCTTTTCGTTGCTTTTGACTCAGTCGATGCCGAGACCTTTGAAATCCTTCGTTGCATGTAACGCTTCTGCAACTCTGACATCTGTACGCCACGTGTCCTGCGTTTTCTGTGCCTTCTGTAACGTTTTCCTGTGCAAATCACGACAAAAACTGCATGCAACTTGTTCACCTTCCTAGCCGCGAAAACGTGACATGTCGCGAAATCGCGACATGTCGCGATATCGCGATGCCCTCCTCGTTCGTATGCCTTCGGCCGCTTTCTGTCGTGATATCGCGACGTTTTTCACCTTCGGACCTTCATGCCACTTTCTGTCGCGATATCGCGACATTTTTCACCTTCGGACCTTCATGCCGCTTTCTGTCGCGATATCGCTACCATTTCTATTTTAAGCCTCCTTTCCCTAGCGATATCGCTACCATTTTCTATCTTGAGCCTCCTTCCCCAAACTATAGCGAAATCGCTACCGTTCTCGCCTTCGGACCTTCTTGCCGCAAACTGTCGCGATATCGCTACCGCTTTTGCCCTCCATACTTTTTCGAAACCTGTCGCGATTTCGCGACCATTTTCTCCTTCGGGCCACTTTGCCAAAACACGTCGCAAAATCGCGACCATTTTCTCCGTCCGTATAGTTTGCCAAAACACGTCACGAAATCGCGACCATTTTCCTCATCCGTAAGCTTCGGCAAAACACGTCGCGAAATCGTGACACTTTTCATCATCCGTACGCTTCGGCAAAACACGTCGCGAAATCGCGACCATTTTCATTCTTTTCCAGCGGCATGTCGCGATTTCGCGACACCTTTTCTTTTCTTCTCAGCGACATGTCGCGATTTCGCTACACCCTTTCACTCTTTTCCAGCGATATGTCGCGATTTCGCGACAACTTTCAATTTTTCTTTTCTTTCTCCTTTTCGGCAGCGATGGAGCTACATGTCGCGATTTCGTGACACTTTCCTGTTTTCGGCAGCGATGGCGCGACAAGTCGCGATTTCGCGACATGTCGCGATTTCGTGACACTTTCAACACTTAGGCATTTTTTCCTCTTTTCTTCAATTTTAGCATCTGGGTCACCGAGATTCTTCTCTGCAAGCCTGCAAAAAGGTGGGTCCCCAATTTTGGGGTGTGTTGTGGATCAACCACAACAAATGGCGACTCTGCTGTCAAATGCTCTTGAGCATTTTAGTAAGAACCCAACCTGAAACATATCACAAACTCGCAAACATATGTTAGCACATAAGCAAAATAACAAATGCCCAAAGATCAGAAGTACATGAATCATCAGAATCATCAAGTATTAGCTCAGTGTGTGCAATGTGTTTTCATTCCCTATCGTTTGAAATTGATCAACATTCCATTATCAGTTTTGCATGAATGCATATGTGGGATGGTGAATGATTTGTGTACCCTAATGAATGTGCAAGGAGATTTTGCTTTCATAAAAGGCATGGTCCTTCTTCTATTATTATGTACAAGCATTCAAGATTGCCAAACCCTCTTAGGATCCACTAATTCATTACCTTATTGTATCCCAAAGTTGGTTACGAGTCCCTACCATCTAGAACCCATGTGCAAGTGAATGTGAAATCAGAACTTTGGGGAATCAGACTCCCAACCAACCGAGATGAGAGTTTAACCCTATCCTTACTATTCTGATTTAGAGTTCATTACCTCACTTTAAGCAAAATAATTAAACCAATTATGGAAGAAATGGTCATGCTAGTCTAACCCTCTAGACAATCAGTGGTCTTGTTTTTTAGGCAAGACATGATGCCATGCATGGGCATATCTAACCCCACAATCCAAAACTTATCTCCATTTCTTTGGACCTTGGGGATGACTACCCATCCCTTGCAGAGGACAAGTAGTACAATCCTTACAATCCAAAATAAAGATGAGATGGGAAAAATTTATTTATTTTTTTACTTCTTGGACCTTGGGGATGACTACCCATCCTGGCTAGGGACACGTAGTACGATCCTTGCAATCCAAATTTTAGATGTAAATGGAAAATATTAATTTTGTTGCTTAGACCTTGGGGATGACTACTCATCCTTTGTAGAGGACAAATAGTACGATCCTTACAATCCAAGATTGATTATGAAATGAGACATAAGAGCTTTGGGGAATCAGATTCTCAACCAACCGAGATGAGAATTTATACCCTATCCTTACTACTCCATGTGGGTCAAATCAAAGCTTTGGGGAATTGGATCCTCAACCTAAGTTCGATGAGGATTTAACCCTATCCTTACTACTCTGATTTTAGGCTTTTAAGCTCTATGGAAGTGATCAAAACCACTGTTTTAAGGATCATGCTGCATAAATAGGATAGACATGAAATACTTCTTTCGCCCAACCCTTTTCTTCCAAGTTAGGTTTTGATCATTTTGCTCAAGATCCTTTTTAATGAATGAGACGTGCTTGGTTCTAGATATCTCAAGACTCGGTTTCCAACCTTAGGATTTTTCTTATATTTATGTTATAACACAATCCTAAGAGGATTTGACATACTTTAATGACTTGCACCTAAGATGCATATGCAACTAAGATGAAATATATGTAAAGTGAGATGGAACATGAATGCATTATCTCTTGAAATGCAAATGAAATGATTTGTCATGCAAAACCGACTCTTTCATGCATCACAAGTTTCAAACGATGTAATTAAATTGCTTGTGTTACTTGTGGAGCTTTTACAAGACAATTCCAATATTTCATGTTCTCCTAGTCTTAAGCATAAGTTGACATCTCAATTTTATTTTATTTTATTTTATTTTTTATTTTTTTATAAAAACAAACAAAGCATGCCAATTGAAATCAAACACACAACTTAAATCATGATTAAACTAAGGATCCAAAAAATAAAATTTGAAAAACACAAACCAAAACCAAAACCCAAACACAATCCCAAAAACAAAAACTTGAAAGCCCACACCAAAAAACCAAAAATTATATACACTATTGTACAAGATGATGCCAAGCTTGGACTATTACTTTCCTGGATCCCAAACATGATTAGAATATATCAAAAAACATATGACACAATACACATGCCAAATTTTGTAGGAATCCAACAACAATAAGATCAAACCGAGCAATGCAACAAATTTCAACTTGCCATGCTCACCATTCCACTTTGATTTAGTTCTATTACCAACGTCATAGGTGAGATTCAAATCAAATTGGTTAGACAATAGTTGATATTCAATTTTATCTTGTCTATTCTTTAAAGTGCAAGTTTCATCGTTCCCTTCATGATTTAGAAGTAGGCTTTCTTTTTCAAATGTGAGATGTTGCAAACAAGAGCCTATTTCTAAAAATCTTGACTTCAAATCATTTTCCAGGATTTTAAAGCAATCAAAATCATTCAAAACTTGACAAGCATCAACAAAGTTTGGCATTTCCTCATTAATGATGTTAGCATCCAAAGGGACATCATGTGACCTATCACTTGAAATTTTTGTAGCTACTACCAAAGGTACAGATTTCCCCTTGTCATCCATACTCAACCCATCATGATTAAAATTTATCATAACTTGATGAGTATTAGTAGCCTTTTCTTTTTTCTCTTTGTCTTCTTCATCATCCAATACCTGTTCAAAAACACCAAAGTTAGGCACCCAATCAAACATGCGTCCATATTTTTCAAAACAAGAGCCTAATTTTTCAAGATATATGTCACGTGACACCTTTCCCCGATCAATGGCTTGAGTTGCCCCAAACTCCATATTTTCATTAGGATCATCAGTAGCATCTAACCCACACCACTTAGGTTTTGTAATTTCATCATTTTGAGATGGCATAGACATTGTAGAAACAATAGGTGGATCAAGATTTTTGATTTCTTGCCCCCCAAGGGGAACAAAAACAATTGATTCTCCTTCTTCATCCATGGTAGTAGAATCATTATCCTTCTCCAACCCTTGATGAGATTCCAAGGCTTCTTCCAAAACATTCTCGGATTGTGCAGGACTTGTAATATCCTCATATGAAAGGGCAATTGTATTATCCTGCATATCAATAGGCACATAAACTCCATTAGAAGGTTTGGAGTGAGCATACTCTTCCCAAGAATCATAACAATCATCTTTCAAGATCAAATTGTGATGCTCAACTATTTCTTTATCATCTTTTAATTCATCAACATGTTTCTCATCAAATTTATCTTCTCCTTCCTTAGATGGTTCAATTACTTCCAAAATTGGGTTATTGCTTGCATTCAAATTGATAAGGCTATCATAATCCACATGTGTAACCCATGATTCACGTTTAACATGATTTGGAAGGTGTGAATTTCCTATGCCATTACTTTCAACAATGTCATCCAATGTGTCATCCGAATCAGATTCATCCTCATAGAATTCATCTTTTGGTGAGTCAAGGGTTTCCAATCTATCACATGTTTCCATACGAGTTGGATCTAGTATTCCTCCCTTGCCTAAAATCATATTCCTATGAAAATCATTGAAATTGATTTTAGCAACATCTTTTGAATCAAGATGAGTATTTTGAAGTTGATTCATACTTAAGAAAGATGGTTGATCTTGCAAAGTAGGTTGAGGACTTTGAATTTGATTGAAGCATGGGAATGATTGTTGATTCTGAAATTGATTCACACTTGAACTTGGTTGTGATGGATAAATCATTGGGTGGGTAAAGGAGTTATTAAATGATTGAAGATTACATGATCCAAAACCCACACCATAATTTTGACAACTCCATTGTTGCTCAATTGCCATTGCTTGAGTATAGGCTTGTGACAAAGATGTGATTTGAGGCATCCCTCGCAAATATGTGGACATGGGTGAGTCAAGAGCATTGATGTATATTTGGAGAGCCATTTCTTCTTGAAGAGCATAAAATGTCACTAATTGAGCATATAATCCAAAGAATCTCTCAGAAAATGACTTCACATTTTCACTTGGTCCTTTTCTAATATAGGCTAACTGATTGTACATGAGGATTGGGTCAACTTGCTTTTTGTTGAATTGATTGAGAAATGTTGCCTCTAGCTGAGCCCAAGAAGTGATAGACCCTAAAGGCAGACTTGTAAACCAATCATATGCCACTTTGTCCAAGGTATAAAGGAACATTTTACACGCAACATCATCATACCAACTCGTCAAGTGATTCACAACAAATTTGAATGCTTGAATATGTTCTTCTACAGTATTTGTCCCATTAGACAAAAATTGAGGAAGACATCTCTCAAAACCAACGGGCAAATAATGTTGAATTCTCGGTATATTCAATGGGCTACCTGTCATCCACGGTGTAAACATAGCCATTCGTGAATGTTAAAGAATATAACTTTAATAGCCAAAAATTCCTTTTTTTTTTATTTTTTTTATTATTTTTTTTTTTTTTTATATATATATATATATATTTTTATAAAATCAAATTAAATCATATTATTCCTGTATGAACCATCAAAGCGTTAAGAACAGTGCATAGCAATCATAATAAAATAAACCGCTTCAGCCCTCCTTGACGAAACTCTCGATTATCATCAAGAAAACCCGCAAGAGAAAAACAAATGTTGCAGTTTAGCCGTTTGTGAGATTTAATAAATGATTTCGAAATTAGATCAAAAATATATTGCTCATGTATGAAAATCAAAATAAAATAAACCAATTCGTGCCCTCCTTCTAGCGCCAATCTGTTGAGTGGTGTTTTCACCCAATTGTGAAAGCACACTCTCCGGTAGGATCTGAGTCCTAAAATCCTCTGCTTGCAAAGAAGGTAACTTCTCCAAGGTTCCTGTTATGCTTGATTCTTTGTCTACCAATGATGTTATTCAAGTGAAATGCTAGGAATACCTTAGGGTTTGCAAGTGGATGTTAACAAGGGGCACTAGGGTTTATATAATTTGAATTTACAATGGACTCAAAGTGAATAATTGTACTTTAATCTTGGATTTTGATGGATTTTCAGTTATTTATTTGGATACAGTAATTAAATTGCAAAAAATAAAGCAAGGGTTTGAACAATAAAGAAAAGTAAATGAAAGAGAAACTAAACTACAGTCAGAATGCTGCCATCAATTCGATGAAACCGAAGATAATGAGGTTTTTTGCATGCAACCTAACCTAATGAACCTGCAAACTCGCACAATCCAAATAAGCTAGGTGCGGGCTTCTAAGGTTTCTACTGTAATTCCAGATTCAGGCATTCGCATGAAGCAACCAAGAGCACTTGCATTAAACTTCACCTAAAAGCCTTATAAATCTGAAATGAATGATATAACATTAAATCATGCATACAAAAAATGACTCCTTCTTTCTCATCAATTAGATGCCAACTCTCTGTATTTTGTATTAAATGATATGTCAATTACATTCAAAGAATGTTCCAGGCATAAATATTCCAGAACAAAAAGAAGGAAATTGCCCAAGTGCAGGCCCAGAATAGCATGAAGCTCTTGTCTCCGCAACTCTGCAATCGGCAATTTCCAACCCCTCTTTCAATCTGCACTTCTGGCTTTATACTAACGGAAACGGCTCTTCGATTCTCCCTGTGTCGCTTTGTTTCATCTTCCTGCATGTGACCCTTCAACTTCCCTTTCTTTTCGTTGCTTTTGACTCAGTCGATCCGAGACCTTTGAAATCCTTCGTTGCATGTAACGCTTCTGCAACTCTAACATCTGTACGCCACGTGTCCTGCATTTTCTGCACCTTCTGTAACGTTTTCCTGTGCAAATCACGACAAAAACTGCATGCAGCCTGTTCACCTTCCTAGCCGCAAAAACGTGACATGTCGCGAAATCGTGACATGTCGCGATATCGCGACGCCCTCCTCGTTCGTATGCCTTCGGCCGCTTTCTGTCGCGATATCGCGACGTTTTTCACCTTCGGACCTTCATGCCGCTTTCTGTCGCGATATCGCTATCGATTTCTATTTTAAGCCTCCTTTCCACAAACTGTAGCGATATCGCTACCGATTTCTATTTTAAGCCTCCTTTCCACAAACTGTAGCGAAATCGCTACCGTTCTCGCCTTCGGACCTTCTTGCCGCAAACTGTCGCGATATCGCTACCGCTTTTGCCCTCCGTACTTTTCCGAACCTATCGCGATTTCGCGACCATTTTCTCCTTCGAGCCACTTTGCCAAAAAACATCGTGAAATCGCGACCATTTTCTCCTTCGTACCACTTTGCCAAAACACGTCACGAAATCGTGACCATTTTCATCATCCGTAAGCTTCCAAAACACGTCGCGAAATCGCGACACTTTTCATCATCCGTACGCTTCGGCAAAACACGTCGCGAAATCGTGACCATTTTCATTCTTTTCCAGCGGCATGTCGCGATTTCGCGACACCTTTTCTTTTCTTCTCAGCGACATGTCGCGATTTCGCTACACCCTTTCACTCTTTTCCAGCGATATGTCGCGATTTCGCGACAACTTTCAATTTTTCTTTTCTTTCTCCTTTTCGGCAGCGATGGAGCTACATGTCGCGATTTCGTGACACTTTCCTGTTTCCGGCAGCGATGGCGCGACAAGTCACGATTTGCCGACATGTCGCGATTTCGTGACACTTTCAACACTTAGGCATTTTTTCCTCTTTTCTTCAATTTTAGCATCTGGGTCACCGAGATTCTTCTCTGCAAGCCTGCAAAAAGGTGGGTCCCCAATTTTGGGGTGTGTTGTGGATCAACCACAACACCAACCATGGTGGTTGGGCCAACGGTAGGTGGATACGACTTAAGATGCTAACTGGCAGGAGGTCCCATGATCGAACCCTAGCGACTACATTTTGGTGAAGGTTTGAGTGTTTAGTTTTTGCGCTAAGGTGGAGGTTTAAAAGTGCACGAGGCACTTTTGGTTCTAAGGTGAGTGCCTAGATCACATGGCACATGGACCATAGCTAGGGTGCTATAGAGGCACAAGCATAAGTTCGAATTCTGCCGAGGATAGAGGTACTTAAATTTTTGAATATTTAAATTGCTTCTAAGGTTTAAAAGGTAGCATGATAAATTTTTAATAAGAGGAAGTTATAAGGTTTTTAAGGTTAATTTTTTTATTGTGATTTTTGATAAATTGAATTGATATAGGAGTTATAAGGTTGAAAAATAGAATTATATTTTTAGTTGGGATGAGTTATGATATGTTAAAGAGATAAGGGTTTATAAATAAAATTATTGTGATTATTTTCTTTGCACAAATTGTTGGTTTGCATTTTGAAGTGTGGAGATTATAAGGTGTAAAAGAGATTTATTTCTATGTAAATATTTCTATGTATGTTGAAATATTTTGAGGGATCAAATTGAATGAATGATTGAGAAGATATTTTTACCTAACCTTTGAAATTGACAAAGAGTTGATTGTGATTTAGATAGGTGTTTGAAGTCAAGTCTTCTTCAAACAAGAGGTAAGGGCACATTATCCTTGAGAGTGATTGTTGGATGTTATGAATGCCAAGTTGGAGTGAAAAGGTTCTTGTTTGATAAGAATTTTTTAGTAAACCTTTATATGCATGATTGATGGATGCTTGAGTGAGAACTTGTAAACTATCTTGAACTAGGGTTTGTGCAAGATCATGAGTATCATTGTTATGTGATTTTTGGAATCATCTTGAGTTGAGTTTGAGTTCCAAAGTGAGAGTTGTTGAGAGCATTGGATGAAATATTTGCTTAGGGTTTGCAAGTAAGTTTTGTTTCATTGAATGAGTCGATTGAGCCTAGTTTATTGGAAGTATTGGAGTGATAGTTCAATTTCTGTAAAACAAATTGTTCTATATTTTGATTTGATTTGAAAAAGATATTGGAAGTGATTGAGTATTTTTGAGTGTGAAACATATTGAGTCTCTAACCATTATCTATATGTTTCTAAGGTTAAACAAGATATTTTGAAAGTGATTGAGTGTTTGTGAGTGTGAAACATATTGAATCTCTAACCATTCTCTATATGTTTCTGTGAGTTAAACAAGATTCTATATGAAACTTGTTTGTGTGATTGAAAGAGGTTTTCTATGATAGACTGAGTTGAGTTGTATAAATATTTTATGAAATCTAGTGGATAGAATTGAGTAAGTCCCAAAGTGGACTTAAGTACTAAGTTGAGTAAGCTTTTCTGGAAACTTACAATACATATTTGAGACAAGTCTAGTGAGGACTTGTTGAGCAGATTTGAGGTAAGTCTTAGAGAAGACTTGAGAGCATATTGGACAAGTTATAGTGAGGACTTGTTGGACAGATTTAAGGTAAGTCTTTGAGAAGACTTGTGAGCAAAGTTGATCGATTGATTTGTTCAAGCGTTGTTTTAAGTCTTGGGGTAGATCTAGCATAGTTGATTTATGTTTGGATCAAACTTTGTGTTAAGGCTTGAGGAAAGAGTTTAGTACATATTTAAGGATAGGTTTATGCCAGACCAGAGATAGAGATTGAGCAAATTTGTGCTAGACTGAAGGAGTATGTTTAGTGCATATCAGAGACAAAGATTGAGCAGATTTTTGCTAGATTGAAGTGTTGTGTTTAGTACATATTTTTAATAGAGCTGAGAGTAAGCTTTGGAGGTGATAGAGCATAGGACAATAGTCTCTAGTGGATAGATATCCATTAGCCAAGGTAGTGAGGATAGGTATTATAAAAAAGGATAGGAGTTTTCAGTATAGAGATATCCACAAGCCAGTATAGTGGAGGCAGTAGTCTTATAGAGGATCACCAACCATAGTAGAGGAGAAGGAGTTCTCATGTGGATAGATATCCATGAACCAGCTAAGGAGATTGGTGTCTCCTATGGATAGAGATCCATGAACCTGATTAGGATAGTGGTGTCTCCTTTGGATAGAGGTCCATAAATATTGTAATAGGAAATGATTCCAAAGATATTTGTTGAGAAAATTTTATTGAAATATTTTCTCTATGGAGTAGCCCACATTGGGTGAACCACATTAAATTGGTGTCTCTATTGTGTGTGGTGATTTATGCATTGCTTTTATTACTGCTGTTAATATTGATATTGATATATTACATAATCTTGTTTGGGAAGGAAAATTAAAAAGTGATAAAATATTGTTCACCCCCCCCTCTCAGTATAAGCTTGTGTTCTTTAGCAACTAGTGGAGGTTATAAAAATAATTGTAGAGGGGTAATACCATATCAAGGCAATCAACGAGGATGTCAAAATCGCTTGTAGTATGATTCAGAAGGATGACCAATTACAAAATATTGTAATTGCCAAGAATAGGGGCATTTTATGAAGAATTGTCTTTCTTCCCAAACATAGGAGACAACACAAACTAACACTACACACATTTGTATATGGTGTGGTCTAGGTAACCACAAGGAGGTCAACTATCCTAAGAAAGTGAGTATAAGTGGCTCATAGAATGTTAATTTCTTAGAAATTGGTGTACCCTCAGTAAAGGAGGAGGGAAACAAAAAATAAGTACTAGTCATAACATGGATTCAGGCTAAGAAGGATACTTACCTAGAACATACCAAAGAAAATAAGAGATGGTAGGTGGCAAATAATTAAAGAAGCATAGAAATAAAAATAGATAAGTATCATTGAGCAAAAATAATTAAAGAAACCATGTGGCTTAGAATACAAAGCATTTGTACAAAATATGGTAGCACAAGTTCTAAATACAACAATAGAAATCAAAATGGCTAGTTTTCTTGAAGCCATACCATCTCTACATAAGGTGATGGAGGAAAAGGTGCAACCACAAAAGGTGATGGAGGTCTAGATCTAGTTGATACATGAAGAGGAAAAAAAGGATTACATTATGGATCCAACCATATTAATGATTGATTTTGGATAGAAACTAGCATTGGTTTATATGGAGATAATGGGGCATAAGTTAACACAAGTTATTATGGATGGAGGATCCAGTGTTAACATGCTATTATAAAAAAATTGGAGAGATATCGAGACCCCATTTTTGTGGGCACCTAGTTTTAGGTTGTATGGTGCTAACTAGTAAGACATTGAGACAAATGTGGTGTTGAAAACGCAAAAGGTAATAGTAGTTGACCAAGAATTTATCTTAGATTTCATTGTGATTACAATGCAGAAGCTTGCATATGATGCATTGTTAGGGAGAGGTTGGCTACAACTAGCAAAATTTAATCACAACTAGGGAAAATATTAGATCACATTCAAGAAGGGACAACATAAGTATATGATCAACCTAAAAAATCAAAGGATCAACAAGGATATCACTATGAAATATGAATTGGGTAGTTCTTCTATTAAAGAAGAACAACATGGACCCAATGAAGAAGGGATGTTGTACCTTGAAGAATGTAGTGATGAGGATGAAGATTGATTTGATAGTGGACTTCTCAATTAGCATATGGAGGCATACAAAGTATTTCAGCCCAACTACCTTTGTAATAATACAAAGGAGATCATGAAAAATAATATGAGATGAAGGTCAACAAGAAACCAAAATAAGAGGAACAATAAAAATAGATATTTCCCAAGAGTTTTACAGAATACACAACTGGAGATGCAGATATAGATGCAATAACAACACATCCAAAAAGTGTGGTAAAGGCTAAAATGGAGCCAAAGAATATTAAGTATGAAGGACCCTATATAGTGGAAGTAAATTTGGGAACTGAGAAGGAAACAAGTATGATTCATTATGGTGAATATTGGGATCCGATGTTAAAAGCAACAACTTTCAAGATATTTTTGGAATATACAAATATTTTTCATGGACATATAAGGACTTGAAAGGGATACCACCAAAATTATGTGTCCACAAGATTACATTAATTCCTGGCATACGGCCAGTGAGGAAGAGACCATATAGGATGAACCCAAACTATGCAGCTTTGGTAAATATAGATATAGAAAATATTCTAGAGGTTGGCATTATTTTTAGAATTACCACAAGTGAATGGGTTTCCCCTATTGTGGTCACCTTAAATAAGGATATGGATATGATTCATATCTATGTTGAATTTCATAGCCTGAATGCATTCATAATCAAAGATCCATTTCCTATTCCATTAATAGATTCCATCTTGGAAGAAGTTTTTGATCATGAAATTTATTCATTCTTGGATGGATTTTTTAGTTATAATCATATTATTATAGTCAAAGAATATAAATTGAAGATCATATTTGTCATGGAGAATAGAATATACACATATAACATAATTCCATTTGGGTTATGCAATGCACCGACTACATTTCAATGAATTATCTTGTATATATTCAACCAATTGGCAATAGGAAAATTCAAGGCATTCTTGGATGATTGGTCCATCTACAATAAAGTTAAGGATCATCTACCAGCTCTAAGTGAATGTATGAGTCAATGTAGGAATGCACATATCTCCCTAAACCCTGTGAAATGTTACTTGATGGTTCCTTATGGGAAGTTCCTAGGATACAATATGCAACGAAGGATTGAAGATAAATCCTAATAAAATTCATGTCATTTTGCATATGGAGGAGCCATATGATGTGATTTCATGAAAAATATTCTTAGGATCCATGGGATATTATTGAAGGTTTATCAGGAATTATGCACATGTGTCCTACCCATTGAAATTATTGATAAAAATAATATTCCCTTTAGTTGTATAGGGGAGCATTAAGGAGATTTTAAAGTGTAAAAAATAAAGCTCGTACGTAACCCCATTTTGGTATTTCTAGATTGGGATAAAGACTTCCATGTTCATATTTATGCTTCCAATTTTGTAATAGGATGCACATAGGCTCAAGAAGGGCAGTTTAGGCTGGACCAACCCATATACTTTGCAAGTCACTTATTGTCAAGAGCAAAAAGGAATTATAGTACAACGAAATAAGAGGCTTTAATAATGGTATATGTAGTTAAAAAAATTAGGTATTACCTATTGGAAAACCCATTTTCCTTCTATGTACACCACCAAACACTATTGTACTTAATAAATAAATTGATAATCCAAGGGCAAGTTAGCAGGTGGCTCATGACCTTGTTGGAATTTGTATTTTAGATAGTGGTGAGACTTAGCAATAAACAATTGAGTGTAGATCAATTATCTCATATTCATACAAGAGAACCTATAGGGATAAAAATTCTAGATGATTTATTTGATGCATAGTTATTTGCAATTAACATTGTACCATCATGGTACAAGTTAATTGGAGAATATCTATCCATAGGGGAATTTCCACAAGAGTTGGCAATGATAGAGAAAAATAAGGTGATCATGAAGTCAACACCTTTTCAGCTGATAGTTGGATTATTGTATAAAAATAGGTGCAGATGGCATATTACGATGATATGTAATGGAAGAGGAAGTCAATAAAACATTAAAGGAATCTCACAAAGGCTTGGTAGGAGGGGATATGAGGCTAGACACTACTTCTAGAAAAATACTTTTGGAAATATTGTGGTGGCCTATGCTATATCATGATGCAAAAGAATATGTATAGGCTTGTGACACTTGTCAAAGAGTGGGAAAACCATTATGAAGAGATTTTATACCATTGCATCCATCACAACCTCAGGAGATATTCAAAATATAGGGTTTGGATTTCATCATACCATTGAGAACAACCCAATGATAAAAATTTTGATATATCATGGTAGTAGCAGAATACCTAATAAAATGGGTAGAGGCAAGGGCACTGCCAAATAACATGATAAAAAGTACAACTCAATTATTGTGAACATGTGATTACAAGATTGGAATTTTTCTACAAATAACAAGTGATAGAAGAGGTTACTTTATGAATGAGGTTATTAAAAAGTTGACAACTAATTTTAGGATTTTACATTCATTGTCAAGTCTGTATTACCCCAAAGAAAATGGGTATGCAAAATCAACAAACAAAGTCTTGGCTTGTATGCTATATAAGACATGTGGTATAGAAGGAGCACATTAGGAGGAAATATTGCCATATACTCTATGGGCTTATAGGATACCCTTTAGACCAACAACGGACCATACACCATTCTAGTTAATGTATGGTTAGGAGGTAGTAGTACCAGTAGAGTTCTTGGTACCTAGTTTGTGTATAGTTGTGGAGCATCGCCTGGGAGATCAATAAAATTTTAGAAGAAATATTGGTTGCACTCATCAATTTGGGTGAGAAGAGAGTCATGGTATAGTGGGTAATTTAATTGGCCCATAAGGAAAGAAAACTATGGCATTATAAGCATCTCTGCAACTTAGAACTTAATCATGGCGATTTGATTCTAAAGTTCAATGGAAAATGGGAAATCAATCCTAGGAAGTTGAAAATATTATGGCTTGGTCCCTTTATATTTATGGAAGTGATGGATAATGGTGTAGTGAAACTAAAAAATTTGGATGGGATGGTGGTGCCCAAATATTGAATGGTTCGAAGTTGAAACCATATAAAACATAGTGTATGTTTATCACTTTACAATAAATTGAATGAAGACAACAATAGGAAGCTAAATCTGATGAACCACAACAAGTAGCCCAGAACAATCATCCACCATAAGGGGACAATGATATATTGATTACATATCTATTTTTAGAAGGGGAAGAAGCACTACCAATTATATAACGAGAATCGGTACCTCACCTTGATGAAAGAAGAAGGATGTAAATACATGTAAGGTTCACAAATGAAATAGAATGAATCGAAGAAGAAGAGGTAAAGTCGATCCCTCCAAATGAAATAAGAAATAAATAATGGGTAATATTAGAAACATATTGGGAGTGATAGGAAGAAGTTATCCAATTAGAGGAGGTAGTGGTGTATCCATAGTTGGAGCAAAGGGATTTGTCTCAAAAAGCAGAAGGACAACCTAGGATACGATTAATAGTACAATATGAAGATAGGATGGACATATTTTATATGGAAATTTCAAACTCAAACAAAGGTGGAATTGTAGATGAGGATTTGATAGGACTTAATTCATTATCTTAGATAGGCATGTTGCAACAAAGGATGTGACATCAATCTCAATAGTTGTAGGTATAGTATGAAGTATTACAAACATATAATACAATACTTTAGGAATAAATCATCTAGGAGTTGGATGAGACAATGCAATGACTTGATGAGAAATGGATTGCAAGGAAAAGGGAACTAGGATAAAGAAGTAAAATTAATGAGGAAGTGCCTCTAGAAAATGTATGGTGATAGGAAAGAACAAGTTCTAGTGAGGGGGAAAGATCACAAGCCAAACCAAGAGGTCTAGCACATGATCCACCAATTATGGATGAGATAGCAGAGATATTTTGGTAGGAGATCGAAGAAGACCTTACATCACCTGAACCTCAAGGGAATTTGCATGAATATTTGAGTGAGTCTAATGATGAAGGAATGGCCTTACTAATAAGTAAAATTAGCCAAGATAGCAGTAGTGATGACTTCTTGGTGAGAATACAAGAACCTTATGTTTACCCTAATACAAAAGCCTATGTGACAACCTACTGATAGTTAAGAATGCAAAAAAGGGAAGTAAGAAGACTTCAAAGGATAATGGATTTTCCAATGGAGTGGGTGGCACAACACAAAGATAATCATAATTGTTCAAGCATAATTTTTTATTTTTTAAAAGACTATAGAGAAGCATTAGCTAGCTTAAAGCCTCAATGTTATTTTCAAGAATGGACATGGCTAAGACAACTAAGGCATTTAGATAATATATTAGGGTTATTACGATAGATATAACTAGGAGCTCAATGCAATGAGGAACACCTAGCCAATATAGATTTTGTGGATGTGACTCCTAGCACTTGGGAAAGAGGAGGACCTAGTTAGCAACAAGAATTGCAACAATAAATCCCAAGCACTATAGGGCGATAGATATGTCATAGAGGAGGATGGTGACTAATGAAGGAAGGTATGAATCATTTAGATTCTTTACCCCAAGGGATGAGGGGAAGGATTTAACCTCATACTCCAATATGGCATGGGCAATTTGAGGACATACCACCCATACCCTTAATTTGGATTGTGAATGCATAAGGACACAATTGGTGTGGAGGATTTTTGTCTAACCTTATGGGATTATACCCACGTGGGTGACCACCCATGCATCGACAAGGACCAAGAAGAATATAAATAGGAAGAGGATTACTTCATGGACAATATAGTCCATTTAATATTCCAAAATTTTATATAGTAAGAGCACAAGGTCACGAAAGATAAGTGCGAGGAAGAAAACTTGCTAGAATAGGAAGAGTATGATTTTAGGAGGAGGAAATTTGAGGTTGACAAAGGGATCATTCACCAAGCCTAGAGATAGATTTAGTTTGAGGGGATAGGAGTAGAAGTCACCCAAATAAGAATTGATTAGCAAGGGTATTTTTACCAAATGATCGATTGATAGGGCAAAGGAGAAGCCACGAACAAGAAAACGTAGCTTTGAAAGGAGGGAATTGTGCAATTTTAAATCATACAACTTGAAATTAAATTGTTCCAAATCATACAAATTTTAATTATACGATTCCAAATAACACAACTAATAATTGTACAGCTACAAATTACATAGTTGGCAAGTAAGAAGGAGCAAATCATACGGTTGATTGATTGAAATCTGATCGTATGATTGCTCAAAACTCGATTGCACAAAATGAGGTGGTAGAACCTCTAGATGACATGTTAGTAGAGGGAATCATACAAGTGAATATCACTATATGATTTCCATGACAATAAGTTAGAAAATTAGGTAATTTTAAAAATATATATATATATATAATATTGATTATAAAAATCCCCTTAGGATGCAATCAAGATGGAATATGTTTGAAAATCATAAATTGTGGCCTCTTATAAGAAAAATAAAAGAAAAATAAAAAGAAAAAATAAAATAAAAAGAAAAATAAAAAGCAAAACTAGAAAAATATTAGTGAAAAAACAAAGAAAATGACAAAATTTGCATGCAAGAAGGACTGAGTTGGCAGTCATCCATACAAATAGACAAAAAAACATGCAAGGAAGGCTGAGATGGATTATTTTCATGTAATTGGATATTTTAGCTATAGAAATAAAGTGTCATGCACATATTTTTCACCATATGAATGAATTGAACAGGTAAACTTAGGTGATTTTGGGAGCAAGGAGTAGTGTAGTTTCTATTTTTAGAAGATTTACCATATGGAAATGCAAAAAAAACACTATTTAGCTGATTTTTTCACACCCATTATGAATTTGCACCGTGGAGTTTTCTTTATTCTAAAATTACAAGGAAAAGCAAGAATAACAAGGAGTGCATTTGAACGACTAGAGGGTTTTCTATAAAAAAATCTAGGGATGTTTTTTTCAAAAAAGCTAGGCTTTGTAGAGATTTTCTAAAGATAAAACCTAAGTTGGGGGTTTTAGAATTTTTCTAAAAATAGAGTTTGCTAGGTTTTTTTAGAAAAAAGCAAAGGAAGGAGAACAAAGTTAAAAACACTAATCGCATATGGGAAAATTGCTACAAGGAAGACGTTTCAACCATTGCATGCATTGAAGTATAAGGAAAAATACTGTACATAGTCATAAATTGTTCAAATTTCAAGTTGCATTGCCAAATAATTGCACATTCGAGAGGAAAAAATTGCAGAAGTGAGCCAAAAATCATACCAAAGAAGTGGAAATTGCACAACAGTAGCAAAAATTACAAGGAAAATCATGCAAATTTAACAAAAACATGGATTTTAGGGCAAATGCAGGTTTGAATAACTGATTGTATAATTTTAGAAAGAAGTTGTATGATTTGAGGCTAGAATAATTTTGGGGCATAATTGTACAAATTGGGGTTTGAATTGTACAATTTGAGTGCAATTATACGATTTCAAATGCCACTATACCAAATTTGGGTGAAATTGTATGATTTGGGGTATAATTGTATGATTTGGTACATAATTGTATAATTTGGTGTGCAATCATACAATTTGGGTGCAGTTGTATGGAATTGAAGCATAATTATGAGATTTCAAGAGTAACTATACGATTTTGGAGGTAATTGTATGATCTCAAGAAGCAACTGTATGATTGTGGGGAGTTGCTATACATTTTTTGGAGTAGTTTTACATTTTTGGTGTAATCATATGGAATTCAGGCAACTTGTATGGTTTTGGATGCAAGTGTTCAAAACTAAACAAGTTGGACAATATTGGTAAAGCAG
Source organism: Wollemia nobilis (assembly GCA_028583015.1). Lineage (NCBI taxonomy): Eukaryota > Viridiplantae > Streptophyta > Pinopsida > Araucariales > Araucariaceae > Wollemia > Wollemia nobilis. The sequence continues at coordinate 8,472,856 of JAQPPZ010001361.1, forward strand.
GTTTCCAAGGTGAGTATTTGTGAAGAATGAGCATTGAGCAGGAATTGTAGGCTTATATATGATGGACTGTAGTGACAAGGAACACTCACCAAGACTACTACATCATAAGGATTCATGGCCCAGGAAATAAGAAGTAACCTAACTTGTACAAGGTCAAGGACTAGGGTTTCAGCCAAGAGGAGGGAAAGGCCATTGACCTTGGAGGAAAAGAGATTTTAGGCTATGGAGGGAACATAGAAATTGGTGTGGTGGTAGTGGAAGAGCACAATTGCACCTTCATCAAGATACTTAGATAGAACCACATAGAGTACATTGAAGGGGGCTTTGTAGCTAGGTGCATAGAAAGGCTACCCTAGAAGAATAAATGGACCTACTCAATGAGGATGAAGGAGGGTAGGTGGAATTGAATGATATTACCTTCACACAATTAGTAGGTGAATTGTGTCAAAAATATTGGAGTGAGAATGACACTCATCCATTGAAAGCAGCATTGACTTAGGCTAGATTGAGTGTGTTGGCATAGATGACACCATAGGATAAAGTATTATTTAATGAATACTTATTTCAGATTGTGTAGTCATACAATTCGAGTAAGAATTGCACCCTTATACGGATCGAGAACTATCATCTCAAGGTGGAATTCTTAGCTGCCACTTTTTAGAGAAAATTTGGGTTGCTAAAGGAAGGGCTCCCAATTAAGAGAACAATTATGGACCCCATAGAGGCCCATGGGTTAATCATCGAGCTAAAAAATCTTAAGTATTTATAAACTACTAAGGCTTTAGGTCTTGGAGGTCATGAACATGGTCATGTCTTGATTATTAGGCAAAACACGATCTTCAAAAATACTAATTTGTATGGCACAACATGTGGAAGGCATTACCAAGGGAGTGCAGTATGAGTGGGGTACATACTTAGCTTAGAGGATAAAATGGTTATTACAAAAATCTAGGAATATTTTTTCGATGACATTCCATATAATTGCTATAATTTTGGATGCAATTTATCAAGAAGGTATTAAATTTCATGGGCTAACAACACCTTGTGATCTATTGAAGGATTAGCCTTCCATAATACAATAGGAAAAGTTAGTGCCAATCCAAAAATCTATTTTAGAGAAGCTAAGATAGAGGAAGACCACAAGCAAACCAGAACCTCCCTTAGTTGATGAAAATGAGACTTTATTAGAAGAAGTCCATCATTAGAGGAAGATACATCATTAGTTGCACTTGTATTCTAATAAAGAGTAGTAGGTACCTACACAAAGGCTATAGGAGTAGCCATTATCTCACATAGAGGAGGAGGTAGTAGCACCAGCAACTAGTTTGGTGTAAATTTTAACATGTAAGCAATGGGAGAGGCAAACCTGTGAGAAATCTCCTATACAAATGAGTGACCGCAACTGATGCTCACTAACCCTTGATATGCACTTGGTACTATAGGACTTGGAATTGGTAGATATTAGTGTGCCAGTGGGGGCAGATCAATTAGGATAAGTGGTGGGATCTCCTACATTGCTCAAGGTTAATGAGTTTGAACTATTGGAGACATCCAAATATTTTCTAGAAATAACGATAACTACACCATGAATGAAAACAAATAATTGATGGTGGCTCCACTAGATGAGAGAAAGGATAATAATAAACCACAAGTATGGATCATCATGAGAGGTGGCAACAGTCACTCGATGGAGGAAAATATGATATATACACAAGAATGATATAATTCAATACCTATATCCATAGTCATGGTAGAGGAAGGGGTAAAGCATTAGGAGGAAGAGTTACCCAAGCTATATGATTAAGTTAAGTTACATGTAGAGGAACAACAATCAGCTAAATAAATACTTAATGTGAAGGATATCAGGTAGAAGGAAGAAGAAAATAGAACCGTAGCCCAAATTACGCTTTAGGAGAAGACTACAGTGGGTTCAATTAAGGAAATTGGGGGAAGTTCATTACCATAAGAGGACATCGAGGAAAGGAATTTTCCCTAGGATATGTATAGAAGCCTTCAAATAATATTTTTTCTTGAAGTACTATAGTTTAAAATTTTAGATGAAGAAGGACAAGATACAGATGAACAAGTGGACCATTTTTTGGAGTATGTCTATGAAATTCTCTTGAGTACTTGATTGTAGTTTTGCATAGGTTATATAGGATAGCTAAAGTAGTGGAGGGAGAGAAACTTCATGGAGATGGAAAAGGTCATGGAGTAGGTGTGCAGTGAAGATCAAACTAGGTACATAACACAAATACATGCACAACACCCATGTTAGTTACCGAGAGGAGAGGTAACAAATATGTTAGGAATTGCTAATTTTGTAGATGAAATGAAGATAAAATATAGAGAGCACCCAGGGTATATTTGGATTTGGATAAAAACCAAAGATCTCCATTGAAAACAACCAATACAAATTACTAGAGGGCCTCACCAAAGTTGATCTTACTTTTCTAGAAATTTAATTTCCTAACACTTTGGACGAATGGCTTAGTGTTGGTCTTGAAAAAATCTATCAAGACAAGGAAGCACAAAGGGAATATACAAAAGCAACTTAGAAGGAAATGGTTGCACTTGAAGAAGCATTGAAATGCATCAAGAAAGAAGCTAAGGAGAGGTTAATGAAGGTGGAAAAAAAATGACAAGTATGAAGAAAGCCTATGAGGATAAGCTACAATCATAGGAAAAGGAAAAACAAATGAATGATCCATCAAATGGAAGAACAAAAGAAGCAACTATAGGAAAGGTGTGTGTTGTTATAATGGTATGTTGCTCTGATTAAAATAGCAAGATGAGTAGATTAGTTTTAACAACCAACAACTCATGCAACAGGTCAAACAATTGGTAGCCCAAAAGGATCAATTTATAAAAACATGTAGATCAATTGAAGATATATGATAGGAAATTGAAATTGAAGGATTGTAAAATTGAGGAAATAGAAAAATATGTCAATTTCTATAATTAATTCATCATGGGTCATAAGTTTATGCTTCAAGTCAAGTAAGAACTTCAACAGGACCATAAATCAAAATTATAGCAGAGATATTAGGTAATTGTAAAGAAGAATGAGGAGCTTGATATAGCTATGTAGATAGAGGCTTATTTGAAAGAAAAGTTATGCAAGGGTACAATGGAGATGGAAAAAGAGTTACTATAACTTTTGGCTACCACAGAGGAGAAGGCAAATATATATGGACTTAAAGTGGTAGAGATCCATAATTATGCTAACAAGTCACGACATGAGTAGGCCATCCTCCAAGTTCAATTGCAAGATCTCTAGTAAGATCAATTGACTAAGACCAAGAAGGATGCATTTATAGGGATACCAACTAATTTAAAGGGAAGGGCAGATGTAGGTAACAAATCCACCTCCTAGAAGAAGAAGAATTAACATGGATTTGCATAATTTGTCAAATGTTCAAATTTGCTAATGCATACAGTGTAGGGTTTGTGTAATTGTACAACTTGGTCATAAATGTACAATTAGAAATTAAATGAAATAAAGTGAAATGTACATGAAATATAATTTGATGAAAATCAAATCAAGACTTAGTAAAATGTTAATGCATTAATTATTTTAAGAAATTGCAGGAAGGTAGTTGTAAATGATGTGTTGTCTTACGAACCACTTTGTAATGGCTTGGGTAAGCATTATAAGCCCCCCATTAAATTTTTATATGGGTTCATGGTTGTTCATGTAGAGGGAATGTTCATCATTACTGATAGTTTTAGGTTGTATTTCATGCTATGGAAGATTGTTCATTGATGGTGCAATATTATTTCTAATTTATGGATGTACATAGTTGATGTGAATTGCGCATAGTTGTTGTAGCAATTGTACACATTGTTGGTATAAAAGAGATATATGCTTCTGTGTAAGTATTACAGAGATAACCCTATAATTGACTGATTATACAATGTAAATAGAATACAATTTGATGCCCAACTGTGTGTGAGATTATGGATGTACCAAATTGCTCATTTTTCTCTTGTGAATGGTAATTGATATGTTTGCATATCATTGTATGGTTTTTATAAATGAATAGAAGGTGATATTGTCGGTTTAGACTAAGGATTGCGATTCCAAAATTGCATGTTGAAATACTAAGTTGGCAATTCCACTGTTAGGGTTGATCAATTCCTGTTGTGTTGAATCCGTGCATATAAATTTGTAAATTTGAGACTAAGTGATTGCAACAAGGGTTTTATATAACTATAAAGCTTTCCCTTCCAACCATACAATTGAATAATTACCTTGTATTTTTTTGCAATTGCATAGTTTGTACTTGCAAGACGGAGAAATGAGCATTTTTAGGTGAATTATTACAAAACTACCAAGTTATTGCTGGTAAATTAAGTTTTGGGCATATTGTACAATTAAAAATCATATAGTTCAGGTTGTTGTACAGTTACAACCATACAATTAAATGTTTTGGAACTGTACAATCACTTTTTGTACATTTTGAGAATCGTACAATTGTAAACCATACAACTATATGTATTAGACCAAATCAAGTGCAAATTAATGGAATTTATCCCAAACTATTCCATTTCACCTCCCTCATCAAGAATACTACCACTCATGCTACATTAAATATCAAGTCTCTATCACAAACACTACTAGACACCATAGGAAAATTATCATAAATGTAGCCATATAATGTATACAAATAAAATATAATAAAATATTGAATTTTTCTTAAAGTTATGCATTTTACAAGGATATTAAAAGGAATATTGACCAGGAATATGAAAATCCTAACATGCTACAATAAAATATTTTGCACACTCAAAATAGCCTAATGAATATTAAGCAACAAACAATTGGTCCTCAAACTAGTTTATCCTTGCCTACTACTAAGATTCATAGATGATCTACTTGGATTCAATTTTCTCAAGAAATAACTAACCATGCTTGTGGGGTGCTTCTAGAGGTTGATTTTATCACCAAAAAATCTACTAAATAAATTAATAGTCTAATGGAGAAAATTAAAATTGAAGAACCATATAAGAGTGAAAAAAATTTAATAGGTGAAGAAAAACACAAGGTGAATGTGTAGACACCAAAAATTAGCCAATTTTGTCACTACCCAAGCCAATTCTCATTGATTCATTCCAAAACCATTGCCAATTCACTAAATCCACCTAAAATTACCATTAATTTTGATAAATTCACCAAATTCCTCCAAATTCCCTTCAAGTGTCTTTAGTCTTCCATAGTTTTTAATTAATTTTATTAATTTCTCCCAATTCATTAATTCTTCTTAATCATCCTCTAATTTCCCCCTACTCTATTTAATTATTCTAATCCATTGTTAGCATTCATAATCATCCAAATCCACCTTGAAGTTCCCCCAACCTCCATTTGCCTAGCCTAACCCTCCATTAAACCTTCCATTAAGCCCTAATCATGCCCTAATCCATGACCAAATCCCAAGAGGAGTGCACATTGAATTTTAAATTCCTAATTAAATCCTCATAAATTCCAACATGCACCCAAACCCTTCATTAAACCCCTAACCATACCCCTTGACCCTTGGTAAAGTTCCTATGGGATTGCACCATTTCTTTGAAAATCTCAAGAAAATACCTAGGAAGTCAAATCCCCTCTAAAATCCTCACCTAAACTCCTTCCACTTAATTGGCTTGGTCCTCCCATCCCCTCTCCCTCCAAATTGGATGAATTTAAAATTTCCCTTTAATCTCAAACTCAACCTCCATCATCAAGCCACTTGTACATTCCATCCTCCACCTTGGCTATTTAGTAATTTTAAATTGAGCCCACATCACCCAATGCACACATACCCCATGCACATCCAACCAGTCCTTAACATCCTTTCATCTACCATATTCATCACCATTCATCCTCAGTTGGGGGAGTTGCCCCTCATCCCATATAATTTTGTACCTAATGGCGCTCACTCCCTCCAATACATCCATATCATTTTATTACATATTTTTATTGCATTTATACACTCCACTCATCCATTACAATCCTACATAAGGCTTATAGCATGCTAATTTACTCTCCTTTTGGTTTCATGTACATGCGTCTCTTCAATTTTATTGGTATAATTAGTCAATTGCATTGCATATTTGCCCATATTGTATCCCTTTTTGATGTCTTGCATATTGTTTATCCTATTTTTATCCACTATGTCTCTTTCAATCATGTGTCATATCATTGTGTCCATTGTCTCATGCACCCATTATTCTCATTTATTCTTTGTACATCGTACTTGTTTTCATTGTTCCAATGTCTTAAGTTGCTTATACATAGATGTCATTGTAGTTACTTAGCCATACCTAGTTCCTCAATCAACCTTCATTGAATGTCATTAAGTCTTTGAGTGCTATAGGTCTTTTTTGGTTGCTTCAGGTTTTATCCTAAGCTACACATAAATATCACATAGTAATTAAGTTTTGTGTCTAGGAAAGATAAATCCAAGCATAGCTTCAATCCATAAAGCAAATGGTTTCCCTTACTCATCCTATCATGCACATGATCTAACCCTAAGGATTGACAAAAGGAAAAGCTAAAAAAAAAAAAGAACAAAAAGAGTCTTGCAAAAAAAAAAAAGCAAAATCTTGAATCCCTAGAATTCTCAAGTTCTTAGATCATGGGGAAAATCTCCACTAGGGCTATAGATGCTTTATTGGGAGTGGAGTAATCCCTTCATGTGGTGATAAATATATCACACTAGTGACATTTTGTACATACCTTTGACTGCTCATGGATGAGCTAGCTCACAATGGCTTGAGTTACATATGGTCAATCCAAAATCACTCAAAATCAAAAATGAACATAACTGCACACATTTTGGTCCTTGAGCAACTTGACTTACTAGATTGGTCTTAGTATCTTCAAGCCCCTAAATGATTAGTAGATGAAATTGATCGATGTCACTAGGGTATTTGAGTTTCTTGAAAGCAATTTTTTATCCTTCCTTTTAATCATGCAAAGGGACATGTCATGCCCTTTTTGCTTATACATTCCAATAACTTCATGCATACCTCGTTTCAAACTACTTACCATCTATTTCATAGTTATAATTGTGTTGATGCCCTTAATTAATCATTTAAAAATCATAAATAACAAGACACATCTAAACCCTTCTCAAAAAATAATCAAACTTGCATACATATATGTCCATGCTACCATATCCATCACATACATTATAATCCATCTATTTATTGATACTCAAATCATCTAATGCATTCGTTCATTATAATTCATCACACCCTCATAACACATAACATACACCACATCAACAATTTTCACCTTCGCTTTCATAATTCTCATCCCATAGGCCATTATTTGCCTATTTGCATATCCATATTTTTGTCAAATCAGCTCATGGTTATCGTCTTTTGCTTCCAGATATTCTTCATTTGAGGGAGTAGAAAAAACCCCCAAAATTTTGAAAATTAGTCATCTTTTTGCCAAAATTTTTGAAAATCAATCACTTTTTGTTGGGGTAAAAAACAATTTTTTTTCATCCAATGGACTAGGTGTCTCTTGTTTTTGTATTGCATTATATTTCATGCAATGTGGTACAAAAAGGGGCATCTATAGACACCAAAAATTAGCCAATTTTATCACTACCCAAGCCAATTCTCATCGATTCATTCCAAAACCATTGCCAATTCACTAAATCCACCTAAAGCCACCATTAATTTTGATAAATTCACCAAATTCCTCCAAATTTCCTTCAAGTGTCTTTAGTCTTCCATAGTTTTTAATTAATTTTATTAATTTCCCCCAATTCATTAATTTTTCTTAATCATCCTCTAATTTCCCCCTACTCTGTTTAATTCTTCTAATCCGTTGTTAGCATTCATAATCATCCAAATCCACCTTGAAGTTCCCCCAACCTCCATTTGTCTAGCCTAACCCTCAATTAAACCTTTTGTTAAGCTCTAATCATGCCCTAATCCATGACTAAATCCCAAGAGGAGTGCACATTGAATTTAAAATTCCTAATTAAATCTTCATAAATTCCAACATGCACCCAAACCCTTTAGTAAATCCCTAACCATACCCCTTGTCCCTTGGTCGAGTTCCTAGGGGATTGCACCATAATTTAAAAATACCAAGCAAATCCTTAGGAAGTCAAATACCCTCCAAAATACTCACCTACATCCCTCCCATTTAATTGGATTGGTCTCCCCATCCCCTTTCCCTCCAAATTGCATCTATGGAAAATAGAGGGTAGTGATATTTAATGATGTCTTGTTCAAATCTATGGAATTGTCACATAACCTAATATCGCCATTTTCTTCTAGATTAATGCAAGGTTAGCTACCCAAGTGGAGTGCTTTATTAGAAAGGAAATTTAGTCCTACAATAGTTTTAGAAGTTGCCTTTTCATAATTCCTTTAATTTGAGAGTTTATAAGCCTTTGATTATGCCTAAAATGATTTGCACTAGGCCCCAATTCAATAGTATGCTCTATGATGTTTCTATAATACACCTTAAAATATTCATAGGACTTGGTGTAGACACCCAAATTTACATTTTAATTAGTCAATGAAGTAGTCATTTCCCTTACCAATTATTTTTATAAACAAATCAAGTTAGTTTAACTTTGTCATATCCAAATATATAGCAAAAATTGACATCCTATTTGGATCCTATAAAACTATTACGAACCTTCATAAAATTTCACAAAAATGAAACCTTTAGAATAGGCTTGGAAAGATATTTCCAATGATTTTAAACTTACCTATACCTACACTAAAATTGATACCTCAAATTACCCTAAATGTAGAAGTATCATGACCCTATGAAAGCATCATGGCACTTCTAAATGGTGCTTTTGCTATCTATAGCACTTTTTTTGGTCAAACTAATTGATTTTTTCCTACCTACTAGTTTCAAAGGAGCAATAGCACCATAGGAAAAATGTTATAGCACTTTTTATCTACCATTTCTAAATACAATATTTTAATAGTTTGACTACCTATTACTACCCATTCCAATGTAAATATTATCTTGTTGTATGAGTTTATGCATATCAAGGAGGTAAATTGCCAATAAAATCTCCTTAATAGGTAGTTCCATGATACTTCACTCCTTGAAAATACCAATCAAGCCTCAATAATATCCATGCAACTCCTTGCAACTCTAAATCAAGTCTCAATCACATCCATGCAACTCCTTGCAATGCCGAATCAATCCCATGCAACTTCCTACAACTCTCAATTATCTTCATGCAAACTCCAATCAACCTAAATTGCTCTCTATAGATAATCATCCAATATTTCTCCAAGAGGTGATCGATTTTCCTATAAAAACAAACCCTTGGGGTTGATTGAGGGACATTTTTTATAACATTATTATTCTACTAAAATTATTTTCAAATAAGAGTATCTTTGTCATACCATCATGCTACTAGAATCTCCAAAGTCCATATCTCTTGAAGTGTTGCTAGAATTGTCATTGTTTTTTGAAGGTGATATATCCAACTATTAAGAGTTTTGATAAGTGCTATCAAAAGCTGAAGAACACAAGCTTATACTGAGAGGAGGGGTGAACAGTATAAGACCAAATTTTACTTTTCTTTCCCAAACAATATTATCCAATATTATCAATGGCAATATCAACAATAGTAATCAAAGCAATGCATAAATCATCACACACAATAGAGACACCAATTTAACGTGGTTCACCCAATGTGGGCTACTCCACGGAGAAAATATTTCTACTAAATTTTCTCAACAAATCTCTTGGGAATCACTTCCCTATTACAATGTTTATGGACCTCTATCCAAAGGAGACACCAATCCCCTAATGCTCTGATTTGTGGATCTCTCTCCATAGGAGAACTCTTTCCCCTCTTCTCTGGTTTGTGGAACTTGACCCAGGAGAACTCTTTCTCCTCAACTGGTTCATGGATCTCTCTCCACAGAAGAACTCTATCTTCCCAACTGGTTCACGGATCACACTCCATAGGAGAACTCTTTCCCCTTGCTCTGGTTCGTGGATCTCTATCCACAGGAGAACTCTTTCTCCTCTACTCTGGTTGATGCTCTTCTAGAAGACTTTTGCCCCCACTGCACTGGCTTGTGGATCTCTCTCCATAGAAGACCTATATCCTCACTCAGAATACCTCTATCCTCACTACCCTAGCTAATGGATCTCTATCCACTGGAGACTCTTATCCTCTACTCTGTCACCTCCAAAGCTTACTATCAACTCAGCTCAAACTCTATCTCAAATCTGCACCAAACTCTATCCTAGGTCTAGTACAAATCTGCTCTAACTCTATCTCAGGTCTAGCACAAATCTGCTCTCAAATCTACACCAAACTCTATCCTCAAATCTATCCTCAAGCCTTAACACAAAGCTTGATCCAATCACAAATCAAATCTGCTTAGATTTGCCCCAAGCCTTAACACAAAGCTTGAACAAATCAATCAATCAACTCTACTCAAATCTACCCCAAGCCTTAACACAAATCTTGAACAAATAAATCACTCAAATCTTCTCTCAAGTCTTCACCAAGACTTACCTCAAATCTACCCTCAAGTCCTCTCAAGAACTTGCTCAATCTGCTCTCAAGTCTTCACAAAGACTTACCTCAAATCTGCCCTCAAGTCCTCTCAAGAACTTTCTCAATATGCTCTCAAGTCTTCACAAATACTTACCTCAAATCTACCTACAATATTTCACAAAAGCTTGCTCAACATTGTCATTAAGATTTCGAAAAATCTTACACAAGCTTTCAAAAAATCTTACACAACTCTGTCCTCAAGCTTTCACAAAAGCTTACTCAAATCTATCCTTAAGCTTTAACAAAAGCTTACCTCAAATCTGCTCAAACACATGCTCAAAACAGCTCACAAGATATGCTCAATCAATCTCAAATCTTGCACACAATGCTATCAATTACTTTGTCTAATCTTCAAAGTAATTCCTTTAACTTGAAGTAGTTTAGACATATTCTATTCAAATTAATTTAACCTCTAGAACATATAGAGAATGATGTACTCTATCAAAGACTCAATATGTTCTACTCAATCATTAAGTCTGTCACTTTCACAAATCTGATTTCTAATGTTTGCACATTCACTTTCAATATCACTCAAAACCAATGCTCAAGAAGTTTCACTCAATCATTCAACCAATGAAGCACAACTTGCTCACAAACCCTAACCAAGTGTTTCATACTACTTCCAACAAACCACAATATGGGTCTCAAACCCTAACTCCAATAATCTTCAATCTCTATCTCAAATGTTCTCTAAACATTCACCAATCATGCATATAAAAACCACTCAAATATTTCCAACAATGCTTATCAAACAATCCTTTTCACTCCACCTTATATTTCACAACATTTAATCCAACAACACTTCAATCAAAGGATAATGTGCCCATACCTTTTTACTTTGATGGAGATATGTCTTCAAAATTTGTTTCACAATCAATTCTCCTTGTGCCACTCAAAAGGTTAGATAGCAACAATCTATTTCAAAACCTCCACAAGGTATTCCTTCCAAAATGTGCCCAAATAAATTCCAAACCACTCTCTAGGTTTCTCAAATAATCAAACCCTTAAAAATGCTTAACAAAACATACATATAATCAAAATACCTCATACACCTTTTAACTCCCTCTTAACACACTCAAAACACAATCAACAAGGACTCCAATAATTCACTTTCAAAATAATTCACTATAACTTCCTTCAGAATTTGAATGCATAGAATAATAAAAATTATTCCCTTATATCTCCCTACTTATCATAAATGCATTTTCAAAATAATTATAACCACCATTCAGAAATATTCCAATGCACTTATTAAATCACAACTCAAATTATTCAACACCCTCAATATGGCAAAAATAAAAATTATTTTTAATACCTTATACCTCCACAACAATGCATACCATATGACTTAGAACCAAAGGTGCAAATTTATTAATGCAAAATAAATACCTTTGCATGCTGCCTCCATGGGATTCGATCCCCTATTGCACTACCACTAGCGCCTTAGCCATGGCCTAACCGCCGCGTGAGCTAAGCGCTCACTTGAGACCTCTAAAGCGCCCACTGCGCTTTGTATCTTCCGCTTGGCGCCAAAACGTTTGAAACAAAACTTTCTCCCCTTCACTGCCATCGAGAATCGAATGTGAGACCTCTCATTCGCCAATGACTTAGCACTACCAAGCTTTGCCACTAGCCCAACCACCTGGTTGGTGATAAGAATATCAACCCTTGTCGCTTTATCCTTCCACGTTCTTTCCTTTGCTTTTAAAAATTAAAAGCTTTTGTCCTCTTGCGCTCACGAATTCGCATCAACAAATTAATCCAATATACGCATGTGCATTCGGAGACTTGCCTTATGTCTTCAAACCTTATGGTATAAATACCATACTCCTTCCTTGCTCGAACGTCGGCGGGAATAAACATTTAAACTTAATGTTTTGCACCAACCCCTTACTTAGGGTTATAAATTTATTATAATATGAATATTATAATTAATTTATAAGTAACCTTAGGATTTTATTTTAACACTTAATATTATAATAATAAATATTATAATATTATTTCCTTTGGGCCTAGGTATTTCCTTCCTTCACTTTAGGCCTTGTCTTAACAACTTTAATATTATAATAATAAATATTATAATATTATTTCCTTTAGGCCTAGGTACTTCCTTCCTTCACTTTAGGCCTTGTCTTAACAACTTTAATATTATAATAATAAATATTATAATATTATTTCCTTTGGGCCTAGGTATCTCCTTCCTTCAAGGTATTTAGACAATATTTTGACCAATCATATGAAGCTTTAAACCAAATCTCTTGGGCTTAAAATATAAATATTTTAACCCTCCTTTTGTCAATTCCTTGCACTAAATTTTGACATCACTGACACTGACTCTTGACATCAATGACAACATAACTACTCAAAATTTCCAACAATCTCCCCCTTTGTCATTGATGGTAACCCTTTTTCCTTAACCATTCCTTTTTCTTTTTCCAATTATGCTCCCCCTGATAAACTTCTCCCCCTAACTGAATGCTCTCCCCCTAACTCAAATCTCTCCCCCTTTGTCATCAATGGCAAAGGGACTCCTTTGGGGCTAAAGATAAGACTCTTAGCTCAGCCCCCTCCCCACCTCCTCTCCTTGAGGTGATTAATTTTGGGGTGGGAGTAAGTCTACTCCCAACATACAATGCTCTTTTCCTTTGTCAACCTGCTTTCTCAACATACCCTTTTGGTTCTTTTGAATATCCTTGTTCTTGCTTGTCTCTAGAAATTATGTTCTACACCACTTAGCCATATGCCCAACATTATTGCACTTATAACACTTAATGTTGTGGTTCCTTGAAGGTGCAAATATCTTGAAGTTCCTCCTGGTGAAGCCATACCCATTCCTCTCATGAACCCTACAATCAATTGCTTTATGACCAAAATGATTACAAGAGTAACAATACCCTTGAAAGAGATGCCCATTTCTGAAATTCCTCTTAGTGAAACCATATTCCTTCTTTTCATGTGTCATGCACTGCATAGCCTTGTGACCAAACCTGTTACATGAGAAGCAATGTCCTTTGAAGAAATATTGCCTTGAACCCATTGGTTTCTTAGTCCTTTCTTCCTTGTGATGTTCCTTATTCCTTATTTGTGCATTATTTCCTTCCTTGGTGAACCTTCTATTTTTCAACTTATCCTCATAAGTCTCACTTTCTCCTTCACTCTCTTTTTTTGAAGCTTCTTCTTCTTTGGAGCTTGAGCTTGACTCCTCTCCTTGTTCTCTTTGTCCTTCTTCAAAACCAAGTCCTGTCTTCATGAATGGAGATCTTTGTGTTTTGATAATATCATTCAAATATTTTGAGCTTTTCCTGAACTGATATATCTTGTTATTAAACTTTTCAAGTCCTTTCCTTAGAATGTTAGCTTCATGTTTTAGTCTTTCACATTCTTGCTCTTTTATCTTTAATTGTTCAATCATATCTTCTTCAACTCCTTTTTCTTTTCAACTTTAACTCTTAAATCATTGAGATCTTGTATAAGCCTTGCTTTTGTTTTCTCATCTTCTTGAACCTGATCCTTCAATTTTGAATTCTGCTTCCTAACATTTTTCAATTCCTTAAGAGCAGAAATGAGCTCAGCTTCTAGATCTATTACTCCTTCCTCTTCATTTTCTGATTCTTCCTCTAGAACCTCAAGAGCATCTTCATATTCTTCTTCATTGCTACAAAACCCATTCTTTGTACAGTGATCTTCAAGATGTCCAAAGTTACCACAAATAAAATATTTGAGTATTCTTGGTTCCTTCTTCTTCCTTCCACTTTCTTGGATTGGAGCATCTTCTTCTTCTTCTATGGCCATGAAGAGAATTTCTTCTTCTTCATTATCTGAGGATCTTCCATCACTATCACTTGAACTCTTGCCTATCTTATCTGCATAGAAACTTTTCTTGTGCCTTTGAAAGAACTTCTTCTCATGCTTGTTTTGTCCATACCTATTTTTCTTTTGATACTTAGATTTTCCTGCTTCCCTGTTCTTATGATCATGTTTCTCTTCACCACTGCTACTTCCAGATTCTAGATAGTTAGATGCATAGTGACCATATTTACCATAATTGAAACACTTAACTATTTTTGTACCTTTGTACTTTCTTGAGTCCTTGTTCCTTCTGCCATAGTTTGCTTCTTCATCACTGGATGACTCATCACTTGAATCTGACTTCTTATCTTTTGTCTTCTTTGCTACTTTGAAGGTTACCTCTTTCTTGGGGATAGGATCCTTTCCTATTCTCATCTCAAAAGTTGTGAGAGTTCCATGTAACTCATCCCTAGTCAAAGTTTCAATATCTCTTGTTTCTTCTATGACTGAAACCTTTTCACTATACCTCATAGGGAGTGACCTTAAAACCTTTTGAAAAACATATGATTCTTCAAATTTAAACCCAAGTCCTTGCATGGAGTTAACAACCTCATCCACACAAAGTAAGTATGTAGCAATGTCTTCCTCATCCTTCATCTTCAAGTCTTCAAATGTTTTCTTGTGATTTTGCAATTTTGCCATCTTGACATTTTTGTCTCCCTCATATGTTTTCTTCAACTTTTCCCAAATCTCTTTTGTTGATGTGCAATGCATAACTTTTACAAACTCTGCTTCACGTAAACCACTCAATATTGCATTCATTTCCTTTGCATTATACAGATGTAAGAGCTTACCATATTTATCTGTAGGAGGAGTAGCTGGAGGTGTGTACCCATCCTCAACTGCTTGCCATATCTCATATCCTTGTGCCATCAGGTAAGTCTTCATTATTATACTCCAAAAAGCATAATTGTTCCCATTGAACAATGGTGCCTTATTTTTTGAAGATCCACTCTGAGATGCCATCTGTGTTCTTATATACTTTTCCTTCAAGCTATTAAACTCTTTCGAAGGAACCCACTCTGATACCAATTGAAGAACACAAGCTTATATTGAGAGGGGGTGAACAGTATAAGATCAACTTTTACTTTTCTTTCCCAAACAATATTATCCAATATTATCAATGGCAATATCAATAGAAGTAATCAAAGCAATGCATAAATCATCACACACAATAGAGACACCAATTTAACGTGGTTCACCCAATGTGGGCTACTCCATGAAGAAAATATTTCTACTAAATTTTCTCAACAAATCTCTTGGGAATCACTTCCCTATTACAATATTTATGGACCTCTATCCAAAGGAGACACCAATCCCCTAATGCTCTGATTTGTGGATCTCTCTCCATAGGAGAACTCTTTCCCCTCTTCTCTAGTTTGTGGAACTTGACCCAAGAGAACTCTTTCTCCTCAACTAGTTCGTGGATCTCTCTCCATAGAAGAACTCTATATTCCCAACTACTTCATGGATCACACTCCATAGGAGAACTCTTTCCCCTTGCTTTGGTTTATGGAACTCTATCCATAAGAGAACTCTTTCTCCTCTACTCTGGTTGGTGCTCTTCTAGAAGACTTATACCCCCACTGCACTAGCTTGTGGATCTCTCTCCATAGAATACCTCTATCCTCACTCAGAATACCTCTATCCTCACTACCCTAGCTAATAGATCTCTATCCACTAGAGACTCTTATCCTCTACTCTATCACCTCCAAATCTTACTCAATTTACTCAAATCTATCTCAAATCTACACTAAACACTATCCTCAAGTCTAGTACAAATCTGCTCTAACTCTATCTCAAGTCTAGCACAAATCTACTCACAAATATACACAAAAATCTATCCTCAAATCTATCCTCAAGCCTTAACACAAAGCTTGATCCAATCACAAATAAACTCTCATCTACCCAAGACTTAACACAAAGCTTGAACAAATCAATCAATCAAATCTACTCAAATTTACCCCAAGCCTTAACACAAATCTTGAACAAATCAATCAATCAACTATGCTCTCAAGTCTTCACAAATACTTACCTCAAATCTATCCTCAAGTCCTCTCAAGAACTTGCTCAATCTGCTCTCAAGTCTTCACCAAGACTTACCTCAAATCTACCCTCAAGTCCTCTCAAGAACTTGCTCAATCTACTCTCAAGTCTTCACAAAGACTTACCTCAAATATACCTACAAGATTTCACAAAATCTTACTCAAAATTGTCCTTAAGCTTTCAAAAAAGCTTACACAACTATGTCCTTAAGCTTACACAACTTTATCCTTAAGCTTTCACAAAAGCTTACTCAAAGTTATCCTTAATATTTAACAAAACTTACTCAAATATGCTCAAACACATGCTCAAAATAGCTCACAAGATATGCTCAATCAATCTCAAATATTGCACACAATGCTATCAATTGCTTTGTCTAATCTTCAAAGTAATTCCTTTAACTTGAAGCAGTTTAGACATATTCTATTCAAAATTCTTTTAACCTCTAGAACATATAGAGAATGATGTACTCTATCAAAGACTCAATATGTTCTACTCAATCATTAAGTTTGTCGCTTTCACAAATCTGATTTCTAATGTTTGCACATTCACTTTCAATATCACTCAAAACCAATGCTCAAGAAGTTTCACTCAATCATTCAACCAATGAAGCACAACTTGCTCACAAACCCTAACCAAGTGTTTCACACTACTTACAACAACAGCACAATATGGGTCTCAAACCCTAACTCAAATAATCTTCAATCTCTATCTCAAATGTTCTCTAAACATTCACCAATCATGCATATAAAAACCACTCAAATATTTCCAACAATGCTTATCAAACAATCCTTTTCACTCCACCTTATATTTCACAACATTTAATCCAACAACACTTCAATCAAAGGATGATGTGCCCATACCTTTTTACTTTGATGGAGATATGTCTTCAAAATCTATTTCACAATCAATTCTCTTTGTGCCACTCAAAAGGTTAGATAGCAACAATCTATTTCAAAACCTCCACAAGGTATTCCTTCCAAAATGTGCCCAAATAAATTCCAAACCACTCTCTAGGTTTCTCAAATAATCAAACCCTTCAAAATGCTTAACAAAACATACATATAATAAAAATACCTCATACACCTTTTAACTCCCTCTTAACACACTCAAAACACAATCAGCAAGGACTCCAATAATTCACTTTCAAAATAATTCACTATAACTTCCTTCAGAATTTGAATGCATAGAATAATAAAAATTATTCCCTTATATCTCCCTACTTATCATAAATGCATTTTCAAAATAATTATAACCACAATTCAGAAATATTCCAATGCACTTATTAAATCACAACTCAAATTATTCAACACCCTCAATATGGCAAAAATAAAAATTATTTTTAACACCTTATACCTCCACAACAACGCATACCATATGACTTAGAACCAAAGGTGCAAATTTATTAATGCAAAATAAATACCTTTGTGCACTGCCTCCATGGGATTCGATCCCCCGCTACACTACCGCCAGTGCCTTAGCCGTGGCCTAACCGCCACGTGAGCTAAGCGCTCACTTGAGACCTCTAAAGCACCCACTACGCTTTGTATCTTCTGCTTGGCACCAAAATTTTTGAAACAAAACTTTCTCCCCTTCATTGCCATCGAGAATCAAATGCGTGACCTCCCGTTCATCAATGACTTAACACTGCCAAGCCTTGCCACTAGCCCAACCACCTGGTTGGTGATAAGAATATCAACCCTTGTCGCTTTATCCTTCCACATTCTTTCCTTTGCTTTTAAAAATTAAAATCTTTTGTCCTCTTGCGCTCACGAATTCGCATCAACCAATTAATCCAATATACGCATGTGCATTCGGAGACTTGCATTATGTCTTCAAACCTTATGGTATAAATACCATACTCCTTCCTTGCTCGAACATCGATGGGAATAAACATTTAAACTTAATGTTTTGTGCCGACCCCTTACTTAGGGTTATAAATTTATTATAATATGAATATTATAATTAATTTATAAGTAACCTTAGGCTTTTATTTTAACACTTAATATTATAATAAAAAATATTATAATATTATTTCCTTTGGGCCTAGGTATTTCCTTCCTTCACTTTAGGCCTTGTCTTAACAACTTTAATATTATAATAATAAATATTATAATATTATTTCCTTTAGGCCTAGGTATTTCCTTCCTTCACTTTAGGCCTTATCTTAACAACTTTAATATTATAATAATAAATATTATAATATTATTTCCTTTAGGCCTAGGTATCTCCTTCCTTCAGGGTATTTAGACAATATTTTGACCAATCATATGAAGCTTTAAACCAAATATCTTGGGCTTAAAATATAAATATTTTAACCCTCCTTTTGTCAATTCCTTGTACTAACTTTTGACATCACTAACACTGATTCTTGACATCAATGACAACATAACTACTCAAAATTTCCAACAAAAGCATCAATATGACCTATTAGTAGTTATCCAAAATCATCATCAAGCATTCATTCACCATTGAAGTAGAGCAACAAGCATTCCTTGGTTGTCTTCATAAAGAAAAGGGTAATTTGTAGTTTCTAGGTTGTAGCCCCTTCTTTCTTTTCAGATCCACCTAGCATTTATCTTTCAAATAATCTAGTTTATTTATTTAAGCATTCATTATTTATCGTTTAGCTTTATATTTTGCTTTTGCATATACAAGGTTTTTGTAAATGTTTACTTTCAGTATTAGTTATTATTTTTACAATTGGAATTATTTTTATCTTGTGTAAAGAAAAATAGGGGTTTGATCCTTCTAGGAAATGAATCTCATTGATCCTTGCTAAATTTGTATAATTCCTCTTGCATTAATCATTTATTTTTCTTATTTTCCTTTTGCAAATTTTGTCTTTGTAGGTATATTTGAAAGCATTATTTGGGAGCAAAAGTGTCATACAAATTTCCCTATGGTGCTTTTGCATGGCACTTTTTCACATTTCTTCTATACAATACTTGTACATAGTGCTTCTATGTGGCACTTCTACATTAGGCCAAATATCAGGTTCTATTTTCTCTATTTATCCTAGAGCCTTAAAATTGCATGATTCATCTAATATGTTGTCTTTATTGTAAGTTTGTGATAAAGTTTTGCAAAAGGATAGAAAATCTATCTTTTATTATAAAACTATTAAGAAAATAGATATAGGTCTTAATTGATGCACTACACATAAAATTAGAAGCATACTCAGCTACATTATAGGGTAATTTCATTATTTTGTAACCTCTTATATTTTTATAAAGACATATTATGAAATAAATGAGAAAAGTAGTTGCTTTACAACTTTATTAAAAGGATATATATTAATTTGCATTAGGTACAAAAGTGAAGCACCTATATCTACATCCTATGGTAAATTTTACTTGTTTGCACATTCTCCTTGAATTCTTGTTTGAAGCAAAGACAAATTTTACCTTTTTTTGTGGGTATTCAAAGGAAATTTCACATATATATGGGTTTTATATGGCTACATCTATTGACATTTTGCATATTGCATCCCAAAATCAGGCCTCAACATCTAGTAAAGGATAGGATCTTATAGGGGAGACTTTTATTCCCATTTAACCCTAGGTGTTTACAAATTTGATCCATAAAATTAGTTTCTTAGGATACAACAAGACATCCCTCCTAATCATGAGTATAATTTCACATGAATAAAGGATACATGATTGTGATCATCTTCATTTGTATGATCATATATTCGGTGAATCTAACATGAATACTACACGAGTCCCCAAAGGTCTTTCCTATCCTACCCAAGATCTTAAATAAAGATAAATATTTTCTAGACATTTAAATAAGACCACCTAATTTGTTTTTCTTACTTTAATCATATTAATAAATATTACTCAGAACATCACCAAATGCTATTCCTTCTAGGGATTGTATACAGTCCCTTGAATAACCATAGTATGAGTCTATAGGCTAAATTGGATATATTGTAAGCCTGAGCTACTAGCCATCCACATAGGGTCCTACACGTATTTTAATACTATAGAGGAGTATAACATAGTGGATTAGTGGTAATCTTGAGGGATTTGACTACCCCTTACATACCATCTTGGGTCATGTACCCAGTGGTCACTTATATGTACAATTGATATCCCATGTATCAACTATCACTCATGTATTGACAAGTATATTGGAATTTGTTAGGTATGTATGGCCCTTCAAGTATATATGGATCCCTCTAAGGCATATAGTTCATATAGGTATATAGAGTGAAGGTTATATAAGGACATTAAAACATATTCTCTTTTATTTAATAAGTAAATCTAAAAATAAAACTTAATAAATTAAATTTTCCTTTCTTCCTAAGCCATGTCCAACTAACACTATGTCATACAAAGTATTTCCCATCAACTAACCCAAAATATAGACCATTTGGATGAAATCCAAGAGGACCAAGCCATGTTTAAAAATCCTATCTATGAAGAGGAATACGAAGGAGATCCTCCCTCAATAACTCTCTCTCTCTCCCCTTCATGACGAACAAGGGATTGTAACATTCAAATATCTTGATCACTTGGCCTCTTTCTAATATAGAAATAAAAGGTCATACAAACCATATTAAAATAAAGTAGAGATACTTTGTCCACCTATACTAATAAAGGGTCCCTTTTGGGCTTCCCTCATTAGCCCAAATCTAACCCTCTAACATATATTCAAGAGGACCTGCCTTATGGATATTTATACATAGACCTTAATGTACCAATCCCAAATTTCATAGACTCAAATCCTTTAACTATCACAACATTATATATGGTGGAGTATGAGTTCATCCATCATCCTTAGGAAATCAACCATATTTACCTTCCATTAAGGAGATGTTGTGGGTCAATGTAAGTTATCCCATCATTTAAAAAAGTGAGCACAAGCTATGGGATTTCTAGTGCTTCAATCTCTCAATCTTGTCTTAACAAATTTTTACCAATCCCAAGTATCAGTGTGGGAATTACTCAAACCTTCAATCCCACAATCTCTAATATCACATCCTTAAATCCTTTTACCTTAAACATCTTGGGGGATATCATTTGTGTAAAATTATATGGTTATATTATTGACCCCAAGGGACCTTGCCATGTTATTGAGATCATAAAGGTTTAAATATTATAAGATCACTTGTTCACTCAAGAGTTTAAGTAAAATTTATTTATGCATCAGAGAAGTTTCAAGTAGCTCAATAAGAGATATTTTGGTAGGGGTACATTCTAGTTGTTGACAAATATTGAAGGTACATTTATCTTTACTTTTAGATTATATCATTAATGTAAGTCCTCCAGAGGAAGAAGTTTATTTTGAACAAAGGATCAAAGGGGTATTATTTAGTTGATCAAATGATTGATTCTTGTGATGTTTCCTTGTGATAACACTTATGGAAGAGGAGTAAATTTTTTCGACCATGCTTTTATTTATATGTGGAATGACCCTAAATTAGATATGATTTTCTACTTTTTGGTCATGATTAGGCATTGAATATTGGAAAATATAAAGATCTTAATTAGAAGAGGAAGGTTGGGATTCATGTCCATTGAAGATAATTCAACCATTTACATTCAAGTCCTCAATAAGTTTTCTAAGGGTCCTACTCTTTTTTGTGGTATGGTCATTGACACAGTTGAAGGCACATTAATCCTTGGTAAAAAACCAAGGATCCTTTTCTATTTTAGGATCTATAGGCATAATATATGGGATATCTACCATTTTTGCTTCAAGGATTAATCTAGGATGGTTACAAGAGGTTGATCAAGTTAGGTAAACCTTATGTTGGGTTTTTGTCGTTGGTTTTTTTCCTATAATAAGTTTCTAAAGGAAAACTGCAATATTCATGTTGTTGGCCTAGTGTGAGTTTGTGACTCGATTTCTTATAACATGTTTATTCTTATAATGACCATTTAAGTAGGAGGTAACCTTTTGTTTTATGGAAATAGTACAAAATTATTCACAAGTCTTATTTCCCAAGATTTTAATCAATCTCAATATTAGAGCATTCAACTATCTAGCCAATATCAATTTTTGGGCAAAAACATTAGTTAGTTTTCTACGTTTAAGTTTACTGCCTCATTTTATTTATCAACCCGGGGTAGCTTGTAGACTTGTGAGCAGCCTTGCACAATATATGCTTATAATTGCCTCCACATAGATGAGTCCCTCAGATTTATGGTTTGGGGGGTGTTTGTGTTTGTTGAAGTTTTGATTTTTCTTTCCAAACCATTAATCTATCCTACGTTTATGAAAACATGCCTAAATTACATTTAGAAATTAAAACTACGCATTGTTGGAAATTACAAAAAATAGGGGAAATACGAAATGAAATTAATCTACAAAAATGAAATAAAATTAAAGAAAATAGAAAATAGGGGAAAGGAAAGGGAAAAATGTTGTTGAGAGTGGGCCCATGCTTCTAGCAAGTTCTGCCCACATTAAATCATTCAACGGATGCTTAGTCGATTTAACCAAAAATTACTCAGAAAATGTTTATTGAAACTTGCAGCAAAAAATATACAAGGGAAATCTAGGATCACGTTTTTTAGGGGTGGCCTACATATTTATAATATATGTGGTCATTCCTTATTACAAAATAGAAACAAATAAAATTTTGATTTTACTTTACAACCGCATGCATGAATACAGGGGATCGAGCAAAATATCAAGCATATTTTGTTTTATCAGAATACGTTTGTTTTATCAGAATACGTTTGATATTGATTTTGCTCGATTTACATAGATATTTATGTAGTAGTATAAAAATAGATGGTTAGTCATATTTTACATTGTCCCTCATCCATATTCAATGCTAAAATTCCATTTGCACTCTTTATTAAAATCGTGTTTTGTTTTGCTGACCACAGAGCCATGTTGGAATTCGGCTTCAATGGGAAGCAGGCACCTTGTTGGTAGAAGTCAAGACGCAGGCACCAACATGGGAGTCAGGTACCTAATGGGAAGTAGGCACCTAATAGGAAGTAGGCACCCGTTAGTTAAGCACTGAATGGAAGTCGATGCTTCAAATGGAATCAGACACCTGAATTACACTTCACACCAGTGTACTGCAAATGTTTTGCCTTCATGAAATCAAAGGTGCCAAGTCCGAGTGAGACCTCGATGAAAACATGCTAAAATATAAAAATTTCTAATCTACACAAAACACACTTAAAAATAAATATTAAATAACATGTAAAAAATAAACTATTAAACATGTATAAAGTTATCATAAACATATACATCTATATAAATAAGTTTCATTGTTTTATAAGGAAAGTGGTACAAAAATGAGCATTTTCATGCCTCATCATCCCCCATGCTTAAGGGGTGGCACATCCTTGTGCCACTCTATACTGGTAATTACCAGTTTTGTTTACAAATTTCCAATAGGACCTAACTATCATTTTTCTTTTCTTTTTAGCGGCCTTTGCTTCTTTCTTGTATCAAGGCTTTCATCCCTTTGGTGCTTTTGGAGTGGCCACCTCTTGTCCCTACTATTTTTGGCACTTGTTGCATTGAACTGGATGACTTGGCCTTGCTCTTTTTCTTGGCTATTCCCTTGTCCAAGCCGCATTACCTTTTTCAACATTTAAATAATAGCCAGAGAAACTAGTAGCGTCCTTCTAGAATGTGGGCTCGGCCATTTTCTAGTATTCATGGTGAAGGGGTAACTCTTCACCTACAGGTGCTACATCTTCATCACCAAATGGGATGCTAGAATTTTTAGCAACCTTATCTATGGGTAAATTGAACCCTATTAGGTTAAGTTTAGGTTCAACTTTAACCTCTATTTTTGCCACTAGAGGGGTTCTACTGCTTGATGCCTAATATGCAAGTAGCACAGGACCTAAAAATCTCATCCTCATGAAATATGCCTTCATCCTTGAAGATTTATCACCTATCGACACATATATACCCCAAAACTGATGAGTTTGGGCAACTATAATTTTCTTGGGAGGCTTTTGGACCTCCTTTTTGGCCTCTTTTTCTGATTCCTTGCATGCCCTTTTTGAAGCATTTTTCTAGTTCTTCTTATATTCTTCTATATCCTCCTTAAGCTTTTTGAATTTTTATTTTTGGGTAGCAAACAATTTCTTTGCTACCTCCCATTCCTCATCTGAATCTAGTTCTAATTCCTCATCAGATTTTATGCCCAATTCCTTCAATTCGGCAACTCTTGCTCTGGTTCTGGGTATTTTCTGATATGCCCTTACAACTTTTTGCTTTATTCTTAGCTTTTTGGGGTGCATCTCAAGGTATGTTGGTGCTATTGATGCTTCCTAGTTTTTAGTGAATGTAGGTTTTTGAGTCTCTTCTTCCTGTGTAGTGAATTGTTGCTCGCTTGGAACTACTTTTTCCTCCTGAGGTTGTTTGGTCCCTACATCAACTTGAGAATGTTCTGGCTCTTCCTCCTTATCTAAAACTTGAGGCTCTTCAGCCTCCACCTCATTATCCTCTTCATATAATTTTTTGTAGATTGTTTTGAGGTCTAAGGTTCCTCAACCTCAACCTCATCTTCTTGAATTACCTATTATGCAAAATACGATGTTGAACAAGGCTGCTCTACGTCCATTGTAGCATCCACTCCTTGTTCAAATTTTGTGTTGGTAATGGGCACCTCTATTGCCCCATCAGTCTGCACCACTACATCTACTTTGGTCAGTTGCTCAGCTCCCACTACTCTACCTTGCAGTTGTAGTCTTCCTATTTTCCCCTATAGTTGTCAAATTATCCAATACAATTTGTGCATCTTCAATGCAACTTATTTCCTAGACTCTTGAAATAGAGTTTGTTCTTCTTTGTATTTGGCTTCCCAAGTAGAAGTCCGCTCTCTCAATAATTGTAGTTGTTTCAAATCCTCCACCTGGTTCTCCTATGCTAAATCTTTCATTGCAACCTCTTGTTGAGGATTTTTCCCCTTGGAAATATCTTGTAAAATTTGGGCTATGTAATATTCCCTATTCATCTCATCAATCGTTGTTTCATCATCTTATGAGCTTGAAACCACCCTAGACGCCTTCATCCTTCTTCTTCGATTCCTAGTAGAAATTGGCACGAAAGGAGGGCTTGGTAGATCTTGTGTTACCTCATCATCAAATTGAGGGCTAGTTGGATAAAAATCCTATCCTGCTTCCTCATAAAATTGGGAAAAAACAAAGGATAAATCTTGTCCTACATCCCATGTATTTTTCTCAAGCTGGGATGCAGGCATTATCTCTTCTTGTTCTACCACCCTCTCAATCGACTGCTCATTCTATAATGGTATCTCTACTCCTTATTATGCCCATGGAACTATATTAGTGCCCTCGATCTCCTCAACCATCACATTTCTATGTGACTCTGCATGTTGTATAGCCAAAATCATGCCATGGTGAGCTAAGGTAAATGTTGTGCCTGCTTGGTACTATTTGGCCTCATCTTTAAGGGTATATGTAAGGTAATGTGGGATGTTTATATTTTTCCCATACAATATGTGGTTTAGAAATTTAAAGTGATTCACATTTAATTTTGAGTACGTACTAGATCAGGTGAAAAATCATGTGATTTATTCAAAAACCACCCTCTAGAGCTCAAGAATGTGTTGCTTGGGCAAACCAGCACACATCAGGTGCTCTGTAGATATACCAAAGAATCTTTGTGCATAGAGATTTAGGTTGTCCTCCTTGTATGTGCGCTCCCCTATCAGAGGAAGGCCTATCACCATGGTGATATACTCTTTGGTGACTGGAATTTCCAATTCTTGCATACGCACGACCCCATCCCTCATGGATGCTACAAACTCATTGTCTATCACTGTGTCCTAGCCTTGGCTGACTACTTCATAATACTCCATCCATACTATGGCATCAAATTGGGTTTGGACATCCGTAGAAATCTCTGAGCAGTCAATAGGTTCACTTTTCTTCAAATTATGGTTCTTATATTTCCCCCCATGCTTAGAATGCAAATTACTTTTGGTTTACTATTCACTCGGCAACTTCTTCTCACTCTACTTTTTCTGAATTGTCACACTCTATAGTTTCCCTCCTTGCATAGTAGTGATTTTAGTAAGTATATTTTAAAACTAGTTGTTTCCTTGGACGCAGGTGGTTAACTTACTATAATCAGAAGCAATTATGGTTATCCATGCAAAATTTTCCTTAGAGCATGTGATAGATTGTGCAAAGGTGATAACCATAAGTATTTTACAAATCACATCCATGACACATAGCCAAGTGCCAAGTGGAATTATTTGGGTGGCTAGGACTATAATGGGAGTTGTGCCGACACTTTTCCATAGACACTCATGCATATGAAAAAGTATAGATATAAAACAGAAAATTTAATCATGTACCTAAATTTTTTTCGTGGGTGCATCATGTGTGGATATCCATGGTGTATCATTATTGGTTGGTGTATGATGACTAGGTAAGCTTCAATAGACAATGATGTCCATATTTCCTATACGGTGAATTCTCTCCATGTGATTGGTTCTTGGTAGCTACAACATGATTTGTTTGAGACATCCTGCAAGATTTTAAAGCAAAGGTTAGAAAAAATGTATCTTCATGGTATGACAAATATCCCCTACTCAGAAGTTGGTTGATATCAACTTTTAATTTTGTTCATGATAGATTTGAATTTACACGTGTGTGGGGTGCTTACATGGCTCGTGCTACTTTCCCAATGCTGAATTTTTATTCTTCCAAGGTAGAAATGGTCATGACAATGGAAAGCAGACACCTTTTCTATGTGGAAATCAAATGCTTTCTTTTTTAATTGTGGCATGCAGGTGCCTCAAAAATAGAAATTAGATGCCTTAGCAATCGATCACTATGCTTAACATGGGAAGCAGGTGCCTTAGCAATCGAGCACTCTACTTAGCATGGGACACATGTGCGTTAGAAATCAGGTGGTCTACTTAGCATGGGAAGCAGGCACCTTAGCAATCAAGTGCTCTACTTAACATGGGAAGTTGGCAACTTAGCAATCGAGTGCTCTACTTAACATGGGAAGCATGAACCTTTTTTCTAAATTTTGGTCGTCGTACTTTTAAATCAAACTTTATACAAACATTTTTTTTTTAATGCTCAAAATATTTGGTGTTGCTTTCTTGAAAAATAGAATTCAGACACCATTTTTATTGGAAAACCTAGGAATCAGGTGTTGGTATTCCAGAAGATGGGATGTATGCACCATATTCTTAACATACTAGAAATTAGGAACCTTCTTTCATAAAATGAGAATCAGACACCTTTTACCATATAAACGGGAATCAGGCACCACCTTTCCAAAATATGGGAATTAGGTGCCTTCTACCGTAAAATTGGAATCAGACGCCTTTCCATAAGTTAAGGAAAAATATGTACTTTTCCTTTATTGCAACATCCTCTTGACATGCCCACTTATAAATGCTCAAGGTTGATCAGGCCTTTCATCACTCTGGTTGAAGAACAGAGACAAAATAAACATCCACCCCTAAACCAATAGTTGAGTGTTTTATTGTCCATAAAGACCAATCCAAATCCTCTTGTGCAGATTTAGGTATAGTATTCTCCTTTCTAAATGGGGATAAACTACTCCTACTACAAATAATTCTTCTAGAAATCTAGGAAGCTGCAGGTTCATGGATCCTATGCTTGTTAGGCCTAGGTTTCCCAAGCTACTTAATAGTTACACTTAGTGCATCGTTCCTGCAAAACAAAAATACAACTAAAAAAAAAACTTTGAAAGAATAATTGCCTTTGGGACTATGTGGACTAGGTCCACATATTACTGACTCAGTTTAAAATTAGAATCAATTGGGGTCTCCCCCATGCCTAATCTAGACTCAATCATGTATACTTCAGACACATGGTATGGACGCAAGTGGTGACCATTGAATGTCAATGTAATGTTGCTACCATCAATTGTTCTAATCCTCATAGCTCCATTGTTGATGACTTCAGTAAATTTATATGGCCCCATAAAACATTGCATAAGCTTACCTTTCCTTTCTTGGAACTGAGAGTCATATCATAATTCCCATTTTTCCACTTTGAGCTACTTTGGCCTGGTGTGACGGTCATGCCACTTGGCCCTTTGTTTATGAATGATCTCTTTTTTCTGTAGAGCTTCAAGGTGATATTCATCCAACTAATTAAGCTATTGAATTAGTTCTTTTTGTGACCCAAGTGTTGTAGGTGAGTCAAAGAAGAGAGGGCAATCCTCCATGGGAGGTCCTAGGTTCAAATCTCTACCCTACCAAAAAGCTGAATTGGGTATCTAAAATCCAATTGATAATGTTGGTGCGGGCAGGGTCGGGTGCGACCCCCGGGTGACTTTGACGGTGTAAAACCCCCTGTTCATGGTCTCTCAGACCAAGGCAGCTTCACAAGAGGTTTTTCGCTTAAAAAATAATAATTAGTTCTTTTTGTGCATCATCTAGATTTATATTCAACTCTAATACAATCCTAAGTTTTTTGACTTCAATCTCTATAGGCATCATAACACTCTTTTCATAGACTAACTGGAATGGTGTGAAATGATTAGTAGTCTTCCAAGTGGTCCTATAGGCCCACACTACTTTTGATAATCTATTGGACCAGTCCTTTATATGTTGTTGCATTATCTTTGTCAGGATATTTTCCAACTCTCGGTTGGTTACTTCAACTTGTCCATTTTCCAGTGGATGGTAGGGAGTGGTTTTGTTATGCCTGATTTTATATTGTTGCATGAGTTACTAAATTATATTTGAAGTAAATTGGGGTCCTTGATTAGTTGTGATCTCTCTTGGGATCCCCATACTTGTAAAAATAAATGAACACAAGAAGTCTTCTATAGTCTTCTCTTTTGAATCACGTAAAGCCTGCACTTCAACCCACTTAGTCACATAATCAATACAAACTAAGATGAACCTCTTAGCTATTAACTATGGATTAATGGATCCTATGAATTCCATCCCCAATTTATCAAATGGCTTTATGTGAATATGTGGTTGGAGTGGTATCTCATATCTGAGAGTAGGTTTGCCCATCCTCTAATACTGATCACATTGGCTCACATGCTTGGTTACATATTTTAATAGTGTATGCTAGTAATAACCAGCCTGCAATACTTTATATGTAGTCCTTTTTCCTACAAAATGGCCACTATAAGGTTTATCATGGCAAGCCTTCAATATTTTTATTATCTCATTCTCAGCAACACATCTCATGATCTGATCAGGCCTTGTTTTAAATAGGCACCCATCAATCCATGATAAGCCTACACTTTTCTCAATTAACATTTTTTTTTCATGAGGTAAAAGTACAGGGGATACTTTACCAATGGCTAAATAATTAGACATATCTACGTACCATGGTATTTGTTCATTCAGAGCAAAAAATGGTCATCTATAAATTTATCATATGTAGCTACATCATCTAGAGGTGTCAACCTGGACAAGAAATTAGCTACCACATTGTCTTTACCTGGCTTGTCTACTATTGTCACATAAAAATATTGCATAAGAACCATATAATAATTATTCCACTAATCCCAGGTTTATTTGTCAACTATTTGATGGCTGAGTGATCAATATGTATAAAAACTTGATATCCTATAATCTAATTATAAAATTCGTTAAGTGCATGTATAACTACAAGAAATTCTTTTTATATGATAGTATAATTAAATTCAACACCTATGAGGTGTTTACTGAAATAATAGATGGCTTAAAAATCATCACCATACTTCTATCCCAGCACTGATCCTATTGCATTTTTAGATGCATCAGCATACATGTGAAAAGATATGGTCCAATTTGGACCTCTCAATACTGGGACAATTATCATTTTTTCCTTTAAGGTGTTAAATTCTTGTTCATGTTCCTCTATCCAGACAAACTCTATATCCTTTGACAACAATGTGCTAAGGATTTTAGCAGTTTTGCTAAAGTCTGTTATAAACCTTCTACAGTAACCAGCTGATCCGAGGAAACTATGGATATCCTTCTGTGTTTTGGGAGTAGGCAGGTTTTGGATAACTTTTATCTTCTTCCTATCCACTTTGATCCTATCTTCTAAAATGTGATGTCCTAAAACTATCCCTTCCTTCATTAGCATGTAATATTTCTCATTGTTGAGGGGAAGGTTAGTTTCCACACACCTCTCAAGTATTTTCTCCAAATTTTCTATGGCTATTTCAAAAGTTTCACCATATACAGTGAAATAATCCATGTATACCTCCACAGTTTCTCTAATCATGTCAAATAATATGCTTAAAATACCCTCTAAAATATGGTAGATGCATTGCACAGACCAAAATGTTAAACTCTGTAAGAAAAATTCCCCCAAGGTCAAGTAAATGTGGTTTTATCTTGATCTTATTCCCCTATTTGAATATGATTATATCCACTGAACCCATCTAGGAAAGAAAAATAATTTTTGCCTACTAAGGTGTCAAGGACCTAATCTATGAAGGGTAAGGGGAAGTGGTCTTTCTTAGTTGCCTTATTCAAAAACCTATAATCCACACAAATTTACCACCTGTCATTTTTCTTGGGAACCACCACCAAAGGTGATACCCATTCATTATCTAAAATGGGGTAAATGAACCCAACTGTGAGGAGTTTCTGCATTTTGACAATTTCCTTCATTGTTGGATTCATTCTTCTTTGTGGTTGTCTTACTTGTTTAACTTGGTCTTCTAGATATATCCTATGACTGCAGGTTTTAGGAGTTATTCCTCTCATGTCTGAATAGTCCCAAGCAAAGATATCTTGATGTTTTACCAATGTTCATTTTAGTTTGATTTGATATTCAGCTATCAAGTTGTCATTTATGTTCAACACTCTACCAAGTGCAACTTCTATTTGTTGAATATGATGGTTTTTTCCTCCCACTAATGGTAACTCAAGATGAGGATAGGAAGGTTCCCCTTGAAAAAGTTTGATATTACCCTATCCTCATCACTCTCATCTTCCAATTCATCAAGTGTCATGACATATTGGATCATTGATAGACCACCAATATTTTGATTTTCATCTTTAGGTTCTTCCAATACTTTTGCATATTGTGCAGGTGGATGGATAATCAGTTTTTTATGTTTTTTCCATCATAAATGGTTATTTGGCCATCTCTAAAGGTTATGTAAGCATCGGTTTTTTCCAACCAAGGTCTACCTAAGATTAATGGATATCCACACAACCTAGACTTGGATTGTAACACTAAGTAGTCTGTTGGATACTCCCATGTGTAGACACTAAAATCTCGTCAATCTGATTAGGAAATCAAAATCACTAGTTAATTAACACCATATGTCCCCCTTGGGCAACCCTCAGAGGTTTTCTAGTGGTCCTAACCACTCTTGGAAGTCTCTACCCCACTTTTGGGAGCTTTTGGACCATATAGGCATGACTGTCCTACCCCGAGATGATCATAGTTTATGGCTATCCCACCCTAGGATGGTGGAAAACTGGTCATCCTGGGGTGGGATGGCCACAAGGTTTGACTCCCAAAAACTCAAATTTGGACAAATGTTGCCCAAAAATTACCATTTGTCCCACCTATTCAAGCATGCAAGTCATAGGGTGTAGTATCCTTATGACATACTACATGAAGGAGGCCAAATAGGGATATTCTCTTCCCCCTCCAATGCATGCCACCCTATTGGCCAAATGACACCTCTTGCCCTACATGCCCTAGCATGCTTTCTTTCCCAAAGGCCTCCTTTGGCTATAAAGTGGATAAATTTTCCACACAAAATATAGAGAATATTTTTGAAAAATAGCAATGGAGTGCTACCAAAATTTCCCCTCACCCTTTTGTGTCATTTTCCCTCGAAATCTCTACCTAGCGAACGAGGTTTGCGAGTGAACTAGGAGGCACAATTTATTCATAAAACAAGATCAATTGATTTAATTTCACAACCAAATTTTATTACAATGCTATTATGAGGGTTTTAGACCAATTCATAGAGAAATTGGTGATAAAATAAGTGCAAAATTGGTGGTCATCCCACCCAAGGACAGTCCCCATTCTATGACAGTCCTAACCATACCGTCCCAGGATGAGGACATATTTGTGCATTATTTATTTATTTTTCTATTTTAGTTATATTCTATATTAGTATATGAACATTATGTCCAAATTTCATGCATTTTGGAGCTATATTGAGTGAGATATCGTATTTTTAGTTTTTTGCAGGGTCTCATGTAGGTCTACAGAGATCATCTGGATATGCATATGAAAATATTATTTATTTTTTAAATATTACCATATGGGTTGTCTTTAAATTTCATTTTATGTATTCTATACAAGTTTCATGCATTTTGGATATGTTTAGGGGCAGAAATTGCTTGCTTTGGGTTTTGCAGGCTTCGATGGTCTACTGTGATTACGCCATGCCATAGGATGTAATTTTGGTCCTTTTTTTAGTGATATCTTCCTAAAACCATATATTTCACATACATCTGCAATTTAAAGTCATGTGGAGTTGATTTAGATATGCATATTTCATATTCATGTTTTCTAGTCTTTCAGTGCATGTGGGGATTGCATGTTTCACCATACACACTTGCTATTTAACGATTCTAATTTCCTTGTATATAGGTGCAGGTTTTTACAATGTAAAATAAATGATCACAATATCATAGAACAAATCAGTGACATCATAGGTTCACCCACCTCAATTGTGGGTACGAGGAAAGACATTGGAAGTGCATGCGAGCTTCTTTGAAAGGACTTGATCCTTTGGGCACCCCATAATTTTGTAAAAATTGTATTGATATTGAGCCCTCAAGGGGAAATATATGTAAATGCGGTTTTGAACCATAAAATTAAA
This sequence comes from Wollemia nobilis, assembly GCA_028583015.1. Lineage (NCBI taxonomy): Eukaryota > Viridiplantae > Streptophyta > Pinopsida > Araucariales > Araucariaceae > Wollemia > Wollemia nobilis. The sequence goes on from JAQPPZ010001361.1 coordinate 8,506,065, forward strand.
AGAAAGAAACTTTCTTCCTTTTATTTCGTTTCTTGCAATTTGGTGTTTTTCCACTTTTACTTGCATGCTTCTGTTTTATTGATCATAACACACTAGCGATAGATGCACATTTTTTAGATGCATTAGGTGCACATTTTTTAGTCATATGTATCAAGAAAATCATTGATTTTATCACTGGTCACTTAAATGGGTGGTCATACTTAATGATTTCATAATCACAATCAACATTCACACACTTAATCATGCAAATTGTGTTCGTTCAACGAATCTTTGACAAATACAATCACACTCCTGCTTGGGGCAGTAAACAAGCACAAACTAAACACATTATTGGAATTATAGAATCATGAAAAATTGTGCCTCCTACTTCATGAATGAAAATTTTCCAAGGTCAATCCAACCTGAAATGCAAGGTTGCACTTGAAGCCAGTTCCTTAGCTCGTCAGAAGCAAGGATTCAAGAACGCATGGTCTTTCCATGATTGGGGTATCTAAATTTGGTTAGGTTATTTAATAATCCTAATAATTTAGCATTTTATTCATCTATTTTTTCTCAGCGTTGTGCTGCACACAATGCATCTCAAAAAGGGGAATCTATAAACACTAAAATCCGGTCAATCTGATTAGTCAATCAAAAGCACTCGTTAATTGACACCATATAGCCCCTTGGGCAACCCTCAGAGGTTTTCTAGTGGTCCTAACAACTCTTTTAAGGCTCTACCCTACTTTTGGGAGATTTTGGGCCATATATGCATGACCGTCCTTCTCGGGACGGTCACAGTTTGTGGTTGTCCCACCCTAGGATGGTGGAAAACTGGCCATCCTGGGGTGGGATGGCCATAAGATTTGACTCCCAAAAAGTCAAATTTGGACAAATGGTGCCCAAAAATTACCATTTTCCCCACCTATTCAAGCATGCAAGTCATAGGGTGCAGCATCCTTATGACATACTACATGAGGGAGGCCAAATAGAGATATTCTCTTCCCCCTCCGATGCATGCCACCTTGTTGGCCAAATGACACCTCTTGCCCTGCATGCCTTCGCATGCCTTCTTTCCCAAAGGCCTCATTTTGCTATAAAGTGGATCATTTTTCCACACAAAATATATATAGGAGTTTTGATACATAGCAACAGAGTGCTACCAAGATTTCCCCTCACCCTTTTATGCCCTTTTCCCTCGGAATCTCTACCTAGCGAAGGAGGTTTGCGAGTGAACTAGGAGGCACAATTTATTCACAAAACTAGATAAATTGAGTGAATTTCACCATATATTTTGATTATAACACTAGTAGGAGGATTTTGGACCAATTCATAGAGGAATTGGTGATAAAATAAGTGCAAAATTGGTGGTCATCCCACCCCAGGACGGTCCCCATTCTATGACAGTCCCAACCTTACCACCCCGGGATGAGGATATATATGTGCATTATTTCTTTACTATTATTTTTTAGTTATATTCTATATGAGTATTTGAGAATGCTGTCCAAATTTCATGGATTTTAGAGCTATATTGAGTGAGATATCATATTTTTAGTGTTTTGTAGGGTCTCATGTAGGTCTACGGATCTCATCTGAATATGCACAATAAACTGTTATTAATTTTGAAAATATGACCACATGGGTTATCTTGAAATTTCATTTTATGTATTCTACATAGGTTTCATACATTTTGCATATGTTTAGGGGCATAAATTGATTGCTTTGGGTTTTGTAGGCTTTGAAGGTCTACTGTGATTACGCCACGCCATCGGATGCAATTTCGGTTCTATTTTTACTTATATCTTCCCAAAACCATCTATTTCACATACCTCTACAATTTCAAGTCATTTGTAATTGTTTTAGATAGGCATATTTTATATTCATGCTTTTTAGTCTTTTAGTGCCTGTGGGGATTGCATGTTTCACCATACACACTTGCTATTTAACGATTCTGATTTCCTTGTGTGCAAGTGTAGGTTTTTATAGTGTATAATTAAGGAGCACAAGATCATAGAACAAATCAGCAGCATCATAGGTTCACCCACATCAATTATGGGTATGAGGAAAGAAATTAGAAGTGCACGCGAGCTTCTTTGAAAGGACTTGATCCTTTAGGCACCCCACCATTTTGTAAAAATTGTTTAAATATTGAGCCCTCAAGGAACATCTATGTAACCATGTTTTTAAACCATCAAATTAATAGAAATAAACTTCCTTCCTTTTATTTCACTTCTTGCAATTTGGTGTCTTTTCCACTTTTACTTGCATGCTTCCGTTTTATTGTTCATAATACACTAGCGATAGATGCACATTGTTTAGCTGCATTAGGTGAACCATTTTTTCCCTACTTCACCATACATCCACTATAACTATGATATCCTCCAATATTCCCTCTGGAAGCACTATAGACTTGTCTTCCAACTACATAATAGTCTTGGTTGGCTTCAGGTTTGATAGTTTAAGTTTTTACATGGTTTCTTTGGGCATGACATTAATGACAGCCCAAAATATACTAGTGTATTGGGTAAAACACAACCCTCTATTTGTATAGTTAATACAGGACTTCCTGGATCTAAGTACTTTTGGCTATAGGTGTTTCCTAACATGAGATCAACTAACTAACCCACCAAAATGATTGACTTTGTAGGTTTTCTTCCTGGTTTCTTTAGGCACAACTCTCTTATGGTCTTGCCATAGATAGAAATATCTTTGATGGCCTAAAATAGAGGGATTATGACTATCAAGTTCTTTACACTAGAGAGAATATCAAATTTTGATTGTACTAGCTTTTTAGGTTCCTGCAATATTTGTGGAAAAGGTGGAACCTCCTCTCTATTATTTATAGGTGTTGATTCCTCTTCTACTTCTACTATAAGAGGTGATTCCTCTTTTCCTAATTCTATTTTTTCCTCCTATTCTACTAGAGGAGTGACTTCTGCACCTACTTGTTTTCCTGACCTTAATTCTATTGTACTATTGTTTACTTTAATATTGTACATGGGGTACATCTCATTCTCCACTTGATAAGCTGGCTACTGTTTGTTATTTGGATTAGCTATAGGCTGTGTTGGTAGTTGAGCAGGCTTGAAAGCAGGAGGAGCAGGTAGGATTGGTTTCAGTGGAACTGGAGCAGCCTATTATGAATTTTGATTCTAAGCATTATGGTTCCTCCACTACTGCCCAGGCTACTAGTATTGAATCCATGGATAGGGATTATAAGAATTTTCTCCTTGGGGATACTAATTCTAAGGTTATTACCCCCACCATACCATGTTGGGTTGCTAAGCTTGACCTTGATTCTAAAAATTTCTACCTCCATAGGATGGCATTCTTGCTGGCATGTTGTTTCCCATAGGAGACTACTTCCAGTTTCTCCTATCACCCACAAAGTATGCTTTTGCTACCTCAGGTTCCTCTCTAGGTTTTGATAAATGTGGATACAGCTTTATTTTGTGGTCCTTTGAACATACAACACACACTCGAACTTTGTTTTCTGGACATTTGTTTCTATGGTGTTTTCCCCTGCACTTGGGACAAAAGTAGGCCAATGCTACCTCATTATCCTACTAATTTTTTTAAGTAGAAGGGTCTCCATTTGAAGAGCCAGAGATGATAACATCTTGATCTTAAGGTCTTCAAGCATGTTGCCTATTTCTGTTTTAGTGACAGTGGTTGATTGTTTAATATTTCTAGGGATCAACTTATATTTTCTTCTTGAAAATTTTTGACACAAACACCGAATATCATCCATCTGATGTTGATAAATATCCCCTCCAAAAATCATGTTTAAGGCTTCCAAATATTCATTTGTAATTCCTTTTAAGAAGATGCTTCTTAAGAACCTTTCTTCTAGTTTTGAATGGGGTGATCTTTGCAAATTAAAGTTGAACCTATCACAATATTCCTCCATATATTCCCATTCCTTTTGTTTCATGTCTAGGACTTCTTCCCTTACATCACGTGCTCTACAAAAATCTTGGTACTATTCTAGGAAAAGTCTCTTTAATTGTTCCCAGGTAGTTATCCATTTTTCCCCCAAACTGATGAACCAACGCAAAATTGAATCATCAAGAGTGGAAGGGAATAATTTTATTTTTTGAGCATCTGCAGTGTAATCCACAGATCTGCATAAAAAATCAAATTTAAATAGAAATAGATCTAGATATTTTATTTGTAGTCCTCTAAAGGTTGGAATTTGGGCAAGGGAGATATGCTTCATCTTGTGATCTCCACCTACCTCTCCTATGGGAAAATTAAAACTAGTGGATGCTTCTTCTGCATCAACCATCTTATCTGTGAACAGGGTATCTACGCCAGTTGTGTTCAAATTACATTTCAAGGCCTCTAGTTCATTTATTTTATCCTACAGAAGTATTACTAAATCTGTGTTTGATATAGTTCCTTCTCTAACTTTAATAAGTCTTCCTTAGACTGAACTCTACTTAACTCTGATCCTTCTCTATGATGTTGTTGGATTGTGTTGGCAATTTTGGGTACATTGGGTACAGTGCCTTTGCTCAAGTGTTGATGTTTTCATTGATGTCAAGAAGCGGAAGGGTTTTTGTGAAAACCAAGGTAGATAAAATAAAAAGTTTTATTTAAAACCATGGACAACATATTTGAAATGGGTTTTTCTTAAAACCCAAGTTGGCTCTTCGTTTCGTTGAAAAAGGTGCCTCGGTGATGAAGATATTTAATTTTAAATATTTAGTTTAAATTTTATTTATTTAAAATTTAAATTAAATTAAAGTATTTTTCGACGTGTTTGGAAATGCCGACGTGTTTGGTAATGCATCGAAGTGCATATAAAAGGTGGCAATGGAATTCATTAAAGCAAGTAATGTTTTCGATATGAATCCTCGTGCAATTTCGATTTAGTCGGAGCCCCTGCGCTAACGAAGAAAGATGCTCGGGAGTAGCACCAAAGAGGAGGGCTCGCGGTGGAGATTCAAATGATGCTCGGGAGTAGTGCCAAAGAGGAGGTTGAATATTGGTAGAAAATATGACTTATGCTTTAGACATGTTGAGATTGATTAGTGAAAAGAATACCATGCTCGCTGTTATAAAGATGCAGATGAAAATATTTTAAAGACGTCGAAAACCCCTACACGATCATCAAAGCTAATATTGTGAAATCTTTTGATTACATGAAAATCGAGAAAGTGTTACTGGTACACATTTCGAAGGGTACAGAGAATCGAACTGCTATTGCAGTTTCATCCACCATGACGACGGCGTTAGGTGCTCGGTTTCGATGAAGGGTCTTCGAATAAATAGGTCTCGAGATCGAGACTAAGCGACAATTGAGGATTAAAGTTTTTTGTCTCCATGCGCCAATAAGAAATAGTGAAGAAAAAGTAAATTGCTCCTTGGTTCACGCGGGAAGCTTAGCCCACATGGTTGAGGCCCTAGTGCTAGGGCTTGCACGACTTGAGAGGTCGTGGGTTCGAGTAGTGACGAAGGCTTAAAGTGCTACTAAGGTATGCCCCACATTTTTATTTAATGATGATAATACTTTGTTGTTTGAATTATTAGAATTTGGGAATTATAAGGTTATGCAATGTGGTGATTTATTTTACTTTTATGGTATAAGTGGTTTTGGGAGTTATAAGGTTATGCAATATTGTGATTTATTTTATTTTATGGTACAAGTGGTTTTAGGAGAGATAAGGAAGTTGTGCAATTAAATACTTTGGTGATGATGATTGAAAAGTGGAGTAATGTTGATTATTTTGTGATCTACTAACCTTTGTGAAGATTGGCAAAAGAACTTTGTGATTGTGGCAGATTTCCAAAGGGGTTCCTTCACTTCAATAAGGTATGGGCACATTCTTCTTATGAGTATGATTGGTGTATGTTTTTCTGAAATAAGCTTGGAGTGAAAAGGGATTCTACTAGGTTTCCTTTGGTTGGGAATAAGTCCTAGTTTTTGGTTTGTTGAAGACTACTTATGCATTGTTATCATTGATGAGAGTTTTGGTGAATGCATAATTCTGGTTTGAGGTAGTGGAAGCATTGTGCACTAGGGTTTATGTTTGTAAGTCTTGTTACTTGCATTGATTTGTGAAACCCTTAGTTGGCTGTTTTGATATTGATGGATGAGTTGCTTCCATAGTGGTTGTGTTGATGAATTTAGTGCTTTACTTGATTCATGATATTGGGCTTACTCCATTTAGTTGATTTGAACAAGTTATTCTTTACATTTGGTGATATTGTGTGGGTGGTTGTTTTGTTCAAATATCTTTGGAGGGAAAAGGATTTCTACTTGTTTCCTTTTATAGTGATGATTGGTTGAATGCTTCAAGGTTACTGTTGAGTTGAATGATGTTGGTTAAACCTTGTCTTTGAGAATTGTTGTTGAAGCCCTAATTGGTTGAGAAAAGATATTGGTTGTTGGAAATAACATGAGTATCATTGTTATATGACATATTGCTTGGTTGGCAATTGTTGGGTTGTGTTTCATGTTCTTGAGAAAAGCATACTACATCTATCTTATTCTGTTGAGATTGAGATTGAGATTGGGAGTTAAGTATAGAACATATTGAGTCTCTAACAATTCTCTTTATGCTTCTATGAGGTTTGATGAATCACATTGGGTCTCTCACAATTCTCTTTGTAGGTTCACGCCAAGCAAGTTTTTCTTGATAAACTTGTGAGCAGGTTTTGGACAGGTTTCGTTGGGGACTTGAAAGCAGGTTTTGGACAGGTTCCATTGGGAACTTGTGAGCAAGTTTTGGACAGGTTCCTGTGGGGACTTGTGAGCAGATTTGGACAGGTCTTAGCAAAGGACTTGTGAAGCTGAGGTTGATAGTTCTATCAGAGAACTCGAGGATAGATTTGTGCCTGATCGAAGGACTATGTTTGGTGCAAATCAAAGACAGAGGAAGAGGAAATTTGTGCTAGACCGAAGGACTATGTTTAGTGCAAATTCAAGGACCAGATTTGAGGTGATAGAGTTGAGGACAGAGGTCTCCATCCAGAGCAGGGAAGACAGGTGTCTTCTATGGATAGAGTTCCATTTGCTAAGGGCAGGAAAGGCAGAGGTCTTCTAGAGGATCACCAGCCAGAGCAGAGGAAGGGGAAGGTATCTCCTTTGAGCAGAGGCTCATAAATTTAGATTAGGGGAAGGTATCTCCTTTGACCAGAGGCTCATAAATTTAGATTAGGGGAAGGTATCTCCTTTGAGCCGAGGCTCATAAACATTGTAATTGGGAAGGTTTCCCAAAGAACTTTGAGATAACTTTTAGAGAAAAGTTTTGTGGATGAACCACATAAATTGCTGTGTAACTTTGTGGATGATCTTGTGCATTGCTTTGATATTGCTTTGGATATTTAGCTTTACTATTTTGAAGTATAAAGGAAAAGTAAAAAGAGGTCTTATACTGTTCACCCCCCCCTCTCAGTATAAGCTTGTGTTCTTCAGATTGTTTCAGAAGGATCCTGTGCAAATAATGGATGTTCACTCCAATGCACAGGTGAATATTAAGGAGAAAGGGATTAAGTATCAAGATCAGGTATAGTTGAAGCAGAGGACTTTTGAAAAATATCCTTGTTTTAACAAAACGACCATCCGGTCCTCTATTCTTAGGTGGACTCATAAAAAGCTTTAGGAATGGAGGTTCTATAGGTAGCAAGCTAAACTACAACTAACATGCTTCCTTTAGAACAAGAAATTTTAATAGGCTACTCCCCAACAATGGTACAAAAATAATGGGCAAAAACATTGGTTAGTTTTCTACATTTAAGTTCACTGCCTCATTTAATTTTTCAATCCGGGGTAGTTCGTAGACTTGTGAGCAGCCTTGCATAATATATGCTTATAATTTCCGCCACAGAGATGATTCCCTTAGATTTATGGTTTGGGAGGGTTTTTGTGTTCATTGAAGTTCTTATTTTTTCTTTTCAAACCATTAATCTATCCTACGTTTATGAAAACATGCCTAAATTACATTCAAAAATTAAAACTACACATTGTTGGAAATTACAAAAAATAAGGAAAATACAAGAAATGAAATTAATCTACAAAAATAAAATAAAATTAAAGAAAATATAAAACAAGGGAAATGAAAGGGAAGAACGCTATTGATATTGGGCCCATACTTCCAGTAGGTTCTGCTCATGTTAAATCATTCATCGACGCTTAGTCGATTTAACTAGAAATTACTCAGAAAATATTTATTGAAACTTACAGCAAAAAAAAATACAGGGGAAATTCGGGATCACATTTTTAGGGATTTCCTGTATATTCATAATGTATGTGGCCACTCCCTATTAAAAAATAAAAATAATTCAAAGTTTAATTTTACTTTACAACCGCATGCATGAATACAGGGGATCGAGCAAAATATCAAGGCGTATTCTATTTTATCAGAATACGTCTGATATTGGTTTTTCTAGACTTACATAGATATTTACGTAGCGTTAAAAAATAAATGGTTAGTCATCTTTGACATTGTTCCTCATCTAGATTCAATGCTGAAATTCCATCTATGCTCCTTGCTGAAATCACATTATGTTTTGCCGACCACTGAGCCATGTTGGAATTCGACTTCAACAGAAAGCAGGTGCCTTGTTGGTAGAATTCGTGACGTAGGCACCAACACAAGAAGCAGGCACCAATGAGAAGCAGGCACCCATTAGTTAAGTGTCAAATGGAATTCAAGCACTTCAAAGGGAATCATGCGCCTGACTTAGCACTTCACACCGGTGTACTATGAATCTTTTGCCTTCATGAAATCGAAGGTGCCAGGTCCAAGTGGGACCTCGATGAAAACATGCTAAAATACAAAAATTTCTATGAAATCTACACAAAACACATGTAGAAATAAATATTAAATAACATGTAAACTAACATATTAAACACGTATAAAATTCTCATAAACATATACATCTATAGAAAAAAGTATCACTGTTTTATAAGGAAAGTGGTACAAAAAGTGAGCATTTTTAGGGCTCATCACCAATGAATCACATTCAGAGAATAACAACAATATTTCTAAATATAAAACTCAAAATACTATTCATAAATAATCAAATATACAATCTCTTTGATTCTCAATCTGTTACAATGCATGAAACTTTATCTCCATGATATAATCTTACATATGACCTTTCAATACTCGAGTATTGTTCTCCTCAAACATCAAGGAGATGCATCCTTTCCTATTCCTCATATATGAAAAACTCTTATGACTCATTAGCTTACATCTTACCACATATCATGTGATCCTTACCTTATATATTTGATACCTAATTATTATGACTCTTGACTTACTACCTTGACACATTGCACATTTGCACACTTTATTACATAACACTTGGAATCTTCTCATACATTGACACATACATTAGAGAAATGTAACTCACACTTCTAAACTAATAAATCACCCCCTAATCTAATATTTACAAATGTACCATGTGGTACTTTCATATTTATTAAATACTACCAAACAATGTAATATCTCCATCACCCCCTATATTACATTATTTGGTGTGAATACTTTATCTTCAATCTTTGATTTTGGTCTTCACCCTTCAATTTTGGCTTTGGCACTACTTGAAGTTTTGGCATTGATATATCAACACATTCCCTATAGTATTTATCAAATTTTCATTGTGTCCATAAAACCATTGTAACATGTTCATGATCATATTACAATCTAATTTTTTATCCATTCATTGTGTACTTCAATTTATTTTATGATCTATTTAGTTAGGTTCTCTAGCAAATTTTGCAATTCTAGAATGATTTGTGTCTTTCATTTGTTGTCTTATTTTTAGTTACTTTTATTTCATCATTTGAAACATTAGTGCCATTACATAATTTTGGACGATTTTAATTTTCATTCTTTTCACAATTATATTCAATTTTGTCTTCATCTTTAGTGTCTAGAATTTTTATTGTGAGGGATCTTATCTCACATTCTTCATCAACTTTTGGTTCTTGAAATTCTTGAATTTCTTGAACTAAATTTCCTTTCTGATGATTTTATTTTGGGTTTTGTTGTTTCACATGTTGAATTTGAGGTTGATATTGTCTTGGATGAAACATTTGAAAAGGTCTATTAATTTTTTTTTTATTCAAAGAATTTTATCTAAAAATACTTATTGTATGACATTTTTTGTTGCATACGTGACAATATCTCTATCTCCATTTAGGCTGAGATTTTGATGATGCTGCAATATTACTTGATACATTTATTTTGATATCAAAGTATTATTAGTCATCTCATATTTGACTAAATTCTCCACTTCATATTCTTGAATAACATTAACTAATTCATCAAAGGTTATGGTCTCATTTAGCACTTGAAGTGAAGTGACTAGATGTTTGAAAGTCTTTGGAAGTGCTCTTAATGTAACTTGGATAAGAAGCTTGTCTTCTACTTTCCCTCCCAAAGTTGATAACTTGGCCTTAATTTTTATTGAAGAAAGAGTTCTATACTTTCTCCACTATTAACATTTAATTAATACAATTGTGACTGCAAATACAAGATACTTGCTTTGTTCTTTACATAATTTTTCCCAAGAAAATTTTGAATTCTTTGATTCACTTATATATGTTTGAATTTCATCAATTATCCCAAATGTGATTAGCACAAGGGATTTTGAATCACTTTCTACAAATTTGTGTTTCCTGTTTCATCTTCTGGCATTATTTTTGTTCCATTCATTATATCCCAAATTTTTTCAACAATGAGAACTGATTTCATTTTATTTTTCATGAGGTAAATTTTGGTCCTTTCAGAAGTTTTTATTTAGAAAGGAATATTTTACTATTTTCCATAATAAAACTCATTCAATAATAGAACTCGTTCAATAATCAAATTTCAAATTCCAATTCTTTTTTTATCTTCCAAATTCAATTTTTAATCTTCACTTATATCTCCCAAAATATCAAATTCATAAATTCACAATTCAATCAATCATTTATTCACTTAATAAACTTCTTATCTCTAATTTAATTTAGTCGTTAAATTAAATTTTAAATCTTTATGTCCTTATATCTTCCAATCATTTAATATCCTTCAAATTAATCATTCACTCATTTCATTAATCCTTATTTCTCTAAAATTTAGTTTAAACTAATTCCTTATTATATCTCCTAAATGTAATCTTTCTTAAATAATTAATCTTTAAATTACTTATCACTCTCACAATTTTCATAAATATCAAAATGGAATTAAGGTATTAGCTTATGTCTATCCAATCCTTGATTTTTTTCTAATATTTGGGTTCTATGCGTTGTCTATGCTATCCATGTGCTCTGACTATGTTGTCCTCACTCTATCAATACATAATATTCTCTATCAAATCTGACCAAGGCTTATTCAAGATGTCAAAAATTAAATAATACTTGCAATATAATGTTATGAGATGTTACAAAGTATACCAAACATATTCCTTCATCTTTGCAATTTGCTTTTATTTCCTTGGATTTCTCTCATGCTTTCAAGCTTGGAAATTTTTTGCTTCAGACCACTTCCTCCTTTGACATCTACATCTTTACTTTAGGCCAATTAAAGTTGCTTCAGACCACTTAAATTCACTCTGAGGTACCTCAACTTCTCCATTCAAGTTTCTTCCTTCTATCTCTAGCAAGTCTTTTAGGTTCTCAGGTGTTCTACACCTCACAAGCTGTCTTCTCATGGTTGGAAACAATTCTCATAGTTCTCATTATGCACCTTTATTTCTTTCAAGAATTTATCTTAGATTTTTTCATGCTTTCATAACTTCTTCCTCATGTATTTTTCACTATACTTTATCTTGGATTTCAAATAACATTTATATCCTTCAACGCCCATCCTCCTCAAGCTAGCTTCCATTCAAAAATGATTTTACTATTTACTCTCTCAATATCAATGTAATATCAACTGCTCTAATCACTACAACTTCAATCTTTCATCAATATTCTCTTTTCTCAATGTGGTAGAATGCAACTCTAATACCATTGATGTCAATAGTGATAGATTTTATTTATAGGTTTTATTTGCCATGATCTAATCAATCTCAATATTAGAGCATTCAACTATTTGGCCAATATCAATGAATCACATTCATAGAATAACAACAATATATTTTAATATAAAACTCACAATATTATTCATAAATAGTCAAATGTACATTATCTTTGATTTTCAATTTATTACAATACATGGAGGTTTATCTCCATAATATAACCTTACAAATGACCTTTCAATACTTGACTATTGCTCTCTTCAAACATCTCGGAGATGCATCCTTTATTATTCCTCACATATGAAAAAACTCCCATGAATATATATTGAGGGAGATGATTCTAATGAATCCAATCAATATTGAGGAGATGCATTCCTATAAATTCATGCATTTGAAATAAGGGCCATGACGATTTTTCAAGATATAAAAAATAAAATTGTAAAATATTTATCAATCAAGATTTGAATGATGGGAGGAGTGATGGAGGGATAGGGCTTCAGTGAGGTTATAAATTCTATCTAGATAGAATTTTTTAGCTAAGTTTATTTTTCCCCTTATTTATCTTATAAATTTTGAATGCAAATTATTATTTTTTTCATATATTATAATTGTTATAGGAAATTCTAGTAGATTTTAAGTTTTAGTTTCCTTCCCATGGACTGATTTATAGATAAATTATTAGAATAATCTCTAGTAGTATAGATCAATCCTTGTATCTCAACTATATGGTTGTTTTTGGTAAATTTAATGGGTCTTGGCCAAGGGTCAGGGATTCAACCTTGAGAAAATAGATTGAAAGGAGTTGGAAGTCTCTAGGAGTGATTCTTTCCTTTCTTCCCAAATATTTTTTCCTAGCAATTTTTTGTTTTGGGGAGGAAATAGATAGAATCCTAAAATGGGGTCCTTAGTTTATGGGAAGAAGAAGACTCTTCCTTACCCATTTGTATGAAGGCTTTGTGCATAATAATTCAAATCTATTCCTACTACTGGTATGGGTTAGGGTGTATATATTTCCCATTGAATTTTGGGAAATGGATACCTTTAAGGTAATAGGTAACACTCTAGGATAATTTCTTGAGATTTTAAAAACTACAAAATATGGATTCTTGGCTATTTATGCTTGGATATTGGTCATGATTGATATAAGTAAACCTTTACTAGAATCAATCATTCTTAAGTATGGAGGTAAGTTGTGGACCCAAACCATAAATTATGAAATATATATTTTAGATGTAGAATATGTCATGAGTTGGGACATATTGAAAGATCATGCCCTAATTAGAGTCCAATAGAACCATATGTAGAAAAATGCAAGAGAAACTTATAAATGGATTCAGATGAGGATGGTTTTCAACTTCCAAAAAATAGATCTAGATAAATAGAAGCAAATAAATAGCGGAGACCAGTACGAAAGGATATTGGAAGAAATACCAATTATTTTAGGGTTTTAGCCTATGAATAAAAATCAGATAAGATCTTAGAGGACATAATACAATAGATTTAAAATATTAACAAAAAATTGTCTATTCAGTATGATCTTGATTTAAGGATGAACATTCTCAATGAACCTAAATAATGTGTCTCATAATATTTTGAAGACTCTCTTGAAGTTCCATGTCCCATTTAAGAGAAGAAAATTGGTAGATAAAATATAGTGTTATATGTTAATACCTCTATCATTAATAAGGAAATACCAAAAAGTAAGTAGGGGAAGTCAAAAAATTTCATAGTAGAGCTAGGAGAGGATAAGTCTAATGAAAAAGGAATTGGTGAAAGAATATTGAGGATTAGAATAATAATGCCTACTCTTGATACAGACAAGGCAAAAAGAGGAAAATCCTTAAATTTTCAATTGAGATCCAAGGAAGCAAGAGCAAACATAGAGAAAGGAACTAAACTAAGTTGGTTGAACTTCTCTTTACCAAACAACAAAATGATATTGGTAATTCACAAGTAGGGCCAGTGGACCGTAATGAGACATGATAACCATAAAATGAAATATAAGGGATGCTAATGCCCATTCAAATCAAAGGTGTATGAGGTACTTCTATATAAATTTATATTCTTTGCTTCTAGGAAACTAAAATGATAGAGGAAGAAGTTTCCAAAACTATGAAAGCAATATAAAAATATGTGAATGGTATGTTTTGGTTTCTAAAGGAGTGAAAAGGGGATTTTAAACATGTTAGAATTTTATTAGAACCTCCTGCATAACCATTCATAAAACTAGGCATTGGATAGCCTCTTTAGTCACATTACTTTGCAAATATTTTCAAATTATTATGCTCTATGGCAGACCACTTTTAAAAGTGAGGCTTTACGAACAATCTGGGATATATCAAAAGATACAATATTTTGGATTGTATGGCTAGCAGGTAATAGAAGACTATTTAAAGGAAATAAAAGTATTTTAGAGGTAATAAGAAGGAATATTTGTTTATCCATAGATGAGTCTAAAACAACCCCATCAACTCATCCAATTCCTCATCTAAAAGTAGAGAGCCTTGATAGATGGAGTCAAGTCATCAATTGAAATTATAATGTTGGGTACAGAAGAAACAAAATGAGGGTAAAAAATATAGTGGAAACCACTAGATGTGGAGTTGGTCAAATTGAATTTTCATGGAGAATCCAAAGGAAATATAGGAACAATAGGAGAAGGAGGAATAATTAGAAATAATAGAGGAGATATTTTATCTCATTATGCTTTCAATAATGGATTTAAGAAAAATAATAAAGCTAAAGCTTGGGTAGCTTTAGAAGGGTTAAAAATATGTAAACAAATAAAATGAAACATAATATGGATGGAAGGTGATTCAATCATAGCAATAGATATAATTTTAAGGAAAGTAAAGGCTCCATGGAACATATAAGATATAATTATGGAAATTTAAGACCTTTCTATAGAGTTTGAATAAATTAGGTTTACACATACATTAAGGGAAGGAAACAAATGTGCAAATAGGATAGCCAATAGAGGGGTTTTAATTAAGGATTGTGAAGTTAAATTCTATTTTCCATGGTTAGAGGAAGTAGTAAGTTTAGCTAAAGCTGATAAGAAAATGTTGACTAAAATCAAATAATGATTAAGATTTACTTTAATATTTTTCATTGATAATATTTGCTTTATTTTATAATATTGAAGCAAAACTGGAAAGACAAGCAGCGAAATCATGAAATTTTCATTAACAGAGCCTTTCAATTCGAATTACAAAATATGATACTAAATGCCCCCCCCCGTTACAATGCATGAGTTGTTTCTTATAGCGGACCCGATCCCTTTTTCATCATTACACAGAATGCGTAGTTGTTTCTAACCGCCCACACGAATGTGCTATTGTTGCCTACAAAATGCTGCCAGGTGTCTCCAATCAGCATGGCATGTAGTGGCAGAGTGTTCTATAGCTGCCTGTCCATCCACCCTCTGAATCATCATTCCCAAGAGTGCTCTGTAGACACCTGCGTTGCTGCCACGTGCCTTTCTACAATGACCTCTACAGCCACCTGTCCGAGTGGAGTCGTGAACGGCCTGTTGTTTTCTCTCCTTTGAGCCGTGAAAACGTGATAGGGCACAAAATCGTGACATCCTGGCCCTCCGTACTTCCCTTCTGTCTTCGGGCCACAAAAACACGATAGGTCACAAAATCACGACGTTTCTGCCTCCAACATTCGTTTTTCGTCTTCGAGGCGCGAAACCATGATAGGTTGCAAAATCGTGACGTCTTTTCCCCTTGGCGCCTATCCGCAAAATGTGTCGCAAAATCGTGACCACTTTTCCCTTCGGCACCTATCCGCAAAATGTGTCACGAAATCGTGACAACTTGTCTCCCTGGCGCCTTCGCCCAAAATGTGTCTTGAAATCGCGACAACTTGTCTTCCTGGTGCCTTTGCCCAAAATGTGTCACGAAATCGTGACAACTTTTCTCCTCGGAACTTAACTGCAAAATGTGTCGTGAAATCGCGACAACTTTTCCCCTTCGCACATCTGCTCAAAAAGTGTCACGAAATCATGACGATTCTTCACCTTGGAGCCCATTCTTCAAAAGTGTCACGAAATCGCGACGTCTCCGCCCCTTTGCACCTTTCTCAAAAAGGTGTCGTGAAATCACGACAGTTTCGGCCCTTGGCGCATTTTCTCAAAAAGTGTCGCGATATCGCGACAGTTTCGGCCCTTGGTGCATTTTTTGAAAAAGTGTCACGATATCGCGATAGTTTCGGCCCTTGGCGCATTTCCTCAAAAAGTGTCACGAAATCGCGACAGTTTCGGCCCTTGGCGCATTTTCTCAAAAAGTGTCACGATATCGCGACAGCTTTGGTACTTAGAGAAAAAAATATTTTTGGAGGATGCAATATTGCTCTTCCACCTCCGGATGCTCCTGCATCAGACACCCAGGGTGAATTTGAGAAGTGACCTTCACTTCTGATTTGTCTGAGGTAGACCCAGGTGGTCAACCTCTACCTTCGACAACCAAGTCGCATCTTCTATGGGCCTGCCTTTCCATTTGATCAAATATTCAGAATAACACCTATTCCGAGTACTTCGGCCCTCACGCGTATCAAGGACTTCTTCTATCTCATCTGTGACTAGAGTGGCCGCAGGAATGCTCCACAAATTTGGGCTTGGTGTTGCACTGTTATCTCCTTCATGATACTCAACCAAATCTGAAATGTTAAAGACTGGTGAGATGTTAAGTTCACTCAGCAACTCCACCTCGTAGGCATTACCCGAATCCCGTTTTCCAATGATCCTACATGGCCCAAACTTCTTCATCTTCAGCTTGTTATAGGTCTTGGCAAGAAATATTTCTTTTCTTAGATGGACCATGATAGAATCTCCTACTTTAAAATCCTTAGCCCGGCATTTCTGGTCTGCCCTGGCCTTATACTGAGTATTCATCTTGGCAATGTGCCTTGTCACCTCCTCATGCACTCCCTTCAGGTGTTCAGCAAATTATTCAGCTTCAGCACTGCATTTTTCTCTTGTATCCATCCTTCTCAACTCTGAAGCGTTTCTTGGACTGCTCCCATAGATTATCTGGAATTGCGATTTATTGGTACTCCTGTTAATAGAGCTGTTGTAAGCGAATTCTGCCTATGGCAAAACTAAATCCCATCCCTTGGACTTGTCTCTGACCAAGCATCTTAGTAGATTGCCCAAACTCCTATTTACCACCTCTGTTTGGCCATCCGTTTGGGGGTGATATGCAGAACTAAATTTTAGATCCGTCTTCAGTTTCTTCCACAGGGTCCGCCAGAAATACCCTACAAACTTGGTATCCCTGTCCGATACAATGCTCCTTGGCAGACCATGAAGGCGTACCACTTCCTTGAAGAATAAACCAGCCACATGAACCGCATCACTAGTCTTCTAGCATGGAATGAAATGAGCCATTTTTTAAAACTTGTCCACTACCACAAATATGGAGTCGTGCCCCCTCTACATCCTGGGCAAACCAAGAACAAAATCCATACTAATATCCTCCCATGGCCTTTCGGGTATAGGTAGTGGTTGATATAAACTAGTAGGCTGCCTCACACCTTTTGCCATCTGGCATATCCTACAACTTTGCACAAATTTTGCCACATCTTGTTGCAATTGCGGCCAGTAGTAATTTTCACTAACAAGGGAAATGGTCTTGTCTTGACCAAAGTGTCCAACTAAACCTCCACTATGCTTTTCCTTGATGATATTCTCCCTCATTGAGCTCCTCAAAATGCATAATTGGTTCCCCCTAAATAGCATTCCATCTTGAATCAAATAATTTAACCACTTAGTCCTGTCCAAAGTAACAGGCACAGTGCAGGCTTTCCAAGCTTCTGCGAAATTGGGGTCTGCAAGGTATAAACCCTTGAGCTCAGAAAACCCTACAACCTCCACTTTCATCTCCATCAATAGACATTGCCTCCTACTCAAGGCATCTGCCACCCTATTGGACATTTCGCTCCGATGCTTCAGCACAAGGTATAGCTCTGCAAGAATTCAACCCGTTTCAAGTGCCTCTGATTTAATTTCCCTTGACTGTTAATATACTGCAGTGCCTGATGATCAGTGTACAGAACAAACTCCTTTGGAAACAAATAATGCCTCCACTTCTTTAGAGCCTGAACTATGGCATAGAACTTCTGATAATATACTGAATACTTCTTTCTGGCATCATTGAGCTTCTCACTAAAATAAGCAATAGGCTTACCCTCTTGGCTCAATACAACCCCTATGGCACTACCACTCACATCACAGTCTACCTGAAACACCTTGTTAAAATCTGGAAGTGCTAAGACAGGTTGCTCCATGACCTTCTTCTTCAGCATAGCAAAGCTTTTGTCAGCCCCAGCTGTCCACTTGAATTCCTTCTTATTCCCCCTCATTGTCTCCGTAAGGGATGCGCAAATACTGCTGAATTTTCTAATGAACTTTCTGTAGAAACTGGCCAGACCGTGAAATGATCTCACCTCAGTCATGCTTCTTGGAGCAGGCCATTCTATGATAGCCCTCACCTTTTCGGGGTCCATTTTGAGACCATCTGCTAAGATAACAAATCCCAGGTATACTACCTCCCTCTTCACGAAGTTACACTTTTTTAGATTTATCAGCAGCTGCTCCTCCCGCAGTTTCTCAAAAACCCTCCCGATGTGCATCAGGTGTTCCTCCAGGGTTCTCGCTAAAAATCAAGATATCATCCAAGTAGACAATAACAAATTTGCCTAGAAATTCCTTCAAGACTTCATTCATTAATCGCATGAAAGTACTCAGTGCATTGGTCAATATAAATGGCATGACCAACCACTCATACAGCCCCTCTCTGGTTTTAAAGGCTGTCTTCCACTCATCCCCTTCTCTAATTCGGATCTGATGGTAACCACTTTTCAGGTCAATCTTCGTGAAGTACTCAGCTCCACTCAAGCAATCCATGATATCATCCATCCTTGGCAGTGGGAATCATGATTTGATAGTGATCTTGTTAATTGCCCGAGAGTCTGTGCACATTCTCCACTCTCCATCCTTCTTGGGTGCTAGTACTGTAGGTACTACACATGGACTAAGACTCTCCCTAATCAACCCCTTCTTTAGTAGATCTTGAACCTATTGGTTTAACTCCTCAGTTTCTACATGCGTCATTTTGTGTGCAGCCTTATTCGGCAAGCTCGATCTAGGCACCAAATTTATGTGGTGACTGATCTTCCTAACAGGTGGTAAACCTTCAGGAACATTATCAAAAATGATATCCTGGAAACTCCTCTAATGTAGCCCCATGACTTCCACTGGATTTTCCTTGCATTCTTCTTCCCTAACCCTAGGGATTATTGCATAGCACATATGATCTTGCTTCAGGCCATCTAAAAATCTTCTTCCATCAACTAGACAGATTCATGCACTGCTGCATACCTTCTCATCCGCCTCCTTTAGGGGTTTCAACTTATGCCGAACTCCATTTTTTTACAAGGAATATGTATTGGCTCGAACATCATGTACAGCACTCTGATCAAACTGCCATGGTCTCCCAAGCAACAGGTGACATGCATCCATAGGCAAGATGTCACATAAGACCTCATCTCGATAAGTTCCAATGTTGAACTTCACCAAGCATTGCTCACTGACCAACACCCGATGGTCCTTTTGTAACCATGCAATCCGATAAGGGTGTGGGTGTTTTCTTCTCTCCAGCTGCAACTTAGCAACCATCTCCTCAGAGACCAAGTTTTCAGTGCTTCCATTATCGATGATGATGTTACAGACCTTGCCTGCACACTTGCATCTTGTTCGAAATAGGCTGTTCCTCTGGTCTACCTTCTTTTCTTCATTCAACAAGACTCTTCTGATGATCATCGCTTCTCCTCTTTCTGCCTCCTTGGAGTGCTCAGATTCGACACCTTCGTCTGCTACAGCAGCTCGAGCCTGACCCTCAGGTATTTGATTTGGCCTTTCTTGATGCTGCGGGCAGTTGTATGCCCGATGTCCTTCGTAGTTGAAGCAATTTCCTTGAAAGACACCTCTTCCAAACCCTTGCCCAGGCCTACCTCTTCCCCTCGGGTAGTTTTTGTTCTGATTGCGTGGGCATTGGGTATTCTCCTCTTTCCCTTATTTCTGGTTCTGGCTACTGCTTGCTTCACCAGTCTTCCCCAAATCTATGTATCTTCCTCCACTGGTCCTTCCACTAGCTCTTCCTCCATGATCCTTCCCTCTCTGCTTACCATCAAATCTCCTATTTAGTTTCTCTTCCACTTTTAATGCAAACTGGTATGCATCCTCAACTATGCTCATCCTAACCAGACCCAGTTCTTCTTGAATGTTGGTTCTCAATCCATTGATGTAGCGAGCAACTTTCTCCTTATTCACCTCAGAATGGCCAGTTCTAATCGAGATCTGATATAACTCCTCCGTATACTCCTTGATAGATTTACTTGCCTGTCTAAGACTCTACATCTTTCTCAACAGGTCCAACTCATAATTGACGGGAATGAATTGCCTCTTCAATTTCTCCATCATCCTATCCCACCTGGTGATCTTTTCCTTTCCCCTCCTGTTCCTTTCCAGCTGCACTCCTTTCCACCAGATGCTAGCATGTCCCTTCAACTTTGTTTTTTCGAACCTGATCTGATTCGGATCTGAGATATCCTCATACTCGAAGTATTCCTCCATGTCGTTGATCCAATATATCAACTCCTCAGGATTAAGATTCCCAGAATAGGTGGAGACATCAAACTTCGACTTCTTCTCGATCTGGGATATGGCCCTATACAGCCTAGCCTCTGTTGGATCTAATGCTTCTTCTTCATTAGATGGACCCTCTTCTTCCCAAACTTCATCTTCACTGGGTTCCTCTCTTCTTGGCTCAACTCCTCTTCTGATTTCCTCCTGTAGGGCCTGAAATTGCCTCTGCAAGGCTCTAAGATCGACCTCTGCTCCCCTATTTCTCACACCACCACGTTTCCTTTACGGAGTCATCTTGCTCACTTCATCTCAACCCACAACCACAATCCTAGCACAAACTGCCTCACTATCGGTGATCGGTTCGCACACTCAAAACCTTCTGGCTCTGATACCACTTGAAGCAGAACTGGAAAGACAAGCAGCGAAATCATGAAATTTTCATTAACAGAGCCTTTCAATTCAAATTATAAAATATGATCCTAAATGCCCCCCCCCCGTTACAATGCATGAGCTGTTTCTTATAGCGGACCCGATCCCTTTTTCATCATTACATAGAATGCGCAGTTGTTTCTAACCGCCCACACGAATGTCTCTGTTGTCACCTGCAAAATGCTGCCAGGTGTCTCCAATCAGCATGGCATGTAGTGGTGGAGTGTTCTGCAGCTGCTTGTCCATCCACCCTCTGATTCATCATTCCCAGGAGTGCTCTGTAGACACCTGCATTGCTGCCACGTGCCTTTCTGCAACGACCTCTGTAGCCACCTGTCTGAGTGGAGTCGTGAATGGCCTGTCATTTTCTCTCCTTCAGGTTGCGAAAACGTGACAGGGCATGAAATCGTGACATCTTGGCCCTCCATACTCCCCTTCTGTCTTCAGGCCGCAAAAACGTGACAGGTCACGAAATCGCGACGTTTCTGCCTCCAGCATTCATTTTTCGTATTCAGGGCACGAAACCGCGACAGGTCGCAAAAACGCGACGTCTTTTCCCCTTGGCGCCTATCCACAAAATGTGTCACGAAATCGCAACCACTTTTCCCTTCGGCACCTATCCGCAAAATGTGTCGCGAAATCACGACAACTTGTCTCCCTGGCGCCTTCGCCCAAAATGTGTCGTGAAATCGCGACAACTTGTCTTCCTGGCGCCTTTGCCCAAAATGTGTCGCGAAATCATGACAACTTTTCTCCTCGGAACTTAACTGCAAAATGTGTCGCGAAATCGCGACAACTTTTCCCCTTGGCACCTCTACTCAAAAAGTGTCACAAAATCACGACGATTCTTCACCTTGGAGCCCATTCTTCAAAAGTGTCACGAAATTGCGATAGCTCCGCCCCTTTGCGCCTTTCTCAAAAAGTGTCGCGATATCGCGACAATTTCAGCCCTTGGCGCATTTTCTCAAAAAGTGTCGCGATATCGCGACAGTTTTGGCCCTTGGCGCATTTCCTCAAAAAGTGTCGCGAAATCGCGACAGTTTCGGCCCTTGGCGCATTTTCTCAACAAGTGTCGCGATATCGCGACAGCTTTGGTACTTAGAGAAAAAAATATTTTTGGAGGATGCAAGATTGCTCTTCCACCTCCGGATGCTCCTGCATCAAATATTAATGTGTTATCATATAAATTATTTATTAAAATTTTTGTGGTTGCTCTTATGCTTTAGAAAGGAAACTAGCAATCCAGATCTAAAAATTGAAGAACATCCAAAAAATAAAAATTGATAATTCAAATATTTTATGAAAAATGATGAAGAAAGCTAGCAATCTAGATCTAAAAATTGAAGAAGATCCAAAATATGAAAATCTAGAATTTAGAAATTTTATGAATTATGATATAGGTATATAACTATAGCAACTTAATTGAGATGATTATTTAATTTGTTTGTATACTCTCAATCTCTAAAGGAGAGAGTTGTGATTTGTCAAGGGTGAGGGACTCGAGTACAACCCCTTGTTCTCTAGAAAAAACAGCAATATTTCTCAATATAAAACTCACAACATTATTCATAAATCATAAAATATACAATATTTTTTATTCTTAATCTGTTACAATGTATGGAGCTTTATCTCCATAATATAATTTTACAAACGTCCTTTTAATACTTAACTATTGGTCTCCTCAAACATCTAGGAGATGTATCCTTTCCTATTCCTCATATATGACAAAAATATCATGACTCTTCACTTTACATCTTGCCATACTTCATATGACTCTTCACTTGTATATTTGACACCTAAATCCTATGATTCCTGACTTACTACAATGACACATTGTACACTCTTATACTTTGCACACTTGCACACTCTATTACATAACATTTGGACTCTTCTTAAACATTGACACATACATTAGAGAAATACAGCTGACACTCCTAAACAAATAAATTAGTACGTAATCTAATATTTACAAATCTACCATGTCATACTCTAATATTTACCAAATACTACCAAATAGTGTAATATCTCTAATAGTCTTCCTCCTTGGTTTTCAAATGCCCCCTTTTTAAGAGGATAGTTTCTAGCCTCTTGAACATATCAATGACATCCTTAAAAGTAGGACACCTACTCATGGAGGACACCCTTAGTATGTTTGTCCATATCTAGATAGAAGGACACCTACTCATGGAGTTTTCCTATAAATATATCTAAAATATCTCCTTGTAGGGAATAATATTGAAGTCCCCCCACTAGGAAGCACCATCATGCTAAGAAATATATGAAACTCTCATCCTTGTATTATTTAAACTTATGAAGGTCACTAATCATGACTTTTATTTCAAAATAAACTAAAAATTTCTAAACAAGAATTTTGACTAGGTCCTTAAAGACTTCAAGGGTGTAAATTGGTATTTGATAATACTATTCTAGGGTAGGACCACTAATAGTTTTAGGAAAAATTTTAAGAAGCAACTTCTCATCATATGTGATGTTGCTACAAGTAGTGTGAAAATTCCTAAGGAGATTAATGGGGTATTCATTCCCCTTGTACATTTGTAACTTGGGCGTTTCCAAATTTAGAGAGAAAGGGCAGCTAACCATTATCAAATCTAAAGGCTAGTTATACAAGTACTTGTAGGAATACCTATGCCTAGATGAGGACCCATGGATCAAGACCATTTGTTGTTTTAGTTTCTCCATTTATGAAGTATGGGCTTGAAGTTTGGAATAAAGAGAGTTTTATGGAACATGAAATATATGTTATAGGATTAGACTTTGATAGTTGATAAAAGGGTAAAACTAGTGCATTCATACATACGATGTCGAAGTGGGTATCATATGACTTACCCCTAAGTTGTTCAAGATAAAATTATTTGAGGATGTGGGATTAGATTTTTCAAGAGTGAAGGTCTAATAAAATCCCATAGTTATACTTAGGATTGGTGTAAGGTTTTTGAGGCAAGACTAAGGAGGTGAAAGCACTAGTAAACCCATAGCCTGTGCTCATTTTTTGAGTGATGGGATAACTTGCATTGACCTGTAGCAAATCCTTAAGTGGAGGTAAATATGATTTATGTCCTAAGTATGATGGATGGTTTTATGCTCTACCATCCATAAAATTTATGACAATTAGAGGATTTAAGTTTACATGATTTAGGATTGATGAATTAAGGTCTATGTGTAGGTATCCATAAGATAGGTTTTTTTTTTTTTTTTATTGGTGGTGGCCACCAGGGGTAAACAGAGTGTGACCATGAGGGAACCAATACATAACATATCCACAACATGTGAGGCGAGAGATTTGAACCTGGCCCTCTCAGCAACTAGAGAGGTTTAACTACCCACTTGTTGTCCAACTCCTCTACATGGGCGAATATCCATAAGATAGGTTCACTTGATTAGAGGTTACAGGTTTATAATTAGGCTACTATGGGTGATCTAAGAGAGACCCTTCCCTAATAGAGGTAACTAGGGGATCTTTGATTTCTCTTTAAATGGTTTCTATTGTCATCTTATTCTTATACAAAAAAAAGACCTTATGATCAAGATATGTAACTATTATCCTCCCTTGTTCATTTTGAATAGGGAGAGAGAACCTAAAGGAGGATCTCCCTCATTTTCTTCTTCATAGATAAGGTTTTTAAATGTGGCTTGGTTATCTTGAATATAATCTAAATAATCTATGTAATGGGCTAGTTGGTAGGTAACACTTCAAGCCACATAGTGTCTCGCAACCATGGCTTAGGAAGGAAGTGAAATTAAATTATTGGTAGGCAACACTTCAAGTTACATAGTGTCTCAGCCATGGCTTGGGAAGGAAGTGAAATTAAATTTATTAATTTTTATTTTTAGAGTTGATTAAGAGAATAAAGAGAAGATGTTTCATTTCCTTATATCTCATTCCAATGATATACCTTTCTAACCTATATACCTCAAGTCCTCCCTATATACCTAACCAGTCTCTATACTCATTGGTACATGAGATATAGTTGATATGTGGGATCACAATGGTACATGGAAGTGACCATTGGGTACATAGCCCAAGATGGCATGTGAGGGGTAATGAAAGCCCTTATTATGAGTCCCACTAGTCCATCATATTATACTCCTTTATAGTTTTAAACTATGTATAAGATCTTATGTGAATGACTAGTGGCCCAAGAATAAAATATACCAATTGTAGCCTATAGACTCATACTATGGTTACTTAGAGTATGAGATACAATCCTCAATAAGACTATACTTTGGTTATGTTCTTACTAATAATTATTAATGTGTGATAACTATACAAATAAATTAAGTGGTTTTACTTAATCATTTATGAATTTTATATTGATTAAATATTTTGGGTGGGATATAGAGGACATTTGGGAGCCATTGTGGTGATCAAGCAAAACATTCCAATTGCCAAGGAGATCCCAAAAATTCTTCTTTTTTCCTTAATCACACTCAATATTAGGGGACATTTTATGGAGAACTAAGAAGCTAGTGCTATGGGGTTAATTTGTAAACACCTAGGGTTGTAATGGAGAGCAAGAACTTCCCTCTAAGATCCTATCTGACCTAATGCTAAATTATAATTTTTATACTAAGGTGCATAGACAAAGGATGAATGCATAATGTAGATAAAATTTAAAAAAAAATTCTTTATCTTTTTAGGCTAAAGATCTAGAAACAATGCAATCATACAATCTAACCTATAAATGCAACTATATGTGATTTTATTTCTATGCCTAATTTTGAGAATCAAACCATTAGAAACTAATTTTCTATCCTTTAATAAAAAAAAATCACAAAATTAGATTATAAATAACAAAATAATCAAACATAATTTTCCCTAAAGTGCAGCTAAATGCACTTCCAATTCACGCCTAGTATGGAAACTAAATCTTAGATCCATTCGCTTTGTGATTTTATAAGTAAAAACTAATATCTTATTATTTTGTATAATTTATTCACAAAAACAAAATTATAGGTTACAAAATAGACCAAACAAATAGATCCAATAATTTGGAGTAAAAATAGATAAATCTCAAAAAAATTGGAACTTGGTCCTAAGCCAAAGTAAAAGTGCCACATTGAAGTGTCAAGTAGAAGTGCCACACAAAATTTCTAGGTAGGTGTTCCAAGAAGAAGCATTAGGTATAAGCACCATAGATGGAAATGTATGATTATTTTGCTCCTATACAATATTTTTTAATATACCTACAAAAAATAGAAAACCTACAAATAGAGGCAAAGAAAATAGGTAATCAAGGTAGATGGGTTTGCCCATTTTTATCAAGGATCAATAGATTTTATTACTTGAAAGGATCAAAGTAATTTCATTGATATATAATATAAATATAATTATAATTATAAAAAGGATGCTCAATTCTAAAAGTAAAAGAGTGTAAAAAGTTTAGAAATGCAAAGCAGAATGAGAAGACAAAATATAAATGTTGAATGATTAAGAAAGGGGATAAAATTCACAACCCAAATCCATAGGTTTCCCATTTTCTATTGAAGATATTACTAGAGAATGTTTTTTGATCTACTTAAATGCTTGATTAGGTGCTTAATGATTACTTGTGGAAGATTTTGAAGAGATTCATGTGGTGTCTTAGATAATGTTTATCAAGCCATTGATTATTGGATATGTTTGCTATAAGAGAAAATATCAAGGATGACTTCAAGTACTAATGTCAATTCAGTAATATTATGGAAGGTATGTGCTATAGATATTTTGATAGGATAATGGTGTGTAGAATATTACCCCTAAAAACCCCCAAGGGTTTATTTTATATACAAACTAGTCCCCCTTGGGGAATCCATGGAGGATTTCTTGGTGAATGGAGCAAGGTGGGTTGTGTGTAGTTGCATTGGGATGAGTGGGCCTGATTTTAAGTTACAAGGAATTTAGTTAGAGTTATATATCATGCCACTACTAATCAAGGAGGCCTGATTAGTAGTTTTACTATTAATCATGTACCAAGAACTGGGAATTAGATCGACATGATAATATCCATGATGGAACAGGTAATGATAGGTAGTCAAACTATCAAAATATCAATGGATAAAAAGCACCATTAGCATTTCTACCTCACAGTTCTATTAATTTTATGACTATTGGAGGTCAATTTTGAGTAGGAAAAGTTAAATCTTCTTGTAATAAACCTCATTTTACAACCATCTTAGAGATTTTTTTTATTACTCATAAGTATAGTCTATATTCAAGGATTACTCAAGAATGTACTCAATATAAGTTGTGAGGAAACACCTCACTAAGAGATAACATGGTTAGTGTCTACCTCTTGTGATTAGAAGTGGATAAACTCCTATAAGACTTGTGGGTTTACCTTCATGTATAAACTCTATCATCCATTCCTTGAACCTCTCCCTCTTAAATACTTAAATAGGGTGTTTATTTAAGTCCATCTACTTAAATAATTTAAAATTTATCTCTTCATCATGAAGTCACTTAAATAATGTGTAATCCTTATTTCCATTATTAATCCATAAAACATGATTATTTATACATCATAAATCAGAGTACAAAACTACATCATACATATTTTGAGCATAACTAGAAATTCCATCATTTACATATCTTATAGAGAGTAAAGCAATACATCCATTCCAAATTATAAAATAATACTCATGCTAGAAATTTCTTTTACAAAAGAGCCTTTCATCATGAAAGTTTTAATACAACATATGTCAAAGGGATCAATGTTTAAATTGTATAAGTCTTCACTAGTCCATCTTACCTCTCCATCGTTCGATTTATGGTGGTAAGGGATGAGGATTACTCATGGTATTCATGGAGTTTTACCTTAAATGCACTTTTGATAAATATTTTGTCATAAATCAATGTATACATTTTATCATTTGAATACAACCATGCAAAAAAAATTTACCATAATGTAACTATGCATTATACATTTATTTCAACAAAGGAAGGAAACCCCATAATTTCCCAAGAAAAAATTCCACATTCATTCTTTTATCACATACCCTTTTTCCACAAAAATATATTCCTTTGTTAGATCAATTACAATTACAAACACTTCTAGTCCAAGCAAGAGATAACCCCATAAATTCCCCCAAATAATAGATTCCCCACCCATTATTTCTTATTCATAACTTAGAAGATGCATTTGTAATTAAATTTCCAAGATTCCTCATTTCAAACAATCACTTCTAGTCTAGTTCAAACAAAAACAAGAGGGAACCCCATAAATTCTCCAAAAGAATAGATTCCCCACCCATTATTTCTTGTTCATAACTAGAAGGAACTTTTTATAGACCAAAATCCCATAGTTTCCATTCACAGAGAAATAATGTTTAAACAAATAAATCAAACATTTTATCTTTCCCTAAAAATTTGATCTATAAACCATCCAACTTTTTCACAAAATTGCTTATAGATATAAAATTTAATATTTTCCACAAAAATTTCCTTTAACTAGCATTCAATTTTTGCACAAAATATTCCTTCAACTAGCATACAATTTCTCCACAAAATTGCCCTAAAGTTTTTTTGAAAAATTTCTACCAAATTGAATTACAAAATTTTCCACAAAATTGTTTCACAATAATATTCAATTTCTCCACAAAATTATCCTATAGTTAACCTACAATTTCTCCACAAAATTATCCTATAGTTAACCTACAATTTCTCCATAAAATTATTCTATAATTAACCTACAATTTCTCCACAAAATTGTTCTAAAGTTGTCTTACAAATTTTCTACAAAATTATCCATTAAAAATATTGCCTTTAGTTGCATGTTTCAAGGTCTATCCTTTTTAAGACACCCAATTCGACCTATCCTTCATTTGAGTTTGCTCAATCAATTCCTTCATTGCAAAAATAGATTTATTTCCTCTAGATTTTAGTCTCCAAAAACCTAGGGTTAAATTGCAAAAAGGATAGATTCCAACTGAGCCAATTCTTCAAAAATAAAAAGGTTCAAATATTCAAAAAGGGTGATATATTAAGGTCAACATAATTCAAGCCAGTCAATCCAATTTCCAAGCAAGTCAAACAACCAACAAGGCAGCCAAGAAAAAAAATCCACAAGGTATCCACCATCAATGCTCGACCTCAGCCTCCACCAGGATAGGCCTACCCTAATCACCATCTGGTGGTCAGGCTAATAAAGGTGCCCACCCCTATTTAGGTAGCCTCACATGCTCCCATAGGGAGCATGTGGGATATTACCACAAGTAAATTTTAAAAATAAGTTTAATATTTTGTGCCTCACAATAGATGCTCCAAAAAAAACATTAACATGCAATCAACCATGTGGCAAGATAGGGAAAAACCATAGGTGGATCAAATGATAGGTCAACAAGCAACGGAATCAAGCCAAGTTTCTATCCATGCACTCTCAACTAACGTATAGTGGCCCCATTCGGTGGCCACCTTGACCATCAAGTAGTGGTCACTTCAATAAGGGATTCCAATTCCCTTATAAACCACCAACTCTTCCTTGCATAGGAAATGTGGGATTATACATCCCATATACAACAAAAGAGGTTACAAATCATGTGCATCTAAACTGAAAATCAAACTCAAGAAAACATGTGGCAGGATAGAATCAATGGTCAACAGGTCAATGGACATCGTAGGAGTTTTGAATGGCATCCAAAAGCCACCAAATGGCTTGGTCTTCGACCACCACTTGGTGGTCAAAATGCTATGGGAACAAAGCTCCATTTAAGCCTTTTGGCACCTCGAGCATATCCCATGTGGAATATTCTTTGCAAAATATTGTGATAGTCTTTTGCTTGAGCACACCGAACGTGATACAAATCATGAATGCTACTCAAGGGGAAATAACTAGAGGTTACAAACCTCTCCAAACACCATCATCACATTCCAAGAACCAGTAAAACCCTTCAAATGGAATTCAACAAGGAAATTTTACAAGATTTGATATAGTTGTGTCATGTTGAAGTGTCTGAAGATATCGCTCAAAATATAGAAGATAGATGGTTTCAAATATTGATTATAGGATATTTTATACATGATTCAAGTAGCATAAGAACATAGTTTATGGACATCAATAAGCAAAGGAAAAATAAATCCATTACAGGGTTACAATCTAATAGCATACGCAGGCCAAAACAACAATTCCATGATTCATTAAACAATGAGGGAAGAATCTAAAATAATAGATTCACATTCTGATTTTAAGCTAGTGTAAATAAGTGACAACAATATCCATGGCTTCCAAAATTATAGAGGAAGAAATCTAAATCAAAATATTCACATCACCACTTATTGCAAATAATATACAAGCCTAAAACAAGAATATATTAGGTGTTTTAACAATAATTGAAAGCATTTTCATTATTTCATTCCATAAAATCACATTTGAAATCAATCAAAACATGTTAACCCCCAACATAAATCTCTTGATAGGTTGGTCTCCTTACTCTTTGTGACCTTCAAATATCTTCATCCTTCTCTGCCTAGTCTTCCAACTAAGCCCCTCTAGCTCATTTAAAGGTATTTTTCCTCGACAAAGCAAGATGCCTTAAAATAAACTACTAATTTCTCCCATGCTAGGAAGAGATAAGATATATATTATAAAATCAAAAAGTAGAGATAAAATGATCCATCCCTTTATTTCATGCCCCCTTCTCAAGAACATTGATAAATTTAAAACTATTAAAGAAGAAAAAGGGGAATCTCTTTAAAATTAACGACCATGAAGCAACCATGGAGAAGGATGAATAATCCTCTAATTCAATAAAATAATAATTATATTATTAAATTATCTTAGTGCTCTTTTGGTCCAATAAAAATTAGATACATTTTTTGAAGACAAAGATCACCTAATTGCATTCCAAAACCTACCAAATCAATGAGGTAACATTCAATTAGATTAATTAAACCATGATTAATTGATTTGCTTTTCTTTTTTCCAAAACATATTTCCTAAAATATATCTTTCACAAAAGCATTAATTAGCTTCACAAAACTAAGAATTGGTTCCTAGTTCATCATGTAAAAGGATCCTACTAAGGCTGGTCATGACATACTACTCCCCTTGGACTAAAAACAGTCCTATGTATTTCTCATAATAGAAAGTATAAAACAATTGTATATTTCCATAAGAATTACAAATCGGAAAATAAGCAATATACTTTCAAAAATCATCAATCACAAGCATAAAATGCATTCTCAATGTTTCACACCATTATTTTATTGTTAAGTGAGCGGCCTCTTTTAAGATAGAATCAACTACCACTGACCAACTCTAAGGAGACTAGTACTAGACACCATGGTCTAATGGTGCAAACATGAGCATATGTAAAATGCAATGCAATTACATAAGGGTAATATTCCATGCTACCCTGAGCTATCTTCATCATAATTTCCTTTTTTTTTGTATCCCATTCTTGGTGGTTGATCAACTTCTTCCACCCACGAGAGTACCTAGACCTATAATTCAACAAAATATCAATAGTACCATATTCTTAATGCAATAAAATATCCATATTGCATAAACATAAAGTATTGAAATATCCATCAATACATAAATCTCATCATAGAGTCAAAGCATTGAAACATATATCAATGCATAGTCAAACTATAGTAGAGTCCTGCAATAATATTAGAATTACTAATTGTTTTCAAATAAGAAAAATATTTCCTCATGTCTTCCACTTTTTCCAAGTGGCCCATTGTTCAACATTGTTTTGTTTTCATAGAGATGATATGAAATCATATTTCCATAATAGTTTAGACATAACAAGTCTAAATGCAATTATGTTTATCAAAATCTCTCACAGAGAAGTTTCAACCTATGACTTGATGGTCCTTATCATGAGTTAACCTCATATAAATAGGTGTCATCAAAGACAAAAACATAATTTCATAAATCTCACTTTAGGATACCCATTTAACTTGAAATTCTCTTTGTCAAACATATTTACCACCACCAATGCATCATCCTTGATGTCCCATGGTATACATCTTTAGTCAACTTATTGACTAGTGCTTGAATTATGTTAGGTTCATACCTCAAGAGATAAAAATGTCAAGTGAGGTCCTCAAAAGAGTCTAAGGTACACCGCTTAAGACCCACAAAATATGGAGGGTTCACTTAGCTCTTCCACTTGATTCACCAATGGTTCCAATAGTGGGAGGAAAAGACTTGAACCATTAAATGTTTTTACATTGGGTTCTCATATGTGGATATCAATAATACCACATGCACTGTGTTGTGGTATAAACCATTATTTAAATAGTGCAAAACACACTATTAAACTTGAACACCACCTGGTGGTCAGGTGGTGTATTGCTCTGCTCTGAAGACGGTGTTTTTTGACAACATCTTAACCATAGTAAAGGTTTTGTTTACCTCTATCTTCAGATGTGATATGTTTAAGGTTCATGTTGGCTCTATCTTTGCATTCTTTCACCATGGCTGAGATGTTCAAATTCTTTCCCTATCCAAAGGCTAGGTTTGTATTGTAACACAACCCAATAAAATAAAACATTATTTTATTGTTTTGCCTACCCTTGTAGTCTCTATTGGAGTTTTTCTCAAATTATCCCATCAAGGTTTAACTTCAATTTCATTCTGACTAGCTAAACTTGAATTCTAATAATATCCTCTTCTTAACCATCTATCAACAAAATCAAGGGTCACACTCACACCATATAAGGTATGATTCCAAGAATATTATCATCCACTGATATTTATGACTACACTTACTCCACATAAGATGTCATTTCAAAAGTATTTTCATCTTCTAAGTATTGTTCTAAATTTTGGGCAATAAAATTTCATAACTTCCTAAAAGAAGGTCTTTTTCATGCTCTCACTCATCTTAGCCCCTCTAATATGAGTAAAATAAGGAGAACTATGTGCTTCCCACATAACCAATCTCCTCTAATTTCCAATTTTGGGTATAAGTACCTAATTTTTAAGATATAAGAGTCCATCCCTTATGTCAAAATCCTTGTTCTTTCTAGGATTTATTCCCATTAAGTTTTTTAGATTCACATAGATGCATCCCATATTTCTTCTTCCATACCAAGGCATACCACAACTAAGAACTAGTCACTACAGATGACACTCAAGTGGTTAGGATGTGGTCTCATCCTGTAATACTAGGGTTTTTCCTTTATATACCTCTATGGTATAAGGATACCTTTATATACCTCCATGGTACAAAGGATGCCTTAATGGTCTCCCCACATTGTCTTACCAATTTTTGTGAATGTAAGACCATTTGACCATAGCATAGGGTTCTCCCTTTTAGTCCATCAAAAGGAAACACCTTTTCCCTATTCATACATAAGTAGGTCTATGTAGGATCTTGGCATATTTGCCTTGGTCCTAGATACATGCTCCTTCACAGTAATTCATTTAGGATTTAGTGCTTAATTACCATGTGACTAAGTAAGGCTATTATTACTAAATAGCTTGGCCTCCCTGATCCTAAGGTGCCATCACAAACTTGTGATAATAACCCATACCTCCACGGTAGGATAATTAGTCCAAATCTTCCCACTTAGAACTTTTTAAAAGCTTTCCCACTTTTTGGAATTCTATGGGCTACACCATCCAAAATATCATAACAAAACTTGATTTTTACCTGCCACAGCTCCCCTTAAGAAGGTTTTAGCGTTGCCTACCACAACTTCCATTAAAATAAGTAGACTTGAGTGTTACCTTCCACAACTCCCCTCATGTATTGGGATCATCGAGTCCAATTCTTAATGAAGTTTAAATTAAGAAAGTTCACATCCAATGGGCTCAAACTTTTGTGAATGTAAGACCATTTGACCATAGCATAGGGTTCTCCCTTTTATTCCATCAAAAGGAAACACCTTTTCCTTATTCATACATAAGTAGGTATATGTAGGATCTTGGCATATTTGCATTGGTCCTAGATACATGATCCTTCACAGTGATTCATCTAGGATTTAGTGCTTAATTACCATGTGGCTAAGTAAGGCTATTATTACTAAATAATTTGGCCTCCCTTATTCTAAGGTGCCATCACAAACTTGTGATAATAACCCATACCTCCATGGTAGGATAATTATTCCAAGCCTTCCCACTTAGAACTTTTCAAAAGCTTTCCCACTTTTTGGAATTCTTTGGGCTACACCACCTAAAATATCATAAGAAAACTTGAGTGTTGCCTACCACAACTCCCCTTAAGAAGGTTTGAGTGTTGCCTACCACAACTCCCCTCAAAATAAGAAGACTTGAGTGTTACCTTCCACAACTCCCCTCAAGTATTGGGATCATCCAGTCCAATTCTTAATGAAGTTTAAGTTAAGAAATTTCCCATCCCATGGGCTCACGAGTCCACAAGGAACCTTAATATTTCTATTAAGCTTACTTGTTTATTTGAATGATTAATATAGTCTCATAATTTGGTACATTCTTAAATATCTTAGAGAGAGGATACCATACTCCTCTCAAGAATAGGTTCCCCACCTATTCTTTTTCTATTAAGAATGTTCAATATATTCATCATCTATTCTTTCTCATTAAGTATATTCAACTTAACTAAGAATAAATTTTTCAAATAGGTGTGTTCATACTTAAATAGACTACAATATACTACAATCATCTATATCAAGCATTGGATAAAAATTCCTTTATATATATAATACATGTTTATAGGTTATATTTTCAAATTCCACTAGATTACACACCACACATCACTATAGCACATAGATAGTGGCTTTTCAACCATACCATAAAATAAGCCTCACTATTGTTTTCTCTCGATCCATTCACTACTCTATGCTAGACCTAGTTCTCTTAGAGAAGTTGTTCAAGCTCTACCTTGTGACCTTGCTCATATTGCTTGTTTTGAGTGAGTAGGTCATGGCTCAATAGAGCATTTGAACACAAAGATAAATATGCAGTTCTATACCCTTCCTTGGATTGTTGTAGTTGTGCGTTATTAGTCTGTATGGTTGTTAATAAAAAATAAACATGGAAAATTAGTACTATAAAAATGTAAACAAGTTTTTGATTCACCAGATCACAAATGTGCAAGTGAAGAGCATACTCCTATTGTTGCAAGCTTTATGGTTCACCAGACCACATTATGTGCAAGTGAAGAACATAATACTAATAAAAAAAAATATTATAAAATAGAAGGAAATGACCAACATAGAGCTTTGCAAATTAGAAAGAAGACTTTTGGATGAAATACCCAAGTGGAAGTAGGTGAAACATGACCCAACCCCTCAAACGATCGAATCATGGCCCAACCATATTCTCCATTGTCTCCTATGGGAGCATTGCTCAATGGTGGTGAGTGTGGAGTTCTCCCCATGTGTGGTTTCCATTGGTTGATTTCCCTCATGGATTCCATGTTAATTCTAGGTTCCATTATTCGCTCCTCCTATACTACCCAGTCTCAAAATTTCTTAAATAAAAAATTCTAAAAAATACCTTGAGCAATGTTGCAAGAGTCTCGAGCCATTATCCCACATGTTTCCTACGATGGCTCTCATGGTGGTATATAAATCACAACACCCACATAGATCTTTGTAAATAATAAAGCAAGCTTTTGGTTGAAATTCCCAAGTGGAAGCAAGTGAACCATGGCCCAGCCCCTCAAACTAGCGAATCATGGTCCAACCATATGCTCCATCCTCTCCCGTGGGAGCATTTCTCAATGGTGGTGAGTGTGGAGTTCTCCCCATGTGTGATTTCCATTGGTTGATTTCCCTCGTGGACCCCATGTTAATTCTAGGATCCATTATTAGCTCCTCCCATACTACCTATTCTCATAATTTCTCAAATAAAATTAAAGTTGATCTAAAATTGATTCCTACTCCACCAAAAGGAAATAGCCTAATGAATTATCAAACAAGTCAAAACCTAGTTTTGAAGGAGTAAATGTTTTTGGTTTCCCTTATCTATGATTATGCCTTTTTTATTCTAAATATTTAAATTTTGGCTTAAGCCACTATTGGACCCACTATGATGCAAACCAATCCTTTATATGAAATACCTTAAATCAATTTGAATAATCCTTCTAATAATAAAATTTTGAGAACCTCTAATAATTATATTGAGGTAAGTCAACCACCATTTTCCCATATCCAAAAAAATCCCCAACATGTACAATCTTGACTCAAATTTTACCTAGATCTAGTCAAAAAATTAATACTTTCAAAGTAGCATCTATATCATTGGGATAGTGTATGTTGCCTTTGGAAAAATTTATTTCCTAATCCAAAGTAATGATATTGCTCAAAATTTTCAAAATTTAATTGGTCAAATGGGGATGAAAGGTGTTTAAGGAAACCCCCTAAACCAAGCACTACCTACAACTGGTCAATTATTATCAGGTATGCATCTATACCAACCTCCTCCAAATCACCAAGTCCCTCAACAAGGCTTCCATTATCCTCATCTAACCCAAAATTTGCAAGCTTTTCCTAATCAACACTTGGTATATCATAATCCACCACTAATACAAAACTTTAATCCTCCTTTTCTTCCATTGTATTATACTACATAGTAGTACTTTTAAGGTTTTGCCTAGCAAATTATCCCTCAAATTTATTTATATCAAAAATACATGGCCCTGCCTCAAGGCTATGTGGCATATTCTTATCCAATACAATATTGTTAGCCACCTCAAAAATTAGGAATATTTATTGCCAATGACTCAAAATCAACTTCCATATTGGGCCTACCAAGGGCCTTTGAACCTTAGGGCTATTCCTTTATTATTTTTGCCATGAAATATTCATTTACTTTTGATAAAAATGAGACAAGAATAGTGATGGATCATATAAACAAGATTTCCACAATGAATTCCATTCATCACAACTAGAAGAAAGTCATCATTGTATGTCTACTTATAAATTCATTAAGGGATAAGGCTACTTTATGATATAGTGAATTACCAAATAATTCTATTACTAATTGGGCATCAATTGTAGAACCTTTTGTGTAGATATTTGGTAAGATGTATAATGTGTATTCTATCATGTTTCAAATGAACACTATACAAATACATACTTAAGAGAATATTCATGGTTATAATACTAGATTTATGAGGACCTTATATTTAATTCCTCTAAAAGTTCAATCCAATGGGGAGTAGGCATTGTCATGCTATATCAAAGGTTTACACATAATTTAGTGCTAATGTTTTACAATGCTAGCTATGTTACTTTAGTTGTATCTTTTAAAGAGAGTAGGTAAACTACCACCTACCCTATCTATGGCCTATGTTGTTCATATCACCCTAAATCCTCAAATTCTTAGATCCACTTCTACCATTTCTCCCATTCCAAATACTCATATATCTACTAATATTACTCCTTCTCTATACATAGTGATATACCTAGGTCAAAATATATCTTCAATTCTTTATTTTAGCCTCAATTGCCTACTTTACTTGCTTCTCCATAAAGCAGTGATAACACTAGTGTCATTATTCAAATACTTGAATGTAAACTTAGTATGAAAGAGATGGTGGATATAGTAAATTAAAGCATGGATGGGAGGTGGCATAAATAAAACAATGAATGTCGATAATAGAATTGGAAAAAAATGATTATCCCTTACCTTACCAAAGATCAGGTTCCAAGTTAATATGCTAGACAAAATAGTAATCATGTTATAATATACTTTGATGTATCTTTTATATATTTTAAATCCTTTGTACATATATACACATATATTTGTGTATGTAATTAATATATATAGATATATATAGATATATAGAGAGGGAGGGGGAGAGGGAGAGAGAGATAAGCACAAGTATCTATTCCATGATGATATTTTCTCTCTTGCGGTTTATTTTAATTTATTTTTAAGAAATTGCGGTTGCTATTCTCGTAAAAAAAAACTATGATAAGGATCCATCTTTATGATAAATATAATTGGATAGCCGAAGAGGATTTTGAATCCTTTAGAAAATAAAATGTCCATTACAAGATACTATAATAGGGAAGGTCATCTTTCTAGTCATTGTCTTGTGTGACTATAGAAGATTGGAGTAGATTTTAAGAGGTAAATTATTTAGGCTTCTTCATATGGGAGAATATTGATGAAACAAATATTACATTATGGGGAATATTTATAATGTCTTCTCTACTTGGATGTTTAGTTCATATTATAGGGAATGTTGAAATATCTAATTTTTCCTCATTGGTCAAGGTTAATGTTATATGTGTATTTTTGCTTGTTTAAGTCTATGAGCTAACTTGTATAGTGTAAAAAGGGTTTTACCATGTAATTATATGGACCTATATAGTTAGATTTATAAATAACACATTGTAATGTCAACATTGTACCCAAACTTTAATAATATGTCAATTAAGGGAAATGTAAATTAATTTTTAATTAATAGAGGTATTTGTACAATTGTTCCATTCTATCAATGTGTTATCATTCATGATAATCATAGGTTTTTTATTTTCTAAGGTAATATTTCCATTGGCATATTCCTCTATTATTCACTTTTCACTCTATATTTCTCTTTTGCTATGATATGTAAATATGGTATTGTTTTAGTTCATTTTGGTAAAACACTATTTTTTTTAATTTACATGGTGGAATCGGTAGCCGCCATGAATCTGGGCAAGTCGTCCAAGTTTTATGGCCACCATAGTATTTTGCGTTGTCCTCCTTAGAATCTTCCACACAAATCTTTACGGAGTCTCACCCTATAACCACCATGCCACAGTCATTTTAAACCTTGTATGCCACTGAAAGCACTAGGAAAGGGACAAGCATTTAGTTTGGTGAGGCCCGAGATTTTATTGGTAAATCACTATTAAAATTTAATAGTTTATTAATATATTTTACCATAAATTGAGTATGATATGTGATTATAAAAGTGACTTAACATAATAGTTAAGTAAAATTCGTATGCATAAAGGATGACTATCACTTATCCTTTTTTTTTTAATTTTACTATAGTTCTTGTTTGACAAGATTAAGAAAAATGCACTTAACCTATCACACCTCTTTTTTTATAATAATTTATTATTATTATCAATATTATAATTATAATAATTGTAATATTATAATAATAATAATAATTTTTTTTTATTGGTTGAAAGAATGGGTTTTGAAAGGATCCCTGAACCTTTTACACCAAGAAAACAACAAAGGAGATAGTCTCCAAAAGACCATCTCTTGGAGATAAACCAAGAATAGTTGAGATAGGGAGATGACCTCCACAACACCAATAACAAAGAGACCAGAAAAGAGAAAAAGGTTTCCCACCTAACTCAAAAAAACCGATGAGCAACAACAAAGCTCAAAATTTTAAAAATAAGTTTCCTACCTAGGGAAACCTTCACCAGCAATTCGGACAAGAGGAACTGCACAAATAGTTCAAAAAAATGAATAGATGTTTCCCACCCAAGGAAACCTTCACTAGAAACTAAAAATCAAATAGATTTTTCCCACCCAAAGAAACCTTCACCAACAACTAAAATTGAACAAAGGTTTCCCACCCAGGGAAACCTTCATTAACAACTAAAAATTAAATAGAGGTTTCTTGCCTATAAAAAACCTTCACAAACAAAAGGAATGAGAGGGTCTAACAAAAGAGCTATTTTTGAAGGACATATTGAAAATATGTGAACCACAAACACCACCACCTATTGGGGCCCCTCCAAACATCTGGCCAAGCATCCAAACCCAAAACCCCTCTCTACAATTAGTGTGGAAGCACCATGTCCCCATACCAAGACCTCACAACACTACAAAGAACAAAATTTAAAAGAACATGATCCTATTTAGCTAAAATAGAGGTCCCCAACAACCCAAGGGCAATCCCAGGAAGCCAACACTAAACCCCTCAACTATGGTCATCATGAAAGCATGATGTCTCCCCCAGATGAGACAAAAAAATATATAAATATAGGTGCACAAAGGATTCCTCACCAAACAGGCAAAGGAACAAGGTTGTCATATCAAGATATGATCTCTAGGACCCCTCCTCTATGGGCAATGATAAATCCCTAGGTCCCCTAGTTAAGACCACAAATAACTACAAAGAAAGAGGTCCATCAAAACACCTCTCAACAGACTACACTGGGCCACACAACACTTTTCCACTGTTACTATACCAAGAGACCATCCATAAAATCCCTCCTCCATGTCAATAAAGCACCTGGTCTCACCCCAAAGACCACCCAAAATATGGATAAAATCCCACCAGACCGCCTTGCACATTGGACAAGTAGAGGATAAACCCACCACCAAGGAGGTACCATTGATTTGCATCAAATACTACCACACACTCCAGCCTAGCCAACACCAAAAAGGAGAGAAAAAAAAGAGTAACCTAGGGACACCTCCAAGGAAACCAAGCAAAGAATCCACCCAAGATCACCTTTGAAGGAGCAGGAGAGGGAGTAAGAAATTTAGAATGGTGGCCTCCCACCTAGAATGAAAACTTTTAGGTTAGGAAGAAACCTCGAGAGCCGCTCTTAGGTGATCGATAATGTCATCCTATCCAAGTAAACCACTATCTAAATGGAAGCCACAAGAGAGTTTTTTGTGTCCCTCTTTGCATCGCAGATATTTGAACCATGGGCTTCCCGTTCAATGGGTCCAGGCTCACCTTCTCCACTTGCACTACAAAGGTGGACAATACCTCTTGTTTTTTGGTTTAACTTTGATGAATATTATTTTTAGTATTTGGATAGATATTTATGTATATATGACATAGTTTTTAGAATTTACATAAAATAAAAATATAGAATTATGGTTGTATGGTGTATAGTCTTGATGACTATTACACAAGGTATAACTTAATTGTATAATATATAAAATTATACACTAAAATTAGTTTGGAACTTAGAAACATATATATATTTATAATATTTGTTTGATCTATAAACCCTAATGCGTTGCAACAAAAACTTATAAGAAAAAGGATAAAGACTATGTGGTGGTCATTTTCATAGTGCATCACATTAAAGTTGTATACTTGCTAAGTTTTAATTTCCCAAAATGTGTTATATAACTTGCAAGATAATATGATAACAATGGGATATAGTTAGATTTTGTCTTGAAGTTTTTTTCTTCAATTTAAATGGTATTTTTTTTCCCTATATCATTGCATATATACCTTTCTATGTACATGTAGCATTAGTCTTTCTAATAAGATATTATGTATTCACTTGTTGATTTTTATAAGTTACATACATTTTGCTAATTTTTCTATAGTTATGTCATTCAAGAGTTAGTTGAACACTTGTATAAAAATAAATTAACTCATAAAACAAATATTTTAGCAATAGTTGAATAGAAAATACATAATTTAGTTATGTGATGACATATAAAATATAAAATTCTATAGAATATAATATCATATAAGTTGCACTGATTTAGTTGTAAGAGAAAATGATGAGTGTTTTTCAAAAGCTATGAATGTTGTTTTTAATTGTTTATTTTATTTTTTTTAAGTTATATGTGGCTTCTATTGGGGCCACTCCCATAAAAATACTAAAATATTACATTTGCTACATCATACTTTTTTTTATTGGATGGATGAAAGGGTTTTGAAAGGTACCCCAAACCTTTTACAAAAGTGGGTCAACCAACCTTTCGAAAACAAGGAAGGGAGGACAAAAGATCAACCCAAAAGGATCCAAGGATCAAAAAAGTAGCAAAGCTTCATACAAGCCAAACAGAAAAAAAATCCAATTAAAACTATCATCACACCAAAGCTAAGACTAACAACAACTAAAAACCAGAAAGCAACAAAGTCCCATGCAAGAGACAATACAATCTGAGAGAAGCAGAGTCGAGCAACAACCCCTAGGGAGGAGGCCCAAGGGCTACAACCAAAAAACCACCAGGAAACTAGGAAGTTGGCTGGCCACCTGGACTTGTGCCACATACTCTTGATATTTGAATTTAGAACATGAAACCCCCTCCATTTCAAATACAAAATATGGTAGCTTTTCAAATACGAATACCTACAATCAACAATATTTCCCGTGGGACCCCTATTGATGCCAACAAAAGCTATTTTGGAGAATGGATTACCTCTCTATGATTTCATTATCTAATTGATTTAAACCAACTGGGAAATATTCCCACCAAACTATACATCTTTCCTGAACCAGCCCCAAATTTGCTAAATAATTCATAGATCTATTCCCTTCCCTGTAAACATGCTTAACTTGAATAGTGTCGAGGGTAAGAATCCATCTCTATGCTTCAACTAGTTCATTTGCAATCATCCAAGAAGGGGTTTGAACTCCTTTGAGCATGTTTATAATATTAAGGGAGTCCCCTTCAATAATAACCTTCCTGGCATTCATAAAATCCAATTGAGAGACCCCTTGGAACAAAGCTCATGCCTTCACAAAGTGATTGGTCTGACAATCTAGGTTTTTAGTGAAGGCCAATAGGATGCTCCTATTAGAGTCTCTAATCAATCCCCTAGCACCAATTGATCTTGGATTCCCTTTGGAGGCTCCATAAAAATTAAGCTTCAACCAACTAGGAGGAGGAGGTTCCCAAATAGTTACAGGTCTAACAAAGACTTTAGGGCAAGGCTCGGGAGGGTAAGATCTAAAACCAAGGGCCGAATCCACTGCAAGTTCCCTTACAAGAGTAACTTTTTCTAAAGAGATAATGTCCACATTTTCAATAATGGTAACTACAACATGAAGGGAAATGAACTCAGCAGGGTGAGAAATATTTTTGAAGGCTTGAGCATTCCTCTCCTTCCAAATACGCCACCAAACATGAGGTAAGCCAAAAGCACAAAAAGTACATAGGTGCAAAGACAAAAAGGGAGAACACCATTGGATGACCAAATCAGACAACACCTTGGAAAAGACCCAATCCATAACAGACCTCAAGAACTGGGAGAGGATAGACCAAGAAAAGGAATAGTCAAACAACAGATGAACAGGGGACTCTTTTGTGCTACCACATAGGTAGCATCTGTTCAGGAAGACCAAACCCTTTTTTGCAAATTATCCAACGTAAGACACTTACCTTGGACCACCAACCAAAATAAAACATTCACTTTGGGAGTAAGGCCCTTCAGCCAAATATGATGAGCAGGAAACCAGGGGTCAAAGGAGACATCTAAAATATGATAAGCTAATTTTACATAAAAACAACCATCCTTTGCAACACCCCACACCAACCTATCTAGCTTGACCTCACTAGGAATAACAATACACCTTAGGATATCCATCAAGACTTTAAAATATATTTCTTCATCCTATGAAACCCTAGGAAAAACAAAGGGTTTCCAACATTTTCTATCATTAATAGAACTAATAAAAATACATACCTTTAGTCTGAAAGCTTGGTTTGTGATTGGTTACACCAGATATATGTTCGGATATGAATTTAATGGCCTATCAGCTACCCATGTGTCTTTATAAAATTTAATACTCTGCCCATATCCTAACAGGCATCTTCCCCCTTTTAAGATATCAAAGTGACTTTAAACGATACTTTTCTAGAAATTTGGGCTAAGGGGAAGAGTGGGATCCATGAGAAAATTGTCATTGTTGCCTAAATATTTTGCAAACAAGATTCTCACCCAATTAACATTGTCCTTTTGAACTAGTCTCTAGCTCTGTTTAGCAATTAATGCTCTATTCAATATTTTCATCCTTCTTAAACCCAGGCCACCCATCTCTTTTGTGCTACACACTTGATCCCAAGAAACCAACGAGAATTTCTTCTTCTCGTCAGAATTGGACCAGAGGAAATACCATTGTATTTGTTCAATTTTCTAGAGAATATTTCCTGGAAGCCTAAAAAGAGAGAGGAAGTACACTCTAAAGTATGCAACATAATTTTACTTTCTTGGCTCAACAGAGCCCCTTTCCAACTCGCCAATTTTCTTTGAACTCTTTCCATGACCAGCTCCCAAAAAGATGACTTAATACCACCTTTGAACAATGGCATCCCCAGATAAACTGAAGGAAGGGAGTCAATTTCACATCCCAAGATCTCAACAATTCTCCTCTATCTGCCTGGAGGAGTATTAAGGAAAAACACTTTACTTTTCCTCAAACTCACTTTTGCCTAGCTACTTTTTCGTAGTCCAAGAGGATCTCTTTGATTGCTCTGGCTTGAGGGATTGAGGCTAGGAAGGAAAGTAATGTGTCATCAATGAATTGGTGATGTGAAATCAGATCGATGGTAGTTGCAGGTTTGATCCCAACAACGGTAGGATTCACCTTCAGGGCTCTTCCCAATGACTCGACCAGTAAAATAAATAGATACGATGACATAGGGTCCCCCTGATGGATTCCTTTGCAACTACTAAAAACGTATCGATGATCCATTAATTATGATTGAGAATTTTTCCAAGGAGATACATGCTCTGATCAGTCTAATCCAGCTTGGCCTGAACCCAAAATTCCCTAAAAATCTAAGCAAAAAGACCCACAAGACTCGATCATAGGCTTTATTCATGTCTAACTTGATGAAGGTTCCTGGTCTCCTACTTTTGTCTACATAATGGATTAGCTCATGCATTGTAATGACCTTATATAGGATTTACCTTCTGGACACAAAACAACTTTGAATATGGTCAATAATTTTTGGAAGGTAAGCTTTGAGTCTATTAGCCACAATTTTAGTGAGAATTTTAAAAATTGTGTTACAGAGGCTAATGGGCCT
Organism: Wollemia nobilis; assembly: GCA_028583015.1. Lineage (NCBI taxonomy): Eukaryota > Viridiplantae > Streptophyta > Pinopsida > Araucariales > Araucariaceae > Wollemia > Wollemia nobilis. Next base: position 8,550,708 of record JAQPPZ010001361.1, read on the forward strand.
AAAGTCATAGAAGTCTTTAACACCCACCAACTTAGGAATAAGAACTATAAATGTTGAATTAACATCAGTTGGAATGAAATTTGATTCCTAGATTTCTCTCATGGTTGAACAGATATCCCTTCCTACAATATGCCAAAACCTTTAAAATAAAATGGGAGGAAAGCCATCTAGCCCAGGCGCTTTTAGGCCACCCATAGAGAATATAGCATCCCTGATTTTCTCATCCCTAAATTTTGCATAGAGTGCTTCATTCATATCATCTGAAACCAAGGAGGGGATGTGTTGTAGGAGCCTCTCTTTAACCTGTTGGTCCCTATCATCTCTTGAGCATAGGAGGGATTTGAATAACTCGACCGCTTCTTCCCTAATTTCAATAATGTCTTTCATGATTGTACCATTTTATTTCATCACTTCTCTAATTCTATTATTGCTCCTATGCCTTAAGGTGGATGTGTGAAAGAATTTTGTGTTCCTATCACCTTCATGAAGCCAGAGGGATCTTGATTTTTGGTGCCATAGAATTTCTTCTTCAGCTAACATGTTATGCAGGTCTACTAAGAGTTTTCTTTCCTTGCATCTATCCCTTTCCATCACCTCTCCTGACTCCAAGGTTGATTCAAATTCCTTCAATTGTTTAGCTAACTCCTTTTTCCTCAGGAACACATTTCCAAAAATATACTTGTTCCAAATCTTAAGATTAGCCTTAACAAATCTGAGCTTGGAAGCCACTTGAGAAATAAGAGGGCTTGAGAAACCCTGAGACCACCATTCCATGATTTTGGATTCTAAGCCTTGATGTTGCAACCACATTACCTCAAACCTGAAAGGTCTGGGGAACAAGATAGAATTCTAGACTTTTTCAAACACCAAGGGATTATGATCAGATCCAACTTTGGGAAGGGAGCAAAGGGATGCATCACCGAATATTGGAAGACCCTCCTTGGAGACAAGCACCCTATCCAACCTAATCTGTATATTTTGGTTTCCTAGGCGCCTATTACTCTAGGTATATTTAGACCCCTTCAAGTCCACATCCATCAGCTCTTGATTGTTAATAAATGTAGCAAAATCCTCCATGCTTTTAGAACCAAAATCACTACCACCCTTTTTATCTAAGGGGTACAGTGGGGTGTTGAAATCCCCCGCAAGAATCCAAGCTTCCCCTTTAAAAATATCTCGCATGGAGCTCAGTGACTCCCATAGGATAGTCCTATTAGGGCCCATATTAGGAGCATAAATATTAGACATAATCCATCTATGTCCTGAATCCTTACTACAAAAAATAATATTTATCACTCTATTAAAAATAAGGAGGGTTGATCCATTCAGTTTCTTAGGGTCCCATAAAAAAGAAGACCCCTAGAAGCTCCATTGGTAGAGTTTGTTGCAAAACTAGCCTCCTTCCATACTAATTTTTTAACTGCCTTTGCATTTTTACTATCCATCTTGGTTTCTTGGATAAATATAACATCAAGTCTTACCTCTTTCCTGAGTGTCACCAAAATTCATTGCTTGGATGGCCCATTCAGGCCTTTGATGTTCCAAGATAACAATTTCATTTACGATATTTGGAAATGTTATCCCCATTCAGAGAGCCATGGGAGCTACAAAATGTGTCAATTTTTAGTTGTTTACCTTTTCTATCCTTCTCTTTTTCAAACTTCACTTGGGATTGGAGTTCATCCAAAATTTTTGACTCTACCTCATGGATCCTCAATGCTTTATTGGAGGGCTTCCCTACCTTACGGTTAGCTCTGACATCCATCTGACCTTTTTGGGTGCTTCTGGTTTTGGATCTAGAATTAGCTGTGCTTGAAGAGCCCACATCAGGACACGGTGACCATTTCAACTCGAGAAAGGTTGGAGACTCCTACCTAGGAGCCTCACTAAGCTTCTAAGGGGAACAAAGTTCCTCTAATACTGGCTCCTGAGAGATAAGGCACTGATAAGAGTTTTGGAGGAGCTCCAAAGGAATGAGAGTCTCCATCACTCGATCATTCGAAAGAACCTGGTCAAGACTTCTACCACTAGACAGGTCCAGAGTTTGAACCATCACTTTGCCAGACTCACTAACATCCACTATAGGGATTTGATCCAATATCCTTTCTTCCAGCTCAAGCTCATTCGTAGTCAAGGGTTCAGGCTAAGTTGAACTAGAAGGAGCCAATTATTCTTGACTGACTAATCATTTAGTCCAGTTCTTTCTTTGGGCACCCCCACCTGGAGCCTTTCGAGAGCATGACCCATAAGAGTGACCATATTTCTTACAAACAGAGCATTTAATGGGTCTATTTTCATAAATAATCGATTGAATCCAAGGACCCTACCTAGAAATAAGCTCGATATGGTTTGGTAAATCAGCCTTCGGGTCTGCCATGATGCACATCCTAGCAAAAATCATCCTGGTCTTGGCTCTAGTCACCAAATCAATCAAGACCAGGTCCCCAATAGCTCTAGCGATACCCCACAAGATATCTTCATGCCAAAGATGAAATAGTAAATCTAGGAGTCGCACCCAGAGGGGATCCAAGTTCACCTTTTGAGTCTTGGGGTTGAATTTCGGACCCCATTTACATAAAAAATGCCTCTCTTACCAAAGAACCAGGGACCTTCTCCTAAGATGCACTTTGAATCCTCCTCGTAGTTTAGTTTGATAAGGAAGAAGGCATTCGACATTGCAACAATATCAAGCGAGCCCAAGGGCTTCCACTTGAGCATAGCCCACCGTCGAATAGAATTGATATTGGAACTTTCCAACTAGATTGAATAATGCTTCTTCCATCGTTACATCCAAGAGCTCATCTGAGACAACCAATTTATTACAAATCAAAGAAAGGTCAAAGAGAGATTTAGATAAACAAGGACACAAACCTCTAGCGGTAACCGTAGCAAAGAAATACATGCCAACATTAAAAGGGTGGCCAAGCCTTGGGTATCCACTCATGGGTGCACTAGAGGATGCTCCAAGACAATCGAGTACACCTTTTTTTGCTTCCTTTCGGATTGACCCCTCAAGCACTACACCTTCCTACTAACTGCCAATCCCTTCAGATCCTTGTAGACCAGTAGCACTTCCACCATCTTACAAACTACCATCCCCTTCAACTCTCTTCTAACTACCAATGCTTCCACCACCCTGCAGACCACTAAGCCCTCTAGCTTCCTACAAATCGCTAGTGCTTCCACCACCCTGCAAACCACCACCTTCCCTATTCATAGACTCTTGAGCACCCTGCTTTAGTGCCTTATCACTACTCATTTCACAAATCCCAATTAAAATGTCATTCAAACAATTATTTTTACATCTCTTGATTCTTTCCTTCGCTCTTACCCTAGCACTACTCCACTGTTGTTCGCCTTCATTTCTCAACACTATGCTAGCACTATTGCTCACCTTCACTGCCCTAACACTGATCAGCCTTAGTACTACTCCATTGTTGTTTGTGCTACTTAGCCACTACTCAACATTTCCCTAGCACTTCTCACCTTCACTACCCAAATATCACTTAGCATTGTTGCTCATTTTGGCTACCCTAGCATTTCTCAACCCTAACAACACTACTCCATTGTTGTTTGCCTTAGTTTCTTAGCACTATCCTAGCACTACTGCTCACCTTCACTACCCTAACACTGCTCATCCATAGCATTACCACTACTCATCACTGCCCTAGCACTACTCGCCTTTGTTGCCGAAACACTGCTCAACATTGTTGCTCGCCTTCGTTGCCCTAGAACTAAAATAAAACTTCTTTATTTTTTATAAAATAAAATAAAAAATATTTATTTTATAATTTTGTTATATAAGATTGAGTGACATTACAAGCTCCAAATTTTAAGCCTAGTTTAGGTAAACATAAAAAAGTCAAAGTTTCTTTGCATCATACTTTTTTATGATGATTTTTTATTTTTGTTTTCCATTAAAGATATTCTTAAACTTCCTTGAAGTGCTATGTTTCCATAGTCATCTCCTTAACATCATTATTATCAAGAGATAAAATATCACTTGTCGAGTTGCCTTCTAAGATTTAAATTTTATTGAGATGAAGATTAACACCACAATTCACTAATTTATCTCCTACCCGATTTCCTTCTCTATAATATGCTCACACTTCCAAAATATTGCCCCTAGTAATATATGATGAATATCAACAATAATATTATTTTTTATCCAATCCCCACATCCATTTTGTTAATAGCATTGACGATAATTTGTGAGTCCTCAATTGAAATATGTTTCCATCATTTTTATACTATAATTTTAATCCCGATTTCAAGTGCCCTGCATAATTATTAGTTGAAGTTCCATATGATTTTGAATAAGTGAGGATAATTATGCCTTCACCATTTCTAAAAACACCACCTCCACCAATTTTTCCTGGATTTCCTTTAGAAGCACCATCAAAATTAATTTTGATAAACCTAATTTTTGAACATTTCTATTTTACCTAAGATCAAATAAGATCATTTGTTTTAAATTTATTATTGTAGATGACTCTTCCATGTATGTTAAAATCCTATAGCCAAGTTATTAGCACTTTTTTTTTACAATTTAGACTTACCCTAATGAGCACCATATTTGTAGATATTTTACAAGAGAGACAATAATACAGTTTCAAACTTGGGCATGATTTTGAGATTAATTTTTTTTTAAAATTGTTATTCCTTTCAAGCCACAAATTCCAAAAAATAATGGTAGGATCAATTTTTCAAATAATACATAATATTTTAGCTTTGAAATAATTAATCCAACATTTTATCAACTCTTTCAATGTTGATGGAGCTGCCCAATATAATTTCATATTTTTTTTAAAATAACCTCACATGATGTGAGCAAATGGGCAATGAAGAAGTAAATGGTCTGATGTTTCTAAATCCTTCTCACACAAGGCACATCTAAAGGGTCTATAATATCCTCTTTTTTGTCTACTCTCTCCTATAAGAATCTTACAATTAAATGCTAACCAAAGTAATGTTGAGGCCTTAGGGAGAGCCTCTAATGACTAGATATTCTTCTAAGGAAAATCTTTGGGAGAAGAAATTTTTTAACTTTTCTAAATTCTCATGTCCAAACTTTACCAAGTATTCACCATCGTTTGATGATTCCAAACCAATTCATCCTTTCATGTAAAAATCGATAAATAAAACTATTGAATCATCTTTTGAAGTTCATCTATAATTTGTTTGAGTTCATCTCCTTCAACTAGGTTACTAAAAGAAATCCATGATCTATATTTGTTGCTCATGATAATATAATCTTTGACCTTTGGAATTTTGGATTTGTTGCTCACAATAGTATAATTAGATAAGAGGATAAGGCTTCAACCAAGCATTAGACCCCTCATTGACTGACCATATAATATTTTTTTTACTTGTTAAGTTACATACATATCGCTAATATTTTCTATAATTATATCAATCAAGAGCTAGTTGAACACTTATGGGATAAAAAATGGATTACACTCATAATACAAAGAATTTACCTATAGTTTAATAGAAAGTATATGATTTAGTTATGTGATGACTTATGTAACATGAAAATCTATAGAATCTAATATTTTAATTATAGTTGAATAAAAAGTATAACAAAAACTTATTAAAAAAAAGGGTAAGACTAGATGGTGTAGCAATGTGGTTATTTTCATAGTGCATCACATTAAAGTTGTGTACTTGTTAAGTTTTAATTTCCCAAATATATTATATGATTTTCAAGATAATACTATAACAATGGGATATAGTTAAAGTTTATCTTGAAGATTTTTTCTTCAATTTAAATGGTATTTTGTTTTTCTTATATCATTGCATATAAAATTTTCTATATACATGTAGAAGTTTTATTTCTAATAAGGTCTTACATATTCACCTATTGTTGGTCCAAGTTATATACATATTGCTTAAACAAATTATAGGTATATCATTTAAGAGTTAGTTGAACACTTATGCATAACAAAAGGATTACACTCACAATACACATATTTTACCTATAGTTGAATAAAAAGTATAGATTTAGTTATGTGATGACTCATAAAAATATGAGAATCTATAGAATATAGTATCCGATAAGTTGCATTGATGTAGTTGTAAGAGAAAATGACAATTTAATGGATTTCATATTTCTAATTTTATATATAGTTTGATTAAGAATGACATATTGCCCTTATTCTATCATAATTGTAAAAAATGTTAAGTTACATATCATTGAAGGTGTTGCATCTACAAAAAGATGTTAAATAAAAAGTTGATAAAGAAGTCAATTTCAGTAATAATGATGATGCAATAAATGTGATCGGCAAAGTTTTATTTATAGAATTTTGTGTGTATATACATTTAATGCTTGGTTTAGTTTGCTTTGCATAGTTATGGAAGTGATGTATTTAATCTATTTTAATCTATTCTAGTTTTGATATTTTATATAGTAAGGTATAGTTTTAAAACTTATTATTATAAGAAAAAAATGCATCATAATAATCCCCATAATACATTTACCAATTCTATATACAAAATACTATGTATTGTAAATAGTATAATACTGTATAAATAGGTTATGATTTAATACATGTTTTCAACTACGTGAAATACATAAATGTAAAATCATCATAATAATCTAACTCTTAGCATCGTATGAATACATCCATGATAATAGTACAAAAAAGATAACATCCACCTAGCCATCAATGTTCTCCAAAACTAATTAATACAATTATATCTAGGTGAATAAATTACATATAAATATGAAGGATTATTAGGTCTATAAAATAAAAAAAATCTAATTTTTGAGGTCTCCAAACCCTTTTACTATTCATGGATCAACTTGTAAAATAAATGAATACATGAAACTAGGTTCTTTTACTATCTAGATAGAGAGTATTTTTCATTAAACCTTAAAGTACTTCACCCCCTCCAAGTTATAGTTGTGCATTTCTTCCAAGTAGATTCAACATTCACATGGATATTAGCATAACACTAGTTATCACACCCACTATACAAAGTATTTACCTACAAGTGAAATTGAAAGAAGATTATTTAGTTATGACATGATGTTGTAGAAGTTGCATGAAAAAATAGATAATAATGAATGTTTTTCAAAATCTATAAATATTGGCAAACATGAAGGAAAATGTCTTATAAGAGTACATTCAAAAAATGGCTTTCATCTTCCTAAGTATATATATAACTAGATTCAAATGTTGCATTGCCCTTATCTTTTTACAACTATAAAAATGGTTGAATTTTTGTATCATCAAATTTGTTGCATTTTCAACAATAATATATTGAATAAAAAGTTCTAAAGAAGATATTCCTAATAATTATAATGATGTAATAAATATGATGAAGAATATTTTATGCCTAGTTTATTTTAGTGCATCCAAAGAACTCATATGTTAATGGTATCCAAGATGCAATGCTCACATTTCATACTTCATAGAGCAAAGTACAAAATTTTAACCAACTACTAGAAGAAAAACATATCATAACAATAAGACAATCTCATACATGCATTCATCAATTACATACATGGATACGAGATCTTATTCTCTTGTTATCTAAGTCTAGCTAGTAACCTAACTACCATTGAATATTTATAAATAACCCTTTATGTATTCCATCCCATCCAAGAAATATTTGTATGTCTCCTAAGACCTATATATTCAACATTCACGTAGGTATTAAATGATAGTTTTGTTTAGTAATAATATTAAATCAATACTCCTTTCGTGCATTGCTTTATCATTATCCATAGAATATTTTAAGATATCATTTGACTAATGTTGGATAACAACACCATGCATTCCACCCATTTGATTCCCTTATGTGATAGAGCATGCTTCCACAAATTTGGTAGGGCATTCTACTATACTTTTAGTTCATGGAAATTTTATAACTTGTGTCATTATAGATCTTTCTAGTTGTGATATGACGTCTCAAGAGCATACTATACAAAAAATACATTATAACACCAATACAATCTCATATATACATTCATCAATTTCATATACAAAATACTATCTATTCTAACTAGTATAATGAAATATAAATAATTCAATACTTATTTTCAACCACAAGAAATTCAAAAAATAATAATTTAACTCTTAGTAACATATGGAATACATCCATGATAATAGCATGTAAAAGACCAACATCTAGTCATTATTGTCCTCCGAATCTAATTTATATAATTATAACTAGGTGAATAATTTACATATAAACATGGAGGATTATTATATTTATCAAATCCAAAATATAAGTTTTCAAATATTCAAATCAATTCACTTTTCATTGACCAACTTGTAAAAAAAATGGCTACAAGAAATCATATTATCCCATTGTCTAAGTCTAGCTACTAACTTGGCCATCATTGAACATTTGTTATTAACCATTTATATATTCCATCACATCTTATGAATAGTTGTACCTCTCCTTAGAACTATGACTTTAAGATTCACATAGGTATTAAGTCATAGACTTGGCTATTACTAGTTTTAAGTCACTACTCCTACGTCCTTTGCTTTACTATTAGTCATAGAACATCTTTTTGATACCATTCTACTAATGTTGGGTAAATTAAAAAAAAAAAAAACATCAAGCATTCCACATGTTTGTGTCTCTTATGTGATAAGGCATGCTTCAATGAGTATGGTAGGACATCCTATGATTTTAGTTTATGGGTATTTCATGAATCATGCCATTATAGATATTTCTACCTATGATGAGATTAATAAAAATAATACCTTTAAACTTCTTAAAATAAAATTAAGCAACAACAACACCCAAATTCTACAATTAAATGATTATACTTACAAATATATATTGTATTTTTTGTTTTCCTTTTATACATAGAATCCATCATTTTATCCCATAGATGCGGTTTCAAATCCGAAAAGCTACTACTATACCCTTGCCCCATCTTGGTAAACTTTTCCTATTGCGGTTTCAAATCGAGAAAGCTACCACTATACCCTTGCCCCATCTTGGTAAACTTTTCCTATTGCGGTTTCAAATCGAGAAAGCTACCACTATACCCTTGCCCCACCTCTCCACCTCAATAAACTTTTACCATGAACCTGAAGCTGGCAAACACTCAATCTACTACCTCAACCCATCTTAATATTAATATAATGCAAATATAAAATGTGTTTACAACCAATATTATTTTAAATTATCTTCGTCTATATTTATCTAAATTCTATTGAAACTTATACAAGATAAATTTTACTATGAATTATTGTTATTATTATTATTATTATTTAGTAATATTAAGAAGCGGGGGTTTTGACCAGGAATCCCCCAACCTGTTACAACAACTCCACCAATCTCCCAACCTGTTATAACAACTCCACCAGGGAGACACACATCCACCCCCTCACACACTCACTCGGTTTGAACCTTGGACCTCCCGAAGAAGAGCCAAAGCCCAAACCGTTGCGTTGCACCCTAGGTGCTAAATTATTGTTATTATTATTTTAATTAATTACAATAATAAAAAAAATTGGTACATAGGAAAATTGGCTACAACCACTATTTTTAGTAACTGGTTGTAACCACCAAATCTATCTGTCTCGTTAATTGTTGATTCGATGTGAGATGGGGACCTCCAGTTGTTCGGGGTTTGTACCGTCGTCATCGATCTAACGTGCACTCAGAGGATTCAGAGCAGACTACTACCTTTGCAAACTGGCACCACCAAGGTTTGAACCCAGGTCTTTAATTATAATAAATTTTAATTTATATTAACCCCTATACACGGATAGTAAGGGTTTATCACTACCCCAATCCTATATATAGGGTCCTCGAGGGCTAAGCGGATTGGTAAGAGGTTGGGCACTTACCAAGAGGAGACCTAGGTTCAAATCTCGGGGCCATGTCCAATCTAGGCAAAGGTAGTAGTCTGACCTGAGTCCATTGAGTGTACATCAGCTTTATGATCCAATCCGGAGCTAGCGGGGTCTCCCTCCCTCTATGTTGTGTTTTCTGCCAAAGGTGACCTAGGTTCAAATCTCGGGGCCATGTCCAATCTGGGCAAAGGTAGTAGTCTGACATGGACTCCTCTATGTTGTGCTTTCTGCCAAAGGTGACCTAGGTTCAAATCTCGGGGCCATGTCCAATCTGGGCAAAGGTAGTAGTCTGACCTGAGTCCATTGAGTGTACGCCAACTTTATGACCTAATCTCGAGCTAGCGAGGTCTCCCTCACTCTATGTTGTGTTTTCCCCCAAATGTGTGCCAGCTACCAATCCCGAGCTACTAGCGGCTCTTGTTTACCAAGACAAGATAGGGACTATAATGGTAACACCATAAAAAATGTTGAAGATAATAGGACTTGACCCTATAAACAATTGTTCAAAAAAAAATAGTCATAAATTCCGGGACTAAAGGTATGATTTTTTAAATAAAGCCAACGAGGATTAGATAAAAAACTTTCTCAATGTTTCATAACGTAGGTTTAAGTTTAAAGTTGATGACCATTCTTTCTATGCTATTAAAAACAATACCAATGAGGGAAAAAAAACTAACTTCTATGGAATAACCTGTCAACCCTTTCCACAGTTCAGCGATGGAACACCACCATATAATTTACCGACCAAATTTGAGTCATGCATGGGGTGCATATTTTCAGTACTGATTTTTTTTTCCGTATTTTATGATAGGACATTTATTTCTCTAAGAACGTTCAAATACATCACTTCATAAAGATTTCTTGGTCGGCCTCTATACAAACATGGGAAACATTTTTCTTCGATAGAACAACGATGGATAGCTTCTCACATGGTTTGATCACAAAAAGCCCACTTAGCATATTTATACCTTAACGTACCCAGATATTGTCGCCCTCGATGCAGGCACACCATTGGCACTGGGCAGGAAGCTTCTCTGTTACTCAAGGCCTTATTCAAAGCTCAAATGCATGCAATAGTTGTGGACAGGACATCAGGAATCAATATGTTTGGTACGGCCTACCTTATCATCAATGTTAACATTGTTGGTCTTCTTTTTTTTTAATCGGTTCATGTGATGTTGTTCCTATATAAATTGTTTATTTACAGTGACATATTCCTATATTAAAATTTCGTCTCACTTTAATATCTTTAATACCTCTTCTACTATACTAGTGATCGTCATCTTCTATATGTAAACAGTATTAAAAATGTTGATGTGCCATGAATCTGGTAACTATCATCTGTCAAAACTTCATGAGGGTATAGGGTACTTAATCGCTGCAAAACCTAAAAAAAACGTAGCAGATGACAGTCAAAAAAATTTGTTTCTATGTGGATGCTGGAAGTTTGTATTACAGAGAATAATATTACTTTTGTACGTTATATTGCCTGGCCACTCATCCTGCATATCAATGTTTGTCAGAGGAATTCCTGCAAACGATTCTCACATATATTGTATGTACCATCTGCTACGCTACAAGATATAGGAGAATCGTGTGTTTAAGCATATTCTGCTACGTCAAGATTCGGAGCTTAGCTAATACTAGCTAGTTTTACAGTTCATAGGGGCCAGCTACCATGTAAGGATGGAATGATATTCACTGGCTAAACCCCACAGAGGCTACAGTTTTTGCTTCTGATTCCTCTCACTGATAACTTCTGATCAGACAACTGGGGAAGAAGTGAAATGACAGAGCAGATCAGATATCTGTACTTTGATTTTCTTTGATATCCGATTGCTGTGCACATTTTGTTGCGCGACTGCCCCGAGGAATCGTAAGGAATCGATCCACCACAGCTGGTAATCTATTTCGCTAAGTGCAAACTTGTACACGACAAAAGAGAACAACGAGTTTATTCTGTTACATTATTTTTGTTAGCGCTTGTCGTCACGGCAAGCAATACGATAGGTACAGAGTTTCCCATAGCGTGAAATCCAATTCCTTTACGTGGTTTATTATTGTGATGCTTTCTTTATTATAAAACATTTAATCATTTGTTAGAGGACATTATAAAGATTTGGGTTTGTGATATAAATGAGTGTGAATAAATGATTATGTATTCATTTCTTATTCATAAATGATTATGTATTCATAAAAATGAGTATATAAATAGGTGAGTACATATTCATTAAAAAAAAATTGAATTTAAGCAATCAAACCTTCATATGTCTTGTCTTTCCAATTACATAAACCTTTCCTCTTTGAAATCTAAAATGAAAATAAATCAAATGAATTTGTAGTGATACCCATTATACAGTTTATTAATGGAGCATAGGATTGTAGGTATAAGTCTATAAAATAAATATAAGTCTATAAAATAAAAGTTGAAAGATTTTATAGTTTGGAAGTTTAAGTTGTAAATAATAAAAAGTTTTACGGTTTTAAGTTGAAAGGATTTTTTTAAATATATTTATTGTAATTTTATAGTTTGAAAGTTTAAGTTGTAAATAATAAAAAGTTTTACGGGTTTTAAGTTGAAAGGATTTTTTTAAATATATTTATTGTGATGTGAATTTAGGTTTGTTAAGTAAGAGCTTAAAGTTATACTAATGTGATGTCTTACATGGATGATAGGGTTAGTTTTAATAATTATTATAAACATTTAAAATTGGACTTTTTAACTTATTAAAATTATTTATCAAACATGCAAGCATCATAGTTGTTCTAATTTTAATTTCTAAGCATTTTATCTATTTAAGCAAAATTGCAATTCGTGAAGTGAAGGCGTGATTCCATGCTCGGAATGTTCGCATATAATCTTCAAGGCATTGTTTCTCCCTCGTTTGATTAATATGCAATGGTCACATCTGTGGAATATTGGTTTTGAAAGTTAACCTGCATTTTTTGTGATTTGAGGTCAAGATTTGAAAATATTTGATCCTTCATCTCCTTGAGCTTTGAGCTATGTATGGTGGCATCCCCTTCAAATACCTGCCATCTGCATCTATCCCCAAGATTACCGATTTGGAATTTTCCTTATTTGAATCTTTGTCTACCTCTTCCATCACTCATTAATGCTCCAAGCTCCTCTTCCCAAGGCCAAAAAATCTATAAATTGAGGCCTTGGGGCTCCATTCTAGCAAGCACATTCTAGCAAAAGAAACTTCGGCTCTTTGCTTTCTCACTTTGCTCTCTCATATTCTAGGTTTTCATGGTGATCATAGTGCTCTTATTCAAATGCTTGGAGGACTTTTGGGAAGGTTAAAGGAGAGAATTCACTCTCTCCTTGGTTGTTGTCTCTTCCCCTCTACCTCTTTGGTGTTTATTTCTTTCATTTTGCATACTAACATCTTGTTTAATCATTAGTTAGTTTGTTCTTTGGTCATAATCACTTTTTATGTGCTAATTTTTTTGGCATTCTAGTGTATTGTTCTTATTTTTGCAGCATTGGTGAGTTTTTTACTTTTAATATTTAGTTCGTTGAACCCTCTTTGTTGTTCTACTAAGCTTAAAATCAACTCTCGAGCTTGTATTCCCCTATGTAGGTTCATAGGACATAAACACACCTTGACATTCTCAAGGTGCAAATTTGTCAGCAAAATGCTTAAGGTAAATATCTTGCTCCCTCATCCTCCTTGGTCTCAACCCCTGCTTATATACTTACCTTCCCTACTTTCTAATGTGGGAACATATAGACTATTAAGGAAGGAAAAGTTTCACCTACCATCCACATACATGAAGCAAAATATTATTGCCTGGAAAATGGTTGCATGCTTGAAAAATAAGAGAAGGAGAAAGTCATCTAGGAATGACATAGAAGAGGAGGATATGCAGGTCTAAAATGACCTAGGAGAGAGGCCTGGAAAAGACATGCAACCGAAGAGATAGTGAAAGATTTATGGAAATCCAATAAGAACAACCATAGAAATAAATAAGAGATAGAGTGTTTTGCATGCTGCAGATTTTGTAATCATAATGGTCATTTTGACTAATGAATAATAGATATATACTCTAACATGATCTATTTTACATTTGCATGAAATATGGATGATTGGAATGGATGGAATTGTGCATTAGATAACCTTGTGTGTGCAGGTTATAGTTGATAGGAGCAACTAGGAAAGTTTGAAGTCTGAGTAGGGGTGTTGCTTAAAGGGGAAAATCTTGGGTCACCGTACGAGAGCCTATGGTACAAGCAAAGATACTGATGGATTGTAGTCTTATAAAACTATGAATGTGTGATTATTATTCATTGGAGTGCCATTCAATATGAAACATAACATTGTCAAAGACTCATCACTATAAACTCAAGTTTATGGGAAGTAGCACCATTCATTTAAGATTATGGAGAGTAGCATCTTGAAGGAGACCATTGTGAGTAACTAACATCTTGAGAAGTCACCATATGAATGCAGAAGAATGGACCGTTATTGAAAACTATCATTTATTTAAAGGACATAACTCTGTGTAATGGGAAATATTACAATAAAAAACATGTCGTACAATTTTACCATCGTACAATGAAATGGTTGTATACAAGGAATATCATGCAATTAACCGAATTGTAAAATTGTATGATGTCATATAGAAGGTTGTTAGTTGTCATACAATGAGTATGGTTGTACAATAGAAGTGGTTGTATGATGAGAAGACATTGTCATACAAGGGATGTTGTAGTGTTTTTTCTTAAGAGTTTACTTGTTGTCATGAGGTCTTGATCACACGTGTGATTACTATGCATCTTAAGGTCATGAATAGAAGAGGAACCTATGTTGTGTGAGAAGGTCATCCATAGGAGAAGTCCCTTCTCTCGTCTATATAATTTTGGTAACAGAGCTAGTAGATCTTTGAGGTTTGATACATCCCAAAGGAAAGATGCACTAAGAGGAAGAGGAAGACCATGAGACCCTTAATCCATGGATATAGCTAAGATGATTAGAGGAATCATTGCTCAATTATATGTGCCTGAAACTATCCAAAGGAGGGGTATTCAAGTAGAAGATATAAGTGATAGTGAAGAGGACAAAAAGAACCAAGTAGAAGCTTCCAATGATGGACAAGAAGGATATCCAAAATAAAGATTAATTTGGATAATATTTAACATGGGTAGGAATCCAAAATTAGAAACCCCATCATATAATAAAATCTTAAACCTTGAGGAACTCATTGATTGGATCATGGAGATGGAGAAATATTTTGATTTTGAATTGATAGAAGACCCCAAGAAGGTGAATTTTGTCTATATAAAACCGAAGGGACATGCATCCTTGTGGTGGGATCATGTTCAAACAAAAAAAAAGAAAAAGAAAAAATTAAGACATGGAAGAAAATGGTTACCAAATTGAAGGTCAAATTCCTCCCATTGGATTACCAATTAGGGTTGCTTAGAAGACTTCAAAACTTCAAGCAAAAGGAACTAGGAGTGAAATAGTATACGAAGGAATTCTATAAATTGACCATAAGGGTTGGTCATATTGAAGATGATGAGGAGAAGGTGGTAAGATATATAAATGGACTAAGGTTATCCATACAATATGAAATTGGTATGCTTTGAATTAGAACACTCAAAGAGGCATATTAATATGCACTCAAGGTAAAATAGAATTTGGCCCATAAGCAACAAAATAATTTCAATGAAGAGAATAATCAAATAGTAGTAGAGGACAACATATGCAAAAAGGAGAAGGTAGTACTTCTCAATCTACATATGGATAAAACACCAAATGAGGTGGAAACTTCTCATGAGGAAGAGGTAATTTTAGTAGAGGAATGGATAGAGGATTCCTTGGAAAGTGTTATAGGTGTGGATAATATGGTCATTAGGCATTTGAATGTCCAACAACACAACATAGTAGCAGTAATGGAAAGGGGATCAAGAACCACATTACACAAGTGAAAGAAGAAAGTATTGCTTCCTTAAAACATATGGAGGATCCAAAACAAGGATAGTCTTTCATTATGAAGAGAGAACAACTAAAACTAGATAAGAGGGAACGTGAACCTATTCAAAGGAGAAATATTTTCTAAATAGTATGTAAATTAAGAGGTAAATTTTGTAAAGTCATTATAAACAGTGGGAGTATGGATAATCTATTATCCACAAAATTGATAGAGAAATTGGGGTTAAAGAGGATAGAACACCCTAATATGTACAAGGTCTCTTGGTTGCAAAAGGGACATCAAATTCTAGTAAGTGAATAGTGTTAGGTAAAATGTTTAATTGGGTCTTACAAGAACGAGGTCCTATGTGATATTATGCCTATGGGTGTTTGTCATATCTTGTGAGGTAGACGATGGTAGTTTGATAGAAAGGTAGTTAATGATGGTAGGATGAGCACCTACACTATTGGAAAGGATGGCAAGAGGTATACATTAAGTTCATTTAAGAACAAAGGAGAAAATTTGGATAGGAGTCCTATAGTGTGGTTGGGTATAGAAAAAAATACTTGAAGGTAATGAAGAAGAATGAAGAATGTTTTGCTTTCATAGCCAAACCAACAAAATAAGGGATAATGGATAACATGGACAAAATCCCACATGAAGTGAAATATTTGTTGGAATAATATGCAAATATTATTTTAAAAGATAAGTTGCCACCCATGAGGAGCATTGGTCATAAAATAGATTTCAGTCCTGGATTGAGCTTACATAATATGGACACATGCAAGAGAATAAGCATGGGGAAGAGGCCATTGGTCCAAGTCATCAATAGTAGTGATGATAAATATGACAATGCAACAATTCATGTTGTACATAAAGAGAAATAGAAAAGGAAGAATAAAGAGATATAAGAGGGATATGAATGTCAAGATGATATTGATTGTCATGTTAGCCATGACAAAGGCCATATTTCTAAATTTGATAGAAATTTTAGTACTTTGAAGTGTGGTGAAGGACATGGTACTAATGACAAAGATCAAAGTGGCAATGGATAATTTGGGTGCTTTTAAAGACATACTAAAGATATTGGCTTCAAGTTAATAAGGAGAATGGGATATGCTAGCGAAGGATTGAAAAGATATGGGTAAAGTGTGAAAGTACCCATAATGCAAGAAATAAGACCAAGAAATGAGGGCCTTGGATACACAGGTCAAGTAGGAAATGGTGAGACTAGATTTGTGAGAAGAGAGATTAGTATGGGGGATGAAGGTACTAGGATGTGTTGTTGTAGTCAGTGTGGAATATTTAGACACATTGCAACTACTTGTTGAAACCTACATCCTTATGAGAGTTGTGGAGGATATAATCACTCCAACAAAAGTTATTTGCAATAAGATAAAGTAATCAATAAAATACATGTTGATTGTGGTTGGATGGATGCAATGAAGTGGGACAAAATGAAATGAATTTTTAATGCATTCTATAAGAGGAGGTTTTTTCCCAAGTGAAGGAAATAAAAAAACAACAAAGAGGACCTTGTGAAGACAACCAAGCTAAAATGGTAATAGCTTGGAAGAATAATTCATGTTCATGAGTTGGAGCTCATGGAACATTTCCTCTTACCCGATGAGTATGATGTGGGAGCATCTAAACGGTTATAGAAGGGATATCGTCAACTATCATCCACATACATAAGGCAAAATGTTATTTCCTAGAAAATGGTTGCACACCTAGAAAGAGAGGAAAATGAAACAAGAAGCAAGGGAAAAGGAATTCGTAGGGGAATGAAAGTGGAAATGAAAGGGAGAAAAAAATAAAAGTAGAAACGATAAGACGATGGAAAATGAAAAATAAAATAACTAGATAAAGGCGTAGATGGAGGTTTTAAAGTGAAGATAAGAAGAAAGTTATTTGGGTATGGCATAAAATAGGAGGATATGTAGATCTAAAATGGCCTGAGAGAGAGAGAGAGGTCTAGAATTTATATGTAACCAAAGATATAGTAAAAGGCCTATGGAAACTTTGTAAGAATAACAATAGAAAATAAACAAGAGATAAAGTGTTGTACATATAAATTTGTAGTCGTAATGGTCATTTGACCAATGAATTTTATATATATATATATATATATATATATATATATATATATATATATATATATATATATATATATATTTATTTATTTATTCTAACACTTGATCTATTTTGTGTTTGCATAAATGATGGATGCTTGGAATAGTTGTAATAATGAATTATATAACCTTGTGTGTGAAGTTTATAGTTGATAGGAGCAACTAGGTAAGGTTGAATTCTGAGTAAGGGTACTGCTCAAAGAGGAAAACCTTGGGTCATCATGCGAGAGCCTATGGTGCAAGTAGAGATATCAATGGATTGTAGTCTTATGAAACCATGAACATGTGATTACCATTCATTGGAGTGCCATTCAATATGAAGTATATCATCATTAAAGACTTATCACTATACACTCAAGCTGATGGGAAGTAGCACCATTCATTTAAGTTGTTGGGAAGTAGTCATCTTAAAGTAGATCGTCATTAGTAACTATCATCTTGAGAAGTTATTGTATGAAGGAAGAAGAATGAATCATCATTGAAAGCTATCATTCATTTGAGTAAGGAAAATATTGTAATCAAGAAACCTACCATACAATTTGATCATTTTATAATGAAATGGATGTACACAAGGAATTCCATGTGATTAACTCAATCGTACAATTGTACGATGTTATATAGAATACTTCAGGTTGTCATACAATGGAAGTGGTCATATGGTAGGAAGACCTTGTATAAGAGAAGTTGTAGTGTGTTATCTTAAGAGTTTGATTGTCATCATGAGTCCTTGATTGTACGTGTGATTATATTGTATCTTAAGGTCATGAATAGAAGGATAACCTATGATGTGTGAGAAGGAAATCCATAGGATGACTCCCTTCTATCATCTACATCATTTTGGCATTAGAGCTAGCAGATATTTGAGGTTTGATACATGCCAAAGAAAATATGGAATAAAGAGGAAGAGGAAGAGCATGAGGTCCTCAAGCCATAGATATAGTTGAGATTATGAGAGGAATCATCACTCAATTATATGCATTTGAAACTACCCAAAATAGGGGTGTTCAAGTAGAATATGGACATGAGAGTGAAGAGGAAGAAGCATACCAACTAGAAGCATACAATGATGGACAAGAAGGATATCAAGAAGAAATATTAATTTGGGAAATTTTTATAATGGGTAGAAAGCTAAATTTAGAAATCCCATCATATAATAGAAGTTTAAACCCTAAGGAACTCATTGATTAGATCACAAATATGGAGATAAGTTTTTGATTTTTATTCTATAGAAGACCCCAAGAAGGTGAAATTTATCTAAATGAAACTAAAGGGGCATGTGTCCTTGTGGTGGGATCATGTCCAAAGAAAAAATAAAGGAAAATAAAATATTAAGACATGTGAGAAAATGGTTACCAAATTGAAGTCCAAATTCCTTCCATTGAATTACCAAATAGGGTTGCTCAGAAGACTTCAAAACCTCAAGCAAAAGAAATTGGGAGTGAAAGAGTATACAAAGGAATTCTATAAATTGACCATAAGGGTTAGTCATATTGAATATGATGAGAAGGTGGAAAGATATATAAATGGACTAAGGTTGTCTATACAAGATAAAATTGGTATACTTTAAATTAGAACAATTGAAGAGGCATATAAATATGCACTCAAATTAGAAGAGAAGTTATCCTATAAGCAACAAAATAATTCTAGAGGAGAAGAACAATCAAATAGTGGTAGAGGATAACATATGCAAAAAGGAGAAGCTAGTACTTCTCAATCTACATATGGACAAAAAACTAGAAGAGGTGGAGACTTCTCATAAGGAAGAGATTGTTTTGGTAGAGGAAGGGGTAGAGGATTCCCTAGAAAGTGTTATAGATATGGAGAATATGGTCACCAGTCATTTGAATATCCAATAGCACAACATAGTAGTAGTCTAGAAAAGGAGATTTGGAACCACATTGTACAAGCATAAGAAGAGAGTGTTGTTTCTTTAAAACATACAAAGGAGCTAGAACAAGGAGAGTTTTCATGATGAAAAGAGTACCACTAAACTAGATAAGAAGGAATGTGAACCTATTAAAAGGATAAATATTTTTCAAACAGTATGTATATCAAGAAACAAATGTTGTAAAATCATTGTAGATAGTGGGAGTACAAATAATCTAGTATCCATCGAAATGGTAGAGAAACTAGATTTGAAGAGGATATAACACCCCAATCCATACAAGATCTCTTGATTGTAAAAAGGACACCAAATTTTAGTTAGTGAATAGTGTCAAGTGTTATTTCAAATTTTTTCTTACAAGGATGAGGTTCTATGTAAAATTATACCTATGAATGCTTGTCATATCTTGTTGGGTAGAACCTTGTAGTTTGATAGAAAGACAATGTATGATGGTAGGATGAACACCTACACTATTAAGAAGGATGACAAGAGATATACATTAAATCCATTTAAGGACAAAGGAAAAATGTTGGATAGTAGTCATACAATGTACCTAGGTATAGAAAAACAATCCTTTAATGGAATGAAGAAGTGGGAAGTATGCTTACTACATCTACAAATTTTACAATCCTGCACCTTGTTTCTTGCATTTAACTCTAAAGGTGGAATTGCATCATATCCCTTTCAGGATGTGATTTTGCTTCATATGGACATTTGTTCAATTTATTACATTTATTTTTGGTCAACTAAAGGACTTCAAAGGTTTGACTTTATAACAAGGAAGCTTTCTATTTCCTCCATCTAGCAAACCCTCAAAAATTTGATCATCTTGCCTAGTATTTTTATTTTGCATGTATTTCAAAATTGCATTTAGACTCTAAGGAGCACGATATTGTAGAATCACAATTTAAAATTCAAGGCACATTTCTACCTCAAATGTTGGCTACCGTAATTTTCCTAGTAATTTTAGTAGTTTTCTTTTAGTAGTTAAATACTTGCCTATATGTTGTATTCTTGTTTTCTGTTCTATTTTAGGTAACACTACAGGGGAGAGAAATCAAGGAACCTCTAAAATAGTTTTATTTTGCTTCTTATTTTAACACATAAAATAAAAGGAGAAATTCAAAGGACTTTTAAAATATTTTATTTTTATTTCTTTATTTTCTTTGTTAACTTAGGCATTGAAATCAAATATTGCATGTAGATTTGCATCTAGGCTAGCTTGTAGGGTGAAGGCTATCTTGTAGGTTTCACCCTTCTTGTGTCTTTACCTAAAAGAAAAAGGTTTATTTTCTTGTAAATGTAGGGTCATTCTTATTAAATAAAAAATCATACATAGGATTAGCTCTTGTTTACATGTATCTTTGTTTTATTGCATATTAATTTTAAAATTTGTTCTATAGATTTAGTCTTTAGTTTCAAAATAGAACTTAAGTGTTTTACAAATAATACATAAAACTTAGGATTTGACACTTTCAAACAAAAACCAACACTGAGAGTAGGCTCCCGATGACATTAGTTTATAGATCCCTAATTTTATGTGCCTACATCTTTGATGAACCTGACGTGAATAATTTCTTACATATTAAAACTTTCACCTAATTAATGATAAAAATTATTTAAATTTAAATAAGACCATTTAATTTTATTTGAGTAGTTTAGCTCACATTAGTAAATATCAACAATGAGTACCTCTTATATCTCATATTATCCTTTGCATAGAAGAGGAGGATATGCAGGTCTACATGTGGTTGATCCTCATATTGTTCCTTATACACATACCTCAAGGTCTACCCTCATGTATATTTACATATATCAAGGGTACTGAGCTTCTTCCATGTATTGATGGATATATCAAAATGGTAAGTATATTAGGAGACCCTCCTAAGGTATATCAACAATATATATCAGGAATATTTTTCTCCTAATTATAACCCCAAATAAATTAACATCAATCCTTAGACCCTATGACTCATAGAGAATATAATCTTCATAGTGGAAAATAAATTATAGATCCTAATCAACCTCTTGTATGGGATGACAATGAAAACTAAGTTTCTAGGAAAAATCCTAATTTTGAAGAAGAAGATGATGATACTTCAACCACAGGTTCCATTAATCCTAAGGAATCTACTCATGGTATATTAACCTTTAATTCTATGAATCATATTGTAGCTTCATTAAGGCACAACAAAAATATCATGGCAAAAACCCTAGAAAGAGACTATTTTGATGAAGGAGGACCCTCAAATGCACCTTAAATCCATAATTCTAGTTTTACGTCTCTTCAAAAATTGAATATAAATATTAATCCTTTATACAACCAATCACCTACAAGCTTAAATCCTAATAAATATGCCCTTAATTCCTAGGTCTTCCATGTGGACCTCCTTCCCAACTTGGGTGCACCTTAATCTTTAGTTGTTGACTTCCCACCTGTCCCTCGGGACTCCTACCTGGGTTGTTTTTATTTCCTTTTTAGCCTTTTCTTTTGGCTTCTAGCTCTTGGATACATGGTATTTTGGGTCCTTTGACCATTTTCTTAGTGTTATCCATTGTCTCTTCCTGCTATTTACACTTTGGAATTATAATCATTACCCGAACATGCCCAACCCCCCTCATGAGTTGTAGATTAGTGTCATTATTCACATTCTATTGAGAATCGGTTGGCTTTCCTTTCAAAATTATGTCTTGGAAAGAAGTGATTGCCACGATTTTCAAACTCATGCTTCTAATTTATCTAAGATTTATAGTCTCATCATCATTTTTCTCTCCCCTCATGTGACACAAAAGAAGTGTGTTGGCCTCCCTATTTGCTTCCTCAAAGGCCATCATCAGAATCTTTCCTCCAAAGCCTTATTCCAAAATATGGTGTTGATGTTGAGGAGGATTTCTTGACATGGAAGTGATCACCCCTATGTAAGGTATTTTATCCACCTAAGATGCTTTGGTACATTGCCCAAAACCTTCTTGAACCTTGTTTGTGAGTGGCCTTACCTTTTAAGCATTGTTTACTTCCATTTTTCCATTGGTTGCTCTATGGTTTTTTGTCCCTTTGACTACACCATAGGCTCTTGGTTTGTGTCTTTTCTTTCTTCTCTAGTCCACCTGGCCCCTCTCCATTTCCTATCCCCTTCTCATATTTCCCCTATTCTTTGCTTCTATGCTTATTTGAACCCCTATTTGTTGCTCATGGCTAATATTGATTCTAGTTTCGAACCCAAGGTGCTTTAGTTGGATAAACTTGTAGAGGATATTTTGGATGATGTAGGCTTTCTCCCCTTCCTCAAAAAGTTTGGAGGTCATAATATGGACCTATCCAAAGAATTAGCTTGAATCTGGGTTGATGGAAGTCATTGTGAGAGGTATGAGCTTCATGATCAACACTGAACTTCTTGCTAAAATTTTTGGTTTCCCTAATGATGGTAAAATTATCGTGAGAGAGTAATATTCGTTAGTCAGTAAATTATAGCTTTTCAAGGATAATGGTGAGAATATCAGAAAGGATAAAGGAGGAATTATGTGAGAATCCCTTCCTAAACCTTGGGATAATGTGGTGGTGTCTATTATCAACTACTTCACAATGGACGGACAAACTAATACCCTAAGAAGTTTCCATTTTACTTTTCTTAACCACATTCATGGGAAGAAAAGCATCATTATTTTAGAGTATCTTTTTAGATCCATAGAAATGTTTGGTCATAATATTCTGAAGGGATCCTTGTACTTCCTCATCCATCAAGGCCTACATTTGATTATCTATCAATATTTTCTTTAGAAGCATGCCCAAATGGTAGTGTTGAACATCATGAATAGCCCCATGAACAACTGACATCACAATTCCCCCCAACCTATGCCTAGTAAATTAGAGGATTCCAATCCTAAGGTGGCCATTGGGGATGAGCAAGGGCCTTCCCACTAGATGGCTAGTTGTGTCTTAGAATTTGAACCCAAGAGTGAAGTGGATACTCCCAAAGTCAAATTGGAGGCTCATAGGCACTTTGTTCATATTAAATCTCAATTTGTTAAAAAAAATAAATCTCTAGTTCACATTGAACCTGATTTTGGCTTTTATAAAGGAGTGGATTCTCTCCCTTCGACTCTAAAAACTAAGCTTAGCAACACTTCTGGGAAGTCTCCTTCCCACAAGGCGACTCACAGTGTTTCGTCCAAGTCACCAAAATCTTCTCGCCATGATTCATGTGTCCCATTTATAAGTAGGAAAGGTTAGTTTCAATGGCTTGACGACCTGATTGGAGCATTGACCAGAGTTTCTAGTATGAACACCTCTCTTCTTCAATAGGCCACCACCCTCATTGATGAATTTAAGAAATTTTATGGAGATAATGTCCCTAAGGAGCTTATGAATTCCTTTGCTCTAGCAGATGCTGATTAACTCTGATGGCTCTAGCCCTTCTTTTTTGGTCATATTTTGTTTATCCTATCTTATGATGGTTACCTTCTATGTTAGTATTAGGGATCTACATGTTTTGTCTTTCTTCTAGGACTTCCTCTATTCAGTTTATTTTTTGCTCTACCTTTTGTTCTTGGGAGACAACCTTGTAGGTCCCTCTCTAGAGGCCATCTCTTTTTGTAAAAGGCTTGGGGACCCTTTAAAAATCCCTTCCACCAATAAATCAATCAAAAACAAACTCTAATACATCAAGTGGAAATTATATTAATGCTACAACTATCACTACAACCATAGGTTGTGGGATACCTCAACCTCTACTCACCATAGGTAACTCTACCTCTATACCATCCTTTGTGAAACCAATAAGAATCAAAATTAGTTATTCTATGTCTCAAAAAATAAATATATATTATCCTCCTCACTTTGAACCATCCTATAATACTTATAATAATCTCCCTTCCAACACTTCTAATTCAAATCAAAAATTTGCACAAATCTCCAAATCAAACACATATAATTGATCTACAAATAATTCTAGACAAATCCTACCCATATCACAACCTTACCCTAATCAAACACCTTTGGTCTTAAAACTCACTAATCATGACCCTAAGGTTCAAAATTTTCTCAACATGGTGAAGAAACTTTTTCAATGTATGGATACCATTCAAACCCCTAGTTATACATACTCTTATAAAGATATGTGTAATGAACCTTTAGATCCTATGGTAGCAATCCACCCATACCCTCCTAATTTTCAAGCACCACAACTTCCCATGTATAAGGGTATGGAAGATCCTATTGAGCATGTTAGGGTATTTCATATTGCTTGTATGATTTATTATTATTAATAATGTTTCTCAAAAGCCTTAGTGGTTCTACCCTAGAATGGTATTATCAACTATCTCACCGATGGGATATGACATTAACCATCCTTTTTTATCTTTGTTGTCACCTCCAAACTAATTGTCTTTTATAGCCTTATGCATATTTATAAGTGTATTTTTTGTATATATAAATAGTTAAATCTTGTTTGAATAGAAATAAAATTAGATATTACTTGTTTTTTAATTTGATTAGTTATATGCTTTACTAAGAAAAAATAAAAAGATAAATAAATATTTGTTTCTTGTTGAGCATATCCTTATTTTTTGGTTTAGTTGTTGCTCAATTATTGTAGAAAGATGTTTTTATGGAAGACCTAGTTACTACAGAAGGGTGACACAGTTACTAAAGAGCTAGACAGTTGCATCCAACAAACAATTCCTACAAAATAGTTGGTAGATAATAGAATGATAGCTATTAGAGAAGACTTAAAAATTCTAGTCAAGATGCCTCAAACCTAGGATGCCAACCATACCTAATCCCTTGCAAACATGAGTTGAAAGCTATAGGGATAGGATAAAATTATCTAATACCAAACAAGGAAGAAACAAATTCTAGATTCCCTCATGCACCTAAGAAATAGTAGGGTTGAATTTGTTTGACTTATTTTGGAATGTGGTCTATTTTGGTATAGGTTGATAGAAGCAACTAATGATAGGGTTTAAAATATAATATTTATGTGGCCTAATTAATATTAAATGTAATATTGTATTTGTGGCCACTTTTCAATTAGATTATTATGTGACCATTCATTGATTACCCATATAATATTTGTACATGGCCACTTTAGGTTTTATTCTTAACAGTTGGACCTCTACATGTAGGCTTAACAATCATTGTAATTATATCATGATGGTATTTTTGGATATTTATAGCCCAATTTGCAATGTAAATAATCAACTTGGCATTGTTTAACCCTTGCTCATGTCTGTCTATATCAGCTAAAAACAGAAATAAAGGGGTTGTCTATAAATTATACATCCTAGAATTTAATAGGGGTTGGATTTTTCAAAGAGGAAAAATAAGAATTAGCCAGTTTTCAATTTCAAACATTGTCCATTGTAAGGCATTTATACCTAAGCATTTTTATCATAATAAATTGACATTTTGGTTCAAATGTTGTTGTTTCTATTTTTTTGAATAGGTTATATGTGGCTTCTATTAGGGGCCACTCCAGTCACAATACCAAAATATTACATTTGTTGTAGCATACATTTTTATCACAAATTTTTCATTTCTTTTTTCTCTTAAATATATTCTTCAACTTCCTCAAAGTGTTTTTCTACAATCAACTCCTTGACATAATTTTTATTAAGACATAAAATCTCACTTGGCCATATGCCTTCTAAAATTTGAATTTCATTGGGATGAAGATCAACACCATAATTCGTTAATTTATCTACTACTTGATTTCCTTCTCTATAAATATGCTCACACTGCCATGAGATTGCCTCTAGTAATAGACAATGAACATCAGAAATAATATTATTTTTAATCCAGTCTCCACATCCATTTTTGTTAATATCATTGATGATAATTTGTGAGTCCCCCTCAATTGAAATATATTTCCATCCTTTTTCTGTTGCAATTTTAATCCCTGTAAGAAGTGCCCTAGCCTCTGCATAGTTGTTAGTTGAAGTTCCATATGATTTTGAATAAGTGAGGAGAATTTTTCCTTCACTATTTCTAAAAACACCACCTCCACTAGCTTTTCCTGGATTTCCTTTAGAAGCACCATCAAAATTAATTTTGATAAACCCAATTTTTGGATATTTCTATTTTACCATAGATCAAAGTAGATCCTTTGTTTTAATTTTGTTGTCGTAGATGACTCTTCCATGTATGTTCAAATCCTATAGCCAAGTTATTAGCACCTCTTTTTATTTTTCTATAATTGAGACTTCCCATGATGAGCACCATATTTTTAGACATTCTGCAAGAGAGGCACTAATACTATTCTAAACTTGGGCATGATTTTGATATTTATTTTTTAAAATTATATTATTCCTTTCAAGCCATAATTTCAAAAAAATAATGGTAGGGCTAATCCTCCAAAGAATACATAATACTTTAGCTTTATTATAATTTATCCAACATTTTATCAACTCTTTCAATGTTGATGGAGCTACCAAATATAATTTCATATTTTTTAAAAAATAACCCCAAATGGTGTGAGCAAACAAACAATGAATAAGTAAATGGTCTGATGTTTCTAAATCCTTCTCACACAAGGCACATCTGAAGGGTCCATAATATCCTCTTCTTTGTAGAATCTCTCCGGTAAGAATATTACATTGAACTGCTAACCAAAGAAATGTTGAGGCCTTAGGGAGAGCCTCTAATGGCCAAATGTTCTTCCAAGGAAAATCATTGGAAGAAGAAAATTTTGATTGTTCTAAATCCTCATATCCCAAATTGACTGAGTATCCCCCATCCATTGATAAATTCCAAACCAACTCATCCTTTCTTGTAAAAATTTGTAAATAATCTACAATTTTGAAGTTCATCTACAATTTGTTTGAGTTCCTCTCCTTCAACCAAGTTACTAAAATAAAGCCATGTTCTTGAGTTTTTGCTCATAATAATATAATATTTGACCTTTGGACCTTTACATGCTATGCATGATTGAACCAATGGTTTCCATTTTGAGTCAGAGGTAAGAGGATAAGGCTTCAACCAAGCATTAAACCAAAAAATTTCATAACTCCCCTCATTGACTGACCATATAATATGTTTCTTTATCAAATGCAAACTCTCTAATATGAAGTTCCATGTTGATGATCCTTTGGGTAGAGTTATTTTCCTAAAAAATTTTATTGCATCAAGAGAACCTATATATTTTTGAAGTAATATTTTTGCCCAATTATTTCTTTGATCTCTGAATAGTCTCCACCCAAGCTTTGCTCCTAATGCCAAATTCATAAGTCTGCAATTTTGCAAGTCTACTCCTCCAATATTCTTTTCTTTGCAAACCCTATCCCACTTACAAAGAGGAAACCTAAATTTTTCCTCACAACCTTTCCATAGAAAGTCTCTTTGAATTTTATCCATTTCTAATGCAATACCTATTGGCAGTCTTGAAAGTGACATCATATAAATAGGAATGGATTGTAAAGTAGTCTTTATGAGTTGTAGCCTTCCTACCATGGTTAAGAAATTACCTTTCCAACATGCCAAGCAAGATTTCATTCTATCCAAAAAAGATATCCAAAGCTCCTTTTTATTCCCTTTATCAGACAAAGGAATACCCAAGTAGGTTGATGGAAATTTTTTAATTTTGAACCCTAAAATATTCACAATAATTTGTTGTAAATCTAGGGCAGTATTAATGAAAAAGATCCTATATTTTTAAGTATTTACCAACTGTCCAATAGCCTTCTCATAACATGATAATATTGATTTGAACTCCATGGCCTCATTGACTGAGGGATGGCCCAAAAGAAAAGTATCATCAACAAATTGGAGATGAGATTCGAAGGGACCATTTTTTGCAACTTGAATACCCTTGATTTTTCCTTCCATTTTTGCCTTTGAAAAGGCTCTCCCTAATGCTTCTGCTATAATAATGAATAGATAAGGAGAAAGAGGATCACCTTGATAAAGTCCACAAGATGACTTGAAGTACCCAGCAGGAGAACCATTTATCAAAATAGAAAATTTTGCAGTGCTATAACAACATTTAACCCACTCACACCAACTATAATCAAAGCCAAACTTTTTGATAATAGCATGTAGAAAATTCTAGGAAACCCTATCATATGCTTTGTTCATATCTAATTTCAAAAGCATACCTAGTTTTTCATAGAATGAAGAGAATGTATGGCCTCTTGTGCAATAATTATACCATCAAGAATTTATTTACCCTGAACAAAGCCACCTTGTTCCTCTAAGATAAGACACCCTAGAATGCCCTTTAACCTGTTTGCCATAATTTTTGAAATTATCTTATAAATCATATTACAAAGGCTTATTGGACAAAAGTTATCAAAATATTTTGTGTCATATTTCTTGGGAACCAAGGTAATAAAAGTAGCATTGATATCACTTATTATAGATTTTATTTTTTGAGCCTCTTCAACTGCATCTAACATATCACTCTTCAATAAATCCCAAAAATTTTGAAAAAAAATTGTAGGAAATCCATTGGGGCTAGGTGCCTTGTTAGGATGGAAAGAGAAAACTGCTTCATGGAGCTCCTCCATAGAAATCTTCTTCATCAAGCTTTCATTTTGTCCCGAGTGATAAGTGATGGGATATTTTGCAGAAGTTTTTCTTGTGCCTCCTTATCTTGCCTAGAATCTGATAAAATATTTTTGAAATAATTTATTGCTTCCTTCCTTATATCTTCTTCATCCTCAATATTTCTTCCATCTGGAGTTATAATATTTTTAATATGACGAACAAAAAAATTTGTTTTTGTTGTAGCATGAAAATTTTTTGTATTTCTATCTCCTTCCTTGAGCCATTTCTCTCTAGATTTTTGGAACCAATATGACTCCTCCTTCTTCAATGCATTATGATAATCAAAAAGTAATTGTTTTTCTTTCACATAAGAATCCTGGTCCATTCCATTAATTTCTACTATCTCTTGTAAATTTTTGAGCTTGGATTCAATTTATTTTTTTTCTTTAAAAATGTTACCAAAATATTTGGCATTCCATATATTCATTTGCTCCTTTAAATATTTCAACTTTTGAACAAACTTGTACATACATGATCCTTCAAATTTTGATTCATCCCACCATAACATAACCATCTGGAAAAAATCAGGGTCTTGGAGCCACATAGACTAGAAGTGAAATGGATTTGGATGACCATTGTTAGGTGACTCACAAGTCAAAAGAATGGGTTTGTGATCTGATCCTGCTCGTAATAAAATATCTAAAGATATTGTATACTTTATTTGCAACCATTTATTGGATAACAAAAATCTATCTAGTCTTTATGCTATATGATTTTTTCCAATGCATCTATTATCCCATGTGTATTGAAAGCTTGAGGGACTAACATCCCAAAGGTCATTTGAATTGACAAATGAAGTAAAATCTTGCATTGATTTTGACCATCCTAGAATGCCACCCTTCTTTTCCAAAGGAGATATAACAGTATTAAAATCACCCCCAAGAATCCATAGATCACAATGAATCATCATTGTATTTGATAAAAATATACTAAGGTCCTTCCAACATCTTTCACGAGGAGTAACTATAGTTGGAGCATATACATTTATAACCCCAACTTTGATGTTTTCCTCTTTCCTGCAAAATAATCCAGCAACCCAATTAATTTTTGCTTCTAATAGTTGTCCATCCCATTTGCATTTATCCCATATTATTGCAATACCACCTGAAGCTCCTATAGAAGAAACTGCTAAACAATCACCTATCTTCCAAATCTTCTTAAAAGCATCCTTACATTCCTCACTGCTTAATTTTATTTCTTGTATTAAAATAAACTCAAGGCTATAACAACCTATTAATTCCTTAATAACTCTTTTTTTAGGGGTTTTATTCATACCCCTAATATTCCATGATATCATTTTCATCATCAACACTTTTTATTTTTATTAGTGGGCTTAACCCCACTTCTTGTTAACACCTATGATATTTTTATTTGGCTTCCCAAATCAATATCATTTTGAGTTTCTTTTTCTCTTTTTTCTTTCTGTGATAGCCTTCCTCTCCTTCTTCCATTCTTACCACCACTCTCATATTCATCAATCTCTTCCATTTTTTCATATTGTTCAAAATGGGACTTATCTTCTAAATATTTATGTTGCCCTAAAGAATTGAAAGTGCAAGTAATAGCCTTAATAACATTTTCTTCTTTATGTTACCCTGAAAACTCTAAACTACATAGATGATCCTCCATAGTCATCACTTTCTTATGTTGTACTAAAATACCTAAATTTCCTTGGATATCCTCTACAAGATTTTCTTTACTATATTGCTCTTGAAATCCTAAAGTGCAAGGAATACACTTCGTACTACTTTCATTTTTTTGTAAGGAGAATATTTTAAGCTACTTGAGGATAATAAAGGTGATTTACCTGGATTAAGCTTGACCTCCTTCGCCTCATTTGCTTTAAAATTTGTCTTTCCATATTCCTTTATATTAAAATTTGTCTTCCTCTCTTCCTTCGCACCTTTAGCTCCTTTTATATTTGAACTTACGCATTGTACTTCCTCATATCCCATATCATTTTTTCCTTCTAATGATTGATTCGAGTGAACTGTAATGGCCTTCGCCATCTGATGATGTAGAGGGATTTTTCTAGCCACTTTCTTAGGAGTGGAAAATCCTTGATTTGACCTAGCTTCTCCTGTGATATGATCTCCTTGTTTCAAATTGAAACTACCCTCATGCCCAAAAAATTCCATCTCTTCCTCCATTTTCACTTTGCAGTCTCTTGCCATGTGCCCAATTTCATGATATTTGCAACATTAAAATGTAATTTTTTCATAATCCACTTATTGATCCCATTCTCTTGATTCAGATTTAATCCTAATAAATTACGGTAAAGGATTAAAAATATCCATGGAAACACATATTCGAGTGTATACAACATGCCTTCTCTCCTTAGTATTTGGTCCCTCTTGGATGAATTCACCTAGGGTATTACCAATATTCTTCAAAACCTCATTATTTATGAGTTGATAAGGAAGTCCAAAAAGCCTAATCCATATTGGAAGTCTTTTAATAGTTTTTGTGTCCACAGAAAAATTCTCACTCCAAGGTCTTAAATATAATGCATCTTTACCCCTAAACCATGGGCCTCCATCCATTATTTTATCCCTTATTTTTGAATTAGAGAAAATAATGAGAAAAAATCCTTTTGGAAGAAAAGTCATAGAGTAATTTGAATTCAATCCCCATTTCCACTTAATCCAATTTTGAATCTCAGAAAAACCTGGTCAATATCCATGAAACTTACAAATTAACCCTCTCATTTTAAGAATCATTATATTATGCTCAATCATATCATCCTTGATAATCACTTCTAGTGTAGAATTTGCTACCTGGACTGGGATTTCCATAGATTATCTCTTCTTCTTATTGCTAGGTAGAGCATACAAACTTCCAACTTAGCCATTCACACTTTTAGTAAGCACTTTCGCAAATGACTTTATTTCCATGTTACCTAAATTTTTTGCTCTCGTTGTCGACTACAGTCACTCCTGGATTGTTTTTGCACTCACTCCCTGCTCGCATTCGTACTTGCTACCCACTGCACTCACTCCCAACTGGCTACTACCCGTTTGTTGTTCCCCAATTTTTTCTTAAGTTAGTACTTTATATAATCATGTTGTGTTAATTTTTATAGTTAATTAGTAATTATTTATAAGAATAAATTCATATTTAGGTTGTCTAGGTAGGATCCACCTTGTTTTAGTATATAATCTTGAATTTCTAACTCTTTCCAGTAGAAATTAGGTTGTAGATAGGTTTAGTTGTTTTTTTAAGTAATTACAAAGTTTCTGTAAAATATTTTAGTTCCTAGATTTTAGCCATAGAAGAAGAGCTACTTTACTATAGATGATCTTCTTATTGGCTCATACAAAGTAATATCTCTTTTAAACTTGAAATATTGGGTTGATAATTAAAGTGTAAAGTTGAAGCCCATCACTTTTTGGTTTTGTTGCTAGGGAAAGAGGTGACAAAATGTTAGGGATTATTTTAGTTGAGGATTTTTAGTGTTGAAATGCTTGGAGGGGCTAAGCAGTTATGCAAACTAGCAATATAAGAGCTCGTGCTACATAAGAAGAATTATAGAGTTCTCGAGCTGAGAAGCAACACTAAAAGTTAGGTTCTATAGACAATTTATTTTCAACAACTATTTGTTTTTGTGAATCTGATTTATTTCAAAAATTTATTTTCACAATTTTTTTATGAATCATATTTATTTAAACAATATATTTTCCACAAAAAAATTTGTGAATCTCATTGATTTCACTTTTTAAGAATAATTTGTTTGAGGGAAAGTATGAGTGAATGACTCACCAATTGTTGGAGAATATTACATTATTTGGTACATTCTAATGTACCCTCATGGTACAACCTTGTAAATATTAGATTAGGGTTGTGTCCTAGATTAGAGTATGAGTAAATATTTTATGTAATGTAATAATGTGCAAGAAATGCACAAGTGCCATGTAAATGAGTGTGAAAGTTTTATGTGTGGAAATGTGCACAAGTGTCTTATATGTAAGTATGCACAAGTATTTCTAGATTAGAAAGTGTTATGTGAAGAGTCATGTTCAAGTGTACATACAAGATAGAGTTATGTGTATTCAAGTGTCAAGTAGATAATCCAAGATTCATGAGACTTGGCATAAGGAAAGGAAGAGTCAAGTAACCAAAGAGTCATCCTACAATGGCTATATATTACTTCATAGAGGTATAGAGTGATATAGTGAACATAGTTTACATAGCCTACATTGTATACATAAAGAGCATTGTGATTATCATTGTATGAGATTTTTATGATACATTTGTAATAGAAAGAGGAGTAATACAGATTGCATACATTTGAGCAACTAATATTGTAAGTCTTTTTATATTGTATGATTTAGGCTATTTACATTCATATTACAACTTATTAATGAATGTTATTTGATATATTATTAGCCTTGATATTTACATATTAGTTGGCTCATATTATCTCTATTACATTATTATTTGATCCTATGAATATTATCCTATGAGATTTACATTAATAGTAAGGCTTCAAAAGCCATCACCCATGAGTTAACCATGGTAGTTTCATTGCTACAAATTCCAACCCCAAACCTAAACTATTGGATACTAGCTAGCCTAAGGAGAGGTTATCTAGTAAAGAGGATATTGGTGCTTCCATGATAGACCAAAAATATCCCACTTCTTCAATTGTTGATAATCAATCACTTTACACTAGTGTTGTTTCAACAGAACAATAGAATATAATTATATATTCAGCTGTAGGATATAGGCACATTCATCATTTATCTGCTCCTAAGACTAAAATGTAACAACCATAAATTGTATATCCCTCTACTCTTGATATTGAAGAAGGATAGTAGCCAGTCGAACTTTTTTTTTCCTAAATCCAAAGAGAGAAAGCCATAGGATCAAGCTAATTCTTCATCAACTTTTTTCACATCATCAAATAAGAAGCAACCCTTTAGATCTTGGTGGATTTAATAGGTAAGCAATATGGTTGATAAAATAAAGCAACAACCAGAAGGATAAACCATGCTCAATTTTATAATTTGTCTTCCAATAGGTGATGCCAATGTCAATGGATAGATGAAGAATATCTCTCCTTCAATTCTACCTACCTTGCATAGACTAGTAACTAAAGATGTGTATGCTTTTCTTTTTTAGTTTGAAGTACTCCATTGCACTTATGATTACATTATAGATGCACTAAAGTGTAAACTATTATCATCCATACTAAAATGTGTGGTCTTAATATGGTTTATGGGCTTACTGAAATACTTTGTTACTTCATGGGATGTCAATGAGCAGATGAAAGAAGTATTTTTGGACAAATATCAAGATTATTGCAAAGTACACAACCAAGAGAACAAGTTCTTCATAATGATACATAAATAATATGAACCATTAGAGGATTACATTGAGCAGTTTAAATTTGTGCTAAAAAGAGGAGATATTGACTTGGAAGAAAACCTACTCAAAATTATGCTTTTAAAATGCCTATAAGAAGAATCACTTGATATCCTCAATTTAATGGGAGGAGGGAACATTTCTAGATTACCAATTAACAAAATTATGGAACTATGTACTAATTATTCTTAACCAAGCCATAATTGTGTAGCAATTAAGTTAGTAGAAATTTTGGAGGAATTACATGAAGTGAATTAGAAAACATGTTGAAAAATATCAAAATAGAACTCCTTAGAACACTCACAACTTCCATGGATTTAATGCACCAAAAAGTTGAAATAGTTGAAGGGGTCTATTGTCCTCACTACAAAAAGAAGCATGCTTTACATGAGTGTCCCTTGGAGAAAATAACAATCTACAACATTTGTGACCAAAAGTATTTAACCAACAGTTGTTGATATCTATATGTAGTAAAGTTAGCTTTGAAGGAACCTAAAATTTAGGGAAATTAAGATATCTACTCCATTTCTCAAAGACATACATTGCAGGGATTCACACAAGGATGATATCCTCTAAGTATACATAATCCTTATGCTCCTTTTAATAATTTTCCATATGCCACACAAGGATGGGTACCTTACCTATAAAATCCTCATGTTGGATAGATTTATCCTTTAGAATCCATCATTCCCCATAATTCCAAAAATTCTCAAAATGCTATTAGTTTTCACCAACTACTACCACACAAATGTCCACTCAACTATTTTATCAATGATATTTATGGTATTGATACCAATAGCTTGGCTTGTAAACAAGTTTAATTATACCCCAAAAAGACCCTAAACATTAACAATAATTTACAATCACTTCAAGAAAAATAATTAATGAATATCCTAACCACTCGACAAGATGATTTCACATGGGATTAAAATGACATGAAGGGAATCCATCCCTCAATATGTAACCATAACATTTTTATTAAAGAAGAGTGTGATCTAGTAAGATAATCATAACAAAATATCAATTTATCCCTAAAATAAGTTATTGAAGAAGAAACCCAAAAAATATTCAATGTCAGATTTATTTACCCCATCTTAGATAGCCAATGGGTTTCTCCATTGGTTATCGACCCAAAGAATAAGTGGTGAGTTTGTGTTGACTATCAAGAATTAAACAAATCCATAAAAAGACCATTTTCATTTATCATTCATAGATTAGGTCTTATACACTCTAGCTGCGAAACAATACTTCTATTTTCTAATAGATAGATTTAGCAATTATAACTAGATTAAGGTAGCTAAATAAGATCAATATAAAATCACTTTCACTTATCCTTGGGGTACATATGCTTACCGAGTCTTACCTTTTAGAATTTGCAATGCTCTAATTACATTTTAAAGAGCTATCATATCCATTTTTATTGATCTAAACCATGATTGTGTTGAAGTATACATGGATTATTTTACTATTTATGGAGACACATTTGAACATGCACTAGAAAATATACATAAAGTACTTGAACATTGTTGATTAAACAACCTTTCTCTTAGTCATGAGAAATGCTTTATGATGATGACTGAGGGAGTGGTTTTGGTAAATTATATTTTAGCCAAGGGTATTAAAGTAGATCCAGCCAAAATCAAAATCATTTCCTCCTTATCACCACCACACAAATAGATTGATGTACATATTTTCTTAGGACATGTTGGTTATTATTGTTAGTTTATTAAAGACTTCAGTAAGATAGTTGCCCCATTGTTTTAGTTACTGACAAAAGTTGTTAATTTCAACTAGACAAATGCATTTCAAAAGGTATTGGATACTTTAAAGCAAATTATTACTACTACTCCTATTTTAATAGGTTCTAATTGGGCTTTACCATTCCATATTCATGCAAA
The DNA here is from genome assembly GCA_028583015.1 of Wollemia nobilis. Taxonomy (NCBI): domain Eukaryota; kingdom Viridiplantae; phylum Streptophyta; class Pinopsida; order Araucariales; family Araucariaceae; genus Wollemia; species Wollemia nobilis. The sequence continues at coordinate 8,587,280 of JAQPPZ010001361.1, forward strand.
TGCATCTAACCAAACACTAAGGGCTATTTTAACCCAATTTGAGGAGAAACAACCCTATATAATTTATTATGTTAGTAAAAAACTTAATGGTGTAGAATTGAACTACATTGTTATTGAAAAGTAATTTCTTGCTATGGTCTATGCAATCAATAAATTTAGGCACTACATTACTGGTTATAAAAATTTTATTCACACTTACCACTTTACCATTTATTATCTCATATATAAAGCTTTTGTTAATGGAAGAGTTTTTCATTGTTTTTTACATTTGTAGGAATTTGACATCATTATCATAGATAAACCAAGAAATAAAAATGTAGTTGTTGACCACTTATCATGTTTACATTCAACTAACAACCCAAAACCCATACAAGATAGTTTTATTTATGAACATTTATTTGCACTTTCTTTACATACTCCTTGGTATGCTAACATTGCAAATTATCTTATTTTATGGAAAATTCCTGCTCATTTTTCTCCTAGAGAACACTAGAAGCTCATCCATGAAAGTGGACCTTACACTTGGATTGATGGAATTTTATTTAAATTATGTCCTAATCATGTTCTTCGTAGATGTGTGCAAGAAGAAGAAATATATGATATCTTGTGTGCATGTCATGATGAGCCTTGTGGTGGGCATTGTGCTACTAAAATAACCATTCATAAAATATTGCAAGCAAGGTATCATTGGTCATTTTTATATAAATATGCCAAGATCTATGTTGCCATATGTGATCAATGTCAAAGGATGGGAAGACCAACTCTAATTTATGAAATGCTCCTCCATCCATAATTAGTTCTAGAACCATTCAAGAAATGGAGACTTAACTTTGCAAGTCCTATTAGCCTTTATTGCTAGTTCAATGAGTACATTTTGGTTTGCACAAATTATGTAACCAAATGTGCAAATGTGAAATATTTTTAGCAGACACATGATGAGAAATTCATTGACTTTCTTTGTGATAATATTTTCCAACGCTTTTGAGAACCCCATGGAATTATCATGGATCAAGGATCCCAAATTGTTTTTAGAGTGATTGCAACCTTTGTCAAGAAATACAAAGTTAATCATTGGAAATAATCTCCTTACCATCCATAATAAAATGGACAGGTAGAGGTTGCCAATAGGTAACTTGAAAATTTTTGACAAAGGTAGTAGCATCACATAAGGTAGATTGGGCACATCAACTAAAAGAAATTGTTTGGGCCTACAATACCACTTGGAATTAAACAATAGGTCTCTCCTTATAATATGATTTATGGAAAGGAAGCTTTAATACCAATTAATTTTGAAATCCAAACCTTAAGAACTACCTTGCAGGTTGGAATCAATCTTTTTGTAGACCAGTGAGAAAGACTTGTTTAGCTTAAAGCTTTGGACTAGATGAGGCTTCAAGCATTGCATTAGACTAAAATTGTTCAATCATAATAAAATAAGTGGCAAGGCAAGCACATCATTCCACGTGTATTTTAGCCAAGATATTTGGCATTGTTGTATGACTCCAAGTTTTAGGATTTCAAAGGTAAACTCCATACATGATGGTTAGGTTCATATGAAATAAAAAAAGTATTTGATAATGGTGCAGATAAATTAAATATTATTGATAACTCAACCAGAGGATAAATGGTCAATGGTCATTGAATCAATTTTTTTCGAAAGCCACTATCAAAGTTTGATTTTATTTAGCAAGTTATTAAGCAAGTAGAATTAAATTATTCTACAAGGGCAGAAAGCTAGATGTTTGGTTTTCATTTCCATCCTTGGTTCTATAGTGCTTGTGAAGCTTGTCATTATAGAACATTATTATTTTTTGTTTTTGAGAGCTAAATAAAAATGAAAATTAAATATAGATCTACAAACTATTGAAGAGCTACACCTTTCTATAGTTAATTAATATTTTTCTTTAGCTCTCAAAAACAAAAAACAAAAAAAAAAGTCCTCTAGTGAAAACCTTCACAAGAACTATAGAATCAAGGATGGAAATGAAAACCAAACATCTAAATTTCCACCCTTATAGAATAATTCCATTTGTAAAAACCTCTTTTGGAGGCACAAATAGACAAGAAATTTTTGAAAACCAGTTTACTAGCTAAAGTCTTGTACATAAAAAAAAATTTATCAAGCCTTATGTAGTTCCTCTCAATACATCCATAGTCTCTTAGAATCTAAACCATTTTTGCTGATAGTTACTATTGAATATTATCCTTTTTGCATCCCACCTCATCTATTTTTTGGACTCCATAATAAAACTACATGCTAATAAAACTCGCGTACTATTTATTTCTTTTTTTATTCTAAACAATTTTATTTTATTTGTATATATGTATAGTGTACTCTTAAATTTACATTTTGTATTTTCCTCTTCCTTTTACCATACCTTTGTCTTTTATGAGACATGAAAGATATTTAGTTGGGAGGAATACCATTTGTTTTCCATACTTATTTTTTAGTTTCCAATATACCTTGCATGTCCTAGCTGAAACAAGGTGTAGATTGAAGAACATCCTCAAAGTTTTTTTGCAGTAAGCTTTCTAATGTACAATTTCCTATAGAAGTTTGTTTGTGCCACAATATTTTAGAGTTAATATTTATAATAGCATATAATAACAAATGAAAACCATCTTATTTTGACCTAATGTGGCACATGATTGGATAACTTGAAATATTATATAGTTGGTTGGGTGGCATGTCTAGGGTAAATCAAAACGTTGATTGGTGATAGTTGGCTTGGTAAAGTGGTATATGCACATTATAGGGTATATAGTTGGCTAGGTAAAGCAGAATATGTGTATGATTAAAAAAATTGAAAAGAATAATTCATGCCATCTTTAAAAAGTACAACTAGCATATTTTTCAACTAATAGGACACGTGTCCCAATCTAAGTATGCATGCATAAGTATTATTACTTTACATACCTCATTCACCTCATATGCCTCATCTACAGTATTATCAACCACTTCAAATCCATCATACATAACTCTAGATGCATTATTCTCCATTTTATCCATTGCATTCCTTCTAGTATTCATTGTATTTCTCATTTTTTGCAGTCATGCATCTTGCTTTCTATAGTTTTGCATCCTATTTTTTGTAGTTGTGCATCCCATTTTTGTAGTTATGCATCCTATTTTCTATAGTCATATTGTGTCCTAATTTTCATAGACATACCTTGCTTCTTGCATATATAGTTGTGTCATGCCCTATTCTTGCAAACATATTTTATAGACATATCTTTATTTTATCCAAGTGCCCTTTATTTTCTCTAAAGGAAGATCTCAAAAAAATGTTGGGACCATGCAAGCATAGTGAGAAAATCACTATGGATTTTCTGGATCTCTTTTAAGAAACCAAAAGCAAACTACATGCAGTGGGATGGATTCAATCCATGAAATAATCTTAGGGAGGAAATTATGTTGTGACATTGAAATTTACAAAAAAATGGATATATACACCATGACGACTTGCCTATCTCATTACATTACTATGGAAGTCTCCCTTGTTAGCATTGGTAGAGTTTTGTAATTGTCCTTGACAAAAAAATTGTGGTACAAAATGTTAGGGCTCAAGGTCGAAGACCTTGTAGACACATTTGGGGAGACCTATTCCATGGACAGTCACAAAGGCAAAAACAAGAGAATTTTTTGAAAATATTTGCTAGAATTTTGATAAGAGGTAAGCAATGCAATATTTTGCTATTTCACTTGTACCATTTATATACTTGTACTACCATCATATTCAGTTTCTTTTAGCCATCAAGTTTCCTTGGAATCATGAATATAGCCTTTGCATTCCTTTTTATTTGACAAAGTTTATTAAATTAATGTCCAAGAAAGTTTAAAATGAAAAACTAATGCAGTGGCCTATCATGGACTTATAAAGCTATTGATTCTAGAATAGATAGAAAATACTCATTTATCATGGGCTAACATGGTTTCTTTAGCCCTTATATCATCAAATTATGATGATGATTATATAGAATAAGAAAATGACTCAGAGGAAGAGAAATATGAATTAGGGTAAGAGGAAGATGAATTAGAAGAGGAAGATAATTCAAAAACTAAAGAGTCTTATTTAGACTCCAAAAAATATAACCCCCTATGAAAAATAATCCATAATCTTCTATAAAATCTTATAAGAAGCATAGTACTATAAATAAATCTAGCCCCTCTACAAAAAAGAAAACATAATCTTTTATAAAATCTCAGAAGGTATAGTACTATAAATAAATCTAGTCCCCCTATGGAAAAAAATCACAATATTATTCTTAGAAGGGGTGTGGCACTATAGAGAAATATAGAGCCACTAGAAGTTTTAGACCTTTGACACGTGCTTTGGGTAAGGAAAATGGTAAAAATGGCAAGAGGAATAACCTATTTCTGAGAAGAGGGAGAGAAAATTTGTTGAAATATCTAGTGAAGACTCACCTCAAGGATCTACAAAATTTCATAGTCCTATAGAATTTGTAGGGATGTTAATGAAGGAATTTAGACTCCTGCAACAGAAGCTACAAAGGGTGTTATTAGAGAATTTTAGACTCCTACAAAAAATGTTAGAAAGGGTGCTACTATAGGATTTCACTCTTGTAGCAAAATCTATAGAAGGTTCCATTGAAGGAGTTCAAACTCCTTCATCTCCACCTACTACAAAACTTATTTGTTAATTATAAGTATCAAATAAATATTATAGATAGTAAAGGAGGCAATGAACCTGATACATGATGAGTTGGCCACAATAGAGAAGTTGAATGAACTTTTTTCTACTCTCCAAATCATGCCCTAGGGTCGACCATCATAAGCTATAGAGGAAAGGACTAAAAAAGAAAATGGAAAAAGCTGAATAATCTTCTTAGGAAGCCTCTATACCAAAAAAAATCAAACTCAGAGCCACACTCATGGCTCTTAGGAAAGATAAAACTTCTAAAAAATACAAGGAAGAGGCACATGTCTAGTCTACTTAAGCATCCACTTTTGAGAAAGATAAGGAAGAGGTACAATAAAAACCAGCTCCAGTATCCACTCCTAAGAAAGACAAGGAGGAGACATAGGGAGAGTCCACTCTAGCAAGTATTAAACATAAGCCAAAACACGTTGTGTATTCAAATTTTGATGATCTATAGAAACAAGCCAATTATGATAAGATGAATAACACCTATTTCAAATGGTTTGGCATAGAATACAAGTAAAAAAATCAGCCTCATCAATCAATTGAACAATATTACGTAGTTTTGGTTGCATGGGAACATGTAACATGTTCAGTTGGGGGATAAAATGATAGGATATGACATTAAATCTTTTTAATATTTTTTTATCTTAACTCACCCCCAAAATAATTATCTGTTGTAGCCTTATGTGGATTTATAAGTGTATTTTGTGTATATATAAATAGATAAATCTTGTTTGAATAGAAATAAAAATAGATGTTACTTGTTTAATTTGATTAGTTATATGTTTTACTAAGAAATAGGGAATGCTAAATGAATGTTTATTTCTTGTTGAGCATATCTCTATTTTTTGGTTTATTTATTGCTTAGTTATTGTATAAATATGTTTATGTAGAAGACTCAATTACTACAAAAGGGCGACATGGTTACTAAAGAGTTGGGTAGTTGTGTCTAGCAAACAATTTCTATAGAACAATTGGTAGATAATAGAATGACAACTGGTAGATAAGACTTGAAAACTTTAGTCAATATTCCTCAAACCTAGGATTTCAACCACACCTAATCCCTTGCTAATAGGAATTGAAAGCTATAGGGATAGGACAAAATTATCTCATGCTAAATAAGAAAGAAACAGATGCTAGATTCCCTCATGCACTTGAGAAATAGCAGGGTTGAATTTGTTAGAGTTATTTTAGAATGTAGTCTATTTTGGTTTAGGTTGTTAGAAGTTGCTAAATACATGAATAAAGGGATTGTTTATATAATAGAAATTCTATATTGTAATAGAGGTTGGATTTTTCAAAGAGCAAAAATAGGAATTAGCTAGTTTTTAATTTTAGACATTGTCCATTATAAGGCATTTATGCCTAAGGATTTTTATAATGAATAAATTGACATTTTGATTTAAAGGCTACTGTTTCTATTTTTATTCTTAATTTATTACTTCCTATAATTATACTATGTTAAGTTTTGTAGTTAATTAGTAATTAGTTGCAGGAAGAAATTCAGATCTAGGTTTTCTAGTAGGATCCACCTTGTTTCAGTAGAGAATCTTGAATTTCTATCATTGCCCAATAAAAAATTAGGCTATAAATAGGTTTCTTTATTTTTTAATAATTATAGAGTTTTTGCAAAAGTTTTTAATTCCTAGATTTTAGCCATAGAAGAAAAAAACCACTTAACTATAGATGATCCTCTCATTGGCTCATATAGAGAAATATCTCTTTTAAACTTGTAATCCTGGGGTGACAATTAAAGTGTAAAGCTAAAGCCCATCACCTTTTGACTTTATTTTTGGGGAAAGAGGTGACATAATGTTAAGAATTGTGTTAATTGAGTATTTTTAGTGTTGAAATACCTAGAGAGCTTGAGCAGTTCTCCAAATTAGTAACATAAGAGCTCATTTTGCATAAGAAGGATTGTATAGTTCTTAGGCTAAGAAGCCATGTTGAAATTCAGGTTCCTATAGATAATTTATTTTTATGAATCTAATTATTTCAAAAATTTATTTTTCATATTTTTTTGTGAATCTGATTTATTTCATTTTTAAAGAATAATTTGTTTAATGGAATAATGGGTGAATGACTCACCCATGGGATAAATGTGGTAAATTCATTACTACAATTTCCAAGCCAGACCTAAACTATTGGGTATTTGCCAACTTGAGGAGAGGTTACCTAGTGACAAGGAGATTGGTGCTTCCACAATAGACCAACAACATCCCACTTCTTTAGTTGTTGAAAATTGTCCACTTGATACTACTATTGTTTTAGCAAAACAATACAATATAACTATATATTCAGATACAAGAATTGGGCACATTCACCATTTGTATGATCCTAATACTAAATAGGGAAACCATGGATTGTATATCCCTATGCTCCTAATACTAAATATGGATAGACTAAAGAGGGACAACAACTAATTAGACATTTTTTTTATTCCTAAAATCAAAGAGAGAAATCCATAGGATCAATTTAAGTATTTATTAGCTTTTTCCCCATCATCCAACAAGAATCATCCCTTTAAATCTTTGTGGATTCCATGGGCAAGCAATATGGTTGATGAAATAGAGAAACAATGGGAAGGAAAAACCACATTCAGCTTTCTAATCTATCCACCAAGAGGTCATGTCAATGCCAATGGGTAGATGAAGAATATCTCTCCTTAGTTCTTCCTACCTTCCATGGTCTGGTAACTAAATATCTAGATGCTTTTCTTTTTGAGTTTGAAATACTCTATCACACTTATGATTCCATGATAGATGCAAAAAATCTCAAAATATTCTTATTAACATCAAAATATGCTACTCTAATATGGTTTATGGGCTTACAAAAAGAATCTATTACTTCATGGGATAGCAATGAGGGGATGAAATAAGTATTTTTGGACAAATATCAATATTATTGCAGAGTACATGATCAAAAGGATGAGCTCTTTAAAATGATGTAGAAATAAGATGAATCATTAGAGGATTACATTGAGCAGTTCAAATTTGTGTAGAAAATAGGAGATATTGAATTGGAAGAAAAACTACTCAAAACTATGGTTTTACAAGGACTGCAAGAAGAATCACTTGATATTCTCACTTTAATAGGAGGAGATGTTTTTGACCTACCAATTGATAATATTATGAAACTATATACTCATTATTCTTGCACCAAGCCAACATTGCGCAACCATCTAGTTAGTGGAAATTCTAAAGGTATTACATGAAGTGAATTAAGAAACCTGTTAGAAAATCTCAAAATATAACTCCTTGGAACACACAACTTCCATGTATTTAATGCACTAAAAATTTGAAATATTTGAAGGGGTCTATTTTTCTCACTACAAAAATAAGAATGCTTTGCATGAGTGTCCCTTGGATAAAACTACAACCTCTAGCATTTGTAACCAAAAGCATTTAACATACAACTATCGACATCTATTTGCAGTAAAGTTGGATTTGAAGGAACTTGACCTCTAGGAAACTAAATATATCTACTTCATTGCTCAAATATGACCACCACAAGGATTCACACAAGGACAATATCCTCTAGGTATACCTAATGCTTATGCTCCTTTTAATAATTTTCCTTATGCTACACAAGGATGGGTACCTCCATAATTCCCTTGTATCAACAACCTCAATCACCTTAACCAAACCAATGGCCTTCAAACAATCAACCTTAGCCATAGCAATATTGACAAAGCTAATAGTACCCACAACAAGGTCAACAAATCCAACAGTGATCATAGCAAGGCTTTTAGGCTAATCATCATAGCCAACACCAATACAAATAGTAGGCTCCTCAACCATAATAATATCTTTTACCTACCCTTGTTAACAATCCTCCACCACTAAAATAACCTCCTCTTCCAGATCAACTAGTACCCAATCCAAGACCAACACAACAATTAGTCTATGAGGCTAACGAAACATAATATATTGAATTGCTACCCTATAGTGAGATATAGTTATTATTAGGAAAAAAATTGCTTGATCCTATCATTGCTGAAGAAATTTATGATGAACACCTTATACCTTCTAAAACTCTAGTCATCAAGGAACCATCTTTAGTAACAAAAACATAGTCTTATCTAGCTAAAAAAAAAATTGTTACTAAAGAAAGGCCTATTGTTTCTAAACAAGGATAGGATCCTAATTCTAAACATGCAACTGAACCTCCTTTCCCTCACAAATTAATTTTAACAAACTAGGTTTCTAAACTTGAGTTTGACTTAGTAGAAGAAATTCAAAAAATTAATGTTAAGATATATTTTTTAAAAGCTCTTTAATATGTTCCCATCTATGCCAAAAGAATTAAAGAACTCTACATCAAATGCCCAGGAAGAAAGATAAAATATCCCAAGACCATTCAAGTCTTAGGAAAAATTTCTAACTTGATGTTTGAAAAATGATTCTTCCTATATATGGGGATCATGGAATTCCAACACTGAGTGTAAATATAGGATAAAAAAATTTACAAAATGGTTTAATTGACTTAGGAGCTTCCATAAATATAATGACCAAGAAAATAATGGATAGATAAATATGACCTATACCCATAGTCCTATAGTTTTTTGATCGGTCTATTGTCCAACTAAAATAAGTGCTTGAAAATATTCTAGTCAATGAAACTTCATGGAAAAATCCCATAGACTTTGTAGTCCTACAAACTAAAACCAAGTTAAAATGGCATCCTTTGATACTTGGAAGACCTTGGTTAGCCACTATAGATTCTTTTATTAGTTGCAGGCCAGGTAGCATGACCATCTTTTATGGCATGAGTACTAAGAAACTTACACTTTACCCACCTACCAAACCTTTTGAATCATATTATGAGCATATTTGGATTGAAAAACCAGAAGATGGGGAAGTCATCCAATATTTTTTCATGCTCAATGCCTTCAAAAATAATACTAAAGAAGAATTGTGTGATACATTTATTAGATAAAGATATATAGGCTCTTCTCTAGTTTGTGCTCATAATACTTTCAGTTAGTTCAAATATATACCAAACTTACAAACTGAATATCATTGCCAAGCTCCTTATCTATAGAATCCTCATGTTGGATAGATTTATCCTTTAGAATTCATCATTCCCCATATTCCCAACAATTATTAGAACTCAATTATTTTTCACCAACTACTACCACACAAATGTTCTCTCGGATATTTTATCAATGACATTTATGGTACTGATGACAATAGCTTGGCTTGTAAATAAGTTGAAGTGCACCCCAAAAATACCCTCAACATTAACAATATTTTACAACCACTTCAAGAAAAATAGTTAATAGATCTCTTAACCACTCTACAAGATGATTTCAAATGGGATTATAAAGGTGTTACCCCATTAAATTTTTGAAACCATTGATACCACTAATTTTTCCTGTTCTAGGTTGAAATAAATTATAGGTACTTTTTAATTATCTAGAGTTTGATGCAATTCAAAGTATTGTTGCACTTGATATATCCATCCAGAGATATCTTCACCATTGAACTTTGGAAAATTAAATTTTATGGTATGTAGTGAATTTTCTAAGGTATGTTATCCTTCCATAATATTATATGGAGTTCCTATGGGTTTAGAGGGGTTATGTTAAAATCCACCCTATTGCACTATTTGTTGTAGTTGGCTAACAATGTTCTAGAGATTATAGGTTATTGATTGGAGTAAGGTCATGTTTTTTTCTAGTTGATCAATTATTTTGAGCTTTTTCATTGCTTTATGTAAGGTTTCCCAATCAAATTTAACCATCCATTATTGTATTTCCTTCATATCATGAATCACCTTTTCGAAAGTAATATTTTGTAGTTTACATCCTACTACCATTTCAAGGAAACCAAGTGTTAAAAAAGTGTATTGTGTGTTATATATAGAAATTATTTGCTCAAAGAGGTGATCGTAATGCATTAGACTAAAAATTGACCTTTTTGGAAAGCCAAAATAAGGATATGCTACTTATCAAAATGATCATTGTGATGAGATGATCGTACAAGACTAAGTATCAAATTTATATTTTTTGACGCCCAATTTTTCTTTCATATACAAGTTTGGGTCTTAGTCACAATACCCTTTAATAAGGTTTATTTTGTTAGAACTACTAAAATCCTCATAGATTGTGAGATTCTAGCAAGAGAACTTTTAACTTTTTGCTCTATGCACTTCTAGAAACTCTTGGATTCCTTGAATTCTCTATACACTACTTTGTTAATTTTGCCCTGTAAATTGTTGTTGTTGCTTTGTACCCTATACAAGTACTATACTATCTACAAGAATTTATATATTTATATATTAACCTCTATAAATTTTTAGTCTATTTCTCCCTACCTTGGTCTTTAAAAAAACCTTGCTTTTCTAGAACAATTGTCTTTCACCTAAAGCACTTGAGCTAGGTCAAAATTCTAGTGGTCTCTAAATTGTTTTGTCAATATATCTATAAAAGTCTTTGAAAGGGTTATGTGAGTGTTTTAGGCTATGATTTATCAATTTTTTGGGGCTCAAAGATATATTGATGTCATTCATATATATTTTTTGACCTAATATTTTAGGACACTAACTACATAGGATTCCACCATTCTTGTAGTCACACTGCTTATATTTGAGGTGCATGCAATCAACTTCTAGAGGTTAACCACTTACTGGTGCACACAATATGCAAAAAAACCTATGTATTCCTATACTAGAGGGAACTAGAATCTTTAGGAAGCTTCTAAACTAGGGTGGCTTATATATATAGCATTGTGCTATCATTTTTCTTCATCAAACCTTGTTCAAATGATGGCTTCCAATTTGTTTTTTAGGTTGAACATTTTTGTCATTGTCTTGATTTCTTCTTTTGAGCTAGTGATAAAGCACCTTATAAAGAATGCATTGGATAACCCGTATATCTTGTTTGACATTTTTATAAATTCCTTCTAGTATTCTCAAATAGAGTGAGTTTGTCTAAGTTTAGTCAAAGCACCTATAAAATCTTCATATGCATTGGGTTTGAAACAAATGAGTAAGTTTGTGTAGAATTCATCCCACAAAATTGTTACCCCCTTCAATTTTTGGAACCATTTATACCACTGATTGTTTTATGTTCTAGGTGTAAATAAGTTATAGGTACTTTCTAATTCCCTAGAGTTTTATGTAATTCAAAGTGTTTCTTCACTTGATCTATCCACCTAGAGAGATCTTCACCATTAAACTTTGGTAAATTCAATTATATGGTATGTAGTGGATTGGCTAAGGTATGTTATCCTCCTATAATATTATATGGATTTTCTATAGATTTAGAGGGGTTACACTAAAATACACCCTACTACACTATTTGTTGTATTTGGCTAACAATGGTCTAGAGATTGGAGGTAACTTCTTGGAGGGAGGTCATATTTTGTTCTAGTTGATCAATTATTAAGATTTTTTCCATTCCTTTATGTAAGTTTTTCAATCAAATTGAACCATCCATTATTATATTTTCTTCATATCATGACTCATCTTTTCCAAGGTAATATTTTGTAATTTGCATCCTACTACCATTTCAGGGGAACCAAGTGTCCAAAAAGTGTATTATGTACTATGTTGGCTATTTAGCCATATTATCTCACAGGTAGTTTTATCAAGGATAAAATATTAATTACATATAAAATCACTCACATAATCACAATAATAATTTGTAATAATATGCACACAAAAAAAAAATATTATTGATAAAATATCTACTAATGCATGCAAGAAGTTATGCATATTCGATTGATTATTACAATGTGTTATCACAAATATATAGTCATATGTGACTCCTCACGTGTTGCACTCTTGACCTTCTCTCTTCTACATAACTCTTCACTTGTCTACTTGACACTTTGCTCTCACACAACTCACATTACACACCTCACACTTACACACCTTGCATGCTTTATTACATTGACACATGGACACTCCTCACACAATGACATACATTGGAAAAATATAAATAATACTCCCTAAACTATTACATGACCAAATAATGTAATATCTCCAACATGTTATATAAATAAATTATTTGCTCAAAGATATGAGTTTAATGCATTAGGCAAAAAAATGACCTTCTTGGGTAGCCAAAATAATGATATGCTACATATCAAAATGATCGTTGTGATGAGATGATCGTAAGGGGCTAAGTATAAAATTTAATTTCAAATTCAATTTTTAATCTCTACTTATATCTCCTAAAATCATCTTCAATTTAAAGTATAGATAGTTTGTTTCCTTATAACTCCCATGCATTTAATTCATTCCCTTCTAATTATTTCAAAAATCAAATATATATATATATATATATATATATATATATATATATATATATCCCTTATATCTCCAAATAATTAAAATATTAATTCTAAATTTCTCAAACCTTATAACTTGACACGAAAATAATGAAATCATGTGCCTAAAATTTAATCTTTTGAAAAAATTTAATAACTCGAGCTTTACCTTGTTTGTCTTCCATGTCACATGGCGCTTCAAGAATATAGGGTTATAGTAATATGTTTCTCTTTATAACTTTTGGATAGGTGATAGTGGCATTACACCATTAATTGTATCAACCTTTGCATATTTGGCATCTCCCTTCTGAATCAACAAATGCTTCCTCTTCTACTCATTGCATCAAATATTTCATAGACACTCATGGCTCTTGGATTCCAACTTAGCCATAGTTTGGCTTATCCATTTAGAAAATGGATTCCAACTTGGCTTCATAGAGTCTAAATTCTCCTTTAAAGAGTTTTAGACATCTAAAAAATCATGGACTCCCCCAAAATTCACACAAGCCTCACGTTGGCTTCAATCAGGCACTGCATCTTCAATATTATTGGTTTTTATTCAACTTTCTTTTATCTCCTTAATTTTTTCAAGGCTTATATCCATCACAATAAAACTCCTTCAAAAATTCACCAACAATCATCTACCTTGGAAGTATCACATGTATATTAATCATAACTTTGTTGCTTCTCTTTCTCACACATTCAATGTCCTCCACACATCTAGAATCTAGTTCCAATCATAGCAAAAAAAAAAAATTGTCAACTCTGGCTCCAATAATCCAATCACTATATCCTCCAAATTTTATCTTCAAATTATTCTTGGCCACTAGCTAGATTCTCAACCCTTCAAATAAATTACTCCTTCAAATGACTTCAAATTACCAAAGTACAACTCTGGTCCTTTCAATATTTTTCAAATTCACACCAGAGTATAGCTCTAATGCTAGCTTCTTCAATCCACAACCTTCATCTATAATATTTTTTAAATTTATACTAGAGTACAACTCTGATGCTAGCTTCTTCAATTTGTAACCTTCTTCAAATTCATAGGTCCAATATTCACACCAAATTTGGTGCTAGCTTTCTTCTTTCACAATATCTTTAAATTTGCACTAGATTTTTTGGTGCTAGCTTTAGCCACTATGGCTCTAATACCATTGTTGACTATTTAGCCAAATTATCTCATAATTCCTTTTATCAAGGATCAAATATTAATCATATATAAAATCACTCACATAATCATAATAATAACTCACAATAATATGCACACAATAAACAAAATATTGTTGATTATGTTAGCTTTTGATGCAATATATTTAAGGAAATGCAACCACAAGAACTAAAATGAGCATGCAATATTTAATATATGATAATGGCCTAGGATGTTCATACAAAATGTGAAGATCTCAAATACTCCATGCTTCATACAAGTTCTACATTACGTCTAATTTGTATTCTACTATCCTATCTATTATCTATAATTCTCTATATCTATGCTCTATCTTATCTATAAAAGGCCTACATATAATGGGATGTGTCTCTTGGCCTTTCACCTACCTATGACTCTTCATCTTCTTATTCTATGACTCATGTACAAATGGACTACATGGACATTTACATCATTAAGTACTTTGCACATACTAACAATACTTTTACATTTATTATATAGCATAAAGTAAATACTAATCAGCCTCCTAATATAGAGATGTACCCAAGGTGGTACATTGGCATGTACTAAATAATGTAATATATTCCAACACCCCCCTATATTACATTATTTTGTTATTGAAGACTTTAGTCTTCAATGTGATCTTCATCCTGGTTTTGGAACTTGAACTCTTTTTTTCTGCTTTCTTCATTGTACTCTCTATCTATATCCTACTCAAATAAATAATTAGTATCTTTATGAAATACTATTTTATCTAAAAGAGATTTAACTTCAATTTCATCTATAGGTTCTTCCAATTCCTAAATTTCTTGAATCTCTTGAACTAAATGTCATTTTTTTTTCTTTCTCTATATTGAAGTTGAGGATGATTGTATTGATTCTGATAAGTATATGGATGTCAAAATTATTGCTGACGTGAATTATATTGATTTTGATATTTTCTTGGTTGGAATGGCCTATTTGATTGGCTTCCAAAATTTGTTTGATTTCCTTGATATTGTTTTCTTGGATTGAATCTACAATAATTGGCACTATGTCCTTTCTTTCTACATACTTGAAAATATCAATTATTCCATATTGATCTACCCTTTGAGAATGAGGTAACATTTACTTGTGGATTATATTTATCTACCTCATATTCTTATAGTATATTGACTAACTCATCAAATTATGTGTCTTTACTTAGAATTTGTAAATATGTAACTAGATGCTTGTAGCTTTTCGGAAGTGCTCTTGGGGTTACTTGAACAAGAAACTTATCTTCTAACTGTTCTCCTAAGGTTAACAATTTTCCTTTTATATCTGCTACTTTCCTTAGGAAAAATTCTATACTTTCACCACTATTAAATTTTAGAGAATGCAATTGAGTTTGAAGATTCAAGATAGTGGCTTTATTCCTTCCTTAAATATCTTGGCTAAATTTTTCCAAGCTTCTGTAGAGGTTGCTATTGAACTAATGTATAGTTGTATTTCATATGTAATTGCAAATGTTATTATCATGAGTTATTTTGCTTCATCTTATTCAAACTTTTGAATCACTCTAGCCTCTGTAGTAGGTTTATTTTTTGCTCCTTTAATAAGATCCCAAAGCTTTTCAACTATCAATATTGATATCACTTTGTTTTTCCATGAAGTGTAATTAGGTCCTTTAAGAAGTTCAGATTCGGAAAGTATGAATTTATTTTTTTTCCATAATGACACTTGTAGATTACCTTATATCTCCCTAGTTTTGAGTATAAGATAAAATTTGATAAGATCTTTCCAATTCTTAAATTTTGTAGAATCCTTTATATCTCCCAAGTATTTTGAATATACTATGGTTCTGATAAAGTGCTTAGCTTTCTCAATATTTCTTTGATTTGAATCCCTTTTATCTCCCTAATGTTCAACTTCTATTCTTCACTTTATTTCAACCTATTTGTGAATAGAAAGCTAAATATAATTTTAATGCACTTTAAATTGATAATTTTTTCTATATTCAAGACTTTAGAGTTGGATTCCTTGTCTAATTAATTTGAGAAATAGACTAATTTAAATGTAGTTTTCTAACTTTTCAACAACTTTATGTAGTGCTTCAATTTGTAATAGTAAGGTTTCTAAATTTCAAAAACCTAAATCGGTGTTGAACTCGTTATGACTCCCTAATTAGAAATTTAAAAAATAAAGGATATTAGAAAATTTAATGTTTCAATTTCAATGTAGAAAACCTTATTCCTCCTAGTTAAATTAATTGCAAATATTTCAATACTTGAATTTAAAATAGAGCAATTTCAAAAAGTTCTCAAGTTAAATCCTCACTTCAATAGTCTTTCAAATCAATCAATAAATCATCTAAGGTTGTAATTTACTAATTTATTTTCTTATATCTCTATTAATTTAATTAATTAAACTTAACCTTAGTATTGATAAAGCTTATGCCTCCTTGACCTTATGAAATGCAAATAGTATTTAAAGATTAATATACCTTCTTGGAGATGAGGTGCTACATATTGGTCTGCTACTCCTTTGACTATGACTTGCACTCTAATTAGGTGCTTTTATCCTATCAGTATTTAATGCTTACACGATGTTCTTTCATTGCATTTATTGCCCTTCCTTGTGTATAGCACTTTCTTCAACTTTGATTATCCTTCTCGTTCTTCCTCTATGTTCTCTAACCTTGAATGCACATTGTTTATGGTTTGGGCTCTTCAAACCTGACTATATTCTTTTTATTGCATGCCACATGGCACTCAATGTATTATTTGGGTGTTACTTCTTGTTGCTCTACCCAATTAGGTGGTGTTATGACAAAGTAGGTGTTACTTTATGAATTGTATCCTCCTTTCTCAATGAGTGCTAGTTTGAAGTATTTTCAATGACTATTGGTACTCTTTTCTTTTGTGCCAAGTGGCATATGAATTATTTAACTAATGTGATAAGTGGTGGCTCCACTCCTCTCAATACTTGCATGTAACACTTCACCTTTCTTTGGTTCTCAATATTGTTTTCCTTTCCTTAACATTTTTTGTTTTTTCTAACGCTTATTTATTTCAATGGATGTTGTTTGGTCTTCCTTTTGCAACTGTAAGACACTTGGTATTCATTTTTCAATGCTTATTTGTGCTTCTTGATTTCTAATATTTTGTGGTGGCTCTTATCCTTCAATGTATTCTCCTCTTCTACGTTGGTGGCTCCTCCTTTGGTGGTACTTCAACACTTCCTCCTTGGTGGTTGTTTCACCACTTTACTCAATAGCTTCTCAATGTTGTTCTACCATATATACAAGCCTATTTACTTGGGTAAAAACTTTACTTCTTGCTTTATTTCTCTTCCATAAGACTTGCACCTTTATCCTTGCTTTGGATCTATCCTTAACTTCTTTCTTTTGTTGTAGGTTTTAATCCAATATGGGTGCTACCTTCTTGGACTTTTAGTCCCTTACTTGGTGTCTTTAGACACCTTGAGTATGTTATATTTGAGCACTTATTGAGCTCTTTCCTCTTCAATCTATATCTTATCCTCTTCCACTTGGTGATTCTACCACTAATAGCTACAACTTTTTGTGCCCATTTGGTGTCTTTAGACACTTTAACTCTTGCCTTTCTTTTTGCTACTTTTTAAAAAAAACTCAAATGTGGTGCTTTTAAAACTAGAAATGAATATGTTTTAACTTAGATAAAATACCTTTATTGCACCAAAAAAATTTAGACCTTTTTATCTCATTTTGTAGCTTGCCTTCTTGTCTTTTTGTTATTCAAACTTGATCTTCAAACTTCTCAAATTTGTGGCTATCCTTGTGCTTATCTTGCTACCAAGACCTGATCTTGTCTCCTTTTGCTTTAATAATATTGCACTCCATTAGCTTACAAAAACAACATTCACTATATAACTTCTTCTCCTTATTACTCCTATTTCAAGCAATATTTTTAACTCTATCTTTTGTTGTTTGTATTTTACAGGTTTTGAGATGAAAATGCTACCTCCTTTCTTGGCTTGAAGACTTTTTTTTTTTTTAAGTGAAAAACCCCTTGTGGGGCCGCCTTGGTCTGAGAGACCATGAACATGGGGTTCTACACCATCAAATTCACCCGGGAGTCGCACCCAGCCCTGCCCGCACCAACATTATCAATTGGATTTTGGGTACCCAATTCAGCTTTTTGGTAGGGTGGAGATTCGAACTTGGGACCTCCCTTGGAGGATTGCCCTCTCCTGTCCAACTCACCTACAACACCTGGTTTTGGCTTGAAGACCTTTAACTTAAACTCTTTATGCTACCTTTAATAAATCTAATATGATGCTTTAAAAAAAATTATAATAGACTACTATGAATGGTCGAATAATAAACTTTTATAGCACCAATATTGCATACCTAATTGCCTCCTTTTTGTAGCTAGTATTCTAGGTGATTTGGTTCACCTTTTTGCTGCCTTGAATTTGTAAACTTTGCAGCTCTCCTTTATACTCAATTGCTACCTCAACCTTATCAATTTTGCAACTTCAATTCCTTGTGCTTTGCTATCCTAAAATTATCAATCTTGTAGCTCTGATTGTTGCCTTCTTTTGTTGTCTTATGAATTTCCAATTTTTGCTATAAAAACCAGCACTCTTCTCCTTCGCAAATCAGCCTTCAAATATTTTATAACTATCCTCAAAACTCTCAAATATGGTGGCCTCTTCTAGCTTCTTTCTCCTCCAATATCCTTGTTGAATTCTAACTTCAAATTAGGTCTATTTTCTGGCCTCCTCAAGAATCTGAGTGTCTTGAGGTCTTTTAGAATCCTTTCCAAAATTTGGAAAACTTCTTACCAAATCCTTTTTCCTTTTGGGCTTGTTTTCATATGGTGATAATTATTCCAAATTCTTCTTTATCAAGATCTTCTTCTTTATTTCTTCTTCTTTCTTTAGCTTTCTTCAAATCTCCTCCAATGGAAACTTCTTCAACTTTATTCAATAGGGCTTTGCTAGCATTCTTTTTCTTTCTCCTTCCAAGTTTATTTGAGACCTCTTCTCTTGGGTCTTCAAATTTTGTAGCTTCTCAAATATTCAATAGGACCTTTCCTAGTCCTTCTCTATCTTTAATATTCTATCTTCTATCTTCCAAATCTGGAAGTTCTTCAATGGGAACACTTTCTTGGGTCTCCTAATTTTCAATTTATAGTCTTAAATATTCTTTGGGGACCTCCTTTTTGGGTCTCCTTGATCTTCAATATCTAGTATTCTACAAGGATTTTTTGGCCTTTTTATCTCTTATCAATCTTCAATCTGGAATCTTCAATCTTCAATGAGGACTTCTTCTCTTGAGTCTCTTCTTTATTCAATATGGAGTCTTCAATATTCAAGCTTCAATGGGGACCTCCTTCTTGGGTCTCTTCAATATTCTACCTCCAATATCCAATGGGACCTTCTTTCTTGGACCTCCTTAATCTTCAATGTCTACTTTTTCTACAACAAATAACTAATCCTTGCACGAGGAAAGCACATAGACTTTCAGGCAATCAAAGATGAAATTCTTATTAATTCATTGTAGGAAGCTTCTCAATTTTTGAGAACTAATTTTTTGCAACAAAAACTTATATTTTAGCAAGTAAATCCATGCAAATATATAGATCTCTATAATTCAATAAACATCACTAGTTATCCTTCAATCTAGTGGAAAAAAAAATCTTTGTTGAGTCCTAGTCTTCACAAGTTTTCCTGCAATCCTGTGGAAAGAATCTAGCCAAATAGCAATTTTGAAAAATCTAGAAATGAAATCTTCCTATCTCCTCTCAATATATCTTGTGGATCTCTCTATATCCTATCAATCTACCTTGTGCTCTGATACCATTGTTAGCTTTTGATGTTATATATTTAAGAAAATGTAACCACAATAACTAAAATGGGCATGCAATATTAAATATATGATAATGGCAATATACTAAGCAGGAAAAACTCATAATAAACTTTTGCAATAACTCATAAAATTACCATTATTGAATTCTCATACAAATAGGATATTCATACAAATTGTGGAGATCTCAAATATTCCATGCTTCATACAAGTTCTACATTATGTCTAATTTGTATTCTACTCTCCTATCTATTCTCTACAATTCTCTATATCTATGCTCTCTTATCTATAAAAGGCATGTATATAATGATATATGTCTCTTGGTCTTTCACCTACCTATGACTCTTCATCTTCCTATTCTATGACTCATGTACACAAGTACTTTGCACATTCTAACAACACTTGTACATTTATTACATTGCATAAAGTAAATACTAATCAAACTCCTAATCTAGATATGTACCCAAGGTGGTATATTGGCATGTACCAAATAATATAATATATTCCAACAGATTAAATATTTGCTAATGCATACAATAATCTATGCATATTTGATTGATTATTACAGTGCTTTATCACAAATATATAATCACATATCTCCTTACATGTTGCACTATTGACCTTCTCTCTTCTACATAACTCTTCACTTTTAGAATTGACACTTTGCATTCTCACAACTCACACTACACACATTACACACTTTATTAGATTGACACATGGATACTCCTCACACAATGACACATACATTAGACAAATATAAATCACACTCCCTAACCTATGCACACCCTAAACTATTACATGACAAAATAATGCAATATCTCCAACACCTTCCTATATTACATTATTTGGTTTGAATATTTTTAGTTTTCAATTTCATATTATGGTCTTTATCCTTTATCTTTGTCTCTCACACTACTTGAAGTTTAGATTTTGAATATGTTCCTTTATGCTATTCCATGTGTCTGTCATACTTACAAATAATTCATATCTTCATGAAGATTTTGAATCATTTTTGCAAACACAATTTGAACCAATACACATTCCTTGTGTACATTCTCTATTTTTATTCAAATCATTTTTTTCATATGTCATATCCATTCCTTGAACAAGATCATATCCTTCATTTGTTGTCATTGTTTTATGAGTATCACAAAGAATCTTTATGATAAATTTTCTTGTACTTGGATTATACATGAAGAATATTTTTCTTATCCATATTGATTGGTTTTGTGGCAATGATACCTTAGTTTGTTCCATGTTCAAATCTATTATTGAAAGGAATTTTAGAACTTCATTACTCTTGGATGGTATCTCATAATTTATCTTGAACATTTTTGAATAATTACACATGCAATTTTTCTTCAATTTTCAATAATTATTTTCTTCAAGTAGAAATCCTTTTATCTCCAAAATTTTAATCTATTCTTCTTCTTCAATCAATTTCATTAAATTCACCCATTTATAAATTCATCAATCTTTAATAATTTTCAAATTAGATCATTCAATATTCAATAATCAAATTTCTTCAATCAAATAATCAATTCATTTATCAATTCAAATTTCAATTTCAATTTTCCTTATATCTCCCAAATTTAATTTCAATTTTATTTTTTAATCTCAACCTATATATCCCAAAATCACCTTCAATTTAAATTTAAAATATTTTTATTCCTTATAACTCCCATGGATTTAATTCATTCCCTTCCAATTTTATCAAAAATCATATATATATATATATATATATATATATATATATATATATATATATATATAAATATATATATATAGATAGATAGATAGATAGATAGATAGATATAGATATATCCCTTATATCTCCAAATCTTTAAAAAATTAATTCTAAAGTTCTCAAACATTATAACTCCATGCTAAATTAATGAAATCATGTGCCTAAAATTTAATCTTCTAAAAAAATTTAATAACTCAAGCTTTACCTTGCTTGTCTTCCATGTCAAGCGATGCTTCGAGAATATAGGGTTGTAGTAATATGTTTCGCTTTCTAAATTTTGGATAGGTGATATTGGCATGACACCATTAATTGTACCAACCTTTACACATTTGGCATCTCCCTTATAAATCAAAAAATGACTCCTCTTATGCCTACTACATCAATTTTTTTATAAGCACTCATGGCTCTCGGCTTCCAACTTAGGCACAGTCGAGCTTCCCCATCTATAAAATAGCTTTCAACTTCACTTTACATAGTCCAACTTCTCCTTCAATGAATTTTAGATGTATATAAAATATTGGACTCCTCCAAACTTCATATAATCTTCACACAAGCCTCACACAAGCTTCAACCAGGCACTACACCTTCAATATTCTCAGTTGTTCAGTTTGTTTATCTTCTTTATTCTTTAAAGGCTTCTATCCAACACAAGAAAACTCCTTCAAAACTTTACCATTCATTGGCTACCTTAGAAATATCACCTCTACAAATATTAATCATAATTGTGTTGCTTTTATTACTCACACATTCAACATCCTCCACATATCCAGAATCTAGCTTTAATCATAGCATACAATTTTTGTATTAGTTGTTCTCCAATGATCCAATCACTATATCCTCCAATTTTTATATTTAGATTCTTCTTGGCCACCAACTAGATTCTCAAACCTTCAAATAAATTAATCCTTCAAATGACCAAAGTACAGATCTAGTATCCCCTCTCAACTGAATTTCTTCAATAATTTTCAAATGACCAGAGTACAGCTTTGGTATCTCCTTTCAATCGTCCTCAAATTCACACCTAAGTATAGCTCTGATACTAGTTTCTTCAAGCTGCAACCTTTCTCTCCAAAATTCTTCAATTACACACCAAATTATAAATCTGATGCTAGCTTCTTTTGCAACCTTCTTTAAATTCACAAGTCCAATATTCACACCAAATTTGGTGTTAGCTTTCTTCCTTCACAATATCTTCAAATTCACGCCATATTTTATGGTGCTAGATTTAACCACAATGGCTTTGATGCAGTATTGGCTATTTATCAAGATTATTTCATAGATCCTTTATCAAGGATTAAATATTAATCATATATAAAATAACTCACATAATCATAATAACAATTCACAATAATATGCACACAATAAATAAAATACTATCGATCAAATATCTACTAATACATGCTAGAAGTTATACATATTCAATGGATTATTATAATGCTTTGTCATAGATATATAATGTCATGACCCACCTTGGCAAGACTTAGTTATGATATGGATTTTTGTAAATGTGTGATTATTTAATGCTTATATTTTGATGCAATTATATGGTAATATGTATTTGTTGCTTTATTTATTTTAAATAAAGATATGGTACTATTGATTTTTATACGTGTTTGCAGGACCAGGTACTCTCATTAGTGGACGAGGAAGTTGACCACCAAGAACGAGATACTAAAAAAGAGAAATGATGTTCAATATGATTTACGATAGCTCTAGGGTAGGATTTACTCGCATTTAGTTGCATATCATGTTTGCATGTGGGAAATATACCATCAACAAGGAGGTTGATATAGCAATGTATTTGGTGAAGCAAAAGTTGATAACTTAGAAGTTATCGTAATACCTTCTATGCATATGATTGATAAATGCTTGTTTTCAGTTGGCTTGTGTTTATTGAGAAAAGAATTTGGTAAATAATTCATTAGGGGAAAGAATTTATAAATATAGAGGCTTTATTAATTTCCCAATGATTAGTGTCAATGCTGATAATTTATATTAACATTTGATACCAAAATAATTAAGTAAACGATAATTAATTTGTTAGACATGTTTGCTCTAATGTTCAAAGTTTAACATTAGAAATAAAATGTATTTGACATGATTATACATTAAGAAGCAAAAAACTAATTAGTTATTTTGATATTGGAAGATAACCTTGGAAAATGAATTTGCTAAGGTTTTATATTATGGCTCATTTGCAATAAAGGTTTCCTTTGTTTGACCATGGTGTTCTTATTAAAAGTTTTTTTTTTTTAATTTAAAAAGAATTGCAGGTCTCCTTTGTTTGAACATGGTGTTCTTATTAAAAGCTTTACTTTAATTTAAAAATAAATATAATGAGCGCGTACTTGGGCTAAGAGTAAAGAAAGAATTAAGGAGTTATGGATTTAGATCGTGGGGAAAGAGAGCACCTCTGGTTAGTTGTAAATCAAGAAGGGTGGCGAACAAAAATAGGAAATAGGTTTTTGATTAAAAGAAAAAAAAGGATGTAGTATGCACAAAGGAAGGGAAGGAACAGTGTGATTTTGGAGTGGATGTATGTCTCCAATGTAAAGGTTCAGGGTAATTAAAGGTATTTCCCTTTAATTTCTTTTCATAAGGATGTGGATTTGTTTAAAATATTGGATACCTCTTGCAATATCCCTGTCATTAAGTTAAACTTAAAATGAAATTCCAAGCAAGACCAAAACTACCTTAGCATTTTTGTTGTATGAATTTGGTTTCACTATGTTATCTTCCTTTCATTTTTTTGTAATATCATATGTCCTTGTGCTCTCTGAAGAGCTAGTTGTTACATGTATGGACGTCCCCATTTTTTGTTCGAAATAATGTAGGCAAGTTATTGTTTTTTATTGCTTTGGTCTTCATGGATTTTGTTGAATATTCTGACTAGAGCACCAATAGCTTCTGTCTATATTGCTTTCTTTTGATTATTCTTGAAGAGTTAGTCTGATTTACCGAGTTGAAAACGTCGTCAGGGTGCAACTTTTTATAGAACCCACTATTTTTTAGAACTAAATTTCAATGAATAATTAATATCATTACTTGTTTTGGGGTTAGCCTATATAATTTGTTTTAATCATCTTATATGACAGCTACCTCTTTGTTAAGACCCTATGTTTTTTTCCATATTTTTAGATATTTTATGTTGGCTAAAAGTCTAAATTGGCACTTGTGTATTCTTTAAGTTGTGTGCATCGCTGGTTTGGGAATAGTTAGAATAATAAATTTGATTCTAGGTTTTATGAAATGTTAGTGCTTTGGAAAGGAGTTAATGTTATCTTTTCTATTAAGTAGATTAATAAGAGAATGCCTGGAAATGCATTTAAAATTATTTTTTGAGTTATGTGAGTCTTTATTTATAAATATAGTTATTATGCTATTTGTTTTGGCTTAATAAAGATGGATTTATTGGTAAATACCTTACTACCTAGTTTAATTTAAAATATAGTTGGTTTGTCTTGTTACAAACCTTGTCTGTCTATTTTGCTTTCATTATAGTTGGTTTGTCTTGTTACAAACCTTGTCTGTCTATTTTGCTTTCATAATCAAAAGATTTATCTTAGATGGAAAAAGAGATTTTTGGGATTAAAGAAATGAATTAATTTATTGTAAGTCTCTTTTAAAATCCTTAATAAAATAAAGCAAAAGGGTTATGTATATTTTGTTTATAAATAAAAAGAGGTTTGGTGTATTAGTATTTAATACATGAATTGATTGTAAATAAAAGGTTTATTTTTGTATGCTTAGATTAAAAACCTTTGCTTTTGATATGGAATTCTTAAATGTTTTATGTTATTCTACGTAATGTTTTGTATAGCATTAAGGCCATCAAATGCTTGAGATTATAGAATTATTTATGCTTTGTTTTAATATTTTAATTAATAAGATATTGGGTGTGGAGTCTATGTTTAGTGAAATATTATGGAGCATTTCACATAGTTCTTCAAAATGGGCATGGAGTCCTTTTTTATGAAGAAACTTATGGGATTTTATTTGGGAGATTATATTAAAAGAATAATAGAAATGTAAATGATCTTTTCTATTTGGGTTACTTGATGTAAAGGGTAAATAAAATAGAAATTCAAATGGTTTGTACATACTGAGGAGTTGTCCTGATCCCTTACTCCACTACCTCTCAATGGAGCTCAAGGAATTCAGTTGAACAGGTTTATGGTTTGAAGTACTTTATTCTATGCTTTAACCTTGGAATCATATGGTTTACAACTATGTTGTATTTGGAATCTCTTTGAAAGAGATGATATGTATTTTGAAAAAATGATGCTAAGAAAGTCTTTGTAATAGTATTCATTTTTAGTATGAGATTGGAATATTTAATATTTAATATATGCACTATGGTTATTTCCAATTTGTTTTGTAAGAATTAATCTGTAGTGATTATTATTATAAAGTCCTCAAGGGAGATTTTATATATTAGCAAATGAATTGAATCTAGTTGCACATTGTGATTTTAAAGTTATGTTCATATTTATCAAAAAAGTAATATATATAGATGTTTTATGTTTTTGATATTATGCTTAGAGATATTTTGGGAATTTTTTAGGTTTAGTAATATGAACATGCTTTTATTTCTAGTAATAATGGGAGAGTTAGTTAAGGTTTTGATGTTGTATCTTTGGATTTGGGGGTTTGTAAAGAAAAAATGCTAAGTAACCTTGTCTAGAATCCCTATAAGATGAATTCAAACCTGAGGGAGTTGCATGGAGGTAACACCCAGGTATCTTTTACAATGGGCACATTTTTAGTGGGGAACTCGAGTATGATCCTAGGATGAGAAATATTTGGATAAAATTCTAAGCAGTGTAATCTTAATTCCAACCGTGGAGGTATGGAACCCATATGCAAGGGATTAAGTGATGGCACCTTGAGCAGGTAGGTTCAGGTTTCAATGTGAAACTATCATGCAGAGTGATAGTCACATTAACTCAACCCATTGTGAAGATAGGGTAGCTAAGCAGTGAATATTTAGTAGTTCCATCATGAAAGTGCAATTGACTAATATTAAAGGCATTACGCCTAGAATAACCATCATAGACTTACATATGATAGGTAAGGTAACTGGCATCCCTCTTCTCTAAGGGTTAATCCCAATGTTGTGGTCAAGATATTTTATATTTGTAGAGAATGTAAGAAATATGGGGTGACCATTTGAAGCATCATTTATGTTGTGAAGGTATACAAGGTAAACCCTAGAAACTATGGGATATTGGCCTCTCTTGTCCACTCGAGAAATGTTTGTATCGTTATGATATCAAAATATGGTAATGCATTGTCAACTCTAATCTTGTTGAAAATATTTTTAGTGAGCCTTAACGGAGATCTTTACCTGATGTTAAAAAAAAGTCCTCTCTCGGATTGGTTAATTTTAGGTTGTTACAATTAATAATAGAGTTCTAGGTCGTAGGACTAGAAGCTTCCATGAGAAAACTTAGGATTGGTCAAACTTGATGAGTAAATTTTGGAAGAAATTATCTTACATTGGGGATGGCACCTTACGTGGGGTAAGAGTGATCATCAATATTATTAGTGGATGATAATATTCTCATTTTAGTTCATATGGATGATGTAACTAACTAGGGGTTAGAAATACAATTTGAAGAAGAAATTGTAACCTAATTTAATCTTTCTTTTGTGAGTCTAACGAATATGGTATCAAACTTAAGAAGAGGAATAAGATGATCTTCCCAAATACCAAGGTAAACTAGGTAGGATAGTGATGTGGAGGACCTACCTTGTGGAGGGCATAACGTTTGATCTAACCATCATATCAGCTTGATATTTTACAAGGAGCTAGATATGGAGGTGGAAAATTATGTGGCTAGGTATCAATGGGACCTATACCATCATTTCTAGGCCTTTTTAGGATTTTTTTGGGCCCTATTTCCTTCATCTAGTACCCTAAAAATATATTTTAGTGCTTTTTGAGAAGTGGATTTTTTAGCTACAACATTTAGACATAATTAGGTGTTGATATTTTCTAAGACATATAATATGGGTTTTAAGATGACATGTGTTAATTTTGAGGGCTATCGAATCTTTTGGGTGAATTACTAAAAATAGCACTTTTTGGCTTATATTGATAATTTACCAAAAATAGTACTTTCGTATCTTTAGGGCGTTAAGCTTAGGGTTTATTTTATATACCCTTAGTATTGCATTATAAAATGTGGTGAATCTAGGAATGATAAAATAAAGTATTTATTGATTTATTTCCATTTATTGCAGTTTTATGTGATTGTGGGTTTTACTAGTTTATTTATATTCATCATAATTGTTATGTGATTGGAGGTATTTTTTCTGACCTCTTGCAGCTAGATTTACATCGGATAGTGCCAAGGCTAGACCCCGAGGAGAAATTTTGGGGAATTCAAATAGAGAGGTGGAGAACCTCATTGTTGTTGTCTCTCTATTATGTTAGAGTTAGAGTCTATTACATCATTTGGATCATGTAAATGTACCTTCCTAGGTACATACTTAGGACATTAGATTACTTTAGGGGTAAGTTATCTAGTTACTTTATGCAATGTAATAAATGCACAAGTGTCAATGTGCAAGTTGTAAATGTGCAAGGTGTCCCTTGTATAGCTAGGTAGAGTGTTGACCAAGGAATCTATCTTCCATTATAAAAGGGCCTCATTGTAAGAGATTGAAAAGTGAGTAGGTAGTAGTAGTATTATTGTGTGACTCCATTAGTGATGGAGTACAATGTAGTCTTGTAGCATCTTGCATGGAGTGTCCATTTCCTCCATAACAATATTGTATTCATTTCCATCATTTCTATTTATAGCATATTTTTGCAATCTCATAAATTTACTTTCTCTTATATTTTTGCATCTTGTGATTGCCATCTCCCATTGCAATCTACCTCAAAATCTAATAGTGGTATCAGAGCCACAGTAGGTCTAGTCATAGTAGAACTAGCTATTGTAGATTGAGAGGAGAACCACCATTATTATTGAGCCTAAATTTTTGTGAACTTGATTTGCCATAGTGCACATGATCTTGCAAAAATCTTTAAAAGAATCAAGGTGGTAGGGAGAGCTTCGAGAAATTACTATTGTTAAAATAGGGCCAATCACCATAGCTTCAATTTTTGCAAACTAGATGTTCCATTGAACCCATTGCATGTGAATTTTGTTAAGATTGTCTGGTAGAACAAATTGAAAAGAGAAATTGTGAAATTCATTTGGCTCAGAGTCTTCCCACAGAGTTACAAAAAAAAACTCATGAAGATAAGGACTCAACATTTGATCCACTAGTTTGATGAATCAACTAGTGAAGCTCATCTAAGAGATCTAAAAAGTTTACTATTACCTAAAGTTTCTTTTATTACAGGGAACTAACCCTCATATGATTGGGGCACCTCCTACAATAGAAAGCTAGGATATTTCAACTTCATTGCACGAAGGTCGGAGTGCCTTCATAGTGCAGATATTAGTTGTTGCAAAAGAAGAATACTATAGAAGAGACTCTAGGAGAAAGAGTCATAGTGAAGTCTAGAGATTGAAGATCTCTATTGATAAAGTCAACTTCACAGTAGAAAAGGCCATAGAAACCTTGATCCTAAAAAGGCCATAGAAGCCTTGATATAATAAAAGGCCACAAAAGCCTTGATCTAAAAAAGACCACAGAATTCTTGACCTTAAAGAAGACTCCAGAAGAGAGTACCTAATTCAAAAGCATATTCAAATTTTAGTACTAATTATTTGTTGTGAGGAAAGGAGATTCAATGAGTTGGGAAACTTCCTACAAGAAATTTAGGAAGAGTATTTTCTTCATAATCAATCCATAACCTGAAGCAAACTTGAAGGTGAAGAGATCATGTGAAGATCTCATTGAAGAAACTTCCATTCTTGGAAGGACGAGAAGGACTAGGAGAGCCCTATTCAAATATAGAAGCAACAAAATCAAGAGATCCAGGAAGGATATCTCAATTCTAGAAGTTGAAGAAGAAGGTCTTAAGGAAGACCAAAGTAGCTATAGAATCAAAGACCTAGGAGAGGTCTCAAGGAAAAATGCTTGGAGAGCCTTGTTGTTGAAGCAATATCATCAAAAGAGTTCCTAGAAGAACTCATTGGAGAAATTCTCCATCAAGGAGAAACTTTTTGATAAGGGAAATATTTGGGACAATTATTGCCATCCGACAACAAGCCCAATCAGGATAAGAAGAAGAATTGGTAAGAATTAGCAAAGAAGATACAGAAGACCTCAAGATATTCAAAGTCTTGAGAAGAAGATCCTGCTTGAAGTCAGAATTCGACAAGAAGACTTGAAGACAAAAGAAGCTTGTCAAAGCTGAGAGATTTGAAGATTACCCTTCAAGAAGGCATAAATATTCCTCTAAATCCACAACAGAAAGGAGAATATTACTAGAGAAGAACAAACCACCAAACCCCAAGCTCGTGAAAGAAATTTTGAGATCTCTTTTTGGTGAAGGAGGAGATGTTTGGAAAAGCTAACAAAAGTTGCAAAAATCTAAAGCAACAAGCTTGATCTACATTCTCTACAAAAGTTGTCAAAAAGGTAAGCAACTATTGGTGCAAGTAAATTCATTAATCGGATTACTCAACAGATTTGTTAAAGCACCTTATGTTAGATTAGAAGTTGCAAAGAGGAAAATTGAATTACAGTCTTCAAAAGTGCAAAAGATAAAAATTCCTTTTAAGGTTCATTTGCACAATTAGGAGTTGATTTCAAAAATTACAATCAACTACCTATCTTATATCTTGAAAATAAGACTAGATCCTACAACTATGTTTGTAGTGAAATTCAAAAAAAATTATTCCAGATTATATTTGAAATGTTGCAGTGGAATTGTTAAGAGCATTTTTGAGAAATTAGTGGAGAAATAAGGTGAATTTATTGTTACCATTTAAAGTGCATCTATTAAGCACCATTCTAGTTGATTTTTTAACTAGTTGCTCTCAATTAGTTTGTGTTGTTAAGAAGCACAAAAATAAAAACAAAAATTTGTAGCACTTTCATGGCCAAAAGAAGCCACCATTACAAGCAAAAAGGTGGAGTAGAAAACCACCATTGAAATCCTTGAAGGAAGCCTCAAATCGAGACCTTGGAAGTCTCAAGATTCAAGGAGAATATAAGGGTTTATTTTTCAACACAGAGTGAAGGAATCCTCATTTCATTAGCTTGGATTGACTATCATCCAAAGTAGAAGAAGCAAGAAGGATTATAAAAATTCTTCATTTTGGTGCAAGATTTACATATTACAAAAGGCACCTCTTTTGTTCCTTGGAAGAACAAAAGTATTACTATTTACAAGGGGTAGAAGGACGTCCTTATCCAATAGACTTGCAACCAAGGGAAGGAGCTATCAAAAAGCTCACACGAACAGCAGATTTACGTCCAAAGAAAGGAGCCATCAAAGAGCTCACACATCCTTATCCAATAGCAGACTTGTGGCCAAGGGAAGGAGCTATCAAAAAGCTCATACGAACAACAGATTTACGGCCAAAGGAAGGAGCCACAAAAGATCTCACACCTCCAAGAGTTGAGGTGTTTAAAAACACTATTTTCCTACATCAAATTTAGCCCTACAAGCAGCACATCACCTACAACAGTGGAGCCATTATCACTCATGCTTACATAGAAAAAAGGGCAGCATTTAATGACAGGTTATCTACAAAAAAAGACAAAGCAAAAGGGCTACTCATTGGTTATTATAACCAGCACTGAAGAAAGGTAAAAATTGACATTAAAAATGAGCTACAAAACCTATAAATAAGTGCAGAGATAAGAGCTATACCTAAGGCATCCATTGAAGCAAACGTCCACCAAAAGAAGAGCTCAAAAGTGTGCCATAAGACCGTGAAGCAATCCAATTGTAGGTGTCCATCATACTCACCAATCCAATATGCAAAAGAAAGCTTACATATCAAGAAACATAGCAAGCTCATGTAGGGTGCAAAGATAAAGGAATAATTAGGGTTGCAAGCTCATATTTGGAGTGTTAGAAAGGAGGCTTGCATGCACAAGCCACTTGGCACAAATTCTCTATGCTTCCCAACATTCATGAAGATCCAAGCACTCACCTAAAGGGAGTTACATTCATTTAGAGGGAGTTAAGAATATTTGGAGGTTACCACCAACCTCATCATTACCGAAGGAACGTTAAAGACGTCTACCTTGTAACGCTTCGTGTGACACTTGTCATGAAGCCCATATTACTTAAGATGTTGATCTTGGAGAATGAAGTATACAATAGTGTGAAGCAGAATGCAGCAAAGCAAAGCAAGGGAGTAGTCAAACGGAGTTAAAGCATTGAGGAGAAAATAACTATTTCAAGCCATACACCATTCAACGATGTAAGGAAAACATTTAAGATGTTGTCATAAAACCAATGAATAACACTTGCATTTGGAGAAGCCTTGCAAGGCATATCCCAAGGTATATTTCACTGCCAGTTGTAGAAGAGAAGGATCACCAATCAAGGAATAGACATTGTCATGTCCATATTTGTTTGGGTTCCTGCATGCCGTCTCCATCGGTTTATATTGACCAATCAAACAAAAAATTCAACACTGGTCAAAGAGGGCTCTGACTGCCCATGAGTGCTACGCATCACGTAGCTACAAATCTACCTATGCACAACATTAAAGGACTATTGAGGTAAAGGTTGATTTTTTAAGCTTACTTTTAATATAAGGTTTTTGGAGTTATAAGGGAACATTTTATCTTCTATTGCAATATTCAGCATTAGATATTTATTAAGCAAGCATATTTCATATTTGTTAATATTTGTAAAAAATTATCAAGGAGAAATAAGGGTTATTATTGAAATTTAAATTACTTGCAAATATTATTTTCTAATTTTTCCAAATTTGGGAGTTATAAGGAATACAACATCAAACTTAGGAATTGGAAATTAGAAAACATTAAAATCAACCATAAAGGGGTATTTAAAGAGGTTTATTAAAAGTTTTTAAAGGTTGGAATTTTAATAATAGTTTTGTCTCAAAACACTTAAAGGAAGAAAAATAAATCCAACTTCAAAACCTCTTCAAAGAATTGAAAATAGTGCTTAGTTCAATAGGAGTAATACGGAGATAGAAAAGTTGTTTTTTATATTTACAAAATTTTACAAAATCAACTTAAAATTGAACTACAATTTACAAAAGCACTATATTGATCATACATCCTATCCAAAACATCCTGGGGAGTCATAAGGCATTCTACAAAACTTGGTAATATTAGCATCCATAAAAAAATGATCAAGTTCTAAATTTATTGGATAGATGTAAGCTTTCTACAAAACCTAAAAACTTATTAGGTTTGTGAAATCTCATCATTAGGGAGATATAAGGAAGTCTACAAAACCTAAGGGTTAACAAAGGTTTTATCAAATCAAGCTTTTATATATTCTAAGGGTTACATATACCCTAATATTGGGAGCCATAAGATAAAAATCTTTCTATATCTTAAACTAAGGGAGTCATAAGGATGTCTACTTCAAATAACTCATCAAGCATTAACAAAAATAATCCCTTCAGAAAATCCAATGCTATAAAAATCAGGATCATGAATCTACTCATGAAATCTGAAGGAATATTAGACCTAGCTTCAAAAATATTTCATAGTGAAGCATTAGACGATAATTTTGACTCTATGGAATGCTATCTTCAAGCACGTCTCAATGAAGCAATTGCCAATGAGAAAAATGATATTTCACTTCCTCTAGATTTTGTGAGCATATTATACATGGCATTGCTCACACATAAACATTACAAATATGAGAATGTAGAACAAAAGAGATTGATAGAACTACTCAAAAAGAAAACATAATTAAGTGAATCATATCTTGAACAAATTTTTCAATCTTCATGCAACATTGATGCTTCAAGTTCTATTAATTCAAAATCTTATCATGATGCCCTAATTGGTTGTTCAAAATCTTATGTACAAAGTAAAAATAGAGGAGAGATATCTCAGTAGGAACCAAGTTGCAGTACAATCACCTATGAAAGCATAGAGACTAGATTCAAAGGCAAAGTTAAAAATGAAGAGGAAACTGAAGGAGGGATATAGTAAGGACAATTGAAGAACCTACAACATCAGCTTACTCTGCATCAACTGAAGAAACAAACTATTGGCTGAATCTGATCATAGTAAGCAATGAAGGAGAATACAAGTTCCATTATCCAATGGAAGACGAAGATCAATATTGAAGACTAAAAGTCTTCAGTACCCAAATAATGTAATACAGGGGGTGTTAGATTTAGAGTCTATTACATCATTTGGATCATGTAAATGTACCTTCCTAGGTACATACTTAGGACATTATATTACTTTAGGGGAAAGTTATCTAGTTACTTTATGCAATGTAATAAATGCACAAGTGTCAATGTGCAAGTTGTAAATGTGCAAGGTGTCCCTTGTACAACTAGGTAGAGTGTTGGCCAAGGAATCTATCTTCCATTATAAAAGGTCCTCATTGTAAGATATTGACAAGTGAAGTAGGTAGTAGTAGTATTACTATGTGACTCCATTAGTGATGGAGTACAATGTAGTCCTATAGCATCTTGCATGGAGTGTCCATTTCCTCCATAACAATATTGTATTCATTTACGTAATTTCTATTTATAGCATATTTTTACAATCTCATAAATTTACTTTCTCTTATATTTCTACATCCTATGATTGCCATATCCCATTGCAATCTACCTCAAAAACTAACATATTACAAGAGTAAATAGAGCATCAAAGGGAACAAATTAACCAACAAAAGTAGTTGTTGGAAACTATAGTGAGTTAAAGTTCATAGAACAAAAATCTTGAGGTTAGATAGGAAGGAATTCCTACTATAGGAGAGCAAGAAATCAGGGCCCTTATAGAGGCAGAACTGGCTAAGGATTTGAAGAATGTGAAAATTTCTAAATTCACTGGAAAATATGGGCGTGATTTATTTGAGGCTTGGTTGAATGATTTGGAGACCTATTTCTCTATGAAGAACTGCTCCTAAATGACCCGAATAGCTTGGGTCGCTCTCTATTTATAGGGGATAGGGTTGGAATGGTGGAACATTTTTAAATTTGGATAAAATATTTAGGCAATAAATCTAAAGTGGGAAGGTTTTGTTGAAGCCTTTAAGAAGAGGTTCCTCACAGAACAATACTATGTGGAGAAATTTGAGGAATTCTCCACACTTCACCAAGGAACAAAGATGATGGAGATTTATTACCAAAAGTTTGTGAAGTTGCTTAAGTATGTATCGTTATATGAGAAGGATGAGAATATGAAGGTACATAAATTTTAGGATTAGATCATAATATTAGATTGGTAATAAACATGCATAAGCCTAAGACTCTACAAAAGGCTTATGACCTGGCTCAACAAACAGAATACAACCTGTAGTCAAATAGAACTTACATTAATTATGTGGAATTGTTAGAGGAGGATCGATAGTCCCTGAGAAAAAAGCAAAAGTGTTGGTTTTATGAAATGGGAATAAGAGAAGAGCAAGAAAAGTAGAGGTAATCTGAAGTTCAAGAGAAATAACAATGAAAAACAAGGGAATTTCAAAAATAAATTCCAAAAGAAGAATAATAACAACAATCTTCAACCTCAGAGGTAGTTAAAATCATCACAACCAGATATGACAAGAAAACAGAGACAAGAAAGACATCTAGGTCCCAAGGGTGATTGCTACGATTGTGGAGGTCCACACTATGCAATTCAATGTCCAAATCATCTAGGACAAAGTAAGAGGGTAAAGGAACCCAACTATAGGATCTACACAACAGTAAACCAAAACCTAGATGGTCAAGCCACACCCATACTCTTGAATGGTAAATTATTTGATAAGAAAATTAAAACTTGGATAGATAGTGGAGCTAATAATAGTTTTATTTCCACTAGTATAGTCAGGGATATACCAGAAAGACATGGATTTTTTGCACAAGGGTGAAAATTCAAGTATGGATCTAGACAAACCTACTCAATGGATCAATATTTTCCCATAGTAGAGATCACCCTACCAACCAGCTCTACCATTTGGTACTTATATGTAGTGCCGCTACATGTCTTTGACATGATATTAGGAATGGACTAGATAAGGGCTCATGGAGCACTAGTTAATTTCCAAGATAGATGGATAGACTATACAGATAAAGATAAGCAGATATTGAGAATCAATAGTGAGCAAGGTCATTCAACATCAGTTTATATCTACAATGTAGTTAAAGAAAGCTATTAGAAAATGTGGAATGGTCTATATCATTAAGTGGAACCATAAGACTGAGGATGATAGAAAGGAGAATTTGTTTAGAAATCGTCCAATTTTACATGATTTTAGGGATGTATTTCCTGAAGATCTCCCTAGACTACCACCTAAACATGAATTCTATTTCACTACCGAACTGATGTCGAGAGTTGAACCCGTTCATAGAACTTCTTATAGGATAAATTCTATTAAGATGGAGTTAAAAGTGAAAATTCAAGGGTTTATTAAACCTAGTGTGTCACCAAAGGATGCACCTATATTATTTGTCAAAAATAAATATAGTTTGCTAATGTTATGCATAGACTATAGAATGTTGATTAAAGTGACCATCAAGAATAGGTATCCTTTACCCAGGATTAAAGATCTATTTGATCAACTTAAGGATGCCACCATATTTTCAAATTTTGATTTAAAATCAAGATACCATTAGTTGAGAATCCAAGAGGAGGATACTTACAAGACTGCTTTTAAGACCATGCATGGACATTATGAGTTCATAATATTACCTTTTGGGTTGACCAATACACCGGTAGCATTTATGAATTTGATGAATAGTGTGTTCAGAAAACATCTTGATCAGTTTGTATTAATATTTTTGGATGATATGCTGATATATTCTTGAAATAAGGAAGTGCATGATAGAAATTTGAGAATCATGCTTGAGTTGTTAAGAAAGAACCAACTCCATGGGAATTTTTTGAAGTGTAAATTTTATGTTTAAAAGGTACAATATCTGGGATATATCATATCTGTAGAAGGGATATTTGTGGATCCAAAGAATATAGAAGCCATTTTGAGTTGGTCATCACTTACTGATGTGCTTGAAATGTGGAGCTTCATGGGCATGATAGGTTATAATAGGCACTTTGTGAAGGATTATTCTAAAATAGCCTACTCTATAACTAACCTCCAAAGAAAAGGAATGGAATACAAATGGATAGACAAGTGTAAAGTCATATTTGAGCTACTTAAGCAAAAGCGTACTATTGCACCTATGCTTAAAATTCTAGATCCTCAAGGGAAGTTTTTAGTATGTACTAATGCTTATTTGGAAGTTTTTGGGGAGTTATATCATGATATGAATTAGTCATAGCATATGATTCAAGGAAGCTCAAGAAGCATGAGGTAAACTATGCTACACATGATCTAGAGTTAGAAACGGTGCATGCTCTTAATATCTAGTGACACTACCTGATAGGAAGACATTTCGAGTTAGTAACCAACCATCAAAGCTTGAGGTATATATTTACTTAGCCTATGCCTAATGCAAGATAAATAAGATGGATTGAGTTCTTAGGATAATATGAATTTGGTATAGAGTATATCAAAGGAAAGGAAAATAAATTCATTGATGCCTTAAGTAGAAGGTATATAGCTGCATTGACCCATAGTCACATGGATTTAATGGACCAAGTCAAGAAAATGCAATCTCAGAATTAGTATTGCAGTGAAATTCGAGCTAAAATGGGAAGGAATCCTAAAGAGAACAAGGATTTTGACATAAAAGTTGATATTTTATGTTTTAAATACATGGTAGTTATACCTAAAATCGATGATTTAAGGAGACTTACTCTACTCACCGTTGAGGGGCTAA
Source organism: Wollemia nobilis (assembly GCA_028583015.1). Taxonomy (NCBI): domain Eukaryota; kingdom Viridiplantae; phylum Streptophyta; class Pinopsida; order Araucariales; family Araucariaceae; genus Wollemia; species Wollemia nobilis. Next base: position 8,624,798 of record JAQPPZ010001361.1, read on the forward strand.
AATGAGTAAGAACATGAAAAAGACCTTCTACTAGCCAGAAATGAAGGGAGATATCACTAATTTTGTTGCTCGATGCCTGGAATGCTAGAAAGTGAAAGCTGAGCATAGACATCCAACAAGACAGTTATACCCACATGATATACCAATGTAGAAATGGTAGGTTATATCTATGGAATTTATTGTGGGTTTACCTAAGACTAGGTACCAACATGATACAATCCTTGTAGTGGTCGATAAGTTGACTAAGATTGTGCACTTCATACTAGGGAACACCAAGGATGATGCTCTAGTGGTGGTAAATAGGTTTGCCAAAGAGATATTCATGTTACATGGGTTTCCTAAGGTAATCATCTTAGACAAGGACTCTAGATTTACATTTGAGTTTTGGCAGGCTCTTCATCGTGTAGTGGACACCAAGCTAAAAATTAGTTCTACATACCATCCAAAAATAGATGGTCAAATAGAGAGGGTAAACCAAGTCTTGAAAGACATGCTTCGCATGTACTAAATTGACCAAAAGTCTCGGTAATGCACCTTGCCAGGGCCATAACTTTTGCTACGAGTGTTCATTTTGCCCTGTTATTTTTTTAGAACGTGTAGAATTACATAGAGAACTTAAAAAGAATTGCCCTTTGTATTTGTGAGCCAAAAATACCTCTAGGAGGCCCAAAATTAGCTTTTAATGTAATTTTTAGTTTTTGCAACTGAAAAGTTATCATAACTATTAGTGTAGAACTAGAGTGGGGTTGCTATCTTGGGATAGTGGTTATTATTGAATAATGGGTGCATGATTCCATTTTGGATGCCATCCAGATTTTTTTTTAGGGTTACTAAAAATAGCAAGTGAGTTGCTAAAAATAGAAAGTGACTAAAAATAGTAAGGGGGTAGCGTAGGCTAGGGTTTTTCTTTTTGGGGAGTATAAGGAGTGGGAGACTCTATTGTAAGGGGGGTGTGAATTCAGATAATGAAAGGAAGCATTTGTAGGTTTCTTTTACTGGTGTATTTTGTATGATGTCTTGTCTTGCAATTTTACCCTTGGAGTCCATTGTCGGTCTCCTGTAGTGAATTTACATCAATTGGTATCAGAGCGGGTGAGATCTCGCTAGTGGAAAGAAGATGAATAGAAGAGGGAGAGGGCGAGGGATCTATGCCCAAATGAATAAGTAGATGGAGGATCTGCATGCAAAAATAGCATGGTTGACTAGTGTGATTAACCGCATGGTGGAGGCCCGCACCAATGTGGACCCAGATCTAGGATCTGATAATGAGACCATGGTTGAGGAAGGTGGATCTGAGGATCACGTGGAAGAAGAACCAGAATATTTTGAAAGCAAGTTGATCCGATCCTTGGAAGGACTTAAAGGAAGTCGAGATGGAATCAAGATCGAGGTTTTTGAGTATGTTGGTGGGTTAAAACTAGAGGAGCTAATCGATTGGGTAAATAGTATGGAGAAGTATTTTGAATGGAGTAATCTAGCTGAGGAAAAGAAGGTGAAACTCGCATGCACGAAGTTGAAAGGGCATGCTTTAATTTGGTGGGATCATCTATAGATAGAATGATAGAGGAAAGGAAAAGAAAATATCAAGGCTTGGGATAAGATGAAGAAGAAGTTGCAAGAAAAGTTTGTGCTTGTAGACTATTCCCAAACTTTATTTCATAGATTTTAGAACCTTCGATAGAAGGACCAAAGCATCGAGGACTACACCAATGAGTTCTACAAGCTATCTATTCATGTGGAGCATAACGAGACCGAAGAGCAAAGGGCTACAAGGTATGTAAATGGCCTAAGTTATGCTATTCAAGATGAGTTGAGTATGCATCATACCCTTACTATAGAAGATGTGTATCAGATGGCCTTGAGGGTCGAAGAAAAGCATAAGAGGAGTAATTATAGAAGAGGGAAGAAGGGATTGGTATCTTCTCCAAATTGAGGGTATGGTGGATCTAGCTCATCAAAGGGAGAATCCTCAAATATAGAGAAATAGGAAGAGACAGAGCAAGGTCATGGTACCTACCAAAGAGGAAGAGGAAATAGAGGAGGTCGAGGTAATGGGGGAGGTCAAACTAGGAATGGATCATGGAAGCCATATACCTATTTTAGATGTGGTGAGGAAGGTCATAGAGCATTTGAGTGCACCCACTATGATGTTGAAGAGAGGAATCAGGGAGGATAGGCTAGAGTCAACTTGGTTGAGGAAGAGGATGAAACTGAGATAGAAGTTGCTATAGATGTAGGTGAGAATCTCATGATAAAGAGAACATTGATTGCTCCAAAGAAGGTAAAAATGCAAGTGGATGAGGGTGGTGAGTCATGGCTATGAATAAATATCTTTTGCACAAGATGCACATCGGGAGGAAAGGTATGCAAAGTAATCATTGATGGTGGTAGTTGTGAGAATATGGTCTCTAATGTAATGGTAGATAAAATGAATCTAAAATGTGAGAAGCACCCACACCCCTATCACATTTCATGGATCAAGAAAGGAAATGAGGTGACTATTGATAAGAGATGTTTAGTAAAATTCTCAATCAGGAATACTTATAAAGATGAATTTTGGTGTGACGTGATTCCTATGGATGCCTATCACATACTATTGGGGAGGCCTTGGAAGTATGATAGGAAGACCATCCATGATGGGGGTCAAAATACATACACCTTTTGGAAGGATGGTGCCAAGGTAGTATTGTTGCCTCTTCAAGAAGAAGGGCAGAGTGAGAGTTTGTTGACTGCAAAGGAGTTTATCATAGAGGCACAAGAATCTAGTTGGTGCTATGCATTGACGATGAAGAAGATAGAGGTAGAGGAGGTTCCTATACCACCGATAGCATCCAGGTTGTTGAAGGAGTATGTTGATGTCATACCAGATGAGTTACCTGATGGGTTACCACCAAAGAGGGATATTCAACATCACATTGATTTAATTCTTGGGTCAGTTCTTTCAAACCAAGTAGCCTATCGGTTGAGCCCAACCCAAAATGCAGAGTTGAATAAGCAAGTGATAAAATTGATACAGAAAGGATTAGTAAGGGAGAGCATGAGTCCTTGTGCAACTCCCACCCTATTAACTTCGAAGAAGGATGGCTCATGGTGGATGTGTGTAGATAGCAGGTCCATAAATAAAATTACTATCAAGTATAGGTTCCCAATACCTAGAGTGGATGATATGATGGATGTCTTAGTAGGGGCTAACTACTTCAACAAGATTGATCTACGGAGTGGTTATTATCAGATCAAGATTAAAGAGGGGGAGTGGAAGACTGCTTTCAAAACCTGAGATGGGTTGTACGAGTGGATGGTGATGCCATTCAAGTTATCAAATGCACCCAATACCTTTATGTGGTTGATGAACCGAGTGCTATAGGAATACATTGGTAAGTTTGTGGTTGTCTATTTTGATGATATCTTGATTTTTAGTAAAAGTGAAGAAGAGCACTTGCACCATGTGAGGTTGGTGTTAGAGTTATTATAAAGAGAGATTATATGCTAATTTGAAGAAGTGTAGATTTCTTCAAGAAATTTTAGTGTTTTTGGGCTTTGTAATTTCCAAGGATGGCTTGAAGATGGATGAGGAAAAGGTGAAGGCAATTCTTGAATGGCCTATTCCAAGGAATGTAACAGAGGTGATAAGTTTCCATGGTTTGGCAAATTTTTATAGGAAGTTCATTAGAAACTTTAGCAACATTCTTGCACCCATAACAGAGTGTATGAAGGGGAAAAAATTTGTATGGATAAAAGCAACAACTCAGAGTTTTGAACTCTTGAAGAAGAAGGTTTCAGAAGCACCCATGATGGTATTACCTAATTTTAGAAAAATATTTGAAGTTGACTATGATGCTTCACATGTGGGGATTGGCGTTATGTTGAGCCAAGAGGGGCGGCCAATAGCATTTTTTAGTGAAAATTTGAATGAGGTAAGAAAGAATTACTCCACTTATGATGTAGAATTTTATGCAATTGTGCAGGCACTGAGGTATTGGTGATATTATTTGTTATCCAAGGAGTTTGCATTGTACACTGATCATGAAGCCTTAAGGTATGTCAATTCTCAGAAGAAATTAAATAGTAGACATGCCAAGTGGGTCTCCTTTTTGCAAGAATACTCATTTGTGTTGAAGCACAAGTCTGGTAAGCAGAATAAGGTTGTTGATGCATTAAGTAAGAGAGTACTATTGGTAACCACCATGGAGAATGCAGTGGTAGGCTTTGAGGGGATTAAGGATTTGTATGAATCTGATGCAGATTTTGGAAGCATTGTACAATAGTACAAAACTCCAGTTGTGGGTGAGGTTGGTCGAATATTTGTTGAGTATGTTATGCAGGATGGCTATCTATTTAAGGGGAAATAATTGTGCATACCTATTGGTTCCATGCGGGAGAATATCATCCATGAGCTGCATAGTGGTGGTTTGGTAGGACACTTTGGCATAGATAAAATAGTTGCTCTTGTGGAGGAAAAGTACTATTGGCCATGGTTGAAGAGAGATGTAATTTGATTTGTGTCCAGATGTAGAGTGTGCTAGGTGGCTAAAGGCCATGTACAAAATACAGGGTTGTATACGCCCTTACCAGTTCCCCTAGGATCATGGACCGACCTGAGCATGGATTTTGTGCTAGGGCTACCCCATACTCAATGAGGTAAAGATTCCATTTTTGTTGTAGTAGATAGGTTTTCTAAGATGGCTCATTTTATTGCTTGCTAGAAAACCAATGATGCAACCAAGATTGTAGTACTTTTTTTGATGAAGTGGTGAGACTGCATGGAGTTCCAAAGACCATCACTTCAGATCGGGATGTTAAGTTCTTGAGTCATTTTTGGTGGACATTGTGGAAGAAACTAAACACAAAGCTACAGTTTAGTAGTGCTTATCATCCATAGACTGACGGATAAACCGAGGTCATGAATCGGAGCTTGGGCAACCTTTTGAGGTGCATAGTTGGTGAGAAGCCATGACAATGGGATTTAGCCCTATCACAAGCAGAATTTGCATATAACAGCTCAATGAACCACTCGATAGGTAAATCACCATTTCAAATTGTTTATGGCTAGAACCCCAAGGGTGTTCTAGATTTGGTTGAATTACCAATCCATGAGCATGTTAGTGATGATGCAGAAGCATTTGCTGAACATATACAACAATTGTAGGAAGAGGTCAGAGACAAGTTGCAGAATAGTAATACTAAGTACAAAAAGGCCATTGATGTGCACAGGCGCATCCAAGTATTCTAGGTTGGGGACATGGTGATGGTTCACCTTCGAAAGGAGCGATTTCCCAAGGGGACATATAATAAATTGAAAATGAAGAAAATTGGCCCTTGTAGGATTCTACAGAAAATGAATGACAATGCTTATAAGGTGGAATTGCCAGTTGACCTCGATATTTCACCAGTTTTCAATGTCTCTGATTTGCATGAATTTCATGGTGATATTGTAGTTGTTGAAGAGGCAAACACCATAGCTTGGGAGAAGCAAATCCCCAAGAAGAAGAAGGAACGCATTGCACAGGTCCTTGATAGGAAAGTGATCACCACACGCAATGGAAACTATAGCAAATACTTGGTATAGTGGGAAGGTTTATCCTAGGCCAATAACACTTGGATTTCTGAGGAGGAACTAAAAAGGCTTGACATTGACAAGCTCGAGGTATTTCATCAGCAGAACTCGTAGGAGCTGAGTTCATTTTCAACCAGAGGAGAATAATGCACCTTGCCAGGGCCATAACTTTTGCTCTGAGTGTCCGTTTTACCCCGTTCTTTTTTAGAATGTGCAAAATTGCATGGAGAACTTAAAAAAAATTGCCCTTTGCATTTGCGAGCTAAAAATACCTCTAGGAGGCCCAAAATTAGCTTTTAATGTAATTTTCAATTTTTGCAACTAAAAAGTTATCATAACTATTAGTGTAGAACTAGAGTGGGGTTGCTATCTTGGGATAGTGGTTATTATTGAATAACGGGTGCATGATTCCATTTTGGATGCCATCCGAGATTTTTTTAGGGTTACTAAAAATAGCAAGTGAGTTGCTAAAAATAGAAAGTGACTAAAAATAGTAAGGGGGTAGCGTAGGCTAGGGTTTTTATTTTTGGGGAGTATAAGGAGTGGGAGACTCTATTGTAAGGGGGTGTGAATTCAGATAATGAAAGGAAGCATTTGCAGGTTTCTTTTACTGGTGTATTTTGTATGATGTCTTGTCTTGCAATTTTACCCTTGGAGTCCATTGTCGGTCTCCTACAGTGAATTTACATCACTCAGTTGGAAGACATTTTGCATCTAGTAGAGTTTGCTTATAATAATGGTCATCATGCTTCCTTGAAAATGGCCTTGTTTGAAGCCTTGTATGGCAAGAGATGTAAAACTCCTCTATCTTGGGATAATCTAAAGGCTTGGATTGTCATCAAATCAAACACAATCAAAGTGATGGAGGAATAACTTAGAATGATCATGCAAAGGCTTAAGGAAGTCATTGATCATTAAAAGAGCTATGATCATCTAAAAAGATCACCTAGAGAATTCTTTGTGGTAGATAAAGTATTCTTAAGAGTTAAACCCATGAAAAGTGCCATCAAGTCTACTAAGTTGGATCCTCGATATGTTGGGCCATTTGAAATCATTGATAGGATAATTCTAGTAGCTTACATACTCACCTTGCCACCCAACCTATCAAAGATCCATAAAACTTTCCATGTATCCCTACTTAGAAAGTATATTGTTGATCCTGATCATGTGTGGGATGTTTCACAATTGTACATGGAAAATCCCTCGGTAATTGAGGTAAAACCAGTGAAGATTCTAGAGTTTCATTCCAAAATTATGAGGAAGAAAACTCTAGAATAGTGCAAAGGTCCAATGGAACCAGTATTCTGAGAAAAGTGCCACTTGGAAAAAAGTGGATGAGATGAAAATATATTTTCCTTATTTGTTTGAATGAAAATGATATGTAATTTTATATTGTAGGAAAATACAGAGGACTGTGTTTAGTCCAAGGGAGGTAGTATGTCATGACCCACCTTGGTAGGACTCAGTTATGAGATGGATTTTGTAAATGTGTGATTATTTAATGTTTAGATTTTGATGCAATTACATGGTAATATACATTTGCTACTTTATTTATTTTAAATAAGGATATGGTACTGTTTATTTTTATACGTGTTTGTAGGACCAGGTACTCTCATGGGTGGACGAGGAAGTTGACCACCAAGAAAGAGATACCAAAAAAGGTAAATGATGTTCATTTTGATTGACAATAGCTCTAGGGTAGGATTTACCCACATTTAGTTGCATATCATGGTTGCATGTTGAAAACATACCATCAACAAGGAAGTTGTTATAGGCAATGGAGTTGGTGGAGTGAAAGTTGATAACTTAGAAGTTTTCGTAATACCTTCTATGCATATGATTGATAAATGCTTGTTTTTTGTTGGATTGTGTTTGTTGATAAAATAATCTAGCAAAATATTCATTAAGGGAAAGAACTAATAAATATAGAGGTTATATTAATTCCCGAATTAGTAGTGTCAATGTTAATAATTCATATTAACATTTGACACCAAATTAATTAATTAAAGGATAATTAATTTGTTAGACATGTTTGCTCTAATGTTCAAAGTTTAACATTATAAATGAAATGTATTTGACATGATTATACATTAAGAAGCAAATAACTAGTTAGTTGTTTTGACATTGGAATATAACCTTAGAAAATGGATTTGCTGAGGTTTTATATTGTGGCTCATTTGCAATAAAGTTTTTCATTGTTTGACCGTGGTGTTCTTAATAAAAGCTTTCTTTTAATTTAAAAATAAGTGCAATAAAGGTTTCCTTTGTTTGAATATGGTGTTCTTATTAAAATATTTATTTTAATTTAAAAAGACATATAATGAGGGCATACTTGGGCTAAGAGTAAAGAAATAATTAAGGAGTTATGGATTCATATCATGGGGAAAGAGAGCACCTCCGGTTAGTTGTAAATAAATAAGGGTGGCAAACAAAAAGAGGTTAGATGTTCTTGTTAGCTTTTGATGCTATGAGCCAAGGGAGAATGCAATAACAGGATATAGAATATGCAAAAATGTAAGATGTTGAAATATACTATAAATGGTAAGTGATAAAAATGATACAATGCTATATGGAGGAAATGAACACTCCAAAACATATGATAAGAACTACATTTTATCCATCACCAATCTATATGGTGATCTTGTAGAGTATATCTGCTACTCCCTACTACTCTCACTAAACACTCACTATGAGGCCCTTTATATAGATATATGGATTGGTTGGCCAACACTCTTGCATTTATTACATTACTTGAAGTAACTTGCTAACTACACCCTAAAGTAATATCCTACTCTAGTTATGTACTAAAGGTGGTACATGTACATGACCCAAATGATGTAATATATTCCAACACTCCCCTGTATTACATTATTTGGGTATTGAAGACTTTAGTCTTCAATATGGATCTTCTTCACTTTTTGTATCATGTTCAAGCAAATAGTTATTGTCTTCATGTTATGTTACTCTTGTTGTAAAAGCTTTGAATTCATGATTATATGTCGTATATTCCAGTTCTTTAATTTCTTTAATTCTCTAAGCTAGATGTCCTTTTTGAGTCCCTTTTTGGTATTCCAATTGTGGATAATAGTTCTGATGTTGTGACTGTTGTTGTCAAGGATTTTTGATATTACCTTATTTGGATTACCCTATTTGGTTGGATTTCATAATTCATCTAATTTCCTTAATTTTGATTTCTTGGATTGAATCTGCAGTAACTGGTGCTATGTCCTTTTCTTTTGCATATCTAAAAATATTTTTTGTTCCATGGTCTTTGACCTTTAGCTGATGAAGCAATGTTTCCCTATGGATTATATTTCAATACCAATGCATTGTTAGATGTCCCTGTGGAGCTAATGTAGGCTTGCATTTCATCTGTGATAGCAAAGGTTATTATCATTAATGCTATAGTATTACTTTATTAAAAAATTTAAATATCTAAATCCCCTTAAGTTGGTTTAGTTCTTACTCCTTTGACAATATCCCAAATATTCTCGAATATTAGAATAGCTCTCACTTTTTTTTCCATGAGAAGTAATTCGGGCCTTTAAGTAATTGAGATTTTTTAAGCATGAATTTGTTTGTAGTCATGATGACTTTCTAGGTGTAAAACCTTACTTGCTTTTAGGATTTGGTAGAATTCATTATTTCTCCCTAGTTAAGAGATGTGAACTAATTTGATAAACCTTTCTTAGAATAATTTTTTGTAGGTTTCCTTATATCTCTCTATTAATATGCTTAGTTCACTTTCTAAGTTGATTTTGTAATGTTTTTAGAATAAACAACTTATTAATTTTACCTTATCTTTACCAATGAAGTAATGCTTTAATGGTTGGATTTCTTTGTCTCCTTAGAATGAGTGAGATAATTTTTACCAATTAATTCCAAATCTATATGTAGGCAATTGGTTTGCTATTATTTCCAATAGATTAATTTTCTAAATTCCAATTATGTGTATATAGTTTGAAGTAGTATGCCTTATATATCCCTACTTTTGGAATATTATAAAAATAATATTATTTACAATTTAATAGAATTTTAACCAATAGTTGATAGCCTTATATTTCCTACTTGGTTAATTGTAAATATTCAATATCTTGCAGTAATCTTGCTTGATAATTACTAATGCTTGTTAGATTTACTCCAATTAAATATTACCTTATAACAAAGCAATAGTTCATATCACCTTATAACTTCGATTTAATTAAAGCAAGTAAATTTAATTTACCTTTGTAAGGTGTGATGCTCTACGTCCTTCGTGAGGCTTGATGTTCTTTATTATCCTTTATGATCTACGTATCTCTACATACTCTGATGGTGACTTGGTGCGTAGCTTGGTGTTGATGCTTTGACCTTGTTGTTTAATCAAACAACCTGTGTATTCTTCCTTCTACCTCTGCACTTTCATAGTGCCTATTTTGGTATGGTCTTGATGCAGGAGCATCCGAGGGCAGCAAAGCAATCGAGCATCAACCAAACTTTTGTTGTTATTTTTTTCTAAGTAACAAAGTTATTTTTGCTGTTATTTTTCTAAGTGCTACATAGGGTCGTGAAATCGCGACATGTCACGATTTCGCGACATGTCACAAAATCGTGACCCAAGCCAAAGGGTCGCGAAATCGTGACCCAAACGGAGAAGGCAAGGCCGAGGGACACAAGGGTCGCGAAATCGTGACATGTCACGATTTCGTGACATGTCACGAAATCGTGGCCACTGCAGCGGAACCAAGGCGCGGGGAGAAATGGTCGCGAAATCGCGGCCACTGCAGCGGAACCAAGGCGCGGGGAGAAACGGTCACGAAATCGCGACATGTCACGATTTCATGACATGTCACGAAATCGCGGCCACTGCAGCGGAACCAAGGCGCGGGGAAGAAATGGTCGCGAAATCACGGCCACTACAGCGAAACCAAGGCACGGGGAGAAATGGTCACGAAATCGTGACATGTCACGATTTCGTGACATGTCACGAAATCGCGGCCACTGCAGCGGAACCAAGGCGCGGGGAAGAAACGGTCGCGAAATCGCAACATGTCACGATTTCGCGACCGAAACGGGAGAACAGAGGCCGATGGGAAAAGGCGATGCGAGCCAAAACGGAGAGAGAAGGTGCCGGAGGAAAATGGTCGCGATATCGTGACATGTCGCGATATCGCGACCAAATAGAAAGACACGCACTTCCAGTTTCATAAAGACGCCCCTTAGTGCGCGGCAAGTTAGAGGCAGTAAAGCAGCAGTTTCAAAGAAGGGTTTCAACGGGCATGTTGGCCACTCTCGCATGAGATCTGGAGATGCATTTACAACAACAAATAGTAAGCAGCAGATCGAGAAGAAGATTTCGTTGAGGTATGGCAGCCAGTCGCGCACCTCAACTCGAGTCTCATCAATGCAAATTGGGAAAATTGCTCCAAGTGGCGATTGTAGATCGTGGAAAGTGGGGAAGCACAGAGGATCGGGACCTCGATAAAAACCCATGGATTGTAAGGAGAGGGGGTTGGCACATGGCTGTTATGCTGTATATTCATGTAAATTCTTCCAAAGTATTGAATACAAATCTTGGGCTCTTGTTTCTCTGTTTTCTTTCTTGTTTCTCTGGTTTTTTTGTAGTATGCAAGATACATTCTCCGCCAAGTGGTATCAGAGCCAGTAGTTCCTGAGTGTGCAGCAGATCACCGAAGGAGAGGCAGTTGTACCAGGACCTGTGGGAGGGCTTGAGATCGGGTGAACAGAATGCCTCCAAGGAGAAATCCTGTTGGTGGGAGAGGCATGGCAGCAGCAGAAGATGTTCGAGCTTTGCAGTGGCAAATGCAAGCTCTGCAAGAAGAAATGCGTAGAAGAATGGAGCCAAGAAGAGATGAAGGCAGTGAAGAGGAAGATGATGAAGAAGAAGACCAACCTGAGGAAGAAGAAGAAGCAATAGATCCTGCTCAGGCCAGACTTTACAAGGCCATATCCCAGATTGGGAAGAGGCCAAAAATGGAGGTTTCCACATATTTTGGGAACCTTGATCCAGAAGAATTGATCGACTGGATCAACGACCTGGAAGAGTACTTCGAGTACGAGGAAGTTGAGGATCCTGATAGGGTCAGATTCGCAAAGACCAAACTGAAAGGTCATGCCAGCATTTGGTGGAAGGGAGTGCAGCTGGAGCGAAATAAAAGAGGGAAAGAGAGAATAACTAAGTGGGAACGGATGGCAGAAAAGCTAAAGAGGCAGTTCATCCCTGGTGATTATGAGTTAGACCTGCTAAAGAAAATGCAAGGGTTGAGACAATCAAGCAAGTCTGTGAAAGAATACACAGAAGAGTTTCATAAAATAATGATTAGAACAGGCCATTCAGAGGCCAACAAGGAGAAGGTAGCCCGTTACATTAATGGGTTGCGAGCCAGCATTCAGGAGGAACTAAGTCTAGTCCGGATGACCACCATAGAGGATGCCTACCAATTTGCTTTAAAGGTTGAGGAGAAGCTCAATAGGAGGTTTGAAAACAAGCAAAGAGGAAGAGGTCGAGGCGGAAGGACCGGCGGAAGGAACAGTGGAAGAAGAAATGAAGAATCTCAAAAAAATGGAGAAAGTAGCAAAGAATCAAGAACAAAGGAGGGAAAATGCGGACCGCCCCCGTAATCGAATAATGGCTACCGAGGGGGAAGAGGCAGAGCTGGACGAGGTCAAGGAAGAGGAAGATTCCGAGGGACTTGCTTCCAGTGTGGTGAAGAGGGACATCACCAATATGAGTGCCCACAGCAATGAGAAAGAAATAATCACAGGCCGAAAGGAAATGCCAGAGTAGCAGTCGTGGATGAAGATGCTGGGTCTGAGCATTCAGAAGAAGCTGAGAGAGGAGAGGTAATGATTGCAAGGAGAGTCCTACCGAATGAAGAGGGAGCTACAGGTCAGAGGAAAATTTTATTTCGCACAAGGTGCAAGTGCGCTGGTAAGATTTGCAACATTATCATTGACAACGGTAGCACAGATAACCTAGTTTCAGAGGGGATGGTTACAAAGCTACAACTGGAGAGAAAGAAACACCCGCATCCATATCGGATCACGTGGTTGCAGAAAGACCACAAAGTTTTGGTCAATGAATAGTGCTTGGTGAAGTTCAGTATTGGAAATTACCGTGATGAGGTTCTGTGCGACATTCTGCCCATGGATGCGTGCCACTTGCTGCTGGGAAGGCCATGGCAGTTTGACAAGTGTGCGGTTCATGATGGCCGAGCCAACACCTATTCCATGACCAAGAATGGAATGCGTCATAAGTTGAAGCCCCTGAAGGAGGTGGAAGAGAAGGTATGTGGCAGTGCAAGAATTTGCTTGGTTGACGAAAGAAAGTTTTTAGATGATTTGAAGCATGAGCATATGTGTTATGCATTAGTTCCTAGAGCCAGGGATACAAAATGCAAAGATGCACCAACAGAAGTCCAAGAGCTGTTAAAGGAATTTCCAGATATCATATCCGATAATGTGCCTGAGGGTTTACCCCCAGTAAGAAAAATCAGTCACCATATTGATTTGGTGCCAGGGTCAAGCTTGCCAAATAAGGCTGCACATAGAATGACACCTGTAGAAACTGAAGAACTAAACAGGCAGGTCCAGGAGTTGCTGGAGAAAGGGTTGATTAGGGAGAGTCTTAGCCCGTGTGCAGTACCTACAGTACTAGCACCCAAGAAGGATGGAGAGTGGAGAATGTGCACAGACTCTCGAGCCATCAATAAGATAACAATAAAATACAGATTTCCACTGCCAAGGATGGATGACATAATGGACTGTTTGAGTGGAGCCAAGTACTTCACCAAAATTGACCTCAAGAGTGGTTACCACCAGATCCGTGTCAGGGAAGGAGATGAGTGGAAGACAACTTTCAAGACAAGAGAGGGCTTGTATGAGTGGTTGGTCATGCCCTTTGGGCTGTCCAATGCACCAAGTACCTTCATGAGGCTGATGAATGAGGTACTGAAAGAGTTTTTGGGAAAATTTGTCATTGTTTACTTAGATGACATATTAATATTCAGCAGAACCCTGGAGGAACACCTGATGCACATTAGGAGGGTTTTTGAAAAGCTACGGGAGGAGCAGTTATTGATAAATCTTAAAAAGTGTAATTTTGTCAAGAGAGAGCTAGTATACCTGGGATTTGTGATCTCAGAAGAAGGTCTAAAAATGGACCCAGAGAAGGTAAGAGCTATCATCGAATGGCCTATTCCAAGAAGCACAACAGAGGTGAGATCCTTTCATGGTCTAGCCAGCTTTTACAGGAAGTTTATAAGAAACTTCAGCAGCATTTGTGCACCCCTCACAGAAACAATGAGAGGGGATAAGAAAGAATTCAAGTGGACCTTAGGGGCTGAAAGGAGCTTTGATGCATTAAAGAAAAAGGTCACAGAACAGCCTATTTTGGCACTTCCAGACTTTAACAAAGTATTTCAAGTCGACTGTGATGCCAATGGCAGTGCAATAGGGGTTGTACTGAGCCAAGAAGGCAGACCTGTAGCTTATTTCAATGAAAAGCTCAATGATGCTCGCAAAAAGTATTCAGTTTATGACCAGGAATTTTATGCCATAGTTCAAGCTCGAAGAAGTGGAGGCATTATTTGTTGCCAAAAGAGTTTGTTCTATTTACTGATCATCGAGCATTGCAAGACATCAACAACTGAGACAAAACTGAATCAATGGCACATGAAATGGGTTGAGTTTCTCCAAAGCTATACCTTTGTATTAAAGCACAGGAGTGAGAAATCAAACAGAGTTGCAGATGCTTTAAGCATAAGGCATAATCTGCTGATTGAAATGACAGTGGAAGTAGTGGGATTCGAAGAGCTGAAGGGCCTTTATCCTGAAGATCCTAATTTTGCAGCAGTCTGGATGGCTTGCTTGGCACCTGTTACTGTGGATAGGACAAAATGGTTGGATTTCTTAATCCAAGACGGAATGCTGTTCAAAGGAAGTAAATTATGCATTCCAAGGAGTTCCATGCGGGAGAACTTAATCAAGGAAAAGCACAGCGGAGGACTGGCTAGGCATTTTGGTCGAGATAATACCATTGCCCTGGTAAATGAAAATTACTACTGGCCGCAACTTCAGCAAGATGTGAAAAAGTTTGTGCAAAGTTGCAGAATATGCCAGACGACAAAAGGCGTAAGGCAAAATACAGGATTATACCAGCCGTTACTTGTACTTGAGAGGCCGTGGGAGGACATAAGCATGGATTTTATTCTTGGATTGCCAAGAACACAGAGGGGAAATGACTCTGTATTTGTGGTAGTTGACAGGTTCTCCAAGATGGCACACTTCATTCCCTGCCAGAAAACAAGTGATGCAGTTCACATTGCAGGGTTATTTTTCAAGGAAGTAGTAAGACTGCACGGTCTACCAAGAAGCATAGTTTCTGACAGAGATACCAAATTTGTTGGGTATTTCTGGAGAACATTGTGGAAGAAGCTAAAGACAGATCTGAAGTTCAGTTCTGCATACCACCCGCAAACTGATGGACAGACATAAGTGGTAAATAGAAGTCTGGGAAATCTGCTAAGATGCTTGATAGCAGATAAACCCAAGGGATGGGATTTAGTTTTGCCACAGGCAGAATTTGCATACAACAATTCTGTCAACAAGAGTACAAACAAATCTCCATTCCAAATAATATATGGAAATAGTCCAAGAAACGTTTCTGAGCTGAGGAAATTGGATAAAGGAGAAAAGTGCAGTGCGGAGGCAGAGGAATTTGCAAAACAGATGAAAAGCCTGCATGAAGAAGTGAGGAAACAGATCACAAGAATGAATACTCAGTATAAAGCAAGAGCAGACCAAAAGAAGCGGTCCAAGGAGTTCAAAGTGGGGGATGAAGTCATGGTGCATCTCCGAAAAGAAAGATTCCCAGCCAAAACTTATAACAAGTTGAAAATGAAGAAATTCGGACCATGCAAAATACTGGAAAGACGGGATTCAGGCAATGCATATAAAGTAGAATTGCCAAGTGGGCTTGACATTTCACCTATTTTTAACATATCTGATTTAGTAGAGTACCATGAAGGAGATAGTACAGAGGCACCAAGCACTGAATTATGGAACATTCCAGCGTCTAGCCCAGCCAAAGAAGAAATAGAGGAAATATTAGATACTCGCGAAGGCGTAAGCACAAGGAACAAACAAGTATTCTGAGTATTTAATCAAGTGGAAGGGCAGACCCGTAGAAGATGCAACTTGGTTGTCAAAAATAGAGGTTGACCACCTGGGTCTTCCTCCCAAAGATCAGAAGTGAGGATCACTTCTCAATCCACCCCGGGTGTCTGATGCAGGAGCATCCGAGGGCAGCAAAGCAATCGAGCATCAACCAAACTTTTGTTGTTATTTTTTTCTAAGTAACAAAGTTATTTTTGCTGTTATTTTTCTAAGTGCTACACAGGGTCGCGAAATCGCGACATGTCGTGATTTCGCGACATGTCGCAAAATCGTGACCCAAGTCGCAAAGGGTCGCGAAATCGTGAAATCGTGACCCAAACGGAGAAGGCAAGGCCGAGGGACACAAGGGTCACGAAATCGTGACATGTCACGATTTCGTGACATGTCACGAAATCGCGGCCACTGCAGTGGAACCAAGGCGCGGGGAGAAATGGTCACGAAATCACGGCCACTACAGCGGAACCAAGGCGCGGGGAGAAACGGTCGCGAAATCGTGACATGTCGTGATTTCGCGACATGTCACGAAATCGCGGCCACTGCAGCGGAACCAAGGCGCGGGGAAGAAATGGTCGTGAAATCGTGGCCACTACAGCGAAACCAAGGCACGGGGAGAAATGGTCGCGAAATCGCGGCCACTGCAGCGGAACCAAGGCGCGGGGAAGAAACGGTCACGAAATCGCAACATGTCACGATTTCGTGACCGAAACGGGAGAACAGAGGCCGATGGGAAAAATGGCGCGATATCGTGACATGTCGCGATATCGCGGCCAAAATGGAGAGAGAAGGTGCCGGAGGAAAATGGTCGCGATATCGCGACCAAACAGAAAGACACGCACTTCCAGTTTCATAAAGACGCCCCTTAGTGCACGGCAAGTTAGAGGCAGTAAAGCAGCAGTTTCAAAGAAGGGTTTCAACGGGCATGTTGGCCACTCTCGCATGAGATCTGGAGACGCATTTACAGCAACAAACAGTAAGCAGCAGATCGAGAAGAAGATTTCGTTGAGGTATGGCAGCCAGTCGCGCACCTCAACTCGAGTCTCATCAATGCAAATTGGGAAAATTGCTCCAAGTGGCGATTGTAGATCGTGGAAAGTGGGGAAGCACAGAGGATGGGGACCTCGATAAAAACCCATGGATTGTAAGGAGAGGGGGTTGGCACACGGCTGTTATGCTGTATATTCATGTAAATTCTTCCAAAGTATTGAATACAAATCTTGGGCTCTTGTTTCTCTATTTTCTTTCTTGTTTCTCTGGTTTTTCTGTAGTATGCAAGATACATTCTCCGCCAGGTCTTCTCCTCAATGGGTGCTTATCACCACAAGAATTGAATGTAGATTAATTATAGTCCTCACTGCCTTCTTTGATTCTAGGTTTGGCATACTTTTACTCACTCGAATGTTTGCAAATTTGCTTTGATTTTCCTTCACTTCTACACCTCTGATTTTATCGTTTATGTAGCTACGTGGCACGTGCATCTTGAGTAATGTCTAAGGTATTTCTTATTCCTTATTTAATAGGTATCCAAGTGGCTTCTATGCTCCAACATGCATGGGACTTCCCTTGTAACACTTACGGTTGATTCTAACGCCTTCTCCAAGTGGATTATGGGCTCTAATTTTGAATGACAATGTTGTAACGTACCTTCTTATCATAGTCACTATGTAACTCTCTTTGCTCTAACGTCTCAGCATTTTTTTATGATATGAGTATTTCTTGTCAATGATGATAAATGGCAGATTCATGTATTCTTCCCTCCAATGCTTCTTTTCTCCTATATATTCCTTTCACCAACATACATCCAGTTATTTCCTATTTCTCAATGCTTCTTCCAAGCAAGTATGAGTTGGCTCTTCGATGGAGGTCTTGGGCACTTGGTGTTGGTTCTATGGTGGTCCAATTTGAGTGCTTCTATGGTGGATATCTTCTCTAAGCAATAGTTCTAGGTATTGCTTCTCCTTTCCTTTTCTTTTGCTTCCAATGTGCTAGTTTGAATGCTCCCTTTGTAATAATCGATGGATGTCATCCAACATAGATGATTAACAACATTTTGCTACAATTTGTGCTTCATATTGTTTGTTGGGAATGCCTACTTTCATGGTTATAAGGGTTTCTTTGAACACCATAATAAGAGCTCTTTGATATCTCTTCTCAATTAATTCAAATTTATGTTTCTTTTATAACCACTTGTATGATAGTCCTCATTTGTGGAGGATGTATCTCTAAGATACTTATATTCTATCTTATTTCCCATGTAGGACAATATGTTATGGTGTAGAATATTGCAAATAGAGTTATAATAGAATACCTTGATTTGTACCTTCTCTTGAAAGCTTCTTTTGTTGGTTCTAATGGTGGCTTCTCTGTATTATCTTTTGTAGACAAGGGCTGATTGAAGTTGTCTTCTCTGCTGGACAACTCTCTCCTTTGCTTGGTTGATCTAAGTAATGAAACCAAGCTAATAATCATGTAGATAATACGCTCTTTGATGGAGTAATTTTTGCACTAACTTTTTCCTGTAATAAGCTCTTTAGTGCACCTTGAATATGAGACTCACCAAGTCTCAATTTTGGCTTCTACCACTGATTAATGGCTTCTTCTTTTTCTCCACTCCTTGGAGGAATTTTGATGGCTTATATTGGCTACAATACCTTGTAGGTTTTGAGATCTAAATAGTGTCTTTAGACACTTTTATTATTTGGATATTTTTGTGCCCTTGATTTTAGCAATCGATACACAATAATTCTTTGAGAGTAACTAGTTTAACGAACAACTAGTAGAGTGCAATGAACCAATAATATTTCCAATCTTAATGCACTTTAATAATCTCACCTTATCACTCCTATTAATAAGCTCTCAAAGTAGTTTCTAATGCACTAATATTCACTACAAATTTCTTAATGTGGTCCTCTTTTCAATAATCAGATAATAAGAAGAATGTATCTAACTCCTATTAATGTGCAGGTAATAAACCTTAACAAAAACTATCTTCTGCACTTTCTTTGAGGACTTAAAATGCAACCTTCTATTTTGTAACTTCCAAATTCTAATAAGGTGCTAAATAAAGTTAAGTAGTAATTTGAATAAGTGTTCAAGTAATAAATCCTTTTTGCACCTAAGTTTCTTACCTTTAATGATGAATATCTTGATGAGTTGATTCACCAAGTCTCTTGTCTGGAATGGTGGTTGCCCGTAACTGTGAATGATTCTAGTTTGTTGCTTTGTAGTAGATTATTTTCAACTTCTCCTTCAGGATATGGCCTGGATCTTTTGAATTTTTCTAGCTAGTAATGTTATCTTGATTTTTGCCCTCTAGTAGTCAATCTATTAACTAAAATATTGTCCTTCAGGAAATATTTCAGTATTTTGTTGTGAATCCATCAAATCTCTATCTATTTCTTCTTTAGCTATAAAAGGAAATCTCCAAATATTCTTGTATTTGGAAGGTATATTCTATCTGAGTTCTTCTTCAACCTCCTTGTTGAGTTCTAACTTCAAACAAGATTTTCTTCTCAAGAATCTGAATGTCTTGAGGTCTTCAATATTCTTCTTCAGGATTTGGCACTCCTTGCCAACTTCTTCTTTTGGGCTTGTTGTTGGATGACAACGATTATCCAAAATCTTTCACTATATTTTGTAAAGAATTTTTCCAATGATTTATCCTAGGAACTTCTTTGATGGCTTTTCCAATTTCTAGAATGAGGCTCTCCAAGCCTTCTCCTTGATACCTCTTCAAGGTCTTCAATATTGCATCTTTTTTTTATTGATGAGACCTTTCCTTCAACATTCAACTCTAAAAATGTTGGCAATGAGATATCTCTAGTGGATATCTGAAGTCTGCTTCTTTTGAAATTAGTTATAGGATCTTGCTAGTCCTTCTTCAATATTTCAATGGGACTTTTTATGAGTCTCTTGATCTTCTTCTAGGTGAAGTCTTCAATCAGCAAAGCAGATCACCAATCTCCTATCTTTCATGAAATCTTCTTTGGAGTTTTCTTTAGGTTCAAGGCTTCTATGTTATTTTCTTCAATAAGGCTTCTATGGTCCTTTCTTCAGTAATAAGGCTCATGTGACCTTTTCTTTAGCAATAAGACAATGTGGCCTTTTTCAGCAATAAGGCTTTTGTGGCCTTTTTCAACAATGAGGATTTTGTGGCCTTTTCAGCAATGAGGATTTTGTGGCCTTTTCCAACAATGTGCAAGTCTACAATAGGGCTTCCTTTAGTTTCCTTTTCCTACAACAAGATATTAGTAAGTTGATTCCAAATGAATCTTCACTAGTTGATTTGTCAATCTAGTGGAACGAAATGTTGAGTCCTAGTATTCACGAGTTTTTTTACAAATCTGTGGAAATACTCTAGCCAAATTCAATCTCAAAAATTCTAAAACTAATATTAGCTTCTCCTCTCAATTTTTCTTGTGAATTTTCTATTTCTAGTAACATACTATGGCTCTTCTTATCCTATTGATCTACTGTGGCTCTAATACCACTATTATATTTTGATACTATGAGCTAAGGGAGAATGCAATCACAAGATATATAATATGCAGAAATGCAAGATGCTAAAATATACTATAAATAGTAAGTGACAAAAATGATACAATGCTATATGGAGGAAATGAAAACTCCTGAACATATGATAAGAACTACATTGTATCCATCACAAATCTATATGGTGATTTTACAGAGTATATCTACTACTACCTACTACTCTCACTAAACACTCACTATGAGGCCCTTTATATATAAATATGGATTGCTTGGCCAACACTCTTCCTAACATGCACATAGACACTTGTGCATTTATTACATTATTTGAAGTAACTTGCTAAATACCCCCTAAAGTAATATCCTAGTCTAGTTATGTTCCAAATGTGGTACATTTACATGACCTAAATGATTTAATATATTCTAAAAAAAATTGATTAAAATAAAAAAGACACAGTGTGCATAACGGAAGGAAAGGAACAGTGTTATTTGGGAGTGGATGAATAGAGGAAAATGCTCAATCAGTATATCTCCAACGTATAGGTTCAAGGAAATTAAAGGTATTTCCCTTTAATTTCTTTTCATAAGGATGTGGATTTGTTTAAAACATTGGATACATCTTGCAACCTCCCTATCATTAAGTTAAACTTAAAATGAAAGACCAAGAAAGACCAAAACTACCTTAGCATTTTTGTTGTATGAATTTAGTTTCACTATGTTATCTTCCTTTTATTTTTTGCAATGCTAGATGTCCTTGTGCTCTCTGAAGAGCTAGTTGTTACATGTGTGGACGTCCCCCTTTTTAGTTTGAAATAATATAGGCAAGTTATTATTTTTTATTGCTTTGGTCTTCGTGGGTTTCGTTGAATATTTTTACTAGAGCAACAATAGCTTCTATCTGTATTGCTTTCTTTTAATTATGCTTGAAGAGTTAGTCTGATTTACCAACTTGGGAACATCGTCAGGGTATAAACCATTGTTCTTCATAACCGAACTTCAGTGAATGATTAATATCATTTCTTGTTTTGGGGTTAGCCTCTATAATTTGTTTTAATCATATTAAATGATGACTACCTCGATGTTAATATCCTACATTTTTTCCTTCTTATTTTTAGAGATTTTATGTTGGCCGAATGTTTGAATCGACACTTGTGTATTCGTTAAGTTGTGTGCATATCTGGTTTGGGAATAGTTAAGATAAGAAATTTATTTTTGGATTTTATGAAATGTTAGTGCTTTGAAAAGGAGTTAATGCTATCTTTTCTATTAAGTAGATCAATAAGAGAATGCTTGGAAATGTTTTTAGAATTGTTTTCTAAGTTATGTGAGTCTTTATTTATTAAGATAGTTGTTATGCTATTTATTTTGGCTTAATAAAGAGGGCTATATTGGTAAATACCTTACTACTAGGTTTAATTAAAAATATAGTTGGTTTGTCTTGTTACGAACCTTGTGCTTTCATAATCAAAAGATTTGTCTTAGATGGAAAAAAAGATTTTTGGGATTAAAGAAATGAATTACTTTATTGTAAGTCTCTTTTAAAATCCTTAATAAAATAAAGCAAAAGGGTTATGTATATTTTGTTTATAAATAAAAGAGGTTTGGTGTATTAGTATTTAATACATGAATTGATTGTAAATGAAAGGCTTATTTTTTTATGCTTAGGTTAAAAACCTTTGCTTTTGATATGGAATTATTAAATGTTTTATTTTATTCTATGTAATATTTTGTATATCATTAAGGCCATCAAATGCTTGAGATTATAGAATTATTTATGTTTTGTTTTAATATTTTAATTAATAAGATATTGGGTGTGGAGTCTATGTTTAGTGAAATATTATGGGGTATTTTACATAATCCTTCAAAATGGGCATGGAGTCTTTTTTTATGAATAAAATTATGGGATTTTCTTCGAGATCTTATATTAAAATAATAATAGAAATGTAAATGATCTTTTCTATTTGGGTTACTTGGTGTAAAGGGTAAAGAAATAGAAATACAAATTGTTTGTCTTTCCTATTTTCCTTTTATTGAAATGCATTAAATATGATATGCATTTAGGAATGCATTTTCATACTGAGGAGTTGTCTTGATCCCTTACTCCACTACCTCTCAATGTAGCTCAAGGAATTCAACTGAATAGGTTTATGGTTTGAAGGAGTTTCTTCTATGTTTTAACCTTGGAATCATATGGTATACAACTATGTTGTATTTGGAATCTCTTTGAAAGAGATGATATGTATTTTGAAAATATGATGCTAAGAAATTCTTTGTAATAGTCTTCTTTGTTAGTATGAGATTGGAATATTTAATGTTTAATGTATGCACTATGGTTATTTCCAATTCATTTTGTAAGAATTAATTTGTAGTGATTTTTATTGTAAACTCTTCAAGGGAGATTTTTATATATTGGAAAATAAATTGAATCTAGTTGCACGTTGTGATTTTAAAGTTATGTTTATATTTATCAAAAAATTAATCTATATAGATGTTTTATGTTTTTGATATTATGATTAGATAATTTTTGAGTCTTTTTTATGTTTAGCAAGATGAACATGATTTTATTTCTTGTAAGAATGAGAGTTAGTTAAGGTTTCGATGTTGTATCTTTGGGTTTGGGGGTTTTTTAAGGGTAAACTCTAAGTAACCTTGTTTAGAATCCCTATAAGATGAATTTAAACCTGAGAGAGTTGTGTGGAGGCAACACCCAGGTATCTTTTGCAATGGTCACATTTTGAGTTGGAAACTCGTGTGTGATCCTAGGATAAGAAATCTTTGGATAAAATTCTAAGTGGTGTAGCTTAGATCTTACTTCCAATCGTAGAGATATGGAACCCATATGCAAGGTATTACGTGATGGCACCTTGAGAGGGTAGGCTCGGGTGTCAATGCAAAACTATCATGTGAAGTGATAGTCACCTTAACTAAACCCATTGCGGAGATGGGGTAGCTAAGCACTGAAAATTTAGTAGTTCCATCATGAAGGTGCAATTGACTAATATTAAAGGCATTACACCTAGAAGTACCATCATAGACTGACATATGATTGGTAAGGGAATTGGCATCCCTCTTCTCTAAATATTAAGAAGGGTTAATCCCAATGCTATGGTCAAGATATCTTACATTTACGGAGAATGTAAGAAATATGGGGTGACCATTTGAAGCATCCTTTATGTCACGAAGGTATACAAGGTAAACCCCAAAAACTATGGGAGATTTACCTCTCTTGTAACACAAATCCCAAAGAAGACAAAAATGTACAATGGTTAAATATTTGCAAAAAAATACAAAAATATTTTTACTAAATACTATGAGATAGATGCATTATAGTTGGTTGTTAGAAAAAAAATCGAGGAAAAGAAAACTTGTAATGAAATTGTCCCTAGGCCAAGCTTTAACACCATATTTAATCATTCTACTTGTAAGAAATAATGAAAACTAGAACAATATCCATAGCACACACAAAAGAACCATAATCTATGAAATGAACACTAAGTAAATAATTTTATTAATAGCACTAAAGAGTTTGCATTGTATCACTGGTTATTTTGAGGGGGCAACCTCTTTTATGAGCAAAGTTCAATACAATATAATTATTTAGGATGCATGTCTTCCTTAAAATGCAATGTAAAAAGATAATTTATCCCTAACCCTAATGCTCTAGGATTAGCCAAAACTAGTTTCCAAGCTATCTAACCATAACCCTAATGATCAAGGGTTGTCTTTATATTCAAAAGGGAATCCGATAATTATTAACTAAAATATTTTAATAAATAAACAAAAGGAATTAGGACATAAGGTCCTAACAAACAATTAATCATTTCAAAGAGATTATATCAAATGTTATACAAGATAAGGATGCTAAGGTAAGACTTTCAACATATTCCATTATTTATCATACATGGAAAAAACTTGATGAGGAAGATCTATGGAGCTACAAGGGGCAGTTTTCTCTTTCCACCTTAATAAGGCACTAGCCCTGAGGGATTTCCTAGAATTTTCTTTCAAAAAATTCAGAATTTGTTAAAGAGTGATATGTTGGTTATAGTTGAAGAGGCCAAGAAAAAAAGGCTACAATAAGTGATATTAAAGCCACAATTGTTGCATTGGTTCTCAAGAGAGGCAACAAAATATTTTGATAATTTTTTTCCAACAAGTCTTTGCAATATGATTTATAAGATCATTTCAAAAATCATGATAAACCAATTAACAAGCATTCTAGATTTGTTATCTCAAGGACAAAGTGGTGTGTTTGTGGCAAAAAAAAATGATAATGTAATCAATGTATATATTCTCTTCATTCCATGAAAAAACTAGGTATGCTTCTAAATAAAATATGAACAAAGCACACAGTAGGTTAAATGGAGTTTTCTACATGATATTCACGTAAATTTTAGTTTCGATCAAGGTTGGTATAAATGGATTAAATATTTTTTTTATCAATGGATCCCTCGTCAATACTTTAGATTCTTTGAATCATCCCATGGAATTTGTCAAGGTGATCCAAATATTTGGTTACGGTAGTGGTAAAATATTTTTCTAAGGGACATCAATGTTATACCAAAAGAACACAAAAACCTCTCCTTGAATCTCCTAGTTGCTCTTTTTCTTGTCTACAAAGGCTAATTCCAATCCCTATTTATTTGCAGTGTAGAGCTACATCTAATGCTACAACATCTAGCAATAAAAATCCTTTCTTATATAATTAAGATCTTTCATAACAAAACAAACATCTAAAACATACACAAAAATTATTCTTGCTATTATGTGGACTTGATTGATGATTTGATAGAGTTCATTATTTCTCCCCTATCTCTTCAAGGATGAAATATTGGTTAATTATTTGATCATCTTAGAGTTTAAGTATTTTCAAATGGCATCTTGGGCTTTAAGATTCGAGGGAATAAAAAGAGATATTTTTAAAAACTGAAGGGAAAATAGATTATTCTAAAAACTTGATATAAAAAATTGTTGCATAGTTTCTAATCATATCAATTTTTTTAAATATTATCTAATGTTAACAATTTTTTCTTATATAATTATTGGAGGCTTATAATTGCTCTCAATTCTATACAAGTATGCCACGACTATTGTGATGAAGCATACTCTAAAATTCCTTTAAATAAAGCAACATTATTATAAATAAATAGCCAAGAGGAATTTGGATAAATGTACAATACCCATTCATAGACCATATAAAGAAGCAAACAAAAACTTTGCATATGTATAATATTAAATTTTTAATTTCACTCACATTAGGAATTTAATAATTAAATTTATAATTGTGACAATACATTATTGGTTGAGTACACGAAAATCATTGTCAAGCAATGGTGAAACAAGATACCAAATAGCTATGACTAAAAGGCATGGCCTTGATTATATATTCAATGGAAAGAAGCAAATAAAAAAAGGGTAATTAGTGAAAAGAGTAGTCATATGTGTTATTATGCAAGCCAAGAGGGAGTGCAAGCTAATCTTGAGATCTTCAAACCCTTACTGTGAATGCGGCAAATATTATTTCTAAAAAATTACTAAAGCAAAGGAACATCGAGAGAAAGAAGAGACAAGAACGAGTTTGAGTTAGGAGGGAGTGCAAGCTAGGAGCAATTACCGAGCGGAGAGGGACTGCGAGCCAATCTTGAAATATTTAGATATGGCAAGCAGCGAATTCGTTTGGAGTGTATCAATTGCTTCAAACCCTTACCATGAATGAAGTAAATATTATTTTCAAAAAAAAATTGAAGCAAAGTGAAAACTATGAAGAAAGAGAACAAAATTTAGTCATAAGAAAAACTTTAAGGCGAAGCAAGGAAATCATACATTTATAGAAGGTAGATCGTATCAAGGATATTCCACCCCTAAAGAAGAGGCAAAGAAAGCCTATCTACAACATATTATGGAAAAGGCCACCATAACTCTGGAATGTGCACCCCTATTTTCAGCTCTGTTTGCTGGTCTAATTTTGTCTCTAAAAATCTAATGTGTTTTTGACTGATTTTTGTTTTGTTTTTTTTGTTTACTGATGCTTGAATGCAAAGTATGTTCTTTTCTTTTTTTTGATAATTGATGCTTGTAAATGTGCGTAAATAAACACACTATAAAGCATGGAAATAACTGGAAATGAAATAGAACTAGAACCAAATATAAATCTGAGCAAACAACATTATTTTATTCAATTCTTCTGACCTGGACAATGCAAGTACAAGCTTGATACAAAAATCTGGAAATGTATTTCCTACTGCTGCAACACTAAAATATTCTGTCTTCTTCAATTCAACTCTAATTTGCGTGCCATAAAGTGCAATGGATTTTTTTTTGCAAGGTGCCAAGGTCTGGGCAGGAAACACCCTCAAATTTGTAGCTTAGAATTTGGCACAAATCCCAAGGTTGTATGGCCTATGCTGGAAATGTACGACCTCTTCAATAAATTCAAATCTGCTCCAAATCTTATGAACTAGTGCTCCAAAATGATTACCACGGTGAAAAAATTATTATGCAAAAATACCCATAACAATATTTGCCTCTGATTTCCAACTATGAGCAAAATGAGTATTCACTAGCACAAATGGAAGTGTACAACCAGCTTGAGAAGTGTAAAAAAAACTTCATGCAATTGCAAAACTAAAGTATACCTAGATAAAATAAAATGATAGGAAGCAAACCCAGATCATTATCTCAAGCACCCATCACATTTGCTCCGATCATGAAATCCTATGCTGCAAATGTGTGAAGCCCAACTGAATCTTCTGAATGAAGACTCCAAGAATCTGACTAGGTGAGATATTTCACCCACGAAATCAAAGTTACTTATGAAGTTTTTCGTCTCCACAAGCCTTAGACTGCAAACCTGGTATGAAACCGATAGAGTTCTGTTATGTTGGCAAATAGAATGAATGCAAATGAGCTCTCAAGGCAAGAATATAAGGTCATGCCCAAGAGAAGCTTTTTTGGTTTTTTGGCACCAAAAGTAAATTTTGAAATAATACTATTTTATTCCATTATATCTCCTATGACTTCATTAATATGGGTGCCCAAGTTGTACCCCTTCTTAGTAGATGCAACGTTGTTTTAAAAGGTTACCTTATGTCCCTTTTAATATTACTTTATGACTTTATAAAACAATTTAAAATTATTATTTTCTCATCAAGAGATGCCAACATTAGGAACTTAGGTAAATTTTGCATCAACAAGATAGATGAACTCTGCAAATGGGTGAAACTCGCTCGAAGTCCGTTACATTGCTAAAAATAGCAATGTCTATAAATAGTAACCTCCATAAGAGACCAGTTGAATCCCTTAACAACTGCACTGATTAGCCTATAGGGACTCTGGATAGGCTATCAAGAACTGACATAGCTCACGATTAAGAAGGGAATATTACAGTCCTCCCTCCCCAAGATTGCTTGTCCTCAAGCAATCGAAGATCTAGATGCTGAAGAATCTCTTCGCTCTCCCAGGTAGCATCTTCAATAGGTAAATTATGCCACTTCACCAAGTACTCTCTCACTGTTCTCCTCTTGAGAGTATACTCTCGTGTATCTAGAATGGTCTTCGAAA
The DNA here is from genome assembly GCA_028583015.1 of Wollemia nobilis. Classification (NCBI taxonomy): domain Eukaryota; kingdom Viridiplantae; phylum Streptophyta; class Pinopsida; order Araucariales; family Araucariaceae; genus Wollemia; species Wollemia nobilis. The sequence goes on from JAQPPZ010001361.1 coordinate 8,652,573, forward strand.
TCAGTATCAATCTCCCCTCATCATATAAAGGGGGTAATTATGCCAGTGGAACTATCTGCTACCCAAGCGCCTTCTTGAGGCGAGAAACATGAAATACATTATGCACCTTGTATTCCTTCGGTAACTCCAACTCATACGCAACCTCACCAATGCGCCTGATGCCTAGAAATGGACCATAGTAGTGAGGTTTCAACTTTTTTGCACCACTCTTTTTCAGCGAAGACTGTTGGTAAGGTTGTAACCACAAATACACCATATCCCCAACCTCAAATGAGCGCTTGGTCCTCTACTGATCCGCATACTTCTACTAATTCTACGCTTGCTGAATATTATCCTTCAATGAGCGTATAATGTCCTGACACTCTTGCATAAGATCACGTGCCTTAGGCACCCTACTGTCTCCCAGTATCAAATATATAATACTAGGTGCCTCATAACCGTAGAGTGCCATGAAAGATGACATCCTGATGGACATATGATAGGAAGAATTATAGCAATACTCTCCCAAATAGAGCCATCTGACCCATGCCTTATGCTGCCCGGATATGTAATTGCGCAGGTACCCCTCTATCCATTTATTCACCACCTCGGTCTGTCCATCAGTCTAGGGCTGGTAACTTGTGCTTGGTGTCAACTTCGTGCCACATAATCGAAACAACTCTTTCCAAAACAAGTTGATAAACTTGTTGTCCTGATCACTAATGATACTCTTCGAAATCCCATGAATTCTGAACACCTCGCAAAAAAACAAATCAGCCACCTGAGTAGCTGAATAGCTTACTGCAATCGCAAAGAAATAAGCATACTTAGTCAACCTGTCAACTACCACATATATACAATTACGTCCCTGAACCTTGGGTAGTCCTGTCACAAAATCCATAGAGACACTTTTTGATTTATTGGATGGAATGGTAAGTGGTTGTAGAAATCTTGCCGAATACGTATGCTCATTCTTATTCTGCTGGCAAACTGGACACTCCCTCACATACTGCAAAATATCATCCTTCATCCCATTCCATGAGAATTTCTTATGGATTTGTCTATAAATCTTATAATAACCTGGGTGACCAGCCATGGGAGTATCATGAAAACACCGAAATATCTGCCTCCTAACCTCAGAATCAGCAACTAACCAAATGCGTCCTTTATAGAAGATAAGTCCATCTCGCACGATGTATCTGTCATCACTCTACGTACCATCCATGTAATGTCCCTTTCTTGGCGAGGCAGTTGCGTTGATGCATTCAGGAGATGTTTAGCCTGCACCGGGATTTGGTCAGATTTCAGATGCCAGTTTCTGGGAGTCTTCCTGAGTTTGGATGATAGACTTACTATTTTAAGTAAGTCAACGATTAGGGTTTCTGGCCGAGTGGAAGGTGTAATAATATTCTTCACCTTATTGGGTATCCAGATATCCCTTCGGTTGAGTGATTTTGGTCTTCCAGAGCTAGGAGTACAAAGACTTACTATTTTTAGTAAGTCAGTCACGGGGTTGAATGGTAGGAAACGGATGTTACGAATGAGTAGTTCGGCGAAATGGGTATCCGTTTCCATTTTCATATCTAGGATCTGACATTCAGAGACTGATTATTTTAATGCCCGAAGGTTATTAATGTATTAAATTAAATTATAATATGACTTTATAATGTTGGGCATTAATTTAATCTTAAAAGGGGTCATGTAACCACTTGAATTAAAGGGGATTTTATAAAGTTCATATTTCTAATGTCATAAAAGTGGTATGGTCTCCTTGGAAAGTAATAAGTGAAATATATTACAATTTATGGTAAAAAGAATGCCTTCAAAGTGCAATGTAGCATTTGGAAAGACAAATTATCCCACATTCAAGAAGTGAATGGATCAACCAGCTTTGGGAAAGGATAAAAGTGGCATTGAAAGAGTTGATTGTGACATCTTTGGCTATTATTCTTGAAGCTTATTGTGTGAGACTCGTAGGTTGCAAGATTTCAATCATTCCAGGCTTGTATTGTGATGAAAACCACATACAAGGACACCATATCTTGAGGTTGAAAGATACCTTTAGATTGGTTAATGAGCATTCATACTCAGTGGATGCAATTGAGCTGATAAAGGTGATATTTTTAGATATTGTTGAGCAGATTGGAGAGGGTTTGAAGTTAACAACAATTCCATTTCATTTGCACTTCACTCCTTCAATTGGTCGTACCATCTAGGGCCAAAATAGAGCGATTTGGATGCACACTCAACAATGGTTTGTCAAAGTTTGAGATCTACTTGCAACTACAGACCTAGCCGCCACCTTTTCTGCAGGTTTTGGAGACTTTCATTGGATTTTTGTAGTGTTTATTAGCAGTCGTACCTGCTCCTGGCATGGTCGTACATTTCTTGGGGGACGAGTTGCTTGCCTAGGTCCAAACGCCTAGTCTTTGGAGGATTTCTTACATGCTTTGTTATTGTCTCCAAAAAGGGTATTCAAAAACATAAGTTGTATGTTGGAGAAGTTTGTAAATTGGATTTTATGATAAAAAATGAAGATTTATGTGTGTTGATGAACATTTCCAGATTTGTATCAGACCTTCACAATTCTGGGTATACTCCTTTTAATGCAATTTCCTTTATTGGGTTTGTTTATCTATATTGGAAGAAGCTAGTGTTCAAATTTGGTAGCATTTGGATTGATAGTTTTCAAGTTGTGATCAATTCTTGAGAGTTGCCCTGTTATTTCTGAGTATGCATGACAAATGTTTGTCAAAATGTCTTGTTGAAAATTCATGAGTTAATATGATATTTGAAAATTGGAGTTAGTACATTGAATGTTCATATGATCTCCAAACATACAAAACACTGAATAACCCAAATCAGCAAACAAGACACTCAAGTTTTCAGTTTGGAACCCAAGATCGAAACCTAGCTCTTTTGGTGGCAAATTTATTTATCTTTGAAAGGGGTAGGACACTACAGTGGTATCAAAGCAAACTCATCCTGCCATCCTGTTGGGTATTGCATTAGATGAGTGGTCATCACTATTACACAAGGAGGAACAGGGCTTTCCAATAGATAGAAGAAAATATGGGTGATAACAGAGAAGGAAACAGGGGTAATGATCAGCCACCTCCAGATGCAGACAGGCAGATGTTCCAGATGTTTTTACAAGGGCAGCAATAGATTCAGTAGACTATGGCACAGTTACTGGGTCTTATGACTCAACAGATGCATCTTAATGCACAAAATAATGTTGGTCAGAATCAAAATGGTGAGGGATCAATTAATAACACTAGGGGGGTTAACCAGGAAAATAGGGATAGGACACAGAGTTCCAGACCTTTGATGCCCACATTCATACCTAGAGTTGCTCAACAGGAGGATAGGGATCCCACTATACTGGAGATGCAGGAGTCATTCACAGAGGAGTGGAATCAAGCTAGTGAGGAGTTTAGATTAGGGATGTCTTTTCAAGATTACATTGATATAAGGATGCGACAACAGCCTAACAGGAGAGGTAGACCCCAGTAAACGCACTGTCATGATCTGCAAAGGAAAGTGGGAAAGTTAACTATTCCCAACTTTGATGGTTTCGGTAAGACCACAACACGTGCTTGGGTGCAAAAAATGGATACATACTTTCAGCTTAACCCGACGACGGAAGATGAGGCCATCAAATATGCAACATTGCATCTTGATGGAGTAGCACATGAGTGGTGGTACCACAGGATGGTGACACTTGGACATGACCAAATCCACACCTATGCAGAGTTCACTAATAGATTGATAGACCGATTTGATAAGAGGGATCCAAAACTTGAGTTTAAGGCATTGGCACAACTGAGACAGACAGGATCAGTGGATGCTTATATTGCAGAGTTCCAGAGGTTATCAGTCTTGGTGACAGATATATCAGAGAGGAGGTTAATAGTGTTGTTCATTGATGGTCTTGCTGATCCATTGAGAGGGCTAGTTAAAGCCTTCAATCCACTCTACTTGCACGAAGCTATCAAAAAGGCTAGGGACATGGAACTTGCTGCCCCTAAAGTTAAATCCACACATGAGGATAAGAGAAAGAAACCGGAAGAAAAGGAAAGCACACCCCCAGTTGACACTTTGAAGAAGGCAGAGGAGGATCAAAAGAGGGAGCTAAGAAAGAAAAACCTTTGTTACTCTTGCAAAGAACCGTGGGTTCCAGGGCACAAATGCAGTTCTAAGGGGAAAATCAAACAACTAGAATATTATTCAATAGATGAATCAGCAACAGAGCATTCAGAGCAGCCTACGGATAGTGATGAGGAAGAGGAAAAACCTCCAAAGGAACACAAGAAGAAGAATAAGGGAAAAGGACTCTTGGCTCAATTACATAGTTTGCATAAGAATGGTTCATTCAGAGTAAGAGGTTTGATTAAGGGACAACCAGTCATTGCTCTCATTGATACGGGAGCAACTCATAATTTTGTTGATGAGAACATTGTAGATCAATACGAGTTGAAGACAAAAAAAATTGAGGGATTTCGAGTTATGATCGCTAATGGAGGGACTATGCGTTGTTCACGGAAGGTTCCTCAACTACATCTTCAGCTGAATCACCATGAGTTGAGTGATGATTTTCATATGGTTAACACAGGAGGTATTGATGTTGTCCTTGGAATGCAATGGCTTCACTCTCTTGGTGAGTTTACTATGAACCTACGAGCTATGGAGTTGAAATTCCAACATCAAGGGAAGCTTGTGGTGATTAGAGGGATGGAGGATGGTTCTTCACATGCCACTTGTACCATGATGCAAGGAAGCGTGGAAAAATTCCAGATTATGGACAATCCATTATTTGATTTAGATGTTGATCTAGTACCGCATGGTCCACATTTTGAGTCACATGATGATTTAATGCTTCATATGGATGGTGAAGAATGTTTAAAGGTTGATGCATTGGATTCATCTCAAAATGCAAGGGGCTGTAGTAAGTCTGAAAATTGTAAACAACAACATTTTGAAGTTATGTTTGAGGTGGGGTGCAAGTCCCAGGATCACATTTGTGATATTCTAAGTGTTAAGGAGGATGTGAGAGAAGCTCTTGATAAGAACTTGGGACAAAAACATGATAAGTGTACTGCTGATATATTCTTGGACAGCTTACAGGTTGGATATTATTGGATGACATCACAGGACAGTGTATGTGGAGAGCAGTTTACTTGTGAGCTAGCTGAATTCTTTCAGAGACTGATTGCATTTTTGGACAGAGGGCTACACGAGTTGTCACTAGCAGAGGATCAACAGTGCAGGATTTATCTCAGTTGGAGATATGGAGCTCTTCGGTTCATCTGGGATCCAGGAATCACATGGCAGTTGTTTTTGAGATTGTTGTGTGATGAGTTTGGATTGCTTGAGGACAAGCAATCTCGAGGAGGGAGGACTGTAATATCCCTTTCTTGGCGAGGCAGTTGCGTTGATGCATTCAAGAGATGTTTAGCCTGCACCGAGATTTGGTCAGATTTTAGATGCCAGTTTCTGGGAGTCTTCCTGAGTTTGGATGATAGACTTACTATTTTTAGTAAGTCAGCGATTAGGGTTTTTGGCCGAGCGGAAGGTGTAATAATATTCTTCGCCTTATTGGGTATCCAGATATCCCTTCGGTTGAGTGATTTTGGTCTTCCAGAGCTAGGAGTACAGAGACTTACTATTTTTAGTAAGTCAGTCACGGGGTTGAATGGCAGGAAACGGATGTTACGGATGAGTAGTTCGGCGAAATGGGTATCCGTTTCCATTTTCATATCTAGGATCTGACATTCAGAGACTGATTATTTTAATGCCCGAAGGTTATTAATGTATTAAATTAAATTATAATATGACTTTATAATGTTGGGCATTAATTTAATCTTAAAAGGGGTCATGTAACCACTTGAATTAAAGGGGATTTTATAAAGTTCATATTTCTAATGTCATAAAAGTGGTATGGTCTCCTTGGAAAGTAATAAGTGAAATATATTACAATTTATGGTAAAAAGAATGCCTTCAAAGTGCAACGTAGCATTTGGAAAGACAAATTATCCCACATTCAAGAAGTGAATGGATCAACCAGCTTTGGGAAAGGATAAAAGTGGCATTGAAAGAGTTGATTGGACATCTTTGGCTATTATTCTTGAAGCTTATTGTGTGAGACTTGCAGGTTGCAAGATTTCAGTCATTCCAAGCTTGTATTGTGATGAAAACCACATACAAGGACACCATATCTTGAGGTTGAAAGATACCTTTAGATTGGTTAATGAGCATCCATACTCAGTGGATGCAATTGAGCTGATAAAGGTGATATTTTCAGATATTGTTGAGCAGATTGGAGAGGGTTTGAAGTTAACAACAATTCCATTTCATTTGCACTTCACTCCTTCAGTTGGCCGTACCATCTAGGGCCAAAATAGAGCGATTTGGATGCACACTCAGCAATGGTTTGTCGAAGTTTGAGATCTACTTGCAACTACAGACCTAGCCGCCACCTTTTTAGGGTTTTGGAGACTTTCATTGGATTTTTGTAGTGTTTATTAGCAGATTGTACCTGCTCCTGGCATGGCCGTACATTTCTTGGGGGACGAGTTGCTTGCCTAGGTCCAAACGCCTAGTCTTTGGAGGATTTCTTACATGCTTTGTTATTGTCTCCAAAAAGGGTATTCAAAAACATAAGTTGTATGCTGGAGAAGTTTGTAAATTGGATTTTATGATAAAAAATGAAGATTTTCGTGTGTTGATGAACATTTCCAGATTTGTATCAGACCTTCACAATTTTGGGTATACTCCTTTTAATGCAATTTCCTTTATTGGGTTTGTTTATCTATATTGGAAGAAGCTAGTGTTCGAATTTGGTAGCATTTGGATTGATAGTTTTCAAGTTGTGATCAATTCTTGAGAGCTGCCCTGTTATTTCTGAGTATGCATGACAAATGTTTGTCAAAATGTCTTGTTGAAAATTCATGAGTTAATATGATATTTGAAAATTGGAGTTAGTACATTGAATGTTCATATGATCTCCAAACATACAAAAACACTGAATAACCCAAATCAGCAAACAAGACACTCAAGTTTTCAGTTTGGAACCCAAGATCGAAACCTGGCTCTTTTGGTGGCAAATTTATTTGTCTTCGAAAGGGGTAGGACACTATAATCCAGAACACTACTAGCAAAAGAATCTCGTGAATAATCAGCAATGATGACATATCTCCAATCACTAGAAATCTCAGTGAGAGAGCAAATGTGAGGTTTCCTAGATAAGGCGTCGGCAACTACATTCTTCTTGCCCTTCACATACTAAATATCGAAGTCATAGGCAAGAATTTTACTTAACCATTTCTATTGTCTATCATTCAGGTCTTTCTGGTTGAGAAAGTATCTTAAGTTTTTTTTATTTGTCTTCACCACAAACCTACTCCCAACCAGGTACTGCCTGAATTTGGCCAAGGCATGGATAATGGCCAACATCTCTCTATCATACATCGAGTAGCTCCTCTCGTTGTCTCTCAATTTCCTACTCTCGAAAGTTATGGAGTGCTTATCCTAAGTAAGAACTACACCAATCCCATCCCCTAATGCATCACACTCCAATACAAAAATTTTGAATAAATCAGGAAGTGCTAACACAGGCACGAAACATACCAACTGCTTGAACCTGTCAAAAGCTCTTTGTGCTAACTCTGACCATATAAATACCTCCTTCTTCGTCAAATCAGTAAGAGAGGCTACCAACTGTGAAAATCCACGCACAAACCTCTTATAAAAATCGCACAATCCAAAGAACCCCTTAAGCTGCGTGAGGTTCTTAGGAGGTGGCCAGTCTAAAATCGTTTGGATCTTATCAAGATCCATCCTCACACCATCTGCACTGATAATATGTCCAAGGTATAGGAGCTCTGTCATCCCGAACTCACATTTGGACTCCTTGGCAAACAAGGACTCCCTCTCCAATATACCCAATACCTCATCCAGGTGGCTCAAATGATCACTCCTAGTCCTACTATATACAAGTATATCATCAAAGAATATGAGCACAAACTTATGGAGCTGAGCACTAAATATCATGTTCATATAGGACTGGAAGGTGGCAGGGGCATTAGTCAAATCGAAATGCATGACTATGTACTCAAAGTGGCCATAATGACATCGAAATGCGGTTTTCTCAATGTCCTGCTACCTCATGCGTATCTAATGATAACCAGACCGCAAGTCAATCTTGGAAAAATAACAGGCACCATGTAACTCATCGATCAACTCATCAATACGCGAAAGAGGGTACTTGTTCTTGATGGTGACCTTATTCAATGGCCTGTAGTCTATGCATATGTGAAGTGTGTCATCCTTCTTCACCAACACAACTAAAGAAGCAAATGGGCTCTTACTCGGTCTGATGAATCCCATCTCTAACAACTCCCTGATTTGCTTCTCTATCTCATCCTTGAACCGTTTGGGGTGACGATAAGGAGTAGAAATCACTAGCTTGGTACCCGACTCAAGCTCAATCACATGCTTCGTTCCCCTGTCCTGTGGCTATCCTGGAGGAATGTCACTGAAGACTCTACTATGCTTGTCAAGTAAAATCTGAATATCTTCAAGATAGTATCGCTTGGAATCTCCTATATCCGTGGGTCTAATAATACACATTGTGACCCGCTCAACCTGATTGTGTCTGAATAAGCTTTCCATGCGCTGAAATGACACCACCTTAGGCCCGCTACTCGTGACACCTCTTAGCACTACATTGCGGCCATTAGACTTGAACTTCAGCTCCATAGTCTAAAATTTCAAGACAATCTCCCCAAGTGACTTAAGCCACTGGATTCCCATCACAATATCAGAATCTCCAATGTTCACCACATAAAAATCATCTCTCACCTCATAATTACCCAACTAAAAAGAGAGTTGTGGAATCTTCTTCGTGCATCCTATAGTAAATCCATCAACTACCATGACCTTGAACTCACTAATATTCTTCATCTGTAATCCCCTGCGTGAGACTAGGCCTCATCAATGAAATTATGTGTTGCCCCTATATCTATCAATGTGATAATTCGCTGACCCTTAAGAACTCCCCTGATTTTCAGCGAATCATTACGGTGTAAATTGTGCAATTGTGCCACCATCGGCTCTCCATGATTGTCAGTTGATATCTCTTCCTGTGGATCTTCTTTAGTATCAATACCTGTGGTGAAAATGTGTCTCTCATCATCGAAATCTAAAGTATCTGTTTTTTGATTGAAGTGATCGGCAAAGTCATCCTCGACTGATTGGTACTCTATCTGACTAGCCTTGCTCTTGATTGCGCATTTGTGTCCAGGGGCCCATGGTTCTTTACATGAATAGCACAAATTTTTCCTTCTAAGATCATTCATGGACTCCTTATCACCTTTGTGAAACTCTTTCCTTTGCTCCTTATGCTCATGATGGAAAGGTTTCTTGTTGTCTTTACTAGGAGGAAACTTAGAATATGATTTAGCTCTAGGGGTGGCTAGCTCCAAATTACGTGCTTTCTTGATTGCCTCCTATAGAGATGACGGGTCAAACGCCTTGACCCAACCCCGTATAGGTTCTGTAAGGCCCTCCATAAAAAGTATTATCAGTCTTCTCTTAAACACATTAGATACCATCACCGATAATCTTTGAAATTTTGAAATATAAGTCTCTAGGGACTCAGTCTGTCTCAACTATGCCAACTCGTGAAAATGCAACTCCGGATCCTTCTTGTCAAACCTGTCTATCAGCTTATCCGTGAACTCTGCATATGATGTGATATACCTGTGCCCCAAAGTGTGCAATCCATGGTACCACCAATCGTGTGCAAGGCCATCTAATTGTAATGTAGCAAACTTAATCACCTCCTCCTCAGGAATGGATCTAAGTGTGACATAATTGTCTAGCTTCTCATCCCATGATCTCGCTAAAACCTTCCCACGTCCATCAAAATGGGGTAAAGTGACCTTTCCTAACACCTGGTGCAAATCACGTTGTGGGGGCCCTCGTTGTTCATGTCTATGTGTATTAGTCTTGAGCCTCTTCTGATGCATAAAATTATTCAATGTAGTCATACATTTTATCTCCTCCGACAAGGTAGATTATTTTGCATATGCCTCTCTGTACTCATCAACCAGAGGTAATGGTGCCTCCTGTGCAACTTGTGACTCAACCCTTGGTGTGAAAACTGGTTATAGAGGCCTAGGATTAGAGGGGGTAAGTCGGCTAACATGTTGATTTGTCCCACTGGACTCTGTTGTGTGCTCCCTAGTATGTCCTACGTTGTCTTGAGTCTGAGTATGAACTGCTATGTTCTGGGTAAGTTTGGCTGTCAACTGGGACATCATATCCATCATCATTGTGAATTGCCTCTTTGCTCTTGAATTCGGGCTCATGGAACCCTCTCTATTTTTTCCTCTGTCACCCATGTCTCTCGATGGACTATCATTGCTATGCTGATGCAATATATCTTCTTGTTCTATCTGTTTTTCTAAATTATTTCCCTGATGCTCCTGCTGATTAATGTTCGTATTGGACTTATTCCTCCTTAAGTAATACTGATGTGTGTGCATAACTTACCCAACAGGCTGCAGAGTAGAGCCTGTGCTCTGATACCACTGGAATGTGCACCCCTGTTACAGCTCTGTTTGCTGGTCTGATTTTTGTCTCTGAAAATCTGATGTGTTTTTGATTGATTTTTGTTTTGTTTTTCTGTTTTACTGATGCTTGAATGCAAAGTATGTTTTTTTTTTTTTTGATAATTGATGCTTGTAAATGTGCGTAAATAAACACTTTATAAAGCATGGAAATAACTGGAAATGAAATAGAACTGGAACCAAATATAAATCTGAGCAAACAACATTATTTTATTCAATTCTTCTGACCTGGACAATGCAAGTACAAGCCTGATACAAAAATATAGAAATGCATTTCCCACTGCTACAACACTAAAATGTTCATATCTTCTTCAATTCAACTCTAATTTGTGTGCCATAAAGTGCAATGGATTTGTTTTTTTGCAAGGCGCCAGGGTCTGGGCAGGAAACACCCTCAAATCTGCAGCTTAGAATTTGGCACGAATCCCAAGGTTGTATGGCCTATGCTGGAAATGTACGACCTCTTCAATAAATTCAAATCTGCTCCAAATCTTATGAACTAGTGCTCCAAAATGATTGCCACGGTGAAGAAATTATTATGCAAAAATACCCATAACAATATTTGCCTCTGATTTCCAACTATGAGCAAAATGAGTATTCACTAGCACAAATGGAAGTGTACAACCAGCTTGAGAAATGCACAAAAAACTTCATGCAATTGCAAAACTAAAGCATATACCCAGATAAAATAAAATGATAGGAAGCAAACCCAGATCATTATCTCAAGCACCCATCACATTTGCTCCGATCATGAAACCCTATGCTGCAAATGTGTGAAGCCCAACTGAATCTCCTGAATGAAGACTCCAAGAATCTGACTAGGTGAGATCTTTCACCCACGAAATCAGAGTTACTTATGAAGTTTTTCGTCTCCATAAGCCTTAGACTACAAACCTGGTATGAAACCGGCAGAGTTCTGTTATGTTGGCAAATAGAATTAATGCAAATGAGCTCTCAAGGCAAGAATATAAGGTCATGCCCAAGAGAAGCTTTTTTGGTTTTTTGGCGCCAAAAGTAAATTTTGAAATAATATTATTTTATTCCCTTATATCTCCTATGACTTCATTAATATGGGCGCCCAAGTTGTACCCCTTCTTAGTAGATGCAACGTTGTTTTAAAAGGTGGCCTTATGTCCCCCATTTTAATATTATTTTGACTTTATAAAACAATATAAAATTATTATTTTCTCATCAAGAGATGCCAAACTTAGGAACTTAGGTAAATTTTGCATCAACAAGATAGATGAACTCTGCAAATGGGTGAAACTGCCTCAGGCCCGTTACATTGCTAAAAATAACAATGTCTATAAATTGTAACCTCCATAAGAGACTCGTTGAATCCCTTAACAACTGCATTGATTAGCCTATAGGGACTCTGGATAGGCTATCAAGAACTGACATAGCTCACGATTAAGAAGGGGACATTACAAACTCACTTGGATCAACAGTTAAAAGAAACAAAGAAGGATATAAGGGATGAGAGAGTACAATATGCAAATGTGGAGGAAAATCCAAACACAAATACGATAGAAGAGGTGAAGATGTTTCCAGGCATATCATCTTCATTTTCTTCAAGTAGTATAGAATCCTCTCTAAGTAATAAAAGTGAAAGCGGTATAGAGGTTATCTCTTGCACTTTAGGGTTGCAAGAATTGCATAATAAAGAGATGAGGATGGAGGAAGTCTATAACAATTTAGGATTTTATGACAAAATAAGAAAGTAGTTGCTTTGGAAGAACGCTCTTGCATTTTAGGGTTTCCAAGGCAATATAAAGAAGAATGTGCTTTTGTGAAAATAATATCTTGGAATATTAGGGGCATGAATAAGAACCCTCGAAAAATGTATTAAGAAACTCTCAAATTGTTATAGACTATATTTATAGATATAGATATAAAAATGGGTAGCAAATATTTTAACCATTCATGGTGTTGAATTTTATCTTGACAAAATTTCAATTTCGAAAGGTGTATATATGAAATGATAAAAAGAAGGTGATTGCGGAAACTCAGCAATGAGGAAGATGGCAAATATCTTTGATAAAAAAGGCAAATGAAGAATATTTTTGATAAAAAGTCAGGATGGATATGATTTAATTAATTTGATAGAAATGCAATAGCAGGCAATGTAATATTTTGTTTTTGTAATGGGAGTGGTCCAATGTTTTTGTTTTTTTAAATAGGAGAGGCCCCAATAGAAGCCACACATAGCTTATTAAAAAAAAAAAAAAATCATGTGTTATTATACCAAACATTAATAGGGAATGGCCACCATAGGAAGATATGCAAAATTTATTTTTATGCTTACTGCATTACATTTATGTTGATAAAATTTGTATGTGTATATGTTATATTTATATATGACAAAGTATAGAAAAGAATTCACTCTTAACCTTCACATTAAGTTGAAAAATATAGTATACAAGAGATTTAGCTAGAACAAATTAACTAATACCCCACATAATGCACTTAAATAGTGAAGTGAAGTATATGAATTAACAAATTGTAAGTGATAAATTTAATTTTTTATCTTATATATAAATATATGTTGACAAATTGTAAGTAGTAAATATAATTTTTTTTTTTTTAACTATTAAATTATAATTTTTGTTTGTTGTTTAAAAAAATTATAAAGTGTAGTAAGTATATGTTATAAATTTTGTTTATTGTTGTTCCCTATGTATGCAATTAATGCATGGGAAGGTATTTTTGAATTAATAGATAGTGAAGACGAGGACTACATCCCCACGAACATAAATGAAGAGGGCATGGAAAGGCATGTTATATTTCAAGCGAAAAGGAGGATAACAATGATGGTTGATAATAATGATGGTTATATGAATGGTAGTGGTTGGAAACCTTCCTAAGCAAGGAAGACCATGGCAATTGCTAATTCCAGGTGGTAAAACTTTCAACATCAATCAAGATAGCATATATCATATCCTAGACCAATTCATATGGATGTATTTTTATGAACAAATAGTTGTAAAGATATAATATATTTAATTCCATTTAAAATAATTTTTTTATATTAAATTGTTGACTTCTAATATATGCATTGATATTGTATTATCTGTTACATTATAATGTGCATAAGGTAATAACTTATAACTTCACGTATCGTATAATTAATAAATAATCAATTTATAGTGCCAATATAAAATATGAATTTCAATGCTACGTTGACTCATATGCAATAAGACAGGCTTGAAATGTACTAGCGAGTACATACGATTTACATAGTCCTGAAAAAATGGAGTTATTAGGATCCATGACATGGAAAAAATGTATAGACTCCTATCCATAGAAGAAGCAAGCACCAAATTTCCATCTTAAAATTAACAAATTTATAAGTAACTCAAAAAGCTTACTTTTTCATATTTCATGATTAGCTTTACATGTAGATTGCAGCATCAAAATATGCACAAAAAGAATTGGAAATGGAAATCGAAAAGGACTTGTTATCGACTGTTTCTTGAGTTTCCACAATGCCCAACCATTCATGGATAAATTACTATAGGTGACTGATTACCAACTTCCTGTAAACAGGTAAAATAATTTTATACCCAAGACTCGTGAAGGTTGAATCTTTAGGCAGTGCAAATAAATTCTATATTGACAGAATTAACAATCTATTCACGCTTATTGTGAAGACCTCTATGCGATTATACATCCCAAGTTGCTTATTTCTAAACTGCAAGATCAATTACATTTTGAGTGAAATCCAAAAGCTTGACTGCCCAAGTGATCCACAGAGCACAAACAACAAAATCCAAAAATATATGTATATACAAATAATCTCGAGACTAAACATAAGAGACTAAATTTATGTATTTTGCTGTTGTCACAATGATCTCCATAACTAAAGACTGAGGATGCGAAGTTGCCGTGCTACTCACTGCTTCCATCTAATGTTAAAAGCACCTTATATAAATCAGGTCGCCTATCCCTAAATACTCCCCAGCTATGTCTTTTAATCTTGATCTTATTCAGGTCAAATTTATTAATCAAGACTACTTCATCCTTTTCATTAGCGACTGATAAAATTTCTCCAGTAGGACCTGTTCATAGTAAAAGAAGACCTGATTATTATAGCATTGCTTAACCAAACAATAAAAGAATAAATTCAAAAACATAATATTCGTAAAAACCAAATGAGCAAACCTGCTATAAAAGAGTTGCCATAAAATGTTATATGGCTTGGCCCATGTTCAGTTTCAATGACCTCTTTCCCAATCCGATTTGCTGCAACCAATGGTACCTGTAATAATGATGAAAATTTTATTGGATTTGTTTAGAAGATTGTAGTACGAGAGAGAGAGAGAGACCATACACTAGACTACAGAAATAAAAGGTGCACACAAAACAAGGAAACCATGGTAAAGTAGGATCCCCATGTTGATTAAGATCCTGGGAGTCAACAATAGCTATGGTACTCATGGCATCGGGATGTATACTGTGCATGAGAAATATGTGGATATGATCTTATAAGCAAGCATTTGCCAATGCCACGAAGCCTCAAGTATCTAAGAACTCGCATGGTATCAAAATCATTACGCCTCAAGTATCTAAGAACTCGCATGGTATCAAAATCATTATGCCTCAAGTAAGCTACTTTCTAAATGGATGACATAGTCACATATTCATTGGGAGAAATCATAGACTTACAAGGTTAGCTCCTGCATGCCCTTGCATAACTCGCTTCCAATGCTGGCTTGAATCAAGACCACCATCCTGTGGCTCAGAGCCTATTGCAGTTGGATAGAATAAAATTTCTGCCCCCATAAGCACCATTGCTCTTGCTGCCTCTGGAAACCACTGATCCCAGCAAATGGCTATATATCAAAGAAATTTATAACAGATCTTTAGTAACCAGAATTTGTCTGTCACCAAACAATTTTTCATGTTTTATTAAATATCTAACTATTATTTAGTTGCAAAAATGCATTAGGACTGGGATGAAAGAGTCAAAACTGGAAGGAAAAAAGCAAACCATATTTATCATTTGGACTGTTCTTAATTTTTCCTTCAAATAACATAACACATTCATCTGTTACAGTCTGCATCCACATACATGTCATCTGCTTAGTACATGGAAAGAACAGCATGCTATATAAGTCTGTTTTGGACAATCTCTGCAAATAGGAAAAGTTGGTTACATAAGATGGACTTGAATAGCAAATTGAATCCCTCCTCTATAGTTACATAATACTTCTTCCAAAGGTTAGTCAGGATCCTTTCAAGGAAGAAGAACCCAGCAAGATTCAGAAGGTAAGGTTAATGCATTCTATGAAGTTAATCTTCTAAAGGAAATGAATAATCAGGCATAGTTAAAATTTTAACTGGGGACTAAAATTTGTTATTTAAATAAATCATAAAGCCTTTTGGACACAAAGAGGACGAATAGGAGACAAATTCATTTATGGATTCAATAAGGACCTACGGAAGAGTCCAAGGTCCTTAAATAAAGTACCAAAAATAAAAAAAATAATAATAATAGTGATGCCAAATTTACCCATCTTAGGAGGCATTTTAGCAAAAGGTAGCAAAATTCCTAGAGAACTACAGGGTCATCTTATTAAATAAATTTCATAACCCAAAGTTGGTTAGTTACAATATCAAAGATGTGGAAGTCCTTGAAATGCCTGTCAGAAAAGAAGCTAATAATGAAAGGTTAAACTTTCATCGATTCCTCGTGCATTCTTCAAGTAGAAAGATTTGATATGACATGAAAATGTGTCTCAAGATTATCAGAGCTGCTGGTGGATTTGGCTACGTATCAAGGAAACCCCTTTAACCATTATGCCTATCTGATGCTCAAATAGCTTGTTCAAATATCTTCACAGGCAAACTATCTTTCAATTTTGCCTATTCAATGTCTTTTCCCTGCTTATTTGTCCTCAATAATAGAACCGGAAAGGACAAGGAAGTTACAGCTAATTGTTGGATGAAGACAACAAACAGAGATAATGATAAGTGATTAAATCATTTAGTTGAGCTCCAAATCTCTATCAAGAAGAAAGGAAATCCTAGTGTAGAACTCATGCACACAGAGATAGCAACTGTCTACAACATAATTCCACTATATATAGATGGATAGATAGATAGATATTAAAAAAAAATGACGTGCAATGAGAATAACTTACAGATACATGTAAATACACAGCACACAAATCTTGTATCCTTCAATTTCAATTATCTGCAATATATCATGTTCTGTTCAACCATACAACACACAAACCATACAGACAACAACACAGATGACCAACATCCACCCATATCCGTCGACCAAGGTAGATGGCTTATATATAGTCATTATGGGATCTGGTAGGTAGTTGGCAACTACCCGATTACCACCAAACTACCCACATACGTGAAACATTAAAATACCCCATAACACAATACATAATTTTTATTACAAACATATATGTCATCATGGACACACATGAAAACAATATCTGAGTCACAAAAATAAATGTCCTCTAAGTGGTAAAAAGTGGTAGCAAACACCGATATCATGCTACCTTGGCCTGTTTCTCCAAACTTGCCCAGAACTTTATTATCCTCCAATGGACAACAAATCTAAATACTAAAATACCTCTTGTTTGTTCGGGTTGCACATGCCACAACAAAAGAGCTCATATGTTCATGAGAAAATGGGTAATACACCAATCTAACAACTTGCACTAATGGTAACTGCTGTTTACATGAGGATACTCACTATTGACATTGAGTTTTGCATTCAATTTGAACTCGGTTTTGAGATCAACCCTGTAAATAGTTTTGTACTCAGATTTGAAATTAGCTACTAAGAGATGTAAGGTTGCCCAGGTATTTGACCCAAGTATAAAGCCAATATTTTTTTTTTACATGAGTTTTTGAGGGAACAAAAGTGTCTCATTGGAACAAAAGTGTCTCATTGGAAACGTATGATCCTGATTGAGAATTAAATAGACAAGCCATTTTCGAATATGTAGAATGGAAAATGAAGGATCGTTGGATGAGTTGAAGAGCAAAAGGCATAACTTTTGACCTTCCATGCCTCTTTCCCTTCCTCCATTGCTGGAAAAACATAAATACATGTTGCTGCTCCCTTTTCCACCATTGGCAAGGCAAGAGTTTGAGAGATTTGGGTGGTGTAAGTTGTTTTGTGATTTCATTGTGTTGGAAACTTTAATTCAGTTCATAAACATTGTACTCTCATGGACATCCCATGAATACAAATAGGTTGTTTGTTGCAATGTGAGAGTATTGTGGAGGGCAAATGGCATCTTGTGATAAGCATATGCCCTAAATTCTAAGACAAATATAGTCTTCAATTTGTTGTCTTCTACAATACTAGTTTGATTGTACCTAGACACCAATCCAAAAAGAAGTACAGGTGACTACCATCTACTTTCAAAATTATCCATAGATGAATAGTAAAGTGACCTTTGTCATCATAGCCAAACAACAAAAGTCCCCATATATTCTTATAGCTTATCAGAATCTTCATTGTGTGCATTAAATACTGAAGACACCTGATCACTTGTTTTTACTTTAAATATTGTCCATATGCAATGTTCTAATTTTCTATTTTAGAGGCTAAGCAACATAATAAAGATTCATTCAATATGGCCTCCTTTTAGCTGGCATGGCACCTGAAATGACTTCAATTTCCTACACTCTAAACTGCAGTGGTAACCCTTTGAGATCTTTGTATCTCCATGCAAATTATTTCTTATGCTCCGTGAAGACACTAACTGTTGGTTGCACTGTTAGCTTTTGATACAACATGTAATGGGAGATAGCAAACACAAGATGCAGAATAATAAGAAAGAAAGTAAATCTACGAGATGACTGAAATATGCTATAAATAGAAATGACGGAAATGAATACAAAAGTAGCTATGGAGGAAATGAACACTCCATGATATAAGCTACTGCTCAATGAATGAGCTCTGAGCTTATAGCTCACACACTACTGTGACTATCCTACTCTACTGTCACCTACACTGCTCTATATATGTCTACTATCTATGGCCCTTTATATAGGAAGATAAGTTCCTTGGCCAACACTCTACCTAGTTGTACAAGGGACACCTTGCACATATACAACTTGCACATTGACACTTGTGCATTTATTACATTGCATGAAGTAACTAGATAACTTCCCCCTAAAGTAATCTAATGTCCTAAGTATGTACCAAGGAAGGTACATTTACATGACCCAAATAATGTAATATAATCTATTTCTAACACCCCCTGTATTACAATATTTGGGTATTGAAGACTTTAGTCTTCAATGTGGATCTTCCTCTTGACTTTGGAATTCTGATTCTTCTTCTCTGATTTCTGTAACCTGTTCAAGCAAGTTGTTAGTGTCTTCAAAACCTTTCATTCTTGCTGAAAGAGCTTTGTACTTGGTCCTTCTGTAGTTGCTTCAGTCTTCAGATGATACAAAATAGGCTGAAGTTGTAGGTTCTTCTTTTAGTTGACCTTGCACTGTATTCCTCCTTCATTGGATTCATCTCCTTCTTCTTCCTTAGCTTTGCCTTTGAATTCGGTCTCTGCGTTTTCATAGGTGGTTGTGCTGCTACTTGGTTCTTGTATGGAAGATTCTCCTTTCTTGTCTTCAATCTGTACAAATGCTTCTGAACAACCACTTAGGGCATCATGATAAGATCTTGAGTTAGTAGAACTTGAAGTGCCAATTCTGCATGAGGATTGAAAAAACTTTTCTAGATATGACTCACTTAGTTTTGCCTTCTTTTTGAGTAGTTCTATCAATCCTTTTTGTTCTACATTTTCATTCTTGTAGTGTTTATATGTGAGTAATGCCATATATAATATGCTCACAAGATCTAAGGAAAGTGTAATGTCACTTTCTCCATTGCCAATAGCTTCATTGAGATGAGCTTGAAGATAGCATTCCATAGTGTCAAAGTTGTCTTCTAAGGCTTCACTATGGATTACTTTAGAAGTTAGATCTATCATTCTTTCAGATTTCATGAGTAGATTCATGATCCCAAGTTTTATGGCACTGACTTTTTCCTTATTGATGTTTGCAGTATTTTGGAAAGTAGACATCCTTATGGCTCCCTATTAGGATATATGATCCTTGATAGAAGTATATAAGCTTGATTTGGTAAAACCTTTATTAATCCTTGGTTTTTGTAGGCTTCCTTATGTCTCCCTAGTAATGAGAGTATATACTCTTAAGGATTTTTAGGTTTTGTAGAAAGCTTATATATTGCTAATTGATTTGCAACTTGATAATTTTGATAAATGCTGATATTACCAAGTTTTGTAGAATACCTTATGACTCCCTAGTATGTTTTGGATAAGCTATAAAGTGCTTTTGTAAATTATAGTTCAATTTTGGTTGATTTTGTAAAGTTTTGTAAATACCAAAATCAACTTCTATTATCCTTATTGCTCCTATTGAACTAAGCACTTTTCCCAAATTTAAAGAGGTTTTAATGTTGGATCTTTTGTCTCTTTTTGAGAAGATTTGAGACAATAATATTATAAATTTCCAACCTTTGAAATGCTTTGATAAAAATCTCTTTAAATATCCCTTTAGGATTTAATCCAAGTGTATCTAATTTCCAAATTAATTAGTTTGATGTAGTAACCCTTATAACTCCCTAATTTTGGAAAAATTAGATCACAATAATATTTGCAAGTATTTAAGGTTAATTTCCAGTAGAAAACCTTATTACTCCTAAGTTTAATATTGCAAATATTATATTAGCTTGATAAATAATTCCCTTTGAGGTATGGCTTTCAATATAATTATATTCCTCTAAATTCAACCTTATAACTCCCTAGAGATGAAAGCATATAAATATAGGAATAAACCTTACCTCATACCAAGCAATAATCGATGCTGATTTCAGACATGTAATGGCTGCACTTGTTGACTGTATCTACTTTGACTGTATTCGAACCAGAGCATTGAATGCTCTACTCCTTGCTTCCACGTTGTGATGGCTCCCACGTCTTGGACGTAAATGCGCTGAAGACTACACTGAATTGTTGCACTGAAATGCCTCGTTGAAATGCTTCATTGAAATTGTTGGTCCAAGGAGCCTTTAATAGGCAGTCAACCTAGTGACAAGTGTCACTTCAATTACACTTCAACGCTTTCTTGGACGTCCATTGCAAGTGTAACATCTGAAACATTTTCTTCCTTCTTGCGTTGTTCGAATGATAACGCCTATGGAGGAATGTAACTCCTCTTCCACGTGGTCTATGGGCACCAAAATCTTGTTGTAATGCTTCCTCACATGTGTGAAATTCCAACGTACCTTGAGAGCATTTAGGGTTTCCTTTGGAGGATGACAAATGTCACTTGCATGCCCTTATGCTTATAATGCCTTCTTGCAAGATTTTCTACGTACTTTTCCACCTTCTTCTTGGTTGTATTTCGATGCCACTGAGATGGTTCCAGCCAAGCAAGGCTAGTGGTGGTGCTTTGGTGGAGAGATGGAGGAGCTTTGGTGGAGCTTGAATGACAGCGCTATGGTGGAGACTTCTTGATGCTCCAATGGTAGTATTGAATGCTCCTTCCTTTTGGATGTACATTTCCAGTTTTGCTTGCTTTGATTTCCTTTGCTTCTGTGTTGCTGGATATGTCCCCTTTAGTGAGCAATGTGCCTCCTTTCTTGTGCTTTGTAGGTCACCTATTATGGCTGTCCAACCCGTGCACAATGTAGGCCCTTTTGAGAGGCTTCTTGATGCTCGTATTCGGCTGCGCTCTTCTAGAGAAAGTTGTGCCTTTATGGCACCTTCAAATCTGCCCTCTTTCCTACGTAGAACGTATTAGAGAAATGCAATATAATGTACCAATATTTGTGAAATAGAATGCCTTTATTGCACCCTTTCTTGCACTTCTTTTGCAGGTCTAAAATTCTGGTTTTATGGCAGAATTTTGAATGCAGTGAAGGGGTTTTGAGGTTGTCTCTTTGTTTAGACACCTTCCCCTTTTTGCTTGGATACTTTTATGATAAATCCAAGCTTAGATAGAAGCTCTTTATTTGATGCAATTTTCTGCACTTTTATTTTTCTTGCATCAAACCCTGTAATGCTTTGGATTTGAGACTCACCAAGTCTCAATATTTGAAGCTTCTATTTCTGATTTCGGTTAGTTATTTTCTTCTCCAAGTTTCAGAGGATTCTAACCTTTTTGGTGGCTTCTCTTGGCCACTATGAGTTGCAGATTTTTGTGCACCAATAGTATCTTTAGACACTTTGATAAATTCTGATTTTGTGCCTTTCTCAAGAACACAAACACAAAGCTTTTTGAGAGTAATACAGTAGTGCAAATGAACCCACTAATATTTCATTTTTAATGCACTAACAATTACACCTTATCACTCCAAATAACTCTCAAAAACTTATAAGTGCACTTAATCAATTTACTGCAACTTAATCAAGAATAATCTGAAATGAATCTTCAAGAATTATTCTGCAAATTTCTTATAAGCAAGATATTAGGAGATAGTCTTCTTTTGCTTTCCAAAGTAGATGATAGGCAGTTGATAGATAGTTGAAATTCTGAAATCTAATCAACTCCTAATGTGCAAATGAACCTTAAAAAGAACCTTTCTTTTTGCACATTTGAATACTGTAATACAAATCTCCTTTTTGCAACTTTAATCTGGATTAAGGTGCTTTAACAAATCTGAAAAGTAATCCAATTAATGAATCTACTTGCACCAATAGTTGCTTACCTTTTTCTAAAAGATTTTGTAGCTTCTTTGCCACTTCTATAGAGGATGTAGATCTTGGTGTCTAAGATCACCAAGTTGCTGCCTTGAGTAAGATCTTGCAGCTCTTTGTAGACTATTCTGAACAGCTCCTTCTTCACCAAATGATGGTCTCGAACTTTCTTTCACGAGCCTAAGATTTGGTGACTTTGTTCTCCTCTTGTGGTCTCCTCCTTCTACTATAGATTTGGAGAAGTCTGTATCTCTGAAGCGGTGTCCTCTTGCTATGGGAGGTAATCTTCAAATCTCCTAGATTTGATGAGCTTCTTCTATCTTCAAGTCTTCTTGTCGAATTCTGACTTCAAGCAGGATCTTCTTCTCAAGATTCTGAATGTCTTGAGGTCTTCACTGGATTCTTCTTCTACTCGGATTTGGCACTCCTTGCCAAATTCTCCTCCTCTTGGGCTTGTTGTCGGATGGCGATAATTATCCCAAGTCCTTCACTATCAGGGGCTTCTCCTTGGTAGTGGATTTCTCCAATGAGTTCTCCTTTGATGATTTCTTCAAGAAGGCTCTCCTAGCCTTTTACTGGATGCTCATCGAGACCTCACCAAGGTCTTTGATCTTGCAACTTCTTCTGGTCTTCCTTGAGACCTTATCTTCAACCTTCTACTTCTAGAAGTGTTGGTGGTGAGACCTTCTCCTGGATCTCTGATTCTGCTACTTCTGGATTCGAGCAAGACTCTCCTAGTCCTTCTTCTTCCTAGTCTAGAAGTTCTTCAATGAGATCTCCTCCTGATCTCTTTTTCTTTAGGTGTTGGATTGATTCTGAAGAAGATACTCTTCCTAACTTTCTTGTAGGAAGCTTTCCCAACTTACTGGATCTCCTTTTCCTACAACAAAAATATTAGTACTAAAATCTACTTCTAAATTAGGTACTCTCTTCTAGAGTCTTCTTCAGGATAAAGGCTTTTGTGGCCTTTTTTCAGTATCAAGGCTTCTATGGCCTTTTCTTCAATATCAAGGCTTCTATGGCCTTTTCTTCAATATCAAGGCTTCTATGGACTTTTCTAATGGATCAAGGCTTCTATGGCCTTTTCTTCTGGATCAAGGCTTCTATGGCCTTTTCTTGAATCAGGGCTTCTATGGCCTTTTTCTTTTTGTGAAGTTCTTCAATCTAGCAATGGAGATCTCCTGTCTCCTAACTTCACCATGATTCTTTTCCAAAAGTTTCTTCTGAAGTATTCTCCTCTCTGCAACAACTAATCTCTGCACTATGAAGGCACTCCGACCTTCGGGCAACGAAGTTGAGGTCTCCTAGATTTCTATTGTAGGAGGTGTCCCAATCATCTGAGAATTAATTCCCTACAATAAAAGAAACTTCAGGTAAATATTTCCAGATCTCTTAGATGAGCTTCACTAGTTGATTCATCAAACTAGTGGATCAAATGTTGAGTCCTAGTCTTCACGAGTTTTCCTGCAACTCTGTGGAAAGACTCTAGCCATATGCAATCTCAAGTATTTCTGAAACTAAGATTTCTTTCAGTCCTCACTTGTGGCTCTCCCTAATTCTATCACCTAGACTCTTCTAAGAAATTTTGATAGTGACTGGTCCAATGGCGCATCAGGTTGACAAAAAACTCAGGGTCAATGATAATGGTGATTTTCCTATTGATCTATTGTAGCTTGATCTACCGTAGCTCTGATACCACTGTTAGCTTTTGATACAACATGTAATGGGAGATAGCAAACACAAGATGCAGAATAATAAGAAAGAAAGTAAATCTACGAGATGACTGAAATATGCTATAAATAGAAATGATGGAAATGAGTACAAAAGTAGCTATGGAGGAAATGAACACTCCATGATATAAGCTATTGCTCAATGAATGAGCTTTGAGCTTATAGCTCACACACTACTGCGACTATCCTACTCTACTATCACCTACATTGCTCTATATATCTATATCTACTATCTATGGCCCTTTATATAGGAAGATAAGTTCCTTGGCCAACACTCTACCTAGTTGTACAAGGGACACCTTGCACATATACAGCTTGCACATTGACACTTGTGCATTTATTACATTGCATGAAGTAACTAGATAACTTCCCCCTAAAGTAATCTAATGTCCTAAGTATGTACCAAGGAAGGTACATTTACATGACCCAAATAATGTAATATAATCTATTTCTAACATGCACTAGTGTTGGATAGATTGTATTTTGGCTCTGGCGATCTGGCGGGAAAATTTCTGTGACGGCGTCTGGTGTTCCTCGAGGGATTCTGGCCCGAAGATCTTGCCTGGGGCATTGGGGGGTTGATTTTGATTTCGTACGAAGGTTCATTAGTGGTCCGGGAGGGCCCGATGGGGTCTCCTCCAGTTTCTCCTGCTTGGGAGAAAGACTTCATATCTATGAGAAGTTGAAGGATAATCCCTCGCCTTCCACTGATGGAGCTCAGCGGAATGCTTTTCAAACGATACTCAAGAATGTTGCCAATGGCCCAAATGCTCACCGCGTTAATGGATGCCTCCCGCAATCCACTTCCAGGCCTAAGATTGTAATAGAACCAATGCTGGTCGAAGATACAATCGTCTACCGAGCTAATCACGACTTGATCTGCAAATTCATGGGCATCCGGCCCACACTGAATTTTCTGCATACCTGGGTTCGCCAGAACTGGGAGCCACACGGTGAGTACTCTTTATGGCCTATAAGCAATGGGTATTTCATCATAAGTTTCTCTTCTTTAGCAGATAGAAACAGAGCATTTGAATCGAGAAAGAGAAACCACGGACCAGCAGGGTTATTTGTCCAACCCTGGAGAGTGGGTTTCGACCCCCGCATCGAACCCACGGCTGTCCCGGTCTGGATCCGGCTGTACGCTCTCCCGATGGAGTTTTGGGGTGAGCAGGTGTTGGAACTAATAGGTAATTCCCTAGGCAGATTTTTGGGAGTCTCCAAAGATACCATAGAGGGTAATATGCTTGTCTTTGCTAGAATATGTGTAGAGATGGACATTAGTCGGCCTCTACCAGCTGAGGTGGAACTTGAGCTTGCGGGAGTACCCTGGATCCAGCAGCTAGACTATGAGGCCCTACCTTTCAGGTGCCGAGTATGCCATAAGCATGGACATTTGGCAAGGTTCTGCCCAAACGTAGTGAGCACAAAAACGGAGGCTCCGAGCGGAATGTCAAACCGCCCTAGAGAGGGTAAGTCCAGTCCGGTCAATGAACCCTCTAGCAATTCTCCAGGTCCTGATGCTCAGCAGGATGGCTTTGAACAGGTGAAACGAAAGAGAAACAAAAAGAAAAATGGCAAGGAGCAGGTACGACTCAAGCCAAACAATCGGTATGAAATTTTTAAGTCATTAGTGGATCGGGAGGACCAATCTATGGAGGGAGTGGTTGGGAATGGTGAGAATGTCAACACTCCACCTCTTGTTTCTCCTTCCTTCACTCCTGTAGTAGAACAGGTGACTGTGCCAGCTGAGAACCTGCAGTCAGAGAATCCAGGGGCATTGGTTATACACTCCCCAGCACAGTCGGCTATCAAAGATGTCACCATGGGAAATGCAGATAAAAACAGAGAAAGGCCTGCTTTAGGGATTACCCAGGTGGAAAAGAGATCTAGAAACAATAACTCTCAAGGAGCGGGAAGAAAATCCAATAAGGAACTACTAACAGCGCAAGGAGATAAGCTAATCAATGGAGGATTGGTGAGGACCATTGATTCTTACTGCTCTCAAGGTTTTCAATGATTATTCAATCTTGGAATGTTAGGGGTTTAAACAGTAGAACCCATCAATCTGCTGTTCAAAGACTCTTAGAAAACCGTAAAACAGACTTTTTGCTTCTTCAGGAGACCAAAATGTCTTTAGATATTATGAGTAAAATTGCTACTAAAATCTGGCGGGGAGCTGGGTATATGGACGTGGCTGCCCAAGGAGCTTCAGGTGGAATTGTTACCCTTTGGAACCCTCTGGTCTGGACTGCTTTAGAACATATAGCTTGCAGGGGTGTACTTACTTCTCTCTTCAGAAATAACTTCAATTCTGAGCAGGTCCTAATCACCAACTTTTATGGGGCCCAAGATCTTGATGGCCAGAGGCTCCAATGGGACGTTGTTCACAACATGAGAGCATACAGGGAGTGTTATGACTGGATTATTGCATGGGATTTTAATGCAAAATTATACGTTCGGGACCGGGGAAGGTGGCACCCCTGTTTTGGATCCGGGGGACCGGCTTACGATTGCCCAAGTTCGGGCCTTTAATTTAGTGGACGTTCAAGGCCCTAGTGTTTTTTTCACTTGGACAAACAAGAGAAAGGAGCCACATAGCGGGGAAGGTCAAGTTAGATCGCTTTTTGGTCTCGGAGGAGGCTTTTGTTAAATGGACTTTTAAGTTCCAGATTTTGGAGGGCCCTATTTCGGATCATTTTCCCATTTTGCTTGAGGGAGGGACTTCGAGAGGGCAGCACCATAGGCCTTTTAAATTTGAGAATTTTTGGTTACAAAAGGAGGACCTTCGACAGAAAATTACTCAATGGTGGACAGAAGGCCGTCCACCTTTTGGGACAGCAATGTTCAAATTTCATAAACGACTTCAATTTGTCAAAATTCAATTGAAACAGTGGAGGAAAGGAAACAAGTCGGATTTCCAGTCCCAAAGGGCCCCCTTGGTGGCTAGATGGGAGGAGGTTCGGAAACTTTTTAGGGAAGGATCAATTCTTGAGCAACTCAAATTTGAAGATGATGAAGCTGCGTAAAGCGGTTGAGGACATTGACAACCAAGAGGAGATATCTTTGGAAACGAGAGGGCTAGAAATACTTGGTTATTAGAGGGGGACAGAAATACCAAATTTTTTCATCGGTCGGCTTGTGCTAGGAGACAGATGAACAATATGGAAGTTCTCAAAGATGAACATGGAAATGTCTTCGATACTCTTCCTGGCATGCTTTCCCATGCTATCGATTACTTTTCTAAACTTTTTAAGGAAAGTATGCAGCAAGATGTTGAGGCTCAGAATGAAGTTCTTAATGTTATTCCTCCTATTATCTCCGAAGAGGACAATCGAGGCCACTGCTTAGACCCATTGAAAGGGATGAGCTGAGAAATGTGGTCTTTGGTATGAGTCTTGGAAAATCTCCTGGTCCGGATGGCTTTCCTATTGAATTTTTCGAGGCTTTACGGGACACCTTGGAGGAGGATGTTACAGGTCATTCCTGAGGAATCCAGATCCAATCGAAGAATGCTCAGGGCGATCAATCACACCTTCATTGCTTTAATTCCAAAAGGGGAAGCGGGGACTCATATCTATGATTTCAGGCCTATTGCTTTATGCAATGTGATCTACAAAATCATCACTAAGATAATGGCTGAGAGGCTTAAACCCCTTCTTCACAGCATCATTTCTCATGAACAGGGGGGCTTTGTTGAGGGAAGACAAATCTTGGATGGGGTGGTTTTGGCCCAGGAGGCCATCCATTCAATGCAAACTTCGGGCAACAAAGGAATGTTCATTAAAATGGATATGTCCAAGGCTTATGACCGGGTGGAGTGGTGCTTCTTGTCGAAAATGATGGCTGCCTTTGGCTTTTCTCAGGAATGGATTGATTGGGTTATGAGTTGTGTTTCTTCTCCCTCTTTTTCTGTTCTCATCAAGGGCCTTCCCTCGCATCCTTTCGGCGCCACACGTGGTCTCCGCCAGGGAGACCCTTGTTCTCCCTATCTCTTCCTTCTCTTGGCTGAAGGTTTGGGCAGACTGTTTCTGAGGAGAAGGCAACAAGGTCTGCTTTCTGGTATCAAGGTTGGGGAGGAAACTCTGACTCACTTGCAATTTGTGGACGATACTGGCCTGGTTGGTGCGGCCACTCTTCGGGAAGCTAGAGGAATCAGAGATACTTTGAATTTCTACCTAAGGGCTTCAAATCAGGTTCTAAATGTCAGGAAGTCCAAAGTGGTCTTTTTCAATCTTGACCAACGGCTACAGGAGCGTGTTATTGAGATCCTGGGCTTCACAAGGACTTCTCTTCCAATTGTTTACACAGGCGTTCCCCTTCATTTCAAAAAGTTAAAAATTGACATCTGGAAGAATCTGTTAGCAGGCATCAAAGACAGAATGAATCATTGGGCCCATAAATGGCTAAGCTACGGGGGTAGATTAACCTTCCTGAAGTCGGTTATACAGGCTTTGCCGATCTATAAATTCTCAATACTGGCTGCCCCTCATACCATCTGGAAAGAGCTGGACAAAATGGCTAGAAGATTTTTATGGGAAGGCGCAAAAGGGAAGAAAAAATGGGCCTTGGTTGGGTGGGACAAAGTTACCCGACCCTAAGGACAAAGGAGAGGCTGGGCTTGAGAAGTTCTATGCTTAATAACGAGCTTTGGCTGGAAAAGCTGTATTGGAGGTGGATTTCTCGGCCATCCTCCCTCTTCGACGAGAATTCTTTCCGGTAAATATTTGGGGCATGTTCATCCCAATGAGGTGGGTCGCTTTCCCTTGGAAGGTATTGGATCCTTAGTGTGGCAGAATCTCAAGCTTGGGTCCCAGATTATCAAAGATCAATTATTTTGGAAAGTGGGGAGAGGAGACAAGGCTCGTTTCTGGACTGACTCTTGGGACCAACATCCGCCCATTATTGTCATGTTCCCTGAGCTACAACCAATCATGACCGCCTTAGAAGCCCAGGGCTGGATCCATATTGATAATTATCTTCTTACCAGTCAATTGGGGGGGTATAAATTTAAAAAGTTTAAGCGGTGGGAGGAGTGGCCAATTACTGTCTCTCCGGAGTTGGCGCCCATCCTGCAAAAAATCTTGTCAGAAAGGTTCCTCACGGGGAAGGATGAGGAAGATGAATTAGCCTGGGGCTATGGAAGCCTTGGGGTCTACTCAGTTAAGGTTGGATATGAAGAGATCCTCCCTGAGCCTCCCCCACACTCTTTTCCGGTTCAGCATTGGAGAAGGATTTGGCATTCAAAGGGTTGGCCGAAAGTGAATTTCTTCGCTTGGCAACTTATGCATAATGGTCTTCTCACCTTTGACAATCTCAGACGTAGGGGTTTCAATGGCCCCTCTCAATGTGCTTTATGCCTCCAACATGAGGAAACTGCAGATCATTTGTTTTTTGAGTGCCCTTTTACTCATCAGATTTGGGAACGCTGGTTCTCTCAATTTAAACTCCAGGCTAATGGTGTTTTCAACCGTACCAATATTTGGGAAAAATGGAAAAGGGGCAGGTTCAATTCCATAGCTCTCCGAGTCGGTGGCGAGTTAGGCTTTCTCTTCATTTGGTGGCAAGTTTGGTTGGAGAGAAACGCCGGATCTTTAGAAACACTTTCTCCTCGATTGACGGCGTTTGGCAGGTCATCTGGAGCAAAGTCACAGAAACTGTTGCTATTTTTGTTAATGAAGAGAATCAGGCTACTCTTGGGCATCCTGAAGAGGGGGTTGAGGGACATGAGAGGCAAGGCAGAGCATGCTGGAAACCTCCCCCTGTAGGCTGGATCAAGATCAATACTGATGGGGCTGCAAAAGGCAACCCGGGCAACGCAGGAATTGGTGTTGTTTGTCGGGATCACTCGAGTGCGGTTCTTTCTGGGAATTGCAGGGATTGGGCAGAGCCACGAACAATGAAGCCGAAGCCTTTGCCATTAAGTCAGCGTCTATCTGGGCTGTTAAGCAGGGTTACCGGAGGATAATTCTTGAATCGGATTCTCAAGTCCTGATCGGCGCTCTAGATTGCTTGCGGAATTTCTCATTAAAAGCCTGGAGACTACGGATGTTGATATCCCAAATCAAGGAGTTATGGAGGGAGTTAGATGATGTTATCCCTGTGTATGTGAGTAGAAATCTGAACACGGTAGCTGACTTCCTTGCGAAGATGGGTCCTGAGAAAGAGGTAGGTGTTCAATTGCACAGTGATATGCCTATGATAGATGAAGAGATTCGGAGTGGTCTGGAACGATCCATGCATCCATGAGCTCAAAAATGACTAAGGTTAGTTTCTGTCGCGATATCGCGACATATTGCGCCGTCGCGACCTTGTTTGGAAATCTGTCGCGATTTCGCGACATGTTGCTCTGTCGCGACCTATCCTGGATAACTGTAGCGATTTCGCTACCCTTTTTGTTGCCGCGGCCTTGGGAGGAAAATTGTAGCGATTTCGCGACTTGTTGCGTCGTCGCGGTCTTTGATGAGAAGGTGTCGCGATGTCGCGACCTTTTTGGTTGGTTTTTTCTGTTGGAGGAAAAGTGTCGCGATATCGCGACGCTTTGAGAAAAATTGCGTGAAGGGGAAAAACCGTCGCGATATCGCGACAATTTTTGTGAAAAGCTACTCTAAGGAAAATTTGTCGCGATTTCGTGCCTTTTTTGAGGAAAGGACGCAAAGGGGCATACATGTAGCGATTTCGCGACGTTTTGAGCAAAATTACGTTAAGTGGAAAAACCGTCGCGATATCGCGACCTTTTTTGTGAAAAGCTTCCCAAAGGATAACCTGTCGCGATTTCGCGACATTTTTATGGAAAGGAAGCAAAGGGGCAAACCTGTAGCGATTTCGCGACAGTTCTGGAGAATAAACTGCATGAAGGAAAAACGTCGCGATTTCGCGACTAGTTTAAGAAAAGGGCACCATGGGGGAGAACATGTCGCGATTTCGTGACATTTTTGCGGATGGGGCGCCCATTGGAATTCTTGTCGCGATTTCGCTACACTTCCGACCAACTGGGGCTTCAAGGAAAAGCCGTCGCGATATCGCGACACTTTCTCAAAGTTGCTGATTAAAGGAGAACTCGTCGCGATTTCGCGACAATTTTGGGGAGCGAGTGCCTTCAGGCTTTCTCGTCGCGATTTCGCGACGTTTTTGGCGTTTGGGTGATTTGGTGCTGTGCTGTCGCGATTTCGCGACATTTTTTGTGTGTTGTGGCTTCGGCGCTTTTTGTCGCGATGTCGCGACATGTCGCGATTTCGCGACATGTCGCGTTATCGCGACTGGTTGTTGTGGCGCGGCGGTTGTTAGGTTAGGTGTCGCGATTTCGCGACATGTCGCGTTTTCGCGCCCTTTGTTCTTCTGGTCTCTTTGCTCTTGGTTGGGATGCCCTTTCTCCCTCTTGTAACTGTAATTTGTTTTAATGCAAGCTTTTTTCAATTTTTTCAAAAAAAAAAAAAACATGCACTAGTGTTTTATTCAAGTTTGCACCCATTGTGATCATCTTCGAGTCTTCCATGGTCCCCATGCTAGTTTCTCTCATAGCAGGCCCTATATACCTTATTACTTCATTCTCCAAAACCTGACATCTGGCCACATATCCAATTCAGCTTTACCTATCATATATTTTTAAAAAGGACGAATTTTTGTGGTTGAAGATTAGTATAACCACTTTCTTATAGATGTTTAAGCACAGCCCTCCTCCGCTTCAATAAGGTATGCTATACTGCTCATCTGTCTTTTATAAGTTATGTCCCTATTGAGAATAGTGGCTTTGCTTGTAAATAACTTTCAATTTCTATCATGTGAGGAAGTGGAAAATTTTCATCTTCCTGTGTTTGCTAGGGTAATAAATTTGTAATTGAATAATGGCCATCTTTTGAACGATTGTCTAGATATAAAATCCCTTCCTTATCAAGCTCATATCTTGCTCAGAATTAGGATTTGTGTCTGTACTTAATTGTTCTTCCTCAAGTACTTCATTGTAATACCCATCATCATCTTTGCCCTTTCATTATTAATAGTGATAGTTCTAAGTGCCCAATTATAAATAGTCATGACCTGTTCCATTCATAGCTTTCTCTATATAGCATCATAATGTCATAGCACACATTTCAATTAGAAACAAAATCAATAGTTAAGGTTTCTCAGATATCACATTCCTCTGGACTGGTAGAATGCCCATATACTCAATCCTAAATTGATTGGCCATTCTTAACCAGAATTTAGGTTTTACGAACATCCTCAATGAATCAAATTATTAATCAACAATAAATCCTTAATTTTGATGGCAATTTTAGACATGCCATCCTTTACAATCAAGCCATCTTGATCACTTATTTCTTGTGCCTGTCCTTGCATTTTTTACTCGGACTTGTACCACGCCTATTATGCACCCCATTGGCAACTTGGTCAAGACTGCTGCCATTGTAATTTATATAAAGCATATTAATTTCTTCCAAAAATTCTTATCATCCTTCTTTTCCTCTTGTTTTGCCATTGTTCACAAAATGATCTAGATCTACCAAGTCTTGTTTCTTTCAAGGATGCCAGTGGTATTTTTGGGTCCACCCTGTATGATTAGACTGACTATTTATATCTTGGATGGCTTGGCCAGCACTCCACATCCACTAGAATATCTGATTCCTTCTTCTTGGCTACCCTTGATACTGCCATCATGTACTTTCTTCATCATAAGTTTTCAATTCTATCATATACAATGATTTTACTTTTATACCGTCTTCAACTATGTGAATTCCCAAACTGCAATTTGTACACATTGTCTGTGGCTAATTCTAATTATTGCAACCATAGTTGAGAAAATCGGAATCGGCGAGGCAAAAGATCAGAAAAAATTAGGAATTGGCAAAAAGTCAGCAAAAAAAAAAAACAAAGAAAATGCCGGATTCCTTCAAACTGCAAAAAATCCGCTGTTAAAATGTGCTTTAGTGTTTTGTTTGGTGTGGTAGCAGGTAGGCAGACCTCTCTCTCTAGTTTGGAACAAGCAAAATGAAAAAAACAAGCTATTTATGCCGTTTCCTCTACCCATGCTGCCGTGGCAGATTTTTTTGGCAAAAAAATCAGGATTTTATCAGCAAGGGCAGGAATCGGCAAAAATTGGGATTTTTTGCAGATTTTCTCAACTATGATTGGGACCATAGTTGCAAAACTCAATGAGTTTCTAGAAAACTTGTTGAGCTGTGATCACAGTCAGGGAAAACGAGTTTCCCCGCTCAACTCACCGAATCTTAATAAAACTTAGATATTGCTGAGTTTTAAAAACTTAGCAAAAAAATTCAGCAACACCAGCAGAAGGCATTATTTTACATGGTTTCTTTTGTGGCTGAGTTTTTGACCCAGTCCCAAGTCAGAGTCAGAATTGGCCTTGCCAAGTTTTTGCTGAGTCCGAGTTTCTCAACTATGATTTGGACAGTCCCCCACAAAGTGTTCCCACTACATTACATACACTTAATAATGGGCCTCCCTTTGTGGTCTCTAGGTGCAGGCAATTGTATGCCTCTACACACCGTTACTCCTATTGCTGTGTGAGCATGGATTCCTTGTATATTTATATGCACAACTTGATGAGGTCTCCTAATCCAATAAACTTTGTCTTTCTTCTATTTTGTTTTAAGATTGCATGGACAGTCCTTAGTATTATGTTGCATGTTGTCACATAGCTTTACAAGCCATTCATCTCCCGATGTCTTCCCCCTGACTTTATAGGCACAAAATGCCAGTTTTTCTGGTCCTTCTTGCCTTTGTTTCTCTCCATCGAGTATTGCATGGAAACAAATTCAGTGCATCAGATATAGAAACAGATACAAGTAGTTTTCAAGACCCTGTAGTACATATATGGCTGAATACATCATTAAGAGGATACAGCTGCAAACATGCTTAAGGTGTATCCAGATGTATTAGTCTAGCTGATATGGCTTACATACCAGCATGCATTCCGATGTCTGGCTGCAGTATTCAAGCAACATCACATTCATATCTGTATCTGATATATGTAAATGCATAACCAGGCAGGAGTGTCAGATATAACTTTGCTTCCATCATCTGGATGAACAGCTTGGTTATCTTTTTCAAGCCTGAATCATCTTGATCATTGTCTGTCATATCCTCTGGGTCTAAGAATTGTTGTTATTTAACATCCAACATTTAAACTAATAGTTTCCTTATATTGACTGTTGGAACAAAAACTCTAAAAACATTTTAGAAGCCTTCATAAAATACTGCCTTCTAAATCTCGTCCACAAATTGTCCAACATTGGAGTTAAATCCAACAATTTCTGATTGTGGTCTTCATTCATTATAACTTTCATTGGTATGCCACTTAAATTCTTTGAAATTCTTCCAGTCTTGTTTTTATCATTATCTAGTTGGAGGAAGGGACCGAAAAAAAAAAAAAATTCTAGCATAAGTTTGCAGAAGCATTAGTGAAGAATTCAATGTTCATCTTAGCTTCACTAATGCCATTTGCCTTCCAATAATTCCCCCAATTCAAGCAAACAATTTTTGGGTTCCATCTTGTCTTTTGAAGAGTTACCACCCATTTTGATCCTCTTTTTTCTATGGCAATGGACTTGCCAAAGTGAGGTATCCTCATTCTTCCAGTTGGTATAGAGGAGTTCCATATCCTTCGTGGCAGCTACTCTAGTCCTACCATGAATGAAGGGACCCTCTTTCTCAATGTAAAATTGGCCTCACTGACTGCAGACTATGTCCACATCAACTTCAGAAATTGAGAATTAATTTTTGTCAATATCCACAGAATGATTCTTCCTCCATAAGAGTCATTTTCCTGGAATTTGAAGTTGCTGGTCACATAAATGGACATACCAGGTATAAACTTATGCCATACATCAGGTTCACAAATATAAACATGCATTCATACCAACTGAACAAAGGAGCTATGATTAGACTTGTAGGGAGCCAAACACATTAGCAGGCGGACGTGGCCTCATATCTAGCGCCACTTGAGTGAGTTACTAATGTTCAATTTGTTTGTACATAAGCGTTGATCAAAGTGTGTTATGAGTTGCCATTTTGTGCATGTCACTGATTGTCGTATGCGCATGGCACTCGAACATAAGAAGACAGTATGTTGTGTCTTGTGTGATTAGTTTGCAATTAGGTACAAGGGTGCAACCATTGGGAGTTGTAACCATCCACTTCCCCCCTCCCAACCTTTTCGTTTTGGATATATTCCATTGATGACCAATGGAATGGTATTATTGCACTATTCACTCGTCATTGTGTTGTGTTGTTGGTGAAGACGAGAGATCGTCTCGTTGTGTTGTGACACAAAGAACAATGTTGTCATAAGTAATGCATATCAATTGCACATAATGAAATGGTTCTATTGTTCATGCACTTGTTGTCCATTCCTTGTTGCATGTACTTTTGATATGTTCACTCTAATTGTTTGGGAATAAATAATCTCACTACATTTGGCATCGTTGCCGTAACGACAATGGATCAGGGAGAACATGTGACGAAAACGAATGACGCAACAAGATGAATGAACGAAGCATCAGGACATGCACACAAACATGGAATATGCTCACAGTGAGGACAAGAACCAATGCAAAGGTCCTAGTGTACTGCATATCATAAATACGAAACACGTGTAGATCCTAGACATGCAAACGTTGAACGTGATGAAGCATGCACAAAAGCGAAACAACAAGAGCCCCTTTTGCGAGCAGCAAGAAGTGTAGAAGACAAAAATTCTACATATCCCATCCTTGGACAAAAATGCTTGAATACGAACAAGACTATTTGGGTGACAAAATGAGTCTTAACATCGGAGATTCAACATGTGTGGCCCTATTGGGAAAAGGAAAGTAAGAATAGGTTGAAGATGTTGTTTCTAACCATTGAAAATAGAGATAACGAAGATCTTGTTGTAGAAGATTGTGCAACAAAAGGTCATGCAAATTGAGAGATTGCTAACAAGTAGAGTGCTAAAGACGACAAAGGTCGTGAAATCAGTGGTGTTGTCGATGAAGGTGTTGACAACAAACCTTGTAACAAAGGTCGCATTGATAGAGGTGCTTCTGACGGAGATCATGGAGGCAAAAAAGTTCATGAAGACGAAATAGGAGATTGACAAGAGACCCCAATATAGGAACAAGTGTGGGAGAAGCTAGAGGTGTATAGGATTGGATTCTGACGCAAATACTACAGCAGAGGAGTGTGTTTGCAAGCAGGTGGAACCTACAAGAGTTTATTCATGAAACAATCACGAACAAACAACACAATCATTCCAATTGGATACAGTTGGGCATTGAGTTCAAAAAAATATTTGGAGATGAAGATGTCAACGAAGCAAGTCAACCAACAAGAAATCAGCCGATAACAAGTTAAAAAACAGCCAAACAACCAACAATCATGGTTACTATTGTGGACAAGCATAAGTGCCCAAAATTTCATGGCAACAAAAAGAATTCCATCTTCCATATAGGGACTTGCATCACAATTTGGAAGGTGAATGGTGTGATGGACAAGGCAACATGAATACATTTCTTTCCAGCACCTCTGAGGGGTGTGGCAATGAACTGAAATTTGTAGTTGATAAATCCATTCAACACATTGAACAAGTTGAAAGAAGCTTTTGAGAAAGAACTTCACTGCTTATGCAATGATACTGAGATCATTGTGGAACTCTATAACACCAAACAAAAGAAGGATGAGAACATCAAGTCCTACAACTATCACATAAAGGAATTGATTGGCAAAATGGAAGTTCAATCGACAAACGGATTGAAGAAGCTATGGTTTTTGGATGGCATTCTTCCAAAAATTTGGAAGAAGATGAAGGCGTTTCCACTAACGTCTTATGAAGAGGCAATTAATAGAGCTCTCAATTTGGAGAGCAAGATGAAGACAACAAGTGGACATAGTCAAAAGAAACAGAGTGACTCTAGCAATGAGAATAATGATGAGAAGATAGGGTTGTCAATCGAAACAGTCTGGAAAGATATGATGCATGACATGGGAAAACTCAAAGAGGACAAAATGGAAAAGGAGAAGCATTACATATAGTGCACAGAATGTTATACTCAAGGACATACAAGCACCAATTGCCCAAGACAAAGTTATTGCAACATCTATGAAATACATGGTCACTCAATGGCAGAGTGCTCGTTCAATGTCAAAAGCAAGAAGCATCAGACATTAGCACTCCAAAAGGAAGTGGAAGAGAAGCCCTCCACTTCGAAAAGTAATGGAGGTGCAACCAATGGCAGCTACAAAATAATCATCAAGGGAGAAAAGATAACAATCAACAAGGTGCAAGGAATGAGGGATGCAATCGATACAATATGGCAGGAAAGTCTACATTCCAATTTTACAAATGCCAGGAATGGGGTCACTTTATGCACAATTGCACCAATGTTGCCAAACCAAGTGGCCAAATGATGTGTTGGTGGTGTAGACTGGAAATCACGCAGAAGCAGATTGTCCCAATAAGGGTGGAACCAGCCAAAATATCAGTCTCATTGACATTGAAGAATGAAGCACTAGAGCTAAGCATGTCCTCACAGCAACTCAAGCATAGACGAAGAAGAAGAAAGAATATCCTGATCCTACAGCAGAAAGCAAGAGGTGGCAAAAATCCCGAGGAGAAATCGAAGATGAAATGGAGTCAGCAAGGACCCCAACAAGTCTATAGGAGGGGATAGATGTGGGCAGCCAAACCATCAGCAGATGGACGTGGCACCATCTCAAGTGCCACCTGAGTGAATTAATGATGTTTAATTTGTCTGTAAAAAAGTGTGGATCAAAGTGTGTTATGAGTTGTCGTTTTGTACACATCACAGGTTGTCGCATGTGCATGACACCTGATCGTAATAAGACAATGTGGTGTATCTTGAGTAAATATTTTGCAATTTGTTACATAGTTAGGTATGAGGGTGCAATGGTTGGGAGTTGTAACCATCAACCCCCCCCACTCTTTCATTTTGTATATATTCCACTGATGACCAATGGAATGATATCATTGTATTCGTTGAATGGTCATTGTGTTGTGCTGTTGGTATTGTTGTTGAAGATGAGAGATCATCTCGTTGTGTCATGACACAGAGAACTATGCTGTTATAAGTAATGTATATCAATTGCACATAATGAAATGGTCCTGCTGTTCATTCCTTGTTGGAAGTACTTTTGAAATGTTCGCTGTAATTGTTTGGGAATAAATATTCTATACTACAAGCCTATCTATTCCATAGATATGATTTCCTATCAAAAGAACAGGCATAAACCAACGAGAATAGCAATGTAAAGCAATTAAAGCTATAAAAGCTATAAGGTCTGTTTTTTAAATTATAGAATGGGGTATGTGTATGCGTACACACACACAGGGCAAAGAGTCATGTCCAAGGCAACCCTTATTTTGCAACCTTCATATAAATTTCAATACATAAAGCCCAATAGGACATATCTGCAAAATTAAATGATTACAACAAAAATGCACAATCTATCGTTCCATACATCACCCATAAATATACCCATATTGAATTCTGTTACCATTTATTCACTGCAAGCATTAGGTCAACAACCTTAGTCGATTTGTTAAATGATTTTTAGAGTTGGTTTCTTATTATTTTGTAAGATGGTAGAAGTTTTCTTTCTCATCTTAGCTTAACCATTGAGGGAGCAAATCTCACATTTATAATATGCCTGTTGTCTATATTAAAATAATATTTACATATGCACTTTGGAATCGTTATACAATAAAGTTGATGTGTGCACAAAAAAAAAAGACACAGGTGAAGTAGCATTGCTCTATAAACTGTTAGAAAGCAAACAAAGTTTATATCAGGATTGAAGTTTCAATCATGGGATAACCTGCCATTTGTTTGTTTGTCCCCCCCTTTTACAGAAGCACTTTGGAATCATTATACAATAAAGCTGGTATGTGCACAAAATAAAAAAACACAGGTAAAAGAACATTGCTCTATAAACTGTTCGAAAGGAAACAAAGTTTACATCAGCATTGAAGTTTCAGTCCTGAGATAACCTGTTGTTTATTTGTAAAAACAGACATTAGTCTGTATTGAGGCATTTTGTCTGAACATTTAAGCAGTTGCAGGCTTGCAGCAGATGGGTATCTTGTTGTAGACAAGTGTTGGACAGCCATATATAATGTTCTTCGAGCTATAGCTTAAAATTTTGATGCATACAACAACTTTGGACGAGAATATAGAGCCATTTATCAGTTAAGTCGGTTAAAATTCTATTCTATTGGCTGTATTTGATAAGATAGAGTGTTTATGGGCAGTAGGGAATATTTAGCAATAGAAGTTTTTCATTAAACAGTCAAGTGCCAGATGAGTGTGTATCCCCCATCACCTGTCATTTTATAAACACATATGCATAGATCGATACACGGATTTGAGTGAGTCATTAACAAACATAATTGTGAAATGAAAAATAAGAATTGAATGCCATGTAACAGGGAATGTTGGATGGAAGAATGGCATCCTTATTGACAGCACCACAAGAAAGGAAACCTTTGTTCTTGAATCAGAAATCAGATGAGGAATATGGAGGCAAAACTAATCAAGGAACAATCTCAATGGCACTCTGCAAGAATGAGTTTTCCAGCTGAATTTGGTCTGTTAAAACAGTTTTCAACATAAAACCTGTATCATCCATTTAGACTTAAGTGCTCAGCTGAATCTATTGGTGGGATCAATGTCTTTTTAAACTCCTTGAGGACAGCTATGTATGTCAACTAGTATATTTAAATGTGTTCCTCAGTGGGTCAGCATATTTTCCTAGCATTTCTTTGCTGTCCAGCTATGGCTATCTTTTTGTAAACTTTCCACATAATATATGATATTATAACTTTTGTTTATAATATAGATGAGGGGAGTTTGAATGTGAAATTTCAAGCCTAGCAATGCTGTTTGAAGTTGTTTGAACAGAATTCACCAATGTTTGAGCAAAAGTGTTTGCTCTTAATTGCCAACACCTACAGTTAGGGATTTACCCTTCACAAACTCAAAGAGATAATTTGATCATTAATCCCACGTTTGATTGTTATACTTATTGAGCAAAACATAATGTTGTTTGACTATCGTACATGCCTTGACCAAGGATCAAATACTAGTTTGACTGCTGTAAAAAATGTTAGCCTGTAATAATGATCTTTTACTGCCATTATGTTGATTTCTGTTGTCCCAAATGCTGTCATGACAGAAATGAACATCGTTGACTTATGACTTATTGTCATAAATGAAGATTATTTTTAAAAAATGCTATTGTGCTTCATTCAAGAGTTGGTTGTTGAAATGGCATCCATAAATCCTCCTACTATTGAGGATCTATAAATTGCCACTTTGTTAATAACATCAATCGACATTTGCAAGTCCATCTTATTTGGGGTTAATAAATTGCCACGTCAAAAACGGTCCCTAGTAAGATGCTTGCAAATCATCCCACCACTAGCGAACTATAAGCCATCTCTGGATGATATGACATTATTGATTAGATTAAATGATTGAAAATCGTCACAATTATATTTATTGATTTGATATGTAACTGGTTTTGGACTAAATAGTAAAACAAGTTTGTTCAAGTTCCAAAGTAGTGATGCCATCAAACTTGGTTATGTGATTATCTTCATTTGTCCTAACCTATTTGGTTTTGATTAATGATGTTGCCCGACATAGCAGGGTTTGCGCATCCAATCTGCTTGGTATACTGGATACCTAGGTTCAGGTCTGTGTACATTCTGGGTGCTGCAAGCTGTATTTTTGTGAAACAGGTTCATTTTACCTAGACCCCAAGTGAGCATTTTCAGCAGTAACCCTGGACACCTTAAAACTGGTAGTTTGATGTATGCAGCTGTAGATCATCCAATGCACAGGACCCTAGTTTCAAATAACCCAAACCAAGGAATAATTACAAAAAACTGGAAATGACAAACAAACACTTTCACATGCAGAAAAATTAGAATTGCAGACAGTTTGAGCAAAGGGCTCTCCAATAGTGAATATGTTTAGTTTCTTCTAAAGCTAGTAAAGAGTGAGGAGCCGGAATAAGAGAGTACAGCAACAGAAAGATATTCCTTAGTTGTGAACTGGTCTCGATGGCTTTTAGGCTTATTTGTGCTTTGTTGGCAGCTTCACCTGTGACTGGAATGGTTGGATGGAACTGAACTATGAATCTTTAAGTTCAATATTTATTGTTAATTTTGATCTTTATTATTTAAGTGAATCAATAGCTATTCTTGTTGTTTACTTTATTAATTTTGGGTTTCTTTTAATTTTTTTTAATGTCTTACCATATTGTTATATTTTATTTTTTTAATACATTTTAATATGTACCCACAAACCCCAACTTTTAAGAGCAACATACCTTGTGCTTTGTTGGAAGCTTCATGCAAGACTGGACTAGTTGGACGAGACCAAACTATGAATCTTTATGTTCAATATTTATTGTTAATTTTTATCTTTATGAAGTATGCGAATGGGGAATAGGTAATCTTGCTGTTTGGTTTATTAATTTTGAATTTTTTACATTATCTTTTTAATGTCTTGTAATTTTATATTGTTTCATTTTTTTTAAATACACTTTAACTTGTTGCACCCCATACCCTGCAGACCCAACTTTTAAAAGTTCCATACCCAATACTCACACCTGCACCTGAACCCACACCCACAAACCCTAGTAACTTTAATGTTACACGATTTTTATGCAAATACTAGTGCATCCAAGATTATAGTCTTGTATTGTTGTGTTTTCTGGAGGTAGTTAGTCAAAATCGTCAAACAATCCGTAAGATGGTGGGTATGAAAGCAGCAAATTAATTGGCAACACCTAAGACAAGGCAAGGCCAGTAACTCTAGGATTATATCACATAACTTCAGAAACATGCCTTTATTTAAATGTATTACATTTCTGAAGAAAAGCAGAGCATTTGAAATACTGCGATTACTTGACAAGGCTTGTCAGAAAGCAATGTAAACGGAGACAAAGAGTCTCCAAAGTGTCTGTTCAGAAAAGAAAGATGGCAATAAAAATAGAAAAACAGAAAGATTGACAATACTGCTTAAAAATGAAAGCTAGGGAAGAATTATCCAAAGAACACATGCAAGCATTGAAGTGAGAAGGGGCATATATAATAGGGAAGCTCCAACAAGAACTAATACCAAAAACATGAATGCCAGATTTCTCAGAACTTCTGGAAACTCAATCCAAAGTGGGAAATAAGAAAGGAAGACACATCTCAAAACTTGAACTGTTGAGGTATAAGAGAATGATGGGTTCGTAGATGTCAATGACAAATCAACCTTGATGTTGCAACCATAGACACAGTGAAATGCACAGGAGAAGAAGAGGAATACAAAACATGAAAAAATAATTATTCAACAAGGCGCAAATCAAGAAGATTGTCATAATAACAGTTTATTGACTCAAAAAGCCAGTAGTACTTGAAGTGTCAAAAGTTTCAGTGAAGACAATGGTCTTGCTTACAAAGCCTTATCCCCTTGATTGACCACACGTGCAACTGAAGCTTGTTGTGAACAAAAAATGCAGGTTTGAGATCGCAGCCTGGAATAACATTTCATGTGCATAAACCTGGATTTTAGTCTCAACTGAGCTATTAAATGCTTCAACCTCAGTGGGATGTCATTTTATACATAATATGTGGACACACCAGCCACTACAGCCTGGAATAACATTTCATGTGCATAAACCTGGATTTTAGTCTCAACTAAGCTATTAAATGCTTCAACCTCAGTGGGATGTCATTTTATACATAATATGTAGACTGCGATTTTCTTCCTAATAATGCCTCCTTATTTCCATTTGGCAAGTGGTAACTATCCTGGAGAAACAAGCTGCTCAGATCTCTGTTAGAAAAAATAATTCAGAAATATTTCAACACTCTGAGTTTGGTGCTACTGTAGATACATTAACCCTCTAAGACTCAGACAGGAACCTAGCAGGGTCAGTGCTTAGCTATTTGATTTACTTCTTAGGTATTGCTATTGTTTTGTACCATCCTACAAGATGCATTTTCTTGCAAAATAGAAAACTAGCATGCAGAAACTATACTTGAAATCCCATCTCTTATGACCTTGAAAATATACATAAAAGATTGATGATATGACAACAACAATTAATAGCATATTCTTCTTATTCCAACCATAAGTCTAGCTCCAGGATAGTTTTGTACTCCATAGCATGCTTTCTCTAGACATAGATTAAGAGACCTTGAGGAACATATGACCTATTAAGTTAAAAGAGGACTGTATTGAGAATAGGAACCTAGATCACAACATTAATTGAGAGTGCTTTAAAATATGAAATTTCTTTTGCAGGTTGGGACACGATAATGTAAAATTCTAGAAGCTTGGCTATTGAAAACAAATTTAAATATACACAAGGTAAATCAGAAAACTAGGAAATAGCTAACAGTCTCATCACATCTAAAATGTTTCCCCTTCTTGTCTTAACAAGACCCACAAGCTTATTCTAAATTTTAGGGTGTAGTTTAAAAATCCAGTTAAATTGCCCATGTGCCATGTAACTGGTTGAAAAGGCATCCATCACCTAGATTTCTGCCACATATCATAAGATATATCAAGCATTTCAGCCCAAATATAGACCTTTTGGTCCAATTAACTGAGAACGTAAAGTGACAATTGCAATTAAGACACAAAATGCAAACTATAAGGCATCCACAGCAAATGCATGTAGAGAAGAAATATTCCCATCAAATTTTATAGATTTGAGTCTGAAGCTTAAATGCATCTATCTAGCTATAACTGGGTAGACAGTAGTATGAAATATCTTACCTAGACCAATTTTGGCAAATTTGGTCTCAAAGACCTGCATATCCAAGAAAAATAGTCATATAACTGTATTGCTCATCAATCTGAACTAAAATAGCAAAACTTCATACTTGCAAGCAACACTCCCAGATAAGAATGACAAAAAAGTTAATCACTAATAATAGCATCTACAAAGTTCAAAAGAGGAAGTTTCATTACCAAATCAACCATTCCTTCTTAAATATGTTCTTACAGATGAGAGGGGTGGCATCAGCAAATGAAAGTTTGATTTGAGATGAAGTAGATTAGCAACTAACCTTAAAGCCTGTGTCCCCTGGATTGAAGTAGAATTTTTCTTGATAGCCTGCAATAAAATGAATACTCTTTTAGCATTTCAAGGAAGAAATTAATCACACATATGAAAGAACTTGGTTTCATATTGTCACCAAACCTGGCCCATCAGGAATATGCGATTTCCGGTACAGACCAAGATCTGTTCCATCTGC
This sequence comes from Wollemia nobilis, assembly GCA_028583015.1. Classification (NCBI taxonomy): domain Eukaryota; kingdom Viridiplantae; phylum Streptophyta; class Pinopsida; order Araucariales; family Araucariaceae; genus Wollemia; species Wollemia nobilis. Next base: position 8,696,896 of record JAQPPZ010001361.1, read on the forward strand.
ATCAACTACCACAACTGAATTGTAATGTGCATTGTTTGCCTCCTCAAAGAAGCTCACTGGTATCACAACTCCCAACTCCCTTGCAAGATTTTGCATCCTGTTCACCATAATAGTCGAATGAAATTCCTTTGCTTTAAACAGGCAGACTGCTCAGACTAAAAATGCAATCAAGCAGAAAGAATCTGCACCAAAACCCTCTGTGAAGGATCAGAGAAATTAAGAATATGGCACCTGTTTTATTTTACCTCAAAATTGTAGGGTGGTCTTTGCGAGGTTTAGCTCTCTTGAAATAATCCTCCCTCTGAGCCTGGCAAAAGTAGTAACCCTCAAATAGCTCCTGAAGCACAAACATTGGAATAGTGCAAACTGTTCATAAGGATTTACTACACCTGAACTTACTTGAAAGAGATGAAAAACAGTCTGCAAGTTCAGAAAATTCAAATTTTCATATAAAGAACCTTGTAGTTTATCTCAGCTTCCTTTTTGCCCTTACAAGTGACAGACTTGACATCCCATGAACTAGAACAAATGCTCCAAAAGGGTTGAAAATTCAGGTTCGGAAATAAAATTTGATGATATTCTTGTATTCCTTGCTTTGATTGTTAGTTTAAGATCATTTCCAGAGCTGCTTATATTCATGCAGCCATTGCTATGCGTGATAAAGACAAGTTAGGCTTATCATATCCATCAAAAGAGCTTATATGTGAATTTTGTGGTGTGTATTATGAAGACTTACAGGCCTACACAAATGATAATTCTTAACCTTGAGTATTCCCCATAGAAAGGATATGACCTATAATGGGAACTGTGGGTATCCCCTGACATGTACCCTCAACCGAATAAATTAGTGGTCATCATGATTTGAGATTATTTTGAACTCACTATTACTGTCCTCTGTTACAGCCTCCACGATTAAGAAAGATAAGTCCAAAAATTTTAAAAATATAAAACTTAGGACCTATTGGCAAATTTAATATGGGAATACATTTACAAAACACTGACAGAAAACAAGACAGACGGTGTGATTCATAGGAGAGACAGATGAGGCTTACCCACTGGCATACATGAGACACCAAATTAAAGAGGTACCAAGAGAGGACAGAAGATGAAATGAACCAAGAGGGGTATAAAGTTAAACAACCTCAAACTGTCATTTCATCATACAAATTATTTACCACTAACTCCCTCTTACAGGTAGCAAACTTTTACAGTAAAATTACAGCCAAGTTGAGAGATGAGTCACTTACATTCTTGTGCTCTTTCTGATGAATTCTAGTGTCTAATTGAAGTCACAAGCTACAAAAAGCAAGGATGACTTAGGTAAAAATATCCAAAAGTCCCAGTGATGCCTGCAATGGATTTATGCATTTGTTACAAATTTTTCAAAAATCCATTTTTCATTCGAAATCAATCTATTATGTTTCCATGAAGTGCCAAGACTAAGACGGTAGGACAGCTTTTTGGGATCACGGGACTTATTTCCAGGATGACAGGATGCATTTCTGATGCATCAAGATGCATCTCTGAGAGAGCCCCAAAACCCAGGATGAATCTCCATGGAACATAGTGATATTTATGTTTGTGTCTGGAAAATCTTGCCTACCGATAAATTACCCTGGCCCCAACCTGTGGAAAATGAAATAAAACATATGGAATTGTGGTATATGCTTCTAATATGTCCAGTTTCTGTAGTTACAAAACTTTATGAGATATTTTGAAAAAGTTGGAGAAATAATTAGCAGATGGATTGAGGAAGAGATGGTTTATTAAGAGACTTCTTCGATACAGCAAGAATAACTGTAATCCCTCCAACATATGATACATACATACACAGAATTCAAGAAACCAAGAAGGAAAAGAAGTGACTATGACACACAGATTTTAAGAATAAGGGTCACCCTAACACAAGATGCCCCAAGAAGGCATTTAATGACATTTGTGACATCGAGAGGCCCTCTACTAAGGAATGTCCATTCAATCTTAAGAATAACCAACAAGTCCTGACATAAGAACAAGGAGATGGTTCCACCAAACTCTTGAAAGGAGGTGCCACCAATGGACAGTTCTCAATTCCAGATAGGGCAATAGATAAAATCAGAACCAGAACCAAGGTGACAGGGGCAAAGGGATCCAAGATAACATAAATAAGTTGGGCATTGAAGATGTAGAAGAGACCATGATCATAATGTTTGCTAAGTACATCAAAAGCACTATCCGAATGCCCTAGAGGAGAAATAGAGATTGAGGAAAGCTTTGGTCAAAAGTTGAGAGGGAGATGGAGGAAGAGCGACAAGTGAATGAAAAGGTTCTCCTGATGAGAAAGGCCAGCCACCATGAAGCATCTTCCCACTTCAAGGTAGATATGGCTGAGAACATAGTAGATTATCCTTAACTTCAAAGAGTAATGGAGAAGACGGCATTATCATCTATGTCGAAAAAGCAACCACCAGAGAAACAAGAGCAACAATACATTTACCAATTGTCCTTAACCTCAATGTGAACAGAATGCCTGTTGTATAACATATTAGGTTGTGAGGACACAAGTTGGTAAACATCATAGTCGATGGACGATCGAGTGTGAATGTACTCCATAAGGAAACCTGGTAAAAATAAAAGCACCCACTAGTACAGGACCTTAATGGACTGTTGGTGGCACAAAAGCTGATGACTGCAAATCAACTAGATATTATGGATTTTGTGGTTATTTTCTTTAAAAATTTAATAATAATAATAATTTTATTATAAAAAAATAAAAAAAACAAGCAATCAAATGGCATTAGCTCAACCGGTTAGATTCCTCAACATTCAAGGAGGAGACCCAGGTTCAAATCTTGCCAAGCGATACATGGATAATATCCAAGCTGTTGTAATACCACTACATGGTGATGATGTAATACGGATGGGGCCCATTTCAATCCCATATAACCAATTGAAAAAAAAAAGCAATGATCTATCAAGTGGTGGCTGGTTTTGGACCACTAAGGTTAGCCACTACTAGAAGTGGGACCTCATTACCTTGTAAAATGTAAGAAAAAAGTTCACTACTAGTTTGAAAAAACAATTGATGAGTGAGAACATCACTTCCTTTAATGATTTTGAATGTTTACAATCAAACAACATGGAAGCCACGCAAGAAGTCATCGATACATCTTGAATGGAACCAAGAGGTGATAGCATCGTCAAGTTGGAAACGTGTTCAAAGGATGAGGAAATTTGACAAGTTCTTATTCCATTGGCAAATGGAAGATTACAAGATCTTCATTCCATGATGCTTTTGCTTAGAAATTGACGAGGAAGGCAAAAGGTGAATAAAGTAACCCTCCCGAAGCCTCAACAGTTAAGAAGATGACAGAGTTCATATGAGTTTTCCTCGAAAGTTGACGTAGTACAAAGTGGGAAAGGCACACCTGGATATGGAATTGGTGCACCAGATTGGAGAATTTGAGATAAACCAAAAGCCACAAGCAATCAGATAGAAAGTGTTGAGGATCACCTAATTGACTCTACAAATAGAAAGGAATACTCCACTAATTAAATACTACAAATGACTAGGATCCAATTTTGAGAGCAGATGCATTCAGAATATTTATAAAGTAAAAAAAAAAAAATCTGTATGGACATATAACACATAGGCAGTCATGTCAACCAATGACATGAGTATTGTCCAGCATTTCATGGTTCTTTGAGATATTATGTTATCTTGTGTTGTTTTCATGTATTCAAACAAAAGATGTAGTAATAGCATAAATTGCAAATAGTTGTAATAGTTGTTTGGGGTTACATCATGATTAATTTTAGTTATATAGATAGTAGGGTGGGTCTTTGGTTGTCATCTGCCACCCTTTGCCTATGAGACTATATGACCTAGCCTCTTCGTATCTAGCACATCTTCGACCAGAACCGTTGTACTTGATTTTACTACATGTTCATTGGAATACAAAGATTCATGCATTGATCTATTTGGTTGTGTACTTGTGGTTGCGAATGTGAGTTGATATTTCCATTGCATTGTATCATATTGCAAGGTACTACATCATATACTGTCGATTGTGTAACTTGAATGATCCCACATACTACATGAGGGCCTATAGGGGATGCAGATAAAGCTACATGGCCATTGGATACCCTTAGTTCCTAAAGCACCACCTCTATGGAGGAGATCTTACCATACAAATCCAAAGTATGTGGAGCTTATATATGCAAAAATAGAAATGATGCTAGACACAGGCATCATTTTCAAAGTGAAAACAATTGAACAGGTTATTGTTATCAATCTAACAAACACCATGCAAATCGGAATCTGTGATTTTGAAGTTTGAAATGCGATGGCTATTAGCGATCCATTTCAATGCCATTCACTAACTCTATCATAGAAGAGGGTGTGGGGCATGCAATCTATTCATTCCCAAATATCCTTTCTAGAATTAATCAAATTAGCACCTCAAGGAAGATAGATTAAAGACCAACTTTGTAGTGACAAACAACAAATATGCCTATAACCAAATGCCATATGGATTGTACAAACATACATTGTATCAACCACTCTCTAGTGGATGATTCTTTTCATTTTTAAGCAAATGTCCACTAGAAGTACAAGGTCTTTTTGGATGTTTCGTCTCTCTATGGAAAGAGATATGAACATTTAAGGGCTTTGAAGCACAGAAAGTTGTGTGTATGGTCCAAACTCTTGTTAAACCCAATAATGTGTTGGTTCTCTACAAGAAGTTATTGGGACATGTTTGATGTAGAATTGGGTTGAAGACAAACCCTACCAATGTCCAAGTTATGGTTCAACCAAAGAATCCATTTGATCTGGGTCCCCTACATTCATTTCTAGGACATAGGGTAATACTGCAGATTCATCAAGAACTTTGTGTGGCTTTCACAAATGCTAAATGTGTTGATGAGAAAGGGTCCTCTATCTTTTGGACAGAGAGCAGCAAATGGCCTTCAAAGAGTTGAAAGTCAAACTCATAAGTGCATTTTTCATGGGGCCATAGGTACCCATCCATTTTGGTATCAACCAGAGCATATTTTAACATGACTATTCTCCTTGATTTTACAGCTTGTTCACTGGAATGCAAAGACTCATGCCTTGATCTACTTTGGTTGTGAACGAGTGATTGTGAATGTGAGTTGCAATGTAGTTACAATTTATTGTATTACAAATGACCTGGGTTCCACGGGGACGCGTCCCCCCCCCGGAACGCGTCCCCCCGTCCCCTGCATCCCCGGTACAGGGGGACGGCATGGGGGACGTTTCCCCCCCGTCCCCCTTTTGGGGGACGGCTGGCCGTCCCAGGTGGTCGTCCCCGGGACATCCCTTTTGAGGGGACGTCCAAGGACGTTCCCCATGGCTGGGCGTCTCATGCCCAAAAAAAAATGATACAAACTTAAATTAAAAAAAAAAAAGGCTGTCATATTTGAACAGTTAGGAGTAACTGCCATTGCTTACATGGTGGGAACTGAACAATGGTGGTTGTCAATGTTTAAATATTACTTTAGTGATTCGACAGCAGTGCAGAATTGTTAGAGACTGAACAGTAAAGCTGTCTTGCTTTTATAATTTATATTGAGGCTGTAAACTGATGACCGTCTTGATTGACCATTGATGGCTGAAATAATAGATAACTATCTTGCCTGAACAGAGAAAAGTGAAAACCAATGACTATCTTGCTTGAACATTGATGGCCAAAAAGTAAAAACTGAGAACTGTCTTTGTTTGAACATTGGTGACTGAAAACAAATTAAAAAATGGTCTTTGCTTGAACATTGGTGGCTTTAAAAATGATGATTGTTATTGTTTGAATGTTAAAAGCTGAACAGTGTGGCATTCATTACTTGAGCAATAGCAACTATTTTGGTTAACTGTTAGAGATTGCACTTGATATCCTTGGCTGAACCTTCAAGTTACATTTGTTGAAATGGCTGCACTTAGTAACTGGTTAATAGCTGAGTTCATTTCAGATTGAAACATGTTTTAAGAACCTGCATACTTTTTAAGTTTTTAGTATTTTTCATTTTTGTTGTGTGTAGAATTTGTAGATTATTCTAAATTTCTAAAAAAATTTATAGTATTATACCTGCCGTCCCCCGCCATCCCCGAAACCCGTCCCCCAGGCTCATGGAACCTTGCAAATGACTACATTGTCTATTGTTGATTGCGTGTCTTGGTGCCTATGGAGTTGTGTCCACCAAATAGCCTTACTTCCAACAGCACATCATGTGTGGATGAGACCTTACCATACAAATCCAAAGCGTATGGAGCTCATACATGCAAAAATAGAAAAGATGCTAAACATAGGAATCATTTTCAAAGTGGCAATAACTAAATGGGTCTCCCCCATTGTTATCAATCTAAAGGGCACCATGCAGATTAGAATCTATATAGATTTAGAAGTTTGAATGCAATGACTAGTAAGGATCCATTTTCGATTCCATTCATTGACTCTATCTTGGAGGAGGTTGCAAGACATGAGATCTATTCATTCTTGGATATGATAAGATCAGCATCTCCAAAAAAGTGAGATTGAAGACTGCTTATATAATGGAATATAGCATCTATGCTATAACCAAATGTCATTCGAATTGTGCAGAGTGAGAACTACTTTGTAGCCGATAGTCTTGTACATCTTTAGGAAGATGTCTATTGGGAAGTACGTCTAATTGGATGATTGGTTTCTATATAGAAAGAAATATGAACATTTGAGGGCTTTGGAGAAGTGTATGGAGTTGTGTAGATAGTGCATGCTCTCATTAAATCCAATTTAATTTCCAGTTTTGGTTCCCATGAGGAGGTTACTAGGACACACTTTATGTAGAATTGGGTTGAATATAAACCATAATAATGTCCAAGTTATGGTTCAAATGAAGAAGCCATTTGATATGAATTCCCTATGTTCATTTCTACGACATGGGGAACTGCTACAAGTTTATCAAGAACGTTTCATTTCTATGACATGGGGTACTACTACAAGTTCATCAAGGACATTGCATAGCTTTCAAACCCACTAGATGTGCTGATGGTTTATCAAGAACGTTTCATTTCTATGACATGGGATACTACTACAAGTTCATCAAGGACATTGCATAGCTTTCAAACCCACTAGATGTGCTGATGAGGAAAGGTCTTCTATTTCATGGATGGAGAAACACCAAAGGGCCTTTGGAGAGTTGAAAGTAGCACAAGTAAGTGCACCACTCTTGGTCTATCAGGAATAGGAGGAGTTCAACATTCATGTGAAGTCTTTTAGCTATGTGATTGGATGCATGTTGACCCAAGAAGGGAACCACAAGTTGGACCATGTGATGGGCTTTGCTAATAGGCTTATGTCAAGACTAGAGAAGAACTACAATACAAAAGAGAGGGATGTAGTGCAAAACCATTAAAGTTTTCATCCATGACAGAGTAAGAAAGTGATTGGTATTGTTGCATGAACACCCTTCCTCCCTCTACTTTTGACGACCTGCAACATACTCTAGCAAATTCTCATTTTTTTTTTTTAAATAGAATAAAATTCTGGACCAAATATTTTTAGACGTGATGTGCCAAAGCATTTTGTAGGTTGTGCAAAGGCATCCAATAGCCATTAAACAACATGGTTCGGATGCCAAAATTTTGGATTAGGTCATCCACAAGTGGGACACTATGAAATTGAAGGTCTTCATCCACAAAAGGGTCATCAAACAAGGTACGAGGGATTTTAGGCAATTAAAGATGGTCATTTAGAAAAGGGATGCCAAGACAAAAAGAGGAGGCCTATATAGTATGCAAGAAAATATTCCCAACCAAAATCAATATTAATGCAATGGATGTAGGCAAACAACTTGACATGTTTGCATGAATGCATGTTTGAGCATAGGAATGTATATGTGTGAATGTGTGTGCACAAAGTGTTTGTAATAAGTTGTCATGTAGTGTTGTGTGTGTACATGACAAAGTGTTTGTAATGATGCGTACGTGGCAAATTGTTTGCGATGATGTAATGTGACGGAGTATTTTTAATGTTTTATGTAAATGGGTAGTTTGGAGGTAGTTGGGTAGTTGCCAACCACCTACCAGGCCAGTTATATATATAAGTATGCATCTATGTGAGAGATGTGAGAGGGAGAGTGTGCATGTGGTTGTTGGTCAAAGTGTATTGTTGGCCTAGAGTTGCATTTTGGTAGATTGTTCATCGAAGTATGATGTATTGGACATAGTTGTTGTGTAGGATACATGTGTGCACAGTGTATCCATTTGTATTTGTGAGTATTTCCATTGTGTATTTTTTTATATAAGTGTTGTATTTGAGTTCTATATTTTGGCTTCATTGCCTACTTGAAGTTGGGTCGAGTTTTGTGGCATAGAGTTATGATTAGCATATCACTAAGAATGTACGCAACGCCAATGGGATGATTACAGTGCAAACAACGAACAATGCAGTTTCCCTCGAGAGGAGGGAAGATTAGGCATTGCAACAAAAGAAGACAAACTTGTTTGTTGATGCTCACAGAGGACGAACACCCATAGCACATGCGCAAGTAGACATGCATGAAGGAGACGTGCAAGTGTTCATACAACTGAATGCGCATGAAGGAAATGCACAAGTGTTTATGCATGAAGGAGACACGTGAGTTTCTATGCACAAAGGAGATGCACAAGTGTTCGTGCACTAGGGATACACGAGCGTTCACATGTGAAGGTGGCGTGCAAGTGTTTGCGCATGAAGCAGACATGTGTGCCAACAAAGAAGCTTGTTCAAGTAACACCAATGTGGAAGTGCATGTAGATGAACAAGTGCACGGTAATATGCACAAGGACAGAGAATTGTGTCCAAATAGACGAACTCGCAAAGTGAAGACATGTACAGAGACGGACAAGTTCCTGCACGCATGCGTGTAACTGAACATGTTTGTGAAGACATGCATGCAATCAACGAAGGTGTCCATGACGAAGGGTGAGATGAAGGTATGTGTGAAAACTTGATGCTTGAGGAGGATGTGCATGAAGGTGAAGACTTCCATGCAAGTGAAGTTAACCCTAGTGAATTTGGGCATGACAAAGGAGACGAAATTGATAGAGGAGAAAACCTGGTTTGGCAAGAAAGTTTAATAGTGGTTGGAGAAAATTATGAAATAAATAGTACACATGACAAAAGTTTGGCACTAGAGAAATTGCAAGTTGGTGTGTACGATGGTGAGCGGGACAGGAGTCCCACATTGGAGCAAATAGAAGATGGCGTGTCCAATAGCGCATGAGACGGGAGTCTAGCATTAGAGCAACTATAGATTGGTGTGCTTGATGGAAAGTAGGACCAAAGTCCTATACTGGAGAAACTGTAGGTTCGCACATTTCATGGTGCACAAGATGGGACTTTGACACGAGCAATTGTAGTGGGGTGCATCTGACGATGCACATGAAGAGGGTAGGACAAACGAACAATCACTACCAATGTTGAGCCAACTTGTGACGACAACCAATTTTGGTATAACATGCAAGTGTCCCATGTTTCATGGTGGTGAAATAGAGGACATAGTCAAGCATTGGAAAGTCTACCTCATGATGTGGAAGGCCAATGGGTAGAAGAATGAAGCAGATCGGAGAAGGTTATTGCCTACAACATTTTGTGGAATCGTAATGGACTGGTACATGAGATTGGTAAAGGGTGAGTACCAACCTTGGGAAGATTTGTGAAGGAATTCAAATTGGTACTCTTGAGAGTGGCTCTAAAGAGAACACTAATGATTTCAAGGATGAGTGCAACATAGAGAACACGTGTACAGACATGAAATCATCACTACATGTATGTGCACCACAGAGGGAGACTGTACCAAGAAGGGATGCCATTGGTGGTGTAGTCTGTGACAACTGCCAAAGAAATGGAAGATGTCGAATGGAGTATGATACTAAGGGTAGACCCATTGTGCAATATTGGCGATGATTTGTGGGAGCACTTCACACTTGAATGTGAAAGTACTTCAAGTAGAGACAAACTAGTGACAAGTAGAGGGTTCAAACAGTCAGAGAAGAATCACACTCCTAGTTGAGAAGCAAAGGAGATGAACTCGATTCCAATTAAGGAGGTTAATTTGATCACAATCGAGGTGGCAGAAATTGCACAAATAGTTGAGGTTGTGCAAGAAGAGAAGGTTGTGCAAGTGGCTGAGATTGTACAGGAGGTTGAGACTATGCAAGAGGCTCAGATTGTGTAGGTGGTTGAAACTGCACAAATAGTGGAATTGTGTAGGTATTGGATGAAGAGACTATGGTGAACAATGCAATGGTTGTGTTACTCAATTCAAACCAAGAAGAACGATGCACACAAGCCTCTAGGGGAGAAATTCACGAAGTGTTGGGTGCAAACGACGAAGTGAGTGGTGCAAACAACGAAGTGAGTGGTGCAAACGACGAAGAGGGAGGTTATTTGGCATCTATCCATTTGTTGGGGCCATGTGGTCATCTAGACTTGGGTCATCTAGACACAAGCAATGATCGTCAAGACTAGGGTCATCTAGGCCTAGGTTGTTTGAGCTAGGACCTAGGTCATCTGAAATTTTGAGTGCCAAAGGACATGAGTGAGAGTTTTGCCTAAGCAAAACCAAAATTTTAGAGGGAAGAGAACAACTTGTGGAAGTTTGTCGAGCAAAAGTTCGTTGAACGGAAGTTCAACAAGTCGGACAAGTTTGGCAAACCTGACAAGTTTTGTGAGCTATAAAGCAGGTTGGAAAGATGTACAAGAAATGTCAAATAACCCTGTGCATGGCAGCAGTAGGCTTGCCAAATTGTCACTGGTCGAATAACCCTTTGGATAGCAACAATTCGCCAATAACGCATTGCACAAGTCGACAAAGAGTAGCAGTGTAACCCTAACGAGATCAAGTAGTGAATAAGACTGGAGTAGACCTAGCTCTAGCCCAAGGTTAAATAAACAAAGACCAAGAAGTCATCAAGGTAGTTACAATAACTATCACATAAGGTTATTGCATGTGTGCAACTACTACCACCAAGGAGTGGCAAGGATGACAATGTTGAGGTATGTCAAAGATGGAGTCACAGACCATTCACCAAATAGAGGAGTTATGTACACAAATAGAGATTGGATCAAGCCTTGGCTGAGAAGCATCTTAGTCAAAGAGTTGGAAGAGATCCTAAAAAGGAAATTTCAAATGGATTCAACTCATTTTCATTTCAGCCAAGGAGGAGAGAACCAAGGGGGAAGCAAAGATCAACATCAATTCAGCCAAAACCAAAGTCAAACCAACAACTAAAGCATACCTGCTAGGGCACAAGCCAAGACACGTCCTAAGGCTTCAACAAAGTGCAACTAGGGTTCTCAGAGGAGAGGAAATTAGTGCCCACAAAATAGAAGGGATTTTCATCACGAAAGAAGGCTTAGGGCATGGAGAGACAACAGAAGAAATGAGGGCTTTGTTGAAAATCCCTCATCCAAGGCGAGTAAAAATCTAGAGCCTAGTGAAATTTAGTTTTTTGTAGTTCAGTTGTGCAGCAGTGAAGAAAACAATTAAAAAACCCTAACCCTAGCTACCAAAACCAGCAAGGATTTTGATGGAAAAACAACAAAATCAATGTGTCGCAAAGGAAATTTGTATTCCAGTAGTGAAACTCAGAATTTCAATGGTGGAATTAGGCATTTTGTCGAAGGATTTAGACATTTCGATGAAGAATATCCTAGTTCGATGAATGGCAACGATTTGGAGGGTGGAGGCAACATTGTGTTAGGTCGTCTGAGTAAAGTACCCCACCGACAAATTTGTTTGCAGTTGTTCGGCCAAGAAGTGTCATCCAGCCACTTCCTCGGGCCATCTGGCAAATTGGCTTGGTTGTCTAACCAAGTTAGGTCGTCTAAGGCCAAGACATGGCCATCTAACGCCAAGATAGGGCCATCAAAGGCCAAGGTAGGGTTGTTTGAGCCAAGGATAGAGTTGTCTATGCCTAGGAGAGGATTGTCTAAGCACAAGAGATGGTTGTTAGGCTAGCAAGCCAGACCATTTAATTGTGAGAGACGGTCATATGGAGCCAAGAAGAGGCCATCAAGAACGAAGGAGATTGTCCAGAGCCAGGGAGAGACCATCCGGAGCTAATAAAAAGTCATCTAAGTGGACAAAAGCGTCGTCTAGGCTTGTTGTCTAGGGCTGACTAATGGGTCTGTTTGACCCAACTATTTGGAGTTGGCCAATGGGGTCCATCATCTAGGGTTACTTGTCTAAGCCAGCTATTTAGAGTATGTTATCTAAGGGGAGCATGTGGGGAGTGTAGATAGGGTTGTTGGTGTAGTGATTTCAATGGGGAAAGTGGGTCAAGAGGACTCAAAAATGCAAATGATGAGAAAACTTTATTTTAGATGGTCAGGGTTTCAATGGTTCTGTCATTGAGGTTTTGAGGCAGTGCCCCAAGCCCTGTGGGGACGCTACTCCTCTACCCAACCCTGTATCATGATAGGGTACACGTGAAGGGTGCTACCCCTTGACTGCAGACACAAGTGGCAACATGCATTGCCTATCATGTTGGTAATGCGATCAGTTGCATGAAATGGAGCAAGCAATTGGCAAAGAATATTTTGTTGGCAGCAATATAAAGTGAAGCCAGTTATGGAAGATGTTTGGAACAGGCAAAAGCGGAAGGAACACATCAATAATTCCAGTACAGTGTTCAATGTTGCTAGCCCAATGTTTTGTGATGTGTCGATAAGGACATCGACAAGTCTGGAGGAAGGGGCAGATGTAGACAAACTATTTGACACGTCTGCATGAATGCATGTTTGAGTGTAGGAATGTATATATGCGAATGTGTGCACACAAAGTGTTTGTAATAATTTGTCATGTAGCGTTGTAAGTGTACATGACAAAGTGTTTGTAATAATGCACACATGGCAAAATGTGTTGTTCAAAGTTAGTTGGGTAGTTGCCAACTACCAACCGGTGTCATTATATCTATAAGTACACCTCTATATGAGAGATGCAAGCAAGAGAGTGTGCATATGCTTGTTGGCCAAAGTGATTTGTGCTTCCCCTCCAAGATGGCATGCCTTTGATTGTCTCAAAGATGGTGTTTGCGGGTTTGGCAGAGCAATGGTACTGTATTTGTCACTTATTGGAATTGCAATAATGCAACATGATCATCTTCAAATTCCTTCCATGATGAGGTCTCCTCACTTGATCTTGTTTTTCTTATTGAGAATCATGAAGTCCCTAAACACATATCACTAGATACTTCCACCAATCACTAGATATCATTGGATATCAACTTTAAGACAAGAGACACATCAATCAAGGGGTTTGTGTGTGGGGATTGGTGGGTAGAAGTCTTACACATGATTGCTATCTGTCTAAGAATTAATTGGTTGACTCAAATGAAAACTTTATATACATGTTCCAGACCCAAAGAAGTCCTTCCCTCTACAAATGTCCCCCAACATTGTCATCCACACAATTGTTGACGCATATCTAGACCTTTTGCCAAAGATTTCTAGGCAGCTTGAATGATCATACTAAGACCCTTCAAATTACACTTCATGACCTAGAGAAGGGTGAGCTTTGTCTCTAAGTCCAAGGAAATGTGAGATTTAAAGAAACTATGTCAATCAATGAATTCCTATCATTGCCTATGGGAGATATTTCCTCTAGTTTTGCAAGTCATGGCCTTTTGCTCCTTAATGCCCTCCTTTGCTTCCCACAATGGAGTAGATTTACTTGCTTCCTACCTAGTGGGAGTGTGAGCACTGTTGATTATGTTCTGCCTAGTATACCTTTGTTTTATCATGTTTGTTCCATGTTTCCACCAAACTTCCACTAGCCCAACATGCATTGTTATCATTCACTCTCTGCTACGTCCACAACAATTTCTCCTCTCCCTTCCTTGAATCAAACACCTATGCATATATCTATACAATTTGATATGGCATACATTAATATTTATGTCCCATCTTATCTTAGGGTATTATTTCCTTTCTATAGTCTCAATTGTGGCAAAATATGTCTTTCTCTCACATGCTTTATGGGAGGCTGCCCTTGAATTTTTTCCTCACACTCGTCAATGCTCAAAGCCATCCTGCACTCCTAAACCTGGCCTCATGGATCATTAATATAATATGAACATAGAATGATGCATAGGAGGCTTCTTTTTATCTTGGCTTATGATCTTACTACCATTCTATCCACTAGTAGAGAGTATTATTCTTTCCTTAAACCCAAGAATCATGAGATTTTTGTTTCTAGAAGCAAACTCCTGAATAACCTACAAAGCCCTCCAAAGATATTTTGGTATACCTCCCCCCAAGAAAGTCTCACCCTCGAGCATTGACACCCAAACCTAGATTTCATATGCCACTTTTCTTTTTGAAGTCTCATCCCAACCCACCATGCAAGTCACTTCTCCCCCCCCTAATTGTTACTTTATTTGTCTTGGAAGACAAGGAGAGCTATTAAGAAGTTATGCACCAATAAAATTAATGATTGTGAAGAGCTCCAAGCTTAATTTTTCAAATATAAAGTAAAATCCCTGATTTATCCCATTGCACTACTATTCGATGGGGTCATTTGTTGTTCCTTTCCTCCCTCTTGATTTTAGCACATTATTCACCCCATCCTTAAAGTTGAAGACCACTCCAATCCACAAATTACAGGCTCATTATGATTAGCACATATTGCGAAGCTATATGCCCCAACATTAGAAATAAAGTTTTCTAAACAACTTGAGTAAAGGCTCTAGAGTTGGAGAGCAAATCGGTTTTCAGAGAGGTTTTCTAACTACGAATCATATCTTGACTAATGCTTAAGCCAGGTCGTCTAAGGTATTCTGTTGTTTTTAGAAGGCCTTTGATAAAGTGGCTTGCCAGTTACTATTTTAGAGACTACGACATATGGGCCTCTTCGAGCATATTATCACATCTATCATGAGGCTTTACGAGAAAGTGGTTGGCCAATTTTATTTGCTTATGGGTTCTTTGATGAGATTGATAGTACTAGTAGGGTTAAACTCTTTCACCAACGCTCTTTGGTGTATATATTGTTAAGCTCGAGGATTTCATTCAACGATGCACTCACGCAAAGGGCAAGTGTTCTTTTCAGCTTGTTTTGATTGACATATTACTTTTTGTCGATTATGTGGTTCTTCATACTCACTCTGTTAAGGCTTTGAAAAGACAATTGGACTTGCATGCTCTATTTTGTGACCTTAGGCAGTTTAATGTGAACCTTGGTAAGAATAAGGTCATAATCCTTAACACCTTCAAGAATCCACTCTCCAAGTTCTAGTTATCTTTCAAGTATGAACATATTGAGATCACAACATCTTACACATATTTGGGAGTGGAATTATTAAGGCCATCCCTCAATCTCAAACGAAGTTCTACATCAAAACTTTGCAAAGGACATGCAACATTCTCTATTCTTGAACAACAATGTTTTTAGATACATTTTCATAATATCCCTCAAAAATGTAACTCTTTGACTGTATCATCAAACCCACAATTCTTTATGGGTCTAAGGTTTGGGTGCTGAGTTTGGGACTCACTGACTAGGCATGCCTTAAGAGAGTTTAGATTTTAGATTGTTTTCCTTCAATACATGATCCACTTCAAGTATATAGTTCCTCAATCCATTGTACAAGCTAAGTTTGCAACCCATCCTCTTCTTGAGAGCCTCCTGAGACTTGCTTTCCATCTCCATTGACTATGATGCATGGGGATTGCACTTTACATCAAGAATGATACCAATTCTTAGACCTCTACTCTACAAAGAGAGTCGGTCCTATGAATCTCCCTAGTTGAAGGAAATGATGGTATCTAAAGACTGCCCTCTACAATCTCTTGGGATTTCCATTGATCACCTTCCACCCACCCCCCGTTTTAAGCCCCAAATCCCCTCCTAGAGAAACGATTGATTCACAAGTCTATCAAGAAGGAAAAATATTGAAAAAACACAAACTATGTGGAACTCTCCACTTCAGCCTCTTGGACCCAAGTGGACCTTCTATGTTGAGCACCTTATGCAAATTGTGGATGGCATCATCACTAGGCCTAATTATGTCAAGCATCATTGGTCATATAGCATTAGGATGGCACTCGGTCACATAAGAGTATGCTCCCATCAGCTAAGGATCAAGGCTGACCATAACATCTCTAAAGGGGATAGGTGTTGTCGCCTATGTTCCATATAGGATGTAGAGACAAAGAAATACTTCATTTTCAAGTTCCCTAGGTACTATGAGATTAGAGGAAAGTACTAGTTATACAAAGATTCAAGGAGGTCATTTTCTAGTTTCTTTAGATATGTTGACTAGAGGTGTTAGGCTTTATACCTTCGAGAAGCAATTACCCTCAAATGACAAGCCTTAAGGGGCTCCCACAAGCACAATAGACTTCTAGGGTAATTATTTCCTGTTTTCATCCTATTCTAGTAGTGGTCGGCACTAATCACCCCTCTAACATTACGGTTGTGTCCTCATTAGATGAAATTAGAGTTATGGGATAATGTCTCCAGCATCAAGCAGTAACCAAGGGATATTCTCTATACAAAGGACAAGATAGTCAGCATCAACCATGTCCACAACCTAGGGAATCTTCTCTATACATAGGACAAGATAGTCAGCATCACCCATGTCCACTACCCAAAAGATCCGAACAGGGATGCATTTCTAGATTCTTCTCTGTGTTCTTCACTCACAATCCAACAACGGTCTTATACAATGATTTCAGGCCCCATTATGCTAGGCTTGCATATTGCTTTGTATTAAATATGTACTATATAAGATGTTCCACATAATGCTATATACACAGAGACAAGTTCTGTCTGTTTTGGGTCGGAGTTTGTAGTTTCACTCATCTCCTACCTTGCATTTTTGTATACTTTGAAGCACTAATTTTGGATCTTTCAAAGCTATTGTAAGAAGGTGTAATATTTGAGTCCCAATTACCTATTTCAATCACCAATAGACGTTAATGAAATCTCCTTCTCCCTCCTTGTTTAAAGCCCACACTACACTGTTTTGTTATGGACTTTGGACAATGACAAAATGTGCACCTATGTTCCCTTTATACGCATGCAGTGTTCCACGGGGACGCGTCCCCCCGTTTCCCACGTCCCCCAGGACGGGGGGACGGCAAGGGGGACGTTTCCCCCCGTCCCCCTTTTTGGGGGACGGCTGGGAAACGTCCCCGGGACGGCTGAGGCCTGTGGCCTCCCGTCCCCGGGACGTCCCCTTTTTGGGGCGTCCCCGGGACGCCCAGCCGTCCCGGGGACGGTCGGGCCCCATGGGGGACGCTCGGGCCGTCCCCGGGGACGGCTGGGCGTCCCCCATGGGGCCCGACCGTCCCCCACGGCTGGGCGTCCCCACCAAAGGGGAAAATTAAAAAAAAAAAAAAATTTAACTTTTTAAGTTTTTAAAAAGGTATGGGGTGGGACCCATTTTGAGTCTCACCCCCCCTCCAAAACCCTAAACCTAAAACTATGTTATATAAAGTGAAAACAAAAAAGTAAAAACTACTTACACTCATCTTTCATTTTTCAAGAGTAGAAAAAGAGAGCTGGAGAGCAAAAGGAAAAAGCAGCAGTAGCAAGGGCAGCATAGCAGCAGCAGTAGGCAGCAAAGGAAGCAAGGGCAGCATAGCAGCAGCAGTAGGCAGCAAGGGCAGCATAGCAGCAGCAGTAGGCAGCAAGGGCAGCAAGGGCAGCAGCAGTAGGCAGCAAGGGCAGCAAGCAACAGCAGAAGGCAAGGGCAGCAAGCAACAGCAGAAGGCAAGGGCAGCAAGGGCAGCAGCAGTAGGCAGCAAGCAACAGCAGAAGGCAGCAAACAACAGCAGAAAAAATAACAGCAACAGCACTAGGTTTTTAAATTTTTTTTACCTCTTCCAAGCTGTTAGGGTTTTGAAGTTTTCAAATTGAAATTTTATATTTTAATTTCATCACAAAACATGGCCAGCAGTGCATCAGGGTCTTTTGAGGTTGATTTGGAGGAGGGAAACCAAACTGAAAATCCAAACATAAACATGAATACTGCTGCTGTTAGGGATTCATCCTCTAACATCCAACCCCAAACTTCCAAAGGGGATAGCACTGCTTCTCAACCTAGTTTTGACTGCCCATCTTTGTTACTTAAAGAATATGCCAGGGGTCCATTTAATATAAAAAAACCATTGCTGCAATTTGTAACTAACTGTGACCAAGGGAAAAAAAATTTTGGGGGCTCAAGAACATGGCTGTGTAATATTTGCAAAACTACATTTAAGGGCAGCTATACTAGGGTTGAGTCTCATCTCACAGATAAGGCAGGAACAGGGGTTAGGGCTTGCCAAAAAATGACCCGGGCACAAGTTAATGAAATCCATAAGATTGTGCAAGAGTCTAGATTTAAAAATTCTGGTTTGTCTTCATCTACAGGCAGCCCATCATTTAGAGAGGACGTTGGGGCCTCCTTAGAACAGCCACAAGAATTAACCCAAACATCCAGTATGCCACCGCTGCCCTCAAAGAAAAGGGGAACTGTAAATGAAATGTTTAATGTGCAAGGAAGAGAATCAGCAGATGATGCTATAGCAAAATTATTTTTTGCACATGGGCTGCCTTTCCATATTGCACGCTCCCCCTACTTCAAGGACGCAGTAAGAGAAATAACCAAGGCAGGGACTTCATATCTACCGCCTGGAGAAAATAGGCTGCGTACCTCTCTTTTAGACAAACACTATTCCAAATGCAGTGTGGTTATGGAGCAGATGAGGAACACATGGTTGACTCATGGATGTTCTATCATCATGGATGGGTGGATTGACATTCGTCAACGTCCACTCATCAATATCATCGTCACATGTAAAGCAGGTCCCTATTTTCTCAAAGCCATTGATTGCACGGGAAAAAAAAAGGATGCTGAGTTCCAGTTCCTTCAGTTGAAGGAGGCTATTGAGGAGGTTGGAGCCTCCAATGTTGTACAAGTAATCAATTCGATAATTTCTGTTTTACTTTAAGTTTTAAGTTTTAATTTTTTCAGATTTTTTTATGAAAATCAAAATCTTTAAATTTTAAAATTACAAATCTAGATTCTAAATGGCTGTTAAAAACTTAAATGAGACCATTTTAATTTTTTGTTGTACACTACAGGTAGTTACAGATGCAGCCCCTGTTTGCCAACGTGCAAGCAAAATGATAGAACAAGAATATAAACATATTTTTTGGACCCCGTGTTGTGTTCATGCATTGAACAATGCATTGAAAGACATTGGGAGGATAGATTGGGTGAAGGAGATGGTTGCACAAGCCGAGAGATATGCAAATGTTCATTTGCAACCATCACACTTCGTTAGCCCTCTTTCGGTCCTTCTCAAAGAAGGAGTTCATCAAACCGGGAGACACTAGATACGCCACCTACTTCATTTTATTGGAGAGGATGATTGAGGTGCAAGATGCTCTACAATCCATGGTAGTATGCACGGAGTGGAAGAGGTGGCAGAATCAAGGACGAGAGGAGGGCAAAAAAATTAGAGACAAAACATTGGATGATAGTTGGTGGTCTCAAGCCAAGTAAGAAACCAAAATGTTATTTTAATTTATGATTTTTCAATTTTCATTGTTTGTTTCAAATTGGAGTGCTCATATGACAATGTGACATATAAGTTTCTAAATTTTGTTTTTGATTTCTTGTAGGTATATTGTGTCTTTTGTTGCCCCTATTGTTGTTGTCATCAGATATGTTGACACAGATGCTCCTAGTCTAGGAGAAATATATGAGACTTTTGACAGAATGTTGGGGGAGATTAAAAAATTCATTTCTGCTAGAGATCCATCCTTGTTATTCTATGAGGCCTACATCAGGCCTATTATACAGAGGAGGTGGGATAGGATGAACACCCCCCTTCATATGGCAGCATATTCGATAAACCCAAAGTGGTATGAGCCTAGGCCTGGGAGAGTGCCTCCCCATGAGGATCCAGAGGTGAGAGAAGGGTTTTTGGAGGCCATTAGAAAGATATATGCGAAGGAGGAGAGCTCAAATATTAGAAATGAGTGGCTCAATTTTGCTAATCTCGAGGGCCCTCGCTTCAGCCACCCAGAGTGTAGGGAGGATAGGGCTACCATTGCCCAAAGAAATCCCATTGGATGGTGGCAGCTATATGGGGACAGCACACCTAACTTGAAATATTTTGCAATTAGGGTTCTTTCACAGGTTGCTAGTTCCTCTGCTGCTGAGAGGAATTGGTCTACATACAGCTTTATCCACAATGTGAGGAGGAATAGGCTTACCTCTCGCGGAGCGGAGAAGCTAGTTGCGAGTGCATAGCTCTCTTCGTCTTCGTGAGAGAGTTAAGCCGAGTACAAGCAATCTCCGGCTACACGATGGGATGTTGATCCGGAGGATGCGAGACAGATTGATGAGGATGAGAGTCATGAGGGGTTGGTTGGAGTTTCATTGGAGGATCTTCACTTAGATGATGAGGGCATCTCATCAAATAGTGATACAGATTTTGATAGTGATAGCCCAACAGAAGTTCCATAGGAGTTCTATTACATTGTATAACTATACTCCTTTACTATTTTAGTTTTGAGTCTTTTTGTTGCAAATGAGCATTGATACTATGACTATTTCAAATTTCTTATTGCTGTCATATTTGAACAGTTAGTGACTGAAAATTTTTAAACATGACAGTCTTTGTTTGAACATTGGTGGCTGAAAAAATGATGACTGTTATTACTTAAAATGATGACTGTTTGAACATTGTTTGCACTTGATATCCTTGGCTGAACCTTCAAGTTATAGTTGTTGAACTTGAAACAATTAAATGGCTGCAAATTAGTAACTAATATGAACATGAAAATGTTAAATGACTCAATTATGGCTGCACTTATGTGTTAGTAACTAATCTGAATATGAATGGCTGCACTTACATAATTGATTAGTAATATGAAATATCATTTTTGTTGGGTGTAGAATTTTGAATGTGTAGATTATTCTAAATTTCTAAAAAATTTCATTTTTTATAGTATTATACCAGCCGTCCCCCCAGCCGTCCCCGAGCCGTCCCCTAAAATCGACCCGCCGTCCCCCGCCGTCCCCGGAAACCCGTCCCCCCGTCCCCCAGGCTTGTGGAACCTTGTACGCATGTTATTTGATTGAAAATCAATTTGAGTATCTCAAGCTCTTTCCTATTCTCGTTGATCTTTGGTTGATATGCCTATGCATTCATAATTTCATACTAGTAGTGGACGCTACTTAAGCCACATCCACCCTTTTTCCTTAGAAAAAGAAACCCTACCTGTGCATCTACAGCGACCTTATGAGTGCTTGTTGAAAAGGAAAAAATTATCACTATTAAGCACGTCTCATAAATAACAACTGTTTTATATTTATACAGATACAATAAGTAACTTGAAACCGTATGCTGTTATTACAAAATGATGTGATGATGATGACATACTTGAATGAGAATTATATTGGCACCTTTTGCATGTGCCTCCCTTACCAACCTGTAGTAATTCCAAATACAAATTTCTGTGAGGATACTACCATATAAATGAGGTTCCAAAAAAGACCAGTAAATAAATGCATTAGCAAAACAGGCAAAGTTAATCCAACCATATGCAATACCATCAGACCTACAGCTAAATCCAAAAACATTAGAATTTCAAAAAGCATATGATGACCAGCTTCAGAGAACATATGAATACGTTTAAGATACATATCCACAGTTCTAGATTGTTGAAGTAAATGGACAACAAAAGGCTGTCCAAAACTAACAGGAAAAAGATGTTTAGAACGAGTTCTAGTATATCAATTTGTAAACAACACAAGTATGATAACTAGTTTGTCCTTTTTAATATCATGTATCTTTAATTTGAGATCTTACGTGCAATTCTCAAGCAGGTATGGAATAAATGCAACCATAACAAGCCATACCAACCAATGTCATGGATGATACACAAAATTGAAACTGCTAAGCATTAGAAAAGTTAGCAAAATTATCTTGCAAAATTATTAGGAAAAAGGTACAAAGCCTTGCAATTTAAACTAACATAGGTGGTCCCAATTTTATTTATTATGTTTTTAGAAAGCCAAAAGCAAAAAAAAAAAAACAGCATTGTCTAAACCAATCAATTGCCACATGCAAACATGAAATTCTTACAACTGAACTCCTAAGAGGCCACACTAAATTGTATTTCTACATCAAAGCTAAGATGTTCAGGAACCATTATGCAGAGCATTAATTTGTAGAATCTCAAAGTCCATAGTTTCTCACCAATCTTTGTAAAATAGACTTTCATTAGTTACACTAATTTTTAGGGATTTGATTTCTTATGTTTTAAATGTATTAGATACAACTGAACAATATTAGAGAATCGTTGCCTTAGAACCCTTATTGGAAAAGACACATGAAAGACCTCTAAAGTATATTTTTTAGTGCCATAATAGTTTCACTGTAGTTTGCTGCGAAGAGTAAGATGGAAGTGTTGAATCCAACTATGTGATGTACTTATTGAAGTAATGGACTAACATGGATATTGCACTTGTGCATATGTATTAAACAATTACCTTAGTTATAATAAACGAGTAGAGCTATTATTTAGAGATTTTTCAGACTAAATCTTTGTCTAAGAGTACAATTTTTTCTTTATTCCTATACATAGTAATGTTATAGATTGAAAGCTGTAGTATCTGTTGTCACATTTTGCACGGGGTGCAATGTTTTCAATTTTTGTAAGAAGCGCTGCTCTTCCCTTTCCCCCTTCTTCTCTTTCCCCTTTCTCTTCTCTCCCTTTCTCTCTCTTCCCTACATTCTCATTCTTCCCTCTTTCTCTTGAGCCCCTCAGTCAAAATCTCAAAATGACAGCAGTTGCCCTGAAAAATGGCTAAGTGTCAGGGCGCAATCCGACTTCGCAGCGAAGTCGGAGTGCGCCCTCCAGTTGGAGCGCAGCAGGAATGCAAACTGCGCAGTGTGACAGAATCAGCCAGAAATTCTAAGTGTTCAGGGCGTGCGCCCTCCAGTTCGAGCGCAGCAGGAATGCAAACTGCGCAGTGTGACAGAATCAGCCAGAAATTCTAAGTGTTCAGGGCGTGCGCCCTCCAGTTCGAGCGCAGCAGGAATGCAAACTGCGCAGTGTGACAGAATCAGCCAGAAATTCTAAGTGTTCAGGGCGCAATCCGACTTCGCAGCGAAGTCGGAGTGCGCCCTTCTTTCTGGGCGCACTAGGTAACAGGCTGGCAGGAAAAATGACTAAGTGCTGGGGCGCAACCCGACTTCGCAGCGAAGTCGGAGTGCGCCCCCTTTCCAGGGCGAAGTCCGTACGGCAGTGTAAATCAGCTTCCACCGGTGCGCAACCCGACTTCGCAGCGAAGTCAGAGTGCGCCCTTTGACCGGTGCGCAGTAGGGAGACAAACTCAGAATTTGACTAAGGCATGAAAGGCCTCCCCAACTGCGTTGTTTTCTGCCTGCGCAACCCGACAGCGCTCTGATCCTGGGCGAAGTTGGATAAACTGCCTCTCAAGACAGACACGTGTCAAGCAGCATCATCCGACAAGTGTCCAACTTTGGGATCCGAGCCGAGACATGCCAAGCACAAGGACAAGCATGGGATGCACTACTTATGCCAGTTGCTGCCTTTAAAGCTGATTGGAGGTTCTACCTGCTTCAGCTACCCGCATTCCTGCCGATGAGAAGTTCTACCTAACGCGCTGCCACGTATCTGTACAGCCTTCAGGGAGACCATGCTGCAAGTATAGTCCTGCCAGACAAAGGTCAGCATCAGCAGTTCCGCGGCTGTTTTTGTCAGCTAATGTTTGACTGGGACTTTGTGCCCATTAATGTAATCGGGGGGGTTCTCATGCTATAAATACCCACCACATTTTCATTGTAAAGTGGTGGAAGGGGAATGTCTGTTAGGGAATCATTGTAGCTGTGCTTCTGCCAGTTAATATAATACATACACTTGGTGTTGTTATACTATTTTTATTCTGTATGCTGCCTCTCTTTTGCATTTCTGCCTTACGTTTTCCTGTGTCATGGCTTGTTGATTCATTTCGGCATTTGGTGGTCAGGTACACCTGAGGCGCATAAATCAAAGGATACATAGGGCAAACGTTAGCGGCAGTTTTCTGGTTATGTTTTGTGTTATAGTGTTGTTAGTAGTGGTGATTGATGTGTTGCCATACTGTTAGTTCCTTGGAGGGAATGTCTGTTAGGGAACCATTGTAGCTGTGCTTCTGGCTCTTAACACAAAACGTATACCTGGCTCTGTCCTACTGGCGAGTGACAGCATCCATAGTGGTGTGTTATTGTTATATTGGTGTTAGTAGTGGTGATTGATGCATTGTCGTACTGTTAGTTCCCCCCACCCAACTCCAATCTAATTTGGATTTCTTTCTGTACTTCTTATCTCTTTCCCTGCACTCTTATCTTGAACCTCAAAACCCCAAAGGAAACCGGCCTTCTCCGGAGATTGGCACGGAAGGCATTCCTTCCTTCCGGCCTTTTAATGTTGGTTTGCGGGTCCTAGGGCGCAACAACGACAAATCCTTTCCTCATGGCAGATTCGTAACCAACAGTTTCTGGCACGCCCGGTGGGACCAGGAAGTTTCCCACCCACAAACAGAATCGAAGCACCGGTGTTCGCTTCATTGTTGTTCAAAATCTGAGCACCTGGCGACTCTGCACGAACATATCCTCTGAGTCCGAAAGACCGGTCCTAGCACCTTCATGCAAACACGAATGTGGCAAGCACGGGATCCGAGAAACCCGCCTGCCTTTTACGAACTAGACATCACCGCTTGAGGCGAAATTGCCAGGCTGGCTGATCCACAAGCTCGTGTCGACGAAGCCGAGGCTGAAATCCAAGAAGAAGCCGAAGCCGAAGTCGAAGGAGCTGAGAACGAAATAGAAGAGGCCGAGGAAGAAGAGGAATCTACATCCTCGGAAGGTACCGACACTAAGTACACAACCGACGGAGGAGAAGAAGAAGAAATGGCTGCCCAGCAGCAGAATGATGATGATCTCTTCCCGGCGGTGGACTCTACAGGGCCCTTGGCCCTGGTCGGACAGCAAGTTGTGCCCCCTGCTGCCTTAAAGTCCATCCCTACGTATGACGGCTACGGCAAGACGGCGTACGAGCACATCCAGGACATCCTTGCCCTGGCCGCATTGCACTCCATTACTGACGAAAGTGTGAAGACCCGTCTGTTGGCCCTTTCCCTAAGGGGAAAGCTTCTCTACTGGTGGAGATCGGCGCCGAGAGGGATCTATCACGGGGTGGCCCCGACTCGCCGAAGGCTCGTGAAAGGATGCAACGAGTCTCGCCGACCCCACTTCTTTGCTACATCGGTCCAAAGTATCCGAGAGACACCCCCAAGAGGAGGTGTCTGACTTTAACATCAGGTTTGCGAGATCCTGGAAACGGGTACCTCGCGAACTTCGGCCTTCAGCTGGCATGGCTGCCCACTACTACCTGAGATCCTTCAACTCAGACATATGCTCGTTGCTGAAGATTGCCGGGATAGACTCGTTTCCCTGCTCCGTACGATGCTGCCCGACAAGCTGAAGGCGATATCATTTCCATCGACGAGACTCCCGTCCGGGGTGCAGGAACCCATTCGTCCCGACTTTCCCAGATCCCAATATCCATCAGCTTCTGGTGATGCGCCATCCACATCGGGACAGCAACCCCAGCAACAATGGAATCCGGCGCCGGTCGTAACTCCTTACGGCCCGCCGCAAATGCATTATCCTCACCCGCCTCCTCCTGCTCCGCATTTTCCAGCACTCCCTGCTGCCCCGCAGTACGCACCTTCTTCCAATCCTCCTCCATTAGCCGCATTGCCTCCACCGGCACAGTTGCCACCTCCTGACAATAACATTCAGAATACAATTCTTCAGGAGGTACAGGCTTTGGCCTCAGGTTATCATGCCATGTCCAATGACATGACCGCTTTGAAGAAGAAGCAAGCCCAGATGGACCTCGCTCCTAGGAGGCCATATCCGCCCCGGCGCTAACAAAAGACAGGCCTCCAGAACAACTGCAGAGGCGTCCGCCTCCGAGAAATGCTGCTATAGAAGACCAACTTGGTCCTTCTGATCAGGTTAACTGGTGCACTACGTGCAACGACCCGCATTCGGAGGAAGACTGCACACTACACCAGCACTACATCCAGACTTTGGCCGGCAGCGCCATAGAGGACGATGAACTCTACATGATCCTGGACGGCGAAGCCAACTTTGCCCTCCCAAAGGAAAATCTAGTGCCGCCCGCCAAGGAAGAAAAGAAAACTGCAGATGCTACGGAAAAGCCTCTGAAAGTATACACTAGAAGAGAAAAACCGCAGCCCGGTGGGCTGCCACCATACAAGCGGTTGTGGCCCTACACGACCCAGGAGAAGGCATCCAAAGACAAAGCTCCAGCCAAGCCTCCTCCGGTAAAGGCAGCCCCTATTCCAGCCAAGCCTCCTATAGCAAAAGCTCCAGTTCCGGCTAAAGCTCCCGTACCTCAGCCTCCAGCTGAAACCAAAGAACAAGCCCGGAGAAGCCGAAGTACCCGTCTCTCGACCAAGAGACAGAGAGTTGAGGCCACCCAGCAGTACCGGACGAAGTATGAGCCGGCAAAAGAAGCAGAAGGAGCTAGCACCTCGGGCTACAGCATAGTAGACGAGTTAAAAAGAACACCCGCTAGAATCAGCATGTACGATGCTCTTCTGCTCCCAAGCCAGGTGGATCTGCTGCAGGAATCTCTGAAAAACATGAAGAACGACAAGCAGATGCAGCCCGCTGTCCTGGTTCAACCTCTGACAGTCTCAGCCACTGGAAAGAACAGACCGCCTCCCTTCTATCTGTCTTTACGAATGCAAGGGCACATAGTACACAACTGCATGGTGGACTATGGAACTTCCACGACTGTTATGCCGAAAGCCGTCTGTGACGAGATCGGGATGGAGTACACAAGGAGCAGCCAAGGCGTGCTGCAATTAGACGGCACCCCTGTCAAGACAGTTGGTGTCATAAAGGACATCCCTATTCGGCTGCATAAGGCTCTCGACATCGTGGTCATCCAAGAGGTCGTGGTTGTTGACCTGGCTCCCTACTTCGGCATGTGTCTCTCCCGAGAGTTCACTGCAAAGCTGGGCGGTACCTGTCTCTAGACTACTCACACATGGAAGTGCCCTTCAAAGGAAGAAGAGTGAGAATCTTTAATGAGAAGCCTTCCACCTTCCTAGTAGAGAAGATACCGGAGAAGAGTTGGACCGCATGGTCCAACTGTCTGAGGAAGAACTGGTGACGGTAGAACTGACGGAGCAAACCCTCGAAGTGCTACAGCTCGAAGACGAGTTCTCTTTGCGGGATTTCAATGCCGTAATTGAGACAGAGCAGGGTTGTTACACCGTTGTACAGCCCGAGAGGCTTGACAAGTCAGCTGAAAAGGAAGTGGGACCTGCACCTGAGAAGCTGTGGAAGCTTTTCTTTGACGGCGCGCAATGAAAAAATGGCGTCGGTGCAGGGGTGCTTCTGGTTTCCCCAACCGAGATCCAGAAGGACTATACCTACAGGCTGGCCTGGAGCTGTACTAACAACTCAGCGGAGTATGAAGCCCTGTGCTTGGGTTTGCGAAAGGCGGAGAGGCTGGGGATCAAACACCTACAGATCTTTGGGGATTCAGAGTTGGTGTGTCACCAGGTTACGAACAAGTGCGCCTCCAAAAAGCACTATCTCAAGGCGTCACGCAACCGGGTGTGGGACCTGATGGAGTCGTTTGACTCGTTGAATGTCAAGGAGATATCGCGTGAGAAAAACAAGCACGCTGACATTCTGGCGTCTGTTGGAGCCAAGTACGTTCCGGAAAATTTGATGCCCTCTGGGAGGGCCCCTATCAGATTGCCCGAGTGAACCAGCTCAACGCTTACGTACTTCGGGATATGGAGGGTCGACTCCTGCCTATTCCCGTTAACGGGTTCCATTTAAAAATATACCGCTGTTGAAGGCGTCCAAACGGCCCTTCCTTGTAACATATTTCCCTTATGCATTTTTAAATTTCAGTATGTACAGTTTTCAGCTTTCAGTTTTTCCAGTTTAGTAATCCCAAGCCGGACAGAAGGAGAAAGCTCTGACTTCGCGGTGAAATCAGGGTTCGCCCCTGAAAAGGAGCGAAGTTCGTAAGAGGAGACTGCCCAAGAAAACAGCAAAAATCCGCTAAGTCCGGGTGCGCAACCCGACTTCGCAGCGAAGTCGGGCTGCGCACCTCCCAAAGGGCGCAGTTAGAGAAAGAGCACCAAAAGGGGAGTTAACTGTTCGGACTGCGCTGTCTTTCAAGGCGAAGTCTGACTTCGCGCGCGAAGTTTGGGCAAGCCCAGGTTTCGCGCGAAGTGTGAGATGCGCCCCGTTTTCCGGGCGCAGCTCGGGTGGTTCACCAAAGGCAAAAGCAAAGGCTGCGGAAGGGCTAAGTGCAAGTTCGAACTGCGCCCGGTTTGCGGGCGAAGTTCGAGCTGCGCCCATCCAAGGGGCGCAGCTGGGAAGTGAAGGCAGCAAAGAAAAGAGCCAAGTGTCGGTTCGGACTGCGCCCAATTTTGGGGCGAAGTCCGACTGCGCAGGCGAAATCGGACTGCGCCCAATTTTGGGGCGAAGTCCGATTGCGCCCTGTTTCCTGGGCGCAACTTGGATGGTCTATAAAAAATAAAAAAATTAATACTCCAAGTGTGGGCCCAGGGCGCAACGGCTGTGAAGATGGGTTTCCGAACCAAAAAGGGTTTTTCCTTGAGAAGTGTGCCCGGATGGTGGCAGTGACGTCAGCCATGGCGCAGCGTTCAAAGTCAGAATTAATGATTGCGCAACTTTCAAAGAAAACGCAATCAAGAAGGCATGGCGCAGTAATCAGGGTACGTCTTTCAAGACATTCTCCTGCGCAGGCACCTAAAAGCATAACTTCTTCACAAACCGGCCGACCTACCCCCTCCTGTGCACCATTAATGACGCTGTCATTATCATTTAAAGGAGGTCTGAAGCGCCCAGACATGCCAAATCGTGCAAGTTATTCCTGTGACTGCGAAATTTTCTGCAGACGTCCAGAGGTCGTAATTATTGCTTTTTCGAAGGAATGGACAAAGGAAAGTTGCCAGTACAAGCTCAGTCCAGCGAGGAGCGCGAAAGTGGGGATTTCCCGCAGTCAGATGTTTTCAGGAGTGAGACGCCGCGGGATCAAAAGTCAAAATCCCGGACAAAGAAAGTACAGCGTGGGCAAGCCCCACCACCACCGGTTAATTACCTGTCCGGGTACAAGGACGGCTCGTTTTCCATGAGCCTAACTAAACTGCGGATAAATGTGGAAAGTTCGGCGGATAAAGTTGCGCCCTCTCACCATTTCGGGGCTGCGTACAAGTCGAACCTTCATCGGTTCTTGTGCCTCCCTGTCCACCAATGCCCGGAGCTGGTCAACATCATTGTCAGACATTACAGGCCAGCTACACGGCAAATTTGCAACTGCAGCGGAAAACCCTTGTTTGCACTCCGCAGAGAGACCGTCCAGCCGGCCTTCTCCCCGGGGTTGCAATATGACTCCAACGCGATTGTTAAAAGGATAAATCTTGGCGAGCAAGCGGGGCGCTTTACGCATACAAAAAAGATGAGGGATTTCCTCAACTCAGAGTTGAACGCCCCGCTCGCAACTGGACAATGGCCAACCGGCCCCATACCCCTGGAAAGGTTTCAAAGCAAATACATATACACCATCCTGGCAGGAGTTTTACTGCGAGGAGGTAGCATATGACCCCGAGCGAAACCCGGACCACAAGTTCACTTCTCCGGGATTTAAGAAACTCATCACCAAGCTGGCAGGCCTTAATTGGCCAAAAGAAAAAGTTGTTGAATGTTGGAAGATGAGGTGTCGCACGCAGCACAATAAATCCATCAGGAGGAATCTGGCCGTTGATGATGATTTTTCAGCTCTATATGACCAGCACATTGATAGCTGGCGGGCTTTCGCATTTCGAGATTACGTTCCCCGAGGTCCCTTCGAGGGTTATAAAGGAGGGTCTTCCTCCCAGCAGTTGTACACTTTTACAACTGCCAGTGCGAGCCCAGCAGATATGGACCCAATGCAGCCTGTTGCTTCCAAGGTGGTGCCCGAAAAGGCGCAAAAGTTAGCCAAGTCAACGCCCGAAGTGACTCCTCAGGCACAAAAGACGCCAGCACCGCCAGCGACCGAACAGGCCGCGGCAGACCTTCTGCAAGTCAAACCCCGGTACAAGTTTACCGTGGGAACATCAGCGCCCGCTGCACCTGCTTCATCTCCTTCTTCCAAACCAGCCATTGCTCCAAAAGAGAAGAAGAAGAAGAGAGTTGATAGGGTCAGGCGACCTAGCCTGACGGTGCAGCAGTCAGTTGCAGAGCGGCAGCCGCGTCCAGCCGCTCCAGAGGTTGTTTCTCTGGATAGTCCTGAGCCAGCCGTCGAAACCAGAACTGCAGACATTCATCCAGCATCGGCTCAGGCGGAGCCCGTAGGTACGTCCGCTGCCCCGCTCCCTCAAATCCCATCTGGCCCTACTCCGACTCCATCTCCCGCTCAATCCGAGCAAGCCATGGCCGCATCTTCCTCCCCATCTCCACAGCCTTCTAGCGGCCACCATTCTTTCGACCAGTTTGCTCAGGACCCCAACGCCTCCCTATCCCTGAGTCAAACCCCAAACCCTTCACCCGTGGTTAGTGCTGAAGCTGCGCGTTCACCGTTGCATCCATCGCCTCAGCCGCTTGAAACCCTTCCAGCATCAACCGCTCCGCTCTCCGCTCCCCGGTCGCCCTCAAAAGCGGTCGTTCCTTCCAAAGTCCTCCCGGTTTTTCCTACTTCCCTGTTAGCAGGAGAGATGTCACAGTAGAACCCTAGGCTGGGGGAACCGGACTTCATGGATGATCTCCAGAACACGGACGATTTGCCTCTGGCAGCAAGAGCCGTAGAATATCCAATCTCTTTCCTCCAAAACATGAAGCGGAGGAGACCTGAGGAGATAGCCGCCCCGGTAAAGCGCACCAAGTTTGATTTCGAGAGGAGAGTGCTCATGACAGAAAAAATAACTCCAAAAGTGAAGAAGCCTCTCCGGGAAATGACCAGGGCGGACTACGAGCTTCAGAGAAAGGAGAAGAGCTTTGACGATATACACCCGCAATACGAGATTCATGGAATCCTTCGTAAAGCGGATAATCTCCTTGTCAAAAATCTGGAGGAACATGAAGAGTTTTTCCGGTTGCAGAACAAAGCAAGACAGCTTGAAGAGGACCTATCTAGGTCCACTGAGCAGCTGGAATCGGCGCAGCGAGAAATAGATGAATTAAAAGCCCAGCTGGCCGCTTCTAAGCAAGAATCCGCAACGGAAAAGCAGGCAGCCTTGGAGCAGATGTCTCAGCTCCAGGAGTCTTTGAAATAGGCACAGTCGCAATCTGCAGAGAAAGCATCTCAAGCGACGGTCTTTTCAAAGAGCAAAGTTAAGGAGATGCGGGCTGATCTGCTGCGGGGATGCAAGCCCCACATGAATAAAGCCATGTCTGTCCTGGATTTCACATCCAGGATCCAAGAAGTTTCTGCCCAGGGAAAGCCTGTGGTAGAGGAGGCCGAACGCCAGGCGAAGCAATGGCTGGACCTGGCGATAAAACTTCAAGAACACGAGCGCAATGGCCTCCAATTCTCCCCTATGTCCTCATTCGCTGCAGAATGGGCAGATGCAAGGGTAACCTTGCATAAATATTTTAAGAAAACAGAAGAGGTGAGGGTTGCCAGACGAATGCTGGATGCATTCGAACATGAAAGAGATATTTGTATGGCTCCCCTTCACGCTCTCTCTGAACTAGGGTGCCCAAGCTATGTTGAGAATGGTGAGTTTCTCACCCATGAGCAGGTGAAAAAGAATTGGCTGTCCTTTGAGGCAGATACAGCTGAAATCCATAGCTAGACCGAGCCAATTCAAGGAAGTCAGGTCACCCAGATGGTGTCCAAATGCTGCAAGATCAGCTCCTACTTCCAGGAGCTGGGAAAGAGATACCTCACCATCGACTTGCACAAGGTCGTTGCATTCCATGCAGCGTTAGAAGAAGTTGCTGACCGCCGCCCCTTCGAAGCAGAGGCCTGGGGCCAAGCCCAGGCCGCATACAAGCGCATCTACGAGGCAGAAGCCGACGCTGGAGAGCATTCGGAAGGCGAATCTGAGGAGGCAACTGCCGGAAGTGGATCTAAAGAAACGAGTTGCCGCGAGGAGGACGGCCAGAGCAGCAGAAGGCAGGGGAAGTGTTGTGGCTGATCCACAACACACCCCAAAATTGGGGACCCATATTTTTTGCATGCTTTCAAAAGGAATCTCAATGACCCAGATGCTAAAATTCAAGAAAAAGGGGCAAAAAAATGCACAAGTGTAGAAAGTGTCGCGAAATCGCGACATGTTGCTCCGTCGCGGCCGAAACCAGAAAAGTGTCGCGATATCGCGACGTATTGCGCGGTCGCAGCCAAAAATGAAAGGGTGTCGCGAAATCGTGACATGTTGCTCCGTCGCGGCCGAAAGAGGAGAGAGAAAGGCAAATGGGAAAGCGTAGCGAAATCGTGACATGTCGCAAAATCGTGGGTCAAACCGGTCAAACAGAACGAAGCAGAAATGCGTAGCGATATCGCGACAAAAATCAGCAAAGGTGCATGAAGTGCAAAATGGTCGCGAAATCGCGACAGAATCGACAGGAAGGCATGAAGCACGAAAATGGTAGCGATATCGCGACAAAAATCAGCAAAGGTGCATGAAGTGCAAAATGGTCGCGAAATCGTGACAGAATCGACAGGAAGGCATGAAGCACGAAAATGGTAGCGAAATCGCGACAAAATAGCAAAGGTGCATGAATGTGAAAATGGTCGCGAAATCGCGACAGAATCGACAGGAAGGCATGAAGCACGAAAATGGTAGCGATATCGCGACAAAAATCAGCAAAGGTGCATGAAGTGCGAAAATGGTCACGAAATCATGACAATCGACAGGAAGGCATGAAGCACGAAAATGGTCACGAAATCGCGACAGAAAGCAGCAAAGCAGTACGGAATGAAAAGGCGTCACGATTTCACGATGGAAAGCTGGCCAATGGTACGAAGCGAGAAAACGTCGCGATATCGCGACAGCATGCAGCGAAGGTGCCCGAAATGGAAAAACGTCACGATTTCGCGACAGGTTGCAGGAAAATAGTACGAAACGAGAAAAGCGTCGCGATTTCGTGACATGTCGCGTTTTTGCTGGGCAAGAAGGCAAGAAGGCTGTGGGCCGAAAAACGTCGCGATATCGCGACCTGTTTCATTTTTGCTGTGTTGACAGAGGAACAAGCTGCATGCATAAAAACGTCATGATTTACATGGGACCGTTGCAGAAGGTGCAGAAAGCATGAGACACGTGGCACACAGGTGTCAGAGTTGTAGAAGCGTTACATGCAATAGAAGATTTTGAACGTTTCGGCATCGAGCATGAATCAAAAGCAACGAAAAGGCAGGGAATTTGAAAAGATGCATTCTGGAAGGTGAAACGAAGCGACGCAGGTGAACCGAAGAGCCACGCCAGATAGTATAAAATCAGAAGCGCAGATTGAAAGAAGGGTTGGAAATTGCTGCTAGCAGAGTTGCAGAGACAAGGGCTGCATGCCATTCTGGGCCTGCACTTGGAGCAATTTCCTTCATTTGTTCTGGATTTGTCATACCTGGAACATTCTGTAATTGCAACTGATATACCATTTTAATACAGAAATACAGAGAGTTGGCATCTCATTGATGAGAAAGAAGGAGTCATTTCTGTATGCATGATTTAATGTCTTACATTTCCCTTTCAGATTTCTAGGTTTATAGATGGAGTTTAATGCAAGTGTTCTTGGTTGCTTCATGCGAATGTCTAAATCTGAAATTACAGTAAAAACCCTAGAAACCCGCACCTAGCTTATCAGGATTGTGCGAATTTGCAGGTTCAATAGGTTAGGTTGCATGTAGAAACCTCATTATCTTCGGTTTTGTCAATCGGGATGGCCGCACTCTGGATGTAGTTTAGTTTCATTTTCATTTGCATTTATTTTATTTTTCAAACCCTCATTTTAGTTTCTGCATCTTAATTATTCTTATTCAAGTAAATAACTGAAAATCCATCAAAGCCTAAGATCAAATAGATTTATTTCTTACATTTATTCACTTGGAGTCCATTGCAAATTCAAATTAAATAAACCACAGTGCCCCTTGTTAACATCCACTTGCAACCCTAAGGTATTCCCAGCCTCTAAATCGAACAGCAATTTTGGTAAACAAAAAGGCCAGCACAACAAGAACCTTGGAGAAATTATCCTGTTATAATTTCTTTGCAAGCAGAGGATTTTGGGACTCAGATCCTACCGGAGAGTGTGCTTTCACAATTGGGTGAAAACACCACTCAACAGATTGGCGCTAGAAGGAGGGCCCGAATTGGTTTACTCTATTTTGATTTTCATACATGAGTAATATCTTTTTGATTTAATTTTCAAATCATCTTTTAAAACTCACAAACAGCTAAACTGCAGCTTTTGTTTTCTTTTGTTGCAGGTTTTCTTTGAAATAATCGAGGGTTTCATCAGGCAAGCTGGACCCACCGCGTCGTATTGCGACCAGGTCCCAAACAACCGGGGAAACCATTTTTCATGACCTTACTGGTACTCCCAAGAATAAAACCAAGCAAGTCGTAAGCTCACCAGTCACAAAAGACCTGTTTTCTCCAGGAACATCGAGTGGACCTACGCCAGTAATATCAGTTGCCACTAGTGTTCCTATTGTCAGTAATATTTCTACTACTATTGTAGGGTTGTCTTCATCAATTTTGAGTCAAATGGCTCAACCTCCAGCAGCTCCTTGGTATGGAGCTAACAATATTCCTTTGAACATTGTTGGGGATATCCATGAAATCCCCAAGAACATTGAAATATTTTTGCCTAAATACAAACCAGATGGCCCAAGAACAGTAGAAGAACATATCCAAGCCTATAGGGATGTTTTAATTAGACTGCAAGTCCAACATGAAGATGTGGCTTGCAGACTTTTCCCCATGAGCTTAGATCCAATAGCATATGAATGGTACATATGCTTACCAACTGGTTCAATTACTTCATGGACGCAAATGGAAAATGCCTTTGTTAATCAATTTAGGTCACCCTTGGATCCCGCAACCATTTACAATCAGTTTATTACATGCAAAAGGGGCCAGGGGGAACCAATCAGAACATTTAACCAAAAATTCCAAAAGTGCTATAATAGAGCAGTTCGGCATTTTGCCATCGATCCCGTAGTGGCTTTACAGATATATTTTGGGGCATTGGACCCCATGACAGCCATGTTTGCAAGACGCAATCCTCAAGTCACCACGCTGGCTTTAGCCTATAATGAAGCCATGACCATCGAGCAACAAATGACACCACAAGGCTACGGGTTTCCCCAGATGCCTATGATGGGACAGTATGCTCCATATGGTCAAGCTCCCTTGGCAAATCAGATCATGGCACCTCAAATGCCAAGCATGAACGCCTTCCCATATCAGCAGCCGTATCCACCAGCACCTGCGTATGCACCCATTCCAATCCAACCAATCACATCCATTCCACCTGTTCTCGCATTTCTGCAGAATAGTCAATCGACTATGCAAGGAACCAGCCAAGTTAATCCTCAGGCTATAGTTCCTTTTCCAAATCCAACTCCGATTCAAAGTGTCAATCCATATGGGAATCAAATTCCTCAAAACCCGACCCAAATGTTGAATCAAGACCCCATCAATTATGCAAATCCAACGAGGGTTAACAATAATGGGATTCCACCGAAGGAGATTTATTCAGAGGTCGAAGAGCTCAAGAAATTAGTTCATAAACTGAGCAATGATAGGGTTCAACAGTAGAAGTATGAATCCCATGCCCCTCACTCAAATCAAAATTTTAACAATAGAGGGAGACACTGGAACACCAAGCCAAACAATGGGGGAGTACCCGCTCCCATTGCTAATCAACTAGATACTTCTGCAGGACCTAGTCAATCCAATTCCCTTTTGAATCTTTCAGATTTGGCATGGGAAAGAGGGTGTAGGTTGCACAACACAAAAGAACACAATGAGAGGAATTGTCCTGAAATTGCTAGATACACTCATTGTCTTCAGGCACAAGTTGATGATTTGGAACTGGTATCAAATGAGGGTCCATCGCAACATCAAGATGATAATATTATGGTGATGGAAACCGTATATCATCAAGAAGGTGAGAGTGAGGAAGAAGAAGACGAAATTTTGGAACAGGAGGTGCAAGCTTTTCGAGATTTTAGAAAGGGGAATCATGGATACCATTTGAGAAGTAAATCTAAAGCCCCTAAAACCTCATCAACACCTCCAAACAACTCTATTCTTCCTCCGGATACTAAGGCAAATAATAATCCTCCTCCTCCACTCATAAGAGAAATGTCTAATGACGTGCGTAAGACAGTCAAATTCGAAAAACCAAACTATGACATAGTGGAGGATCTAAAGAAGTCCAAATCTAGCCTTTCGTTCTTGGATGCGGCTAGATTGCCTGGCCAAAAGGAGGCGTTGATAAAAGCTCTAAACTCACCTGATCAAATGTGGAAGGAAAAGGGAGTTGAGTCCCATCTGATTTTGCGAAAGGAGAGACGGGATGTCCCGCCATTCTTACTGACTCTGAGAATTGCGGGTAAGAATTTGCATAACTGTTTGGTGGACACGGGTGCCACGAGCAACCTCATGCCTTCGGAGATATGTCAAATGTCGGGTCCGCAACCTGTTTCATCCAAATGCAAGGTCCTGCAACCGGACAGATCAGAGGTAAATGTGGTAGGGACCCTATATGATGTCAAGATTCAATTAAATTCTGAACCCAGGGTCCAACAGGTTGTCGACATTCTGGTTGTTAATATCCCAAGTAGATATGGAATGCTACTTGCGAGAGATTGGATGAAAACTCTGAATGGCTATTTTTCAACAGACCGCTCACATATGTGGCTACCGTGGAAAGGAATTGCAAACCAAATCAGAGTGGAAAATGAACCGAGGCTTAAGGAGATCATAACAGAATTTAACAAGCCGAATGAAGTTCAGCTTTTCGAGCCATAACCGGGGGTTTATGCACTTGACGTTGAGGAAGCTACTGAAGAGCCTAAAGAGGAAACATGTCATGGTGGCTCTTCTCGAGGAAAATGATTACACATGGTTGCTCAGGTTCGATGGATCAAAATATAGACAGGGAGCAGGAGCCGGAGTCGAGCTCACTGGCCCAGGAGGTAAACCATTATTGGCTGCCTACAGATTGCAATTTCCTTGCACGAATAATGTGGCAGAATACGAAGCATTGATCTTTGGTTTACGTCTAGCATTGAGCAAGCAAGTTAAATGCTTGAAGGTTTTGGGAGATTTCGAGCTGGTAGTCAAGCAGATCAAAGGACAATATACATGCCGTGACAGGAGACTAAGCCTTTATAGAACTAGGGTTATGGACCTCATTGAGGAGTTCGATGCATTCAATATAGCCCTTATTTCTAGGAAAGGAAATCGAATAGCAGACTCTCTTGCAGTCGTCGCGGGCATGTTAAACCCGGTTGATATAAAAAGGTGTAAAAAGTTTTCCATTGAATTAGTTCCTTGTCCATCAATACCCGATAATGTCAAGAATTTCCAGGTTTTTGAAAGTGACAGACACATTTTTAAATTTGTCATGAACTCGGGTATTTTTGAAAATCAGGTGATTGATGAGGAACAAAGGTGGCAAGATGAAACAGAAAATGAAATTGAAACTGCGTATCAATCCAACAAAATACCTAAAGACGTGGTTTCATTGGAAAAAATGTTCGACATGGGATGCAAGACCAAGAAAGGAAAAAGAGTCCCACTCCCCAAAGATGCATGTGATCTAATTAATCTAGGGAGTGCAGACAATCCAAAGGAGGTGTACATTGCAAAGGCATGTACAGATGAAGAAAGGAGCAACATAATGCAGGCATTGAAGCATTACATAGATTGCATTGCTTGGAATTACAATGAGCTGAAGACATACAACCAAGACATTATCACACATACCATCCCTTTGAAGCCAGACTCCAAGCCTTTTAGGCAAAGACAACGAGTTGTTAACCCGCTATTGGAGCCTTTAATCGAAAGGGAGGTCAAAATATTATTGGAAGCGAAAATCATTTTTCCTGTTAGGCACTCAACCTGGGTTGCTAACCTCGTTCCAATAAGAAAAAAGAGTGGAGAGATTAGGCTGTGCATAGATTTTTGAAATCTTAATAAAGCCTCTCAAAAGGATAATTATCCATTGCCTTCAATTGATGAAATTCTACAAACGGTAAATGGATCCGAAATGATGTCCTTTCTTGATGGATATTCTGGATACAACCAAATTCTTATACATCCAAATGACAGGATGAAAACAGCCTTCACCACCAAGTGGGGGACATTTGCATATAAGAGAATGTCGTTCGGATCGTTAAATGCTGGTGCAACTTTTCAACGCGCCATGGATTATGCATTCAAAGGGCTCATAGGCAAATGTATCATCGTGTATGTGGATGATATTCCAAGTATTCTCGAAGAAGAGAGAGGACCATGTCAAAGATTTAAAGAAAGTGCTTCAAAGATGCAGAGAACATGGAATTTCCTTAAATCCCAAAAAGTGCATTTTCGGAGTTACAGAAGGAAAATTGCTTGGTCACATCATTTCAAAAGAGGGCATATCCATCGACCCAGAAAGGATACAAGCTATCCAAAACTTACCTCTCCCGAGTAGTAAAAAAGAATTGAGATCTTTCTTTGGGCAGGTTAATTTTGTGAGGAAGTTTATCTCTAGCTTTGCTGAGATAGCCAAACCTCTGAACAAGATGCTCAAGAAGGATGTGGATGTAAAATGGAACGAGGAAAGTAGAGTGGCCTTTCAGAACATCAAAGATGCCATTTCCAGGGCCCCGGTCCTCATAAGTCCAGACTATTCTAAGCCTTTCTATATTTATGCTTTTGCATCAGAACACTCTTTTGCGAGTGTCTTAACCCAAAAAGGCGAGGATAGTGCAGAAAAACCCATAGCATTTTTAAGTGCCCCCCTAAAAGATGCTCAATTAAGGTATTCAATCCTTGATAAGCAAATGTACGCACTTTTTAAAACGGTGAAAAAATTTAGGCATTACATTGTGCACAAGCAGAGTTATTGCCATCGTGCCTGACTCTGTTGTTAAGACCATGTTTTTACAAAATGAACTAGGTGAGAAAAGAGGGAAATGGATTTCCACCATCCAAGAATTTGATCTCGAAATCCAACCTATGAAACTAGTTCGAGGACAGGGACTGGCGAAGGCGATCGCAGAAAATAATCCGCAAATAACATGCCAATACTCGAACACATAATACATTGCTAAGGATGACTCGTATGTTGATATTGTGCAATTTTTATTGACCGGTAAGTGTCCTTCTAATCTGAATTCAACCCAGAGAAGAGCTTTAAGGCTTAAGTCTATCAATTATCTCGATGAAATCTGGTGTTCTTTACAGGAAGAATCATGAAGGGATCTACCTGAGGTGCCTGAACAAAGAAGAAGCCGCTAGGGTGTTGCAGGAATTTCACAGGAAACATGGAACCGGTCATGGTGCGGCAAATGCTACAACGCATCAAATCCCGAGAGCAGGATACTACCGGCCCCACATTTTCAAAGATGCACATGCCCATGTACGATCTTGTCATATCTGTCAAGTGGCTGCCAATAGAGAAAGAAATGCAGCCATGCCATTACAACCTGTAGTTGAAATGAGACCATTTGCACAGTGGGGACTAGATTTTATTGGGGTTATTAACCCAAATTCTTCTGATTCTCATAAATTTATATTGACAGCTACAGACTACTGTACAAGGTGGACAGAAGCGATTCCTACTAAACATGCCACCACAGACGTTGTAATAAAATTCCTTGAGGACCAAATTATAACAAGATTCGGAATGCCCGATTCTATTGTCAGTGACAATGGTAAAGCTTTCATTTCTACGCAATTTGCAGATTGGGCATATGACAACAAAGTGAGCTTAAAATTTGCATCCAATTATTATCCTCAAGGAAATGGTCTGGCCGAATCTTCAAATAAAAATTTGTTGAACATCATTAAGAAATTGCTGGAAAAGAACCCTCGGGATTGGCACAGCCAATTGAAGTTTGCCCTTTGGGCAGATAGGACCAGAGTAAAGGAATCCATAGGGAATACTCCCTATCATTTGGTCTATGGGCAAGACCCGATATTTCCTGCAAATTTGAAGTTGCAGACCTTGCATTTCATACAAGAGTACTTGGGGACAAATGATCAAGTTGAAGCCAGGTTAAGTCATTTGCTGCACCTTGATGAAAAGAGAGAAGAAGCCATGAATCACATGAATAAACACCAGGAAGTTATCAAAAGATGGTTTGATAGAAGGGCCAAAGTTAAGTCATTCAGAATTTCAGATTTGGTATTACTATGGGACAAAAGACATGAGGAAAAAGGGAATCATCAAAAGTTTGATTGTCTTTGGTTAGGCCCCTACCAGATTTCAGAGATTCTTGGGAAGAATACCTTCAAGCTAAAAACTTTAGAAGGGAGAGATTTTATGCTACCGGTTAATGGGCAGATTTTAAAGCATTATTTTAGCCCTTAGGTTGTGAGATTTTGATGTTATTCTTTTCGGTTTTGGTGGGGATTTTCAGATTTTGTTTTTGTTTAGGATTGTTAGCCTAGTTAGGATTTTGGTTGTGGGTTTGATTTCAATTGACATGTTTTGTTTATTTTGAAAAAAAAATAATAAAATAAATAAATAAAAATAAAAAATAAAAAAAAAAAAATTAAAAAATTGAGATGTCAACTTATGCTTAAGATTAGGAGAATATGAAATATTGGAATTGTTGTGTAAAAGCTCCACAAGTCACACAAACATTTTAAGTTATATCGTTTGAAATTTGTGATGCATGAAGGAGTCAGTTTTGTATGACAAATATTTCATTTGCAATTCAAGAGATAATGCATTCATGTTACATCTCACTTTACATATACATTCCATCTTAGTTGCATATGCATCTTAGGTACAAATCATTAAAGTATGTCAAATCCTCTTAGGGTTGTGTTATAACATAAATATAAGAAAAATCCTAAGGTTGGAAACTGAGTCTTGAGATATCTAGAACCAAGCACGTCTTATACATTAAAAAGGATCTTGAGCAAAATGATCAAAACCTAACTTGGAAGAAAAGGTTGGGCGAAAGAAGTATTTCAGGTCTATCCTATTATGCAACATGATCCTTAAAACAATGGTTTTGACCACTTCCATAGAGCTTAAAGCCTAAAGTCGGAGTAGTAAGGATAGGGTTAAATCCTCATCGAACTTAGGTTGAGGATCCAATTCCCCAAAGCTTTGATTTGACCTACATGGAGTAGTAAGGATAGGGCATAAATTCTCATCTCACTTAGGTTGAGAATCCGATTCCCCAAAGCTCCTATGTCTCATTTCATAATAAATCTTGGATTGGAAGGATCGTACTACTTGTCCTCTCGCAAAGGATGGGTAGTCATCCCCAAGGTCTAAGCAATAAAATTAATATTTTCCATTTACATCTAAAGTTTGGATTGGAAGGATCGTACTACATGTCCCTAGCAAGGATGGGTAGTCATCCCTAAGGTCCAAGAAGTAAAAAATAAATTTTTCCCATCTCATATTTATATTGGATTGGAAGGATCGTACTACTTGTCCTCTCGCAAAGGATGGGTAGTCATCCCCAAGGTCCAAAGAAATGAAGATAAGTTTTGGATTGTGGGGTTAGATATGCCCATGCATGGCAACATGTCTTGTCTAAAAAACAAGACCACTGATTGTCCAAAGGGTTAGACTAGCATGACCATTTCTTCCATAATTGGTTAAATTATTTTGCTCAAAGTGAGGTAATGAACTCTAAATCAGAATAGTAAGGATAGGGTTAAACTCTCATCTCGGTTGGTTGGGAGTCTGATTCCCCAAAGTTCTGATTTCACATTCACTTGCACATGGGTTCAAGATAGTAGGGACTCATAACCAACTTTGGGATATAATAAAACAATTCATTAGTGGATCCTAAGAGGGTTTGGCAATCTTGAATGTTTGTACATGATACTAGAAGAAAGACTATGCATTTTATAAAAGCAAGATCTCCTAGCATATTCATTAGGTTACACAAATCATTCACAATCTCATATATGCATTCATGCAAAACTGACAATGGAATGTGGATCAATTTCAAACGATAGGGAAAGAAATTCATTGCACACACTGAGCTAATACTCGATGATTCATGTACTTCTGATCTTTGGGCATTTGTTTATATTGCTTATGTGCTAACACATGTTTTCGAGTTTGTAT
Organism: Wollemia nobilis; assembly: GCA_028583015.1. Taxonomy (NCBI): domain Eukaryota; kingdom Viridiplantae; phylum Streptophyta; class Pinopsida; order Araucariales; family Araucariaceae; genus Wollemia; species Wollemia nobilis. Next base: position 8,739,255 of record JAQPPZ010001361.1, read on the forward strand.
ATGTTTCAGGTTGGGTTCTCACTAAAATGCTCAAGAGCATTTGATAGCAGAGTCGCCATTTGTTGTGGCTGATCCACAACACACCCCAAAATTGGGGACCCATCTTTTTGCATGCTTTCAAAAGGAATCTCAATGACCCAGATGCTAAAATTCAAGAAAAAGGGGCAAAAATGCACAAGTGTAGAAAGTGTCACGAAATCGCGACATGTTGCTCCATCGCGCCAAAGAAAAGTGTCACGAAATCGCGACATATTGCGCGGTCGCAGCCAAAAATGAAAAGTGTCACGAAATCGTGACATGTTGCTCCGTCACAGCCGAAAGAGGAGAGAGAAAGGCAAATGGAAAAGCGTAGCGAAATCGTGACATGTCACAAAATCATGGGTCAAACCGGTCAAACAGAACGAAGCAGAAAGGCGTAGCGATATCGCGACAAAAATCAGCAAAGGTGCATGAAGTGCAAAATGGTCGCGAAATCGCGACAGAATCGACAGGAAGGCATGAAGCACGAAAATGGTAGCGAAATCGCGACAAAAATCAGCAAAGGTGCATGAAGTGCAAAATGGTCACGAAATCGCGATAGAATCGACAGGAAGGCATGAAGCACGAAAATGGTAGCGATATCGCGACAAAAATCAGCAAAGGTGCATGAAGTGAAAATCCGTCACGAAATCGCGACAGAATCGACAGAAGGCATGAAGCGAAAATCGTCGCGAAATCGCGACAAGCAGCAAAGGTCGAATGAAAAGCGTCACGAATTCACGACAAAGGAAGGCATGAAGTGAAAAACGTCACGAATATCGCGACAAATGCGAAGGTGCGAATGAAAAACGTCACGATTTCACGACAAGTTGGGGCAAATAGTACGAAGAGAAAAGCATCACGATTTCGTGACATGTCACGTTTCACTGGGCAAGAAGGCAAGAAGGCTGTGGTCGAAAACGTCGCGATATCGCGACCTGTTTCATTTTCGCTGTGTTGACCGAGGAACAAGCTGCATGCATAAAAACGTCATGATTTACATGGGACCATTACAGAAGGTGCAGAAAGCATGAGACACGTGGCATACAGGTGTCAGAGTTGCAGAAGCGTTACATGCAACGAAAGATTTCGAACGTTTCGGCATCGAGCATGAATCAAAAGCAACGAAAAGGCGAGGAATTTGAAAAGACGCATTCTGGAAGGTGAAACGAAGCGACGCAGGTGAACCGAAGAGCCGCGCCAGATAGTATAAAATCAGAAGCGCAGATTGAAAGAAGGGTTGGAAATTGCTGCTAGCAGAGTTGCAGAGACAAGGGCTGCATGCCATTCTGGGCCTGCACTTGGAGCAATTTCCTTCATTTGTTCTGGATTTGTCATGCCTGGAACATTCTGTAATTGCAACTGATATACCATTTTAATACATAAATACAGAGAGTTGGCATCTTATTGATGAGAAAGAAGGAGTCTTTTCTGCATGCATGATTTAATGTCTTACATTTCCCTTTCAGATTTCTAGGCTTTTAGGTGGAGTTTAATGCAAGTGTTCTTGGTTGCTTCATGCGAATGTCTAAGTCTGAAATTACAGTAAAAACCCCTGAAACCCGCACCTAGCTTATCTAGATTGTGCGAATTTGCAGGTTCAATAGGTTAGGTTGCATGCAGAAACCTCATTATCTTCGGTTTTGTCAATCGGGATGGCCGCACTCTGGATGTAGTTTAGTTTCATTTTCATTTGCATTTATTTTATTTTCAAACCCTCATTTTAGTTTCTGCATCTTAATTATTCTTATTCAAGTAAATAACTGAAAATCCATCAAAGCCTAAGATCAAATAGATTTATTTCTTACATTTATTCACTTGGAGTCCATTGCAAATTCAAATTAAATAAACCACAGTGCCCCTTGTTAACATCCACTTGCAACCCTAAGGTATTCCCAGCATTCAAATTAAAACAGCATCATTGGTGAACAAAGAACCAAGACAACAGGAACCTTGGAGAAATTATCCTGTTATAATTTCTTTGCAAGCAGAGGATTTTTGGACTCAGATCCTACCGGAGAGTGTGCTTTCACAATTGGGTGAAAACACCACTCAACAGAAGTAAGTTCCTCTGCACCCAATGGATGAAGGCAAGGATTCTTTGCGTCGAGGCGAGTTCGACACCCCGCGAGCCGCCAAGAATGTTGTCACATTTTGCACGGGGTGCAATGTTTTCAATTTTTGTAAGCAGTGCTGCTCTTCCCTTTCCCCCTTCCTCTCTTTCCCCTTTCTCTTCTCTCCCTTTCTCTCTCTTCCCTACATTCTCATTCTTCCCTCTTTCCCTTGAGCCCCTCAGTCAAAATCTCAAAATGACAGCGAGTTGCCCCGAAAAATGGCTAAGTGTCGGGCGCAATCCGACTTCGCAGCGAAGTCGGAGTGCGCCCTCCAGTTGGAGCGCAGCAGGAATGCAAATTGCACAGTGTGACAGAATCAGCCATAAATTCTAAGTGTTCAGGGCGCAATCCGACTTCGCAGCGAAGTCGGAGTGCGCCCTTCTTTCTGGGCGCACTAGGTAACAGGCTGGCAGAAAAAATGACTAAGTGCTGGGGCGCAACCTGACTTCGCAACAAAGTAGGAGTGCGCCCCCTTTCCAGGGCGAAGTCCGTACGGCAGTGTAAATCAGCTTCCACCGGTGCGCAACCCGACTTCGCAGCGAAGTCAGAGTGTGCCCTTTGACCGGTGCGCAGTAGGGAGACAAACTCGGAATTTGACTAAGGCATGAAAGGCCTCCCCAAGCTGCGTTGTTTTCTCTCGCGCAACCCGACGGCGCTCCGATCCTGGGCGAAGTTGGATAAACTGCCTCTCAAGACAGACACGTGTCAAGCAGCATCATCCGACAAATGTCCAACTTTGGGATCCGAGCCGAGACATGCCAAGCACAAGGACAAGCATGGGATGCACTACTTATGCCAGCTGTTGCCTTTAAAGCTGATTGGAGGTTCTACCTGCTTCAGCTACCCGCATTCCTGCCGATGAGAAGTTCTACCTAACGCGCTGCCACGTATCTGTACAGCCTTCGGGGAGACCATGCTTGCAAGTACAGTCCTGCCAGACAAAGGTCAGCATCAGCAGTTCCGCGGCTGTTTTTGTCAACTAATGTTTGACTGGGACTTTGTGCCCATTAATGTAATCGGGGGGTTCTCATGCTATAAATACCCACCACATTTTCATTGTAAAGTGGTGGAAGGGGAATGTTTGTTAGGGAATCATTGTAGTTGTGCTTCGCGCCAGTTAATATAATACATACACTTGGTCTTTGTTATACTGTTTTTATTCTGTATGCTGCCTCTCTTTTGCATTTATGCCTTACGTTTTCCTGTGTCATGGCTTGTTGATTCATTTCGGCATTTGGTGGTCAGGTATACCTGAGGCGCATAAATCAAAGGATACATAGGGCAAACGTTAGCGGCAGTTTTCTGGTTATGTTTTGTGTTATAGTGTTGTTAGTAGTGGTGATTGATGCGTTGCCGTACTGTTAGTTCCTTGGAGGGAATGTCTGTTAGGGAACCATTGTAGCTGTGCTTCTGGCTCTTAACACAAAACGTATACCTGGCTCTGTCCTACTGGCGAGTGACAGCATCCATAGTGGTGTGTTATTGTTATATTGGTGTTAGTAGTGGTGATTGATGCATTGTCGTACTGTTAGTTCCCCCCACCCAACTCCAATCTAATTTGGATTTCTTTCTGTACTTTTTATCTCTTTCCCTGCACTCTTATCTTGAACCTCAAAACCCCAAAGGAAGCCGGCCTTCTTCGGAGATTGGCATGGAAGGCATTCCTTCCTTCCGGCCTTTCAATGTTGGTTTGCGGGTCCTAGGGCGCAACAATTTCCTCATGGCAGATTCGTAACCAACAGTATCATTACTTGACACTATATACTAATCTTATATTACCTGTTAGTGCAGAATAGCAATGTCAATCCAAGTAATTATATCTTTCAACCAATTGGTTTTGATTATTTTTCTATAACTTTGAACTTTTTAAGGCTCAAATGATAACCATTCAATTTGTTATCATTTTAATTTTCATTTGATATTATGTGTTTCTATATTCATTGGCCAAGAGAAGTCAAATTTGATGTTATTAGTCTTATTGTAATGAACTTTAAGGAATCTTTTGGAAAATAAATGAGTTCTATGACAAATTATTAATGTCCACACCAATATTACATGCACCATCGCAGCCTTTAAATAGAGTGTGAGTTACATAATAAGTGTAGAAATGGAATACAACACACTGCAATACAATTCCATTACCACTTATATAAACAAAATATAAAATGGATACACGACACACACGTATCCTACACAACAACTATTTGCAATACATCATACTCTGACAAACAACCTACCAATAGTACACTTTGGACAACAACAACATGCACACATCCACTCTCTCCCTTTGTATCTCTCACATAGATGTGTACTTATAATGGGATCAGTAGGTAGTTGGCAACTACCCAACTACCTCCAAACTACTCGTTTACATAAAACATTAAAAATACCCCATTACTTTACATTATTACAACACTTTGCCGCATGCACATTATTACAAACACTTTGCATGTGTACACACAACAATACATGACAACTTATTACAAACACTTTGTGTGCACATATATATTCATATATTGAAACATGCATTCATTCATCCACTCATTCATTCATTCATGTAGACGTGTCAATTTGCCTACCTACATCTATCACCTCCTCTAGACTTCTCGACATCCTCAACGACATATGAACTAAACACTGGGGATAGAAGCATTTAATGCTATATTGGAATCTCTTGTCGCGCTCCTGCTTTCTCTTGTTCCAAACATCTTTTGCAACTGTAATCATTTCAAATTGTTGCTAGCAACACATGTTCTTTGATTGCTCACTCGACTTCCTGCAATCGGATGCATCACCAACATGATGGGCAACGCCTGTCGTCGCCTGTGTTGAGGGTCAAGGGGGAAAGAGCCCCCTTGCAAGGTTAAGGGGCATCACCCCTTGTCAAGTTGACAGGAACCATTGAAACACTCACTGTCTAAACTATAATTTTCTCTGTCTACATTTCGATGACCTTTGCTTGACCCTCCCAAACAGCTTCTCGACTCCGGATGACCTCCCCCTGGCTTCAAACGACCTCTCCCTATCTTTGAACGACCTCTTCTTGGCCTCAAATGACCCGGGCTCGGGCTTGGTCTCTAACGAACATCCTTGGCCTCAAAAGACCCTTTCTTTGCTTCTGATGGCCCACCACCTGGATGTGACGATCTGCTTCCTGGACGAGACGGCCTCCTTTTAAGTCCAAACAGCCTGAGGGCCCCTCCAGGCCTGACGACCTTGGGCTGTCTAGGGGCCTCTTGCCCCTTTCAAAAGGCTAGAGGGTGGTCTTGACGACCCTCACCCCTGGCTAGACAACCTATGGGTAGTCTAGGATTGAGTCCTCTTCCCTTGTCAATCGATGAAAAGCCTTGACGACCCCAGAAGGCCTGTGTCCCAACTCAAGCAGCGTAAGTCCTAAATGGTCGAGGCTTAGGTCCAAATAGCCCAAGTCCAGATGGCCAAATGGCCCTAGCAAATAGTTAGACATCGAACAACCTCTCTCTTTGCCATCTACATCATTTACTTCTTTGTATGCATCACTCACTTCGCCGTCTACATCAGCCACTTATGCAAACTCCTCTTCCTGTGCAGCTTCAACTATCTGCTCAATCTCTACCTCAATAATTATAATCAAGTTCACTTCCTCAATTGCAATTAGGTTTACAAAATTCACCTCCTCTACTTCCCAGATAGGGTTGTGACTCTTCAAACCCTCTACACATTATCGGTTTGTCTCAACTCGCAGTACTTTGACATTCACTTGTGAAGTGCTCCCACAAATGGCACCGCCAACGACATTACACAATGGGTCTGCCCTATGTATCATACTCAATTCAGTGTCTTCCAGTTCTCTAGTGATTGTCACAAACCACACCGCCAATGACATTCTTCTTTGGAACAATCTCCCTTTGTGTTGAATATACCTGTAGCAACGATCTTGCACTCTCCTAGTCGCACTCATCCTCATTGTCATCGCTCTTCTCTTCAGAGTTGCTCTCTTTACTAACATCTTCACCCCAACACTTGGATGATGCACTCAAATCATCCTCCAAATACTCTTGTTTTTAGAATCATCACTTTCACTGCAAGAGTCACTCTCATCGTTAGAGTCACGTCCAATGTCAAAGTTAATTCCAACTTCAATGTCGCTCTCATCCTCATTAACCTAATCCTAGCATTTTGATGATATCTTTGCATCTCTTCCCAAGTTCAAGGCCCACTCAAAGGCCTCTTGATATGATATCAGAGGGACCACCCTAATCTTCTTCTAGTACATAGTAAGAAGTCCCTCCATGAACCACCTCTTCAATGCATGTAGCAAATCTTCCTCTAGATGGGTAAACAACCCACTCAACCTCTAGTTGTAGGATTGAATAGACTCCTCATCCTATTCCATTCTATAAATTTCAGCAATGACCTCATCGTCATTGTGAACCAATCAAAATATTCGCACAACTCTTCCCAGGTCTGGTACTTGCCCTCTAGCAATCCCATGTCCGAATCTATTGTGATTCTACAAAATGTCGCACACAAGATAACCTCCTCCAATCTACTTGTCTTCTACCCATTCACTTTCCACATCATGCAGCAAACTTTTCAATGCCTAACTAGGTCCTTTGTTTCACCACCATGAAACATGGGACACCCAGATGATATGCCTAAATTGGTCCTTGTTGTGACAGGATAATTCAACATTGGTAGTGGTTGTTTCCGCATCTCACCCTCTTCATGCACATCATGAGACACACCATACCACAATTGTTCTCGTGCAAGACTCTCGTCCCGTGCACCATGAAACGTGCCAGCCTAAGTTGCTCCAATGTCAAAATTTCATCCCACTCACCATAGAGCACACCAACCCACAGTTGCTCTAGAGTTGGACTCCCATCTTGCACTTTGCCAAACACATCATCTTCCGTTTGCTCCAATGTTGGACTCCCATCCCACTCACTATCAGACACACCAACTTGCAATGGTTTCAAACATTTGTCATGCATTTTTCCTATCACACAACTTGCTCCAACCACTTCTAACTTTTCCTGCCAAACCACGTTTTCTCCTCCATCAAACTTGTTGTTAGCTTCATCACGTCCAAATTCATAAAGATGAACACAAACTTCAATATTTGTGTTCATGTCTTCACTTACACGAGCTCATTTGTTTGCATGCATGTCTTCGCTTGCACAAACTCATCTCTCTATGCGCACATCTTCCTTGCCTCCACATATGTTATTGCGCACTTGTTCATCTTCGTTAGGACTTCCCTCTTTCCAAGAGCTCCACATGCACTCCACTTCTAACGATGAAACTCCAACTCTATTGTTGACTTTTGCACATTCTTCGTCGACAAGTTGTTCTCTTAGCACATCAACACTTTACATGTCGTCAACTTCCTTGTTAGAGATTTCACCGTCACATATTTCGTCGACACTGATTTTGTCATCACGTATTTAGCGCATGTCTCCTTCATGTGTGTCCACTTGCACGTTTGGTTGTGCGCCCATTTGCACGTTTGGTTCATGCATCGGCCCTTCACCAGCGTCAACAAACAAGTCTATGTTTTCTCCAATTGCAACTCCAATCTTCCCTCCTCCCAAGGGAAACTACGTCGTTCGTCAACCGCATTGTAATTATCTAATTGTTGTTGTTGTGTACCTTCCCAAGTAATTTGCTCGTCACAACTCCATGTTGTAGGCAGCAAAACTGCTTCTCAAAAGAAGAAATAAAAGTTGTACAAAGTTTTGTTTGCAATTTTGATAAAGTGAAATTTAAAAGAAATGTACATGAAATAATGTTAAATGAAATTAAAGTGAAATTAGGCAAAATTAGACTGAAATGTACATGAAATGAAATATTAATAAAAAGGTACTTTAGACCTTAGGAAAAGTTTATTAATTCATGCAACGTTGGATACAAAGTGGCGGTTGTAATGGTGTGTTGTCCTAGGAACCGCTTGGAACAGCCCAGACAAGCATTAAATAGCCCCCCCTCCTTCATTTCGCAGCATGATAGCATAGAGGATTCCTGTATAATCTAGCATGTACGAAGAGATCCGATTGCTAAGGCGTATGGAGAATAGTGCCATGAATGCATACTATGTACGGACTACATATTGATATCACTGTATTGCCATTTTACTGCCTAATATAGTAGTCATTGAATCATAATACATGCAGCCATTGCAATTGGTTGCAGTCTATTATTGTTTATTAATGTGATTGTGAGGATGTTGCATGCAGTATTTCATTAGCATTGCACCATGTTCAATCTCTAGTTTGGTTATAGGACTGCTAGTGTTTGTATTGCCATAGGATTCTTAGCACTTGCAGGTTGCATAGAAGATGGCAAAGGGTTGAGAATCGTTGCAAGCAATTGCAGGTCGTACGAAAACCAAATTGTATGAGGGCCATATAGGATTGTGACCACTTGGGATTAATTGCTGCAATGTGATTTTCACTATTGTACGCTAGGAGAGAGGATTTCTAGGATTGTCTCATATTGTGTTGTATGAGGGATTGTGTAGTACGATAAGTTGGATTGTACGACTGTACAAAGGAGTGTACAAAGGATTGTATCATACAACAGTTTGTGTTGTACAACAAACTGTGCCATACAATCATTGTTGTACAATTGTTGTCGTATAGTTGAGACCTTACAGTCTCACAAAATGTCGTGCGACTATGTTAACAGTCTCATAACTATAGTACCATTCAGTTCTTGAATCTATCACCATCTCATTACTGGGAATACTGCCAGTGGTGCTACATTTGGCGCCATTGTCGTTGTCGAAGCAAGGAGGGTCAAGTAAGGATTAGTACGTGTGACAAGAGGAAGGTGGATGACAAATACATTTCCACGAGGACGTAGAAGACGAGGTCGCAGAGAGGATCAAGTGCCCGTGAGGAGAAGCACGAGGATCACTCAAAGGAGGAACCTAACTAATCAAGCACTACAATTGAGGGAAACAGAAGAACCAATACTCGAAAGAGTTTGGAGTCCTGAAGAGGAGGATAACGAAAGGTGGCAGACATTGTTGTTAACGACGGAGGACGAAGTACCTCAAATAGCTCAAGAAAACGTTCGCATAAGTGAAGACGCCAATGTGGAAAGTGCACAAAGAGACGAAGCGTGGATGGTAACACCCGAGCAAGAGGGGAGGAGTTTGTTGAGGAGTGCAGAGGACGGGAGTCAGGCACCAGAGCAACCCCACATGAGTGTTTGGGCGAGTAGACCAGATCCACAGTTCGTATATTCGCGAAGAAGGTCACGAAGTGAAGGTGCACCAGAGTTTGGAAGGAGACTATTTGAAGGAAACACGGAGGGTCAAGAGACACCACGAGTGGACGAGGTGCCTAGGACCGAAGTACCTGAAACGGAACAACCAGTAGAGCCACCAAGGACGGAAGGACATTGGGCTGAAATACCATTAGAGCCATCATCGAGTGACGAGGAAGTGGGAGAGGATAACCACTTACCAATGGCGAATGTTGCAAATAGAGCGGGCAAGCAAAAATGCCCACCCTTCACAGGAGAGGGGAAAGAAGATCCTGCAAGGCACATAGGCACTTGCACAACCATTTGGAAAGCAAATGGAGTTAGACGACAAGAAGAGTGGTTACAATTATTTCCTGCCACATTGCGAGGAATCGCAATTGATTGGTACTTGAAAAGAGAAAGTACAGAACCCTTCACCTCATGGAATACGCTAGTAGATGAATTCAAAGCAGAATTCAGACCTCTAAGGGATGACATGGAGATTATAACTGAAATTTATTCTACTAAACAGAAGAAGGATGAAGATATTAAGACTTATAATAGAAGATTGAAGCAACTCACGGATAAGATGGAGTTGTCGCCAACTGATGGAATGGTCAAAAGATGGTTTATCGATGGATTGTTACCTCGATATAAGAAGAAGATGAAGATCATACCAAGTTCGACATATGCAGAAGCCTATGAAAGGGCAAGGAACTTTGAAAGCGAGGCCAAGCAAACAATAGCTGGAATTGGAGGTCATATCAGAAGTGATGATTCTGATAGTGATAAGGAGGAATTGCATAATGCCATTCAATCCATGAAAAAGGAAATTGATAGAATGATCAAGGAGGTTAAGGGTGAAGTGAGAAAAGAGAAAAAGGATATATGGTGCTTGGACTGTATGTCTGAAGGCCATACAAATGCAAACTTTCTGAAGAGCTTATATTGTAATATATGCGAGGTATTGGGGCATGTGATCAACAAATGTCCATTCAATTTAAGAGGTGCAAGGCACCAAACGATGGTGGTGCAAGGTGAAGAGGAAGAAAAACCAAATACCTCTAGGAATGGGCAAGGCGTGACCAACGGTGGTTACAGGAATAACCGCCAAGGAGGCAGGTAATACCAACAAGGCAATCGACAAGGAGGCCAAAGTCGATTGCAGTATGATTCGGATGGAAGACCAATCATTCAATGCAGAAATTGTCAAGAATGGGGACATTTTGCGAAGAATTGTCCCACTCCTCAAATAGGAGGAGCAACAAGAAATAATGTGCCACAAATGTGTCGATGGTGTGGTCCGGGCAATCATAAGGAGGTGAATTGTCCGAAGAAGGCGAGTACGAGTAACTCGTAGAATGTCAATTTTCTTGACATTGGGGAACCTCCTATGGAGAAGAAACAAGAAAAGGAGGATGTACTTGTGGTCACAAGGGGACAAGCAAAGAAGGATCAATACCCCAATCCTCCCATAGAAAAAGGAAGATGGTAGGAAGCACAAAAAGCAATAGAAGAAGAGATAGAGAAGGCTAAGCAAGAGAGGCTAGCCAAACAAAAGAAGTTAAAGAAGCCATTGAGCTTCGAGGGAAAGACGTCAACTCATGAACTAGCAACACAAGTTTTGAATACAACAATAGAAGTGAAGGTGGCAAGTTTGTTTAGCGCCATACCGACGCTACATGCAGTTATAGGAGAAGAATTGCAGCCACAAAGGGTGATGGAACTGCAAAGCCAACCAAAAGAAGAAGTCAAGAGGAAGGATCAATTTATTGATCCAACTGTGTTAATGATTGATGTTGGGAAAAAGCCAACATTAATTCATATTGAAATATTGGATCATAAGTTGACGCAAGTCATTGTAGATGGAGGTTCAAGTGTGAACGTGCTCCCAGAAAAGACATGGAAGGAGATTGGGGCTCCATTTTTGTGGTCGCCAAATTTCAGGTTATACGGTGCAGATCAATATGGTATTGAGATGAAGGGAGTCTTAACGGCTCAAAAGGTGAAGATTGTAGATCAAGAGTTCATCATGGATTTTGTTGTGATAACAATGCAAAAACCAGCATATGATGCATTGTTGGGAAGAGGATGGCTAAGGATGGCCAAAGTTAATCACAACTGGGAAAAGGATCGGCTTACATTCAAGAAAGGACAGCATAAATATATGATTAATCTGAAAAATCAGACTGTGAGCGAAGATCTTGCGACGACGGATGAGTCGGGCAGTTCTTCGGATGAAGATAGTACACATGAGCCAAATGAGGAAGGAATGTTGTACCTAGAGGAATGTAGTGAAGACGAGAACCGATCAGATAGTGGGCTCCTTCATTGGCAAATGGAGGAGTACGAGATATTTCCACCCACTTGCCTTTGTATACAGGCACACCCAATTGATGAACAAGGTCAAAGCAATGAGGAGCACCAAGACATGAAAGATGATGAAGACCACCAGGAAGAAGATGAAGAGCGTCAAGAATTGGGGAATAATGAACATCGCCAAAACCTGGAAGAGAATGAGAATCACCAAGATCGAGAAGATGATATGGGATTAAGAGGATTATTTACGGAAGATAGAGAAGTGCAACCCATAATAGAACAACAGGAATTAGTACCTCACCCAAATGAACGAAGAAGAATACGGGTGCACGTATGATTCCCAGATAGAACAAAGGTATACGAGCAGGAGATACCGACTCCCGAGGAAGGAGTTGGGAACGAGGAGTTGGCAGGGTTTAGCTTGTTAGCTCAAATTGGGCTCATACAACAAAGAATGCGGGAACAAACGCAACAGTTGCAAGAAGAGTATGAGACTTTGCAAAGGAATAATGCAAGAATGAGAACGCAAATCATCCAAGAGTTGGATGACACTATACAAAGAATAGATGAATGAGCAACTAGAAGACGGCAAGAACAAGAGGTGGAACTTGAACAACAAAGAATAGTTGAGGAAAGAGTGCAAGGCAAGAAGAAAGGCAACAAGAAGAACCTAAGGATCCGACACAATATCAGCTAAGTAGGGAAGAAGTAGTCGAAATATTATGGAGAGATATTGATGGAAGCACCAACATCTCCGAAAGATGATGGAAGGAATTGGGTGACAAATTCAAGTAGTGATGGTGTTCCTCTTGTCTAGATAGAAAGCAATAGTTCAAGTTCGGGCTCTGACTTCTCGAGGCGGTATACAGAGACACTAACTCATTCCGAAGAACAAAGACGTTTGGAGGAAGGTAGACAAATTAGAAGGTTGTTGAATGCAGACAGAAGGTTGAGACGATTAAGGGAACTGTCCCCAAGAAACCAAAATAGAGGAGAACCTAGTAGACCTCAAGAACAGGAACAAGGAGGTAGCTTAGGCAATGCAAGGAGACAATCAAGTCTTCTCGGTGGTCTAAGGCTACCTAGCCAAGGGAGGAGTTTGGTTGGTCTCCCTCCCGGTGGCTCGAGGGGAAGAAATTTCCCTCCTGCTACCCTTAGGCTGCAGGATCGACGAAGTGGGCTGCAAGGACCATTCGTTGATCCAGCACGAAACAATCAACTTGTGCGTGAGGGCCATCAAGACCACCTCGAGGGCCATGACAAAACCGAAGATGTCGTCCAGAACGACCGAGGAACCGGATGGATCTTGGACAGCCCAGAGTTGGGAGAAGGCAATCCCAAAATAGAGAGATTCGCTCAATAATCAGGGGAAGGGCCATGGCACGAATGCATGGCCGAGGAAGGAACCAACAAAGATATGAGGAAGTACAAGTCCAAGGATGAGTTCAACAAGATCGTGAAGGAATTAGGCGGCAAACTCGATCACCAAGTCTGGAAGGGGACTTAGTACAAAGAAGTGCAAGTAGGAGTCATACGGAAGATGGCCATACAAATCAAAGGCAAGAGGGGGATTGTATGGCAGAGCATCGTACAAGTCAAGTGGAAGCGGCCTATACGGTAGAACGTCGTACAAGCTAGATAGATGAGCAAGCTTGTACGACAAGTCAAGTCGAGGAAGACAACTGTACGGTAGGGAATCGTACAAGTCAAGTAAATGTCAAAGACTGTACGATAGGACACTATACAAGTCAATTTCAAGATGACGATCGTACAATGGTGCATCATACAAGTCCAAAAGAAGGTATGGTGGGGGATCGTAAAAATGAACCTCTTGTGGAAAAAGTCGATCTTACAGATCATACAAGGGAGGAACAAGTAGGATGGCAAGATGACATGTCGTCAAAGTGTCGTACAAGTCCATGTGAATGTGGTCATACAACTTTTATGTCGACCATGAGATGTCGTCAAAAAAAGCATGTGTAAATATGTAAATATAAAGAAAAAAAAAAGAAAAAGTTTAAAAATTAAAGTGTATGCATGACAATGATGTGGCGGCCAAGGAGCAATTGTAACTGCTTTCCGCTCAAGTCCAAAATTATAAATAGGCAAGAGGGCGAGCATGCAAACAGTTGAACAAAAGAGAAAGGAGGAACAGAACACTATAGAGAAGAAACGTTGTCAAGGAGAAGACATTGCAAAAATTACCAGTGTACCCAACCCTTGAAAATCGAAGAAACACAGCAGAAGCAAGGCATTTTGTTAGGGTATCGAATTATACCCTAACTACTAAAAAGTTGCAAGTGTACAAAAGGTCATACAACAATACGAAAAACCAAAGGAAGAGAAAAATAGAACGGAGGAGCTTGTGTAGAAAAGGAAAAACTCACAAACTAAGACGGACAAGGAAGAACACCGTACAAAGTAGAAGATGGCTAAATTTTTCACAAACCCCATTAGGAATTGCACAAAAGGGCTAACTTTTTTTTGAAAAAGGAAGAGTTTTTTGCGCAAACAAGGGCAAAAAGATTTGTCGTATGGACAATTGAGCCAAGGAGAAATACGGCTCTGAGTGAAGAAGACGTCATACAAATGAGTTGAAGGTGAGACTGCAAGGTAGACGCCTACAAATTGAAGGAAGTGTTGTAAGAACACTGATGTGGAAAATTGTCGTATGAAGGAGGAAAGTTGTCGTACGATGGAGACGGTTGTCGTATAAAGGAGGAAAGTTGACGTACGATGTTAGAATATCGTCGTACGACAGCAAGGAGTGTCGTACAAGTGCAAATAACTGACCGTACAAAGGACGACAGAGTGTTGTACAGTTACAATCATTGTAAGGTAGTAGGCGAGGAAGCATGACAAAAGAATTTGAGCGAGAAAATCAATTTTCGTGAAAGTCTAGCAAGGATTGCAGCACGAAGGATTCAATGCTCACTAGGCCCACTACATCGAAGAGAAACCGAGGGAGAGAAGAGGGAGTTATATTCGGTGCAAGACAGGAGCCTTCAGAGTACATACGGGGAAGAAGACGTCACATGGAGCATTGGCAGGGCGATTCATTGGAGAATGAGGAGATGGATGCAGCTAGCTGAAGAATTCTGCCCAAAGTGGTGGCAAGAGAACCCACCTAATCATCCATTGAAAGTTGCCTTAACACAAGCAAGAGTGAGTTGCATAGTGCAAATCCCAGTATTTGATAAGGATTTATTTAAGGATTATTTGTTGCAGATGCTCGAGACTTATGATGCAGATGAGAATATAAGCATCGTGAAGATTGGAAATCGAGACATTAAGGTTATGTTTTCAGCAAATAATTTTCGGTGGACATTTGGGTTGTCGAAACAAGGAATACTGGTGAGGAAGGAGCATCCAGATCAAGAAGAGTGGAATAAAACAATTGATGAGATTACAACGATTACTCCTAAGGAAGTTACTAAGACTTTCAATCATGGAAGTCGTGGCATCAAGCAGAGCCAATTGAAGAATGATGAATTGCGGTGTGCCATGAACATCGTGATGTCCAAATTGTCAGGAGAAACTAGGTCATCTGAAATGCCGATATGGCTAGCACAATATGTACAGGGCATTGTAGGAGTACAGTACGATTGGGCATCGTACTTGTCATACCGTATTAGGAATTTCTTGAGGCGGCAGACCAAGAATTTTTCAATGGCATTTCACGCCATTGGAATTATGTTGAATGCAGTGTCTTATGCCAAAATGGAATTTCCTAGACTAACTGCTCCAAGGAAGTTGTCAGACAATCAACCCACAGTATTGAGATGGGTTAATGCAGTGCCAGTAGCAAAGTCCACTCCAACGAAAGTGAGGACTAAGAAAATCCTGAAAAGAGTGGATTTTGTCCCATTGGAGGATAGTGATGCGTCAGAGGAAGAAATAGCACCTCGACGAAAGAGGCAAAGGAGATTAGAAGCTGAGTTGTAGGAGACTGAGGAAGTAACTCAGGAAGAACAAAGAGAGGAGTTGCTTCAGGAGCAACAACAAGAAGAAAGAAGGGAGGAAGAAGGACCACAAGTAAGTCCTGTTCGAACAAGGAGACAGCATGAGCAGGAAAGGTTGATGTCGCAAGAACGACAGCCCTTAGTAGAGACTGTGCAGTAGCAGGAAGAAGTGAGGGCACAACCAGCTGAAGAGGTTCAAGAAGAACCAATAGTGACGGGCAATGTGGAGGAAGAATTGCCAGGACTTGCTGAATGGGCACAACAAGTGGATTTTTGTGCGTCACCAACTATGCCAAGTATAGAGCAGTTTGAGCTCTCAGAGGCAGCCCAAGGTCTGTTAAAAGAAATAGTGGTGCCAAGAGAAACAGGAGTTGAAGATCCAAAAAGGGGCAAGGAGGTTGAGATTGTACCAGAATCTCAGAAAAAGAGAAAGAAAATCAGATTTGTCAGGAGAGGAGGTAGCAGCCAAAGATCAGCCAGTGAAGAAAGTTTGCCAAATTTGCAGGAACAAACTGTAGTACAGCCTGATCAACTGGAAGGAAATAGAGAAGTACAACCTAACCAGCCAGAAGAAAACAGAGAAGAACAAAATATGGAACAGGAAGAGGAAGAGACATTTCAAGTACCAGGGAAGCATTTCATTATTGAAGTGCCTAGTTTTGGATGGTCTCAGGAAGAAGGAATCCAAACTGATGATCAGGTTGACGAATTCTTTGGAAAGATGATGCAGGTTTTTGACTCTGCAAGACTACAGTTTAGGATGGGCTGTGTAGGACAGCTAAGGCAGTGGCAGTCCATGGTTTACAATGAAATGGAGAAAGCAGTACAGTGGGCTCAAGAGGATGTGAGGACAAAGAAGCTCACTGAAATCTATGAGAAAGAACCATGGGAATTACAGGCTGAAGAAGTGACAAATATGATTGGAATAAAGGAGCTACCAGAAGGTGTGCCAACTAATTACAGGGTACCATGGAGAGTGTATATAGATGCAGGTACCTTGCAACCTTGTCCAATAGACACAGCTGAAGTGGAATACAGGAAGATTCCACCAGAAGTGGCACCAGTGTATAGGCAGATCAATTTTTTGACTCATTGGATAGACTGGTTAACAGTTGGGTTGGAAAAGATACACCAATCCAAGGAGGAGCAAGATAACCAACATAAGGAGGAAATGGAAGCTATGAGAAGAGAGGTAGAAACAATGAAAAAGGAAGCTGAAGACAAAATATTGCCAGCCTAAGGCAGAATTATGAGGAACAGTTGAAAGCCAAGGACAATGAACTTGCTATGACAAAGAGGGACATGGACAGGTGCAATGAGATAATTGTAAATTATAAGGAAGAAATGGCAGTAAGATCACAGATGCACGAAGCTCGTGAAAAGGAGTTAGAGCATAAGGATCAACTCATTGCCGAAAGAGATGAACAGTTGGCTATTGCAGCCAAGACTGAGGCTGAGTTGAAGCAAAGAATACAGAATGAGAAAATAAGGCAAACCAAGGGTGCTACTAAATGAGAAAAGGATATGCAATTAGCCGAAATGAAGAAGGCAAACCACTATGGACTACACTTTCTTCATTTTATTAAGTATGCGAAGAGACTGAAGGATGAACAGGAAGCCCTACAACTCCAGATAATCGTCAGTCCAGTGCAGAAAAGCAACAGCAGCAGCAAGCATCGACAAGGACGTCGACTGGTTTAAAGGGGAGGACAGATGTAGGCGGCAAAACTGCTTCTCAGAAGAAGAAGAAATAAAAGTTGTACAAAGTTTTGTTTGCAATTTTGATAAAGTGAAATTTAGATGAAATGTACATGAAATGATGTTAAATGAAATTAAAGTGAAATTAGGCGAAATTAGATTGAAATGTACATGAAATGAAATATTAATAAAATGGTACTTTAGACCTTAGGAAAAGTTGATTAATTCATGCAACGTTGGATACGGGTGGCGGTTGTAATGGTGCGTTGTCCTAAGAACCGCTTGGAACGGCTCGGGCAAGCATTAAATAGGCCCACCTCCTCCATTTTGCAGCATGATAGCATAGAGGATTCCTGTATAATCTAGCATGTACGGAGAAAGCCGATTGCTAAGGCGTATGGAGAATAGTGCCATGAATGCATACTATGTATGGACTACATATTGATATCACTGTATTGCCATTTTACTGCCTAATACAATAGTCATTGAATCATAATACAATGCAGCCATTGCAATTGTTTGCAATCTTTCTTATTGTTTATTAATGTGATTGTGAGGATGTAGAATGAAGTAATTCATTAGCATTGCACAGTGTTCAATCTCTTGTTTGGTCATAGGACTGCTAGTGTTTGTATTGCCATAGGATTCTTAGCACTTGCACGTTGCAGAGAAGATGACAAAGGGTTGAGAATCGTTGCAAGCAGTTGCAGGTTGTACGACGACCAGATTGTACGAGGGCCATATAGGATTGCTACCACTTAGGATTAATTATTGCATGTGATTCTATACGTGTGACTACTGTACGCTAGGAGAGAGGATTGCTAGGATTGTCTCGTACTATGTCGTATGAGGGATTGTGTCGTACAATAAATTGGACCGTACGACCATACAAAGGAGTTGGAGTGTACAAAGGATTGTCTCATGCAACAGTTTGTGTTGTATGATAGACTATGTTGTAAAATTGTTGTTGTACAGTTGAGACCGTACAATCTCACGAAATGTCGTACGACTGTGTTAACAGTCTCATGACTACAATACCGTTCAATTCCTAAATCTATCGCCATCTCATTATTGGGAATACCGCCTCTTGTGCTCCACGTCACCAACCTTGACCCAACTTTGAACAAGCACCGGTGCCAGAATGTAGAAATGGAATACAACACACTGCAATACAATTCCACTAATGCTTATATTAACAAATAATACAATGGGAATTGTTGTCACATTTTGCACGGGGTGCAATGTTTTCAATTTTTGTAACAGTGCTGCTCTTCCCTTTCTCTCCTCCTCTCTTTCCCCTTTCTTTTCTCTCCCTTTCTCTCTCTTCCCTACATTCTCATTCTTCCCTCTTTCTCTTGAGCCCCTCAGTCAAAATCTCAAAATGACAGCAGTTGCCCTGAAAAATGGCTAAGTATCAGGGCGCAATCCGACTTCGCAGCGAAGTCGGAGTGCGCCCTCCAGTTGGAGCGCAGCAGGAATGCAAACTGCGCAGTGCGACAAAATCAGCCAGAAAATTCTAAGTGTTCAGGGCGCAATCCGACTTCGCAGCGAAGTCGGACTGCGCCCTGCTTTCTGGGCGCACTAGGTAACAGGCTGGCAGGAAAAATGACTAAGTGTTGGGGCGCAACCCGACTTCGCAGCGAAGTCGGAGTGCGCCCCTTTTCCAGGGCGAAGTCCGTACGGCAGGGTAAATCAGCTTCCACCGGTGCGCAACCCGACTTCGCAGCGAAGTCGGAGTGCGCCCTTTGACCGGTGCGCAGTAGGGAGACAAACTCAGAATTTGACTAAGGCATGAAAGGCCTCCCCAACTGCGTTGTTTTCTGCTCGCGCAACCCGACGGCGCTTCGATCCTGGGCGAAGTTGGATAAACTGCCTTTCAAGGCGAGACACGTGTCAAGCGACATCATCCGACAAGTGTCCAACTTTGGGATCCGAGCCGAGACGTGCCGAGCACAAGGACAAGCATGGGATGCACTACTTATGCCAGCTGCTGCCTTTAAAGCTGATTGGAGGTTCTACCTGCCTCAGCTACCCGCATTCCTGCCGACGAGAAGTTTTACCTAACGCGCTGCCACACATCCGTACAGCCTTCAGGGAGACCATGCTGCAAGTACAGTCCTGCCAGACAAAGGTCAGCATCAGCAGTTCCACGGCTGCTTTTGTCAGCTAATGTTTGACTGGGACTTTGTGCCCATTAATGTAATCGGGGGGGTTCTCATGCTATAAATACCCACCACATTTTCATTGTAAGGTGGTGGAAGGGGAATGTCTGTTAGGGAACCATTGTAGTTGTGCTTACGCTTCTTAATATAAAGTATATACCTGGCTCTGTTCTACTACTTTTATTTTTTATGCTGCCTCTCTTTTGTCATATTTCTTGTGTCATTGCTCGCTGTTGTGCTGAACTCTGAACTCCAGCATTTGATGGCCAAGTACTCCTGTACTTCATAGATCAGAGGATACATAGAATAAATTAGGTAGCAGTTCCTTCAGTCGTGTGTTATGTTTATGTTGCTGTCCGTAGTGGTGATTGATGCATTGTCGTGCTGTTAGTTCTCCTTGTAGGGAGAATGTTTGCTAGGGGACCATTGTAGCTGTGCGTACACTTCTCTGCATAACACATATACTTGGATCTGACATTTCTTGGTTACGTTTTGTATTTATGTTGCTGTACCGTAGTGGTGATTGATGCATTGCCGTGTTGTTAGTTCTCCTTGTAGGGAGAATGTTTGCTAGGGGACCATTGTAGCTGTGCGTACACTTCTTTATATAGAAAGTATACTTAGATTTGGCGGTTTCTGGTTATGCTTTGTATTTATGTGGCAGTAAGTAGTGGTGATTGATGCGTTGTCGTACTGTTAGTTCCCCCCACCCAACTCCAATCACATCTGTAAATTCTTTCCGCATTTTTATCTCTTTCCTGCACTCTCATCTTAAACCATAAAACCCCACAGGAGCCGGCCTTCTCCGGAGATTGGCACGGAAGGCATTCCTTCCTTCCGGCCTTTCAATGTTGGTTTGCGGGTCCTAAGGGCGCAATAACGACAAATCCTTTCCTCATGGCAGATTCGTGACCAACAGTTTCTGGCACGCCCGGTGGGACAAGGAAGTTTCCCACCCCCAAACAGAATCGAAGCACCGGTGTTCGCTTCATTGCTGTTCAAAATCAGAACACCTGGCGACTCTGCACGAACATATCCTCTGAGTCCGAAAGACCGGTCCTAGCACCTTCATGCAAACACGAAGGTGGCGAGCAAGGGATCCGAGAAACCCGCCTGCCTTTTACGAACTAGACATCAACGCTCGAGGCGAAATTGCCAGGCTGGCTGATCCACAAGCTCGTGTCGACGAAGCCGAGGCTGAAATCCAAGAAGAAGCCGAAGCCGAGGTCGAAGGAGGCTGAGAACGAAATAGAAGAGGCCGAGGAAGAAGAGGAATCTACATCCTCGGAAGGTACCGACACTGAGTACACAACCGACGGAGGAGAAGAAGAAGAAATGGCTGCCCAACAGCAAAATGATGATGATCTCTTCCCGGCGGTGGACTCTACGGGGCCCTTGGCCCTGGTCGGACAGCAAGCTGTGCCCCCTGCTGCTTTAAAATCCATCCCTACATACGACGGCTACGGCAAGACGGCGTACGAGCACATCCAGGACATCCTTGCCCTGGCTGCATTGCACTCCATTACTGACGAAAGTGTGAAGACCCGTCTGCTGGCCCTTTCCCTAAGGGGAAAGCTTCTCTACTGGTGGAGATCGCTGCCAGAGGGATCTATCACAGGGTGGCCCCAGCTCGCCAGAAGGCTCGTGAAAGGATGCAACGAGTCTGCTGACCCCACTTCTTTGCTGCATCAGTTCCAAAGTATCCAGAGACACCCCCAAGAGGAGGTGTCTGACTTTAACATCAGGTTTGCGAGATCCTGGAAACGGGTACCTCGCGAACTTCGGCCTTCAGCTGGCATGGCTGCTCACTACTACCTGAGATCCTTCAACTCAGACATATGCCTGCTGCTGAAGATTGCCAGGATAGACTCGTTTCCT
Organism: Wollemia nobilis; assembly: GCA_028583015.1. Classification (NCBI taxonomy): domain Eukaryota; kingdom Viridiplantae; phylum Streptophyta; class Pinopsida; order Araucariales; family Araucariaceae; genus Wollemia; species Wollemia nobilis. The sequence continues at coordinate 8,760,639 of JAQPPZ010001361.1, forward strand.
GCTCTGTACGAGGCTGCCCAACAAGCTGAAGCGGATATCATTTCCATCGGCAGACTCCCGTCCAGGGTGCAGGAACCCATTCGTCCCGACTTCCCCAGATCCCAGTATCCATCAGCTTCTGGTGATGCGCCGTCCACATCAGGACAGCAACCCCAGCAGCAATGGAATCCGGCGCCGGTCATAACTCCTTACGGCCCGCCGCAAATGCATTATCCTCACCCGCCTCCTCCTGCTCCGCATTTTCCAGCACTCCCTGCTCCCCCGCAATACGCACCTTATTCCAATCCTCCTCCATTAGCCGCATTGCCTCCACCGGCACAATTGCCGCCTCCTGACAATAACATTCAGAATACAATCCTCCAGGAGGTACGGGCTTTGGCCTCAGGTTATCATGCCATGTCCAATGACATGACCGCTCTGAAGAAGAAGCAGGCCCAGATGGACCTCGCTCCTAGGAGGCCATATCCGCCCCCGGCGCTAACAAAAGACAGGCCTCCAGAACAACAACTGCAGAGGCGTCCGCCTCCGAGAAATGCTGCTATCGAAGACCAACCTGGTCCTTCGATCAGGTTAACTGGTGCACTACGTGCAACGACCCGCATTCGGAGGAAGACTGCACACTGCACCAGCACTACATCCAGACTTTGGCCGGCAGCGCCATAGAGGACGATGAACTCTACATGATCCTGGACGGCGAAGCCAACTTTGCCCTCCCAGAGGAAAATCTAGTGCCGCCCGCCAAGGAAGAAAAGAAAACTGCAGATGCGTTGCGGAAAAGCCTCTGAAAGTGTACACCAGAAGAGAAAAACCGCAGCCTGGCGGGCTGCCACCGTACAAGCGGCTGTGGCCCTACACAGCCCAGGAGAAGGCATCCAAAGACAAAGTTCCAGCCAAGCCTCCTCCGGTAAAGGCAGCCCCTATTCCAGCCAAGCCTCCCATTGCAAAAGTTCCAGTTCCGGCTAAAACTCCACAACCTCAGCCTCCAGCTGAAACCAAAGAACAAGCACAGGAGAAGCTGAAGTACCCGTCTCTGACCAAGAGACAGAGAGTTGAGGCCACCCAGCGATACCGGACGAAGTATGAGCCGGCAAAAGAAGCAGAAGGAGCTAGCACCTCGGGCTACAGCATAGTAGACGAGTTAAAAAGAACACCCGCTAGAATCAGCATGTACGATGCTCTTCTGCTCCCAGGCCAAGTGGATCTGCTGCAGGAATCCACGAAAAACATGAAGAACGGCAAGCAGATGCAGCCTGCTGTCCTGGTTCAACCTCTGACAGTCTCGACCACTGGGAAGAACAGACCGCCTCCCTTCTATCTGTCTTTACGGATGCAAGGGCACATAGTTCACAACTGCATGGTGGACTCTGGCGCTTCCACGACTGTTATGCCGAAAGCTGTATGTGACGAGATCGGGATGGAGTACACAAGGAGCAGCCAAGGCGTGCTGCAGCTAGACGGCACCCCTGTCAAGACAGTTGGTGTCATAAAGGACATCCCTATTCGGCTGCATAAGGCTCTCGACATCGTGGTCATCCAAGAGGTCGTGGTTGTTGACTCGGCTCCCTACTTCGGCATGTGTCTCTCCCGGGAGTTCACGGCGAAGGCGGGCGGGTACTGTCTCTAGACTACTCACACATGGAAGTGCCCTTCAAAGGAAGGAGACTGAAAATCTTTAATGAGAAGCCTTCCACCTTCCTAGTAGAGAAGATACCGGAGAAGAGTTGGACTGCATGGTCCAACTGTCTGAGGAAGAACTGGTGACGGTGGAGCTGACGGAGCAAGCCCTCGAAGTGCTACAGCTCGAAGATGAGTTCTCTTTGCGGGATTTCAATGTCGTAATTGAGACAGAGCAGGGCTGTTACACCATTGTACAGCCCGAGAGGCTTGACAAGTCAGCTCAAAAGGAAATGGGACCTGCACCTGAGAAGCTGTGGAAGCTTTTCTTTGACGGCGCGCGATGCAAGAATGGCGCCGGTGCAAGGGTGCTTCTGGTTTCTCCGACCGGGATCCAGAAGGACTATACCTACAGGTTGGCCTGGAGCTGCACTAACAACTCGGCGGAGTATGAAGCCCTGTGCTTGGGTTTGCGAAAAGCGGAGAGGTCGGGGACTAAACACTGCGAGATCTTTGGAGATTCAGAGTTGGTGTGTCACCAGGTTACGAACAAGTGCGCCTCCAAACAGCACTATCTCAAGGCGTACCGCAACCGGGTGTGGGACCTGATGGAGTCGTTTGACTCGTTGAATGTCAAGGCGATATCACGTGAGAAAAACAAACACGCTGACATTACGGCGTCTGTTGGAGCCAGGTACGTTCCGGCTGACGACGTTGTCCAGAAACCGAAGCCGGTTCGCACTATTTACAGGCCTTCTGTGCCTGATAGGGACACCCACTGGCAGGTGTTCGATTGTGACGAGCAGATCGTCACATTTTTGGTTAACGAAGCATGTTCAATCGAGAGTAGAGACCCTGATGACGAGCAATATGAGGGGTTGATACAGTTGAAAAATAATCATGTCCCAAAAGGACTGATTACATTGGAGAGTCTATTTGATCAGAATGACAGAGCTATATCTCATAGGATCAAAGTAGACCCGAAGCAGTATGCCGACCTAGAACTCGAACCTGGTAAAACCATCAAGGTCGGGACAGACTGCACTTCGGAGGAACTTGAGCAGATCAGATCACTGTGCCGAGAGTTCCCCGACATCGTGGCCTGGTGCTACGAGGATTTGAAGGGGTATGATAGAGATGTAATCCAGCATACCATTGAGCTAGAGGATGGCGCCAAGCCATTCCGACAGAAGCAGAGAGGCCGTAAATCCGAAAATTGAGGCCATGATGAAAGCCGAGCTCTTGAAGATGCTTGAGGCCAAAATCATCTACCCCATCAAACATTCATCCCGGGTTGCGAATTTGGTGCCCGTGAGGAAAAAGAATGGCGACATCCGTCTCTGTGTCGATTTCGAAACCTGAATCGAGGCTTCCCTCAAGGACCACTATCCGCTTCCCCAAATTGATCAAATTCTACACATCGTTGCTGGAGCCCAGAGATTCTCACTCCTAGATGGATTTTCCGGCTACAACCAGATTTGGGTCAGGGATGAGGACCAGCATAAAACGGCGTTCACCACCAAATGGGGGACGTTCGCGTATCAGCGCATGCCTTTCGGCTTATCCAATGCTGGTGCCACATTCCAAAGGGCCATGGACTTGGCCTTCCGAGAGCTGCTCAATAAGATCATTGTCATCTACCTTGATGACATGACTGTTTTCTCTCACCAAAGAGGGGATCATGTTTCCCACCTGCGGCAAATATTTGAGAGGTGTCGAGAATTCGGCATTTCTATAAACCCGAAGAAGTCTGTCTTCGCGGTAAAAGAAGGTAAGCTGCTGGGACATGTCATCTCAGAGAAAGGCCTCGCCATTGACCCTGACAGAGCAGATGCCCTCCTTCGCTTGCCAGCCCCAATTGATAAAAAAGGGCTGCAGTCCTTCTTCGGCCAGATTAACTTCGTGCGGAAGTTCATCCCGGACTTCGCACAGGTGATCAAGCCTATGGCCGAACTGCTGAAAAAAGATACAACTTACGAATGGACTGATGAGAGAGAGCAAGCCTTCGAGGAAATCAAGGCTCGAATTGCGCAAGCTCCGGTGTTGATAAACCCGGACTACTCCAAGGACTTCATCCTGTACGCGGTGGGAGAACCGGAAAGTTACGCCGCAGTCCTAACTCAGAAGGGAGACGATGGCGAGGAGCGCCCTATAGCGTTCCTGAGCCAAGTGATTCAGCCGCATGAAGAAAAGTACAATTTTATAGAGCGGCAGAGTTCACGCTGTCATGAAATCCCTCCGAAAGTTCGGGCATTTTGTCTCCCGGAGCAAAACAACCGTCTTTGTGATTCACCGGACGTTCGAAGCTTCATCATACAAGGAGAGCCGGGTCACAAGAGAGCAGGATGGATTGCAAAAATCCAGGAGTTCGACATCGAAGTGCGGCCCACCAAGCTTATCAGAGGCCGAGCCTTGTGTCAGGAGCTGGCCCGAAGCGCTGTAGCCGGCATCTCCGCTTGTAAGTGGGAGGACACAACGACAAGCATCTACCTAGCCAACTCCTTATCGGAGGAGAGTGATTGGACAGATGAACTGGTGAGATATTTCTGCACCGGAAGATGTCCGGATCACCTGAACGCCTCACAACGAAGGAGATTTCGGCTAGGTGCACTCAAGTACACTCTTCGCCCCGAGGGGCTTTACTTCAAAAATATTGACGGCATCCTCTTGCGGTGCGTCATGAAATCAGACCAGCCCGGGGTCCTCGGAGATTTTCATTCCGGGATGCCTGGAGGTCATCATTCTGCAAGGCCTACGGCCTTAAAAATAATTAGAGCCGGGTACTATTGGCCCACTCTATTTACAGACGCTTATGCGGTCTGTTCCAAGTGTGATCAATGCCAGAGGTTTGCTGGCAGAAACAGAAAAGCACCCCTGCCCCTTCAACCGATTCAGGCCGAAACTCCGTTCCAGCAATGGGGTCTAGACTTCATTGGGGTGATTTCGCCTAATTCCTCTGCCGGACACAAGTTTATTCTTACAGCCACCGATTATTTCACACGGTGGGCAGAGGCGATCCCAACCAAAAACGCGGACCAAGAAACGGTCATCGGGTTCCTTGAAAGCCTGATTACCCGCTTCGGGGTTCCAGAGTCAATTGTAACGGACAATGGTCCGGGGTTCGCAGGCGCTGTACTCACGGAGTACACTGGCAAACTTGGCATTTATCACAAAATGTCTTCTAATTACTACCCGTAGGGGAATGGCCTTGCTGAGTCTACTAACAAGAACCTCCTAAAGATCATCAGAAGGACCATCGAAAAGAACAAGCGGACTTGGCATTTACTCCTGAACCGGGCGCTGTGGGCGGACAGAGTTTCATTCAAGAAATCCATCAGAACGTCCCCTTATGCGCTCGTTTATGGAAAAGAGGCTGTCATGCCAGCCCACATTGAAATCCCCGCTCTCTGGATGTTGGACGAAGAGAGAAGCAGCGGAGACCCGGTGGATGACAGACTGTGCCAACTCCTGCAGTTGGAGGAAGACAGAGAAAAAGCTTACCAGGCCTTCACCAAGCATGTTGAATCCACTCAAGGCTGGTTTGCGAAAGGCACCACTGCCCGAGTTTTTGAAATCGGGGACCTGGTGCTAAAGTGGGACTCATTAAAGGCGAAGCCGGGCAACCACGGAAAATTCGATGCCCTCTGGGAGGGCCCCTATCAGATTGCCCGGGTGAACCAGCTCAACGCTTACATACTTCGGGATATGGAGGGTCAGCTCCTGCCTATTCCCGTTAACGGGTTCCATTTAAAAATTTACCGTTGTTGAAGGTGTCCTAAAGGGCCCTTCCTTGTAACATATTTCCCTTATGTATTTTTAAAATTTTCAGTATGTACAGTTTTAGTTTTCAGTTTTTCCAGTTTAAGAGCCCAAGTCGGACAAAGGGGAGAAAGCTCTGACTTCGCGCCGAAGTCTGGTGTCGCCCCTAAAAAAGAGCGAAGTTCGAAAAAAGAAGACTGCCCAAGAAAACAGAAAAAAATCTGCTAAGTCCGGGTGCGCAACCCGACTTCGCAGCGAAGTCGGGCTGCGCACCACCCAAAGGGCGCAGTTGGAGAAAGAGCACCAAGAGGGAGTTAACTAGTCGGACTGCGCTATCATTCAAGGCGAAGTCTGACTTCGCGCGCGAAGTCCGAATACACCCGGCTTTCGCGCGAAGTGCGAGGTGCGCCCGATCTTCGAGCAAAGTCCGAACGCGCCCTGTTTTCCGGGCGCAGCTCGGGTGGCTCACTAAAGAAAAGGAAAAAGCAAAGGCAGAAGGGACTAGCTGTAAGTGCGGACTGCGCCCGGTTTGCGGGCGAAGTTCGAGCTGCGCCCACTCAAAGGGCGCAGCTGGAAGGTGAAAGAAGCAAAGAAAAGAGGCAAGTGTCGGTTCGGACTGCGCCCGATTTTGGGGCGAAGTCCGATTGCGCCCTGTTTCCTGGGCGCAACTTGGATAGGTTTATGAAAATAAATAAAAAATTAATACTCCAAGTGTGGGCCCAGGGCGCCGTCCGAAAAGTGCAAGGTTGGGTTAAAGGCCAAAAAGTTTTATCTTGAGGAGTGTGCCCAGGTAGCGGCGGTGACGTTAGCAAAGGCACGACGTCCAAGGGCAGTTCCAAGCGTTGCACGGCTTTCAACGAAAATGCAATTAAGAAGGCAAGGCGCGGCGGCCAGGGTGCGTTTTTCAAAGGACATTCCTTGCACGGCCGCCGAAAAACATAACGCTGCCACAAGCCAGCCGACCTACCCCCTCTTGCGCACCATTAATGACGCTGTCATTATCATTTAAAGGAGGTCTGGTGCGCCCAAACATGCCAAATCGTGCAGATTATTCCTGTGACAGCGAAATATTCTGCAGACGTCCAGAAATCTCAATCATTGCTTTTTCGAAGAGATGGACAAAGGAAAGTTGCCAGTACAAGCTCAGTCCAGCGAGGAGCGCGAAAGTGGGGATTTCCCGCAGACAGATGCTTTCAGGGGTGAGACGCCGCAAGATCAAAAGTCAAAATCCCGGACAAAGAAGGTACAGCGTGGGCAAGCCCCACCACCACCGGTTAATTACCTGTCTGGGTACAAGGACGGCTCATTTTCCATGAGCCTGACTAAGCTGCGGATAAATGTGGAAAGTTGGGCGGATAAAGTTTCGCCCTCTCACCATTTCGGAGTTGCGTACAAGTCGAACCTTCATCGGTTCTTGTGCCCTCCTGTCCACCAATGCCCGGAGCTGGTCGACATCATTGTCAGACATTACAGGCCAGCTACCCGACAAATTTGCAACTGCAGTGGAAAACCCTTGTTCGCACTCCGCAGAGAGACCGTCCAGCTCCAGTGCGATTGTTAAAAGGATAAATCTTGGCGAGCAAGCGGGGCGCTTTACGCATACAAAAAGGATGAGGGATTTCCTCAACTCAGAGCTGAACGCCCCGCTCGCAGCTGGACAATGGCCAACCGGCCCCATACCCCTGGAAAGGTTTCAGAGCAAATACATATACACCATCCTGGCGTGGGTCCTCGGCTGCGACTCTGATCAGCTGGTACGGCCGTACCAGCTAGCGCTGGCAGAATGTCTCCTGTGCGGAGAGTCTTATGAGCCTGCAGCGCAGAAAAGTGGGAAGCGCCCAATCTTCTTCGATCAGGCGGACTGGCTTGCATACGCCATTCACTCCCGGCTGGTCAAGCTACAGAAAAAGCAGTCAACTGAATTTCGATTCAGTTCCTTCTTGGCTTGGCTATGTTTGTATCACTTGCACTCCCGAATGCCGATCCCTAACCTGAAGAAGGAAAATGAGAAGGGAGAGCCACGGCCGGTCTATGAATGGATGGATGACCTATACCGGAAAGGGTCTTACTACAAGTTTAACTTCAACTTTCGGGCTTGGTCATGTCGGTCTTCAACGATGGTGAGATCCCTCGCCCCCCCGAGGAAATGACAAACTATTTGCTGAATCACAAGCTCGGGGACGTTTTTAGACTGACGCAGGGGATCGTGGTTAGAATCTACGGATTCAAGGGCAAGCCTCATATGCTGCCCTACTGGTGCACGGATCATCAGTTTGGGATGGAGGTTGCGCGGCAGATGGACTATGTTGAAGAAGAGTTCGGTCAGGGAAAGAAAAAGGGCCATATCTTTCAATATCCTCTTTCTTGGGCGAACGTTGAAATATCGGAGATAGGACAGCATGTCTATCTCGAGCGGGAGCTCTTTGACATTGGTCTGATTCTGCAGCGCTGGAAGTACGACCCACACGGGATAAGGGGAAGGTTTGCTCATATCCGCCCCCGGGCAGATATAGTCGAAGACAGATGGATGTGGTCCATGTTGACCTCGACTGGGAGATTGACTCGATGGAAGCATGGCCTCCTTGGCAGGAGTTTTACTGCGAGGAGGTAGCATATGACCCCGAGCGAAACCCGGACCACAAGTTGTAATGTCCCCACTCTAGTTGGTCATTGAGCAATACATAGACTTGCCTATTCATGCGGTTCCGTAGGCAAAGTCAGGTGATTAGGAACCAACAGTAGTTTCTATTTTGAGCAGAGGATGTGGATTTGCTACTTATAGTAAATCAATTTTGGATGTCATGACCAGGAGACAGTGGATTCAGGTCCTTCATAGCATTGGGGTTCCAGAAGAACTCTCAGATATCGGTTTCGAGATATAGGAAACTTACTATTTTTAGTAAGTCACTATTCTTGGCAGGAGGGCTAGAAAAGGATTTCACGACCGGATAGTTTGGCGAAATGGGTATCCAGATCTATCTTCAGATCTCCGGTCCGATATGTGGAAGGCAATTATTTTAATGCCTGAAGTTTAATTAAGCGTTAAAATTAAATTATTTAACGTATTCAAATGTTTGGCATTAAAATAAATTAAAAGAGCATTATATGGTTATTTTATTAAAAAAAAAGGGGGAGGGAAATATGTTTTATCCCACATTTGCAAGAAAAAAGGCAAGCTCACCGGAAGAATAGAATATAAAGCAACGCAATGCTTTTGGGGGGCATCCATTATCTTCTACTATCTTGTTATTTGCGAATGAAGTCTTGCAGTTTGCAGGGATTCGAAGCTTATGCTTGTTTTGTGACGAAATCCACAAACAAGGTCATTGATCTCGGGGTTGAGAGACACCCTCAGATTGATTAAAAAAAAATCAATTTTCAGGCGACACTATTCATGAGGACTGTTCACGCGGCACTATTCATCGACACTATTCACATGGTACTATTCATCGCAGCACTATTCATCATTCATCAGCACTAGTCATCTGCATACTCAGTTGAAAGACGGGAAGTATTGGGGAGTTTCAAGTTCAATTTCATTTCTAGATTTTACATTCTCTCAGCTTGGCTATACAATCTCAAGAGGGACGTGATAGCTGGGAGGAGCAGAAACGCTCCATTTGGGGGCTCTAAGTCATATACATTGTGATATTCGGCTTAAAGGGTACTCAAAAATAAAGGATATATGTTGAAGAAGTCTGTACTTTGGATTTTATGATCAAAATATGAGGGTTTCTGTATGCTGATGAACATTTCCAGATTTATATCAGACTTCAATTTATCCGGGTATTTTCAATATCTTCCAATTTCCTTTATTGGGTTTGTTTATTTTAATATAAAGAAGCTTGTGTCCGAATTTCATTTTATTTGGATCTGTAGAGGAAAATTTAGAAGCAATTTTTATTTCCAGCACTGTGCTATTTATATTCAGAAAAAATACAAAAAAAATTATATATTCAAAATAAAAAAACAAAAAGATCACAAACTGAAAAAATAAAAAACCAAGGGCAGAAATTTGGTGTTCATAAGAGGGTAGGACATTACACAAGTTCACTTCTCCAGGATTCAAGAAACTCATCACCAAGCTAGCAGGCCTTAACTGGCCAAAAGAAAAAGTTGTTGAATGCTGGAAGATGAGGTGCCGCACGCAGCACGATAAATCCATCAGGAGGAATCTGGCCGTTGATGATGATTTTTCAGCTCTATATGACCAGCACATTGGCAGCTGGCGGCCTTTCGCATTCCGAGATTACGTTCCCCGAGGTCCCTTTGAGGGTTATAAAGGAGGGTCTTCCTCCCAGCAGTTGTACACTTTTACAACTGCCAGTGCGGGCCCAGCAGATATCCAAGTGGACCCAATGCAGCCTGTTGCTTCCAAGGTGGTGCCCGAAAAGGCGCGAAAACTAACCAAGTCAACGCCCGAGGTGACTCCTCAGGCACAAAAGACGCCAGCGACCGGACCGGCCGCGGCAGATCTTCTGCAAGTCAAACCCCGGTACAAGTTTACCGTGGGAACATCAGCGCCCGCTGCACCTACTGCATCTCCTCCTTCCAGACCAGCCATTGCTCCAGAAGAGAAAAAGAGGAAGAGAGTTGATAAGGTTAGGCGACCTAGCCTGACGGTGCAGCAGTTAGTCGCAGAGCCGCAGCCGCATCCAGCCGCTCCAGAGATTGTTTCTCTGGATAGTCCTGAGCCAGCCGCAGAAACCAGAACCGTAGACATCCATCCAGCATCGGCTCAAGCGGAGCCCGCAGGTACGTCCGCTGCCTCGCTCCCTCAGATCCCATCTGGCCCTACTCCGACTCCATCCCCCGCTCAATCCGAGCAAGCCGTGGCCACATCTTCTTCTCCATCTCCACAGCCTTCTAGTGGCCACCATTCTTTCGACCAGTTTGCTCAGGACCCCAACACCTCTCTATCCCTGAGTCAAATCCCAAACCCTTCACCCGTGGTTAGTGCTGAAGCTGCGCCTTCACCGTTACATCCATTGCCTCAGCCGCTTGCAACCCTTCCAGCATCAACCGCTCCGCTCTCCGCTCCCCGGTCGCCCTCAAAAGCGGCCGTTCCTTCCAAAGTCCTTCCGGTTTTTCCTACTTCCCTGTTCGCAGGAGAGATGTCGAGCAGAACCCTAGGCTGGGGGAACCGGACTTCATGGACGATCTCCGAACACGGACGATTTGCCTCTGGCAACAAGAGCCGTAGACTATCCTATCTCTTTCCTCCAAAATTTGAAGCGGAGGAGACCTGAGGAGATAGCCGCCCCAATAAAGCGCACCAAGTTTGATTTCGAGAGGAGAGTGCTCACGACAGAAAAGATAACTCCAAAAGTGAAGAAGCCTCTCCGGGAAATGACCAGGGCGGACTACGAGCTTCAGAGAAAGGAGAAGAGCTTTGACGATATACACCCGCAATACGAGATTCATGGAATCCTTCGTAAAGCGGATAATCTCCTTGTCAAAAATCTGGAGGAACAGGAAGAGCTTTTCCGGTTGCAGGATAAAACAAGACAGCTTGAAGAGGACCTATCTAGGTCCACTGAGCAGCTGGAATCGGCGCAGCAAGAAATAGATGAATTAAAAGCCCGGCTGGCCGCTTCTCAGCAAGAAGCCGCAACGGAAAAGCAGGCAGCCTTGGAGCAGATTTCTCAGCTCCAGGAGTCTTTGAAGCAGGCGCAGTCGCAATCTGCAGAGAAAGCATCTCAAGCGACGGTCTTTTCAAAGAGCAAAGTTAAGGAGATGCGGGCTGATCTGTTGCGGGGATGCAAGCCCCACACATATAAAGCTATGTCGGTCCTGGATTTCGCATCCAGGATCCAAGAAGTTTCTGCCCAAGGAAAGCCTGTGGTAGAGGAGGCCAAACGCCAGGCGAAGCAATGGCTGGACCTGGCGATAAATCTTCAAGAACGCAAGCGCGATGGCCTCCAATTCTCCCCCATGTCCTCATTCGCTGCAGAATGGGCAGATGCAAGGGTAACCTTGCATAAATATTTTAAGAAAGCAGAAGAGGTGATGGTTGCCAGACGAATGTCGGATGCATTCGAACATGAAAGAGACATCTGTATGGCTCCCTTTCACGCTCTCTCTGAACTAGGGTGCCCGGGCTTTGTTGAGAATGGTGAGTTTCTCACCCACGAGCAGGTGAAAAAGAATTGGCGGTCCTTTGAGGCGGATACGACTGAAATCGATAGCTGGACCGAGCCAATTCAAGAAAGTCAGGTCACCCAGATAGTGTCCAAGTGCTGCAAGATCAGCTCCTACTTCCAGGAGCTGGGAAAGAGATACCTCACCATCAACTTACACGCGGTCGCTAAATTCCACGCAGCATTAGAAGTTGCTGACTGCCGACCCTTCGAAGCAGAAGCCTGGGGGCAAGCCCAGGCCGCATACAAGCGCATCTGCGAGGCAGAAGCCAGCGCTGGAGAGCATTCGGAAGGCGAATCCGAGGAGGCAGCTGCCGGAAGTGGATCTGAAGAACAGTTGCCGCGAGAACGGTCAGAGCAGCAAAAGGCAGGGGAGGTAAGTTCTTCTGCACCCAATGGATGAAGGCATGGATTCTTTGCGCCGAGGCGAGCTCGATACCCCGCGAGCCGCCAAGAATGTTGTCACATTTTGCACGGGGTGCAATGTTTTCAATTTTTGTAACGATCTGTTGCTCTTCCCTTTCTCTCCTCCTCTCTTTCCCCTTTCTTTTCTCTCCCTTTCTCTCTCTTCCCTACATTCTCATTCTTCCCTCTTTCTCTTGAGCCCCTCAGTCAAAATCTCAAGATGACAACAATTGCCCTGAAAAATGGCTAAGTATCAGGGCGCAATCCGACTTCGCAGCGAAGTCGGAGTGCGCCCTCCAGTTGGAGCGCAGCAGGAATGCAAACTGCGCAGTGCGACAAAATCAGCCAGAAAATTCTAAGTGTTCAAGGCGCAATTCGACTTCGCAGCGAAGTCAGACTGCGCCCTGCTTTTTGGGCGCACTAGGTAACAGGCTGGCAGGAAAAATGACTAAGTGTTGGGGCGCAACCCGACTTCGCAGCAAAGTCGAGTGCGCCCCCTTTCCAGGGCGAAGTCCGTACGGCAGGGTAAATCAGCTTCCACCGGTGCGCAACCCGACTTCGCAGCGAAGTCGGAGTGCGCCCTTTGACCGGTGTGCAGTAGGGAGACAAACTCAGAATTTGACTAAGGCATGAGAGGCCTCCCCAACTACGTTGTTTTCTGCCTGGGCAACCCGACGGCGCTCTGATCCTGGGCGAAGTTGGATAAACTGCCTTTCAAGGCAAACACGTGTCAAGCAGCATCATTCGACAAGTGTCCAACTTTGGGATCCGAGTCGAGACGTGCCAAGCACAAGGACAAGCATGGGATGCACTACTTATGCCAGCTGCTGCCTTTAAATCTGATTGGAGGTTCTACCTGCCTCAGCTACCCGCATTCCTGCCGACGAGAAGTTTTACCTAACGCGCTGCCACACATCCGTACAGCCTTCGGGGAGACCATGCCGCAAGTACGATCTCGCGGACAAAGGTCGGCATCAGCGAGTTCCACGGCTGCTTTTGTCGACTAATGTTTGATCGGGACTTTGTGCCCATTAATGTAATCGGGGGGTTCTCATGCTATAAATACCCACCACATTTTCATTGTAAGGTGGTGGAAGGGGAATGTCTGTTAGGGAACCATTGTAGCTGTGCTTCTGCTTATCAATATAAAGTATATGCCTGGCTCTGTTCTACTACTTTTATTTTTTATGCTGCCTCTCTTTGTCATATTTCTTGTGTCATTGCTCACTGTTGTGCTGAACTCTGAACTCCAGCATTTGATGGCCAGGTACTCCTGTACTTCATAGATCAGAGGATACATAGAATAAATTAGGTAGCAGTTCCTTCAGTCGTGTGTTATGTTTATGTTGCTGTCCGTAGTGGTGATTGATGCATTGCCGTGCTGTTAGTTCTCCTTGTAGGGAGAATGTTTGCTAGGGGACCATTGTAGCTGTGCGTACACTTCTCTGCATAACACATATACTTGGATCTGACATTTCTTGGTTACGTTTTGTATTTATGTTGTTGTACGTAGTGGTGATTGATGCATTGTCGTGTTGTTAGTTTTCCTTGTAGGGAGAATGTTTGCTAGGGGACCATTGTAGCTGTGCGTACACTTCTTTATATAGAACGTATACTTGGATTTGGCAGTTTCTGGTTATGCTTTGTATTTATGTGGCAGTAAGTAGTGGTGATTGATGCGTTGTCGTACTGTTAGTTCCCCCCACCCAACTCCAATCACATCTGTAAATTCTTTCCGCATTTTTATCTCTTTCCTGCACTCTCATCTTAAACCATAAAACCCCACAGGAAGCCGGCCTTCTCCGGAGATTGGCACGGAAGGCATTCCTTCCTTCCGGCCTTTCAATGTTGGTTTGCAGGTCCTAAGGGCGCAATAACGACAAATCCTTTCCTCATGGCAGATTCGTGACCAACAGGAATACTTACAAATATAAATGGATATATACCATGTGCCCTGCACAGCAACTATCTACAATACATCATATTCTAACGAACAATCTACCAACAATGCACTTTGGACAACAACATGCACACACCCACTCTCCCCCTATGCATCTCTCACATAGATGCATACTTATAGACAACGGGATTAGTAGACAATTGGCAACTACCCAACTACCTCCAAACTACCTGTTTACATAAAACAATAAAACTACCCCATTACTTTATGTTATTACAAACATTTTGGCATGTGCACATTATTAAAAACACTTTGCACACATACACACACAACATTACATGACAACTTATTATAAACACTTTTTGCACACACATTCACACATACATTCATACACTGGAACATGCATTCATTCATTCATGCAAACGTGTAAATTCGCCTACCTACAATAAGAAACAAGTTCCGACGATGATCATTGTTTGTTGAATACATTATGTTTTTGCAGGCTCAAAAAATTGGGTAAACAAACCCCACTCATTTAATCAATCCCAAAGTAATTTTTGAACACCTATGAATAAAATTATACATAGTCGTTACTTTGGCATTTTTTAATTCACTTTCATATGAATGCCTTTAAGTTTAGGAGACTTTTGTCTCTCTATGTATGTTCATTTTTTTCATTTTGAATAATTGTTTGTAGCGTTGTCGTCTAGAACATTTTGATCTTCTACCGTGTTTTCCTTTCTCTCAACTCCCAAGTTGTTTACTTGTACATTTAGATGTCAAACATTTTTATTGCCTCATCTTGTGTATTTAAGACATGTAGCTTCAAAAACTCACAAGTTTTTCCGATTAATTATCATTGCTTCTTCATATATTAATGTGCTTGGAGCCTGATAGTCTCCCTTTTTGAAACTACCACAAACACAATTCATTTCTTCAAAATAAAATTAACATAAACAAAAACCTAAGTAAAAAGGGAGCATCACTACTTAATTGTTGTTGGAAACAACTTGAAGAGTAAGGTTTTTGGTCGCCTAAAGCAGATATGAAGCACATCAGTTATAATACTTCCCACAGACGTGTTGCTTCTCATGTCTTCCCTTTTGAAGACCATTATCCTTTGCAGATATTTTATAGATGAAACAAGCTACAGTTATATAAGTCATTTTTAGAGAGAATTTCTATGATATTTACAAGACATAATGTATATACTATTGGATTTCACACCTATTTTTAATAAAGAAACGAAAGCACTCGAAGGCACCATAAATAATCACTCTATTGTTTGTAGATAAGAATCACAACATTTTGATGCAATGGATGGAGTGCTGTGGGGTATTTATACCAATACCAAAAACCCAATTACATAAATGAGTTTAACCTAAGCTAACATAACAAGAGGGCTTAAGGTTAATTACAAGTTATAAGATGGGTTTAACCATAACAAGGTTAATCACAGCCCATAGGGCTTACATAATAAAATATTACAATAAATTAAATACAATTGTACAATGCTTACCCGTAGGCCCATACAAGATTATATTATATAATGTCAACCTTGGCCATAAGTCAAATTACACTTCTAACACCCCCTCATAATTTAAACTAAGGGGCCAAGAAGAGAAAACATTAGTGACAATAATATCTTCCTTCCCATAATGAATGCCTTACTGGGCCTCTGCACTTGAGGAAGACTCATCTGGATGCCACTCATCATCTAAAATCCGATGTTACTGTTGCCACATTTTGCACGGGGTGCAATGTTTTCAATTTTGTAGCAGTGCTGCTCTTCCTTTTCCCTCTTCCTCTATTTTCCTTTCTTCTTCTCTCCCTTTCTCTCTCTTTCCTACATTCTCTTTTTCCCCCCTTTCTTGGAGCCCCTCAGTTGGATCTCAAATTTGACAGCAGTTGCCCTGGAAAATGGCTAAGTGTTGGTGCGAAGTCCGTACTTCGCCCAGTTTTGGTGCGAAGTCCGCACTTCGCCCAGTTTTGGTGCGAAGTCCGACTTCGCCCCTCTTTCTGGGCGCACCTTGTAGCAGGCTGGCAGGTTGGCAGAAAAATGACTAAGTGCTGGAGCGAAGTCCGTACGGCGGCAGAAACCAGCTTTCACCTGTGCGCAGTCCGACTTCGCAGCGAAGTCGGAGTGCGCCCTTGACAGGTGCGCGATGGGAAACAAACTCGGAAATACACCCAAGGCATGAAGGCCTTCCCGACTGCGTTGTTTTCTGCCTGCGCGACCCGATGGCGCTCTGATCCCAGGCGAAGTTGGATAAACTGCCTTTCAAGGCAGACACGTGTCAAACAGCATCATCCATCATCTGACAAGTGTCCAGCTTCGGGATTTGAGCCAAGACGTGCCGAGCAAAAGGACGAGCATGGGTTGCACTACCTATGCCAGTGGCCTCATTTAGAGCTGATTGGAGGTTCTACCTGCTCCAGCTGCCCGCATTCCTGCCGAGAAGAAGTTCTACACAACACGCTGCCACGTAGCTGTCCAGCTTCCAGGAAGACCATGCTGCGGGTACAGTCCGGTCCGACAAAGGTCAGCATTTGCAGCTCCTTCGCCGCTTTTGTCAGCTAGTGTTTGATTGGGACTTTGTGCCCATTAATGTAACGGGAGGGACTCGGGCTATAAAAACCCACCATGTTTTCATTGTAAGGGGGTGGAAGGGGAATGTCTGTTAGGGAACCATTGTAACCGTGCTTCCTTATAAATATAAATTGTATGCCTGGTTCTGTTCTACTACTTTTATTCTTTATGCTTTACGTTTCCCTGTGTCACTGCTCGTTGATTCGTTTCAGCATTTGGTGGTCAGATATACCTAAAGCATTGCTTGTGTCATGGCTTGTTGATTCATTTCGGCATTTGGTGGCCAAGCACTTTTGAACTTCATAGATTAGAGGATACATAGAATAGATGTGGTAGCAGTTCCATCAGTTGTGTGTTACGTTGCTGTCCGTAGTGGTGATTGATGCGTTGCCGTGCTGTTAGTTCTCCTTGTAGGGAGAATGTTTGCTAGGGGACCATTGTAGCTGTGCGTATAAATTCTCTGCATAACACATATACCTGGCTCTGATATCTCTTGGTTACTTTCTGTTTATGTTGTTGTCCGTAGTGGTGATTGATGCATTGCCGTGCTGTTAGTTCTCCTTGTAGGGAGAATGTTTGCTAGGGGACCATTGTAGCTGTGCGTACACTGCTTAATACAGAAAGTATACTTAGGTTTTGCAGTTCCTGGTCATGCTTTGTATTTATGATGCAGTAAGTAATGGTGATTGATGTGTTGCCGTACTGTTAGTTCCCCCCACCCAACTCCAATCACATTTGTAAATTCTTTCCGTTCCTTTATCTCTTTCCTGCACTCTTAGCTTAAACCATAAAACCCCCCAAAGGAGCCGGCCTTCTTCGGAGATTGGCCCGGAAGGCATCTCTTCCTTCCGGCCTTTCTAGGCTAGTGGGCGAATCTGGGCGCATTCACACAAAATCCTTTCCTCATGGCAGATTCGTAACCAACAGTTTCTCTGGCACGCCTGGTGAGACCAGGGTCCCACATTTGAAGAGAGATTTTCTGATCAGTCTCCACCTGGCGCTGACAGTGGTTTCTGAGCACTTGGTGGGACAAGGAAGTTTCTCACCCCCAACAGAATCGAAGCACCGGTGTTCGCTTCATTGTTGTTCGAAATCTGAGCACCTGGCGACTCTGCACGAACAAATCCTCTGAGTCTGAAAGACCGGTCCTAGCACCTTCATGCAAACAAGAAGGTGGCGAGCAAGGGATCCGAGAAGCCCGCCTGACTTTTACGAACTGGACATCAACGCTCGAGGCGAAATTGCCAGGCTGGCTGATCCGCAAGCTCGTGTCGATGAAGCCGAGGCTGAAATTCAAGAAGAAGCCGAAGCCGAGGCTGAAATTCAAGAAGAAGCCGAAGCCGAGGTCGGCGGAGCTGAGTACGAAATAGAAGAAGCCGAGGAAGAAGAGGCATCTGCATCCTCGGAAAGTACCGACACTGAGTACACAACCGACGGCGGAGAAGAAGAAGAAATGGCTGCCCAGCAGCAGAATGATGATGATCTCTTCCCGGCGGTGGACTCTACAGGGCCCTTGGCCCTGGTCGGACAGCAAGCTGTGCCCCCTGCTGCTTTAAAGTCTATCCCTACATACGACGGCTACGGCAAGACGGCGTACGAGCACATCCAGGACATCCTTGCCCTGGCCGCATTACATTCCATTACCGATGAGAGTGTGAAGACCCGTCTGCTGGCCCTTTCCCTGAGGGGAAAGCTTCTCTACTGGTGGAGATCACTGCCAGAGGGATCCATCACAGGGTGGCCCCAGCTTGCTAGAAGGCTCGTGAAAGGATGCAACGAGTCTGCTGACCCTACTTCTTTGCTTGCATCAGTTTCAAAGTATCCAGAGACACCCTCAAGAGGAGGTGTCTGACTTCAACATCAGGTTTGCGAGATCCTGGAAACGGGTACCTCGCGAACTTCGGCCTTCAGCTGGCATGGCTGCTCACTACTATCTGAGATCCTTCAACTCAGACATATGCCTGCTGCTGAAGATTGCCAGAATAGACGAGTTTCCTGCTCTGTACGAGGCTGCCCAGCAAGCTGAAGCTGACATTATTTCTATCGGCAGACTCCCGTCCAGGGTGCAGGAACCCATTCATCCTGACTTCCCCAGATCCCAGTATCCTCCCGCTTACGGTGGTGCGCCGTCCACATCAGGGCAGCAACCCCAGCAACAGTGGAATCCGGCGCCGGTCGTAACTCCTTACGGCCCGCCTCAATTGCATTATCCTCACCCGCCTCCTCCTGCTCCGCATTTTCCAGCACTTCCTGCTCCCCCTCAGTACGCACCTTATTCCAACCCTCCTCCATTAGCCGCATTGCCTCCACCGGCACAGTTGCCGCCTCCTGACAGTAACATTCAGAATACAATCCTCCAGGAGGTGCGGGCTTTGGCCTCAGGATATCATGCCATGTCCAATGACATGACCGCTCTGAAGAAGAAGCAGGCCCAGATGGACCTCGCTCCTAGGAGGCCATATGCGCCCCCGGCGCTGACAAAAGACAAGCCCCCGGAGCACCAGTTGCAGAGGCGTCCGCCTCCGAGAAATGCTGCTATAGAAGACCCGCCTGGTCCTTCCGACCAGGTTAACTGGTGCACTACGTGCAATGACCCGCATTCGGAGGAAGACTGCACATTGCACCAGCACTACATCCAGACTTTGGCCGGCAGCGCCATAGAGGACGATGAGCTCTACATGATCCTGGACGGCGAAGCCAACTTTGCCCTCCCAGAGGAGAATCTAGTGCCGCCCGCCAAGGAAGAAAAGAAAACCGCAGATGCTGCCAAGCCTTTGCAAGTTTATGCCAGAAGAGAAAAACCGCAGCCCGGTGGGCTGCCACCGTACAAACGGCTATGGCCATACACAGCCCAGGAGAAGGCATCCAAAGATAAAGCTCCAGCCAAGCCTTCTCCAGCAAAGGCTGCCCCTGTTCCGGCCAAGCCTCCTATAGCAAAAGCTCCAGTTCCGGCTAAAGCTCCCGTACCTCGGCCTCCAGCTGAAACCAAAGAACAAGCCCGGGGAGAAGGCTGAAGTACCCGTCTCGACCGAGAGACGGCGAGTTGAGGCTACCCGGCGATCCGGACGAAGTATGAGCCGGCAAAAGAAGCAGAAGGAGCTAGTACCTCGAGCTACAGCATAGTAGACGAGTTGAAAAGAACACCTGCTAGAATCAGCATGTATGATGCTCTTCTGCTCCCAGGCCAAGTGGATCTGCTGCAAGAATCTCTGAAGAACATGAAGAGCGGCAAGCAGATACAGCCCGCTGTCCTGGTTCAACCTCTGACAGTCTCAGCCACTGGGAAGAACAGACCGCCTCCCTTTTATCTGTCTTTACGGATGCAAGGGCACATAGTTCACAACTGCATGGTGGACTCTGGCGCTTCCACGACTGTGATGCCAAAAGCCGTCTGCGATGAGATCGGGATGGAGTACACACGGAGCAGCCAAGGCGTGGTCGCAATTAGACGGCACCCCTGTCAAGACAAGTGGTGTCATAAAGGACATCCCTATCCGGCTGCACAAGGCTCTCGACATCGTGGTCATCCAAGAGGTCGTGGTTGTTGACCTGGCTCCCTACTTCGGCATGTGTCTCTCTCGGGAGTTCACTGCGAAGTTGGGCGAGTACCTGTCTCTAGACTACTCACACATGGAAGTGCCCTTCAAAGGAAGGAGACTGAAAATTTTCAATGAGAAGCCTTCCACCTTCCTAGTAGAGAAGATACCCGGAGGAGAGTTGGACTGCATGGTTCAGTTGTCGGAGGAAGAGCTGGTGACAGTAGAGCTGACCGAGCAAGCCTTCGAAGTGCTACAGCTTGAAGATGAGTTCTCTTTGCGGGACTTCAACGCCGTAATTGAGACAGACCAGGGTTGTTACTCCATCGTACAACCCGAGAGGCTTGACAAGTCAGCTGCAAAGGAAGTAGGACCTGCACCTGAGAAGCTGTGGAAGCTTTTCTTTGACGGCGCGCGATGCAAAAATGGCGCCGGTGCAGGGGTGCTTCTGGTTTCTCCGACCGGAATCCGGAAGGACTATACCTACAGGTTGGCCTGGAGCTGCACTAACAACTCGGCGGAGTACGAAGCCCTGTGCTTGGGTTTGCGAAAGGCGGAGAGGCTGGGGATTAAACACCTGCAGATCTTTGGAGATTCAGAGCTGGTGTGTCACCAGGTTACGAACAAGTGCGCCTCCAAACAGCACTATCTTAGGGCGTACCGCAACCGGGTGTGGGACCTGATGGAGTCGTTCGACTCGTTGAATGTCAAGGCGATATCGCGTGAGAAAAACAAACACGCTGACATTCTGGCGTCTGTTGGAGCCAGGTACGTTCCGGCTGATGACGTTGTCCAGAAACCGAAGCCGGTTCGCACTATTTACAGGCCTTTTGTGCCTGATAAGGACACCCATTGGCAGGTGTTCAGTTGTGACGAGGAGATCGTCACATTTTTGGTTAACGAAGTTGGTTCAATCGAAGGTAGAGACCATGATGACGAGCAATATGAGGGGTTGATACAGTTAAAAAATAATCATGTCCCAAAAGGACTGATTACATTGGAGAGTCTGTTTGATCAGAATGACGGAGCAATATCTCACAGGATCAAAGTAGACCCGAAGCAGTATGCCGACCTGGAACTCGAACCTGGTAAAACTATCAAGGTCGGAACAGACTGCACCTCGGAGGAACTTGAGCAGATCAGATCACTGTGCCAGGAGTTCCCCGACATCGTGGCCTGGTGCTACGAGGATTTGAGGGGTATGACAGAAATGTGATCCAGCATACCATTGAGCTAGAGGATGGCGCCAAGCCATTCCGTCAGAAGCAGAGGGCCGTAAATCCGAAGATTGAGGCCATGATGAAAGCCGAGCTTTTGAAGATGCTGGAGGCCAAAATCATCTACCCCATCAAACATTCATCCTGGGTCGCGAATTTGGTGCCCGTGAGGAAAAAGAATGGCGACATTCGTCTCTGTGTCGACTTCAGAAACCTGAATCAGGCTTCCCTCAGGGACCACTATCCGCTTCCCCAAATCGACCAGATTCTACACATCGTTGTTGGAGCCCAGAGATTCTCACTTTTAGATGGATTTTTCGGCTACAACCAGATTTGGGTCAAAGATGAGGACCAGCATAAGACGGCGTTCACCACCAAGTGGGGGACGTTCGCCTATCAGCGCATGCCTTTTGGCTTATCCAATGTTGGTGCCACATTCCAAAGGGCCATGGACCTGGCCTTCGGAGAGCTGCTCAATAAGATCATTGTTATCTACCTTGATGACATGACTGTTTTCTCTCACCAAAGAGGGGATCATGTTTCCCACTTGCGGCAAATATTTGAGAGGTGTCGGGAATTCGGCATTTCTATAAACCCGAAGAAGTCTGTCTTCGCGGTAAAAGAAGGAAAGCTGCTGGGACATGTCATCTCCGAGGAAGGCCTCGCCATTGACCACGACGAGAGCGAAGCCCTCCTTCGCTTGCCGGCCCCATCGATAAAAAAGGGCTGCAGTCCTTCTTGGTCAGATTAACTTCGTGCGGAAGTTCATTCCGGACTTCGCACAGGTGATCAAGCCTATGGCCGAATTGCTGAAAAAAGATACAATTTACGAATGGACTGATGAGAGAGAGCAAGCCTTCGAGGAAATCAAGGCTCGAATTGCGCAAGCTCCGGTGTTGACAAACCCGGACTACTCCAAGGACTTCATCCTTTATGCAGTGGGAGAACCCGAAAGTTACGGTGCAGTCCTAACTCAGAAGGGAGACGATGGCGAGGAGCGCCCCATAGCGTTCCTGAGCCAAGTGATTCAGCCGCATGAGGAAAAGTACAACTTTATAGAGCGGCGGAGTTCACGCTGTTATGAAATCCCTCCGAAAGTTCAGGCATTTTGTCTCCCAGAGCAAAGCGGCTGTCTTTGTGATTCACCGGACGTTCGAAGCTTCATCATACAAGGAGAACCGGGTCACAAGAGAGCGAGGATGGATTGCAAAAATCCGGGAGTTCGACATCGAAGTGCGGCCCACCAAGCTTATCGGGGGCCGAGCCTTGTGTCGGGAATTGGCCCGAAGCGCCGTAGCCGGCATCTCCGCTCTGTAAGTGGGAGGACACGGCGACACGCATCTACCTAGCCAACTCCTTATCGGAGGGGAGTGATTGGACGGATGAGCTGGTGAGATATTTCTGCACCGGAAGATGTCCGAGATCGCTCGAACGCCTCACAACGAAGGAGATTTCGGCTAGGTGCACTTAAGTACACTCTTCGCCCCGAGGGGCTTTACTTCAAAAACATCGACGGCATCCTGTTGCGGTGCGTCAGAAAATCGGACCAGCCCAGGGTCCTCGGAGATTTTCATTCCGGGATGCCTGGGGGTCATCATTCTGCAAGGCCTACGGCCTTAAAAATAATTAGAGTTGGGTACTATTGGCCCACTCTATTTACAGACGCTTATGCGGTCTGTTCCAAGTGTGATCAATGCCAGAGGTTTGCTGGCAAAAACAGAAAAGCACCCCTGCCCCTTCAACCGATTCAGGCCGAGACTCCGTTCCAGCAATGGGGTCTAGACTTCATTGGGGTGATTTCGCCTAGTTCCTCTGCCGGACACAAGTTTATTCTTACAACCACCGATTACTTCACACGGTGGGCGGAGGCAATCCCGACCAAGAACGCTGACCAAGAAAGGGTCATCAGGTTCATTGAGAGCCTGATTACTCGCTCGGGGTTCCGAGTCAATTGTGACGGACAATGGTCCGGGATTCGTAGGCGCTGTACTCACGGAGTACATTGGCAAACTTGGCATCTATCACAAGATGTCTTCTAATTACTACCCGCAGGGGAATGGCCTTGCCGAGTCTACTAACAAGAACCTCCTGAAAATCATCAGGAGGACCATTGACAGAAACAAGCGGACTTGGCATTTACTCCTGAACCGGGCGCTGTGGGCGGACGGAGTTTCATTCAAGAAATCCATCAGAACGTCCCCCTATGCGCTCGTCTATGGCAAAGAGGCTGTCATGCCATCCCACATTGAAATCCCTGCCCTATGGATGTTGGACGAAGACAGGAGCAGTGGAGACCCGGTGGACGACAGGCTGTGCCAACTCCTGCGAGTTGGAAGAAGACGAGAGAAAAAGCATACCGGGCCTTCACCGATCATATTGCGGCCACTCAAGGCTGGTTTGCAAAAGGCACCACTTGCTCGAGTTTTTAAAATCGGGGACCCGGTGCTGAAGTGGGACTCATATAAGGCGAAGCCGGGCAATCACGGGAAGTTTGATGCTCTCTGGGAGGGCCCATATCAGATTGCCCGGGTGAACCAGTTCAATGCCTATGTACTTCGGGATATGGAGGGTCAGCTCCTACCTATCCCTGTTAACGGGTTCCACTTAAAAATTTACCGCTGCTGAAGGTGCCCGAGTGGCCCTTCTTTGTAAAAATTTCCCTTATGCATTTTTGTTTTCCAGCATGTACAGTTTCCAGCTTTCAGTTTTTTATTTTGTTTGAGCCGAACTGCGACATGGGAGAGAATACAGACTTCGCAGCGAAGTCTGTTGTCGCCCCTCAGAAGGGCGAAGTTCGTGAAGGGGCTGCTTGAGTGAAGAAGAAAGCAAAAAACGTCTAAGTGTTGGCCGCTGCCCGACTTCGCAGCGAAGTCGGGCTGCGCGCCAGCAAAAGAGCGAAGTTTGAAGGGAGAAAAACTGCAAGGGCACAAGTGATCGGACTGCGCTCAGTTTTGAGCGAAGTCCGACTTCGCGCGAAGTCCGACTTCGGCCGGCTTGCGCGCGAAGTACGAACTGCGCGCAGCTCGCGCGCGAAGTGCAAACTTCGCGAGTTCGAACCGCGCGAGTCGAACTCGCGAACTCCGCAGCTCGCACGCGAGTGCGAACTCGCGAGTTCGACGCGCGAGTTCGAACGCGCGAAGTTCGAACTTCGCCCGAACTTCGAGCGAAGTCCGAACGCTCTCCTTTTTTTTTTAGCGCAGCTCGTGCACCCGGTCCCAAGAAGCAGTAAAATTCTAAGTGCTCGCCTTTCTTCCAAAGTTTGCAAAGGGCCGGACTGCGCTCAATCCTTGGGCGCGGTAAGAAAAGAAAAGAGAAACAGTCTCAATGCAAGTCGCAGTTCGGACTGCGCCCGATTTTTGGGCGAAGTCCGACTGCGCTGGCGAAGTCGGATCGCACCCAACTTTGGGCGAAGTCCGATTGCGCCTTGTTTTCTGGGCCAGCTTGGACAGTTGTTTAAAAAAAAAAATGAATAAAATATTCTAAAAGCTCCAAGCTGGGCCCAAGGCGCATTGCGACCGTTTTGAGATGGGTTTCCGCACCAAGGGGTTTTTTCTTGAGCAGTGTGCCCAGATTGCGGCAGTGACGTCAGCCATGGCGCGGCGTTCAGGATAAATTTAATGATTGCACAGTCCTCAATGAAAGTGCAATCAAAAAAGCATGGCACGACAGCCGGGATACCTTTTTCAAAACATTCTCCTGCGCGGCCACCCAAGAAACATAACTCCTTCACTTGCCAGCCGACCTACCCCCTCCTGCGCGACATTAATGACGCTGTCATTATCTAGAAAAGGGGGTCAGATGCATCCAGACATGCCAAACTGCGCAGATTATTCCTGTGACTGCGAAATCTGCTACAGACGCCCTGAATTCGTAATTATTGTTGTTTCGGAGAGATGGACAGAGGAAAGATGCCAATGCCAGCGCAATCCAGCGAAGGGTGCGAACCCGAGGATTTACCGCGGCCAGGTGTTTTCAGAAGTGAAACACCGTCGGAGCGAAAGTCAAAGTCCCGGCCAAAGAAAGTACAGCGTGGGCAAGCCCCACCACCTCCGGTAAATTACCTGGCGGGATACAAGGACGGCTCGTTTTCTTTGAGCCTGACTAAGCTGCGGACAAATGTGGAGAGTTGGGCTGACAAGGTTTCGCCCTCTCATCATTTCGGGGCGGCGTACAAGTCAAACCTTTTCCGGTTCTTGTGCCCTCCTGTCCATCAATGCCCGGAGCTGGTAGACCTGATTGTCAGACATTACAGACCAGCTACCCGGCAAATTTGCAGCTCCAGCGGTAAACCCTTGTTCGCGCTGCGCAAGGAGACTGTCCAGCCAGCTTTCGCCCCAGGGTTGGAGTATGACTCCAGCACAATCGTCAGAAAGATAAATTTGGGCGAGCAAGCGGGACGCTTCATACACACAAAAAGGATGAGGGATTTCCTCAATTCAGAGCTGAACGCCCCGCTTGCAGCTGGACAGTGGCCAACCGGCCCCATGCCCTTGGCAAGGTTTCAGAGCAAATACTTATACACCATTCTGGCGTATGTCCTCGGCTGCGACTCTGATGAGCTGGTACAGCCGTACTAGCTAGAGCTGGCAGAATGTCTCCTGTGTGGAGAATCCTACGAACCAGCAGCGCAGAGAAGTGGAAAACGCCCCATCTTTTTCGACTGGGCGGATTGGCTTGCATACGCCATCCACTCCAGCCTGGTGAAGCTCCAGAAGAAGCAGTCCACCGAATTTCGGTTCAGTTCCTTTTTGGCTTGGCTTTGTTTGTATCATTTGCACTCCCGGATGCCGATCCCGAACCTGAAGAAGGTCAATGAGAGGGGAGAGCCACAGCCCGTCTATGACTGGACGGATGACCTATACCGGAAAGGGTCTTACTACAAGTTTAACTTCAACTTTACGGGATTGGTCATGTCAGTCTTCAGCGATGGCGAGATCCCTCGCCCCCGCGGGAAACGACGAACTCTTTGCTGAGTCAGAAGCTCGGGGACGTCTTTAGGCTGACGCAGGGGATTGTGGTCAGAATCTACGGATTCAAGGGCAAACCTCATCTGCTGCCCTACTGGTGCACGGATCATCAGTTTGGGATGGAGGTTGCCCGTCAGATGGATTACGTTGAGGAGTTCGGCCTGGGAAAGAAAAGGGGTCAGATCTTTCAATATCCTCTTTCCTGGGCAAACGTTGAGATTTCCGAGGTAGGACAGCATGTCTACCTCGAGCGGGAGCTTTTTGACATTGGGCTGATTCTGCTGCCGCAGCGCTGGAAGTACGACCCGTACGGGATAAGGGGAAAGTTCACGCATCTCTGCCCCCGGGCGGATATAATCGAAGACAGATGCGATGTGGTCCATGTTGACCTTGACTGGGAAATTGACTTGATGGAAGCTTCGCCTCCGTGGCGGGATTTTTCTTTGCGAGGAGGTAGCATATGACCCCAAGCGAAACCCGGACCACAAGTTCTCTTCTCCGGGGTTTAAAAAATTCATCTCCAAGATAGCGAGGCCTTAAGCGGCCAAAAGAAAAGATTATTGAATGCTTGGAAGATGAGGTGCCACACGCAGCACGACAAATCCACCGGGAGAAATCTGGCCGTTGATGACGACTTTTCGGCCCTATATGACCAGCACCATGACAGCTGGCGGCCATTCGCATATCAAGATTACGTTCCCCGAGGTCCCTTTGAGGGTTATAAAGGAGGGTCTTCCTCCCAACAGTTGTACACTTCGGCAACTGCCAGCGCGGGCCCACCAGACATCCAAGTGGACCCAATGCAGCCTGTTGCTTCCAAGGTGGTGCCTGAAAAGGCGCAGAAACCAATCAAGTCAACGCCTGAGGTGACCCTTCAGGCACAAAAGGCGCCAGCACCACCAGAGAGCAGACCGGTTGCGGCAGACCTTCTGCAAGTCAAACCCCGGTACAAGTTCACCGTGGGAACATCAGCGCCTGCTACACCTGCTTCATCTCCTTCCCCCGATCCGGCCATTGTTCCAAGAGAAGAAGAGGAAGAGAGTTGAAAAAATCAGGCGACCTAGTCTGACAGTGCAGCAGCCAGTCGCAGAGCCGCAGCCGCGTTCAACCGCTCCAGAGATTGTTTCTCTGGGCAGTCCCGAGCCAGCCGCCGGAACCAGAATCGCAGACATCCATCCAGCATCGGCTCAGGCGGAGCCCGCAGGTACGTTTGCTGCCCCACTCTCTCTGGTCTCATCTAGCCCTACTCCTACTCCATCTCCCACTCAATCCGAGCGAGCCGTGGCCGCATCTTCCTCCCCGTCTCCACATCCTTCTAGCGGCCCCCATTCTTTCGACCAGTTTGCTCAGAACCCCAACGTTTCCCTATCTCTGAGTCAAACCCCAAACCCTTCACCTGAGGTTAGTGCTGAAGCCGTGCATTCACCGTTACATCCACCGCCTCAGCCGCTTGAAACCCTTTCAGCATCAGCCGCTCCCATCTCCACTTCCCGGTCGCCCTCAGAAGCGGCCGATCCTTCCAAAGTCCGTCCGGTTCCTCCTGATTCCATTCCCGCAGGAGAGACGTCTCAGCAGAACCCTAGGCTGGGGGAACCAGACTTCATGGACGACCTCCAGAATACGGACGACTTGCCTCTGGCAACGAGAGCTGTAGAGTACCCTATCTCTTTCCTCCAAAACCTGAAGCGGAGGAGACCTGAAGAGATAGCCGCCCCGGTAAAGCGCACCAAGTTTAACTCGAGAGGAGAGTGCTTACAACGAGAGAAGATAATCCCGAAAGTGAAGAAGCCTCTCCGGGAAATGACCGGGGCGGACTACGAGCTCCGGACAAAGGAGAAGAGCTTTGACGATATCGACAAGCGATACGAGATTCAGGGAATCATTCGTAAAGCGGATAATCTCCTTGTCAAGAGTCTGGAGGAACAGGAAGAGCTTTTCGGGTTGCAGGACAAGACAAGACAGCTTGAAGAGGACCTGTCCAGGTCCACTGAGCAGCTGGAAGCGGCGCAGCGAGAAATAGATGAATTAAAAGCCCAGCTGGCCGCTTCTCAGCAAGAGGCCGCAACGGAAAAGCAGGCAGCCTTGGAGCAGATTTCTCAGCTCCAGGAGTCTTTGAAACAAGCGCGATCGCAATCTGCGAGAGAAAGCATCTCAAGCGACGGTCTTTTCGAAGAGCAAAGTTAAGGGGATGCGGGCTGATCTGCTGCGGGGATGCAAGCCCCACACGTATAAGGCTATGTCGGTTCCGGATTTCGCATCCCGGAATTCAAGAAGTTTACGCCGGGAAAGCTTGTGGTAGAGGAGGCCGAACGCCGGGCGAAGCAATGGCTGGACACGGCAATAAATCTTCGGGAGCGCGAGCGCGATGGCCTCCAATTCTCCCCCATGTCCTCATTCGCTGCAGAATGGGCAGATGCAAGGGTAACCTTGCATAAATATTTTAAGAAAGTAGAAGAGGTGAGGGTTGCCAGACGAATGTTGGACGCATTTGAACATGAAAGAGACATTTGTATGGCTCCCTTTCACGCTCTTTCCGAACTAGGGTGCCCGGGCTTTGTTGAGAATGGTGAGTTCCTCACCCTTGAACAGGTGAAAAAGAATTGGCGGTCCTTTGAGGCAGATACAGACTGAGATTGATGGGTGGGTGAGCC
The DNA here is from genome assembly GCA_028583015.1 of Wollemia nobilis. NCBI lineage: Eukaryota > Viridiplantae > Streptophyta > Pinopsida > Araucariales > Araucariaceae > Wollemia > Wollemia nobilis. The sequence goes on from JAQPPZ010001361.1 coordinate 8,789,418, forward strand.
AATTCGGGAAAGTCGGGTCACCCGAGATGGTGTCCAAATGCTTGCAAGATCAGCTCCTACTTCCGGGAGCTAGGAAAAAGATACCTCACCATCGACATGCACGCGGTCTCTGCTTTCCACGCAGCATTAGAAGAAGTTGTTGACCGCCGGCCGTTCGAAGCAGAAGCCTGGGGCCAAGCCCAGGCCGCATACAACCGCATCTGCGAGGCAGAAGCAAAAGCTGGAGAGCCTTCGGAAGATGGTTCTGAGGAGGCAACTGACGAAGGTGAATCTGAAGAACAGTTGCCGCGAGGAGAACAGCTAGAGCAGCAAAAGGCAGGGGAAGCAAGTTCCTCTGCACCCAATGGATGAAGGCATGGATTCTTTGCGCCGAGGCGAGCTCGACACCCCGCGAGCCGCCAGAAATGTTGCCACATTTTGCACGGGGTGCAATGTTTTCAATTTTGTAGCAGTGTTGCTCTTCCTTTTCCCTCTTCCTCTATTTTCCTTTCTTCTTCTCTCCCTTTCTCTCTCTTTCCTACATTCTCTTTTTCCCCCCCTTTCTTGGAGCCCCTCAGTTGGATCTCAAATTTGACAGCAGTTGCCCTGGAAAATGGCTAAGTGTTGGTGCGAAGTTCGCACTTCGCCCAGTTTTGGTGCGAAGTCCGCACTTCGCCCAGTTTTGGTGCGAAGTCCACACTTCGCCCAGTTTTGGTGCGAAGTCCGACTTCGCCCCTCTTTCTGGGCGCACCTTGTAGCAGGCTGGCAGAAAAATGACTAAGTGTTGGAGCGAAGTCCGTACGGCGGCAGAAACCAGCTTTCACCTGTGCGCAGTCCGACTTCGCAGCGAAGTCGGAGTGCGCCCTTGACAGGTGCGCAGTTAGGGAAACAAACTCGGAAATACACCCAAGGCATGAAGGCCTTCCCGACTGCTGTTGTTTTCTGCCTACGCAACCCGATGGCGCTATGATCCCAGGCGAAGTTGGATAAACTGCCTTTCAAGGCAGACACGTGTCAAACAACATCATCCATCATCTGACAAGTGTCCAGCTTCGGGATTTGAGCCAAGACGTGCCGAGCAAAAGGACGAGCATGGGTTGCATTACCTATGCCGGTGGCCTCATTTAGAGCTGATTAGAGGTTCTACCTGCTCCAGCTACCCGCATTCCTGCCGAGAAGAAGTTCTACACAACACGCTGCCATGTAGCTGTCCAGCTTCCAAGAAGACCATGCTGCGGGTACAGTCCGGTCCGACAAAGGTCAGCATTTGCGGCTCCTTCGCCGCTTTTGTCAGCTAGTGTTTGGTCGGGACTTTGTGCCCATTAATGTAACGGGAGGGACTCGGGCTATAAAAACCCACCATGTTTTCATTGTAAGGGGGTGGAAGGGGAATGTACGTTAGGGAACCATTGTAACCGTGCTTACGCTTATAAATATAAATTGTATGCACTGGTTACTGTTCTACTTTTACTTTTATCTTTCCTCTCATTTATGCTTTTTACGTTTCCACTGTGTCACTGCTCGTTGATTCGTTTCAGCATTTGGTGGTCAGATATACCTAAAGCATTGCTTGTGTCATGGCTTGTTGATTCATTTCGGCATTTGGTGGCCAAGCACTTTTGAACTTCATAGATTAGAGGATACATAGAATAGATGTGGTAGCAGTTCCATCAGTTGTGTGTTACGTTGTTGTCCGTAGTGGTGATTGATGCGTTGCCGTCTTTGTTAGTTCTCCTTGTAGGGAGAATGTTTGCTAGGGGACCATTGTAGCTGTGCGTATAAATTCTCTGCATAACACATATACCTAGCTCTGATATCTCTTGGTTACTTTCTGTTTATGTTGTTGTCCGTAGTGGTGATTGATGCATTGCCGTGCTGTTAGTTCTCCTTGTAGGGAGAATGTTTGCTAGGGGACCATTGTAGCTGTGCGTACACTGCTTAATATAGAAAGTATACTTAGGTTTTGCAGTTCCTGGTCATGCTTTGTATTTATGATGCAGTAAGTAATGGTGATTGATGTGTTGCCGTCTCTGTTAGTTCCCCCCACCCAACTCCAATCACATTTGTAAATTCTTTCCGTTCCTTTATCTCTTTCCTGCACTCTTAGCTTAAACCATAAAACCCCCCAAAGGAGCCGGCCTTCTCCGGAGATTGGCCCGGAAGGCATCTCTTCCTTCCGGCCTTTCTAGCTGGTGGGCGAATCTGGGCGCATTCACACAAAATCCTTTCCTCATGGCAGATTCGTAACCAACAGTTACAAAAATGCCTCTACACAAGAATCTCCTTAGGTTGGACCATAGTCATCATTGCCACTATTAGATACTCATGCACATATCCAAAAAACATTTCCGCTAAGACTCCAAATGAGGAAGAGAAGTCAAGAGTACCACCTCTAAAGAAAAATTGCTTCAATCTTCTATAGTCGCATAAAGTAAAACTTGGAGGTATAGCTTTCCCCTTTACAACATACATCACCTTATTTGGAAACTTCAACTTGCCCTTAGGCCACCTAATTTTCATTACCAAAAGAGGCTTTGCATAGATCTGTTTATGAAAAGAGCTATTACAAAATTCCAAGAGTACCTCGACAAAGAATAGAAGAAGGATGAGATCACAAAAGATTAGATCTTCATGAATAAGTTGAATCAATAGCCCAAAGGAGAAAGAGGGATTGACTAAAGCACATTCTAAATCCTTTTCCTGCATGCCTCCAAAAGACTCAAAACCTATTGCAACTATCACAAATCCAACTGCATCTCCCATAAATGTAGACCAAAGATTTTGATTGCATAACATATGGTAAATTTGCCCTTTCAAAATAGGGCAATAGGCTTTGAGGACTATCCTCCACAATTCGGACCCTACCACTATAACAATTACGTGAATTGATGTGACCAATGCATACAGCTCAAAAAATCGTGTGATTTAAAAAAAAAAAAGAGGCTCAAAACACTTTTGTATGCAAAAGTTATGGTCTCCAAAGGATTTGCCCAAATAGCCCTTAAAAATGCAAAAAATAACCTCACAAACCTTAGAGAAGCAACAGCCAATCCCAAGATGCCACTTGGCACCCACTCATTTGTTGTGACTGCCACTCAATATGCACCACTTGGTTGCCAGTAACTTGCTAAAATTCTTCCATTTGTTGTTTTGTGATTGGTTGAAGGTCTTCAATGGCACGCAGAGGTGCCATGTTGGCCAAAGCAGATGTCTTCTCCAAAACTCTTCAACATTTAAATGCAAGGGATTGAACCCGGATCTCTTGAGTGTTAGGGCGTTTGTCCTAACCAACACACCCACCTCACGATCGTGAAAATGTGAGAGTTTTTTGTTGACAAAGACCCCATGCTTACCAAAAGGAAGTGCTACCCACAAGGACTCAAACACTGGTCCTCTGCATCACTAGCACCTTACCAAGGGAAAACAAACCAAGTGATCTAACCTCACCTTGTGACCAATAGCACCCGGTCCTTGAATATTGTTGGGCAGATCGTCCAAAAAAGGTTGAGGTGATGTTGTCCACGCATAAAGATCTCCTTTTTCTTTTATCCTTCAGCAAAAATGGAAACCACAAAGAATTGAACTTGAGACCCATCATGTTGTGCTCCTCATAACACCTTTGCCTAACCACTTGAGTCGCTTAACAATTAAGCACTTAGCCGTATCTCCATCCTGATGAAGACAATGCCAAATTGCAAAAATAAAAAGAGCACGAAGCAAAGGGGGATGCATCGTTATAAAACAAAAAGGCACAAATTTTGAATTTGAATTTTTGGTGCAAATTTTTTATTTGAGAACCTTCTTTCTTCTTTCACGCAGTAAAGAAGAACAAGGGTGCCAAAAAAGAATTGCAATTATAAACAGCAAATCAAAAATACCTCAATAAAAACAACGTATGTTTGACTTCCTTGGACATTCTGAAAAAACAAACAATAAGCTGCAAAATAGGATATCCTCTCTGCCTCTTATGCCAAATAAGCTAACAAAGTTTCGAAGAGTAATTCATCCTACTTCTTGGAGGAAGGATCGGAGGCTCCAAGTTCTCCTTCTGTGTGACTAAGTGATTCTGCTCCCTATCGACCCAGATACCATGTTGGATTTCATACCTATTTCTATAACAAACAGAAACAATCCATCCACTCAAATCTTATCCACAAAGCATAAAAAAAGATGAAAGAGAGAAAGATATGGTGGATGCATATTCATCCACTCAAATCTTATACATAAAGCATAAAAAAAGATGAAAGAGAGAAAGAAACAATCCATCCACTCATCCTCTTCGCCTTGAGAGCATATTCAGAATTATTTTTCAGCTTCATTGCCTTAGATCCACGGCTGGCTGCACCTCAAGTCAAGAGAGAGACGCATATTTGGCGCTTTGCTCCTTAAAATGCATTGCCTCTAGAGGCTCTTTTGGTCATCATAATGGATGGTACTCAAAAGTTATTTCACTTCTTCAGTCAATTAGCATCTCCATAGATCAATTACCTCCATTCATATACTATTTAAATGCTCCTCCCTACTTTCTTCTTGATAAGAGGGTAATTAATAAAGCAATCAAAGATGATGTTTATCGTAAATATAATCAAATCACTTGGGTTGCTCTATCTCAACCTCCTCGTCCTAAGTTGTCCTTCTACACTAAACATTTCATGAGGATTGAGAATGGCATTATTACTTTATCCTAAGTATGTCAACCAACATTGGACACACACCCTTAGAATTCCTCTTGGTCAGCTTAGAATATGCTTACTTTAGTTGCAGGTGGATACAGACCACCATATTTCTTGAGAGGGTAGGCTATGTCTTTACTCTACTAGGGAGGTGGAGACTAAAGAACATTTCATCTTCAAGTGTCATATTTACTATAAGATTTAAAGGAGGTACTATTGCTTGTATAGAGAATCAAGGGGATATCTTATCACTTTTTTCAACTATCTTGACCAAAGATACTCAGTTGTTTACCTTAGGAAAACTATCAGTCTTTGGCATCAAGTATTACAGGGGAGACAAACTACTACTCACTAACCACCTCATTCTTTCACTTTATCTTTGCAGTCGAGTCTAATAAGTGCTCATTTGAAGCTACAACAATCGAAAACGTTAATGGCAGATTTGTGTGCCCTTGTTTGCATACAAGAGTGGATACTATGGCTTCAGTTCTTTCTTCTTGCTTGTGACAAGACAAGATTGTAGTTCTTCGACATCCAATTTCAACTACCCCTCATTGAGGAGTTGTAGACAGACACAGCTTACCAGTTACTGTTGGTCACGAATCCGCCATGAGGAAAGGATTTTGTCGTTATTGCGCCCTGGACCCGCGAACCAACATTGAAAGGCCGGAAGGAAGGGATGCCTTCCGGGCCAATCTCCGGAGAAGGCCGGCTCCTTGCGGGGGTTAGTAAGATGAGAGTGCAGGAAAGAGATAAAAATGCGGAAAGAATTTACAAATGAGAGTGGAGTTGGGTGGGGGGAACTAACGATGACGGCAACTAGACAATCACCAATACTTACTGCATTATAAATACAAAGCATGGTCGAGAACTGCAAAATCTATGTGTACTTCCGATACCTAAGTAGTGTACGCACAGCTACAATGGTCCCCTAGCAAACATTCTCCCTACAAGGAGAACTAACAGCACGGCAATGCATCAATCACCAGATACGGACACTAACATGAGTAGAAAGCAACCTAGAGATATCAGAGCCAGGTATATGTGATATGCAGTGATTTTAACCGCACAGCTACAATGGTCCCCTAGCAAACATTCTCCCTACAAGGAGAACTAACAGCACGGCAACGCATCAATCACCAGATACGGACAGCAACGTAACACACAACTGATGGAGCTGCTACCACATCTATTATATGAAATTTAAAAGTACACAAACAATGCTAAAGGCCCCTGATCACCAAATGCTGAAACGAATCAACGAGCCATGACACAGGGAAGCGTAAAGCATAAACATAAAGAAATAAAAGCAGCAGAACAGAACCAGGCATACAAATTATATTTATAAGCAGAAGCACGGTTACATTGGTTCCCTAACAGACATTCCCCTTCCACCACTTTACAATGAGAATGTGGTGGGTATTTATAGCCCGAGTCCCTCCCGTTACATTAGCTGACAAAGTCCCAGTCAAACATTAGCTGACAAAAGCAGCCGCGGAACTGCTGATGCTGACATCCGTCGAGTCGATCTTGTACTCTCAGGATGGTCTCCCTAAAGGTTGAACAGACTACATGGCAGCGCGTTGGGTAGAACTTTATATTGACGAGAATGCGGGTAGCTGAGGTAGGTGGAAACTCACATCAGCATTAAATGAGGCGGCTGGCATAAGTAGTGCGGCCCATGCTTGTCCTTTTTCTCGGCATGTATTGGCTCAGATCCCAAAGCTGGACACTTGTCGGATGATGCTGCTTGACACGTGTCTGCCTTAAAGGCGATCTATCCAACTTCGCCGGGATTAGAGCGCAATCGGGTAGCACGGGTGAAAAATAGCGCGATCGGGTTGACCTATTTCCCTCCTGCGCACCGGTCAAAGGGCGCAGTCCGACTTCACTGCGAAGTCGGACTTCGCCCAGCACTTAGTCATTTTTCCTGCCCGACTGCCAGCCTGATACAAGGTGCGTCCAGAAAGAAGGGCGAAGTCGGACTTCGCACCAAAACTGGGCGAAGTACGAACTTCGCACCAAAGCGGGCAAAGTCGGACTTCGCACAAAGCGGGCGAAACGAACTCGCACAAAGCGGGCGAAGTACGAACTTCGCACCAAAGCAGGCGAAGTCGGACCGACTTCGCACCAAAACTGGGTTTCTTGGTTCTGCTTCCCGAGGCCATAACTTTTGATCCGCTGACCCGATCGCCTATTATAATATATCGTTGGAAAGCTTGCGAGAAGATCTGCAATAATAAAATATCCGGGGCTCATTTTGTCCATTTTATCACCCCTGTTTATGGCCCGCAAAATCCCGAACACCTCAGCATGCCCTGACACTTAGCCATTTTTCGGGGCAAGCTCTGTCAATTTTGAGAAGAATGAGAATGTAGGGAAGAGAGAGAAAGGGGGAGAAGGAAGAACAGCTTTCTTACAAAAATTGAAAACATTGCACCCCGTGCAAAATGTGACAACATTTCTGGCGGCTCGCGGGGTGTCGAGCTCGCCTCGGCACAAAGAACCCATGCCTTCATCCATTGGGCAACAGAGTCACCCTCGCTGCAACTGCTCTTCAGATCCACCTCCGGCAGCTGCCTCCTCGGAACACTTAAAAAGAAAACACTGCACAGACTGAAATAAGAAAAACAACTAAAACTTTGAATACTAGCCGGATTATTTACACAAAATTTTGCGGCATTACTGGCATGCCGCCACACAAATCTAGCTTCGGTTGCCTATCCGGTGAACCTGCAGTGCCCGGACCAGATCTGGTTGTACTTCAGATGATCTTTGAAGTCCGGCTGGCCTCCCAAAGCTTGCCGGGTCGCGAACATGGTGCAACGTGGCAGATTGTCGTTCATGCCGGTACCCGTACAATTGATGAACAATGTGGCAAGGAGATTTTTCAGACGGGAGCCCTCTTCGAGTACCGGTTGTGGTGATGGTTGGAGCCAATACCACCACGGTGGAGACTGTAGGTGAACATTCATTTCTCCGCTTGTGAGGTCAAGGCTGCTCACCAAACCTTGATTCCTCCAGGGTGTCTTCTATTAGCTTAAAAAAAAGGGCGCCTGCGATCAAGAAATCTGGATCTTCAGCTCAGTCAGAGTCGCCAGGTGATTTTGCCAGATGAAGGCAAGCCAAAGATTCACCAACTCGGGCTTCCTTAAAATATGGAGACTGATCGTCTCACCTCACTGATTCGTCTATGCGAGCTTGGTAATCAGCCAGCCTAACGCGCTTGCCTGGAGCGTTGGTATTAATTTCGTAAAGTCAGGTTGGTTTCCCGGGTTCCTCGCTCGCCACCTTCTTGCTTGAACGAAGGCGTTAGGACCGGTCTTTTGGACTCAGAGAATATGAACGTGCAGAGTCGCCAGGTGCTCTGATTTTGAACAGGAATGAAGCGAGCACCAATGCTTCAATTCTGTTTGGGGGTGAGAAACCTCCTTGTCCCACCGAGTATTCGGAAAGAAACTGTCAGCCCGAGTGAGGACGAGCTTGAGTTCTTCCAAATGCGAGACAAAGAGTCCCACCGGGCGTGCCAAAAACTGCTGGTCACGAATCCGCCATGAGGAAAGGATTTTGTCGTTATTGCGCCCTGGACCCGCGAACCAACATTGAAAGGCCGGGAAGGAAGGGATGCCTTCCGGGCCAATCTCCGGAGAAGGCCGGCTCCTTGCGGGGGTTAGTAAGATGAGAGTGCAGGAAAGAGATAAAAATGCGGAAAGAATTTACAAATGAGAGTGGAGTTGGGTGGGGGGAACTAACAGTACGACAACCAGCAATCACCAATACTTACTGCATTATAAATACAAAGCATGACTGAGAACTGCAAAATCTATGTGTACTTCCGATACCTAAGTAGTGTACGCACAGCTACAATGGTCCCCTAGCAAACATTCTCCCTACAAGGAGAACTAACAGCATGGCAACACATCAATCACCGGATACGGACACTAACATGGGTAGAAAGCAACCTAGAGATATCAGAGCCAGGTATATGTGATATGCAAGTGATTTTAACCGCACGACTACAATGGTCCCCTAGCAAACATTCTCCCTACAAGGAGAACTAACGACGACGGCAACGCATCAATCACCAGATACGGACAGCAACGTAACACACAATCGATGGAACTGCTACCACATCTATTATATGAAATTTAAAAGTACACAAACAATGCTAAAGGCCCCTGATCACCAAATGCTGAAACGAATCAACGAGCCATGACACAGGGAAGCGTAAAGCATAAACATAAAGAAATAAAAGCGAGAACAGAACCAGGCATACAAATTATATTTATAAGCAGCACGGTTACATTGGTTCCCTAACAGACATTCCCCTTCCACCACTTTACAATGAGAATGTGGTGGGTATTTATAGCCCGAGTCCCTCCCGTTACATTAATGGGCACAAAGTCCCAATCAAACATTAGTTGACAAAAGCAGCCGCGGAACTGCTGATGCTGACATCTGTCGGGCTGGACTGTACTCTCGGCATGGTCTCCCTGAAGGTTGAACGACCACGTGGCGGCGCGTTGGGTAGAACTTTATAGCGACGGGAATGCGGGTAGGCGAGGTAGGTGGAAACTCACATCGGCATTAAATGAGGCGGCTGGCATAAGTAGTGCGGCCCATGCTTGTCCTTTTTCTCGGCATGTATTGGCTCGGATCCCAAAGTCTGGACACTTGTCGGATGATCTTCGCTGACACGTGTCTGCCTTGAAAGGCAGTCTATCCAACTTCGCCCGAGATTAGAGCGCAATCGGGTAGCACAGGTGAAAAACAGCGTAGTCGGGTTGGCCTATTTCCCTACTGCGCACCGGTCAAAGGGCGCAATCCGACTTCGCTGCGAAGTCGGGTTGCGCACCGACACTTGCTGATTCTCATTGTTGTTCGGACTTCGCCTTGGAAAGGGGGAGCAGTCTGACTTCGCTGCGAAGTCGGACTTCGCCCAACACTTAGTCATTTTCTGCCCGACTGCCGACTGCTACAAGGTGCGCCCAGAAAGAAGGGCGAAGTCGGACTTCGCACCAAAACTGGGCGAAGTCGGACTTCGCACCAAAACTGGGCGAAGTACGAACTTCGCACCAAAACTTCATATTGATACACTCAGGTTTTAGGATTTAGATGACTTTTTTGTTTTAATAGAAAGATTGCATAGTGTGTGATCCACATAGGGTATGCCTAGCCATCCCCTGCGTGCCCCCACAAATAAGGGTAAGAGGGGATGTCCCTAGCGCATCCCCCATCCCTTAAGGCGCATGTTCTCCCACGTATACAAGCCCGAGGACGTGTCCCCATGGAACACAAGTTCTAAGCAAAAGTATCTGGTTGAAGACACCCTTTTGCAAAAGCTGGTTCATTCAAGCACAACAAGAATGTTGCCAATTTGGAATTGATGGGTAGTTCTTAAGCTAGAGTCAAAATGTTATAAAAGGAATTGGAGGAAGGAAAGTTTTCCTCATTTGATTCAGTTCTTAAGCTTTTGGGGGATCAAAAGCTTGGGTTGAAGGTCCAGTCAACTTAGCCATTTGAAAGCTTCCAATTCTATTTCGTTTGTATGAAGATTATGTTTGGAAATATTTTAATGCTCAAAAGACTTGGATGGTTGGATGCATTTCAGCAATTGATCCCCCTTTTTGTCTCTATGCTATTTGGAACATTTTACGGCATTTCTTGGTAGGGAATGTTGCTATTGATGTATTCCTCAATGCCGGATCCCCTTCTAACTGGCAAGATTACCCTTCAATAGGCAAGTTTACTCCAGGAAACAAGAAGGTTACTTCCCCAAGCTGGAATGTTTACCTTCTAGTTCCACCAAAGCTTTTTGTGATAAATAAAAGACTCAAGGGACCAATTTGATGACTTGGCATGTGATTTGGAGGCCACTATAAAGAATTTGTGAAGTGTAGGGTCATTGCTAGAGACTTAAAGTGTTAATGACACCAACTTTGGCTTTCCATGTCCTTTATATTCCATCATTGCTAGAAAAGCATAAATAGAGGTTCCAGCTGCATTTTGCACCATTCACAAGATAGGGGTTTGAGAGTGGTTGTGTTGTGTGGATTGTTCATGTTCCTATTGGGAAGATTTTCATCTAGTTCATACATGTTGCAGTCTCTTTGTTAGACAACCAACAAAAGCTTTGAACACTCTTTTTCCATGGATGTTAATGCTTATTGCCAATGTTGTTTCTTTTTGTTGTTTTGTTTATGAGCAATATGCTATTGTATTTCTATTTTTGTTAGCATATAAGTAAAACATGTTGTGCTTTTCTTAATTTTGTGTCTTAAGTTCTTAAACCAAACATGAGAATTTTGTCTCTGTTTGATTCCGAATGAACCATTTTCCCCAGTGAAAAACTTGACCTCCTTTGACAACTTGATAAAGTGGTATTATCTGGTTTTGGGTGCCCTTGGTCTGTGTGTCCGCAATGGAATCTGTTGTTGCTGGAGTGACATAATCAGGATTCCACTCCAGAAGTTGTAATTGTTTTAATGCATCTGATGCATCCAACGGTAGTGTAAAATAGGGCCAAAAAAGCTCCATGTGGAAGACAGAGTGCAATACAAAGTATAGTGGAACAACTCTCAAATTTAACTATTTTAGAATAGTCGAAAATGTATAAACATTGGTCTTACTCATTGTTAAAAACATAGATACTGTTATCGAATGTTATATTTGGGTTCTGTGGTATTTCCCCTCTTAGGAAGATAGAAGCTAGCCTAATCTAATGGTTGATAGATTAAAACTTCTTTTTTCCCTTTTGCTAAGCTAGAAATATACTTCAATCACAGATCAAATGGCATTAGCTCAACCAAATAGATTCCTCAACATTCAAGGAGGAAACCTAATTTCTAATCTTGCCAAGCGATACAAGGATAATATCCAAGTTGTTGTAATACCACTACATGGTGATGATGTAATAAGGGTGGGCTGTTCCAATCCCATATAACCAATTGGAAAATATATATACTTCGATCACAGTTTTTTTTTCTAGTTACAATTACTTCTATGTTTTTTTTTAAGTAGGACGATCTATACTGGTACTGGGCATATTGTAGAATGGCATCCTAAAGCAAAGTGCACCTCACTTTGAAACAGGAAGCCTTAGCATGACGATGGATTTCTAAATTCATAACTTGGTTTTCTAAATTTGTTAGAAGTGTTGAGGTCGAGGACCAAAATGCTACATGACTTTCTTCGTTACCAATCCCTACCAATGAATTTGATACAACAGCTCCCACTAGCTCAATAATTGGAACCATGGTTAAAGCAAGGTTCGATGACATCCAAAGGTTATCCAACTAGCATATTGGCCTGAACACGTCTAAAAGATTATGATACCTTAGGTCCATTTGTTTGGGAAAATCTTTTTTATCACTACAAATGATTTTACGGTCATATGGTTGTATTTATGGACTAATGAGAAGAGCATTTTAGTCACTACAATATTTTTTTATTAAAAATTAATTACATAGGATTAAGACCTGTGTCAGTTATATATGATTATAGCGGTATTCCTGACCAGTATGTGAAACGGGTAAGATTTAAACTTAATTTTTTTTAAATCAAAAAATTTTAATCAATTAAACTTAAAAATTTAATATTATTTTAAATCAATTTTTAAACTAATTTATCAATAACATACAAATGAAGATTCTGTGTGATCTACAGCAAGGACCTCACTTACATTCGAGCGAAATCTGGATTCAAGCCCCACAACAAATATATATAAAAAGTATTAATAAAATAAAATATAAATAGAAAAACATACAAATGAAGATGCACTCCAAGCAAAAGCTTATAAAATTCAAAAAGTTGAAAATTTTTCCATGCTAGAAATAAGAAGGTAACTCTCAGCATGAGCTAACTAGCTTATCAATAACATACAAAGCAAGATGCACTCCAAGCAAAGGCTTATAAAATCTTCAAGAAGGTGAAATTTTTTCCGTGCTAGAAATAGGAAGGTACCTCTCAGCATGAGCTACATTTGTTTCAATGTCATCAGTGCAGGCAAACTGCAAAGCCGAGACCACAACATTTCGATCTCCGTCAATTCCCATTCCCGTTCCCGTTGTGATCTTCTTTTCAGCAGAGAGTAGAGGAGAAGTAGAGAGGGAAGGCACAAAGCGTTGGCAGCAAGAAGGGTTTTGATAACGTGCAGGGCAGTGAGCATAGTAGCATTTAAAACATACGTAAATAATATTTAGCCTTGGTTTAAGCTTTTAACTTAAACATCTTAAACTAATATAACATATTTGCGTGTAAAAACATATTCTTCTCTTAACTAGAGACGGGCCTCTTGTGCCAAGGTGCTTCCGAAAACAAATAATGATAAGCAATGGTTTTAAAAATAATAATATTTGAAAAATTAAAATTTATTATAAAATAATAAATTTTTTATTTATTTGGTTATTGCGAGAAATCTGTACTTTTCAATTATGATCCTTAGAAATTTGCACTTTTCAATTATGATCCCTAAAAATCTGTACTTTTCAATTATGATCCCTCGTAAAACCTAGAGCTATTTAACACAAAGCCACACCACACACTCACCCACGTTGCAGTTTGAACCTTGGACCTCCCAAAAGAAAACCAAAGCTCAAACCGTTGCGCTGCACCCCAAGTGCTATAAAATAATAATTATAATTGAACATAGGAAGTGTCTTTGTATTTTTTTGAACTAGATATTTATTTATTTATAAAAATGTAGTTAATGTAATTAAATGGTATTAGTTTTATTGATTATATTTTTCAACTTTTGAAGAGGAGACGCGCATTTGAATCTTGATAAATTATACATATTTAACTGTGAAATTGTTGATATACTACTATGTGGTCATAATGTGATATAGGTGGAACTCATTTCAATGCATGTAATTTATTAAAAAAGTAGTTAATGTATCAAATGGTATTAGTTTGATCGATTAAATTCAAGGAGGAAATGAATCTTTTTTTATTATTATTAAATAAAAGAAGGGGTTTTTAAAGGGTCTCGAACCTTTTACAAGAGGGGTTTTGAAAGGCTCTTCCAAACCTTAGATTTAGCCATAAAACAACTAGAAAAACAAGCTACCCCGAAGTAAATATTCAGTGAGCATCGGTAGCCAACCTAAAACAAAGTTGTCTTGATTTAAAATAACCAATGGGCATCGAAGGCCAATCTAAACCAAAGCATGATTTTGAATCTAAAATTCAAATTTGAAACTGGGTGCTCTCTCGCCTAAAACACAAGATTTTAAACTAGTCATCAAGAATTTGAAATTTGAAGTTCCCACCCAATTAAAATTTTCTTGCCTCTTCGGAAGAATACACAACAACCAAGCTGGAAGAAAAAATGACCCCATAGAGGACCGCAGGGTTTTGAAAGGACCCATAACCTTTACACAAGGCTTTACAAGAAACCTATAACCTTGAGCAAAACAGACCTCGAAGAGGGTTGCAGGGTTTTTGAAGGGGCCCATAACCTTATACACAGGGTTTAACAGGGAACCCAGAACCAAAGCTAAAACAATCTCACCCAGCAAGAAAAATGAACCACCAAAACAAAATTTGAATCAAAACTTTTTGCTAAAAAAGAGAATGGAGCACCCAGCCAATAGATTTGTCCAAGATCTTTGCATATGCTAGGATAAATAAATTTTAAACCATCTCGTCTAAAACAAGAGAACCTTGACCAACAAGGGAACCGAGCCTGAAAACAAAATCATCCCGTAATAACTAGGAGAATAAACCACCAGTCAAGAATGGCTGAAAATAAAATTCTCCCATCGAGAAGCAGGAAAGCAGAGCACCAACCAAAAGATCTACCAGAAAGGCTAAAGAAATCATTGGAAACCACTGGAAGGTAGGCTCGACACCAGTACGTCAGACATGATGGCCAACAATACACTTCTTGCTCCACAATAATCAGGCACGTGGTCTCCCCCAAGAGATTGGATATGGTGGGCCAAGATCAAAAATGTCTAAAAGGAAAAACTAACTGACCAACACTCACCTCTAGCAACTGCCCCCAACAACTCGATGAACCAACTAGACCCACCAAACGCAAAGGTTGCCAGCACAAGCAAATCCCAATAAACACTGAAGGCACAAGGTCTCCCCCTAATATTTGCATCAAGAAAGGGGTGAGACCAAAAAAATCGAAGAGAGAGACTTGTCTGGCAACAACCGCATCCAGCAACCAGAAGAATCCTCCCCTCCCCCTTAAGGGAGGAGTCCAATCTGCCCAGTAGGGGAACCGAGCCTTGAAACAAAATCATCTTGCAACTAGAAGAATAAACCACCAGCCATGAAATAGCTGGAAAGAAAAACCTTCCACCTATTAGCAGGAAAGCAGAGCACCAGCCAAAATATCTGCCAAGTAGACTAAAGAAATTGTTGGAAACCACTAGAAGGTAGGGTCGACATTGTTAACTTTTGAAGTTATAAACTTAAAGGAAATGCAACCACAAGTATGGAAATAAGCATGCAATGTTATAACTATGATAATGGCTAACTAATATGCATGAAAATATTATAGAAATCTTGATACAATGCTCAAGAAATAGCCATTAATGAAAGCTCACGAAAATATACAATGATATTCAATGGAGGTCACAACCTCTCCATATTTGCAAAAATGGATCTACATTGTATCTACTACTACTCTACTTATCCACTCCAAAATCCTCTATATTCTTCTACTCTATGAGGGCCTATTTATAATGAGATGCAACTCTTTGCCTTCAATATTCCTATGACACCTCACTATTTTAATCTAAGGACTTATGTAATGTGGACTACATGCACATTTACATCATTGCACATTCTAACACTTGTTCATTCATTACATTGCTTTAATAACGTACTTAAGTCATAATAATATCCTAATCTAAATATGTACCCATGATGGTACATTAGTAAAGAACCAAATAATGTAATATATTCCAAAACTCCCCTATATTACATTATTTGGGTATTGAAGCCTTTAGTCTTCAATAAGGTCTTCATCTCTTGTATAATCTTCATCTTGATTTGATCCTTTGTATTATCTTTAATTCACATTGCACTATATGCCTCCTTGATCCGGTTTCTCTTATTTTCCTTCTTCTTCATTCTTGTCTTTGAGGTCACTTACTACACTTTCATAGGTGGATGTACTATCACCTGATTCTTGCAAAAGTATCTTCTCTTTGTCTTTGTCCTTTTTATCATTTTCTAGGTTATGTATAGAAGCTTCTAAACACACAGTTAAGGTATCATGATAAGATTTTGTATTAGTAGAATTTGAAATATCTTCTCTAAGAAGGATTCATCTATCTTTGTTTTCTCTTTGAGTAATTCAATTAATTATTTATGCTTTGCATTCTCTTCTTTGTAATTGTGAAGTGTAAGAAACACCATATATAGAACGCTCCCAAAGTCTAGAGGAACTGAAATATATTTCTTTCCATTATCAATTGCTTCAATGATTCTAGCATGAAGATAAAATTCCATGGTTGTAAAGTTTTCTTCTAAGGCTTCACTATAGATCAATCTTGAGGCAAGATCTAAGTTTTTAGTTTTGGCAAGTAGATTCTTGATTCTAAATTTTATAACACTTGTCTTTTCCTTTCTAATAGTGTTGTTTATATCATTGTTTGATGTATTCTTTGAGGTTGACATCTTTCTTCCTCTTTTAGTTTGAGTAGACTATGTTACTTTGAATATTTTGTATCTTTCTATCTGAATTCTAGACTGAATCAATTCTTGAAGTGTATGATTAATCAATGGAACTTTGGTTCTTTTGAGAATTTTTTTTATGGATCCTGAAGAGTAGTCTACCTTATATCTCCCAAGTGATTTAATATATATATATATTCCTTCAATTTGTAGAATCAATCTTGAAAAAAAAAATCAATTTTCAAGTTTTGTAAAAGATCTTTCTATCTTGCAAGTGCATGAATGTACTATGAATTCAATAATATGCTTAGCTTTCAAGATTTGAGTTGAATTCCTTTTGTCTCCCTAGTAATGTGATGACAAGATTAATATAATGTTCAACTCTTTAAAACAATTGTTTTCCTTGTAGAAATCTCAATGATGCAATTAGATAGAAATTCTCAATATCTTCAAGATAGTTAAGTTGGATTCTCTATGTCTCTTCAATCTAAGTATGAGACTAATAAAATCAATCTTTCCAACTAAAGTTTGACTTCCTTCTAGCTTTGTAGTTTCTAAATTTCTATGAATTCAATTTGAAGTAGGATTCCTTATATCTCCCTAGTTAGAAATTTAGAATAAGTATGTATTTGCAAATTAAGTTTCACTATCCTTATAACTCCTTGAATTAAAGTTTGCAAATAATGGAAGCAATAATAGTGATTAAGTATTTCTATCTACTACTTCCTTCTCAAAGCAATCAATCTGATTTCTAGGGTCTCTTTTTACACCTTATTACTCTTAATATTCAATGTCCCTAGAGTATATAGTTTAGTTGATTTCAACCTTAATTGACTTGCAATATAACTCTTACCTTCCAATGCTTAGCTCGGTCTTGCAAGTTCTTTGTAATCAACTTGAACTCCTACAAATTGATGATAGTTGACTCCTTGTCAACTTTGAGATGCTATGTGGAACTCTTACTCGTTCGTTGTCCCTAAATTGCATGCCTTCTCCAACGGTCACTTGTGTCCCTACGTTCTCTCTTCTTCAACCGGTGAGCATGCTTCTCTTTGATGTCTTAAAGTTGACTTGTGCTCTTCAAATCAACTGGCAAGCTTGCCCTTCAACGTCAATGTTTCTACCTGCGCACTTCTTCTTCAACATGCACACTATAATGCTTCATCACTCCTCATATTTGTGTTATAGACTCTTCAATGCTACCTTAATTTTGTTGTATAATATTTGAACTAACGTCCATTTTTTAGCACTGTTGTATCGCTCCAAATTTTTCGCATCCCTACCTTCAGGCTATTGGATCCGTGCCCGGAAGGAGGATGGGAAAAGGATGTCGCGGTACCTCGGACTGAGAGGACTTTGCGAAGGTCCCGCCTCTCAAGGGAGGTATATTTTGATGATTTTTCGACGGATGGTGGGTTCACCAGGAAACATTTAAGGGCAGTTTCCACGCCTAGGTTTGGAATGTGTTTTAATGTGTTCGTTTTTAACCTTAAGCATTCATATCCTAGGTTTGGCCAAATGAATCTAGATTAATCTATATGAAAATGCAAGTTCAATGAGTACAAAAAATAGATTTAAAGACATAAAACAGAGAATTTACCGAATGCAAATGAGGAATACTTATCCGGATGTTTGGTGATGATTACGATGTTTGAAGCGATCGGGATCGTCTGGAATTCGACAGAATCGTCGATATCGACGAGAATCGTCGAGATCGACAGAATCGTACGAGATCTGACGAATTCGTCAGACGAATTTGTCAGAGACCTGCAAGCAAAAAAATAGATACAAAATACGACGAATACTATTGTGCTAATAAGGGGAAACAACACCAAATGATTGTATGAATACTGAATAACAGTTATGAACAGTAATTCAAACAGATTACGACATTTTAATAACAAATCATGATCTTAGTATGCAATCTAAGCTAAATGGGTGAACTCCAAATGCAAAATAACATAAACACTGAATAAACTATCTAATTTGCAGACTAAAATAGCAGAGAGAAGGTTGAGAAATGCAAACTTTAGAACGCGATTGCCTCAATATGAAATGCAGTCGAGATCGTCTCGCATCAGTATGAAATCGCCTCGAATTCAATAGGTTCGCCTTCGATCTGAACAGGTTCGTCGGGGACGATGGGTGCTGGCTCCGGCTGAAAAATGGTGATGTACCTACAACAAAATTGTTATGGGACCAGTGCAAATGAAAAATCGGGATGGTTTAGCGTAGATGGAGTTAAATTGCAGATAATTTCAGCCAAGGGGGTGCTAAAGGGATAGCTTAGGATTAAATAGGCTTAGGGGAGTAGTTAGGAGGTTGGATATCATCCCAATTTGGGAGATCTCCAACGGAGGAGGGTCCCAACGGCCTAGACACGCTTACGCCGGATTGGAGACCCGTTGGAACATAAGCTAATTTTGCAAAATCGGTTTTGCGACAAGATCGTCTGGACGTCCTAATCCAGACGAAATCGTCAAATGCGGGGCGATATCGTACGATCGGCGACGATATCGTCAAACGGTCAAAACAACCTCTAAAAATGGCGCGAAAAAGGGGAAACGGATTTCTCGGCGGTTAACGGGCGGTTTGGGAGGTTAAATTTGAATTTTAAATTATTTACTAAGGTGAATGTAATTATTGTAATTTTACTGCGCCAATTTTAGGGTGCTACATTTTGCCCCCTCTTTAGCGAATTTTTCGAAGAAAATGCGTTAAAGATGAGTTCTTCTCGATCTACGAGAAAGCAAAAATTATTCCCATTTTTAGGCGACGATTCTTGGTCGAATCGTACGACAACTTACTATGGTGCCCCCTCCGTGTTTTTACCCAAATCGAACGTTTGAGGTAAAAACGCGAAAAAGCAAAAAATTATTTTTGAATAAAATTAAGAAAAATAGGGTAAAACCCTAATTCATTTTCTTGTTCATTTTTTGGTTTTTGGAGCTCTGAAGCAAAAATGGTGGAGACGACGCACAGATCGACAGAGGTCTGGCGCGGTCTACGGGTAAGAGTCTAGACTTAACTAGGATGCTTTAATTTAATTTGATATGCTTTGTAGGTAATTTTTAGGTGATTTTTGAGCATCGCGGCCGTTTTTGGGCCGTCGACGTCGTCGGGACGAAATCGTCCCGATTTCGACGAAATCGTCTCAATTTCGGCAATTTCGCCCGAGGGCGAAATCGTCGAAAGGGGACGATTTCGTCAAATTAGGGACGATTTCGAACTACGAAATCGGAGACGATTATGCTCAAATGTGGGACGATATCGTCCAATAGTGGGCGATATCATCAATTGCACAAAATTGAATTTTTAACTTGCATTATTGTTTATTGATTATTGATTAATGATTGTTTATTGTTTTGTTGTTTATGTTTGCAGAGAGGATTACTAAAGAGCAGGGAGTGGAAATACGGCGGGTTGAGAGATGACTTGGCCGCTCTATCACAGGCAGAGCGGGATTAGCTGGCTCAAGCCGGCTTACTGCATGTGGCGGAGATGCCACAAGTATCCACAGATATGGGGCTACGACGGCCCTAGCAGAGAGGTGGTATCCGGGCTCTTCATGTTTTCGGCTACCTACAGGGGAGATGACTCCCACTTTGGAGGATGTATGGAGGATTTTGAGAATCCCCATACAAGGACGGCTCATTACTCCTGCGGCCAATCAGGGCCGTGCTATGGGACGACTGTGTGGTGACCCGAGCTTCGCCCTGGAGAAGGGCGGAGTTAATATCGAGGCACTGCGCCAGATGCAGGGCATCTACACTCACACGGGTTCTAGCTGGAGTAGTGGGTGGACTTCTGTTGTGCCACTAGAGCGGGTGCAGGGTGCCATGGATGCTCGCGGATGTGATCTGCGATATGCGGGATCACGGCTACAGATTCTCTTGGGGCAGTTTTGTTTTATGTCGATTGTACAGGATCCTGTATGGGGTCGTGTACAAGGGCGACCGATGTCTGGTTATGACATCGCTACTACAGGTTTGGTGCTGGGAGCACATTGCGGTGCGGAGGCCGATAGGGCTTCCTCGACGAGGGGTTGACGGGGAGAGGCCCCGAGTCTTCTCTCGGTGGCTCCGAGAGAGGGGCACGGTGACGGATAGATCTGCCTATGTCCCGGAGGCTACTAGATGACCTTGTCCCGGACCAGATCACCTGGAGGCCATGGAGGGAGCATCCAGGGGTGGGCCGAGGATGGACGGGGAGTTGGCTCGCGTTAGGCGAGTTTCTTGGGTGAGGATGGAGAGGGGAGAGGTGGAGCTCCATAGGTACGATCGAGTTTTGAGGCAGTTAGGTCTACAGCAGGGGATCCCATCTTTCGGGGATTATGAGTTTTCTCGGACTGTCCGGGATAACACTACGGTTAGCGGGGCTCCCGACATGCAGCGGTTTTGGAGCTAGGACATGAATGATGCCCCCATCCGGCCGGTGGATGGGGACGACGTGGGAGTAGCCGATGGCTACGATGCCAGTATGCGAGGCATCCGCCCTCCTCGGATGACGAGGGCACGGGGTCTGATCCACGCGGTTGTGCGTCGGATAGGGAGGCGGCGCCGGGCGGCGATGGAGGCAGCCCAGGGTCACGGTGGGAGAGAGGTGAGGAGGCCACAGGCACATGAGAGGCCGCGACAGAGAGAGAGGGAGAGGAGGGAGGCGAGACCCCCATCTCCACAGAGGCCACCATCGCCCGATAAGGGCAAGGGTGTCGACACGGGAGAGAGTAGCGAGATGGCTACTCTTCGAGCGGAGAGAGATCATCTCCGAGGCCCAGGTGTAGACTTTGCAGGATGAGGCTGCACACCACCGAGGCGAGGTGTCACGAGCTGCGGGATGAGATTGCACGCCTCGGGGCACGGGGCGGAGGGCGAGCTGCTGGGGAGTTGACACGGGCTATCGCCCGGTGACATTTTACCGGACATTATACTTCCAGCTGGTGCCAGAGGTGGATAGACTACCCTTGCCAGCTAACATCGCGGATCCGATCAGGATCGGGTCGTCAAGGACCACGTCCCGTTCGAGGATGAGGACTACACAGACGGCAATGGGGCCACCTCATCCACCTCAGGGTGGGGGAGGAGATGAGGCGAGAGAGCTCGAGGGGCTCTCGAGGCTAGAGGGCTGAGACATTGTACTGTCATTGTTGTATATGATTATTATTTTGTTGATAGAGGATTGAGTATGCCGAGGTGCAGATTGTGGCATACCGATCCAGGTTTGATGATGTATATATATTTGTGATATATATAGATGAGATATTTTTGATCATATGACTTTGTATTATGTATTTTTATGATGCTTTTAATGTTTTGATTGATTGATTTGATAATTGGATGTAATTATGTCATTGGGAATATAATTTGAATGTCATGCGTGTAATATTTTAAATGAAATAATCTGATGTAACAAATTGATTTGTAATGAAATGTAAAAATAAAAAGAGACTTCTAACAATAATTTCAAAGGACATTGTCGCTATTATAGACCATTTCATGGAGTCGTTGCTCACTCGGTCGTCAAGCTAGTCCCATTTATAGAAATATTGTTAGAAGAACAAGAGTGCTTAAGAGACTGTCTTAAGACTTTGGTGCAATGGTGCAAATGATGATGATGATGGTTTGTTTTGCAGATTTCATAAGAAATATTGTGCATGAAATAATGTGTTAAAATGATTTTTGCTAGGCATAAATTCCTAAGTATGATAAAATTTGTGGATAATTCTTTAGGAATTATACCATCATTGCAAAATTGTAGGTTGACATAATGACATGAAATAATAAAAATGGGTTTGCGTTTTAAAAGCATAATTTGTGTAACATAATGATTTAAGTCATACGTTTTTATGATTTTAAATAAATGGGGAATAAAAATTGTTACAATGGTTTGCGCTAGGCATAGAATATGTAGGTATAGACTTATACCATCATCGCGAAAATCCAAAAAAGATAGTTTTATTGCATGGTTGATTTTTGATGAACAGAAAATATGAAAATGAGGACTTGCGCTAGGCATAAAATTCCAATTTTGGTTTTGAAACTATACCATCGTCGCGAAAGTCAACCAGATATATATGTATATGTTTTTGATTGTATATTTTGAAAGAAATTTTTGATTTTTGTATTATATAGTGGTCTTTGTGCTAAAGAATTGCACTTGAAAGAAGAAAATGAATCATTCCAAACAATTTGCAAAAATAATATTTCAAAGTATTTTAAAGACAAAAGTTAGATTTATAAGGAATCCCATGTGCATATGTGAGTTCATTTCCAATCTTGACTTATCATAATGATACACAAAATCTCTCAAATACAAATGTGTGTGCAATTGCATTGTTCATTTACCGAGTTTTGAGCAAGGTACTATGATACAAGTGATTTGAATAAACCAAATAAGTGTTCATTAACCATGATGTAGATGCATATAACCATACTAGGCTATTATGTAGGTCGGATTATCAAGAGCTAGCTAATCCATAAGCGAGACATAGGTCTGTACAAAAGAAGGTCGCTAATGTGACGGACATATCACCACGCTAGGAGTTACCCAAGGCCAAGCGGGTTGGGCACAAACCACTGTTATGGGGCTTACCTCACGAGTTTTCGAATAATTGAGAATTCCGGGGATTCAAGCTCATCAACCCTTATTTTTTTTTTCAAATGGTATGGAAAGGCATTTTATTGATTTCTTGCTCTCTTTTGAACTTTGCTTATTTTTATTTTTGTATTTCTTTTTGCTTGATAATGCTTGGAACATTTTTGTAATGATATAAAAGAACATTTTTCTTTTCTCTTTTTCTTGAACTTTTCTTTTCTGTTTCTTTTCTTTTTCTTTGCTAGGGATACTTGCTCGGATTAGCTGTAGAGCAAGGGATTTTTATTCTGGGTAGGGGTGAGCTTGTCCTTTTGCCAATTCTCAAAGATTCTAGACCATGTGCATGATAGGATAGCAGGGGAAACTTTTCGCTCAAGAAATCACTTCTACTATGTAGCAAAACATGGAAATTACAAATATAATCATTTTATTGTGAAAAGATGTGCTTGGTTTAAGTAAATAACAAGATCAATTCTCTATGCTCAAACTTTATTTAATTGAATTTTGTGGACTTTGATATAAGAGAGATTAGTAATCATGCCAGATAAAATCAAGATATTTATTTTTGTGAGTGTGCAAGTGAGGGACTCAAATAAATGCTAATTTATCCAAAATAATTTGAAACATATAAGCTGCAATAATTGTAAGAAAATATAGATAAACACTTTTGAGAAAGTTTTTGAGAATGTTGACTCTCTCTTTCTTCTTTATTTTGTTTTGGTTTCGAAAGAGTCAAGCATATAGTTGTTTTTATATTTTTATTTTGATTTTTGTTTTTGAGCAAAAAATTTTAACAAGTGCCTTAAATAAATGCAATAGATAGTTTTTGAAGATTTTCGATGATTATGAATATTTTTGATGTTTTTGGATTTTTATAAATTTGAAAGAAATATAAGATAAAATTTTTGAAAACAATTATATACAAGAATGAAACGGCCAAATTTATGCATAGTAACGTTTAAGATGCAAAATATTCATGGGTTCTTTAAGTTCTTTACCATCTAAGGTAGATAATTTATATGCTCCTGATTCAAATTTAGCTGTAATAATGTATGGTCCAAGCCAATTGGGCTCAAATTTACCTTTAAGTTCCTTAGTTGCATTTGTATTTTTTTTATTTTCTTTTAAAACAAGGTCGCCAATCTCGAAGGATCGATGACGAACTTTTTTAGCATATGATCTTTTAAGCTTGTTTTGGTATGCACGGAGATGCTCCAAAGCATTGATGCATTTTTCATCTAGGAGTTCCAGCTGACTGAGTCTGCCAGCACGATATTCATCTCCTACTTCGGTATCTTGAAGTAGCAGAGCCAAAGAAGGAACTTCCAATTCAAATGGAAAAACCTGCTTGAGCACCATATACCAAAACAAATGGTGAAGTTCCGGTGGGGGTTCGAACACTAGTTCGATAGGCCCACAAGGCTGGATATAATTGAATGTGCCGATCACGGCCAGTTTTATTGACTAATATTTTGAGAATTTTGATTAAGGTTTTGTTAGATGCTTACCTTGACCATTACCACGAGGATAATAGGGAGTGGACCGGCGATGTTGAATCTTATATTTTTGACATAATTTTTTAACATCTTTATTTTTGAAGCAAGTTCCATTGTCGAGAGATGAGATTGGCGGGAATTCCGAACCTGCAAATGATTTGATTAAAAATAAATTTAGAAACTTGTGTGCCGGTGCGGGAAGCTAAAGGCATAGCTTCGACCCACTTCATGAAATACTCAGTGGCGGTTATGATGAACTTATGTCCATCAGATGACACGGGATTGATTTTGCCAATAATATCCAAGCCCCATTTAGAAAAGTGCCAAGGAGAAGAAATAGCCTGCAGCTCTTGTGCGGGCGCATGGACAAGGTCGGCATGTTTTTGACACTTGTCGCAATGGCGCACATACTCATGTGCATCTGTTTCCATGGTAGGCCAAAAGTATCCTATCCAAAGGAGCTTTTTAGCAATGACACTACCACTAAAGTGTCCTCCACAAGATCCATCGTGGGCTTCACTCAAGGCTGATTTAGACTCTTCTAAGTTTAAACATCGTAATAGGATACCTTCAAAAGATCTCCTATATAAAGTATTGCCAATTATTACGAATCGACTTGCTCGTCGACGTAATAACCGATGCTGGTTTCTATTAGAATTGGCAGGGAAAGTCCCATTTTGGAGAAAATCAAATATGTCTGTATACCAAGGTTCGGGAGTAGTTTCATTGATTAGAAACACATCCAAAGGCTCTAAGCATGACTTATTTGAAGCGGGTTCCTGGAGTCGACGAATAATGATAGTGGCATATTCGTCATCTAACTCCAAGGGCAGGAGAGATGCAGTTGCGGCCATAGCATCAGCTGCACGGTTGCTAGTTCGAGGAATAGCTTCTAAGGTAACTTGATCAAATAAAGACATTAATTGTAAAACATAGGCCTTATATGGGCGCAGTTTATCATCTCGGGTTTGATAAACTTCATTAATTTGGTTTATAACCAGTTGGGAATCACCAAAGACTAAAAGGTGTTTAATTTTTAGCGCTAGGGCAGCTCGTAATCCAAGGATTAGAGCTTCATACTCAACGAGTATTGTTGGTGCAAGCAAATGTCAATTTGAAGGACGAAGGAATAAGATGTTTTTGCGGAGATATTAAAATAATACCCGCACTTTCAACCCCACTCATGCATCGGGCTCCATCAAAGTATAAGGACCATTGTTCGGTATGGTCTGCCTCTAATTGAAGGCATTCATCTGGAAACTCGATGATGAGGGGATGGGTAGACTCTAAGGGTGCAGCAACTAATTGATCTGCTATGATTTGACCCTTAACAGACTTTTGTCCTATGAATGTGAGATCAAACTCGCTTAGAGCAAGAACCCACTTGGTTGTGCGACCCGATAAATAAGGTCGACTCATGAGATACCTTAAGGGATCATATTTAGCAATGACATAAGTTTTTTGACTAAGCATATAATGTCATAATTTTTGCGTAGCAAACACGATTGCTAGACATAGTTTTTCCAACGTTGTGTAGCGGGTTTCATAACTGATGAAGGTTCGGCTAATATAATAATTAGCACGTTCTCGCTTTTCATCATCAAGTTGAGCTAACATAGCCCCTAAGGCAGAATCTGAAGCGAAAATATATAGGAGAAATGGGCGATCGGATTTAGGTGGTGAAAGCACAGGTGGATTAAGGAGGTATTGTTTGAGAAGTTCAAAAGCTTCTCTACATTCTACGTCCCAATTAAAAGGGACATCCTTCTTAAGGAGTTTAAGAAAAGGACCAGTTTTGTCCGCCAGCTTATCAATGAAGCGACGGATAGCTTGAAGTTTACCTTGTAAACTTCGTAACTCAAAGATATTAGTAGGTGCGGGCATATCAGTGATGGCCGCAATCTTGAGAGGGTCGATTTCAATACCACGTAAAGAAACTAAAACCCCTAATAGTTTGCCGGATTTAACTCCGAATATGCATTTTTCTGGATTTAATCGAATGAGATATTCTCGTAATCGATTAAAGACTTTCCTTAAATCATCTAAATGATTATTTTCAATAATAGAGTGAGCTATAATATCATCTACATAATCATGTAGGATATCATGCATCATATCATGAAAAATATAGGTCATAGCTCGTTGATAAGTTGCATCGGCGTTCTTTAAGCCAAATGGCATCACTTTCCAGCAAAAGGTACCCCAAGGGGTAATAAAGGCTATTTTAGCTTGGTCTTCAGGAGCTATCCTGATCTGATTATAACCAGAGAATCCATCCATTAAGGACATCATCCCACTCCCGACAGTAAAGTCAATGATTTGATCCATGTTTGGAAGAGGAAAGTCATCTTTAGGGCATGCGGCGTTAATATCTCTAAAATCTGTGCAAACCCTAACTTTGGTAGCTTCTTTCTTGGTGATCGGAACTACATTTGAGATCCATTCAGCATAATCAATAGCTTGTATAAAGATAACATTCAGGAGTTTTTCTAACTCCCCTTTGACTAAGCAGAGCCACTTTGGGATGCATTTTTCTAAGTTTTTGTTTAACCGGTTTAGCATCCGGATGGACCACTAGATGATGCATGACTACGGAAGGGTCTAGACATGGCATATCTTCATATGTCCAAGCGAAGACATCTTCATACTCTTTAAGGAATGCAATGTATTGTTCTTGTTTTTCTTGACTTAATTCTGATCCAATATTGATTATGTGAGGATTATCCTCGGTTCCAATATTAATTTTAATGACGTTTTCTACCTCCATGTGTAGATCTCTTTCAAAATTAGGTGGGGCGGGTGAAACGCCCAATTCTTGTAATTCTTGTAAGGTTAATTTAGATAAGTCATTCTGAGGATTAGTGGCTTCAAGTTGGGCTATAGTTGGTATAGAACCATCAAAATAAAATCCATTGTGTAACATTTCTTCAACGAGAGACATCATGGAAGATATCTCCTTCCAACTCTTCATCGGGGTCGACAATCATTTCGGGGTATGCGATGGATAGCATGTTGCATGAAAACGATTGATTTTTAAGAGGCAAATCAACATGCCTATCCATATAATCTTGATAACATATGAGATGATCATCATCCTCAAAAGGAAAGGGTTGACCCTTACTAGGAAATAAGCCCACGCCACGGCGGGCGAGGCCACGGTTCTACCTCGAAAGGTTCTTTCATGCCATTTTGGAAAGGTCCCAAGCCTTTCCCTTCATATCCCATTTTAAGCATCATGGGTTTAGCTTTAATATAATCATTGGTAAAATAACACCGAGCATATCCCTCATGATGAGTTTTGATATTCCGAGGGATTCTTCCCCAGTCATATCCTTTATAAATGAAGGCACAACTTCCGACTTGGTAAGTACTTCCCATAGGTTGTGGGAGGCCCAAAGTACGAGGAGATGGTGGCAAGTTATTTAAAAGGTTTGAATCTCGCATGAAAGCATTCATTTTTTCTGATATTAAGGTTGTAGATAAATCTGGTAAGAGTTCATCAGAAAGGGCATAAGATGTAGAAGGCTTATTACCTATATCTTTAGATGTGGAAGGTATGATAGGTGTGTCTATAGGTTTTGAATTTATAGGGATAGAGCTTGAAGGATTGGTGGTAGACTTAAGATCTTTTTGAGGTTCGAAAATGATTTGTTTAGAGGGTTGTTGATCTATATAGGAGGATGAAATTAATGGAGGGAAAAAGGTGAAGTTATGGGTGTATGTTTCACGGTTTTAGATGAAAAATAAGAACTAGGATGTGTGGATGACGGAGCGAGGGCAAAATTGCACTCCAACGGGTTACCCAAAGCACACATATCAAAAGGTCTAGGGTCACCATGAATAGTGACCAACTGATTTTTAAACTCGAATTTAACACATTGGTGTAAGGTTGATGGGACCGCTCGCATGGCGTTGATCCAAGGGTGACCCAAAAGTATATTGTACGATGTTTGGGCAATGTACAATAAACACGGTTGTTTCTAGGGTTCTAGGGCCAACTTGCAATGGGAGGGTAATAACTCCACACGTTTCTTGTGTTTCGTCATTAAAAGCTTTGATAATCATATCGGTTTTCTTCATTTCATCACTTCTAAAGCCAAATCGTTGGTAGAAGTCAAAGGTGCAAATGTTTAGAGATGAGCCATTATCAATCAAAACTCTTTTGATGACTACATCTCCAATTAGAGCGAGTAATGTATAAGGGATTGTCCTTATGTAAAGCTGTGTTGTGGGATATCTTTATCCTGGAAGTCAATACAATCAATCTCTCGAGTGATGATAGTATTGGCCATAGCTTGAGGTTGAATGTTTTGAGGTACCATCATTTGGCTCAATGTAAGCATCAACTCATCCCTATGGGTGGGAGAGGATCTTAATAAATCTAAGAGGGAAATTCTGGCCGTAGTATTGGACAATTGCTCATTAATATTGTAAGGGGGTTTAGATTGAGCAGTAGGAACATGATTCCCTTTATTGGGGTTTTTCAAAACGAATGGAGCTGATCCATCGTTCTGTTTGGTTCTTGTTGAGAGTTTTGAGCTTGTTGTCGAGTAACGACTCCAATGGTACCTACAATGTTATAGTGAAGACGTTGAACTGGTCTCGGTTGAGCATTAATGGCTTGTTCATTAGAAAGGAATATATTAGAAGAAGGTCGAGTAGTGACTCTTCTAGGGAATGGTTCTTTTGGAACCATAGCATCTGTGATGGGTTGAATAGGATCTGATTCATTTTCAGAACTATTCGATTGGTTTGAAGTAATGTCTAGTTCACTTTCACTATATGATTCTATATCACTAGAATCAGAAGTTTGAAAATTATGTAAGGGCCTGGTCGTAACCAGGGATAAGGTCGTGTCAAATATTTGAGGATCCTGAACAGGTAATTGTCCGCTAATGGTTCCTACATATCGGGTAGGAGGGGGAACATTATGATGTTCGATTTGATTGGCTACCTCTTTACCATGTCGTGGTAAAGGGTGTTGAAATATGTCTAGAGTTTGATTGGCATTTTGATTTTGATTTTGGGGAATGGTCTTTTGAGTATTATTGGGAGGGTTTTGTTTAGGTTGGAAGGCTTGCACTTCCATTTCATTATTGTCAATCAAATCTTGTATTTTATGTTTCAACCTTTTACAAGCGTTGGTAGAATGTCCAGGTCCTCTATGGAAATCACGGTGCAAGTCAGCTCTGTATCCGGGTATAGTTGGATCAGGTTCCCGGATAGCTGGTAATTGGATCAAACCTCTTTCGAGTAATTGAGGTAAAATAGTTGATAAGGGTTGATTTAATCTAGTGAATTCTCGAGGAGGCTTATCAGGAGGTTTCAATATGAATTTTTTTGTTGTCTTCGTTGCATTGATATTAGCAACATTCTTGTTGTCAGTGACTCCATCACCGACAACTTGTTTGTTTTTATATTGATTTCTGGATGTTTTCTCATCATCCTTCTTCCTAAGTTGGCCTCTCCTAATGAGGGCATCTTCTACTCTTCGAGCTAAATCTATAGCTTGATCGAAGGTAGTTAAGGTAGCGGTCGATAGCTCATAAGATATTTGTTCTTGTAAATTGTTGATGAAAATGTCCAACATTTCCCTATAAGGCGGCACAAAGTGCGGTTTTCCTGTCAATTGCCTCCATCTAGCTAAGAAATCGGCAAAGCATTCATCCTTGTCTTGTTTTAAATTGTATAGGTCTTTAATAGTTACATGCCTCTCGATGTAGGCACTAAATTGATGGACAAATGATTCCGTTGTTTCTTCGAAGTTTCTCAAAGAATGAGTGGGCAATTGATAGTACCACTCTAATGCCATTCCACCTAAACTTTTTGGGAACATTTTTAGTAATAGCAAGTCATCATGCGATATGTCGTGACATGCTATCCTAAACATGCGAAGATGCTCTATGGGATCTTCGGTTCCTTTATATATAGGCGGGATGGGCATGGGAAAATGCTTAGGGTATGGTTGAGCTACAACTATGGGATCCAAAGGTTGACTACGGATCTCTCGATAATTATACGAGGGACGGTAGGGATCTATCTGGTCCATACGTGAAGCTAATTGTTTCACCATGGCTTCCAGATTACTAGTTTGCCCCCCATATTGGTTTGGTAGGGCATTGACATGAGTTTTATGGGCATATGATGGAGGAACATGCAGATTAGATGCCATGTTACTATTGTGTAAAGTATTGGTAGGAACAGTATTATGAAGGAATTTTGAAGCTGTATTATGTTGTATTCCAGATTGTTGAAAGTTTGTATTTAGCTTTGTTTTAGGTTTTTGTTTACTTGAAGCATATTGCTCAATAGTTTGGCGGAATAAAGTAGTGAAGGGAATTTTCTTTTGTGTGGGAGTGATTTTAGGTTGAATAACGGGTTCCTTAGGAGGTTGGGTAACCTGTTGTTTTGACATGTTTTGAGCCATAGTGACCATATCCGTATTGGATGGCCCAGCCTTGTCACTTTCTTGATCAATGAACGACAAGGGGTTAGTGTGTATATTACACATATATTCCATGGCTGCTTGAGTGTTACTAATTTGCCCTTTATCAATACGTATTGCCACATTAAGGTCCTCAATGTTATCACTGAGAAATTTCTTGAAATGCTCTGCATTGTCAAAAACAATAGTTCCATTTGGAGTTACTCTAGGGGATGAGGATCCATCCTCTTTAACACTTCCTTCTTGTTCCTTATCTTCACCTAAGTCTTCGTCTGATTGACCTAGAGTTTCTCCTTCCGGATTTGTATCTCCAAGAAGGACATTTGGGTCTTTAGTTGTATCTTGAAACCAATCTTCTCCTTCTCCTAAAGTTTCTTTACCATTCCTAAGTTTAGGCATGGTGCTAAGTTTTGATTTCAGCAAATATATATATATAAAATATATATATATAATATATATATATATATATATATATATATATATGCAACAAATTAAGAGGTATATATTTATTATATACCTACTGCAATATTTGAAAAAGAAATGTTTAAGTTTTTGCTAAGTTTTTAATTTTTTAGTTTTTCTTTTTTTTTGAAATAATATAATAAAGACAACAAATAACACAATAAATGCAAGAAATAATACTGAAGTAATAATCTAGTTTTCTATAAACAACTTATGAATATCATTAATAGGTTCGAGTTGTTCCGGAGTCATGAAGTGTTCTTCTTCAAATTGAAAGTTTTCTTTTAAAAATTTGATGAAAAGAGCTATAGTGATGTTGTCTGTTTGAGATGTTGGTTGATAAAAGTAAAGCTCATGGCAATACTCTCGATATAGCACAGCTCACGGAACTCTATTCCATCTTTCCCTATCTGTAAGAACAACCTCTTGGTCTTCTACACAACCTAGGAGCTGGTGCACAATGGCTGCGTTCTCGAGGTATTCCTCGAAGGTGAACAATTATGAAGATACTAAAGCTCTCCTATAAGCTAACCATCTATGGCAGGCTCTCTGAAGTTCATGATAAAAAACTAGTTGGTGAGGATCCAGGATTCTATCTAGGACTATCCTCTTGATTTGCTTAAGTTGTGTGGACCTAGATGAGATGAGACTAAGTCTTCTATCAAGTTCGTTCCACAGGAATTGATTCCTACTTGTTTCAGGCACACTAAGGATAGAATTGACTTCTATGGCTGCCAATTGGTTTTCTACGTTTATAGTAACTGCTAACCTTTTCTTAGGAGCTACCATCTAAACATGATTTTAAACTTTAAGTGTTTTAAAATGCATCTAAGTTTTAGTTGTTCTATATATATATATATATATATTTTGTTTTTGTTTTTGTTTTGTTTTCAAAAGGTTATGATGCATTCACGTCGGGTTCACCAAAATGTATCGCTCCAAATTTTTCGCATCCCTACCTTCAGGCTATTGGATCCGTGCCGGAAGGAGGATGGGAAAAGGATGTCGCGGTACCTCGGATCGAGAGGACTTTGCGAAGGTCCCGCCTCTCAAGGGAGGTATATTTTGATGATTTTTCGACGGATGGTGGGTTCACCGAGGAAACATTTAAGGGCAGTTTCCACGCCTAGGTTTGGAATGTGTTTTAATGTGTTCATTTTTAACCTTAAGCATTCATATCCTAGGTTTGGCCAAATGAATCTAGATTAATCTATATGAAAATGCAAGTTCAATGAGTACAAAAAATAGATTTAAAGACATAAAACAGAGAATTTACCGAATGCAAATGAGGAATACTTGATCCGGATGTTTGGTGATGATTACGATGTTTGAAGCGGTCGGGATCGTACGGAATTCGACGAGAATCATCGATATCTGATAGAATCTTTCGAGATCTGACAGAATCGTCTGAGATCTGACGAATTCGTCGGACGAATTTGTCAGAGACCTGCAAGCAGAAAAATAGATACAAAATACGACGAATACTATTGTGCTAATAAGGGGAAACAACACCAAATGATTGTATGAATCTTGAATAACAGTTATGAACAATAATTCAAACAGATTACGACATTTTAATAACAAATCATGATATTAGTATGCAATCTAAGCTAAATGGGTGAACTCCAAATGCAAAATAACATAAACACTGAATAAACTATCTAATTTGCAGACTAAAATAGTAGAGAGAAGGTTGAGAAATGCAAACTTCAGGCACTGATTGCCTCAATATGAAATGCAGTCGAGATCATCTCGCATCAGTACGAAATCGCCTCGAATTCGACAGGTTCGCCTCCGATCTGAACAGGTTCGTCGGGGACGATGGGTGCTGGCTCCGGCTGAAAAACGGTGATGTACCTACAACAAAATTGTTATGGGACCAGTGCAAATGAAAAATCGGGATGGTTTAGCGTAGATGGAGTTAAATTGCAGATAATTTCAGCCGAGAGGGTGCTAAAGGGATAGCTTAGGATTAAATAGGCTTAGGGGAGTAGTTAGGAGGTTGGAGATCATCCCAATTTGGGAGATCTCCAACGGGGGAGGGTCCCAACGGCGTAGACACGCTTCTACCCGGATTGGAGACCCGTTGGAACAGAAGCTAATTTTGCAAAATTAGTTTTGCGACAAGATCGTCTGGACGTCCTAATCCAGACGAAATCGTCAAATCTAGGGCGATATCGTCTGATCGGCGACGATATCGTCAAACGGTCAAAACAACCTCTAAAAATGGCACGAAAAAGGGGGAAACGGATTTCTCGACGGTTAACGGGCGGTTTGGGAGGTTAAATTTGAATTTTAAATTATTTACTAAGGTGAATGTAATTATTGTAATTTTACTGCGCCAATTTTAGGGTGCTACAACTGTACAAGCACTTCTTTTAAAATGTGTTCCTACAGGTTTAGAACACGGTGTAGGAAGGATGGTTCCAAGTGGAACTTGCTTTACCTAACTCTTTTCAAATGCTTATTCTACACCTTCCCAATATCGAATAAGAAGTGGCATTAAATGGGTTATTTGTTACCTTCAACACCTCTAACCTAACGCTTCTACAAGAGCGTTATACAAATGATGCTTCGTCCTGGTATACTTCTAATGTTGAGCGCTTGAGTAGTGGTAAATTTCTACTGTGTGCATGAGACGCCTTCTTCCACATGGTGTAATTCCTTCACCATTTTGCCCTAACTCCCTTGGGCTATACAAACGTTTTCGCCTTTCTAGCTTAACGCTCGTTCATGACAAGTTTTGATACTATTCTAGCACTTTAATAATTGATATTCTCCAACCACTTCACTTGAAGAGAAATGATGTTTATTCTCTCAACACTTCTCTAGCATATATGGTTATCTTCTAATGCTTCTAAAGAATGCCATCCAGATGTACGCGGTGGATTCAACAATGGGTAACTCCTTGAATTTGAGTCAAACTTGAAGGATATGCTAGAGAACACAAGCTTATACTGAGAGGGGGGGTGAACAGTATAAGACCACTTTTTACTTTTCTTTCCCAATCAATATTATGCAATGTATAGATAGCAATATCAATAGCAGTAATCAAAGCAATGCACAAATCACCACACACAATAGAGACACCAAAATTTACGTGGTTCACCCAATGTGGGCTACTCCACGGAGAAAATATTTCACTAAAATTTTCTCAATCAATCTCTTGGGAATCCTTTCCCTATTTCAATATTTATGGATCTCTATCCAAAGGAGACACCAATCCCCTAATCAAAGTTCGTGGATCTCTATCCACAGGAGACACCAATCTCCTAACTCTGCTCTGGCTGGTGATCCTCTAGAAGACCTCTGCCTCCACTACCCTTAGCAAATGGAACTCTATCCATAGAAGACACCTGTCCTCCCTGCTCTGGCTGGAGATCTCTGTCCTCAACTCTGTCACCTCCAAAGCTCTGTCTCAAATCTGTACTAAACATAGTCCTTCGGTCTAGCACAAATATATCCTCAATCTCTGTCTCTGGTCTGGCACAAACCTGTCCTCAAATCTGCACCAAAATCTATCCTCGAATCTGTACTAAACACAGTCCTTCGGTCTAGCACAAATCTATCCTCAATATCTGTCCTCAAGCCTTAACTCAAAGCTTGAATCAATCTCAAATCAACTCTACTAGATCTGCCCCAAACCTTAACTCAAGGTTTGAACAAATCAATCAACTCTGCTCTCAAGTCTTCTCAAAGACTTGTCTCAAATCTGCCTTGTAAGCTTCCACAAAAGCTCACACCAATCTGTCCTCAAGTCCTCTCTAGAACTTGTCCAATCTGCTCAATAAGTCCTCACAAGAACTTATCCAAATCTGCTCTCAATCTGTATTGTAAGCTTCCACAAAAGCTTACCCAAATCTATCCACAAGTCTTCTCAAAGACTTACCTCAAATATGCTCAACAAGTCCACACTAGAACTTGTCCAATCTCATAGAAACATAAAGAGAATTGTTAGAGACTCAATATGCTCTATACTCATCACAATGCTTAATCACTTTCAATCACTCTTTTCAGAAACATACAGAGAATTGTTAGAGACTCAATATGCTTCACATTCACCTCAATGCTCAATCACTTCTTTCTCAAATCAATTCAGAATATAGAATAGTTTATTTTATAGAACTTGAACAATCACTTCACACATCCACTTGACTAGGCTCAACCAACTCTACTCAACCAATCACTCAATGAAACAATCCTTGCTTACAAACCCTAGTCCAAGCATATAAACCTTCACTCAAAATATTTCAACAATGCTTATCAACCAATCTCACATAACAATGATACTCATGTTCTTTTCAAACCCTAGTTCAAGTTCT
Organism: Wollemia nobilis; assembly: GCA_028583015.1. Taxonomy (NCBI): domain Eukaryota; kingdom Viridiplantae; phylum Streptophyta; class Pinopsida; order Araucariales; family Araucariaceae; genus Wollemia; species Wollemia nobilis. Next base: position 8,825,023 of record JAQPPZ010001361.1, read on the forward strand.
TCACTCAACCAATGGCTTCAACAACAATGCTTATAAAAAATACATTTTCTTTTAAACCCTATATTCTTCACTCAACCAATGGCTTCAACAACAATGCTTATCAACCAAGGTTTTAACAACAACTCTTTATTCCAGAAAACCTTGAAGCATTAACTCAACACACTCAATAAGGAAATCAAATTAAATCCTTTTCACTCCAAACTTGTTTTCCAGAAAACCAACCAATCAACTCAACTAAGGAAGAATGTGCCCATACCTTTTTCTTGATGATGAAGGAACTTCAAAAATCTGTCACAACCACAAACACTTCTTTTCCAAGCTCAAAGAAGTTATAAGATGATAAACTCTCTCAATGGTACAATGCAAATATCAAAACATACATACACCTTGTCACTCCATATTAAAGAAAGCATCCATCAACATATACAAAAATATTTGACCAAATACACCTTATAATCTCCCAATTAAAATAATATCCAACACCAAGAATAATGTCAATACAATCTCCTTTTCAAAATAACTCAATGGCAAAAAGTCCTCTCAAAATTTAACCAACACTTTTAATCTTCAATAAACAAATATGTCACAAATACTTTATTTTAAAAAATAAAGCTAACTCCTTATTCCTCCAATTAACCAAAATGATGATTAATTAAAATATCTTTTATCTAACCCTTTTAACTCCCTAGGACCTCATGTCAAACCTTAGGCATCATAAAATATATTCAAAATTTTATTACCTTTGCCTTGGTGGGACTCGAACTCACGATGCCACCTCTACCAGTGCCCTAGCCATGGCTCCAACCACCGCATGAGCTAGGTGCTCGCTTAGGGAGTAAAGAGCACCATGTGCTCTATATTCCTCCCTTTATGCACCTATGCAAAAATCATGCATCGCTTCCTTCGACGCTTCAAACACAACCAACCAAAAATGTTGTTGCCATGAATCGATCATGGGTCACTCCACGCCCAAACACCTTAGCCTTCGACCACTTGCCACTAGGCCATGCTGCCTAGATGGTTATTGAATTTTGGCCCTCGTTGACTTTATCCCTTTTTCGTTGGCACTTAAGACAAGAATCTTGTCTTCTTCTTCGCATGAATTCTCACAACACATGATTGCACTTTTTCTTATTCGAACAAAGGATATCCAAATGCCACTAAGGCATATAGTTTATATACCAATTACCACCTTCAAACTTGAACGTCGATGCTTCGATATTTAAATAATTAATTTATAAATTATTTAAATTCTTTAGAATTTAAATATTATAAATTAACTTTTAAATCCTTTTGGCTTTATTAAAGCCTTCTTTGATTTTACCACTTTGTATAAATAATATTTATTTATAAAATTTAAATTCAATTTGAATTTAAATATTTTATAAAATAAATATTAACACTTCCTTGGGATTTTATGAAAAACCTTTTATTTTTGCTCATCCATGGTTTTAATAAAAACCCTCCTACTTATGCTTCCACATAATATTAAAAATATTATGAAGCTCTTTTGCCATTAACCTTTGCATTGTTCCTTTTGACCTTTTGACATCAATGGTAGCTTATTCCTTGACATCAATGACAACTTCATTCCTTGACATCAATGACAACTTTGACTCAAAATGTCCAACAATCTCCCCCTTTGTCATTGATGGCAACCCAAATTATTTTCACCAAAAGCTTAACCTTTTTGTTCTGCTCCCCCTAGGACATTGCTCCCCCTGGCTCATTGCTTTCTTCAAATCTCTCCTATTTACTCAAATACCAAATCTCTCCCCCTTACTCAAATCTCTCCCCCTTTGAAATCAATGGCAAAGGGTCACCTTTGGGGCTCGGGGCTAAGAATGAGCCTCTTAGCTTAGCCCCTCCCCCACCTCCTCTTGAGGTGGTTAATTCTGGGGTGGGAGTATTTCTACTCCCAAGCAAGCACTGGTCTTTACCTTTATCCTCTTTTCTTCTTATCCGATCCTTATGATTCCTCTGACTATTCCTTTCCATGTCCATATTCTTGTTCATGTTCATATCCATGTTCCTGTTCTTGTTCCTGTTCATATCCATATCCCTTTTCCTGTTCTTGTTCCTGTTCATACTTGATTCTGGAATGTCTGCTCTACACCACTTTGTTGTGTGTCCATCATTATTGCACTTATAACACTTAATGTTATTATTCCTTGGAGGTGCAAATGTCTTAGGATTTCTCCTAGTGAAGCTATATCCTTTTCTATCATGAACCCTACAATTCATTGCCTTGTGACCAAACTGATTACATGAGTAGCAATACCCATGGAAAAGTTATATGTTCCCATATTCCTGTCTTTCATGTGTCCTGCACTATGAAGCCATGTGCCCAAACCTGTGACATGAAAAACATCTTCCATTGAAGTTTCCTTGTCTTGACCTCATTGGTCTCTTAGTCTCTCTTAACCTATTCTGATTGTTGTTCCATCTATTTCTTCTTTGTGCATTGTTCCTGTCCTTGTTGAACTTTCTGTTGTCCAACTCATCCTCAGATGTCTCACTTTCTCTTACATTGTCTTCTTCTAAAGTTTCTTCTCCTTCAGAACTTGAGGTTGACCTCTCTTCTTGTTTCTTTTGAGCCTGTTCAAAACCAAGACCTATTTTGTTTGTTGACCTTCTTTGTACCTTGATCATCTTATCCACAATATTTGAACTCTTTCCAAACTTTTGTAGCTTACTCTTGGACTTTTCTAAATCTTCCCTTAGTAGGGCTACTTCTTGTTCTAACCTTTCACATTCTAAGACCTTTGCTTCTAACTTATCCTTGAACTTCTTTGTCTTAGCCTTTGATTTGTCTAGATCCTCTATAAGCATTTTTCTCTCTTCATCACATTCTTGAAACTGAAACTCAAGTTTAGAGTTTTGCTTTCTTACCTTCTTTATTGTGTCAAGAGCATAAATAAGTTCTCCCTTGAGATCATATCCTTCTTTATCTGATTCTTCCTCTATTTGTTTGCCTTTGTCTACATCTTCATTTTCTTTTGACTTGTCTTCTATAGGATCACTTTCTTCTTTCTCTAGAGCCATTAGAATATTCTCTTCTAGTCCTTCAAGTGTATCTTCATATTCATCATCACTAAAACTGAAACCATTTCTTGTACAACTATCTTCAAGATGTCCAAAGTTACCACATCTAAAACACTTGAGAATTATTGGTGACCTTTTCTTGACTTCCTTTTCTTCAATCATGAATAGGACTTCATCTTTATCATTATCTGAAAAACTGTTATCACTATCACTTGAGTACTTACTTGCCTTGTCTGCATAGTAGCTCCTCTTTTGCCTTTGAAAGAATTTCTTTCCTTGTCTGCTTTGTCCATCCTTGCTTTTATTTTGATGCCTGTATCTTTTTGATTCCCTATTTTTGTGATCTTGTTTATCTTCATCATTGTTATTCTTAGCTTCTTGACAATCAGTTGCATAATGACCATACTTTCCACAATTGAAACATCTAACAGATTTTACATCTCTAGATCTTCTTGAATCCTTATTCCTTCTACCATAATTAGCTTCTTCATCATTGGATGACTCATTGCTTGATTCTGACTTCTTACCCTTTGTCTTCTTGATTGCTTTGAAGGTTGCTTCCTTATGGGGATTAGGTTCTTTTGTTCTCAACTCAAAAGCTGTAAGAATACCAAGCAACATATCTCTTGTCAAAGAATCACCATCCTTTGATTCTTCTATAGCAGAAATATTTTCACTAAATATTTTTGGAAGAGATCTTAAGACCTTATCACAAACATCCGATTCTTCAACCTTAAGTCCAAGTCCTTGCATAGCATTAACAACCTCATCGACTCGAAGTAGATAAGTACTAATGTTTTCCTCATCCTTCATTCTTAACTCTTCAAATTGTCCTTTGAGATTTCGTATCTTTGCTTTCTTGACACCTTTATCTCCTTCATATATACTTTGCAATTTATCCCACATTCCTTTTGCATCTTGACAATGCATAACTTTTATGGACTCTATTCTATGCAAACCTCTCAAAATTGCATTCATTGCTTTAGAATTGTAATGTTGTAGAAGCTTACCTTCCTTATCTATAGGTGGATCAACTGGAGGTATGTATCCATTTTCAACTGCTTCCCAAATCTCATTGCCAAGTGCCATCAGGTAAATCTTCATTCTCATACTCCAATATATGTAGTCACTCCCATCAAATACTGGTGCTGAATTATCTGATGATCCATTCTTAGAATCCATTGTGTTCTTGTAAGCTTTTCCTTCAAGTTGTTAAACTCTTTCGAAGGAACCCACTCTGATACCAATTGAAGAACACAAGCTTATACTAAGAGGGAGGGTGAACAGTATAAGACCACTTTTTACTTTTCTTTCCCAATCAATATTATGCAATGTATAGATAGCAATATCAATAGCAGTAATCAAAGCAATGCACAAATCACCACACACAATAGAGACACCAAAATTTACGTGGTTCACCCAATGTGGGCTACTCCACGGAGAAAATATTTCACTAAAATTTTCTCAATCAATCTCTTGGGAATCCTTTCCCTATTACAATATTTATGGATCTCTATCCAAAGGAGACACCAATCCCCTAATCAAAGTTCATGGATCTCTATCCATAGGAGACACCAATCTCCTAACTCTGCTCTGGTTGGTGATCCTCTAGAAGACCTCTACCTCCACTACCCTTAGCAAATGGAACTCTATCCATAGAAGACACCTGTCCTCCCTACTCTGGATGGAGATCTCTGTCCTCAACTCTGTCACCTCCAAAGCTCTATCTCAAATCTGTACTAAACACAGTCCTTTGGTCTAGCACAAATCTATCCTCAATATCTATCTCTGGTCTGGCACAAACCTATCCTCAAATCTGCACCAAAATCTATCCTCGAATCTATACTAAACATAGTCCTTCGGTCTAGCACAAATCTATCCTCAATATCTATCCTCAAGCCTTAACTCAAAGCTTGAATCAATCTCAAATCAACTCTGCTAGATCTGCCCCAAACCTTAACTCAAGGTTTGAACAAATCAATCAACTCTGCTCTCAAGTCTTCTCAAAGACTTGTCTCAAATCTACCTTGTAAGCTTCCACAAAATCTCACACCAATCTATCCTCAAGTCCTCTCTAGAACTTGTCCAATATGCTCAATAAGTCCTCACAAGAACTTATCCAAATCTGCTCTCAATATGTATTGTAAGCTTCCACAAAAGCTTACCCAAATCTGTCCACAAGTCTTCTCAAAGACTTACCTCAAATCTGCTCAACAAGTCCACACTAGAACTTGTCCAATCTCATAGAAACATAAAGAGAATTGTTAGAGACTCAATATGCTCTATACTCATCACAATGCTTAATCACTTTCAATCACTCTTTTAGAAACATACAGAGAATTGTTAGAGACTCAATATGCTTCACATTCACCTCAATGCTCAATCACTTTCTCAAATCAATTTAAAATATAGAATAGTTTGTTTTATAGAACTTGAACAATCACTTCACACATCCACTTGACTAGGCTCAACCAACTCTACTCAACCAATCACTCAATGAAACAATCCTTGCTTACAAACCCTAGTCCAAGCATATAAACCTTCACTCAAAATATTTCAACAATGCTTATCAACCAATCTCACATAACAATGATACTCATGTTCTTTTCAAACCCTAGTTCAAGTTCTTCACTCAACCAATGGCTTCAACAACAATGCTTATCAACCAAGGTTTTAACAACTCTTTATTCCAGAAAACCTTGAAGCATTAACTCAACACACTCAATAAGGAAATCAAATTAAATCCTTTTCACTCCAAACTTGTTTTCTAGAAAACCAACCAATCAACTCAACTAAGGAAGAATGTGCCCATACCTTTTTCTTGATGATGAAGGAACCTCAAAAATCTGTCACAACCACAAACACTTCTTTGCCAAGCTCAAAGAAGTTATAAGATGATAAACTCTCTCAATGGTACAATGCAAATATCAAAACATACATACACCTTGTCACTCCATCTTAAAGAAAGCATCCATCAACATATACAAAAATATTTGACCAAATACACCTTATAATCTCCCAATTAAAATAATATCCAACACCAAGAATAATGTCAATACAATCTCCTTTTCAAAATAACTCAATGGCAAAAAGTCCTCTCAAAATTTAACCAACACTTTTAATCTTCAATAAACAAATATGTCACAAATACTTTATTTTAAAAAATAAAGCTAACTCCTTATTCCTCCAATTAACCAAAATGATGATTAATTAAAATATCTTTTATCTAACCCTTTTAACTCCCTAGGACCTCATGTCAAACCTTAGGCATCATAAAATATATTCAAAATTTTATTACCTTTGCCTTGGTGGGACTCGAACTCATGACGCTGCCTCTACCAGCGCCCTAGCCATGGCTCCAACCGCTGCATGAGCTAGGCACTCGCTTAGGGAGTAAAGAGCACCACGTGCTCTATATTCCTCCCTTTATGCACCTATGCAAAAATCATGCGTCGCTTCCTTCGATGCTTCAAACACAACCAACCAAAAATGTTGCTATCGCGAATCGATCGCGGGTCACTCCGCGCCCAAACACCTTAGCCTTCGACCACTTGCCACTAGGCCACGCTGCCTAGATGGTTATTGAATTTTGGCCCTCATTGACTTTATCCCTTTTTCGTTGGCGCTTAAGACAAGAATCTTGTCTTCTTCTTCGCACGAATTCTCACAACACACGATTGCACTTTTTCTTATTCGAACAAAGGATATCCAAATGCCACTAAGGCATATAGTTTATATACCAATTACCACCTTCAAACTTGAACGTCGATGCTTCGATATTTAACTAATTAATTTATAAATTATTTAAATTCTTTAGAATTTAAATATTATAAATTAACTTTTAAATCCTTTTGGCTTTATTAAAGCCTTCTTTGATTTTACCACTTTGTATAAATAATATTTATTTATAAAATTTAAATTCAATTTGAATTTAAATATTTTATAAAATAAATATTAACACTTCCTTGGGCTTTTATGAAAAACCTTTTATTTTTGCTCATCCATGGTTTTAATAAAAACCCTCCTACTTATGCTTCCACATAATATTAAAAATATTATGAAGCTCTTTTGCCATTAACCTTTGCATTGTTCCTTTTGACCTTTTGACATCAATGGTAGCTTATTCCTTGACATCAATGACAACTTCGTTCCTTGACATCAATGACAACTTTGACTCAAAATGTCCAACATATACGCTGTAAATTTAATGTGTCTCCTCCTTATCTAGAGGGTGCAAATCCTTAAGTTTGCTTTACCAACTGTAATGAATTCCACATTGTATGTCTTATCCGAATGCAATACTTGCTTTGATGCAAGTTGCATGGGTAAAAATATGCTTACTCTTAGTGCTAATGATGCTACTCCGAACACTTTTATTACATGTATAGAACCCTACGATGCTTATGTCGTTCGATTTACATTGCTGAGTTTATCTTGTGATGCCTTCACCAAAGGCTCCCAACTATCAAGTGTACCTCACTTTGCCTTCACCAAAGGCTATTGGATGTACCTTATTTTACCTTCACCAAAGGCTATTTCTATGCTAGATGTATTCAACTTGATATCCTTGCTATAGCTACACCTTCTGCCTATTTATTTTACCCTTTTTTTGCTATCTTTTACTTGAGAGCAATATCTGCTAATGCTTGGGTGATTGACACAGGTTGATGCTACTAAAACTATCTCCTATTCCTTGGAGATACTTCACTTTATTTTGAGCTCTTTTGAATGGCTCTAATGAGGTGTTATGCAAACATAGAATAGGATGGTGTAGACGTTTGCCCCCTTGTGCTCTTAAATCGATTCTCTTGACTTCTCAAAATGTTGGTTCCAAATTCGTTTGTAGGCTGAGATAAACTGAAGTTAATATTACCTTCAAACCCTTGGCAATACTTTTATTGTTTGGTTACTTTTGCACTCGATGATCCAAGATTTTAAATAATGTTTTGTACTATAGTATATGCAAATTTTTAGAGTCTTCTCTTGCTTAGAGTAGTTAATAGAATGTTGATATTTTTCTCTCTTGAAATATATTTGACTTCTATTCTTATGTGTAGGTTGATCCTTGAAGACAATAACTTTTGCACTACCTTGAAGACTTCAAATAGAAATCTATTTATGCAACCTTTAAATCTTGAAACTAGTGCTCAATAAAATTTAATAAGAAACCAAATATAAAATTTTAGCTAATGAACCTTTTGCACCTTTGTTGCATACCTTTTCACCTTTGTAGATGATGATGATGATGGTGATTTGAATCACCTAAATTGCTGCCTTTTGTAGATGATATTACAAATCTTCTAGGTTGTCCAAAAATAGCTCGTTGGCTCTCCTTTTTGCAGCTTTAAAACTCCACTAATTTGCTGCCCGAAACTGGGATTTGGTGGCTCTAATTTTTCTTCAAAATACACTTATGAAATCTAAACCTTAGCAGCTACTAATGCTACCCAAGTTGTTTCTTTCTCGCTGTTCTTAAATCTGAATAATTTTAGATTGTAAAGTACTCAAAACCTTCAACGAAACACTATCCTTCAATCTTAAAAATTTAGTAGGAAACTCCTCCAAATCGCAACTGAGATATTCCTCAAGAACCCTTCAATGATAATCCTCAAATCTCTCATATTTGGTGGTTTCTCTATCTACTTTCCCTTTATTGAATTCTGGATTCGAATTAGATCGCCTTCTCATTTATATGAAAGTCTTGAGATCTTCTCCAAACTAATCTAAAATTTAACAAACTTCTTGCCAAATATTTCTCCCTTGGGCTTGTTGTTGGATGGCGATAATTATCCCAATTTATTTACTATTAGGAGCTTCTCCTTGGTAATAAATTTCTCCAATGAGTTCTTCTAGGAACTCCTTCAATGAGGCTCTCCAAGTATTTTCCTTGTTTATCCTTGAGACATCTCCAAGGCCTTCAATCTTGTAGCTTAAAAAAGACTTCAATGAGACCTTCCTTGATCTTTTCAATCTTCAACTATGGAAGTTTCATAGTGAGATCGCCTTCTTGGATCTCCTAAGTCTGTTGCTACTAAAATTTGCAATAGGACTTTTGATAGTCCTTCTCTATCCCCAATCTTCCACTATGGAAGTTCTTTTAATAGGGCCTTCTATGGACTTCTTCTTTAATGTGAAGTTTCTCAATCTTCAATGGAGATTTCAAATCTCCAATCTTCACCAAGAATATTCTCCTTGATTTTCTTCTTCCTTCAATGGGGTCTTCTTTCTAGGAACTCCTTCCTAGATTTGTAATCTCCAATGTGACTTCCTTGTCCACTATATCTCTTCTCAATATTTAACTTGGAGTCTTCAATCTGCAATTCCTTTAATGGGACTTTTCTCCTTAGGCATCCAAATCATCAATCTCCAATTTATTGCTTCTGGTATTGGATTGATTCCAAAGAAGATATTCTTATTAGCTCTTGTAGGAAGCTTCCCAACTTTCTTTGAATCTTCTTAGACAATAATAAAATAAAAATTTATAAATATATAGAAAACAATCTTCACTGGTTGGATTTCCAATCTAGTGAGAGCAATGCTGAAATATAGTCTTCACAAGTTTTTTTGCAACTCTGTGGAAAACTCTAGCAACCAATAAATTCAAAATTTTTAAAAATGAGATTTGTAATCTCCTCTCAATCTCTCTTGTGACTCTTCTCTATTTCCTATTGATCTACCTAGTCTCTGATACCATTGTTAGCTTTTGAAGCTATAAACTTAAAGGAAATGCAACCACAAGTATGGAAATAAGCATTCAATGTTATAACTATGATAATGGCTAGCTAATATGCATGGAAATATGATAGAAAACTTGATACAATGCTCAAGAATAAGCCATTAATGAAATCTCATGAAAATATATAATGTTATTCAATGGAGATCATAACCTCTCCATATTTGCAAAAATGGATCTACATTGTATCTACTACTACTCTACCATAGAGCCTAGTTATAATGAGATGCAACTCTTTGCCTTCAATATTCCTATGACACCTTACTATTCTAATCTAAGGGCTTATGTACATGTGGACTACATGCACATTTACATCATTGTAAATTTTAACACTTACGCATTTATTACATTGCTTTAATAAAGTACTTAATTCCTAATAAACTTCTAATATAAATATGTACCCATGATGGTACACTAGTAAAGAACCAAATAATGTAATATATTCCAATAAACATCACTACACCAAACACAATGGTCAAAAATATACTTCTTCCTCCATGGTAATCAGACACGTATTCTTCCCCAAGAGATTGGATTGAGTGGGGTAAGATCAAAAATATCTAGAAGGAAAAAGTAACTGGCCAACACTCACCTCTAGCAACTTCCCCCAACAACTCAACGGACCAACCAGATCCACTAGATGCAAAGGCTACCAGCACAAGCAAATCCCAACGAACATTGAAGGCACAAGGTCTCCCCTTGATATTTGCATCAGGGAAGGGGCAAGACCAAAAAATCAAAGAGAGAGACCCATCTAACAACAACCACATCCAACAACCAGAAGAATCCCCCCCCTCCTCCGTAGGGGAGGAGTCTAATATGCCGAACAGGGAGAACCAAGCCCAATACCACTATGTGGTTATCATGTAATAAGAGGAGATGAATCTTATTAAAAGATACATGTATAATTATAAATTTGGTATATGTAATATGATGTAATAAAAATGGGTCCAATGTTCTATAACCATTTGAAAAAAAAATGTAATTAAAATGAGGTCTACTTTAATCTTGTACAACCATTTGAAAAAAATGCTGTTAATGTAGAAATTTGGGATAAAATATGTTTTTTTTTTCAATTGGTTATATGGAATTGAAATATCCTATCAGTATAACATCACGACCGTAAAGTGGTATTATGACAATATAGTAATTATATATGTATTGCTTGACAATATTTGAACCTAGATTGCTTCCTCAAAAGTTATGGAATATAAACTATCAAACTAATACCATCTAATGGATAAAAGATGTTTGTTAATATTTAAAATTGAAAATATTTTATAACTTATCAAATGGTATTAGCTTAACAGGTTCAATTCCTCAACATTCAAGGAGGAAACCAAGTTTAAATATTGTCAAGCAATACATATGAAACCACTATATGATGTTGATGTAATACATATGAAACCATTTTAGTCTCATATAATCAATTAAAGAATAATAATTTATGATTTTATAAAAAATATTTTAATAGAAAATAAATGAATTATTTCTTATAAGATAATAGAAAACTTAACATTGAAAATTGTATCATGCTGTTGAAATTGATAAATTTAATTGTCTAGAATGGTATAAGTGTTGTTAATAGTTATCTACTAAAAAGCAAAGTAAAAACAAATAATATTTGTCCCCAAGGGCTAGGTGGATTGGTAAGTGCTTGTTTGGCCATTACCAAGAAGAGACTTGGGTTCAAACCTTGGGGGTGCCACTTTGCAAAGGTAGTAATCTGATTTGAATCCTCTAAGTGAATGCCAAATCGATGATGATGATACGAATCCCAAGCAACTGGTGGTCTCCATCTCAAACTGAATCAACAACAATGAGACAAATAGGCTTGGTGGGAGCAACCCCTGTGATTTGAACCTTGCGCTTATCAATTACTAAAAATAGTGTGGTTGTAACCAACTCCCCTATGTAACAAAAAAAACTAAGAATATTTGAACATCCACGAGAACATAGGCATATGAGATGATGTGTTTTATCATGTGTTTATCCAACCACACTCTATTTAAGAGAGCATAATATATATTTTACTATGTAGATACTACCAAGATTGATTAAGGTTCAATATATTATTTAAAAAATATAATGAATTAATAAACTTTAAAAATATAATTTATAAGGTTAGGGACAAATTATGGATAGTCGAAAGTTTTTCCTTTCAATTTTAAAGATTAATTTTAGTCTTTTCACATTGAGTTAAGTAAATTTTTAAGGTCTATCAACTTTGAACATATTAACTTTTTTGAGTGGTTTACAAGGGTTATCATCCATAAAGAAGGTTGAAGTTTAAATGTCAACAAGCATAGAGGTTTGGCTCTAAATGAGTTTTCCTAACCTTATTATAAACAAAAATATATATAGTAGCCCAATAAAAAATAAAAAAAATTGTTTTATATAATATATTTTGGAAGAGAACCTCAAACAATTGAGGAAGGAACTTCTTTTGTAAAGAGTATTATTTCCTTAGTTTTTCATGAAAAGGTGAGTTGGTCTAGAAAATAGTGGATACTTAGTCAAGTTGAAATATAAGGCTTTGGTTTGATCAAAATTTCCTACTGCCATGGATTTCTCTTAGAAAATATTTGGTCACTTGAATCCCCTATAAGGACTCAACATTCCTTCAATTCTAAGTTGTTTGAGGAAAATTCTATAGGTGATAGTTTGTAAAGAAGAAGATATCATGCACCTTTAAATAGGTGCATGCTATGTAAGGAAAAACTAAAAACAATCATATCATCTATTTTTTCATTATCTTGTTGCTTTTACCATTTAAGTTTTCTTTTTTCAAGATAATGATAACATGTTGGGTTACTCCATCGACATTTGAGTAATTAATGTAATATTGGATTAGTTGTTTTAAATATACTTAGTATTAAGCATTTTATGAAAGGTTGGTCAGGTTGTTACTCGTTGGAATCTATGGCATCAAAATATTAATAAAATTTTCAAAAAATGAATCTTGACATTGTATCGAAGTTTGCATTTATATTATGGTCTTCGTTGTAGAGTATTTATAAGCAAGGTGCGTATAAATGAAAGTATAGTGTGCAAAAAGATGTGCTAGCACTTTGGTTTAAGAGGTTTAAATCTAATGCAAAGGTGATCTATGACAATTGAGTTAGTGTAAAGGTCCATGTCAATCCATGGTAAAATAAAAATATCTAGAATTTGAGTTTGTTAAACTTAATTTGATAATGCTTACAAAAGAGCCTAGGGAAAGCTAGTGAAGGTGGAGTCTTTGAAAAATAAAGGTAAAACTCTCCCCATATACTCAAAATTATATGGAACTTCAATAAATAAATATGGATCAAGGTTATGAAAAATGATGGAGATATATTTCTTTTTATAAGAAAAGGTTTATATTATTTAATATAACACAAAGATTACAAGTTGGCTAGGTGCTACAAGCATCACAAGTAAAACCAAGGATGCATGTAGCCAAAGATGAAATTACACAAAGGCAAGAATGTTAATAAAAAATAGAATCTCTTCTTTAGTAAAGTCAGAAGAACTAGAATAAAGAATTCCTTGGTCCACAACAGTTCACATAATAAACAAAACCAATATGCTTAATCTATGTGATCATCTCTTAATTCCTCAAAATTCCTGGTTTTAAACTCTCTTATGTGAGCTGAAGAAGGATGTAAAAGAAAGCTTTCATTGGCCTTTTTATTTGTTAGATGATTATGCTTCCTAGGAATATGATGCCAATTAATATAATAAAAAAATTTCAAAGTCTTATCGACTTGATTCAACAAAAGTCAAAGCAGAATAGAATTGACCTCTTTTTTGTCATAAAGAAATTGTATGATTAGCTTAGAGTCCTCATAAATTGAAAGGATTTTGATGTTTTTTCTTGTTGCTAAAGTGAGACCAAATTTGTAGCCCATCAACTCAACTACATTATTGGTGGTTTGTTATAACTAGCAAAAATAAAGAATCTTAGAGTAAGGTACTAACCATAAAACTCCTCCAAAAATAACTATTCCAAGGTTAGACTTTGAAGCCCCATCAAAGAATAGAGCTAGAAAACTAAAACACGGTTGAGAAGTTAGGTTGTTGGCAATATAGGTGCTAATTAGATCTTGAAGATTCCAATTTTTGAGGATGTGTAACTCAACTCTAGAAAGAGCACTTTGATATTGCTTAGCTTTAAATGGGCTCTAACATTTTCCATGATATCATGATTTATCTTGTGTATCAAAATTACCCTATGAGTTGATTTTTCTTCAAATATTTGGCAGTTCTTGTCCATCCATATATACCACATGCAATAGATATTAGGAAGGTGACTATGTGAGGGTTTCGTTTGTGGGTCGAGCGTAGGCGACGATAGAGGCTGTTTTTCGGGGCCTACGGGCCCTAGCGGCCAGTTTATTTTTTTGTTGTTTTTGCCCAAGATAAACATGGGATATGTTGCAGGAGACCCACGATGGGTTAGGAATCTATCATTCAACAAATCTTCATGCTACGGACTTGATTGAAAACTGCTTCCAATTTGTTGCCCAAGGAAAAAGCGAAAATCACACCTTTCCTCGACGTCCAAGGCATGGATTAAAGAGACCCAGAAACAAGTTTCAAGTTGCAGATCAAATAAGAGAAGCCTCCTTAGGAAAAGAAAAAATGGTTCAGAACTCAAGCAATCCCGATGCTAAGGAACGCCCCCAAAACAGATCCACTATGGAAACCCCTTTCAAGGGTAAGGATTTCGGGGATTCGGCCCCAAAAATGAATTTTAGGGATGCCCTCCATGGTGGACAGTCCTAGATTGATGCTAAATTAATCTTAAGGCTCCTCGTAGACCTCTAAGAATGCCTAAGATTGATCCCAAAAAAACTGAGTCGGGATGTCTAAGAGCAGCTGATGGAACCCCAATTGTTAAGCTAAAAATGGGTGACATTCAGGATGGCATAGAAGATCTGGAGAGAAGAGGATTGATTTGTCGTTTCTTGGGTTTTTGTCCGAGCCTATCTGCTTTCAAAGTGTGGGCTGCAAAATACTGGAAAACACAAGGTGAGTTACAAATATCTGTTTATCCCAATGGTTATTTTCTTGTTATTTTTGCTAATGATGAAGATAGAGAGAAAATATTTCAAGGGGGTCCCTGGTTCTTTGGAAGGGTAGGGCTTTTCATGAAGCCTTGGCACACTAAATTTAAAGCCGAAGAAGAGATGCCTTCTACAGGACCTGTGTGGGTTAGACTCTTTGGCCTCCTAATTGAATTTTGGAATCCGACTGTATTTTCTACAATCGGAAACTCCCTTGGAACTTTCATGATGATTGTTGACTGTACACACAAATTTGAACACATTATTTATGCTCGAATTTGTGTCTTAATGGATTTCGACAAACCCCTTCCACAAAATATCTCATTACAATTTGGGGAGGACACTTGGGAGCAGGTGGTGGACTATGAGAACATTCCTTTCCATTGTAGAATATGCCATGAATATGGTCATTTGGCTAGTGTCTATCCAAATAAGATTCTAGATCAAAAGAAAGAGGACACAAACTTAGAAGGTTTCCAAATGCCTAAGAAGAACAACAAAAAAACTAGTTATGAAGGATCAAGCGATGTTGTCAACTAATATGTTTGGAATTCTTTCCACAAATAACCTCATAGGTGAGGAAGAGGACATAATGGAGACAAAAATATTAGAAACATAATTTAAAGATGTAGGGAAGGACTCAAAGACAAACCAAGAAATCAAAGGTTTTCAATAAAAAATAAGGGAGAAAACATAGACAAGAAGAACAATCTTTTAAATGTTAAAACTTCAAATAATTCAGACCCCAAGATAGACTTTGTTGAACCTTCCAATAATACTTTGGTTGCGTATACACATACTTCAGGGTTAGAAGCTATCCCAGATTCAATTGGGGTAAGACAAGAAATAGAAAAAAATGAATATGGACACTAACCAAAAGGTAGGCCGCAAGACTAATCAACATCATATGGTAAAAGAAGGTGAAAATCTTGTAGAGGAAGGTAATATTAATGCCCTTACCAACATATTTAGCCCTATTATTAATGAATATCATCACTTGGAATATTAGAGGACTCAAAGGGAGTCTTTCAAAACAAAATAAAATTAGAAGAATGATTCAGACAAACCAACCACATCTAGTTTTCCTTCAGGAAATAAAGATGTCTATAGGGGAAATGGAGTCAATTGCAAGTAAAATCTTGGTCTAGAAAAGTGGTTTCCCTCAGCTCCCATGGGGCTTCTAGTGGCATTGCTTACCTCTAGGACCCAAAAGAGATCATTATTCACCATATGGTTGGTAGTTAGGGTCTCTTGGTTATGGTTGCACAAAGTAGACAATCTAACCAAATTATGCTCTACTTGACTATTTATGCTCCAATTACTTTGGAGGAAAAGTGAAGACAATGGAAGGATATAACTTATATTATCTCCCATTTTCTTAAAGCTTGGGTCTTGATCAGAGGAGACTTCAATACCATCCTCTCTTTAGAAGAGAAGAGGGGGAAATAGGAATCTAGATAGGAGCTCAGACCTCATGAGTGAATATATTGCAAACCTTCACCTTATGGACATCCAACTAGATAATGGCCTCATGACTTGGTCTAACAGAAGGTAAGGCTCAACTTGTATCATGGAAATATTGGATAGGTTCTTGTTCTCTAATAATTTCTTAATCCATGGACACATTCCTAAGGTGAAAACTCTTAACAATGTTGGTTCAGATCATTGGCCAATCATGGTTGAAATGTGGAAAACCAAGGTCAATTTCTCACCCTTTCGATTTTAGTTAATGTGGCTCAGAGATAGTTCCTTCAAACCTTGAGTGTGGCAATGGTGGTAGGAAGGTAAACCAAGGTATGGAACTAAGATGTTTTATTTCACCAAAAGGTTGCAATACATCAAATCCAAAATCAAGATTTGGAATTGGAAGGAGTTTGGAGACGTCAGGCAAAAGAAACAAGAAGTGATTGCTTAGCTTGAAGAGTTGAATGATCAAATCCATTTAGATGGCCTCACTGAGAGTAGAAGTATAGATGAAATTAGACTCACAACGTAGTTGGAGGAATGGGAAAAAAAGAAGAGCTCTTATGGAAGTAGAAATCTAGGATCCAATGGCTCAAAGAAGGAGATCGAAACATAAAATTCTTCCACAAATCTCTTCTAGCCCATAGATCCCACAACTTTATTTCTTCCCTAAAATCAGATTTTGGAGACTCTATCCACACTTGGGATGGCATGAAGTCTATCATAGTCAACTACTTTTCCAAACTATTCATTATTGCATCTCTTGACTCGACTTCTCAATAGAATATCCTTCAAGTGATCCCTACTCTTATCACTTCTGAGGAGAACTCTATTTTGACTACTCTAGTTACTATCAATGAGCTTCAACAAGTGGTTTTTAAAATGCAAAAAGGGAAGACCCTAGGGCCTGATGGTTTTCCCATCGAATTTTACCAAGAATTCTAGGATATTCTTCATGTTGATTTATTAGAGGTGGTGGAAGAAGCCAGGAAGGCCAAAGATATTTTGAAGGTAATCAATAAAACTTATATAGCTCTAGTCCCAAAGGCTCAAGATGCAGAACATATCTCAACTTTTAGACCAATAGCTTTATGTAATGTTCTTCTCAAAATCATTACCAAGATCATGGTGGAGAGGTTGAAACCTCTTTTGCATAAGATTATTTCCCTTGAACAAGGAGGTTATGTGGAAGGGTGACAGATTGTGGATGAGATAGTTCTTGCTCAAGAAGCCATCCATTCCATGGAAGCACAAAAATCTCCTTCTATGTTCATCCATTTAGACCTATCCAAAGCTTATGATAGAGTGGATTGGCACTTCCTCATCAAAGTTATGAGGCAATTTGGCTTCTCTCAAGATTGGATAGATTGGATTATGGGATGTATCTCTTTGATGTCCTACTCAATTCTTATCAATGGCTACCCTTCATAAGTGTTCCCAGCTTCCAGAGGTATTAGGTAAGGTGACCCCCTCTCCCCTTATTTATTCATCATTCTTGTTGAATGCTTGGGTAGGACTATGACCAAAAATAGAAAATAGAACCCTTGAGGGAGTTACCATTGCTCATGGAGCTAGGCCTATCTCTCATATTTAGTTTGTTGATGACTCTACTCTATTAGGTAAAGCTATGATTAAGGAAGCCTCTACAATTAAACAAATCATTCATTGTTTCTCTAATGCTATAGGGCAATTGATCAATGAAGACAAATCAAAAGTCATTTTCTTTCACTACTCTCCCAGACAAGAATCCATGGTTCTAGATAAATTAAGATATAAGAAGGCCTCCCTTTCGATCACTTATTTAGGCATTCCTATCAACATCCAGAGACAAAAAAAAGACTAGAATTGGTTGTTGGACAGAGTAAAGGAGAAAATTGGAAAGTGGACCAATAGGTGGCTTTCATCTAGGGGTAGAATTACCTTGGTAAAATTAGTCCTTCAAGCTATACCTATTTATGTTTCTGTTGTGTTGAATATCCCAAAGGTAGTTCTTTGAGAACTAGATCAAATCAATCAATGGTTCCTCTAGAGTGGTACTAAGGAGAAAAGAAAATGGGCCTTGGTGAAATGGGATACTTTATGCCTTCCCAAGCATGAAGGGGGTTAGGATTTTGATCTGCTATTAAAAATAATAAGGCTTTAGCTACAAAGTTGTATTGGAGGATTTTGAATAACCCCAATGCCCTATGGGCCAATAATATTCATGTTAAATATGTTGAAAACAAAAGTCCTAAAGACCTTGTTCGCTATCAACTTCCTACCAAAGGTTCTCCCATTTTGGTGGTTCTTAGGACTGGTGAGGATTTGATAAAGAAGAAGTTATTTTGGATCATTCATAATGGTCAACAGGTAAATTTTTGGATAGATTCTTGGGATGGTCACCAACCTTTGATAACTCAATTCCCTGATTGGAGGCCCTAGATGGAGAAGCTACACCAAGCTAACTAGATAAAGGTAGCTAATTATTATCAATACCAGACTAGTAATTTAGAGGTTGGTAGATATTGGATCCCTATTGAGGACTAGCCTATTCAAATTCTAAAAAGGCAAAGGAAATATATCCAACGCATCCTTCATATGAGATATCTCTCTTGGTCCCATGATAAGGACTATTTTGGATGGAACAACACTACTAAGGGTGAGTATACTATTGCTCAAGGTTATTTGACCTTATGCCACAATAATCCCAACCAATCCTATGACATATTTACATAATTGTGGGCTCAAAAGCTCTAGCCTAAGGTGAGGTTTTTTATTTGGATTTTATTACATCGAAGGGTGCTCACTAGTGAGCAACTTATGAAACATGGCTTTCATGGCCCATTTAGATGTGAAATATGTGGAAAGAATGTGGAAAATCTTAGCCATATTTTTATTGAGTGTCCCTTAGCCTTTGAGCTATGGAGGAGAATGACTATCTTACTCGGTTTACAATGGTCCAATTTTTCTACTCTTGAACAACTATGGAGGGATTGGCCTAAACAGGAGGTTGTTGATCATTTTGTTAGGTAGTTAGTTTGGATGGGAACTACCATCCTACCTTGGAATATCTAGAAGGAAAGAAACAATTAGATTTTCAAATAGGAAAGGAAGGATATTCACTATATTTGGCAAAATACCATTGCCAACTTAGTTGAATCAGTCCAACAACTCCTTAATCACCCCTAGGACTCCCACCAATGATGGGATCAAGTTATGCAAATATTGAAGATTCACTCTACTATTGGCAACCAACTTAAAGGGAATGTGAGTAATCAAAATATGGATAGAACAAGGAATTGGAAGCCTCCTCCTAAGGATTTTGGAAAAGTCAATACGGATGGAGCCTCTAGGGGGAACCTTAGAAAAGCTAGTGTGGGAGGAATTGGTAGACTTTTAGATGGTTCCTTAGTTTTCACTTTTGCTGAGAATTTGGGTATCCTTTCCAATAACCTTGCTGAGGGGTATGGTATCCTCAAAGGCCTTCAAGAGGCTGCTAAGGTTGGATGGCAAAAGGTGTTGGTTGAATCTGACTCCCAAGTCATGATTAATCTATTGAAGACTCCTAAGAATCATAAGGTTGATTGGAGAATAAAAAGAATTGTTGAGAAGATTCAATTAATCCAGATGGGCTTTTTGAAAGTTGAATACAATCATGTGGTCAGAGAACAAAATAGGATTGTTGATGCTTTAGCTAATTGGGCATTGGATAAAGGTGATCTTACTTGCTACGACCACCCTCCTAGATGGTGGGCTTCACAAATCAGGGATGCTCTTCTATCTATCCTTTCTCTGGATGGCTCCAGTACTAGAGGTACCTAGTTCCTTTTTACTTTGTATTAGCTTCTCTTTGGTTCAATTAAGGTATTTCAGTTCCCCAGATCAGAAAGATCATTCTTATGTTTCTTGTGTTGATTCTTGGTTAAAAGGCATGTTGGCCTAGAAAGGCCAAAGATGTAATCTATTTTTTCCATCAATTTAATTTTTTGATGTGTGTGTGTTTTTGTTATTTTTTGTTGTGTTTTGTTTTTGTGTTGTTTTTGTGTTTTGTGTTTTTGTATGGTTTTGTTGTTTTTGTGTTGTTTTGTGTTTTGTTGTTGTTGTTTGTTGTTTTTGTGTTTTCTTTATTTTGTTGTTGTTGTTTTTGTGTGTTTGTATTTGTTTGTGTTTTTTGTTTTGTTTTAGGCATGCTCCTTGAGTGTGCCAAAGGGGGTAGGCTAGGTGTGAGCCCTGGGCAATTTTGGTGGAATAGATACCCCTACCTCCTTGGGTCTTACCCAAAAGTGGCACCCTGAAAGGGGTGTTTTCCACAAACAAAAATATATATATACCACATGCAATAATAAGGAATTGAAGACCACAACTATTTTATGAGAGGCTTACCTTGAAAGTTGTTGAAGTACTTTTTGTTCCAACTTTTAGTACAAGACTCAACATTTAATTTTCTTCTAATGTAGACTCTAAAGCTCATAGCAAGCGAGATTTAGATCTTAACTTTATCATATTTAAAAAATAGGTGGGCTTGAGTTTCACAGTATTTAAAGCATCTAGAACAAATATGGGGGTCCAAAATACCTCTTTTAGAGAGGTTTTCCCTAGTTAGAATTTTGTTTTGCTGAACTAGCCATTGAAAAAAAAATTATTTTGGGGGTGATATTTTAGCCCCAAATGTGATTCAAATTCCTATACAGAGGCTTTCTTCTTTGGATATATTCACCAACCTTGATTGAATAGTTGCTTGAACAATTAATTTTACCCCAAATAAAGTAGTCTTTGTTGTCTGGGTCTGTGGGAAGAATGCCAACAAATTACTTTTGGACCTGAGACCACTCCCTTTATTATTTTGTGTCCAACCCATGAAGTTGAATCCATTTTGGTTGATTGCCTTCCCAAGTGATGAGATGGGCAAGTTTGTCGATCCCAAGTTGATACTTGAACTAAAAAAACTCCTTAAAAATGGAAGAAATTAAGGGTTTCTTACCAAGAATAGACTCATCCCAACACCTAATACTATTACCATTTCCTGGGTACCAAGAGATGTTATCCTTAATGATCCAAACCAATTTCACAATCAATGCCCACATTTTAGAGACATCTAGTTTTTGATGGATACCTTTGAGTAGTTGCATGCCATGATTACCTTCACCATAATTATGGATAAGAAGTTTTCAAAGCATCATTGGAGGGTTTAAGTTCTAGACAAGTTTGGATTTGAGAGCATTGCTCATAATAGAAGAAGATCATATGCCCAAGACTCCTTGAAATTTTCCTTTTGTCACTTGACTCCAAAAAATTAAATGGAATTTCTTTCTGTGAGATTGCCTTCCTCCCTGCCAAAGAAAGTTACTAATTATTTTGTCAAGTTCTTGGAGGATTGAGATAGGAGTATGAAAAATCATAAGCTGGTAGATAGACAAGCTTGAAATGATATATTATGGAGATATATTTCAATTAAGGGGATTCATAGATTAATATTAACATTAAGACAAATAAATTTGGAAATTAAATCAATAATGTCTTTAATTTTCTATCTCTATAAATTATTTATGGAGGCAATATTTATGATTTTTCATCATATTTATATAAAGGAAAATAAGGTGTCAGATAATTACAATCATAGTATTGATAATTTAGAGAAATTTAATTTTTAAAAGATAATTGGTCAAGGGAGATTCTTCGTTAATAAAAATGGTATAAAAAATTTGATAGAGAAAAGTATAAATGCAAGGAAGCTCAATATTGAGAGTGAGTGCAAGCCAAGAACGAGCAATATGTAGGAAGCAAAGTGCAAGCAAGGAGTGAGCACCACTTATTCTTGTTCTAGATCTTAGGAGAAACTCAAAAACTAAAGAATTCATGTGAAGAAAATCTAGGTAACATGGTAGGAAGACAGTTTTAAAAGTCCTTATTGGAAGCAAGGATTCCCTAGTTGGAAGTATGGATACCCTAGTTAGTGATAAGAGGGAGAGTGAATCTATGCCAAACCTTATCCATGTAGTAGATACTACACCAAAATGATTATCAAAGATGAGATGATTGAGCATGATATAATGGTTATTAAAACCAAAAGGTTAATTAGTAAGTTCCATGGATAGTAGTAAGGTTTTTATGAGATACAAAAATAGATCAAGTGGAAGTGGGGATTGAATTTAAATTGCTCCATAACATTTATTTCAAAAGGAGTTTTCCTTATTATCTTATCCAATTCAAAAATAAGGGATAAAACAATGGATGATGTCCCTTTGTTTAGAGGAAAAGAGCATTATATATAAGACCACAAAGTGATAATTTTTTGTGGAGATAGAGAATATTTAAAGTCTTCTAGCATGGATTAGGATTTTTGGACTTCCTAATCAACTCATAAATAGGAAGGCTTTGAAGAATATAACATTCTAAGAAAGTTCATATAGGATTGATTGATTACTAAGGGGAGAAGGCATGATGTGTACACTCGAATATTGTTAGAACTTAAGCTTTGACTGAATTTCATTATGGTAGTGAAGGGTATTTCAATACATATGATGAATAATTTAGGCATAGCAAACCTCCCAACAAAACCAAACTTACAACTATCTTGTCCTATACTACATGCATGTACCTTCAAGAAATGGTTATGCCACCTAAATTCTCACATGGTCTATGATGTAATAACTCCTAACATACCCCCCTTATTACATTATAGTCAGAAGCTCTAGTTTGCTTATGGCCAAACAATAATATCTAGGATAATATTGTAATTTGAGATAAATTCCACCCTTAATGTAGACTTTCTACTTTCAATACTTAGGAGTGTTGAATTTTACGATAATGCACTCCAAAAAATACATCTTATTACAAAATGCTTATTTGATACTTAGTTCTTGAAGTGTTTTTCTTCAATATATTCAAGTGAAGCATGTGTTACCATGCATCCAATGTCACTTATTGAATTGATTGTCCATAGAGTTTTGTATTGCATATGGAGGAATACAATTTGTGTATGACTTCTTTTGTTGCTTTTCCTTTTGCTTTTCATTGTGATCAAATCTTGGATTCTTTCCAAATTATCCTTTTATTATAATTTCTATGATATAATAAATGGGATGTACATTTCAAATGCAATATCTAGCAATTCTATACACTTTTTTAGTCCTTTGAATGAACTCATAGCTGCCATAGTTTTTCCTTACACTAGAATGTAACAACCTATCAATTGCTCTATGGCCCTTAGAGTTGAGCCATTATGACCCACTAGTTGTTGTCAATGTCTAACAAATCTACCTTTATCACAAATTATGTTATCAATTTTGATGATATCACAATGCATCTTATCATCTAGTATCTTGATAACTTGTAGTGTTGGTACACTTCTTGACAATAGTCTTATGAGATCTTGGGCTTTGATAATGATGTAGGGATCTCTTGTTTGAGTTGTAAATATAGATAATCTTCTTTCAACTAGATCCAATTTGCAAGCTATCCCATGCCTTTTTAATGCTTTCTTCACAATAGGTCATTCATCCTATAGATGTTTTTTTTCTATACTTGGGGAAATGAGTAGAGAATGAATTTACTTTGAACTTACTATATTTGTTCCATGATGTATTGAAATTCTTGGCCTTAGAGGTGTCCCATGGCTTATGCTTGTAATGGTTTCCTTTATATCCAAGAACTGTTGCCTCATGTTGGTTCCTTAGCTTGAAGTGATCAATCGATGGAACTCTTCTTGTATGATGATTTGGATGTTTCCAAGTTTCTCGACCTATCATATGTTTGGGGTTATACCAAACATTTTTGTGTTGTATCAAGTGTGCTTAAGTCACAAACACATCTTCTTCTTCTTCAATTTCTTGATTCTTTTCTTCTTATTTAATTTGGTTCTCCTTGGCTACATTACTTTGATGTGCTCTTCTCCAAATCTAATTTTACTTTTTTAAAGATGACCTTTCTTGCTACCGATTCATATCTTATGAAGGTGACCCATATTTTAATAGAATATATCAACAATCCCTCACAATGTGTCCATTTCTTCCACAATGATCACACATCCTTTATGTGTTGAAAATACTCCTTTGAGAAACATTTCTTTAATTCTAGAATATCTAAAAATTATTTCTTTTTTGGAAGTGTTATGGAGGTCTCATACCTCTTCTAATGGTTGTTTCCTTATTTGACTTGTAACTAGTAACTATTCTTCTTCTTTTATAGGTTCACCAACTTCTCAAAGCTTGGTGTTTTCTCAATAACATTTAGTGTAGTTACAAAAATTTCACACTTGGATGGGAGTGATCTCAATATAATAGGAACTAATGTTTCATACTATACCTGAGTTCCTAGTGGTTGCAATGATGCTTTTCATTTCTGCTACTCTCCTCGTGAATCTTTCTAACTTTTCTCCATTCTTCCTCTTAAGTCAATGGAGCTAACTTTGGAAGAATATAATTTTATTTTGATTCTTGGATTCAAATAATATCTTCAACTTATCCCATGCATCCTTGGCTATGGTCATATCTCTAATGCATGCTTGGACCTCATATGCTACTCCAAACATGATGACGAGTCTTGCCCATTTGTCTGCCTTGTCAAAAATTTCTCTATCTTCTCATTCTACAATAGGATGTATAATGCTTCCATATAATACTTTCCAAACTTCCTGAAACTCAAGCTATATCATAATTTTGGTTCTCTAGGTAACATAGTCGTTCCTTCTAAATATTTTGGAGTCAGGTAGCAAGAACTTTGGTGCTTCGCTAGCCATAGTAAACCTTTACAAAATTTGAATTTTCTTCTTTTATTGAGTCTACCTTGAAAATCTCTTTTCGTCAAGTGTATATATGCCTATAATTAGATTTCAATTGATGCTTCATGAGAGAATAGTGTCTCTCCAAATAGAGGGAATACTTCTTCCTCTTATGGATATTTCTTGGAATTTTTGCTTCTTTAATATTTCTTTTCCTCTTTTTCAAATATTAATTTTTAAATTCTTCAAAAGAATAATATGCCTTCTTTAATAAAGAATATTTTTGTTCCCTTTTTACCAAAATATGTTACTTCAATATCAAATCAACTAAAAAACATTCACTTGCTATTTGCTTTGGAAGATGTGTCAACTTTA
The DNA here is from genome assembly GCA_028583015.1 of Wollemia nobilis. Taxonomy (NCBI): domain Eukaryota; kingdom Viridiplantae; phylum Streptophyta; class Pinopsida; order Araucariales; family Araucariaceae; genus Wollemia; species Wollemia nobilis. The sequence continues at coordinate 8,850,389 of JAQPPZ010001361.1, forward strand.
ATTCCTAGTACCCTTTAAAAGCTTTTGACAATGCCTTACTATTTCTTTGATGGTTGTAGGTAATTAGAACTTTTGTCTGGGTGAGTGAAATTCTCACCTTCACTTCTCCCATTTCGATAATGTTATTTTCTAATGAATTGCACATCTTTGTTTTTGTTGTTATGACATGACGTAAGAGCTCTTTTATTGCAATTCTTCTACACTTTTTTATATCTACTTCAACTTGACCTTTTTGTTACAAATGCTTCTAGCAGATCTTTGAATATAAAGGTTATATTTTGCATAGTCATGGTCCTCCTTAATAGCTCTGGATCACTTCAAACAAATATTCTATCATGGTTCTCCTACTAAATCATGAATATTCTATCATGGTTCTCCTACTTGTTCTTTGTATGATTGGTCTCCTCTTTTATTCCTTTGCAAACATCCTATTTCTTTAGTGCTCATCTCCTGAGCTATTATTTGTGCCTTCTACCTCTATATGGTTGGTGATCTACTAGTTCAAGCCTTCAATTCAACTTGAAGAATCCTCTTCAACGCTTCCTTGATGGTTATTTTTTAGCATGCCTTCTTATTGGTCTCTATTACATGGGGTATTAGCATTCACGTTTGCTCATGAGTTCTAAGGATTTGCTTCTTGTCTTCTTAGCACTTGAATTTGTCTGGTCATTTAGGCATGCATTCTTCATAAGGATTTTTCTATCTTTTCTCTTAGAATCAATTTGATTAGTGTTTATATCTCATTCTCATAGGTTCTATGATTGTGTTCCTTTATGAGGTGATTTCCTTTTACTATTTTGACTTGTCTCCTTGCTGAATAAGGAAGAGCACTTTTTCATTCTCTTTTAACCACTATTAATTCTTTGAAAATATCAAAAAGAAATATTATAATTTAGGTTCAATCAATAAACCTTTGCTGGTTTGGTGATGTTTTTCACAATTTTTGTCTTCTTTTATTTGACTGTTCTTCTTGGTGTAGTATGCCTTTTGTTTGATGACTATCTTCTTGCTTGGATCAGACTTTCTCCTATCCAAAATTTAGTGAAAATTTTGCTACTTTTTTTTGATAGGATTATGCACTTCTTAAATGTTTTCCTTTTATATGTAATTTTACAAATGATGTATGAGCCTTCTATTTGAATCCCTCCCTCACCCCCACTATTTTTTTGTTTGTTTTAAATACCTTCAATAAAATTCAATGGGATATATTTTTAGCCTTAAATATTCTTCTTTAAAAACAAAAAATTCTAATTGGCTATATGATCCTTCTATAATTAGAAATTTTTCAAAATTCTTTGTAATTTTCAAAAAGGAGCTTCAAATTGCTTCCTTATATGTAATTTTTATAGAGCTTTCAATAGCTTCTTTCAAAATTTTGTGGAGCTTTCAGTAGCTTCATTTTCTTTGTAACAACCCAAAACCATCATCAAATATGGTTTTCCAAAAGAAAAAGGGTAGGAATAGAAAGTTATTTTTTTTAAATAGTTAAACTTTCTAAGCACACCTAAGAGTTGAGGAATTAAACTTGACTAATTTATTTTTGAATCATCCAAGTGAATTTTAATCATACATAACACAGACATAACCACCACATTTGAGTTCAAGACTATTGCAGCCAGTCACCCAAGTGGATGAGATTGGCCTTATCCCATTGAATAGCCATTTTGTGAATTTGATCATCCTCATTTATCATCCATATTTTCTAGCATGAGGTTTGAACCACAACTAGGTTTATCCTCTAGGACCCATAACACCTAGAGGGAGGACACTTTCTTCCCTTTCCTCTTCATACCGAACCTTCGATGATCTAGTCGACTTGTTTTTACTTGGCATGAAAGAGGTCAACGTATTTATGTCTTCATGACTAACTGATGACTCCCATAATTTTGGAGATAGTTAGCACCATGTCAATACCCTGACCTTGGACCTCATCACCTATACTCACTGTAACTCGCAATGGTTTATCCCATACCAAACCCTGCAACTATTCTAGCTAAGTTCAATGAGTATATAATGAGCACTGTGCTATCTGAGACCAACCCAAAAAGTGATGTCCCATACCACCCTTTTCAATCCCATCCTAACCAAATATTTTTGACCAATTCCATCAGAACTAGGTTGTCTCAAAGCCCGTTGCATGCATTCTCGCACCTCAACATACTTGGATGTTCTTTTGTTTAGCTTTCTTAGCTTTACTATCCCTCTAAGGGTCTTTTAAAACTATTCTATTATCAAGCTAATCTAAAATATGACAACTTATTTATCCTTAAGTCAACATATTTTGAATGCACAATAGAAGATTATCATAACAAACTCTTACTATTAGACTATTTAAAACTATGTCAAGTTTTAACCCATTCAAGAACATAGTTGCCCTTTCTAAACAACAATTGGCCTATTGTTCTCATAAAGAACTAAAAGAAACCACCAGTTGCTTATACAAGTCTAGCTCTAAATAACTCTGTTCCTTTTAAGGTAAGTTGGTTATTCTTTTCTCATACGATTTCAAACTTCCTTATTATTTATGTTTTAGGCACGATATTCACCAATTTACCTCCTCTAGAGTTAATTTTTGGTTGCCTCACACCTGCCAGATTCTAAGTATTTATCAAATGAGTAATTATGACATTCAAGACAAGGGTTTCTAGCTTATATACTTCAGGCATTAAATTAAATATAATTCTCTTACTTATCCAGTTAACCCATGATGCATCATGATTTATTTTAACTTTGTTTAATATCTATCACACACAAGTGGTTCTGATATTGCAGCATACAAAAGATGAATTTGGAAAGCAATAATTTTTTTTAATTAAATAGAAATATAGAGTTTCAATTCGAGCATGTGTTTCATTTGACTACACAGTGAGCATATGAAGCACTACCAAATACAATTACATATTTTAATAGAAACAACATTACATAAGGCTTCATTCCTTCTTTCAGGTTCAATACTACACACACTTACTGCCTATGACAAGACTATTCTCATTACAATATTTGGTTTAAACACAAGTCTCAGGTGTTCATTCCCTACGATTCTGCTCTAACGCTCAAGCTCAGACTAAGCAAGACTATATCTACCCACTACATAGATTCCAACCTTCTTTCTGCAGTAGCTACAAAATAACGTTCCTTGCCATAGCTTATGGTAGAGTATTCCCCACATCCACTCAACTTGACATTGTTTGCCTCCATCCGGTCAATAGACCATTCAGGGAAGGGTAGGAGTCATCACCAGGGATCAGATACGACTCCAATAACATGAACATGTAGATTTAATATGCATAAATACCATTATTCTAACACATGCAACACACAAGAAAACTACTAGTCTTCCTTTCTCAAGATTTGACTAAGGGTTATGTCAAACATTTTCCTCTATTGCAAAATTCCTACTTACACCAGGTAAAACTTCATGAAACCTACCATCGTTATCCAGAGGCATTTACCAGTTTCCAAATAGGTGCAAGTTCTAATTTTGCTCTTTTAATTTTACCCAAAAGAAGAGTGAGATTCTCACACAACACACATCACCTCACTGCTTTCAATACAAGACTCACAACCACACAAAAATATGACAACATAATGTTTCACAACAATGCATTGATTCAAACATTGTCAACACAACATAGCACGTTGTTTACTTTTAAAACTCTACAATACTTTTCGTAATACAAAGTAATTCTATGTCGTAATAGGGTTACACCTGTAGCTCTAATATTTCTTTCATTTTGTCTTTGATAACTCAGCTACACGATAATATTGTACACAACAATATTTAAACTAGTATGGTAGTGTTACACCAGTAGTTCCTCTGGTTTCATTCACCATATAATCACACAATAGTGTAGCAAAAAATTACACAACAAAACATCTACAAACATGGTAGTAAAATACCAATAATCTCATTGCTTACATTTACTATCTATCCACACAACAAACAATGTTTTACACGCCAAAACACACATGTTGTACATATCAGGTAAGCATGGAGATCACATACGAATCATGAGAAGCTACTGAGCACTAACCTATTTTCTCACACTTCCAAAATCACTGTTCACTATTTCTCCAATCCCTTCTACCTTGTTTCACCCGTTCTCCTTCTCCACTCTTTTTTTTTCAAACCCTTTTTTTGTTTTGTTTTTCTTCCCCTCAATGATATGCGAAGGATTCATCGATTGTTCTTTCTTTTCCCTCCATGCATAGTGCTAGATGATGTCGAGCCTTCCACTTCTACGTTGTGCACTTACCAAGAAATCATGACCATTAAACCATTCACAATATTTTGCAACAAACATGGAGAGTGCATCCATCATGGATGTTTTTAAAACAAACTTTAACTCTACCAACTATTTAATATTTCCTTTAATATCCTTGCAAAGCTATTTGCGTAGTAGTGTAAACCATATTTTCACACTTTTAAAATAAAATAAGATTAATAACATTACGACACATCTTCCTACATTTCAAAGTAATGTAATAATGGTATTTGTTAAGACTTCCATACATGGTAATCCTACCTATCATAATAAATTCACATATAAATAAAATATCATTTTAAATAATAAACTCTTACACCATAGCAAGCAACCATACACACATACATTTCCAAACTAGTGGCTCCCATCATCATCACCACTTAAAACAACATTTCATGTTTCTTGCCATACCAACAATATTTGAGTCAAATAAACCCACACAAATATGCAATATGCAATGCACCTAAATGATATGCAAGTGCGAGTTTCCATGTGCTCGTAAGCCGAATCATCACTTCCCTGTCTCACATTTTTCCCTGACTTATTTTTATTCATTGCCATTACGCAATTGTCCTGCACTCACAGAAGTCGTCAGTAGTACCAGGAATCATAGAAAAAGGCAAGTGTACACATATTTTTTCTATCTTTCATAAACCGTGCAAGGAGGGTCATTACATTCTTGCTTAAATATGCCTTTGGCAAGAATTTTCCACCATGAAACCATTTAATATTAAAAAAAAAAACCATGAAATTTTTCTTCATGGATCACAATTTCATATAGATTAATTTTGCCCCTAAAAATTCTTATTTCAAACTTAAAATTTTTCTCAAACATAGTGCACCTTGGCTTTCTCTATGTCGAAGCTAGAGGAGGATCAGAAGGAGAATTATTTTTTCCTTCTACTTGCTCTAATACCACATGTTAGAACTTAAGCTTTGAATGAATTACATTATGGTAGTGAAGGGTATTTAAGTACATAGGATGCCTAATTTAGGCATTACGAACTTACAACTACTTTTATCCTATACTACATGGATGTACCTTGTAGAGGTGGTTATGTCACTTGACTTCTCATATGGTTTATTATGTCATAGCTCCTAAAAAATATGCGTTATTATGGATATTTCAAAACCTTTATTGTAGTCCATTAGGATTAAATATGAATTAAGAGAATGGGATCAACAAGTGGATTATAAAAATATTGCATTTTGATGTCACAAATATTATGAGACCAAACACATGTCAAGAGATTGAAAAATGAAAATGATGGATAAAGAGATGGAAAATTTGGGCATGAGATAAACTTCAATATGAAACAAGAAGATCATATTATAGTAGAAGTTGGGTCAAATCAAGGATTTTACACTCCTAAAAAAGTGGTAAAAAAACCCCTCTACGTCATCAAATGGTAAAGGTTATTATAGTTTGCTCAAATCAACAATTACAAGAAAAAATGATAGAAGGGATGAGGAAGTACAATGCACAAGTTCAAATATAGAAGGAGCTAAAGATGCAAAGGAAGATGGGAAAGCAAATTTTAAGGTAAATAAGGTAAAGGAGGTCAAGGTTAATCCAAGTAAATCATATTCGTTTTCCTCAAATAGCATAACATATTCTCCTTGAAATAAAAATGAAAGTTGTACAAAGTGTATCCATTGTAATTTAGGGTTTCAAGAGCAACATAATAAATAAATGCATATAGAGGATATCCATAGAAGTTTAGGGTTTCCAAGGTAACATAAAAAAGTAATTACTGTGAAGGATCATCCTTGTACTTTAGGGTTTTTGGGGTAACATAAAGAAGAAAGTGTTTATGAGGCTATTTCTTGCATTTTAGATTATTTAGGGCAATATAAAACTTGAAAAGATAAGTCTCATTATGAATCGTATGAAAAAATAGAAAATATTGATGAAGATAAAAGTGTTGGTGGAAATAGGAAAAGGAGAGGAAGGTCATCAAAGCATGAACAAAGAGAAAAACAAACTCAAAGGGATATCGATTTGGAAAGCCAAATAAAAATACCATAGGTGTTAATAATAAGTGAGGCAAAGGGGAGGCAATCAGATAGGAAAAACTTCCAATTGATCAATTGGGAGACTGTAACCAAGCCAAAGAAGCAGGGAGACCTAGGAATAAAAAAAAGATTGTTAACAAGATACTAAGTGCTAAGTTGCTCTAGAATTTGCTCACTCTGCCAGAATATCCAAGGAATAAAATCCTAAAATGCAAATATCTGAATAACTCTAATGGGATCCAACTCCTAAAGAGTGTGAAAAGCATAGAAGGCTTCTCCTAAATTTGGAAACATATTATGAAATCCAAAGACATTATACTAATTCTTACCTCTTGGTTTCTAGGGGATGGTAAAAAAATTAATATATGGGATGATCCAATCTTAGGAGGATCTTCAATCATTAAGAATTGTTCCTAAAAATTAAAAGTGGACGTACAATAGTCAGGTGTTAACTCTCTTACAAGTTTAATTGAATGGGTGCGTGATCCTCCCTTGCCACATATTGACCAAGAATCATGGAGACAACTACACATCCAAACTGAAGGGATTAAACTCTCTCCCTAAATTCTAAATTATATTGTATGGGTATCTATTAGTGGGCTAGGTGTTTACACAGTCAACCAAGGGGTGTTATTACAACAACAAGGTCAGAAGAACTCAACCATAGCCAAGGTATAAAATTACAAGGTTCCCCCCAAATTTCAAGTCTTTCTCTGGTTAGTACTCCAAAATAAGATTCTTACTAGAGACAACCTCATCAAGAGGAATATCATGGTAAAAATTAAATTGAAATAACATAGTAGCTAGGATCAACAATCTCAAGAACCTTCAACTCAAAAAATTGCCTAACTAGTTGGGGCCAAATGTACAAATGAGAACTGAAGGATAAGCACCTTATAAGTCAGATTTGGTATTTAGTGCCATTCTTCATCATTTGGCACATTTGGAAGGAAAGAAACAAGATATTTTTTTATGACAAAAGAACCAATTTTTGAATGTCAATTAACCAACAGAGTGTTAAGGGAGATAGTCTTGAACATAAAAGCTCTATATCATAAAAAAGACATTGGGATATTAAGATAAAGAGAGATACAATTGTTATACCTGGAACTCCAAAATATCTTGAATTTTAGGTCATAGGTAATAATAATTAGACCCATAGAGATATATTTCCCTATGCTTTTCTTTGATGGAGCCTCTATCAAACCCAAGCCATTCAACGACTAGTGGAGTAATACTAATGGCACCATGCCATGAAATGCTTCAATTGAAAATCAATTTGGGGATAACAACCAATAATGTTGTAGAATTTATAGGTTGTGAAATGGGATAAAAATTGGATCAAGAACAAGGCATCAACAACTCCATGTGTATGGTGATTCAAGAATTATGATGTCTACCCTATCTAAGGGGAAGGAATTCTCATCAGTCCAACTTTGAATAGTTTAAATAAGACTAAGAAAACTAGAACAAAAATTTAAATATATAAAATACTCCCACATTGGAAGGATGCATAATATGGTGGTTGATTGCCTTGCAAATGAGGCCATAAACATAGCCTATTTGCATATCAAAGTAATAAGGAAAAAGAAAAGTAGACAACATGAGTGACATAGATGATATGAAGCATATGGTGATTCTAGAGAATTTGGTGTTTATGGAGCCTTTGTATATTCTTGTACCTTTAGATATTCTAGAGCCTTTGAATATTCTCACCCTTGGAGATTTTGGTGCCTTTGGATAACCTCAAAACATTGGAAGATTTTGGAGCTTTTGGCAATTTAAGTTTTCTCAATGATTATGACCCCCTTTGTATTTCTGACACCTTTTATTTTTGGGCTTTCAATACCCTTTGTATTTGGATTTTTGGCACCCTTTGTATTTTAACACACTTTTTAGAGTTTTTTTTTTATTTTTCTTTGTTGCTTATCCCTCCTTTAGGGTATCAATCTTGTGACCTCCAAGTTGCTCATTGGATAAAATTTGTTCTTTGTAAACTTTATATAACTCATTTTCTTTAAAAAATAAGAAGTTAGGTTAAGCCACTAATAAAAAAAAGTGATTATGAAAATAATATCATGCAACATTAGGGGTATGAATAAAACCCCTAAAAAAGAACTATTAAGGAATTAATAGGTGTTATACCTTGAGTTTATTTTAATACAAGAAATAAACTTAAGTACTAAGGAATGTAAGGATGCTTTTAAAGAGATTTGAAAGATGGGTGATAATTTGATAGTTTCTTCTATAGGAGCTTCAAGTAGTATTACAATAATAGGTAACAAACACAAATATGATGGATAATTGCTAGAAGCATAAATTAATTGGGTTGTTAGACCATTTTGCATGAAAGAGAAAAACATCAAAGTTGGGGTTATAAATGTAAATGCTCCAACACAATAATTCTTATTGAAAAATGTTGGAAGAACCTTAGCATATTTTTGTTAAACATGATGATGATTCATAATTGTGATCTATGGATTCTTGGGGGTGACTTCAATACAGTTCTATATCATTTGGAAAATAAGGGTGATACTTTAGGATTGTTGAAATTTGTGTAATATGATCTTATTTAGCCCAAGGCCAAATGTGTGATGAGGTGCTTATAAGAACCATTTATGTAGCCTACGAGTATGTGATTATGTAAGCCTATAGGCATTCCTCATTTATGTAAGCCTACATGCATGTTCATATAAGCCTGTGGCCCTCCTTTATATTTCACCCTTAGTGATATTGGTTAATCCACCTTTATGGATAAATTTCACTTAAAAGGGTAATTTATTATTATTATTTTGTAAGGTTAACCTCAAGGTTAAGTTTATATTGATTTGAGATTAACTTCTCATTGAGGATTTGGTATCACTATAAATACCCCTCAATGAGGATCCATTTGTATCATAAGTGTGAATAAAATATGATATATTGGGGTGCCCATTGTTGGGAGTAAAATGAAATGAACAAGATGAGATATATTATTGATACAAATGGGTTACAATATATAGGCATAAGCCTATATGAAACACATGACACTTGTCAAGAGAAACTGACAAGTGTCAAGGTGAAGGCATAGTGCACTTTAATTCTAACATTCCCCCTTAAAGTGCACTATCCTAACTAAAGAAAAAAATAAGTCAACATTAGGTAACATTCCCCCTTAATGTTGACTTCTCTAAAAGCAACCTATCATCCTATTTTATTGTTGATTTGGTCTAGGCTCATGCTCTTTGCGCTTGGCTCTCCAACTGTAAATAATGCTAGATTCACTGTGTATACAACTTGGTCTGTTGCCTTAGGGTTAGCCACTTCCACGCGTCTGTTTCCACTGGGTCAGCTGTCTAAGTGCCTTAGGGTCATCATGGGTGCCTCAGGGTCAACCACTTCTGGGTCTGTTGCCTCTGGAGGTCATCCTTAGAGAATGTTGCCTCTCGTAGGTCGCTGACTAGCTCCACCATGAATATCAAATCCCTCCTCATGGTGAACTCAATATAGAAGGTGTCGGTCTCTACCAAAAATGCACCTTAATACATAAGAGAAAATGAGCCATAGAAGCCAAATATGGAGGAGAAGAAGAAAGAAGAATAGAAGAGAATCTTCTAAAGTGTCTTCGTCTGTAGTCTTTAGAAGTAGATCCAAAAAAACCTCGGATAGAGTCTAGGGTGTCTATGTCTGTAGTCCCTAGAATAAGTGTCCTTATGGTAGTCACCTCATCTTATCAAAATGCATGGGTAACCAGCCACTGCATCCGCCAAGTATAAATAGGAGAATACTAGATACTAGGTTCACTTGCAAGTGCCTTGGAAGTGTCGGGTACAACCGAAAGTGCACTCCAAGGTAGAAAAAATTTAAGGCTAAAAAACTCAATTGAAACAGCCTCAGAATTACAAATGTACACCACCAATGTGTCCTTCACGGAAAAACATTTCCAACGACTATAAATACCCCTATATTCCACCATTAAAGGGGCCTTCATCATGTGAAAAAACCATCATGCCTATCTAAGGCAGCAAATAATCATCGCACTGAGGCGGAATAAAAAACAGACAGTTTTCAATTTTCCCACGTAGGGGAATTACATGGGCCATATGGTCCATTATCTCTAAAAAATACAATAAATGGGCCAGGAGGGCCTTCCACTTCCAACCTTACTTTGATTTAAATAATTAACCCCCCCATGCAATTAAAAAAGTGGTCCTTTTTAGCAATGGCCCCCACATTTTTAAATATTAATCCCCACATGCTTTTAATAAAAAACAATTGTGGGACAAAATTTTGTTGGCCACTAATAATATTCTCCATGGCCCACAACGAGAGCGCGTGGAAGCTACAGTTCTCGAAATGAGAGTGCATGTCCCATCCGGGCCATGGAGCACGCTAGCTTTGCCGTCGTGATGTAGCCATTGCCATCCCTATCGAAAGCATGAAATAGCTACAACAGGCTCTCCTGGTTGTACCCTACTTCCACGTTGTCTGCCATGCCGACGACATCTGCATCACCTTTCGAAACAATGCATCACCATAAATTTTTTTGACGTAATTCTCAATAATATTTTCTCGAACATCGCTTCACAGGTATCTGGCGGCAAAATAGATCTTTCATGGTGCGTAAGCGATAGCTCCACCACCTTGCGAATCTCCTGCTTCTGGTGTCGCAACCCCCGATGTCGTTGTACTGAACATCAGGCTTCTTCGACTTTAAAACAATGCCTTCCTTTTCCTTTAAAATTTCCCTCTAAGGTAACGTAAACTCTTGGTGAGAGTTATTTGCATAAAAATAGGTTGTCGCCTTCAAAATCTACTGCAGTTTCTTCAATTTCATGGTTGATAGCACTGGGGCATCCACTTAACAAATTAGCCACTTGAATCATTTATAGTTTTAGTGAATCATTAAATTAGCCACTTGTCATCGAGCACGCGCCATGCAAACACATGGTTTCCTTCAACGAGGAACTCAAGGTGAAGTTTATGAAATATCAAGGAAAAAAAAATGCTAACACATATCACCGCAACATCGGACCCCAAAAAACCATTTAACAGTAGCACGACAGCATCAAAAAATCAAACTGCACATCAGGCGACAGGCGATGTTCCATTCGAAGATTTGTAGGAGGGAGTTCTTCATCTCAGAGCAGCATATTAAAATAGTAGATAGTCCTTCTCGGCTTTGGCTCCAGCTCCAGCCCCGTCGCGATACACGTCACTTTCGACGGGTGGTTCGAAGCCAACGACAGTTTCAGGACGATATTTGTGGGGTTTCCTCACTCCTCCCATTGTCGGGGCAGACTTACAAGTGGCCTTGTTGGCAAGCTACTTCCTGGGAGCCTTGCCTTCTGTGGACTTATGAGCCGTCTGCTTCGTACGAGCCATAGCAAACCACTAAACTTCAAAGAGATCTGCCATTTGCCAAAAAAAGGAAAAAAAAATTATAGATCAAAAATAGCCAATGCATAGGAAAGAAGATCCCTGTCCTGCCAGTGAGGGCAAGTCGCGTTCTTTGCTCTCTTAGTAAGTCTAGGGGATCCAAACCGGTGGATATTGTGCTCGAATGTGTGGTGGTGCACCGGCTCGATGCTTCCACCCTTGAACTTCACGATCACGGCCATAGGGCTCTCTCGCGGCACACTACTTTTTCGTCCTATGCCAAAAAAAATGGATCGGATCACCATGGATTGTGCCCATCTCCAAATGTTTCATTTTCATGTTTGACCACCACCATTGCCATCAACGCCATTGTTCAATGAGCCGATAAAAAAACATCGTAGAAACTCGACCTACTTCTCTACTATGACCTCCATATTGAAATAGCCAGGGCAAGTGGCTGTAGTGGCTTAGATGCACCAGACAACTCCAAAGTTAAGCATAACTTACAAAGCCATGATTTTTTCAAAAGTCTGGTTTCTGATCCATTGTAAACAATGGAGAGCATACTCCCTGTTTTGAAAAAAAATGGGTGGAAAATGAAAAATGGGAGGAAAAAAAAATTGAGGGAGGGATTTCCATGAGGGAAATTCCCCCTCAAGCTCACAAGGCCAGAGAAAGCCTAGAGCTCTGATACCAAATGTTGGGAGTAAAATGACATGAACAAGATGAGATATATTATTGATACAAATGGGTTACAATATATAGGCATAAGCCTATATGAAACACATGACACTTGTCAAGAGAAACTGACAAGTGTCAAGGTGAAGGCATAGTGCACTTTAATTCTAACACCCATGAGCACCCAACTTATTCTTCTTGTCATATCCCTTCATTTATTTTTCATCATCTTCTATTGCTATATTTTAATTGCATTTTCTTATTTTTGACATATGATTATGGTGAATGCATTTTTTGGAAGATTTTTCAAAAATATTGTAAATTTGAACATGGTGCTAGATTAGTTTTTGGAGCTGCTTCACTCATTTAGTAGATGAGATTTTTGTTGGTGATTCTTTAGGATCACATTGTAGGTTCTATTCTGGTTTTAGTTTTAAAAATTTGAATTTAATTTTTCTTTGTTTTGACACCAAGAATTAGCATAAAATTTCTTGTGTGCTATTCATACACTACTCCTGGGGGATGCCATCACCCATTCACAAATTTCAATGCAATAAGTGTATATTGATACAAACAATGATGCAACAAGAACATGCACCTAAAGTAAGGAGGATGCATGTTAGATCCTCCTTTAAACTATAGTAATCTATTTCAAGCTAGGTCTCCTACCAGTGCCAAAGGGAATGCCACACTACCTTGGATGGTTTGCTGTAAATGGAAGGTCGTCGGTTCAAAACCTGGCCATATATTTAATGCAAAATATAAAAATTATGATTTATAGAGGCTTTGTTCTTTCTCCATCACATCTTCCCATATGGTGCAACGGTTGGACATCATGTTTGAAAAAGATAGATCATTAGGTTGAATCTCATGGGCTCTTCTTTTAGATCATCTTATTCAATTGGATGGCTACACACTAAGGGATAGACAGTCCTAAAAAGACCTCAACCCACTACATGACATATTGGTTGTGTTATTTGTTCGTAACATTAAAGTGTTGGTTTCAAAATCCAATAACCATTTTTTCTCTTTCAAGAAAGTATCTCTTGCACCAAGTCATATGTATTCTTCTCTATCTTGGTTTTATAATGTGTGCATGGTGCACTAGTTGGTACCCCTGCTTGTTCACAAGAAGTTTTAGGTTTGAGCCCCATTGAAACTAAACTTGTATTATATATATATATATATATATATATATATATATATATATGAAGTTGATTCATTTTCCAATCACATTAAAAAAAGTGTCAAACTTTCGCAAGCGCAACACCCAATCTAGTGGTTACACATCGTAGTAGTTAATTCGACAAATTTTTTCTAAGGTTTGAAATTTAATTTTTTCTTGATTTGAGTTCTAATTTAATCAAATATTATGGAGGCCATAACTTTTGCATACAACTCATTTGAAGCCCATTTTTTCATATTGCATGATTTTTTGAGCTCTACATAGTGGTGACATCAATTTATAGACCTATTATAGATTTATTTAGGGTATGTTATATATTAAAAAATGAATAACTAGGGGTATGTTACTTGGCTTAATGGGTAAAATTATAGCACTTAGTCAATTCAAATGAAATGATTACTTAGAAGTAAAAAACTCTAGTTCATCTTAAATTATGAATCAAAAGGTCTTAATGATCATGAACTTAGTAAGAAAAAGGAGGAAGACCTTGGACTATTATTCATGTTGCTGGAACCAGATGTAATTTTCCACACTAGAGAGAAAAATGATCTTATTTATATATGGACTAATTTGAAATATCTCTATGGAAAAGAAAGTTCTAGTGAAGTTATTGAGCTCTTCAATCTTAAAACTTCATATTTCAATAATGTCAAAGGTTATATCTCACTTTAAAACTCTAAAAGTTGATCTAGCTACAACAAGAGGCAAGGTAAAGGGTAATGAAGAGTATTCCAAATCTATTTTTTTTTTAATTAGGTAATAGAAGGGATTTTGAAAGGGTCCCTGAACCTTTTACAAACTAGAAGCTAAAGCTTTCAAGATTAAACCAAACAAAATAAAACATGGAATTATTCCACCCAGGGGATCTAGAAATAAACACATACCCAAAATGAAAAATAGGAGAACCGAGAAGAGAAGAAAATAACTAAAAGAACTAATTGAATCCTCTCAATCCTCAACTTCAACATCCTTATTAGGTTTCTTTCCCACCTCAAAATATTTCTAGTCCCACTAGATCCACTCCATCATCATGTTGACCTCTTCAGCAAATGAGATAGCCATTTTGAGTGTGCTTCTTAGGCATATCAAAATATCATTCACCATCTTCCTTGCTAGTTGCAAGCCCAACATATTTCCAAATAACTTTTTTTGACTTTATCAATATTACTTTCATTAACTTTAGTTTCTTGAAGGAGGATAATTGGCAAAACATCTTTCCTTATTGAAGCTAAAAGTCTTTGTTTGAAGTGACCATTCAAGCTTCTTATGTTTTAAGAGAGAATATTCATTTGTGGAGTTTGGAATTGATTTTCTTTCCCCCACCAAAATATGGAGAGGGTTATGATATGAAGGAAGCTACCCTTATTTATTTTTCAAAGATATCTTTCCCTCGCTCCATTTTTAGATTTGATTGCGATCCATTGACTATATCTATTTCTATTTCCTTTTTCTGATATCTTTATTGGTAGGTTTACCAAATTTATGTTTGATATCCACATCAACACTTCCATTTTTTGACTTCTTATTTTTGGACCTAGGGAAGTAGGGTATTTCCCCATTTTGGAATTTATTTTAAGGGACTCTTCTTGAGATTCTAGAACTAGATATTCCACTATCTTGGGGAAAGGAGTATTTGAATCTAAAATATTTCTTTAGACTTATGGGAAATTAGAGTTTGAAGTGAGACACTCGAAAGCATTTTGATGGAGAGAATTTAGAAGAAGTATTTCAAGGGAAGGGAGAAAATACCTAACTTGGGTTACCTGTTCTTGTATTTCACCTTCCTCTTCTAAGGGGAAACTTCTAAGACTTGCTAAATCCTATTCACTTTTGGGAGAGAGGGGAGAGATTTAGCTACCACAAGAACTTTAGAGCCAACTTGTCCTTACTTAACATCCTAAATAATAGAGCTATCAACCATGTCCTTAGCCATTCTTTGAACAAACTTACCTTTAGCATATTTCTCTAACCTTATTTTCTTTGTAGGTTTTTTCTTACAGGAACATATGACTACAAAATGCCCTATTTTATTACAATATGAACAAAATATTAGGTCCATTTTCATATTCTATAGATTGAAACCAAGAGCTAACATTAGATATGAGCTCGATGGAGCTTAGGAGGTCTACTTCAAGATCTACGTTGACACACATCGTCACAAAGATCATCCTTGACTTTGCCCTCATAGCATAATCGATCAAGATGAGATCTCCCATAACCTTGGTAATTTCTCTCAAAATGTCATCATGTCATACATGAAAAAGGAGACCAGGGAGCCTGATCCAAATAGGCACCATATTAATTCTTTGAGTATCTGTATTAAAATCAATCCCCCATTTCCAAATAAAAAGATCTCTTTTGCCATAAAACCATGGTCCTCCACCAAGAATACACCTCATGTCATCTTCACAACTCAACTTAATGAGGAAAAAAGGTTTTGGAAGGACACAATTTCCATAAGACCTTGCGAACTTGATTTAGAGCAATCCCATCTCCTAATGGAATCAATGTCCAACCGAACCCCCAAAAATTTATATTAGAGAAATATATAGATAAAGATCATAACCACAAATTTATTCCTTCATTGATATTTGATCTATAAAGTTATCAATTGAATCATCCATATTGATAATCTTGTTATTTGTTATTGATAATCCTTCTTTGTAAATATTTCAATGATGAAAAAGAACTTAAAATAAAAACTAGAATAAAATGCTTATTATTTCTTATGATTACTCCTCTACTAATTTCAATCCTTAAGCTATCATTCACATTTTTAATACTTAGATTAATATAATTTCAATTATGGGATTCAAGTACTTTATGATATATACAATGGTCAGGTCAATATAATTTTAATTATGGGACTCGAGTACTTGATGATATATATAAATTTCCACACTTATTGATAATGGCATAATAGGATTATGGTGTCAATTGTTAGTCATTATACAACTTACCCTTATTAATATCAAGTATGCCATGTGATTTTGGGTAATAATCCCTCCTACTCTTGTAATAAGATCTTTATGAATTTGTTTCTATGAGTCTATATTCTATGTTTTTAACTCCATTCCTCTATAATACTATCTTCTCTTAGTGTTATATTGTGTTTATAGGTTATGATTAGTTAATGTGTATGAGAAGTATACATTATATCACATTTTTTTTATTATGGGAGTTGAGTGGCTTAATAGACTCACCACTTACAAAAGTCCTTACCAATAGGGTATCAACATGTGTAATCCCCTTCATGCTTATGATGGAATGCTCCCTTATTAACAAAAAGCATGGCATGCGCATGGGAATCATAATCCCTCCTAATCACTAAGTGAACGCTTATGGTTTTGTTTATGTGATTTTCATTCTCTATATTTGGATTTGTTTTCATTGTAATACTAGATTTGTCAACTTCTAAGAGAATCATAAATAAATCCATTAAAGAGACTTCAAAATATTTTAAATTTAGTTAGAAATATAGGCCATCGATATCATTAGTACTATAGTCCTCCTTACTTAATATCAAGAGATAAGTCTATATTCTAGATGATAAACAATCTAATCATCTTTATATCCAAAGTATCCTCTAAGAGATACACCTTGTCTTCCCTAAAGTTATCCTACAAAATAATTTAATGCATTTATTTTTAATTAGAATATTACTATATAATAAATGAAGTAATAAAAATAACATGTCACCTAAGATGAGGTCAATCCACTAAACTTCACTTGGACAAGTACATCAATGAAGGAGATGATATTAACAAGTTAGATTAAGAAAAAAAAAAGTAATCTAACAAAGAATAGTATCTAGATTTTTTCTTATCATTATTTTAACATGAAATTTGGACACCATTTAAAACCAATAAATTTAAGCATTTAGATATTAATGTTAATATTAGCATAAAGATTGTAAAGAACATGATGGTATGATGGTGGACTTGGATGTGAAACATGGTTATACTTTATCCTAAATCTATGAATTCTTGACCTAGGTTCATGTATTGTCATGATTTTAAACCCTAACTACATGTTTTATCATGGTTATATAAGGTTATCCATCATATAATAAAAACCATTATTATTGTTATAAAACTTCTTGCTCCCATTGTTTACTCCAAATCTATTAAAATAATTTTATAGTTAATTAGAGATCTTATAAAGAATGTGGATATGGGTATTTTCTACACAATTTGAGTACATTAACCATATAATTCTATGATCTCTCATCCCTTAATTCATGTATTGTCATAAGTTCACATTTCTTAGTATTATTTATTACTCATATGTTTTATAAATTGTTAGTGATACATGATTGTTTTCAAAGATTAAAAACTTTCTAATGTAACATACTATTCATGTATAAGTATCTCAAGATATTTAACAATATATATTTTTTTACAAAGGAGAGTTGGTCACAACCACACTATTTTTAGTAATTGACAAGCCTAGTGTTCAAACCACAGGGGCTGCTCCCACCAAACCCCTACACAATATTTACTACACAATGATCATTTATACTTATTTTAGTTACATCAATATTTAGAATACGTCACACCTCCTCAACACATTATCTTTTTTTTCGGTTACATAGGAGAGTTGGTCACAACCACACTATTTTTAGTAACTGATAAGCACAGGGTTCAAACCACAAGGGTTTCTTCCACCAAATCTATTCTGCTTCGTTATTGATGATCCAGCATGAAGGGGACTACTGGTCGCTTGGTATTCATACTATCATCATCGGTCTGGCGTGCACTCATAGAATTCATACTACTAACTTTGCAAACAGATTGCCCGCGAGGTTTGTCATTCAATGATTATTTTTACTACAAAGTGATTATGGATATATTTCTCAACATAAATGAAGGATATGGTATTTTCTATAAATAAAATAAATAATAAAAGAGTTTAAATATAAATTATTATTATACATATTACTTTGTGAATATTTGTAAACATGATTATCTTTTCTAGATTTGAATGGATTAGATTAGTAAAGATAACATCAATAATTATAATTAATAATTAAAATTAATAATTAATGGATCTTGTATATATCATATGAAGATGATGTTATATATCCTTGGATTTTCTTATAATGTATAAAATTATTAATTTCCTTTTAAAATATAAGAAATATTCCATACATAACTAATATCAATTATACAAGCACATTCATACCTGGCATGAATTTATTTTTATTATATATATTTTTAAAATATTAATATATAGATTCTATTGTGGAAGATCTACACTAAGAAAAGAACCTATATCCACATGTGGCACACATATGGGAAGTAAGCCCTCATAGATATTTATGAATTTGTTTGTATGGATAATGCATTTCATGTTTAGAAATTTTGTTCCACTATATAACACTATCTCTTTGGTAGTATAGTTTTTTTTGTACCTCATGGTTAGCTAATATAGGAGTTAGTATACATTGTCTTGCATTGTTTTGATGATAGGACTTGAGTTGTTTATGATAGTCATTGAAATATTTGTTAATAATGTCTTATAAACAGGGGTACGAGCCTTTGGTCGTGTTTATGCTAGACTCTTCCCTTTATTAATTTTGAGTATGACATTGTGTGGTAGAAATAACTTCCTATTGTCTAGTATAGGGTTGTATCTATAAATGCAATATTTTATATTTAAAAATCTAATACCATCTCTTATAGTTCAATTAATTAAATTTCTCAACTTTCAAGGAGAAAACCAAGGTTCAAATCTTAAATGGTGTTGCCATTTCAATCCTATATAACCAATTAAAAAATAATAATAACTTTATTTTGCGAAACATTACTTGAAAAGTATAGCATATATTTTCTAAAATTTCACTTCTAAATATTTTACTTTCATTTAATTTTACAAAATATTTAATTGTTATTATAAAAAAATAAACCAACTAAAAGATGTAAGACATATCATGAGCTTGATCCATGATCGACTAGCCTTGAGATGGATGACTACATTGATCCATGATCCACTAGCCTTGAGATGGATGACTACATTGATCCATGATCCACTAGCCTTGAGATGGATGACTACATTGATAAATGAAAATGACATTCTAAAATTAGGTCAAGATAAATAAAAAGTAAAAAATATATAAAGTAAATGAAACAACTAAAAAAAAGTGTAAGATATATTACAAGCTTGATCCACTAACCTGGAGATGGATAAGTACATTAAAAAAAATAAAATGATATTATAAACTTAGGTCAACATAAATGAAAAGTAAAAGAGAAATGAATTATAGATATTTTTTCTGCATTTAATATGAAATATACACATCTAAAACCAACAAATTTAATAAATTTCAAGCATTTTAATAACATTAAATATTAAGATTAACCTTTAAAAAATAAAATTAGATTTATAATAAAATTATAATTAATATTAATAACTAATTATATATTCTTTAACTAATTAAAGGTGTAACTAAAAATTAACTATACTAAATGGATATCAAGTGGCATCGCCCATACAAAACGCTAAGCAATTCAATTCTTGTGCTACATTATATTAAATTTCATCCAACCTCCTTATGCTTCGGAGAGGGATTGTCGACATCCATTTGAGATTGAGTTCGCGCCTCCGCCAAAGGACCTACGTGCTTTTTATAACAAGTCTCTGAAAAGCGTGAAAGCTTATCTGCCTGAAGGATTATATCTTCACCATATTTCCGTAATATCCAAAATATATATTCCATATCGGAATCCAAACGAGACGGAGACATAGCATAAGACCCAGATTTCACTTGATGCTCTATAACTTGGAAATTCAACAAATCTCTTAGTCCAAATTCATTAGTTAAACTTAATAGTGATCTACAATTTTTTGCCACTGAGGTTTCTTGTAGCACTTTCCGACATTGCTGGGTAATCTCTTCATCAGATGGATGCGTTGTTTTGGTTTTCCTGTTGTTGCCCATTATCTTATTTTCTTTGAAACTCGATATATGATTTCTTTTTGCCTAGGCATCCAACGAATTTTCCCAATTTCCTTCGCTGTTATATAACGTTTGGTATTTCAGGTCTGCTTCCCCTGACTCTCCGTATCCATAGTCTGTTCGTCTTCGAAGTCTGCCTGCTATGTCTCTCCGTATCCCTTTCACCTTGTCTTCTTTGCATTTTGAACGAAAGAAGAAATTTATATAGGTAAATCTATATAGATGGTTTTTGTTTGGAGTTTAAATTTATATAGGTAAATCTATATAGAAGAATTAATTATTTTTAATAGCTAAATCTATAGATATAGATGGTGTTTATTTGTAGTTTAAATATTTAAAGTGTAAGGTTGAAATTTTAACACCATACATACATCTAATATAGTTATCATAAAATTATTAAAGGAGGCTTCTCATTCATGGATAACCAATCTACTTGTACCATTGCATTAAAAAAAAATATCAACCATCCTTCAAATTTTCACATTATCATGATTAATATTCTTTTTGTAAAATTTTTTGGTAGCATGGTAGAAATGAGAATAAATAAGTGGGTAGAAAATCAATAAAAGAGGGCAATAAGGCAAGTAGGGTTTAGATAAAAGCAATTAACAATAAATCATTGCATTAATTTAAGACACTTAATAGAGAGGATATGGAAAGAAAAAGGAGAAATTTATTATTGTTTTGTGAACTTTAAAAAGGATTTTGAAATAGTACCTCAATATAAATTATGGAAAATAATGGAAGAACTTGATATAGAAATCAAGTATAGAGCAATTGCACATAGACTTTATGAGTAGGTAGTAATAAAGATTAAAATTTCATAAGGATTGTCAAAGTGTTTTAGGAGCAATATTAGGGTAAAATAGGGTTGTCCATTGTCACTTACTTTATTTGACCTTTATACTAACAAATTGGAGGGATGGTGGAAAAATGAGAGAAAAAATACATTTGACTAGTTATATAGTGAAAATTATCCTCTATATTTTTTACCTCATCTTGATCGATAGGAGAATTTTTATAAATTTGAGATGCAAGTAAAAACTAACAAATCTATTATTATGGTATTCTTTACTTAAAGAGAACAAAAACAATTTGAAGAAAATTTTTTAGAGGTAGTAATATAATACAAATACCTTGGGTCAGATTTCAAAGTAAACTCAATTGGTGAACATATAGGATGAAAAAATACAAGTAAGATGGAGGTCATTTACTCATAACAAAATAGGGGAAGAAAAGCAAAGTTATAGTATTAGAAAACTATTAGGGTCCTTATTGGGTTAATGGTTATTCTAGTGGTTCTATATGGGTGTGAGGTGTTGACTAGCAATACCTCAATTTTTAAGTGGAGATGTATATAAAAAGTTAAAAGTGATTGATTATGTAAAAGTCTTTAGAATTAAAGTATTGGTTCCATATGAGATTTAACTTACTAACATAGGTATGATGAGACCATTGAGGTAACTAAAGGGAATAGAAAGAATGAAAAATAATGGTTGTCTAAATAGATAATCAAAGAAACAATGAATAGAAGAAAATATACAAGAAAGAAAGAAAATAACAAATGGATAGAAAAATGAGCATTAAATTTTATGATGTCCCAAACTCCAACAAAGAAATTAAATAGTATGTGAGGGAATATTTTAGACTTATTATCTAGGAAGAAAAATAGTATTACATCAATAAGTTCAACCCAAAGTATGAACACAACCAAAATATGGACATACATGCAAAAATCAAATGGAAGAAAATAATGCTTATAGCTCAACTAAGATCCAATTCACACCAACTCAAATATAAAACTAGGAGATGAAGTATAGTTAAAATAAACATATCTCTAATGCACAACAAGAGAAATGGAGACCAAAAAGTATTTTATCACAAAATGAAAAGCCTACAAGGACATCCGTAATTTTTATGAAGACGCTAAAAGCAAACTCATGGATGAAACATTTTTGAAGAATTAAGAATAGAAAAACTAGAGAACTTCTCATCAAAATGATTAGTAAACGAAACACATTCCAAAAAAGGAAAATAATATGTTGAGTTTTTTTATTTCATTGAATAATTTTTTTTTATAAAAATTATAAATATTTATACTATTGTTTTTTTCTTGGATGTTGTTATGACTTTGGAACTTCGCATAGAAGGTCCAAGATTCGAATCTAAAAGGGGTTAAGGTTGTACACCATACACTCATATTGTATTAGAGCTTATAGTCCCATAGATTATTTTTCTCTCATGGACGTAATTTAAATCATTTAATTCAATTATGTTTATTTTTTCTAATTGGTTGCATGATGTTTAAATGCATCCTACTTATACTATATCATAATTGTATAACAATATCATTTCAACAAATCATATTGTTGTAATATTTATTTTAGTTGATTTTAACAAATCACATCTAGGGATTGAACAAGCACAACTCATATACATATTGGGTCTCAATATTCATTGACACTGAAAATTGAGCCCTCATGAAAGATGACCCATGCAAACTACTTATACTTACTTCAATGAACAATATTATTATGGTATTATAATTAGGAGTTTCCTTATTGTAGAGATTTCCATCACTATGAAAAGGCTAATGGTAAAAGCTAAATATTAAGTAGATTCTAACATCCACAAGGTCATAGGCCATATAGGATGATCCTCATGGAGGATGTAATTTATCAAATTTATGGTTATCTAACAATCCTTTGGCTACTGAATAAGGCCATAGATCATATAGGATGATCCTCATAGAGGATGTTGTTTATCCAATAAATAACTATCCAGCCATACTTTAGTTATCAAAGCAAGTCGTACAACCCTACTCCCTACAATATTTGAATCTTGGATATCATTTTTAGACTTCCAAATTCTTCACTATTAGGTCCACACAGCTTCTCCTTATATGAAAGAATTAAACTTAAAGTGAGCTTATATGATTGCACATTTTTTATGTTACTTATTAGTTCATGTGAAGAATAGGACTATAGATTTTACTCAATTTACTAAAAATCAACTATGGGATGTTCAATTCAACCAACAAAATCTATGATTTTTTAACATATTTTATTGAAAACTATGAGTTACAAGAGATAATATTAAAGTTTATTTATTTTTAATTTTCTAACATTGAGAATAATATGTTGGACACGACATCTAATACAATTTTATTTTTTTAATGCTATGACATCATTAATTCAAATAAAATATAATCATAACCATTACATAACTATTTAATTAAGATTGTTATGGATCAAGGTGCATGATGGATTCTTGTTTTTATTATTACACATAAAAATACACACACAAATATGTATGTGTATATATGTACAAATATGTATATGTGTGTGCCTATATATAATTAGTATTTCAAATAAAAAAATGAAATGTGATAGGACAATAATAAATCTTGGAGAAAATTTTGTTATACATGATTGATATATAAAATTAAAAAAATAAGGAAGAATAGGAAGAGGAAGATCCAATAGTTGAAGACTTTGAATGTAAATATGAAGAAGATGAAATGTCTCTAGATTTTAAAGGGGACAATGGAAAAACAAGTAAGTTTTTTGCTTAGATATTAATATAGTAGAACTTCATCCATTGGATTCTAATATAGAAAACTAATAAAATATTTAGAGGATTCCCTTCAATTGATAAGCAAGCCAAATATGAGTCTTTGGTCCAAATTAAACATGGTGTTGATTTTCAAGTTAGTTATCATGCTTGGAAAACAAGTTATGATACCTCTAATATCAAAATGAGTACTTACATATTTTAGAAATCCTTTAAACATACCATTTTACTACCTTGATAGAACTAGTGTTAAGGAAAGCACTTACATTCACAAGAATGCAATTAAATATATCATATTAGGAGATATCCTATATTATAAAAATCATAATGGTAGTTTACTTAGATAATTACTTAAAAATAAAGTATAACTAGCCTTTAATAAAAACCATTCTAGAACTTTGAGGGGTAATTTTTACAATGACTCTACTTCTCACATGCTTCTTTGGATGTAATATAATTGGCCAACCATGGTAAAATTTTCTCATAAAATTTTATCTAAATGTGATTCTTTTCAACAAAATATTGATCTTGCACATGCTTCCCTAGAAATCCTTTATCCAATAGATGCATATTATCATTTTTTGTATGGGGTATCATCATTGTTGAAATATCACTTGTATCATTTAGTGATCATAAATTTATAATGGTTTCCATAAATATTTCACAAAATGGGTTGATGTAATGCTTTACTTTCTACTATAAAAGTTACTATCTAAATCTATATTTCATCACATTATATATAGATTTGGTATTTATTCTACTATTATTTCATATAAATGAACATCTTTTAAAAATAAGTATGTCAAAGGGTTGTATGAAAAAACCATATACATCATTAATTCTTTTCACCATGTTATTCCCAATGTAATAGAAAACTAGAAGCTTCTAGAAAAGTTTGAGTAATTTTTTTACAAAATATAGTGAAAGGAAATGAGAAGGATTGATGCTAAAGTTATATCTTGCTTTGTGGGTATATCAAATTAAGCTATAGAACCGACATAGGGAAAACCCATCCCCTCTTTATATGGTGAAAAAGGTATATTATATATAGAAATTTAAATTCCATATCTTTGTGTGTCTTTGCATGATATCATAAGTGAGGAAGATTTTAAACAAGCAATATTACATAAATTAGCTATGTTATATGAAAATAAATAACGAGGTTTTGAATATATTAATATTACAAACTAAGGATACAAAGATCACACAATAAAAGAGTGAAATCAAGATAATTTTATATTAGTGACTATAGTGATAAATCACTACAATCTTGTCAAATTGTTCCCAAAGATGATGCAAGGCCTAAGGCATAGGCAAAGGGGTCACAATCATCACCAAATTCTAGGGGTTCCATGTCAAATATCACCAAGCACATATCTCCAAATGATAAGGATGGGTGTAAAAACCCTCACATTGTGTAGACAAGTTGATCATAGAACCTTCATGGGGTAATGGCCTATAGTGATATTGAACCAAACCCCTCTATTGATGCGAGCTAGTGACCCTTTTAGGTGACAACTAAAAAAGCTCCACCATTAGCAAAGGTTAAACTTGAACAACATTTATGGATGAGTGAACAGAGTTGAATCTTATTCAAGTTGGTTTGGGTCCATAGCCTTTTGTACCTTTTACATCATCTCTTCACCATACATTCAAATTTATATCTAATAGTGGCATATGAATGAGAGAGAATCAACATGTGGGAAAAGGAGATAGGTCCTCACGATGAATCTACACCAAGAGATTTCATAGAACATTTACTTTCCTACATTCAAAAAAAGAGGTTGCTAGGGTGAAAGCCTCTTTGCATCAATGATTCATCCAACAAGAAGAGCTAATCGAATTACTAGTAGATTGGCACACATGGAAATATCTTGGACAAAAATCCTGAGCACTAAATTTCATCATTTGTAGTTAGCACTACAAGGGGATTTAAATGATCTTGCCTTGGAAAAAAGTATAGAAAGCATGTGATCACAAGGTAAAACTTGGTATAGGCAAAGAGGGAAGAAATTGAGAAATAAAAAAAGGTAAGGACCTAAGGGCACAAGTAAAAGGGAATATTAGGAGTTTTGGGGATAAGACTAAGGCAGAGTATGAAAAGTCAACAAGAAAAAAATCCAACAAGATTATTTTTCAAAACTCATTGAATGTCCTAAGGAAAAGAACTAGGTAAAAGTTTTGATAAGTAGAAAAAGATCTCAAAGAAAAAGTTCTAAAAAAGTGGGCAACCAATGGATAAATAAGAGTGCATAGGTACTAAAGGAGATAGGTATGAGTAATGGTACATGATTTTCTAGAAGAAATAAATGAGGAAGGATAACACACCATTATTAAGAAGAGATGGATTATCTACCAAGGACATTTTGACTCAAAAAATCAAGGAAAGATAGGTGAGCCATTAAATATGGAGGAATGCGGTCTACAATCATGATAGTTATAGACTGATAGGGTATGGCAATGAATATCCACATTCAATTTTTAGAATCCCTAGTAAAGGTAGTTTAAGAGTCAAAGTCACCTACAAATTTTGGAGGGAAATTCCCCCTATTGTAATCTATAAATACTAGTAGTTTAGACTATGGAAAGGATTGGCAAGTTTGCATTTGTAGTCTCTTGTAATATTTCCTTTCATTGCTTTTTATAGAGCAGTCTAAGTGGCTTGTGGGAAAATCAAACCCCCACTCTTGGAACAATATTTGTAAATAATTACTAGCATATATACATATTTATTTATGTGAAGGCCTATACCAATTTTTGGGCTAGCCTTCTATGGTTCTTTACTTGACCTATTTCTATGTGTGTGTGTGTGTGCTTGTAGTTTTTTACATTTTCATGAATTTTGCTTATGTATGTGTGTGGGAGGCCCACATCAATTTTTATACTAGCCATCTCTGGATCTCTACTTGGACCATTTTTTTATGTGCACATATGTGGGTGTAGTTCATTTATGCTTAACTATGTTGAGGAGAGGAAGCATTCACTATTGGCACTAAGAGCTATGTTTGCATCTGTAAGAGCTCTTAAACCAAGACATCCCCTAGTTTTTTCATCACAAAAATTGTTCCATTTCACCAAAGAAATTTTCCTTTTATCATGTAAACCTGACCATAAAAAGGATTGCATAATAAAGATTAAAATTTTTTCAATTGATTTTGACATAGAATACAAAGATATATAATATATTGGAATGTCTTGTAAGATTGACTTAATTAACAACACTCTTCCTGCTAATGATAACCATCTACCTTTCCAAGCTATAAGTTTATTTTGAAATTTAATAATAACTAGATTTCATAAATCTATCCTCATTCTCCTCTCAAATAAAGGCATCCCTAGATAAGTTGTTGGTAAATTTACCTCATCCATTTGAAGCAACCTATAAATTTTTGCTTTGATATTAGCAGGAGTGTTAAGAAAGAAAATTTTGGATTTAGTCCTATAAATTTTTTGCCCTGAAGCTCTTTCATACTCTTTTAAAAATTTATTCAAAGCTCTAGCCTCATTTATCCTTGCCCTTCCAAAAAGGGTTGTATCATCTACAAATTATTGGTGGGTGATGTTATCGATGTTATTACTAACCTTAAGTCCACTTATAAACCCATATTTGTAAGCCTTCTTTAATTTTCTACTCAAAAAATCTACCATAATAATAAACAAATAAGGAGATAGAGGATCTCATTGTCTAAGGCCTCTCTTGGCTTTAAAAGATTCTGTCGCTAACCCATTGACCAACACTGAATAAGAAATTGTAGAGATACAAGCTTTAATCCATCTAACCCATTTCTTTCCAAAACTAAACTTATCTAAAACTATAAAAATAACATTCCATTTAACCCTATCATAGGCTTTAATCATATCAAATTTTAATATCATAACTTTCTCTTTTCTTGAAGCTGTTGAATGTATAACTTCCTGAGCTACTACGATCCCATACAAAATTTGTCTCCCTTTCACAAAACCTCCTTAATATTATTTTATCTAACAATGTACTTAATATATTCGCCATCACTTTGGAAATAATATTATAAGCCATATTACATAGGCTTATGGGTCTAAAAGAATAAAACAATTTAGCATCCTTCTTTTTTGGAATTAGGGTAAGATAAGTTACATTTATTTTATAAGGAATGTATTGTTTTACCCTAGACTGTTCCATTGCCACCAATAAAGAATCCTTCACTATATCACAATTATGATGGTAAAAAGCTGCAAAGAGGCCATCTAGACGAGGGTATTTATCCTTATTAAAAGAGAAAATAGCTAAATGAACTTCTTCTAGAGTAATAGGCTCCATAAATTTCCTATTGTCTTTATTTATTATAACTGAAGGAACATCTTGAAGAAGTTTATCATTAAGAACTTCGATCTCCTCTGAACCTAGAATATTATGATAAAATGACTTAGCCTCTTTTATAATTTCACTTCGATCTTCAATCCAAACCCCTTTTATTGATTTAATTCTACCAATTCTAGAAGAAGATATTTGTACTATAGCCATCCTATGAAAAAAATTTGTATTTTTATCTCCTTATTTTAACCAAGTCTATCTTGATTTTAATCTCCAAAATTTCTCTTCCTTACTAAAAATATTATGATATTCACTAAGCAACTCCCTTTCCTCTAAGCTTGTATTATTTTCATCACCTTTTTGGAATTTTGAAAGTTTATCTTTTAGTTCTTCTTTTTTCTCAAAAATATTTCCAAAGGTGTTCTTTTTCCTTTCTTTTAATCTAGATGTCATAGCTTTAATTTGGTTAGGAAGAGCATACAACACACCATTACCTAAATAATTCCATGTTTGAGCTATCATATCAACAAATTGAGGATGGTCTTCCCACATCTACTCATATTTAAAATATGATCTTTTTTGAATTCACTAACAACCATTTTAACTCTTATTGGCCAGTGATATGAACCAATACTTGTTAAAATATTAATTTTAGCACAAGTTCCTTCATCTAGCCAATGATCTAAGAGAATGCGTCTATCTAAATTTTCTACTATTAGATTCTGGCCTCTCCTATTGTTGGTCCAAGTATAGTTATCTTCTTCAAAATCAGATTCCCATAGATTGTTATTTTGAATAAAAGATGAGAAATATTTCATACTTTGGGTCAATTTTCTAATTCCCCCAAATTTTTCATTCAGCTTGGTAATGGCATTAAAATCTCCAATGATCATGAAACGAGTTTCTTGGTATTTACTTCTCATAAAGGCCTCAATACCACTCTTAACTTCTAATATAACTGACTGAGTTGTAGGACCATACACATTGATAAGGATGAAGTGAATATCAACAAAGTATCAAGTGACTAAAGAGGCTATCCAATGCGTAGTTTTATGAATGGTTACACAAGAGGTTCTAGAAGGATTCCAATGAGTTAGAATTCCCCCTGCTATTCCTTCAGAATCCATAGAATCCCATTCACATCTTGTCCAAACTACTTTCATAGTTTTTGAAATTTCTTCTTTTGTCATTTTAGTTTCCTGGATACAAAGAATATCAGGTTTATTACTTGAACATAGGTCCCTAATACATCTATTATTTAAGAGGGCATTAACACCCCTTATATTCCATGGGATGATAATCATGTCTCATTAGGGGCTTTTGGCCCCTCTTGCGTATTACCAATATCATTTTGTTGTTTGGTAAAGATAAGTTCAACCAACTCAGTTTGTGTTCCTTTCTCTATGTTAGCTCTTGCTTCCCTAGATCTTGCTTGATAATTTGAGGGTTTTCCCCTTTTTGCCTTACCTATATCAGAAATAGGTCTTATTATTCTATTCCTCAATATTCTACCATTTTGTTTTTCAACATATTTATACTCTCCTGGCTCTATTATAGAATATTTTGACTTATCCTACTTATTTTTTGGTATTTCCTTATCAATGGTAGAGGTATTACCTTCTAAAACTGTATTTTATTTACCAATTATTTCCTCCTTAATGGTACATGGTACTTCAAGAGAGTCTTCAAAATATGATGAAACACATTCCTTGGGTTCATCGAGAATGTTCTTCCTTAAATTATGATCATATTAAATAGATGGTTCCTTGCTAATATATTGAAATTGTTGTCTTGTGTCATAGGCTAAAACTTCAAAATAATTGGAATTTCTTCTAGTATCCTTTCTTATTGGTCTCCACTGTTCATTTTCTTTTATTTTCTAGATCTATTTTTTGGAAGTTGAAAATCATCTTTATATATAACCATTTGTAAATTTCTCTTATGATTTTCTACAAATGATTATATTGGGCTCTTCTTAGGTTATGATCTCTCGAATGCCCTACCTCATGACCTATTCTATATCTAAAAGATATGTTCTCATAATATATAGTTTGGATCCACATATTATACCCATACTTAAGAATGATTGATTCTGGTAAAGCTTTACTTATATCAATCATGACTAATATTCGATCATAAATAGCCAAAAATCCATATTTTGTTGTATCTAAAATATCAAGGAATTCTCCTAGAGTGTTGCCTATTGCCTTGAAGGTATCTATTTTATAAAATTCAATGGGTAATCCAAACATCCTAACCCAGATTTGTACTAGGGATAGAGCTACATTTTTAGGTAAAAAGCCTTCATACCAGTGGGTAAGGAAGAGCCCTACTCTTCCCATAAACCAAGGACCCCCTTTTAGGATTCTTTCTCTTTCTTCCCTAGAACAAAAAGTGTCTAGAAAGAAACCTTTGGAAAGAAATTATAGAATCACTCCTCGATAATTCCAACTCCTATCAATCCATTTTCTCAAGGTCGAAGCCCCTGGCCAATACCCATTAAATTTACCTAAAACTACCCTATATTGGAGCAATGAGGATATCTCTAAGATGTGCTCACTATCCTCTACCACTAGGGATGATTCTAAGGATTTAACTATAAATCGATACATGGAAAGGAAACTAAAACTCAAGATCTAATGAAATTTATCTGATATAACAAATATAATATTTGATAAAACCTTTATAAAATTTTCATGCACAATTTCTAAGATAAAGAAAGGGAAAAAAATAAATTAGCTAAAAAATTCTTTGTCCAGATAGAATGTCTTACATCATGGAAGTTCTAGCCCTTCATTGCTCTTCTTTCCATTGTTCAAAACCTAGTTGGCAAATACTTACAATTTTATTTTTCGTAACTTGAAAAATTGTCACTGCCCTTGTTCCGAATGGTTGACTTCATAGGGTTGTATCTCCCTCAATATTGTTTAGATTTTTGCATATAACCACTCATTTTAAAGATATTCAAATTATGCACAATTTGGTCCAAGAATAAGCTGAATCAGATAACATTTCATGAAGATATGGGTCCTAAAAGATGAGATATTTTTCAAGAAAAAACCCTAATCATTTGCACTTTGCAATTTTGTTTTTCGTAATTTGAAAAATCATCACTGTTCTTGTTCCGAATGGTTGACTTCATAGGGTCCTATCTCCCTCAATTTTGATAAGATTTTTGCATATGACCACTTATTGTAAAACTATTCAAATATTGCACAAGTTGGTCTAAGAATTAGTTGAATTAGATAACTCTTCGCAAAGATATGTCTCCTAAAAGATGAGATATTTTTTAGGAAAAACCCTAATCCTTTGCACTTTACAGGAAAGCTTTGATTATTAAATAAAAGGGCATGTGCTTATTTAATTAATAGAAAAATAATATTATTGATGTACGAACTACTTTGAAATATCTCTATGGAAAAGTAAGTGCTAGTGAAGTTATTGAGCTCTCCAATCTTAAAATTTCATATTTTAGTAATGTCAAAGACTATAAATCTTACTTTAAAGCTCTGAAAGTTGATCTAGCTACAACATGAGGTAAGGTAAAGGGTGATGAAGAGTATTCCAAATATATTTTCTTAATTAGGTAATAGAAGGGGTTTTGAAAGGGTCCCTGAACCTTTTACAAACTATAAGCTAAAGCTTCCAAAGATTAAACCAAACAAAAGTAGACATGGAATTGTTCCACCCAAAAGATCTAAAAAGAAGCACATACCAAAAATGAAAAATAGGAGAACCAAGAAGAGAAGAAAGAAACTAAAAGAACTAAGAGAATCTTGTTAATCCTCAACTTCAACATCCTCATTAGGTTCCTTTACCACCTCAAAATATTTCTAGTCCCACTAAATCCACTCCATCATCATGTTGACCTCTTCAACAAATGAGATAGAAATTTTGAGTGTGCTTCTTAGGTATCTCAAAATATCATTCACCATCTTCCTTTCTAGTTACAAGCCCAACATATTTCCAAATAACATTTTTTGACTTTATCAATATTACTTTCCTTAACTTTAGTTTCTTGAAGGAGGATAATTTCTGGCAAAACATATTTCCTTATTGAAGCTAAGAGTCTTTGTTTGGAGTGACCATTCAAGCTTCTTATTTCTAAGGGAGAATATTCATTTGTGGAGTTTGAAATTGATTTTCTCTCCCCCACCAAAATATGAGGAGGGTTGTGATATGAAGGAAACTACCCTTATTTAACTTTCAAAGATAAATTTCCCTCCCTCCATTTTTAGAGTCGATTACGATCCATTGGCTATATCTGTTTTTGTTTCCTTTTTTCTGATATCTTTATTGGTAGGTTTACCAACTTTATGTTTGATACCCACATCAACACTTCCATTTTTTTGACTTCTTATTTCTGGACCTGCGGAAGCAGGGTATTTCCCTATTTTGGACTTTATTTTAAAGGACTCTTCTTGAGATTCTAAAACTAGAGATTCCACTATCTTGGGGAAAAGAGTATTTGAATCTAAAATATTTCTTTAGATTTATGGGAAATTGGATTTTGAAGTGAGACACCCGAAGGCATTTTGATGGAGAGAATTTAGAAGAAGCATTTTAGGGGAAGGGAGAAAAGAGCTAACTTGGATTACCTGTTCTTGTATTTCATCTTCCTATTCTAAGGGGGAAACTTCTAAGACTTGCTAAACCCATTCACTTTTGGGAGGGAGGGGTGAGATTTAGCTACCACAAGAACTTCAGAGCCAACCTGTCCTTCCTTAACATCCTAAATAATAGAGCTATGAACCATGTCCTTAGCCATTCCTTGAATAGACTTGCCTTTAGCATCTTTCTGTAACCATATTTTCTTTGTAGAATTTTTCTTAGAGGGACATAGGGCTATAAGATGCCATGTTTTCTTACAATATGAATAAATATTAGGTCTATTTTCATATTCTATAGATTGAAATCAAGAGTTGACATGAGAGATGAGCTCGATGGAGCTTAAGAGCTCTACTTCAAGATCTACATTGAGACACATCCTCGAAAAGATCATCCTTGAATTTTCCCTTGTAGCATAATGAATCAAGATGAGATCTCCCATAACCTTGGGAATTCCTCTCAGAATGTCATCATGTCATACATGAAAAGGGAGACTAGGGATCCTGATCCAAATAGGCACCATATTAATTATTTGAGTATAAGGATTAGAATCAATCCCCCATTTACAAAGAAAAAGATCTCTTTTTCCATAAAAC
Source organism: Wollemia nobilis (assembly GCA_028583015.1). Classification (NCBI taxonomy): domain Eukaryota; kingdom Viridiplantae; phylum Streptophyta; class Pinopsida; order Araucariales; family Araucariaceae; genus Wollemia; species Wollemia nobilis. The sequence continues at coordinate 8,883,918 of JAQPPZ010001361.1, forward strand.
CATGGTCCTCCACCAAGAATACACCTCATGTCATCTTCACAACTCAACTTAATGAGAAAAAAGCTTTTGGAAGGGCCACAATTTCCATAAGACCTTGTGGTCTTCATTTAGAGCAATCCCATCTCCTGATGGAATCAATGTCCAACCGAACCCCCAAAAATTGATATTAGATAAATATATAGATAAGGATCATAACCACAATTTTATTACTTCATTGATATTTGATCTATAAAATTATCAATTGAATCATCCATATTGATACTCTTGTTATTTGTTATTGATAATCCTTCTTTGTAAATATTTCAATGATGAAAAAGAACTTAAAATAAAAACAAGAATAAAATAGTTGTTATTTCTTATGATCACTCCTCTACTAATTTCAATCCTTAAGCTATCATTCACATTTTTAATACTTAGATTAATATAATTTCAATTATAATATTCAAGTACTTTATGATATATACAATACTCAGGTCAATATAATTTCAATTATAGGACTCGAGTACTTGATGATATATATAAATTGCCACACTTCTTGATAATGTCATAATAGGATTATGGTGTAAATTGTTAGTCATTAGACAACTTTCCCTTATTAATATCAAGTATGCCATGTGAGTTTGAGTAATAATCCCACCTACTCTTGTAATAAGATCTTTATGAATTTGTTCCTATGAGTCTATATTCCATGTTTTTAACTCCATTCCTCTATAATAATATCTTATCTTAGTGGTATATTGTGTATATAGGTTATGATTAGTTAATGTGTATGAGAAGTATACATTGTATCACATTGTTTTTATTATGGGAGTTGAGTGGCTTAATAGACTCACAACTTACCAAAGTCCTTACCAATAGGGTATCAACAAGTGTAATCTCTTTCATGCTTATGATGGAATAATCCCTTATTAACAAAAAGTATGGCATGTGCATGGGAATAATAATCCTTCCTACTCACTATTTGAATGTTTATGGTGTTGTTTCTATGATTTACATACACTATATTTGGATTTTTGTTTCATTATAATACTAGATTTATCAAATTCTACGAGAAACATAAATAAATCCATTAAAGAGACTTCAAAATATTTTAAGTTTAATTAGAAATATAGGCCATCGATATCATTAGTACTATAGTCCTCCTTACTTAATATCAAGAGAGAAGTCTATATTCTAGATGATAAACAACCTAATCATCCTTATATCTAAAGTATCCTCTAAGAGATACACCTTGTCTTCCCTAAAATTATCTTACTAAATACTTTAATGCATTTATTTTTAATTAGAATATTACTATATAATAAATGAAGTAATAAAAATAATATGTCACCTAAGATGAGGTCAATCCACTAAACTTCACTTGGACAAGTACATCAATGAAGGAGATGATATTAACAAGTTAGATTAAGAAAAAAAGAAAGTGATCTAACGAAGAATGGAATCTAGAATTTTTTTTATCATTATTTAACATGAAATTTGGACACCATTTAAAACCAATAAGTTTGGAGGACCCCAACTAAGAAGATTAAAATTTATCACAAAAGACCTCATGGTGATTTCAAGGGTAAATAGATTCGTTCCTCTCAGCCAAATTCGAGTGTTGTCGATGGGACTTCTGGTGTTTCCCCTAGAAATAATTCCAAGTCGACTTTCAAGGCCCTGGGGTCTCTGCACCAAAGTAATATGGAAGGTGTACTGATTTTGGAGCCTATAGAGAATGGAAACGTTATTCCTCTTAAGAATTTGTTTGAAGGCCTTGAGTTGGTTGGTACTGAGGGCTTCCCTAGGGTTTTTGATATGGATAATTTGTCTCCCAAAGTAGATTGCAAAGTATCTTCTTCTAAAGAGGTAATGGCATCCCCTTTGGATGGTTTTGTTAGCCATTTTGGTTCTCCTAAAATCTTCATGGAGAGAGGATCGCCTAGACCTAAAACTAGGATTCGATCTTGTATTGCATCAAGTGGTAAATGAAAATAGGGAAGACCTAAGAAGAGTGAGTTTGATTCTGCATCAGCTATTGGGGCCCTTCTGGGCTTCGATCTGAAGATTTTTTTAAATTTGAGGTGTAGCAGTAGAAAAATTGGATTAGACGCCTTTAAATTCATCCCTTCCAAGGGTGCTTGAGAGGTCGTGGACACTCTACCTCAAAAATTGCTTCTATGTTTCTTGGTGCTTCATGGTTTCCTATTTCCCGAATTATGGTTTTCTTCAGGTGGTTTTCAGATCCCAGAGTAGTTTTTGATTAGATCTTCCCTGAGGATCTTTTATTTATTATTGCAGATGTCATTTATTGCTTGTCAAGGGAGTGTTCAAGGTTTGAATTTGAAGCACCCTCTTTGGGTGCATGGTTCCTTTTTATTTCAAATTCAAATTTTTGTTGGTACACTGTGTGTTGGTGTACTTTTCATTCTGTGCTGTAATTTTTTTTAGCCTGTTCAGTACTCCCTTCTCCATTGGTTTTTTGGACTTGCTAAAGTGGCCTTTCAAGGTGGAGTGAGGCATGCATGCTTATATGGTTGATTCTCTTTCTTTTTGTTCCTACTGGAGCTATTGTAAGCCATGTGTTGTAAGTCCTTTGTTGTTATCCTTTTGATGCGACTGTGTGGTGTATGCCCTTTATAGTGCTCCTGTGGGAGTGGTTGTACAACTGTATGATTGTTCGATGTTGTGCTGCTATGGGTATTGTTGTGATGATGCCTTTCAAAACCCTCTGTTCTATTAATAGTACCAATTTTTTTTTTAACAATATATATATTTTGGTTACATAGTAGAGTTACAACCACACTATTTTTAGTAACTGATAAGCCTAGTGTTCAAACCACAGGGGATGGTCCCACCAAACACCTACACAATATTTACTATACAATGATTATTTATACTTATTTTAGTTACATCAATATTTCGAGTACGTCACACCTCCTTAACACATTGTCTTTTTTTTTTGGTTACATAAGAGAGTTGGTCACAACCACACTATTTTTAGTAATGTGACAAACATAGGGTTCAAACCACAAGGGATGCTCCCACCAAACCTATCCGCTTCATAATTGTTGACCTAGCGAGAAGGGGACCATCGGTCGCTCGAGATTCGTACTATCATCATCGGTCTAGTGTGCACTTAAAGGATTCAAACTACTACCTTTGCAAATAGGTTGCCCCTGAGGTTTTTCATTCAATGATTATTTTTACTACAAAGTAATTATGGATATATTTCTCAACGTAAATGAAGGATATGACATTTTATATAAATAAAATAAATAATAAAAGAGTTTAAATATAGATTATTATTATACATATTACTTTACTTTGTGTTTAATTGTAAACATGATTATCTTTCTAGATTTCAATGGATTAGATTTGTAAAGGTAACATCAATTGTTATATTTAATGGATCTTGTATATATCATACGAAAATGATGTTATATATATCCTTGGATTTTCTTGTAATGTATATAATTATTAATTTTTTTATAAAATATTAGAAAAATTCCATACATAACTAATATCAATTATACAAGCACATTCATATAGTTGGCATGAATTTATTTTTATTATTTATTTTTTAAAAATAGTAATATATAGATTCTGTTGTGGAAGATCTACACTAAGAAAAGAACCATTATATCCACGTGTGGCACACATATGGGGTAGTAAGCCTTCGTAGATCTTTATGAATTTGTTTTTATGGATAGTGCATTTCATGTTTAGAAATTTTGTTCCACTATATAACACTATCTCTTAGGTAGTATAGTTTGTTTGTAGCACATGGTTAGTTAATATGTGAGTTAGTATACATTGTCTTGCATTGTTTTGATGGCAGGACTCGAGTTGTTTATGATAGTCATTGAAATATTTGTTAATAATGTTTTATAAATAGGGGTACGAGCTTTTGGTTGTGTTTATGCTAGACACTTCCCTTTATTAATTTTGAGAATGACATTGTGTGGTAGAAATAGCTTCCTATTGTCTAGTTGAATTTCTATGGGGTTGTATCTATAAGCGCAATATTTTATATATAAAAGTCTAATTCACTATAATACCATCTTTCATAGTTCAATTAGTTATATTTATCAACTTTCAAAAAGAAAACCAAGGTTCAAATCTTAACGGTTGTTGACATTTCAATCTTATATAGCCAATTAAAAAATAATAATAACTTTGTTTTTGCAAAACATTACTTGAAATTCAAGTATAATATATTTCCTAAATTACACTCCTAAATATTTTACTTTCATTTATTTTTACAAAATATTCAATTGTTACTATAAAATAAATATAACAACTAAAAAAATGTAAGACATGTCGTGAGCTTGATCCACTAGCCTTGAGATGGATGAGTACATGAAAATGACATTATAAACGGTTTGGGCTTTGGTTCTTCTTGAGGAGGTTCAAGGTTCAAATCTTGGAGTGGGTGAGTGGATGAGGGGGGTGTGTTCATCAAAAATAACATTATAAAATTAGATCAAGATAAATGGAAAGTAAAATAAATATTAAATAAATGAAACAACTAAAAAAGTGTAAGATATATAGTGAGCTTGATCCACTAACCTCGAGATGGATGAGTACATTAACAAATAAAATGATATTATAAAATTAAATCAAGATAAATGAAAAGTAAAAGATAAATGCACCTGGGTGTGGAGGGCAACGGTTGGGTGTGGAGGGCAACGGTTCAGGCTTTGGCTCTTCGGGAAGTCCAAGGTTCAAACCGCGGTGTGGGTGAGGCTTTGGCTCTTCTTCAAGAAGTCCAAGGTTCAAACAACGTTGTGGGCAAGTGTGTGGTGGTTTTGTGTTAAATTCCCCATTGATAAGTATAGCTCTCAACTTTAGGAGGGCTAGGATGACCTATGGTTGGGAGATACTACTCAGCCCTATACGCTTGGTCATAGGAGTTTCTCAAAAAATAAAAATAAAAGAGAAATGAATTATAATTTTTTTCCTACATTTAATATAAAATATACACATCTAAAACCAACAAATTTAATAATTTTCAAGCATTTTAAATAACATTAAATGTTAAAATTAACATTTACATATAACTTATTAAAAACTAAAAATAAAATTGAATTTATAATAAAATTATAATTAACATTAATAACTGATTATATATTCTTTAATTAAACGGATATCAAAGTGGCATTAACCCATATAGAACGCTAAGCAATTCAATTCTTGTGCTATATTATATTAGATTTCATCCAACCTCCTTGTTTTCTTGGGTGGGGACATCCTTGTTTTCTTGGGTGTGGATGATTTTGCTGAGCCTCATCTTTTCGTGTCGACTTGCTTGAACTTCTTTTGGATTTTCGCCGTTTATTTTCATTCTCAACGCAATGTGGACATATCCACTGCTCTGTGGGTGCTGCTTGCCTATATTCCTCAAGGCAATCTTCGTGATAGCGACGATGACAGTTATGGCAGATGATGACATTATCCTCATCATCATGACTATCGCAAACTTGACAAACACACGAAGGGCAAAACCACCCATTCTCTTCTGCCGGTGAAGGACTCTCCAATCCATCAAGGCGCAAGCAACCTCTGTGATAAAATTTGAAGGGACAGTTTATGTTACTGCATTTTATAAGATAGTCATCCCCCTTTTCATTTTCACCACTGTTGCAAATACCACATTTGTTTGCAGATGCATCCGCTTCATCCTCTTCTTGAGAATTGTCTTCTTCGCTACTTGCGTCGTCTGTCATTTTATCAGAACTAGACGTTTCCGAATCATCTTCGGACTCAATTTGTTCCCCTGAAATTCCCGCTTCGCCAATTTTTAGTTTATTCTTGTTCTTATGCTTCTCAGAGGGATTGTCTACATCCATTTGAGATTGAGTTCGCGCCTCCGCCAAAGGACCCACGTGCTTTTTGTAACAAGTCTCTGAAAAGCGTGAAAGCTTATCTACCTGAAGGGTTATAGCTTCACCAAATTTCCGTATTCTCCTAAATATATATTTCATATCTGAATCCAAACGAGACGGAGACATAGCATAAGAGCGAGATTTTATTTTATACTCTATAGGTTCGAAATTCAACAAATCTCTTAGTCCAAATTCATTAGTTAAACTAAATAGTGATTTGAAATTTTCTGGGTGAATGTGTATAAGAAGTATTTATTTAAAAAAAATAATATTTATGTTTAAAAATATTTTTAAAATTATGATTGTAAAATATTAATGTGCTATCCGCTCATGTAGAGGAGTTGGAGAGCAAGTGGGTAGTTAAAACTCTCCAGTTATGAGAGGCCCAGGTTCAAATCTCTCCCCTCACATGTTGCGGATATGTTGTATATAAAAGGTTCCTCATAAAAAAAAAAAAAAAAAATATTAATGTGTTAATAGTTTAATTAATTTGAACATTTATATAATTTAATTATTTAATATTGAATTTAATTAATTATTTTAAGAGGTAAATTTATAGATATAGATGGTTTTTGTTTGTAGCTTAACTATCTAAAGTGTAAGGTTGATATCTTAACACCATACATCCAATATAGCTTCTTATTGGCATGAATAACCAATATAGTTATACCATTGCATAGAAAAAAATATCAACAATTCTTCAAATTTTCACACTATCATGATTAATCTTTTTTTTGTAAAACTATTTGGTAGCATGGTAGAAAGGAGAATAATTAAGTGGGTAGAAAATCAAGAAAAGAGGGCAATAAGGCAAGTAGGGTTTAGACCAAATAAATTAACAATAAATCATTGCATTACTTTAAGACACCTAATAGAGAGGATATGGAAATAAAAAGAAGAAATTTATTATTGTTTTGTGGACTTTAAAAAGGATTTTGAAATAGTCTCTCAATGTAAATTATGGAAAAGAATAGAAGAATTTGACATAGAAATCAAGTATAGAGCAATTGCACATCGAATTTATGAGTAGGTAGTAGCAAAGATTAAAAATTCATAAAGATTGTCAAAATGTTTTAGGAGCAATATTAGGGTAAAATAGGGTTGTCCATTGTCACTCACTCTATTTGGTCTTTATACTAACAAATTGGAGGGATGGTGGAAAAAATGAGAGAAGGAATATATTTGACTAGTTATATAGTGGAAATTATCCTCTATATTTTTGACCTTATCTTGATCGATAGGAGAATTTTTATAAAGTTGAGATGCAAGTAAAAAATAACAAATCTATTATTTTGGTATTATTTACTCAAAGAGAGCAAAAACAATTTGAAGAAAAATTGTTAGAGGTAGTAACTGTTGGGCACCGAATTGACATCAAGTTTTACTTGACACTGTGACTGTCTATCTTCCAATTTTCTATCTAGGCATGCACCCAATAGTCACAACTCAACACTCAATATTGGATGGACCAAATGTTAATTCAGCCCAACCTCCAAAGTAGGTTGGTTCCTTGTCAACTTAGCAGAGTGTTGACACAATTAAAGCTCAATTAGAGTTTGAAGAATATGGTTAGAAAAGATTCAGGGTTAGAGATATTATGCAAAATAGTGGTCGGATAGGCTAACAACATAGACAACTACAACAAAAAGCTCCTACAAACTATTTATAGTGTCCCATCACTCAAAATTAGAAGCACCCAAAACCATGAAATCTTCATACATAAGCACAAAACAGAGATATGTTGTAGAAAGCAATTCCAATATCCATTATACTGATAATCCAATTTAGCAGAATTGACCAATAATAAGATTTAGTAAAAATAAACTCCCTATCAACAAAGATCTAACTATGAACATATTTCAACTACTTTCACAACTAATAATCTAATAAACTGGAATAAACTAACCATTAGAGCATTAACAGAAATGCAATTCACAACTTCGAACCTCTTGCATGAAAGATAGCAAAGATAACATGTTCTTGAGTCAAAAATTAGAGTAATGCTCCTTCCATTAGTTTACAAAGAATATTTATAGTAGGGCAAGCAAACACACTAGAGCCGATCCTTAAAAATGAGGGTTCATACTCTATTTATAGTTTTACAAAATAAAATATTTAAGGAGATATTACAAAAATTACAATTTTACAGCTCAACAAAGAGATTTGCTGGTATTATCTCATTTGCTGGTGAATTCTATAAAATCCATTGTGAGTAATCTGCCATGGCAGCTCAGCTCTACAACTTGTTGGTTTGTTGATGGTGGTTGAGCCTCAAATCACTATGAAATAGATTTGGACCGCTCATCATTCTTGGAAACTTTATTCCACCATAGATTTACAATCGCTTTGGTTCTTGATCTTGAAAATCGTTTGACGCTTTGCCTTCCTACCTTCAAACTGGTTGTTTCACTGATATAGCAAGAATTCAATTTTAAATGATATAAAAATGTCAACAAAACCTTAATCATCGATGCTTTTGGTGAACAATGATGATTAAATCCCAGAAAAACTTTGAAAACTGGAGAGAGGTAATTATATGCCATTTCACACTTTATTAATGTTGACATCATCTTTGGTAGCTTCAACTATGCAGAATCAGATTCTGGTGTGAAATACACTAGGTTGCAAGCCGAATCAGATTCGACATTAGTCTGCTTACTTAGTCTTCAAAAAGTTTAACTCTTCTCTCTAGTATCCACAACATAAAACACAAGTTGCAATCCACTCAAAAATAATGCTAATGTCAGCTTCAACTAGGTTTGACTGCAAAATCACCAATCCACTCTACAAGAAATGTAAATACCCCTTGACATCATTCTGCTACCTTTACAATGCTTTTGACCTTTTTGTCACCATTCCGCACTGAAAGCAGTGTAAAATGAGCTTATGTCCATTTCGCTCATTTTTAGTCTTAGGATTCAACAGAATCAGGCTCTTCAGTACTTAGTCGCTGGATCACATGAAATAAAAGAGAATCACCATTCCACACTTTTTATCACGTTGACATCATCTTTGCTCAAATTTTTTGCAGAATTGAGCCTTATTGGGAGTCCGCTACCAAATACACTAGGCACCGAGCGAAATGAAACTTTGCTCGAAAAACACTAAGTGTTGAGCAAAATGGAGAACTCTTATTGTGGATCCGCTCCAAAATACTCTATGCCTTCAACAAAATAGAGATTTCATGTCTTAGAATAAAAATATCAATATTTTCTAAGGATGTGGCCATTTTGGACCTACATTCTAGTGCCTCTTGGTTGGATTTACTCGCAAAGTCATTGAACTTAGAGTCTTATCCATTGGGTATCAAGAGTCAAAAATTCTTATCTTCAAAAGAATGCTTCAAAGAATAATTTCCATGAGAAAACTAACCTCTAAAAACTTCATGGACATCCTAGAGGATAATTGTTCACATGGAGATCATACTGGAAACAAAGATATCTCTATCACTCCTTTCAAAATTGCTCCAAGCCTGAGAAAAAACACAACTATGTTCTCCTTATAAAGCCTTTTTACAATAAATGATATGAATGTCTTCACAGAAAATTATTGTTCTATGTATCTCTCTGACCTCATGCTTATATTATTTCCTTTTGACAATGTCAGAGTAAAAACAAATCAAACAACAATATCAATGTTGACTGATGAAATAGGTGGTGAACTATGAGGGGGAGAGGGCACCTTTGTTACAAACTATTGCTTAGAAAGGGAGGAAGATTTCTTTGGAGAATCCAAATGAGGAGGAGGAGAAGAGGGAACAGAGACCATACCTCCACCTTCTAATGTAGGGTGTTTAGGAGCTGCCTTTGTGCTTTGCTGTTGTGTTTTTTGTATCAATTATTTTGCAATTGAAATAGGGGTTTCTTTAATAATTTTCTCCTTATCCAACTTTTGTTTCTTAAAAATATCCTTCTTAGCTCTTTCTGGTGCCCTTTTGGCATTTTCTCTTAAAGAATTGCAAGGCTGATGATTTTTCATTTTTTGTGTCTTCTTTAGACAACCCTTCCTATAGTGGTTCTTCATGCAATGTTTCTTCAACAATAGGATTTAATTCTAATGTCATTGCAGTGGTGAAACTTATAAGTGTGAACACAAATTCCTTATCCTTCTGATTCTAGTATACTGTGTATTTGGGGGTTGTCCATCCAGGGCTAGGTGCTTGGGCCTACTTGCTATTTGAATGACTGGTGTACTAATAGTCCTTTCATCATAATAGTATATCCTACTCATAAATTGTACCCATTTTAGAAATTTCTCTATTTTTTTAGTTAAAGACTAAAATGTCTTCAGAACTTCGGTAGCAGTCAATGGAGTATCGGTTTCTTCTTCTTGAAATTCTTCTTGTGAAGGTGGGGATGGGGAATCTGAACTTGTTTATGAATTATTATAAATTAACACTATATTCCTTGGGTTTTTTGCTTTTCAAGTTGTGACATTCTTGTCATATTTATCAGAAAATTCATCGTCAATTTTCAATCCAAACCTGGATTTCTCTTTACCAATTTCAATTCTCATCCTCCACTAGTCCACTATCTTGGTTTCATTCCATTTCTTTTTACTTTCAATGCCTCCTACAGTAGACTCTTGCAACTAGTTTTCCTCTTTCTTATCTGTTTTGTTCTCAATTTCTTTAATGGTAGACTCCTGCAACTGATGTTTTTTATTATTGTCTGGATAAAAATCAACAATCTTCTCATAGAAGTCTAACCATGGAGGAATTTGTTCCATATTGGCAACATTCAACTTCGAAAGAGCATTTTCCTTGTTATTTATACCCTATTCAAAATGAGGCCTAGATTTTTTCTCAAATTTATAGGCCTTTTCTCCATTTAGGGCTATGTTCCTCTTGTGGAATACATCATCCGAGTCATAACTCCATCTCTGAGGAATGTAAAACAGACCCAGCCTATCAAGATATTGGTCGATTTGTTCACCTTACCGCTTCTTGGTAATGGTTATATTGTCAACATTATGGTATGTCAAAAAACACCTCCTTTTCCTCCTAGAAACATAATTCATATTTATAAATTCTTCTTACCTCAAATATTCTAAGGCGAATAACGTATCTGTAACAAAAAAGGGTAGTAGAAAAGGCTTACCAGTGAAGCCATACAGTCTAATCACTGTGCTTTCTGTTAGGAGGTACCAATATCCTTCCTCGATACCTTCTATTCTTAATAATTTTTTGGCCAGAGGTGGTAGCCTTAGGCATTCCCCATACATTATATTCAATGCTAGCCCTAAAAATTCCAAGTTAAATTTATACATAGACTTAGTGCTCCTCAGATGAGAAGTCCAATAGTAAATAGGAACGGGGTCCCCCTGGTAATTCTTTTCTTTGATCGGAATCCAGGACATCATATGCCTTACAGTAGTGAAGAACATCCAAACCAGGCTTGAGCAATGTTGAAAACAGGGTGTGTCAGAACTCTTTTTCATACTCACTAATTGCTCATGTATTCTCTGAACAAGGAAAGTTGACCAGTCAAAGTAGATAACCCTAATGCCTTTCTTTTCTACATCCTCTTCATACATTTTCTTGTTGGAAATGCAATATGCAACGACTATTTTCCAATTGATCACCATTATGTCAGAATCCAAACCCTCCATATAGACTAACATTGAATAAAGCTCTGGGTGGACAAACCACTCAATGGAAATTGGGGTTTTGGGCAATCCTTTCTTGGGTTTAATGTCTTTGAATTGATTATAGATCCATTTTTTGAAAGGCTCACCATCATGAGCTTGTTTCTATAAAGAGTAATACTAAGCTTGGTTGGTTGTTTTGAACTCTTTTGGCCTTACGGGTGGTTCCGCTCCTAGGGAAAAAAGCTTGTGACAGGCTTCGATAGTGATACTAAATAGGGTTTTACCACTAGCAGTCTTTACTAATTTTACCCTCGGGTCATAAAATTTGATGATAACCACTATCAAATCTGGACAAGGATGAACTGAATCACAAATATAAAAAGACAAGAAGGAGAGAATGACACATCTACCTTGGATCGACAAGGTTGCTCCTTTCTTGTATTTATTGTTGATATTCCTTATGAGCTTCGTTCTTTCTACGAGGGATAACTGAGTGTCGGCCACAACTTCTGCTTTGTTAATGTAATGTCCCATTTCCTCTTTTATTGAGGTTTCAGCTTTTTGAGTGTCTTCGAAGGCCATTTTTGCAAGCAATTTTCAAAATATTTTTTGGAATTTGCAAATAATGCTTAGCTATCCTTCTATTCTTTCCTCATGGTAAATGTTGCTTTGTGTTGAATGAACGAATTCTACGTTGTTAGCACTTTTAATATCACATGCATGTACACCCTCCGCCATTAATGCAATGACTACACGAATTACCCATTGACACACTTTTCAAAATAAATTTGTTCCTTTTGCAGCTTGAAAATGTTGCACTATTTTTCGATTGGCTAGAATTTAAATACTTTTCATGTACTCGTGGCATCGATTATCCTTTTATTTTCCTTTGAAATAGCATGGGAAATAGTTTCCGCTCAAAAATAATCTTGCACCTTGGCGGATTGGAACATTCTTTATTTCGCTCAAAAATAGTCGTGACTTCGACGGATTAGAAACCTTCATTATTTTGTTGTCACCTTAGTCTCTTTAAGCATGAAATAGGCACATGCAGTATTCTGTTGGCACTTTAGTTCATTTGAGTACAAATTGGAGATCACCCATCATTTTACTGCTTTCTTAGTAAACTTGAGTGCAGAATGAGAATTTGTTGCTTCCTTTGGTGACACTTAGCTTATTTGTAACTTTCATTTTTCTTTTATATATATATTTTTATTTTTCATACAAAATTTTATCAAAACAAAACTTGATATAAAATGCAAAAAATAATATGATACAAAGTATGTACATATGTTACAATGAGCTATATTTTAATCAAAATAGAGTTTAAGGTGAAAATCATTTATCAAAATCGACTGCATGTTTCCCTCAAGATCTTCAAGCTGGATAAATTTGGTCTCTTTAACCTCTACTATCTTGAAAGGGCCATCCCTGAAGGAGTCAAAAATTTTATGATGTCCTAGTTTAGCTCTTTCAACATTCCATCTGAGTATAGTGTCTCCAACCTGGAATTTCCTAAACCTTACCTTCTTGTCAAACCATACCTTGATGTCAACTGAATGCTTTTGGAAATCCTCATATGTCTGGGCTCTTTTCTCTTATAACTGTAGTAGGTTTGTCAGCCTTGTTTCCTTTGGATTTTCTTTAGATTCCTCTTCTGTGTTTATTAGATTGAGTGCTAGAATTTTCAAATGGATAGGTAACACTACCTCCTTGCCATACACTAAAGCATAAGGATAAGTTTTGATGGAATTCTTAATAGTAATTATGTCTACCCAAAGAGCTTGATCCAGCAATAAGTGCCAACTTCTCTTGTTACCCTTTAGTGATCTTCTCAAAATCCTTAAATGATTCTTGTTAGTAGACTCTGCAAGTCCATTTCCTTTGGGGTATTAATTTAAAGTATTCTTAATGGTGATGCCATACTTGTTGGTAGAATCAATATATTTGGCTCATATGAATATTGGTCCATTATCACTCACCAAGGCTTTTGGAACACCAAACCTTTAAATCAAGCTTTCAATAAAATTTATCACCACTTACTGATTTGATTTCTTTGTAGGAATAGCTTCTACCCATGTGGTGAGATAGTTTGTAGCAGTCAAAATGTACTTGTGCTAAACTGAAGAATATGGATTGATAATTCCTATGAAGTCCAAACCCCATTGCTAAAAATATTCTTTCACTTGAATTGACTTAAGGGGAATGAACTTGTCCTCCCTACATGCCACTGGCATTTATCACAGACTGTAGTGACTTTGAAGGTGTCAACAAATATGGTAGGCCAGTAATAGTCTGCTCTGATAATTTTCAAAGCTGTAACTCTACCTAAGAAATATCCTCTAGATAGTCCTCCATGGAACTCCTCTATGACCTTTTGTTGCTTTCATATTTTAAGTGCCTACGGAGAACTCCATTAAGGTTCCTTTTGTACAGTCCTTCTAGAAATAAGACATACTTCAAATATTGAAGTCTATATCTTCTTCTCTTTGATGCATTAATATCAGGAGGGCATACCCTAGTTTGAAAGTACTTAGTCATCTAATTCACCTAGTCTGATTCATATGTATTTAACTCTTCAACTTCCTCTTCATCTATTGTTGTCTAACAAGTTGTCACTTTTGCTAAAACTGTTGCTTTTGTCAGACCTTGGCATAGGGCTCTACCTCTTACCAAATTTTTAGGATGGATTTCCACATCATATTCCTAGATTTTAGTGATCCAACCAGCTCTCTTATCTCCTAGTTCTCCTTGTAGAATAAAGCTTCTTACATTTGGATGAACAACATAAATTAGGGTCTTGCTCTAAACCAAGTATTGCCTAAATTTTTTCAAGAATTTTACTACATCAAATACTTGTTTCTCAATGAAATTATACTTAACCTGATACTCATGAAGAGTCTGGCTCCAAAATAATATGGGATGTTCTTCACCTTCATCATTCTTATGGATGAGCACTGATGCATATCTTTCCTCAACTCCATAAGCGTAAAGAATAAAATCTTTGCTAAAATTTGGGTTTACTAGTACTAGAGCTATAGCAATGGACTGCTTGATGATTTTGAAGTCTTGCTTTCTTACCTCAATCCATTTGAAATCTGCATTTTTCTTCAACATTCTGATATAGGCTTCACCATTTGATGGTGTAAACAATATTTATTTACCACTTTGCCATTTGATGATGTAAATGAGCTTACCAATTTCTTGGAAATAGAAAGCCTTTGATATAATATATCTTTGACTATGGTATGATCTCCTTGCTTTATATTGAAGTTTATCTCATGCCTAAAATTTTCTCTTTCTCTACCATTTTCACTTTGCATACTCTTGCTATATATTCAATTTCATGATATTTATGGCATTGGGATGTCATGTTTTTATAATCCGCTTGTTGATATTATTATATTGATTCAGATTTAATCTTAATGTAATACAATAAAGGTTTTGAAATATTCATGGGAACTTTTAATTGGGTATACATATCCTTAGTAGTTGGTCCCTCCTAGATTAATTCCTCTACAATATTTCCAATATGCTTCCAAAAATACTAACCCACACTAGAATTATTTTAGTAGTTTCTATCTCTATAGAAAATTTCTCACTCCATGGTATTTAATATAATGCATAAATTCATCAAGTGGCATAAGCTTAACCGGTTAGATTCCACAACATTTAAGGAGGAGACCAAGGTTCAAATATTTCCAAGCAATACATATATAATATCCAAGCTTTGTTGTAATACCACTATGTGGTGATGTTATAATATGGGTGGGACCTGTTTCAATCCCATATCACCAATTAAAAATATATAATGCATAGATTCCCCTAAACCATAGACTATCATCCATTATTTTTATCCTTAATTTATAAACTAGATGAGATGACAAGGAAAAATCCTTTTGGAATAAATGTTATAAAATATTTTGAACTCAATCCCCACTTCTAGTTGATCCAATTTTGAATTTCCAAAAAACTCACTTATTAAACATGGAACTTACATATTAAATCTCTAATTTAAATAACCATTATGACATGCTTGATCATCTCACCCTTTTTAATCACTTTTGGTGTAACATCTAATACCTAGATTGGGTTTTTCATAGACTTGACCTTCCTCTTATCCCCAACCAAGGCATCCATACTTCCAACTAGGAGTTTTAAAAATAAATTTTGTACCATGCAGCCTAGATTTTTCTCATAAGAATACTTTACCTTTTAATTTTTAAAAGTATCTAGAATACGAACTCCTTTATCAAACTTTATTGCTCCTCATGCTTACTTTTTTATTGCATTCATAATACTTTCTTGCTTTCTAAAAGAAAAATGTGAGGCTCATTCCTATTCACACTCATTCTCAACTCACACTTGCTCTTGGATTCCTATGAAAATGTTAAGGTTAAATCATAAGATATGAACTTTGGTATAGGTTGTGATTGTTAGGAATAATTATTACATTATCTTTGGCATCACTATAGAAAAATTCTTGAAATATCAAGAGACATCCCATTCTAGTCTCCAGAATTCCAAAGGCCTTCTGAAACTAAGAGACATATTTGTACAAGTAATTGTATTATTCTCCTTAGCACTACGATAATGAGATAAACTTTTGTACCTCTATCTTTAGCTCATTTTTAACATCTGGTATTAGAGCCACAATGAGATTGCATGAGGAATAAAAGAAGGAAAAATCATTGCCATTCAACAAAATATCCTATGAATATGTTGTGTCATGATGCTGAAAACATTGAAAGGGAGAACATCCGATGAGAATGCTTGAATTCAACAAGAGAATGATTTGAGATGTTATAGAAGAACCCATTGAAGAAAATCTTAAAGTCTAAATTCACTAGCCTAACAATGCTCTGATAATGCATGTTCAGAAGTTTCTTGAATACAATAAAGGTGGGAAGTAGATCTGGTAGTGCTTACTAATTCTATTGAATATTACCCTAAAAATAATGTATAAAGTATATAATTAGAACTACCTAGCATCTAGGAGAAATATTGGTCTATCCTAATGACCAGAGCATGAAATCAAAGGAGTGATAAAATTATTAAAAATAGTAGAACTTTATTACATGAGAAGAAAACAATTTGTTTGTGACACATGGAAATGATGGAGAGACCATGCAGAAAGAAAAGAGGTCCTATGTTGAAGAATATTTCTGCCTAAATGCTACCTGAATATGCAAAATATTTGTTTTAATTTTTAAAAAGCAAAATTTGCATACGGAGCAAGAAAATTTAAAATGAAAGTTGTAGGTTTAATTCATATAGAGGGAATTATTTTAAAGAAAATTTGAATAAAGGGAGCAAGTTGAAAGAATTTTTGTTTAAGGAGTTAAAAGATGCATAGATGCATTTTATTTTAAGTGGGCAATTTATTTCAAGTCATGAAGAGTGGGAAGTTGGCATAAATATTTTAATGAAAATTAAAGGTTTTTTTAAAGTTAAGAGGTCCTATAGTTTGTAGTGAATTTTTATAAGAAGGGTAATATTTTTTCATAAAAAGGTTTCAGTAGTGATTGATACCTTATTTTCCAAACAAGTTTTGCATCAAAAATAATTTTTTACACAAAAATTAAAATGTATGCTTTGCATAATAACAAAGTTTGGTATAAAAAATTCCTTTGACTTGTGTTTACAGGTAATGATTTCGTATTAAGTTACTACTTCTAAATCCTAATATAAGTACCAAAATGATGTTTGGGCATCATCCTTATAAATTTCTGGGGATAAATAAGGATACATTGTTTTTTGTGTTTCTTTCCACTCTATTCATTTCCCTATTCATCACCATCACTAGACATAAATCCTAAAATTCAAAAAATCCAAGTATATAGGGGAGTTATGCCCACATATGAGAATTTCTCTTTATACAAGTATCATTAATAGGATGAAATATTTTTAGTACTACCTTGGTACTATGTATCACTCTCTTTTACATACCTTAATATCTCCCTTATATACGACCACTTGTATCGAGAGGACTAGCTTCTTCCACAGATCAATGGGTATATAATAAGAGTGGGTATATAGAAAGGACTTATATATAGAAATAGTGGTATATAGAAAGGAGGAGTTTTTGGAGACATGAGGAACCCATAGAAAGGAGGAGCTTTTGGTATATTGCACTCTTACATGACACTTGTGCATATCCTACACATAGACACTTACATAAAAGAGAAATATAAATAACTCATCTAAACTATAGATGCAAATCCTAATATATTACATATTTACATTTGTACCATAAAGGTACCATGGGGGTACATTAGCATATACCAAATAATATAATATTCTACAACACCCCTTTTATTACATTATTTGGTTTTTAAGGACTTTAGTCTTCAATATTCATATTTTATCTTCAATATTCATGTGACCTTGCATTGTTCATGAACCTTTGCTTCTATGGAATCATCTTGAATCTTGGGTTCATCCATTCCTCATTTTTGTAATCTTTGTAAGATAATATTAGAATATACCTGATTAAATTTCTTGTTTTCTATCTTTCTAAAAAATCAAACAGGTTATCATTAATTTGATCTGAAGGTAATAAATGTTCAATGATTTCTTGAGATAATCCCATTGTATTTAAGGCAAATATTCCATTCTTGATTGATCCTGTAGCTTCAATTTTGCTTTAATTCTTGATAATGCATTTTCTATGTTCATTTGTATATTTGAATTCCACTATTCTTCCTTTTTCAACTAATTGAGCAATTGAGATAAGATTAGTTGATAATCTAAGAACATATAAAATATTTTCTAGCACAAAATATGAAAATGACATGCTATGCATTTCTCTTCCAATTCCTTAAACTTGATACATCTTATCATCTATAATTTTTTAATGAAATACTATCTTTGACTTCTAAGGATTCAAACCATTGTAAGTTTCTAGTAATATGATGACCAGCACCTAAATCTATATACCAAACATATTTTTCTCTTTGTATTTTTTGATGAGATTCAAGTGATATTATTTCACATCTTTGATAAGAATTTTGAAAAATTCTTTTATGATTTTTCTCTTTGAACTCAAAATATTGTTTTTGATATAATTTTTTATTTTGAAATCTTCCTCTCATATAGTATGGTCTTGTACTTTGATAATTTATCCTATGTTGTAATGTTCCTATTTTCCATTTATCCATCTTAATTCTTTTGAAGTTGAAGTCTTTATATTTCCAAAGTTTATAATAACTCAAATAAGAATTTTGTAAATTTTCTAAACCTTTGATGTAGAAATTCTTTTAACTCCCTACTGAATTAGATTTGCAAAATTTAAAAAAACTTTAAAATATTCAAATATTCAAAAAACTTTTAAAAACTTGAAACCAAATTCTTCAAATTTTGAAAGTCTTAAAAAAACCAAAAAAACTCAGATATTAACTTCTTTTAACTTAAATCTTAAAAACCAAATCTTCAAACCTTTAAAATCTAAAACACTTAAATGTTAAACCTTCAAATATTCAAAGCTTTAAAAAACTATTATATTTTCAAACCTTATAAAACTTAAATCCTAGTAGTAATCCTTATCACTCCATAACTTATAAATAAACTCAAATTTTCAAACTAACTTTTGAAAAATAATAACTAAGGTGCATAAGCAAATTTTAATAAACATTAAAGTGGAAAACCTTATAAATCCACCTAAAAAATAAATAAAAACAATTTTCCTCCAAAAAGTAAATGATGCACCAAATCTAGAATTGTAACGTATGAACGTTACCTATGATGGTTGAATGATTTAGCATAGTGATAAGCCAAGTGTTGATCAATGTGCCAAGTTAATGGTTTATTCCTCCAATGCTCATAACGCTTGGTATTCCTTTTTGATGTGCTTATTCATTCATTTTTCTCTCTGTTGATAGTGCTTGCACATCTAGATGACACTTTAGATGGAGCTCATTTTAGGTGGCAATGCTTGCATGCCAAAATGACACTTTGAATGGAGCTTATCTAAGGTGGCAATTCTTACATGTCTGAATGATGCTTTGAATGGAGCTTGTCTTAGGTGAAAGTATTTTGGATGAATATTTTAGGATAGCACTTTGGATAGTGCTCTACATCCAAATTTAATTGTAGATGGAACTTTCAATAGTGCTTGAATATCTATTTTATTATTACTACGAATAGTGCTCTAAATGATGCTCTAAATAGTGCTTTGATTCTTACCTAGTTCTCTCTAAAACTGGTTTTCTAAATAGCACTTTGATCTTTATCTGGTTCACTCTACAAATGGTGCTCTAAATAGAACTTTGATCCTTGTCCTGTTCTCTCTACAAATGGCACTTTAAATAGCCCTTTGGCTTTCCTATTTCCTTCAGTTATTTACACTCTGTTAGTGCCTATGGGTTCTTGATAGGGCTTTAAGTAGATGATGTAGGATGACCCTGATAGCTTTGATCTACTCTACTTTTCTAGCCATGCTTATATCTCTTAGTTAGCTACTATATAATGGTGATTATGGCTCTTAGATAGTCATATTTGTATAGTAGTGCTTATGGCTCTTAGTTTTAGAAAATAACTAATCCAAGACCAAGACTAAAATAAATGTAGTATTTCTAGTTAGCCTTATCTTTCTAGCTATCTAATTAACCAAAAATTCAAAATTTTTCTATGCCTCTATATTCCTTATATCTAGAGGTTTCTTCTTTGTACTTCTTAATACTAAACTCTTATCTATTCTTGGGAAGCTTATATGCTTCTCTATATCTTCTCTTCTCCATTCTAAGGAAGCTTAGATGCTTATCTATCTCTTCTCTTTTTTTTTCTCAAGAAGATTAGATGCTTCTCTATCTCTAATATCTTAGGTTGAATCTAAAAGCAAAATGATTATCCTCTTTTCTTGAGAATCTAAAATCAATATCACAATGACTATGAATGTCTTTACACATCCAACTTGCTCTTGATTTGGCTCTCTCAATCTTCAATAGTGATTCTTCTTTTTTTAGAGAATCCAAAATATTATCAAGGTGACTTTGAATGTTCCCAAACCTCCAACTTTATTTTGAGTTGGCCCTTAATCAAATCAAGTTGAGTCCTAGTCTTCACTTATTTTCCTTGAACAAAGTGGAAAGACCCTGACATCCAAATTAGGGTGACTTTTACTTGTCTCCTCAATATCTACTCAATCATACCTCTAAAATAAAGTCCAAGTCTTCACTGTTTTCAAAGTGGATAGACTTTAATATAATGGTGGTTAATAAAATAAAACTCTATAAAAAATAGACAGAGTCAAGTGGTAGCTCTGATACCACTACTATATTTTAAGCCTAACTATCTCAAAATATCACAGATCCCAATATAAATAAGCCATAATATTATAGGTCAAAATATCAATAATCAAAGGAAGGCGTCGAGGGCCTCTCGCTCTTGCTCTGCTCTATGGTAATTTTCCTTCTGAGCGAGAGGCCCCCGTACTCCTTGGTTCTTTCTGGCTACTCTTCAAGGTTTTTTTGCTCTGTTGTGGTGGCGGTTGGTAGTGTTTTGTGCTGGTCAAGGGGCCTTACCAGTTCTCTCTGAATCTCTTGTGGGTGCGGCAAGACACTGAAAATCTGGCTCCCTAGCGGCCACCAGGTGGATTGAGCTACATGTCGGCCCTACCTATGGGGGTGATTTGGGGCTTTGGTAGTTGTGCGGATGGTTCTGGTTGTTGGACCCTTATCTGGTTCTTGACCTGCTTGGCTTTGTGAGCTTCGGTTTTTTGGGTTGGTTGCTTGTTGGGGATCTTGGTAAATCATCTCTACTTTATTATGGTTTTTGATATGCCATTGAATATTCGATCGGGGTCCCTGTGAGAAGGGGATCGGATCAAAGGCTAAACCAAACATGCGGGGGTGATTGTGGGGTGTTGTTGCTGCAGTAGAATTGTCTATTTTCCTTGGTTGGTTCCAGGTCAGATTTTGTTGCTTGGATGGTGGTTGGTAGTCTTGGTTGTAGAGTTCCTTTATCTAGTTTTGTGGGAGTACTGCCTTCTTTGTTACCTAGTCAGGCTATGTTTTGTCTTCGCTAGGGCGGGTTCTTTCTCCCTGCTGCATAGTTTTCTTCTCCAGGGCCTTGGCTTCCAATTTTTGCTTTAGGGTTTGTTCCCTTTTGTTGGTTATAGAGTGGTCCTTGGAGGAGATGTTGTGGTCCTCAGTTGAGGAGTTGTTTCTTTGCTTCCACCAATTTTAGTGGTTGTTTTGCTCCTGTGTGGGAGCTATTGTGCTTAGTATTTGTTTGAAACAGGAGCTGCAGGGGAATCCTGTCTATTTAGCTGCTCTCATTTCCATTGCTATTGGCGTCACTAGTCTTGTAACTCCATTGGTGGGTTTGCTTTTATGAGTGCTAGTGTGCATTGAGGATTTTTCCTCTAGAGATGCTGGGGTTCTTTGTGTGGTTGGTGGTTTTATCTACAGGGTCTAGTTTTTATTATTCGGCTTCCTTCTCGAGCGGTTTGGCTGTTCAAATTTTAATTTTTAATTTTCCTCCTGCTCTTGGTTCGGATGGCAGTTTCTTAGATTTGGTGGTTCATGTTTGGAGATACATTCATTACTTCCATTATTGCAGTCTGGTGGCGTGTTAGTTCATCTGATAGCCCTTATGGCAGTGTTGTTATTCATTTTCAATCCGTTTTGTTGGTGGCTACTTTTATTGGGAGTTGAGACATCGATGGACATTTTTGTTCTCGGGGGGAGCTCAGTTTATTTTTGTATTTGCTTCTAGATTTGCGGTAAATGTAACTCAAGGTGTTCTTATGCTTGTGTAGAACTTTCTTAGTTCTCCATTTTTTGAGGCCTTGGGGTTGGGTTTCCATCTTTTGTCTTGTTTGCCTCTGGATTTTTTCGAGGTTGGTTTAGTTTTTGTTGCCCTCGTGGCTTTCTTTGTTGTGGTTGTGGGATCTCGTTAAAACCCTCTTGCCCTCATGGATTTATTTGTAGTGGTTGTGGGATCCCATTAAAATCCTCTTCTTTTAATAGTACAAAAAAAAATATATCAATAATCAAGAGTATAATTATATATATGAACAATAAAATATATATCCAAGCCAATATATTAATGAAATAACATTCACTTATAATATCAAATATGAATTTAAATGGCCAAAATCATTCATGTACATGCATGAATAATACTTACAATAAAATTGTTCAAAATATGTATACAAGCTTTATTATCAATGCTTGCTATGTGGTGATTGCTACATACCATTTTTCCTTACATTGTATGGAGTTTTATCTCCATAATATAGATATAGTAATATGAATCTTCAATACTTATTCATTACACTCCTCACATATTCAGGAAATGTAATATTTCCTATTCTTGATCTTTGGCTTCTCATATTGCCACTTGTATACTAGAATATTCACTCTCTTCTTACATTCATACTTTAACTCTATGACACTTGCACACTTCTACATGACTCTTACTCTTCTACATGCACTCCTAATACAAGACACTTGTGCACATCCTCATATTACATATTTGTACACTTACATACATGACACTTGTGCATATTCTCTCAGTACACACTTGCACTCTTTTTTTTGTTAAGTAACATTATATACATAGCGGGTTTTTTAAGAGGATCCCAAAACCTTATAACAATAAAAGGAGCACCTTTAGGGCCGCAAGGTTGAGACAGGAACCACATCTCAGACCGAATTACAAAAAATTTTGACATAGCAGACGATCCCACCACAAACAATTAAAAAATAAAACAGATCCCGCCCAGCGGGAAGAAGCCGAAAACCACCATTGAGTAGATCCGCCCCAGCAGGAATCAGAGAAAAATCGTTACAATAAAATCCTGCCTCGCGGGAAGCAGTCAGAAACCACCAAAGAGAGAGTCCCGCCTAGCGGGAAGCAGCTTAAACCCACCTTAGTGAAATCTCGCCCAGTGGAAAGCTTCAAAAAAACTGCACCAGGAAAATCCCGCCATCCGGGAAACCAGCAAAAAGGAGAAAATCCCGCCCAGCGGGAAAACCAGTGGATTTGGCGGATCCCGCCCAGAGGATCCCGCCCAGCAAGAAAAAGCGGATTTGGCGGATCCCGCCCAGAGGATCACGCCCATCGGGAAAAAGTGGATTTGGTGGATCCCGCCCAGAAGATCCCGCCCAGCGAGAAGCCATCCCGCCCAGCGACAGGGGGATCCCACCCAACAAGAAGCCGAGAGCCAGGATCCGGCCCAGCGGGAAGCAAACAGGAGCTTCACCACGAGGATCTTGCCCTGGGGAAACAACAAGGAAACTACAGGTTAAGGAAATAGGGATCCAGGGACTGGGAATCTCGAGTGGGAAGAGGAAGACAGTCATAGGGAAGGGATCCCAAGGAGCCAAACAAGTGGGATCTAAGGTCTGCATGCATAGATCAGACCCCCCCAAGAATGAAACATGCAACAAAAGCCAAAGGGAACCCAGCAGCAGGGACCAAGAATCCCGTCCAAGCACAGAAGCAGCTTCAGGGAATTGGGACTGGGAATGGGAACAGCCCAGGTAGAGGAAAGCCCCCCCAAAGGCCAAACCAGATGCCCAAGGTGTCCACCAAGGAGCAGAACCAGCATGAAGAAGCCTCCAAGCGGGAAGAACAGCAGCCACAGGATCCCATCGAGGATTCACAAGAAAAGGAGGAAAGAGGCCCCCCCAGACCACCCCCAAAGCTGTGAGGACCTCAAGGGAGACCCCAGGAAGCTATCAAACCCTAAACCATCACCTCCATCACTCAGAGAAAAGCAGGGGACCAGATCCGTGTGAATAACCTACAAAAAACCCTAGGGGGAAGCCTGAGGAAAAAAGGGAAGGGATCCCCAAACAAACAGGGATCCCTGGGAAGCACCAGGCCAAAAAATCAACCAAGGAAACCCAATCCGGCTGGGAGGGGTGCAAAAAAATGGAGAAGGATCTCCCCCCAGGAGATCATCTGCAACAACCACTCCCAGGGAGGGATGACCTGGGTTGAGCCATGGACTGGGCAGGAACCAGGATCCAGGGGAGGGGGAGCAGGGAAGGGACCAGAGCCCTCCCCTCTCTGCTTTCTTCCCTCGAATCTAAACAAAAAAAAACCCTCATGATTCTAATATCTTAGTGTAATGCTTCTACATGTACACACTTGCACTCTTACTTACATGACACTTGTGCATATTCTCTCAGTATACACTTACACTCTTAGTTATATGATACTTGTGCATATCCTGCATATTACACTCTTACATGACACTTGTGCATATCTTACACATAGACACTTACATAAAAGGGAAATATAAATCACTCATCTAAACTATATACACAAACCCTAATCTATTACATATTTACATTTGTATAATAAAGGTACCATGGGGGTATATTAGCATGTACTAAATAATGTAATATTCTCCAACATTGAAAAAGAATATTGAAATTCTTATCTAAGATAACTAGATTTGCAATGCATGTAATATTATTTTTATTGCTAGAGGTAAAATATTTTAAATTTTTTGTTTTATTTCAAAATTACAAGATATTAATTTGTAGCTACCATTAGTATTAAATCCTATTTAGTATATTTTATTTTGGTTAGAGAAAACGGGGTTGTACTTAGGTTCCCCACTCTTGACAAATCATAACTCTCTCCTTTATAGCTTGATATTTTATAAATACATTCAATTCTCATCTCAATTGAGATGCTATAGCTAGATACCTACCTCTTTTTTATAAAAATCTGAACTCATGATATTCATTTTTTGGATCTTATTCCATTTTATTTGTAAATAAAAATATTTAATATCCTTCTTCTTGATTTTTTCTAAAAACATTTTTAGAGTGAAAATCTATTCAGTCACTTTTCCATATATATGAGTTATAAAAATAACATTACATGCTCATAAAATCGATCATTAAAGAATTAAAGTAGCCTTCACAATACCAAAACTTCACCTCTACTATATATGCACTACATCTTAGTAGAATAATATTTTTAAAGCTTTGCATTATCATAGATTGCTTTACTAGATCTAAACTGTTAGTTTCTTTCCTAAAGCATAAGTGCAACCATAAGAAATATAATAAATAGTTTAACAGTCTCAAAAAGTTGAAATTTCAATTTATGCTCTATCTCATAATCCAACCAACAACCAATAACTCTATATTTAATAGTTAGTAATTCATTTGATTTATTAACTAGAAAACTATAACTTATAAATCATGTCGTTTTAGCATTCTTACATTTATCATAGTCCGTTGGTTTTAGAAAATGAACACATCTATTCTCTAAGTCACATAGAACTTATTTTGAATCAAATTTAATATATTATGTTCCATTTATTTTACTGAATTGGATCTCATGCTATGATCTATGAATGCATACTAGTTTAATGCATCCAATTCTCTTTATTTTCCATACAATAATTTTATTATTGATTGTAGTAATTGATGTTATACTTGAGTTCGATCTACTATATATTGAGTTATTATTACCATAATTTTATTATAAAATGTTTCTCTCTATCTATCTATATATATAGTATGTTGAATTATTATTTTTAATTAAGATATATGTGGCTTTTATTGGGGTCACTCCCATAAAAATACCAAAATATTACATTTGTTGTCGCATACCTTTTATCACAAATTTTAATTTATTTTTTCTCTTAAATATATTCTTCAACTTCCTCGAAGTGCTATGTGTCCATAATTATCTCCTTAACATCATTTTGAATGACGTAAAATATCATGTGGCCAATTTCCTTCTAAAATGTGAATTTCATCGGGATGAAGATCAATACTATAATTCGCTAATTTATCTGCTACTTGATTTCATTCTTTATAAATATGGTTACAATGCATGAGATTACCTCTAGTAATAGATGATGAACGTCAAAAATAGTATTATTTTTTTATCCAGTCTCCACATGCATTTTTGTTAATAGCATTGATGATAATTTGTGAGTCCCCCTTAATTGAAATATAGTTCCATCCAATTTCTACTACAATTTTAATCCTCGTAAGAAGTGCCCTAGCCTCTGCATAGTTTTTAGTTGAAGTTCCATATGATTTTGAATAAGTGAGGAGAATTTTTACTTCATTGTTTCTAAAAAAACCACCTCCACCGACTTTTCCTAGATTTCCTTTAGAAGCACCATCAAAATTAATTTTGATAAACCCAATTTCTAGACATTTCTATTTTACCATAGATCGAAGTAGATCCTTTGTTTTAATTTCATTGTCATAGATGACTCTTCCATGTATGTTTAAATCTTATAGCCAAGTTATTAACACCTCTTTTTCTACAATTGAGACTTCCTATGATGAGCACCATATTTTTAGACATTCTGCAAGAGATAGTATGTTGAATTGTTAGCTTCATATTCCTTTCTCTTTATTTTCACTAGTCTCAAACTGATAGGAACTTGTAAATTTGATGGTATCCTATTCTCTCTAAAAACTTATTAGAACCACCTTTAAATTATCATTAGGCATTATATTTAGTTATTGGTCTATTTCTCTTGTAAACAAGATCACTCAAGTATGATTAAATCATTATCTCTCTGCTTTACCAATGTATATGGGCTTAGATTTTTCATTTTATTTCTATTAATGTTTACATCACTACTCTCCTTACCAATGCTTTATTATGTTCCTCTCATGACCTATCTTCTATATTTACTTTAATTATATAATCTCTTTCTGTTATAATTTATTGGAACACACATAGCCTATTAGAAGAGGTATTCATAGATAAGAAACAACATTGATAGATTAAAAAGTTATGAAGATAAGCAATGAGAAAATAGAAAATATGAACAACATATTTAATTTTACATAATTTATTATACTAATAAAGGTTTACAATAACACATTCCTAATAGATAATGTAAATACAATTATGAGTAGGATCTTGATGTTAATACATTTTTTTTTCCAATTGGTTATATGGGATTGAAATGGCCCCACCCGTATTACATCATCACCACATAGTGGTATTACAACAAAGCTTGGATATTATCCATGTATCACTTGGCAATATTTGAACCTTGGTATCCTCCTTAAATAAAATATTGAGTTTTACATAGGTTTTTATGAGGGGTTCCAGTCCCCTCATATCGAGGATTGAACTTGGGTCTTCTAAATGAAAACTCGAGAACTTACCACTACGATATCCCTCATGGGTCTTCTAATACATAATATTTTATTATTCTTATATTTTTAAATTCTTATAGGAAGATAAGCCCTATAATGATTTATTTTTTAACCTCCTTGAAGATATTTTTTCTTTTTTATAATTCATCTCCAAATTGGCTTCAACATGATTAAAATATCACATAAAAAATAATAGCATACATCGCACAAATATGGTTATTTTTTAAAGTCATATTCACTATTCAAATAATAAAATGTTTAAGAGACTTTCAAATAGGATAGATATCTACTTTTATATATTTAGAGATTGGTTTGTATTGGTATTCATACAAGAATGACATTTTAAAACTCCTTAACATCCTCTTAGAATTCTACACATAAATAATATTCAAAATAGATGGTCCTTTTATAAAGCAATCCATTTAATTTTAGATTAAACATTATTGATTTCTATTTTTCATTTATAATATATAAAAAAAAGATGATCACACATTAGAAAGAAATATATATTTTGTGAAAATCTCTTTTTTCATTGTACCATGGTTTCTTACATTAATATATGATAGAAATGCTTCCATAGATAGAATTATAGAATTAGAGAAAAATATAGATAATGATCATAAACAAAATTTTATTCCTTCATTGATATTTGATTCATAAAGTTATCAATTGAATCATCCATATTGATACTCTTGTTATTTTTTATTGATAATCCTTCTTTGTAAATAATTCAATGATGAAAAGAACTTAGACTCAAAACTAGAATAAAATAGTTATTATTTCTTAGGATTACTCTACTATTTTTTTTACATGGTAGAATCGGCTGCCATGGTGACATCTCTCCCTTTATGGGTTCAAGCTGTGCTATTTGCCCTTATAACCACCAAGCCGTAGCTTTTAAATATTTTATGCTGCTAAAAGCACTAGGAGTACGAACACGCATGCAGTCTGACAAGGCCTGAGATTTGAACCTGGGATGTCCACCCCCCTTATGGGGTTTCATTACACCAATTGATCTACACCTCAGACCTGATTACTCAAGTAATATTTTGCAAAAGAAAGTTACTCAAGTATAGTCATTCTAAATATGTCCACCCCCCTGGATATTCAATGACCTCGAATTATAGAGCAGAATGGAAGAGCTAGAGGTTCCAATTCACTACAGAGTAGCATTTCACAGACTATATGAGCATGTAAAGGCTAGAATCAGAACACATGAAGGGTTATATGAATTTTTTGGTAGTGACATAGGTGTCAAACAAGGTTGCCCTCTATCTTGACAAGTTAGAATAATGGATAAACAAATTTGGGGGAGAGGGTGTGCATTTAGCCAAATATGTGGTAAAAATCCTCATGTATGCAGATGATATAATTCTTGTGGCCAAAACAACCAAAGATCTATAAGATCACCTTCAAGCTCTAGAACTCTTTTGTAAAGAAGTTGGGATGCAGGTGAACACGAGCAAAACAAAAATTATGATTTTTCAACAAAAAAGAAGAAGCAACAACTCAAATTTCAGTTTACAGGAGAACCGCTTGATGTAGTAGTAGAATACAAATACCCGGGCATAGAATTTCATGACAAACTTAATTGGAATACATGTAGGATGAAAAGAACTCAAAGTGGTCGGAGAGCACTATATGCACTTCAAAACAGGTGTAGGAATGCCGATTTGTGGGACTGGAAGACCACTAAGGTCTTAGTTGACCTACTTGTTACACCGATTCTGTTGTATGGTTGCGAGGTGTGGGCTAGTGATACAACAAATGCAAAATGGAGGCAAATGAAAAGGATTCAAAAATATCTAATCACAAACTTTCTCAAAATTAAGGCCACAACCCCTTATGAAATTATTCTAGCTGAAACTGGAATGTTCCCTTTAGAAGCAATTGCTATGACCAAGATGTTATGTTACTTGAAAAAACAGAAAACATGACAAATGATAGATGGCCTAGAGCAGCTAGGGATGAAGAGTTGCATAGGCAAAAGAATACATGGATGAAACAAAATCAGAAATGGATGAAACGTTGGGAAATCAACATAAATGAATGCCCAGATGTCAACAAAGACATAAAAATTTATATGAATGAAAAGTTCAGAAGTAAAATGTGGAAAAATGCAAGCAGGAAAAGACAATATTATATTGCAAATTTTAACCCAACGTTGACCACAAGGAAAAAGCCTATATAGGCGCTGAAATCAAGTGGAAGGAAAAAATACTCATTACTCAGATAAGGACTAGCTCTCATAGGTTTAGATGTGAAACAGGGAGATGTACAACTCCCAAAGAACAATGGGAAGAAATGCTATGTACTCTATGCAGCACAGGGGCAGTAGAGACAGAGGAACACTTCATCTATAAATGCTTGAGTTTTTCGGATATCCGTGACAAATGACAAATACAAAGAAACACTTGGGAACGAGTTTACGGCAGATTTATTTGAAGACAGTAAAATAAAAAAAGTAAGTTGGGGAATTGATAACACAAATCAGCAGGAGAAGCAACAACCTTCTCAAAGATATTAAAGATCATATAATATGATTTGAGTAATTGTACTTCCATATTTAAGGTCCCATAAACCATATTTGAGTCTCGTGAACGTAATTAAAATTTTCATTTCATTTCATTCACTATAAAATAAACTAAACACCTAAACAAATAAAGTGCAAGCTTATTATAGAGCAACACAGAACGCTAAGCAATTCAATTATTGTGCTGTATTATATTATATTTCATCCAACCTCCTTTTCCTTTTTCCTCTTAGGTGCGGATGATTTTGCTGAATCTCCATCTTTTCGTGCTGACTTGCTTGAGCATCTCTTGGATTCTCGCCGCCTCTTTTCATTTCCAACACATTTGGGACATATCCACTGCTCTCTGGGTGCTGCTTGCCTATATTCCTCAAGGCAATCTTGGTGATAGCGACGATGACAGTTATGGCAGATGATGACATTATCCTCGTCATCGTCATGATGGGTATGGCAAACTTGACAAACACACGAAGGGTAACAGGTAAGGCAAAACCATTTCTCTTCTGCCGGCGAAGGACTCTCCAATCCAGCAAGGCGCAAGCAACCTCTGTGATAAAAAATTTCGAAGGGACAGTTAATGTTACTGCATTCTATAAGATAGTCATCCTCATAATTTTCACCAGTTTTGCAAATATCACATTCTATAAGATAGTCGTCCTCCTTTTCTTGAGAATTGTCTTCTTCGCTACTTGCGTCGTCTGTCATTTTATCAGAACCGGAAGTTTCCGAATCATCTTCGGACCCAATTTGTTCCCTTGAAATTTCCGCTTCGCCAATTTTTGGTTTATTCTTGTTCTTATGCTTCTCCGAGGGATTGTCGACATCCATTTGAGATTGAGTTCGCGGCTCCGCCAAAGGACCCACGTATTTTTTGTAACAAGTCTTTGAAAAGCGTGAAAGCTTATCTGCCTGAAGGGTTATAGCTTCACCAAATTTCCGTATTCTCCTAAATGTAAATTTCATATCGGAATCCAAAAGAGAGGGAGACATAGCATAAGACCCAGCTTTCATTCTGTACTCTATAAGTTCGAAATTCAACAAATCTCTTCGTCCAAATTCATTAATTAAACTAAATAATGATCTAAAATTTTCTGCTATTGTGGTTTCGTGTAGCACTTTTCGAAATTGCTGGGTAATCTCTTCGTAAGATGGATGCGTCGTTGTTTTGGCATATGTGTTTCCTCTAGAACGGATTCTCACTTTCCTGTTTTTAGTAGGAGCACCAGTGTGAAGTAGCTGGTTCTTGCCCATTATCTCCTTTTCTTTGAAACTCGATATATGATTTCTTTTTGCCTAGGCATCCAACGAATTCTCCCCCCATTCCCTTCGCTGTTATATTTCATATATATATAACGTTTGGTATTTCAGGTCTGCTTCCCGTGACTCTCCGTATCCATAATCTCTTCGTATCATATTCACCTGGTCTTTTTTGCATTATATATATATATATATATATATTTCTTTTTAATATTTTTCAATAAATAAATATATACATATAAAATATAAAATTTATAATTTATAAGTAAATAAAATAAAACTATAATAAGATATTTCCGGGGCAAGCTCTAGGAAGAGAGGAACTTGAAACCTTTAACCCGAATACTTTTAAAGAAGAGACCTAGGTTCAAACCTTGGGGATATTAGTCTATTTTCAATCCTCTAAGTACATCTAAACTGATGACAATGGTATAAATCCTAAGTGACTGATGGTCCCCCTCGCATTGGGTTAACTATAACGAGGTGGTATAGGCTTGTTGGGAGCATCCCTTGTGGTTTGAACCTTGCACTTAGCAGTTATTAAAAATAGTGTGGATGTAACCAACTCTCCCGTATATAAAAAAAAATAGTTTAATAAATTTGAACATTTATATAATATAATTATTTAATATTGAGTTTAATTAGTTATTTTAATAGGTAAATTTATAAATAAAGATGGTTTTTATTGGTAGCCTAAACAACTAAATTGTAAGGTTGACATCTTAATACCATACATCTAAAATAGTTATCATAAAATCATTAAAGGAGGCTTTCCATTGGCATGGATAACCAATCTAGTTATACAATTGCATAAAAATAAAGATATTAACAATCCTTTAAATTATCACACCATCATGATTAATCAAATTTTTGTAAAGCTATTTGATGGCATGGTAGAAAGGAGAATCAATAAGTGGATGGAAAATCAAGAAAAGAGAGCAATAAGGCAAGTAGGATATAGACCAATGAAATTAGAAATAGATCATTGCATTACTTTAAGACACCTAATAGAGAGGATATGGAACCAAAAAGGAGAAACTTATTATTGTTTTGTTGACTTTAAAAAGACTTTTGAAATAGTACCTCAAGGTAAATTATAGAAAAGAATGGAAGATCTTAACATAGAAACCAATTATAGAGCAATTGCATATAGAATTTATAAGTAGGTAGTAGAAAAGATAAAAAATTCATAAGGATTATCAAAGTATTTTGGGAGCAATATTAGGGTAAGATAGGGGTGTCCATTGTCACCTACTTTATTTGACCTTTATACTAACAAATTGGAGGGATGGGTGAAAAAATGAGATAAGGAATAAATTTGACTAGTTATATAGTGAAAATTATCCTCTATGATTTTGACCTTATCTTGATCTATAGGAGATTTTTTATAAAGTTGAGATGCAAGTAAATACTATCAATTCTAATATTATGGATTTTTTACTCAAAGAGAGAAAAAATAATTTGAAAAAAAATAGTTAGAGGTAATAATATAATACAAATATTTTGGGTTAGATTTCAAAGCAAACTCAATTGGTGAACATATAGGATAAAAAATACAAGCAATATGGAGATCATTTTACTCATAACAAAATAGGAAAAGAAAAGCAAAGTTATGAGATTACAAAACTTATTGGGTTAATGGTTATTCAAGTGATTCTATATGGGTGTGAGGTGTCAACTAGCAATACCTCAAATTACAAGTGGAGATAAATATAAAGAAGTCAAAAGTGATTTATTATGTATTTTTTTTAGAATTAAAGCATTAGTTCCATATGATATTTTACTTGCTCAAATAGGTATGATGAGACCATAGAGGTACCTAATGGGAATAGAAAAAATAAAAGATTAAGGTTGCCTAAATATATAATCAAAAAAATAATGAATAGAAGCAAAGACACAAAGATGAAAGAAAACAATAAATGGATAGAAAAAAGGAGATTTGAATTTTATGATGTCCCAAACTCCAATAAAGAAATTAAATAGTATGTGAGGAAAGATTTTAGACTTATCATATGGACTAAAAATCCAGGAAGAAAAGTAGTATTACGTTAATAAGTTCAACCCGAACTATGAACACAAAAATATATAGACATAGATGCAAAAATAAAATAGAAGGAAAAAATTGCTTATAGCTCAACTAAGATCCATTTCACACCAACTCAAATGTAAAATTGGAAGAGATACAAATACTCAAGAGGGATTTCAGGTTCTTGATTCCTTAAGTTCTCAATGAAGTTTGATATTGTTTCATGGAATGTAAGAGGGATGACTATCCTCACTCGTAGGAGTTTTGTGAGTAGTTTTTTGAAATCTGCTTTTGTTGATATAGTCTATCTTCAAGAAATTAAGATTGTTGGGTTTGAGTTGCATAATTGCCTAAACAACTCCTAGAATGGCACTTGGTGGAGCTCTTCTCATCGTCAAGGGTCTGGGAGTGTTGTTTTGGCTATTAGATAATGTTTGGCCTCTCTTTTGCTAGATCGGGGTGAGGACTTGGAGGGGCGTATTATTTGGGCTACTTTTGCTTTGGCTGGTCAAGTGATCAGAATATGTTCAGTCTATGGTCCTAATGCAACTAATTATCGAGCTCGTTTGTGGGATTGGATGTAATTTAATCTTCTCGAGGTATGTTTATTCCTGGAAGGGGATTTCAATATGGTTGAGTGGGAAGGAGATAGAGAGGATGGATTGGGTTGCTGCATTACTGGCACAAAAAAGGATTCTTGGGTGAAATTGAAGGTTGCTCTTTAGGTGTTTGACGTGAATTTCAATAAAAAATAGTATGATTTTGGTGGTTGGTTTACTTGGTCAAACAGAAGAGCAGGTGTGGAAAGAATCTTTGTGAGACTTGATAGATTTTACGTGGATAAATTTTTACTTGTGTTGGTAAAGGAAATAGGTTCATGGATGTTGATCTAGGAGTTACTGGCTCTAACCATGCTCCTATTTATACATGTGTTCATATTGGTGCAATGCTTGTTGAGAAGAAAAAATTACCTTTCAAATTGAATGTCTCACATCTTGATTCTGCAGATTGTAGAGAGTTGATTTGTTGTCTCGAATATGGAGCCAAGGCCTTTCGAGAAGGGATATGTCCCTTGGTGGGATGCTTCTGTCAAAAGGATGGTTAAAATTTTAAGGGGAAGGGGGAGACTTTTGGCTAGAAAAAGGAGAAGAAATATGAAATCTCTCTGACAGAATATTGAGGAGGACAAGAGAAAGTTGGAAGCTGATCCTATTAATTCTTCCTTACAAGAAAAAGTTGCTGCTCTAGAGGGAGAAATCAGGAAAATCGAGGATTATATTGGTAGAGGAGTGCAAGTGAGAAGCAGACTCCATTGGATGAAGGAAGGAGATGCTTCGATGAAATTATTCTTTAATTGCATTCGTAAGAAGAATGCTTCAGAAAAGATTTTAATTCTACAACGGGAAGATTGTACCCATACTAAGGAGGAGGGAGAGATAAGGGAGATTTTTGTGGCATATGAGAGCACTGTGGATGTTAAACATGCTAGGGAATTGAATAAATATTGCATTCCAAAGAATATTTTCATCTTTGAGAGTGATCGCATGGTCGTTGATTTTTCCAAGGAGGAATTGTTTGGTGCTTTATCTAGAATGAATATTGGTAAGTCTCCCGGTCCTGATGGTCTTCCAGCAGAATTTATAAGTATATGTGGGATTGCATAGGGGAATACTATACAAAAATGGTACAGGAAGTGTTTGAAGGGGTAGGATTTTCTTCTGGGATGAATCAAGGTGTGATTAAATTAATCCCCAAAGGAAGTAATAAGGACAAAATTGGTGGTTGGAGACCTATTACTCTTTTGAATGTTTTGTACAAGATAGTTTCTAAAGCTTTAGCTTTGAGGCTATGAGACATTATGGCTAGAATTGTTAGAGTAGAACAAACTCAATTTGTGAAAGGGATATTTATCCTAGAAACTGTTATTTCATTTTGGGAGACAATGGAATGGCGGAAGAATCTCAGCAGTAGGCTCTCTTCTTAAAAATAGACTTTGAAAAAGCTTATGATAGGGTTGATTGGATGTTTATCTTTAAAATGTTGGAATGGATTGGGTTTAGTAGCTCTGCAGTTCAGAAGATCCGTATGCTCTTCTCCTCAGCTTCTACAAATGTGGTGGTCAATGGGAGAATATCCAAAAGTATTCAGCTTTTCAGATCAATCAGGCAGGGTTGTCCTTTGGCTCCGTTGTTGTTTGTCTTGTCTGCGGATGCTTTGGGGTATATATTGGAAAAAAGTGGTCAGCTGGGCTTATTAAAGGTATTGCTCTTTTAGAGGGACATCTTCTGAATAGTCATTTTGTTGATGACTCTTTCCTTACTGTGCAGCTGGATAGAGATTCCATTTTTGGTATGTAAGATTATCTTCAACAATTTTGTCTTGCTTCTGGGGCAGTGGTGAGTGAGGCTAAATAAGATTACTAGCTGATAGGAGCTGAGGATTTACCTGGTGGTATTAACACTGGCTGGAGGAAAGTTGAAGATGGAGAAATTTTTAGGTATTTGGGTATTCCCTTTTGTAGGAGGATTTCTCTCAAATCTATGTGGGATTGGTGCATGGATAGGTTTGAAAAGAAGCTTCAGGGTTGGAAAAATAAGCTGATTTCTTTTTCTAGGAAGCTCACTATTATTAGTAATATTCTCCAGACTTGTCACATGTATTACTCCTCTTGTTGGCTTCCTAACTTGACTCAATATAGGAGGTTG